>CM038215.1:245821535-247145722 GCA_021442155.1 Cymbidium sinense
CTAAGAATTTATTTAATTAAATATAAATCTTCATGCAATATTTGAATTACATAACTTCTAAAATTCAAAATCTAGTTTTAATAAATTTGTAGTTAAAATAAATGTTTTATAAAGTAAATCCAAATACATCAAAAGTGTATTGTTTTTTCATACATACCACATAAACTTAATAATGAATTTAATTTTAATAATTTCATAATACTTTTTTTATTTAAAAATTATGTAAACAACATCAACAAAATATAGTAATAAGGGAAGCATCAAATTTCTTTTAACAAAACAAAATTTATCTCTCTCAAATTATTTATCGATTACATATCCAAAATTTTAACATATTAATTTTTTAAAAAAAAACATACTTAAGATTGTCATTTGGTTTTACAATCTATTATCATAATTAATCCTTCAAGCTAAAGCATTTTAAGTGAAAACATAAAAATATTTTATTTAATTTTTCATAAAAATAATTTTTATTATTTAAAAAAATAAAAATAAAACTTAAAAACAAAATGATCAATTTAAGAAAATAAGCAAAAATAGTCACTATTTTAGTCTACAATAATAGCCAATTAAACTGACAATAATTCTTCTTTTACTTTTTTATGTGTGTAAATTTTTTGCTTCTTTAAGAAAATCACAGTATTCTTAAATCAAGAACTTCATTGGACGACCAAAAAGTTTATGACACCATTTAGAGAATCAAATAATCTTCAAGTATCAGTATTTATAATCAAAACATAATGTTATGATGAGAAAATTTTGATATGCATAAGTTCATTAAATTCCAATATCATTAAGACACTCAAATGTATAAAATATCTTATATAATTAAGAGGATCAATATATGCAACGACTAAAATAATTAAAACATCACCTTAAAAATTATAAATAAATCTACATTTTACATATGAGAGGAATTAGGAGTTGAAAAGAGTCTTGTCAGTGCTTACATAAATTTGATACAAAAGTTCTAAATATTACTTCTTTTCTTTCTTTTCTTTTTTTCTTGCTAAAATCCTAATATAACTTGCAGTCTCCACTCCCTAACAATACATGCAATTCATAGAGACGATGTGATGTTAAAAAGCTCTTGAAAAAACTTATTAAAGTTCAAAATGTAATTAGAAGTGTGAAAGAGAAAAGCGATAGAAGAAAGGTCTAAAAATCTTTTGATAAATGTTTTGAGCAAATACAATAGTTAAGAGATGAGAGTGTTGTGGTGTTTATATTTAGAGTTTTTATAGGGACACCATAAATATCACCCTATAATGGACTCAATCACCTAATAAGGACTCCTAAGACCGGTGACTCTATGTATAGCGAAACTCTCCTTACTTCACATGGATAAAGTAAAAGCAGGTTTAATTTAAGGTATCCTTAAGTTTTTCTAGGGACAAGCCCCTATAGTTAATTACATCTTAGGAGACATAAATCATCTAAGAATACTCTCAATTAAAGTGATTGACTAACATCTCGATGGATTTTAAACCTTAATATTAAATGTTTGATAATTTTGGAAATCAAGTGGGAGGACTCAATTTTGAAGAGTTCTTAATAGAATCTAGTTGGGAAATAAGTAGGAAATACCCTTAAATATTGAGAAGTCCAATAACTATTCTAACTATTTAATTGTGGTGTTCTAATTTGGAGTCGTAAGGACACCACACAGATTTTAAAAAGTACTTATTGAAGTGATCGGGTATGACATTAATGTATGATGTACAATCTCAGGAAGTAAAAACATCACCATACAATGGCCTTAATCACTTAATAAAGACTTCTAAGGCAGATGGGTCTATGTATATACCAGAGATCTTTCTCCTACTTTACATGGAGAAGTAAAACAAGATTTATTTTATGTTACATTCTTTAGTTTCTTATGGAAGTGAGCTTCCATAGTTAATTACATCTTGAGAAATGAGAATTTTCTAAGGGTACTCTCGATTAAAGTAGTCAATAAGTATCTTCAAAGACTTCAAAGCTAGACTATCAAAGGATTAGGTATTTGTTAGAAATTAAGTGAGAAAGTTCAAATATAAAGACTTATTTATAGGTTCTAAAAGAGAATAAGTAGGAAGCACCCATGATATTAGGAAGCTTAGTGAGGTGCTTCAATCTCAGCCTCTGAGTGAGGCTTTATATTTTTTGAATAAGAGAATTTACTTTTATTTAAGTTGGAATCTTATTAGAATGCTTCTTTATAGTCCAACAAAATAATATTATGAAATGCCTAAGAAGTAAGGACTTATACTGTAGCAAAAGAGAAAGGCCTAACCTAAATCTAGAGTGCTTTATCCAAGGCTCAAAGCTCGACTAGCCTCAGGAAATAGGATATAATGGTTCACCTCCATAAAAAATGATGAACACATCCGGACTCTCCTAGACTAACAACCACTTGGAGTGGCTACCAACTAACACCTCCTATGCTTTAAAACTATGTAGGCTAATCTTATGTAGATGCGAGATAGCTAGGTGGTTATTTAATTATAAAGGAAGCAGAATCATAAACTCACTCCCTAAGAGACAAGATCATGATTAACATGAAAACATGACTTAGACTAATGTTAAAAGTTTACAAATTTTGAGTTATTTTGACATTTTGGACTAAGGCTTAGAACAATTATGCATATATGCTTGATGAAATTAAGTTATGAGCTAAACCAATTAGATGAGTTGTTCTCCACTATAAGGGATTGCTCTCAAAGGTCAAGCATATTCCCCATCATGTAAGAGTGGAGACCTTCCCTATCCAAGAGTAGCATAATATGATATGCATTGTGTGATATCATACAACATTCAGCTAAGGGGTTGTTAAATCTTTTATTATATTGATTAAGAACCTAAGCTTTAAGATGACATTATGAGTTGTATTAAAATTTGGTTATGGGTTATTTAGTGATAATAGAATATTTCATTTTATTCTAAAGAGCCTACTGCATTCAGGCCACATATTAGATCATCACACTTTAAGAAACCTATGATAATCATGCAGTTTCTTTTGCACAAACTAAACATAACAATTAAACATTAGAATTTTGTAAAAGAATAAAAGGTCGGTGCTGCCAGATATCATCCTACACCCCGTAAAGAGAAAGTTGGGTAGCCAAGATTTACCCTTATACAACCCAAATTACACTTGAATTTACAAATAAAATGAATGTTATGGGGGTCTTCAATCATTATTCATCTTTCTTTCTGTAAATTAATTTGCTCTAGGCTTCATAGGGCCTCCTAGGTCTTTGTCTTCTAGCCACTGATCATCCTAAATCCTATGGCACTAATCCTAATCCTATTACAAAAATTACATATTTATGAAAAATAAAACCTAACTATACATGCAAAATAGATGTTAGTTAATCAAACATATAACTAATCTAACTATATTTTATATATTTGGACTTAGCAGCCTATACTTGGGTAGCCAAGCCCACCTGTCCCAATTGGATTATCCTTAGGAGCATAAGCAGTAGCAAGAATATTTATATTTACTTATTATTTTTAGTGGTCCCTTTAGTACAATCCCCACGCAAAAAATATTACTAATAACCTAACATCCTCTGCACAAACAATCCTAAAATTTAGTTTAAAATATTACATCATCAAATAAACACACATAATTATAACATACACCAGCCTAACTTAATACTAGAATTAGTGACTAAGCATTTTAATGTATGTGCTAAGGCTTACTGTGATGTGTCTTGATTAGGCTTTAGACGTATTGTCATCTAAAGTTTTAAAATTATTTAAATTAATCATTATGGGTGATTCCACTTTAAATCTTTTAATTAATTAATTAATTTTAATTTAAATTTTTTTATTTAATATTTACTTAATACCAAATTATTATAAAGAGAATAATGTACATATTTATACATGCAATACATATTTATATTTTGAACACTTCATGATCATTATTGCATGAATTTTGGTAGAAAAGAAAGATTTCATTTCATACCTGAGCATATGCAAACATGTATTAGAAATTTAAGCAAGTATGTGCCATTGCTAAACTAGAAAAGTGATATTATCTAAGACCTCCTTGGGGCAACATAAAACCTCGTGTTCTTAGTATATCCAGATAATATACTTGCTAATTCAAATACATATAAACATATCTACAAGCACAGAAATGGAAATCATGCTAAGGTTATATTAAAATAAATATTTTGGTAATATAAAGTTTAGTCACATGAAAAGAAAAGTTTATCCTAAATTCTAGCATATGCATATACACAAGTGAAATTAAACAAGTGCGTGCTATTGTTAAACTAGAGAAATGAGATTATCTAAGACCCCATTGGGGCTACTTAAAGCCTCATATTTTCGGGATGTCCATACTATATACTTGTTAATTCAAATACATTTAAGCATGCACATTAAATATAAAGATAAAATAATCATTCAATTTATTGGAAGACAACCATGAAGTACTTAGAGGGATTCTATCATTCAGTTTATAGCTCCAGTGTAAGCTAGAGTGTACAGGTTGACTCAACAAGAGGCAAAGCATGCATTTGCTATTGTGATAGGTATCACTTCTATTTTTGCACAACCATGCAGAGTTTTATTTGATTATGGAGCTAGTTATTCCTTTGCCACTAAGAAATATTTTATGTTGTTGAATTTATCTCCTATTGTACTACAATCTAGTTTATCTATTATTTACACTTTAGAGAATATATATGATAGTTAGTTGTGCATGTGTTTGTGAGATCGAAACTCTAATAAGAGATTTGAGTCGAGTTGATATTGTTGCCCCTGAGGGATGAACTGGTTGAGTAGGTATGGTGCTCATATTAATTGCATGAAGAAGGAGTGACATTAGTAGTGGGTGATGAAAATATTTATTTTCAAAGTGTTAGAGGAGTATTATCATCACTTATCTCTACAAATTGACAAATTATGAAAGAAGGAATGCTTTGTAAATTTTTCTCATGTAACAAATGAGAGTGAAACTTTAATGGTGATTGAAGAAATTCACATAGTAAGAGATTTTTAGATATTTTTCCTAAGGAATTGATTAGTTTGCCTTCTAATAGAGAGATCAAGTTTTATATTAAAGTGTTGCAGTACATCCCTATTGCTAAGATTCTTTATATAATGTTAAAGAATTACGAGTTGAAGGTCAAAAAAAGTTGGTAGATAGAGATTTTATCGCTTAGTACATCTTCATGGAGTGCTCGGGATTAATGACTTATTTGATCAATTGGAGGGGTACATTTGTGTTTTCAAAGATAGATTTAAGATCTAAATATTATCAATTGAAGGTGAAAGAGGAGGATGTGATGAAAATAGCTTTTAACACTCGTTATGGTCTTTATGAGTTATTTAGTCATTCCATTTGGTGTGACTAATGCCCTAGTTGTGTTTATAGATTTAATGAATTGAGTATTAGAATATATCTAGATCAATTTATTATTATCATTATTAATGATATATTAATGTACTCAAAGATTGAGGATAGTATTAGAGACCTTGAGATAATATATACTATATGAAAAATTCTTGAAGTGCAAGTTTTGGTTGAACAACGTAGTATTTATTGGACATGTCGTAAGTGATGAGGAAATATCTATAAATCCTCATAAGGTACAACCTATTACTGATTGTTCAAAACCTACTATTGTTTCTAAGGTGCATAATTTTCTTGGTATAGGCGGTTATTATAGAAAATTTCTTAAAGGCTTTTCAAAGATTGCAATTCCTTTGACAAAATTAACACGGAAGGCAACTCCATTTGATTGGACGATAGATTGTGAAGATAGCTTTCAAAGATTGAAGAGTTGTTTGGTGTCAACACTCATTGTGACTATTCCATTTGGAATTGAAGGATTCCAAGTATTTGGTGATGTATCATTGAAAGTCTTGGTTGTGTCTTGTCGAATGATAAAGTGATTACTTATGCTTTAAGATAACTAAAGCCACATGAAAAGAATTATCCTACTCATGATTTAGAGTTGACAACTATTGTATTTGCATTGAAGATTTGGAGGCATTACTTGTATGGAGTTAGATGTGAGGTTTATATTGATCATCGAAGTTTAAAGTATATGTTCACTCAGAAGGAGTTGAATTTAAGGCAGAGAAGATGGTTGGAATTGATTAAGGATTATGATCTTAGCATTCAGTATCAACTTGAAAAGGCTAATATTATGGTAGCTGTAATTAGTAGGAAGTCTACATGCAGTAGCAGGTTGGATTACTTCAGATTCTGCGTTGATTCGTGATATGCAGAGATTAAACCTAGAAGTAGTTAAGTTAGGTGATGTAAAATTTGAAATGCTTTCTTAAATGAATGTACAATCTACATTATAAGAGAGAATTCTAGAAGTTCAGAAGACTGATGAGGAGTTGAGGCGATTGATAGAACATATTCAGGGTAGGAGGAGATCTGAGTTTCAAATAGATGATCATGGAGTGTTGATTAATAGAGGTAGACTCTGGATTCCTAGTGGTGCAAACTTAAGAAAAGAGATTTTACATGAGGCACATTATTCTGAATATACAATCCACTCTTAGAGTAATATGATGTATTAAGATTTAAAATCTTTATTTTGGTGGTCTAGAATGAAAATAAATATAGTTGAGTTTGTATTAAAATTTGAGGCTTGTCATATGGTAAAAGCAGAGCATCAGAGACCTAGTGGCTTATTACAACATTTATGAATTCCTATGTGGAAGTGGGAAGAGATTACAATGGATTTTGCAATGGGATTTATGAGGTCTAGGCAAGGACATGATGTAGTATGGATTATTGTTGATTGACTAACAAAGTTAGCACATTTCATCCCTATGAGATAGATAGATCCAAGCAAGAGATTGGTATAGCTATATGTTCATGAGATTGTCAGGCTGCATGGGATACCGAATGTTATTGTTTCTGATCGTGATGGCAAATTCACTTCTAGTTTATGGAAAGTTATCTAATAAGGTATGGGGACTAAATTAAATTTCAGCAGGCTTTTCACCCACAGATAGATGGTTAGTCTGAGAGGAGCATTTAAGTGCTTGATGATTTACCGAGATTATGTGTACTTGATTTTGGAGGAAGTTTGGAAAGATCATATTCTCGATTAAGTTTGCTTATAATTATAGTTTTGTCTAGCGTTGGAATGTCATTATATGAAGCTTTATATTGTAAATGCAAAATACTTTTATCTTGGATAGAGGTGAGAGAAAGGAGATTATTGGAGCCAGACTTAGTGGATGATGTCACTGAGAAGATTAGACTAATTAGAGATAGATTGAGAGTGTCACAAGATAGGCAGCAAAATTATTATTATCCCAAGCATCGAGTAGTTGAATTTCAGGTGCGTAATATTATATTTATGAAAGTCAGCCCTATAAAGGGTGCGAGTAGATTTGGCAGAGAAGGTAAGATGAGTCTGAGATTTATTAGACCTTTTAAGATAATAAGTAGAGTTGGCCAATCTACTTATAAATTATTGCTATCCGATCATATACCATATGTGCACAATGTCTTTCATGAATCTGTATTAAGAAAGTGGGTTACTGATGTTGATCATAGAGTTCCTGAGGATAAGAATGAGATAAGACCTAATTTGATCCATCGAGAGGAACATGAGCGTATTTTGGCATATAATGTGAGACAATTAAGGAAATAGCAGATCCTCATGGTCAAAGTTCAGTGAAAGCATAGATCAAAAAGAGAAGCCACTTGAGAAAAAGTAGTAGATATGAGACTCTATTCAAAATTATTTGACAATTACTCAATTATGAATGTCGAGGATGATATTTTTCAGTGATGGGGAGATTATAATACTCACAGGTACAATCCGATCTTCAAATCACCTTTGCCATCTTATAGGATATTTGACACCGTATTTTATAAAAACACTCTTCAATATTTATGAGCATTGCATATATGAAAATACGATGTTAGTTATTAGATTTGAACTTTTTAGGGAATTTACATGTATTCGTGCAGATAAATTTTATGGGGTCATCCGATAATTTGTTTACAAATTACTTTTACCAAAATATTTTAAACATGCTTTAGTATTTATAGAATAATTTTATAGTTTTGGAATGATGGATTTTCACAAAAAAAATGGATTTATATTAAGGCTTATAATAAATTTAAAATAATTCTAATAATTATCATTATATCTTTTATTTATTAAAAAATAATATATTTTTATAAATATATCACTCCACTCATATTTCCAATGCTTTATTTCATTCTTGCCATGAGAACTTAGAGAGAGAGAGAGAGAGAGAGCTAAATTTTGGGGTCTTAGAGTTGATTTTGTTTCTGGAGTCAATTAAGAAAATTGATCGTCTTGAAGTAAGCAACTGTTACCCTACTTAAATTTTCAAAAATTTTACTTTTTTGTAAAAAATTTTGTATTTTATTTGGTTGGATTTTATACAAAGTTAGATCTACATTTATACACAAACTTATCATTGTATAACTTTTGATATGTTGTAGAATTAACTGTGTCTAATATATTGACACAAAAAAATAAAGTTTTCTGCGTATTTTAGTTATATAGTATTTTATGTATGAGTATATTGAGTTGATAAAATTACTATAAATAAGAAAAACTTTCAAATATTATTATGAATATTACATATAAATGATTTTATAAATTATGATTATTAATATATACACACAAGTCTACCGCAAATTCTCGATATTTTACACTTGCAAATTTCTTATATAATGCAATAGTTTAATCCTTTTATCAAAATATTGATTCATTTTTTATTAATGCATTGTAAATATCTATATAAATATATGGATTGATTTACAAGTAAATTATGAACTTTACATGTGAAATATATTGAGATGCATAAGGTGAGTAACATGTGTATTTATAGGGAGGTATAACGGCTTGATTAAAATTAATTGTGTTATGTACATGGAGGCATAAATGCCTGAATGAATAATTAAATGTAGATGTGTTTGGGAGGTATAAGAGCTTGATGATTGTTGACCTCATTTTTAGGATGAGCTCTTAACCCCTCCATCTTAGACATAGGACTCCTGTTAGACTTTAAGAGATGTGACATAAACCTATCCCTAGAGACTTAGAAGAGCTAGCCATAGAAATAGGTCATGCCTTGGGGTGTGTTGACCTCATTTTAGAATGAGCTCTCAATACCTCCATCTTAGACATAGGATTTCTCTTAGACTTTAAGAGTTTTCTTAGTCTTAAGACACATCTAGTGATTAGATGGACACTCCAACCTAGCCTAAAAGATTTAGAAAAATTAGCCATAGGATAGGTAAAGTCTTATGGGTGTTAGGAAAATTACCTACCATTTAGCTTAAATCATTCCTCACTTTCCTTCTCTCAAGTCAAACTCCAAATCGATTCAATTTGATTTTCTCAAATTCAATTCAATTCTATGACTGAAACCGATGATTGAAAGCCATTATCAAAATCCATCAAAAATTCCTAAGTTCAAATTTCCTAAGTTCTTAACCCTTTCTTAAGGACTTAGCCAAAATCATGATTCAAACCTATTCAAATTTTTGAGATATTCTTATAATTCATTTATATTCGCATTTTGTAAATGAAATATAAATTCAAACCCATCAAATCAAATTCAAAATTTCAAAACAATTCATGAAAATTTTCCTAAATTCCTATAGCTTTCCATTAAAGGACTTAGCCAAAATCAACCTTAAACCTTGATCAAACCTATTTAAATCCTTGGGATTTTCTCAAAATCAATTTATATCCTCATTTATATTCTCATATATAAATGAAATATAAATATAACTCAATTAAATCCAAAGCAAAAGTAAAATTCCAAAATAAAATGCTTGAAATTCCTTAAATCCTTTAATTTTTCATTAGTGTATTTAACCTAAACTTTGATCAAACCACTTCAAACTCATGGGATTTTTTTCAAAATATATTTGTATTCTCATTTATGTTCTCATATATAAATGAAATATAAATATACATCAATCAAATCCAACTCAAAAATTAAATTTCAAATTAAAAATTCCATTAAATCCTTTAAATTCCCTTTAATGGATTTAACCCTAAATCATGATTAAACTCTTTCAAATCCTTGAAATTTTCTCATGATCAATTTATATTCTCATTTATATTCACATATAAAAATGAAATATAAATTCAAACAATCAAAACTAACTCCTAAACTCAAAGTAAAATCAAATCAAAATCAAATCTAAGCCTTTCAAGTCAAATTCTTGAACTTAGCCAAAATCAATTCAAATCAAGCTAAACTCTTGATTTTCTCTCATGGTTCAATCAATTCTACAATCATGAGTCCATATATAAATCTAAACCTCAATCCTTCAAACAAAACTCAAATCAAAAATAAAACCCAAGACCCCTTCATATTCTTCCTTTTAATATTAAATTTTCAAATGGATCAAAATCCATTTGAATTCAAAAATTTGTAAATAGAAATTATATCATAAGTCCATATCAACTTCAAATCAAGTTTTTTACCAAGCCATTTGACCCACTTAGGCTCACTTGACCCAAGCATGATCTAAAAACCCTAATGAGCCAACTTTTGATCCTAACCAAATTAGATTGAACCAAACTCATATTTCTCTCTCATCAAGATCAACAATCATCATGGGATGATCAATCAATCAAATTGGGTCAAATCAAGTCAACCCTAAGGGTTGACCAAGTCAACACTTAACTTAAAATGAAGCCTTACATGACCAAAATCCACTATAGGCCAAATTGATTGAAACCATTGATCTAAGTTCACTCATGACCTATGTTTGAACTTGACCAATCAACCTTTGAGCCTAACATAACCCATTTGGCCCACTTGACCCAAGTTGACCCATTTTAACCTAAAGGGCCAAAATGTGTCAAAACTTGATAAGCCAAATTGATTGAAACCAATGGGTCAAGTCCATTCCAAATCACTTGTGAAACTTAACAAAGCCTCAATTGGCCAACTAGACCCAACTAGCCTAATTGACCTTAGACTAACATGACCTAAAGGGGTCATGTTAAGCCAATTGAATCTAACCCAAATTAATTGGAAAAAAGATAATAATCCACTCCATATGACCAACCTAACCTAAGCCTACCCTTGACTAACCCAAATAGGTCAAATGGGTCAAATTTGACCCATTTGACCTAAACGTCTGAGCCAAAACCAAATCTAATACAAATTGAACCAAACCAAAAGCACCAAAACATTTCAAATGGTCATATGAACTTGACCCAACCCTTGGTTTCACCCAATTTGACCTATTGGTCAACTTGACCCAAGTTGACCCATTTTGACCTAAATGGGTCAACATGAGCCAAACCCTATCAAATGGATTCCAAATCCATTAAAATTTGGCCCAACCTATTTTTTCAACATATTAAACATACTCAAATAAAAAAAGATAGTAAAATGACCATTATACCCCTAATCCATAGAACAAATTTTGGCTAGCCATTTTGGTCATGCACTCATCACAATCACTTGAGGCTCTCCTAAAACCTCAATGAGACCTAGTGATGAGTGGTGCACCCAACCCAATGGGTTTGGGTCAACCCATTTGGCCCATGGCCAAAACCCGACCACCCATGGTCAAATTAAAATTTTAAACTCCACCCAAAGCTCAATTGGATGCACATGGGAGTTAGCCTTCCACTCCTCTAGCCAAACCGACCATGTGCACACCTCTAACCACCCAAAAAACCCATCCTATGAGGTCAATTTGATCAAAATAGCAAACTTATGCTCGACCATCAGATTGCCATAGGGGGAGATATACTCCCCCTAATCTACTAAAATTTTCATTCACACTTGATCGATTGGAGCCTAGAGAGAGTTAGCAACCTTCACAGAGCTCCCCAAGGTTCCTTGAGAAGATTTAGATTTCCCATTCTTCAATTTTGCACAGTGCAAAATAGGGGAGGTCTACTAAATTCTCAAGTTCCTCTACATCCCACTTAAATTCCTTCTACACTCATCATCCAAGGACCGGTTGAGCTTGCCCAAGCATCCAATTGAGTTCTAGAGGTGGGAAGATCATTTCAATCAAAGCCTCAAGGGAGTGAAGAGGAGTTGGTCCATAGAGCTCTACACTCAACCTGGCTAGGAACTTCAGGGGCTTCATCTCCACTAGGCAAGCTACCTCATCAATCCGCACCGCTGGATCACCTTCGGCAAGGTTAGTAATTTTCAACCAAGAAGGCTAAGAGGTGTTGGTCTTTGTGAAAGAAATTTCCATTTGATGTGAAATCCACCATTGGTTGGCTTCTGGTCCTTTAGTTGGTGTGGGTTGAGTCTTGAAATGAATTTATGGAAGATCGTGCTCGATCTCCCTTGACAGAGCGTTCACATTCATCCTTAGGGAAGAACTCAACCATCCATCCGCACATTTTTAGATGGATGGCTGAGATTATTTCTCACATTTATATAACCTTTATCTGATTTAAAACCACGAATGTATCCTCAGCCATCCTATCATAGATCGGACGGCTTAAGATAAAAGCGCATGTGCCACCGCCGTTCCCTTGACTTGACAAGTTAAGTAAGGGGCTCACAGCGTGACTTGTATAAAGTGCGCTGACTATCGCCACCACGCATCGCGCCGTGAGTGGATATTAGCCATGGATTAGTTAGGGATTATTATTAACTCTTAATTAATTCAAAAACCTTCAAAAAATCATAACTCCTTCAAGAAAAATCAAAAAATATATAGAAAAATGCTATGGATAGATAATTCCATCTAAAATATTCTAAAAATATTTTCAATGTATTTTGATTTCCCTTTTTCCCTGAATTTGGGTTTCTTTGAGAATGTTAATTAGCTAATTATTTCTTGATTAAGTCACCAATTAATCTCAAAATTCTAGGGTTCATTTTAGGGTATGACCTCTATCTCCCATAATTTTCTTGAGATTTATTGAGGCATTCATTAGCAAAATTATTAGCTCATTCCCTAATACCCCTTCATGTAATTAATGATTAAGGTGTGATTAGTGGATTTTCCTTGGATTAAGTTTGATTAAGGTTAGATCCAGTAAGTAAGGGTTTAATGGAATAATTTTGGGGCATTTTCCCTAAGCTATTCCCTAAACCCTCTTTTCTTTCCTTAATTCCTTCTTAATTATGGGTTAATTCATTAATTACCCCTTAAACAAATTTTCAAAAATTTTAAAATTTTCCAAAACTTAATTAATCTACCTTGGGTAGATTCTTAGGTGTTAAATAGCCTAAGTTTAATTAAGAAAATTAAAATGCTTTCATAAGTGTGAAGGGGTGTTTTAAAAGTACTTAGCTAAAACCCTTAACTAATTAACTTAATTGTGAGCCAAATAGCATTAGGTTTTTCATTAGGTGCATTGCAAATTTACATACCTTGTGATTTTATGTCATCTCATTGGCTCATAATTACTTAGTTAATTTTAGTGTGGGTGGTATTAATTAAGTCACTTAATGCATACCTTAACCTAATAAACACTTAAAATTGGATTTAATTATCTAAAAATTAAACTAAAATATAAAACATATGTAATGGGTTAATAGTAAATTAATCTCACCCTTTAAATTAAATCAAACTTCAACCAAACAAAAATCATTTTGAAATTTACTTTGATTTATTCTATGTTTTCTTATTCTTTAAGAATGTCTTTAGGATTTCGTTAAAGTGAGTTTGTTTACATGCAATCATTACTTTATATCTTTCCCAACATACTAAATTGTATGCCATGTGATTTGTGCATTCATAGCTTCATGTTTCTAAATTTTCAAAATGGAATTATTTACTTTATGTCAAATGCATGCTATTAAAATATGAGTGGCTATTATCACTATTAAATCCAAAGTTTTTCCAAAATATATAAATGAAATAATAAATTTGAAAGTGTGCTATTCTTATATCTTAATTATAAGCTTGATTAATTATAAAGTCATGTTTAGTGTTGTCTTTCCTTCCTTTCTTATGTTAGCATAATTTTGAATATGGTTTGGTAAGATATAGGTTGTTGAAAAGAACCCAACACTTACTTAATTCTAAATCCTATTCATCCCTATACTCTCATCTAAGAAGGATTGTCTATACTTGAATGAATAAATTGCATAAATAAAAATGAAACCATTAAGCAAACTTTTGCATATTCTTTCTCCATTTTATTTCTTTTATATGGATGTTAGTCACTCAAATCAAACTAAAATATGAAATAAAAATAACCCAAAATACTTAAACAACTTAAATGAAACCCTCCTCTATGTTGAACATGTCCTTCACACTTAGAAAACTTGAATATAAAATCCTAAGCTAAGCATGCCACACAAACCTTCAAAGCACACACATTAGCCTAAGTCACCACTTCTAGCTTTATTTTGCATGGTTTGAACTTATGTTTGTTCTTCATGAATGTTTTAGACCGGATGTTATGTATGCTCATAGAATGAATGTTAGGACGCTTTAGTCTAACTATTCTTTTCTATGAGGATTGTGCAAAAGCTATCAAAAAATAAAATATAAATGCTTCTGCTTGCATGTGCTTATACCCCTTTGCATAATCCATAGTGTGGGCTTAGTCACCCATGTGTTGATAAGTCTAATATACATGCTTGGGATTTGTGTGGTGTGATTTGACTAACCTTTATTTCTGTGTGTTAGATTTCTCTTTTCCTTTTAATGTAAAAAAATTTGTATAAATAGATTTTGGAATGATTTGTTATGGGGATTATGATGAACATTGGTCATGAGATCCCATCTTATGTACCATGTGAAGCCTTGGAGCATCTACCATTTAACCATCCAAAGGAAGATCCAAAGAAAAAAGAAGAAAAGAAAAGAAAGAAATAAGAAAGAAGAAAAAAACTTGAAGAACCCCATAACAATTAATTTGCTTAATCTATCATTTAATTCATTTATAACTGGTTGTATAAGGGTAGAGCTCGGCTAGGTATAAGGCTTGATGATACATGTGTGATATATTGGAGGTATAAGAGCCTCAGAGAAAATATTATATGAAATATTTGAAAATATTATTTGCTTTAGCATTTACTATGGATTAAATGCAATATTAAACATGAATTACATACTATAAATTTTTTTACATATATGTTCTTAGTATTAGACTTGTTCCGACATGTTAGACTCGATATTAATTATAATAAGCATGTTAATTCACTATATTTGATAGCAAATACTATTTTATCATAGTATGTTAAAAATTTATAGTAGATTTTGTATAACCTATTGAGTATTTATACTCATTCGCTTACTTATATATGTAAATTTCAAGAAAGGAAAAGAATAAGAAGCATGTTGATTTTAGAGAGATTTTAGCCTCTATATAAATATGTCATTTGCTAGAATATAATTATTCTTTTTACAATCATGATGTTGTCGTTTTGATGGATATTGATGCGTTTCATGATTGTTGTGTACACTCTTTTTTTGTGATTATATAGCTTTTGATATGAAATGAATAGAAATGGATGGCTTTTATTTTATTTATTTATATTGATGATATTAATTGCTCTGAGTGAAAAAAGAAAAAAAGAAAAATAATAATTCCTTCCAATTAAGTCTTGGCTAGTGTCTATTACACATCTAACACGATGTGACTCACCTCAATTTAAGGGTTATATCATTTTAGGTTGTGACATGACAAAATTTATAGTTTTTTGTAAATATGATTTTGAAGCTATTGTCAAGATAGCAATTTTTTATTAAATATTGTTGGTGTCAAATATATATTTTTTCTAAATAAAGTCAACAAATAGTGGCCACCACTTCTTAACAACTTTGTTCTCAAAAGTAACCTTTCATGTATTTTTTTTAAAAAAGTATATTAGAAACTAGTAGCCAAATGCACATGTGATTGCTTTTTGAAAAGAAAAATAGTTAGAATGTTATCTCAAATGCTCTTAATCTATTTCTCTTAGCTTATTTACACATACTTCATCTTTAGTCTTTAAATCACACCATGTCAAATCTAACATTTATTCTAAAGGTCATGTAATGCTCTCATTCAAATTAGGCAAGTTTAAATGAGTCTTGCTTATATCCCTTGATACTATAAATTTCACCAAAATTTGTCGCTTCTACATCAATCTCTACTTACTCCCCATTTCTCCCTCACAAGACACCAAAATTCAACTACAATTGCCGCTACTATCATTGTCTACTAATATTGACATCTCTAATTTTAAATCAACACTAAAGCCAAGTTCCATACACGATAGAAGAAGAGAGTTAACAATGATAATGCGACATTAAAATTCAATAAACCCACCATTCTTGTAGCTTTTGCCTCTTTCTTGGATGCTAGCATGAACACTTTTAGTGTCAATAGTTTTTTTATTTGTTTCCTTAGTGGATTGTTGTAATTTCAAATAAAAGTACTTCCATATAAAAATGTATTAAACTAATTTATGAAACAAATGCAATATTTCTGAATTCTTTCATTATAAACCCTAATTATTGACTTAGTAATCTCTACTTATATCAAAAAAAATCTTCAAGATAATTCCAAAACAAAAGGGTTGGCCATCGACAAGCCATTCCACACCTCTTATTAACTATTTTCTCAAATACATATGATATATTATCTTATCAAAAAGCCATCCTTGAGATTCCCTTATGTTTCAATTATTTAGTTGTGAGTTTAATAATAATATTTTTAAATAATATTATTTCTTATGTTTAAAATCATAAGAAATAAATCATTAAATAAAATATTTTAAAAATTAGCTTCTTTTATTTTCTTTCATTTCATTGTATTGATTATCACATCCACTAAATTTGCATGCATGTGTTCGACCTTAATACTGCTAATTTAACACTTCTTGTATTATTTATTGGAAGTGTATCATTTTTTTTTGTCCAACAATGGTTGTTATTTCCCATTTATTTTCTTAATATTGTCGTTGGATATCTTCTTCTTGACTAATCTTTTCTTCCCACCAAAGCAAAACCCCATTATATACTTTTGCTAGTACTTGCTCTAATATCAATTCATATCTTAGTCATTTTATTCAATATATTATACCCAATTCATATCTTAAGCACCCATTCAAAATATTACTTAAAATAAATCTTTCAAGATCTCACACCTCCATTTTTCTATAACTCTGTTGAATGATAATTAAATCAATTTGGTATTTTAAAATATTAATTGCCTTCAATTTTTCTACATCATATTTAGTGTTGCCAAAATTAGGAAATGCCTTAAATTGCCTTTTTCTTAATTTCTTTAGGGCACTTCAATATATCTATACACACCATCCAACTTTGAATCAAATGAGTTATAGCTTATATAAATATCAATGTTATTATTAAAATGCACTATTAATCCCTTAATATCAATGACCACATATCAATAGGTAAATTCATAACTTCATTCTTGGCTCTAGTGAATGGTTATAACCAATTTAATGTTGGTTGAAACCTAGGTTGTGTTATTGTCAAGGGTGGAACCTCGTTATGATTTGTTAAAGGATAATGTGACTTTCTGTGAGGGTTATCATCTTAAAGTATAAATATATTATAAATTTTTTTATGATGTATTTTAACATATAAATAATTTTAGCAAATTAGTATTTATATTTGAACATAAATAATCTCATAAGCAATACAAAATCTAACTTATTATCTTATATTATTTGTGATTTTTTAAAACTTTTTTTCAATGTTGTTCACTTTATTTTGCTCTATTTTATTATTCTTTATCAAGCTTTACCTTTATTATCTTCATTTTTAGCTTTTGTCAAGGCTGCATTATGGAGATCTATTGTCAAAAACTTCAAAGAAAATAACTGTTTCTGTTCATGTAATTACTGAAACCCAAAAAGGTGGAGGTACTTAAATATTTCAAACTGAGTTCTACATACATTCCATTAGTCAAATGCTTAATGGTTAATAAAATAATGTTAAAGCAAGTTAAATAATAGTTTTTGAGTTATGGAAGAAATAACTATTTCTATTCATGTGATTACTAACACCCAAAAACTTGGAGGTACTTTAATATTTTAAATTGAGTTCTACATACATTTCATTAGTCAAATGTTTAATGGTTAATAAAAATAAGCTTAGAGCAAGTTAAATAATAGTTTTTGTACAATGGATACAACAAATAATTATAAAAATAGTTATAGGAAATTGAAAAAGTGATTATGTAATTTAGAAAATAAAGTTTGATGGTAGTTAAAACTATTTAAAAAATAGTTTAGATTGCTTAGTGTAACCTAACTTAACATTTCTTATTCTATGGGTAACTTGATATAATTGTTTATATTATAGAATTTCTTGCTTGTTTGTTAATGGATTGATATTTGAAGATTTAGGAGTGAGTGGAGATTGGTATTAATAAATTTTCAACTTACCCTGATCTTCTACCTTCAATTTAGAGTAATGATGTTATTGATAAGAAAAAACTATAAAAAACATATTTTCTTAAGGAATTTCATCAATCAAAAAATGATAAATTTTTTCAATTGAGATAAATAATGTTGCATAGAGATTTATTTCAAAATAATTTTAAGAATATCCAATAAGGTTACAATCTTTTTAAACCTCAGAAGGAAAATGACATAAGTCAAGGTAGTGAAAATTAATTTATTAGCAAAGAATTTAAGATTGGAAGAGAAAAAAAAAGCTCTTCGTACAATAAAATCTTCTTATTATATAACTGCTTAAGGAAGAAAAAAAATAAAAAAGATTATTATATCATGTTGATTGCATCCATTGATTGTGTTTGATTTCTTATATGACAAGGACTATCATTTCTTATCATTTCATGGTCATGATGAGTCTTCTAAATCAAGTAATTAAATGAATTACTTGAGTTATTTCTTTTTTATTTGATCATAATAAAGAAATAAAAAAAAGTTATATTTGCAAATACAAATATAAAATTGAAGTTTATTTCACTAAAGGTTCAAAAGGAAATTTATTATACAATAATTATTAAGACCTTACTTTTGATCATAACTAATATTGATGATTTTTATTTTTCCATCATTACAAATGAATCTCTTGACACATAAATGAAATAGCTATTGGTTATTGCATTGAGATATGTTAATAAAAAGGGTAAATTATTGAGAAATATAGAAGTTAAATATATTTCTTCTATCATTGTAGTTGCATAAAAAGAAGCTACTGAGTTTATTATGTTCAAATATTTATTAAGCTTGTATAAGATTTGTGAAAATGGTCATGATAGGGCATCTAATATGCATGAGTGTTTCATGGATTAAATGCATTCGTTCTGAAAGAAATTTCTGAAGCATTTTATATTCATATTTTACTAATCAACTCAAACTATGTTTAATAGCTATAATAAAAATATATTGCCAAATGTAACATCTATTTAAGATTACTTCAAGAATTGTGAATAATGTTAGAGCATCTAGCAAAAGAAATAATACTTTTAGAGTCATTCAACATTAATTTTTTTTATATCTCAAATGAATTATCACAATCCTTAGAAAGAAAACATCGAGACATTGAGGATATTATAAAATTAGTGCAAATATTGAAGTAATCATTATAAATGATAAGGGAAAGTGGATGAAGTATCATAGATTCATAACGTTTTTGAATTGAAATGTCAAATATGAACTCTATTACTCTATATACAAGTCTCAATGATAGTAAATACAAAGAGCTAAAGAAATAAAAAAATTTACAACATTATCGTGTTGAATTATTTTACATTATAACTGATTGTAAATTCAATAGCTTAAGGGCTCTTTGGGATCACTTTTGTTTTTTGTTTTTTATTTTGTATTTTTGTTTTGTTTTGTTTATGTTATGCTTAAAAATAAACTTGTTTGATTGTAACATTATTTATTTTTAAAAACTAAAAAAAAATTCACATAAAAAAACACTCTAAACAAACATATTTTCAAAAATATAAAAATAAAAATAGAAAATAAAAAACAAAATTAATCCCAAACTGCCCCTTAATAATCATTTTCTTGAAACTAATATTGAGTTATTTTTGTGTGTGACATGTTTATATCCAAGTGATCCCTCTTAGATTTCGATAAAGGAAAATTATATTGTCTTATAGGATTATATTCAAGTGATTTTTCTACACTTGAGCTCTTAGCTCTTGAGCATAAGTTGTCCAATTATATAATTTATATGCTTACCGACAATGAATTTTAATTTTTAAATGGGATTGCAAATCTTACAAAAGCGATTATTATAGTAAAGAAGGATGGTGTGTATCCCATAATTTACAAGCTTATTGCTTTTGTGTTAACTTTGTTAATTATTATTGTTATAGTTGAAAGAATATTTTCTAAAATGAAAATTGTCAAACTTTCATTACATAGTAGAATAAGTAAAAGTTGGCAATGACTATCTATACCTTATATTGAGAAAGATGTGTTATACTCCATTTATAAAAAATTATAAATAAATTGTAAAGATTATATTAAATCATTGATCATATTGAAATCCAAAACGTTATTTTGAAAATTTAGATTATTGTTTTTATATTATTTTATTTATATTATAAGTTTGCACATCCTCAAAAGAAGTTTAGTTCGACCCCTAAGAAATTTATTTAATTAAGTATAAATCTTCATGCAATATTTGAATTACGTAACATCTAAAATTAAATTTGGAATCATTCAAAATCTAAATTTAATGAGTTTATAGTTGAAATAAATGTTTTATAAAGTAAATCCAAATATATCAAAAGTGTCTTGATTGAAGTCATTAGTGGAGACAAAAAAAAAAAAAATTTAACGGGGGCACAAATATAATTTCATTTTAAATTTTGTAACTTATCTTTTTTCATACATATCACATAAACTTAATAATAAATTTAATTTCAATAATTTTATATATATACATTTTATTTAAAAATTATGTAAACAATATCATCAAAATATAGTAAATAATTTCATATATACATTTCTATTTAAAAATTTCTTTGAACAAAAACAAAATTTATATCTCTCCAAATCATTTATCCATTACATATCCAATTTTTTAATATATTAAAAAATTTAAAAAAAACATACTTAAGATAGTCGTTTGGTTTTACAATCTATTATCATAATTAATCCTTCAAGCTAAAGCATTTTAAGTGAACAAATAAAAATTTATTTATTTATTTTTTTAGGGAAATAATTTTTATAATTTTAAATTAAAAATAAAACTTATAAACAAAATAATAAATTTAAGAAAATAAGCAAAAGTGATCATTATTCAAGTCTATAATAACAGCCAACTGAACAAATTATAGCCAATTAAACTGACAATAATTCTTCTTTTACTTTTTTTTTTTTTGTAAATTTTTTGCTTCTTTAAGAAAATCACAATATTTTTAAATCAAAAACTTCAATGTACAACCAAAAAGTTTATGATATCATTTAAAGAATCAAATAATCCTCAAGTATCAGTATTTAAAATCAAAGCATAGTGTTAAGATGAGAAAAATTTAATATACATAAGTTCATTAAATTTAAATATCATTGAGACACTCAAATGTATAAAAATATCTTATAAAATTAAGAGAGTCAATATATGCAACAACTAAAATAATTAAAACATCACCTTAAAAATTATAAATAAATCTAAATTTTACACATGAGAGGAATTAGGAATTGAAAAGAGTCTTGTCAATGCCTACATAAGCTTGATACAAAAATTCTAAATATTACTTCTTTTTTTCTTTCTTTTTTTCTCGATAAAATCCTAAAACTTGTAGTCTCCACTCCTTAACAATACATGCAATTCATAGAGATGATGTGATGTTAGGACGGAAAAGCTCTTGAACACACTTATTAAAGCTCAAAAATATAATTAGAAGTGTGAAAGAGAAAAACAAGAGAAGAAATGTCTAAAAATATTTTGATAAATGTTTTGAGCAAATACAATAGTCGAGAGATGGGCGTGCTGTGGTGTTTATATTCAGAGTGTTCGAAGGGACATCATAAAGATTTTATGGGATACTTATTGAAATGATCAAGTATGATATCAATGAATGATATACTATCTCGAAAGATATACATATTATCTTATAATGGACTCAATCACTTAATAAGGACTTCTAAGACTGATGACTCTACATATACTAGAAATCTTTTTCTTACTTCACATGGATGAAGTAAAATAGGCTTTATTTTAAGTCAGATCCTTTAGTTCCCTATAAAGACAAGTCCTCATAGTTAATTACATCTTAAGATACATAAATCTCTCAAGAATACTCACGATTAAAGTGATTGTCTAACATCTCAATGAATTTTAAACCTTGATATCAAATATTTGGTAATTTCGAAATCAAGTGGGAGGACTCAATTTTGAAGAGTTCTAAATGGAATCCAGTTGAGAAATAAGTAAAAAAATGCCCATAGATATTGAGAAATCTAATAAGTATTCTAACTATTCTATTGTGTTGTTTAAATTTAGAGTCGTAGGGACACCACACAGATCTTAAGGAGTACTTATTGAAGTGATCAAGTGTGACATTAATGTATGATGTACTATCTCAGGAGGTAGAAACATCACCCTACAATAGATTTAATCATTTAATAAGAACTCTTAAGGTAGATGAGTCTATATATCGAGATCTTTCACCTACTTTACATGATAAAGTAAAACATGGTTTATTTTATGTCTGGGTTCTTTAGTTTTCTATGGAAGAGAGCTTCCATAGTTAATTACTTCTTAAGAAACAAGAATTTTTTAAAAACACACTTGATTAAACTAGTCAATAAGTATATGTGGAATGTTTTTTTGGATGTGGGGTGAACATCACACAGATCGTAGGGGGACTTATTGAAGTGATCGAGTATAACATTAAGGTATGATGTACTATCCCGAGAGATAGAAATATCACCTTATAATGGATCTAATCATCTAATAAGGACTCCTAAGGCATGATTGGTCTTCGAATATACTAGAGATTATTTTTTTTACTTTACATGGAAAATTGAAGTATGGTTTATATTAAGCCGGGTTCTTTAAGTTCTTTATGGAGGCAAGCCTCCATAGTTAATTATATCTTTGGGAATGAGATTTCCTAACAATACTCTCACTTAAAAGAGACAATTATTATCTCCAAAGATTTCAATGTTAGACTATCAAAGGATTGGTTATGTTTGGAAAATCAAGTGGGAGAGACCAAGTGGAAAACTTATTTTGGAATACAAAGGGAGGAAGTAGAAATGTTCATGATACTAGGAAACCTAGTGAGCATTCCAACCTATCCTATTGTAGGACCTTATACATTTGGAAGTGAAGATATTTATTTATTAGAGTTGAATTATTATTAGATTGCTAGGGCTTATAATCCATCAACATAAGATTGTAGAAATACCTAAGAGGTGAGGGTTTATGCTTGTAGCCCGAAGAAAACTAGCTACCTCAAATCCTAAATCTAGGGTGCTTTAACACAAGCTAAAGCATGGTCTAAATCTAAGCGATAAATGGACGTAAGAGTTCACTTCTACAAGAGAGGATAAACAATCTGATTTCTGGACTTATAACCACCATGAGTGGCCCCCAGCTAACACCTCCTCTGATTCAAAACCATGTTGTCCAGTCTCAAGAATTGCAAGATAGCTAGGGTAGTTATTTAATTAGAAAGAGACTAAAGTCCTAAACCCACTCCCTAAGAGACTAGAGCATGAGTGGTATAAACACATTACTTAGTTTACAAATGCAAAATCTATTCAAATTTTATTTCATTTTGACACAGTATTTTAAATAAAGATTTTGGGATATTTTTATGCCTAAATACATGATGAAAATTGATTGTTGGCTAAATCAAAAGAAAGAGGGTGAAGCTTCGTCAGGAGGGGTTGCTCTCATAGATCAAGCAGTCCCTATAGTGTAAGGACAGAGACCCTTATTTTTAGCAAGAGTGATAGAAGATGCATGCATGATGTGAGACATACAACATACAACTAAGGGGTTGCTAAATTTTTTAATTATTTTGATTATAACATAGGATTTATGATAAGACTGCGAGTTGTTTAAAGCTTTTGTTACGAGTTGTTAGTTGGGGTAAAAAAATTAATTTTATTCTAAGAGCCTATTCCATCCAGGTCACACATTAAAATATCAATTTTAAAGAAACTATGAAAAAGATGCAATCCTAATGCGTAAGCTAAACATAAAAATAATCATTTTTATAAACTACTGTAAAAGAATAAGAGGCCGGTGTGGTCTGGTACAGTCGTACATCCCGAAAGAGAAAAGATAGGTAGCCGAGTTCTACCCTTATACAACCCGGAATATGAAAGAATAATTTTACAATTAGAATGAATGCATGCAATGAGGGGTCTTCCTTCTTCACTTCTTCATATCCTTCTGCCTTCATTCTTCCTCCCTTTGATTTGATTGTGCTCCAAAGGCATCACAGGGCCTCACAAGATAAAGCCTTCTAACTACTGCTCATCATAATCTCTCATAGCACTAATCCTAATTCTATTACAAAGATTACATTTATATATGAAAAGTAAATCTAACCACACCTATAAAATAAATGCTAGCTAAAGATACATACAATCCCAAGTAAATTTATATATAATTTGGACTTAGCACCCCGCACATGGGTAACCAAGTCCACCTGTCCTCACTTAGATTATGCTTAGGCATTTAAGTAACTTATAAAGAGAGCATTAATATTTATTTATTTTTAAGCGACCCTTTAGCATAACCTCAGAAGACATTATTAGCAAGAGAGGCCAAACATCATCCTACAGGTATACACCCTAACATCTAGTCTAAAATATTATATCATAAAATAAAACATACATCACAATATACACTTCCCTAACTTAGAGCTAAAAGTAGTGACTTAGTTCTAATGTGTGTGCTAAGACTTTGTGTGGTATATCTTAATTAAGCATTAAAGTTATGATTTCCTAAGTGTGGAAAGATTCAATTTAACATAAAGGTTGGTTTCATTTCAATTTGCTTAATTGATTTGTGAATTTTTATTTATACTTTACTTGGTTTCATTTGATTTATAGTTAGCATCTAAGGTGTTATAAAGAGAGGAAAGGGGATTACCTTCCTTTATCCCTATCTTAAGCCACTTTCTAAAACATATTTTTATTATTTAGTTCTTTTTAGAGAATGGCTTATTCAATATCATTATTAATCATAAGTTTAAGTTAACTTTATATAATCTTATTTAACATGAAAGGTATCTCAAGATTAATGTAGTTGAATAACTACCACATAAAATATATTATAACATTTCTTTCCATTACATGTAACATGCATATGACTTTATACTTAGCATATTTATACATAAAAGACATTTTAGCATACTTAAATAATGATGAATGCATATGTTTGGATTTATATTTTATTTGATTGAATTATTTAATACATGTAAATTAAAGCTCTATGCAAATTCTCATACAAAAATACATAGGAATGAAATCAAATAAGTACGTCATTGTTAACCGGAAAGTGAGGTAATCAAATGACCTTTAATACTTAAAGCCTCGAATTCCTAAATGTCCGATTATATACTCATTAAGTCAAACTTATATAAATCTATATATGAATCACAAGAAAAAAAAATGTTAACCTATATGTAATATAGGCCAATGGCTTAGATGATTATGGATGCATGTATTTTTAATAAAAAAAGGAGATTTTCATCTTTTAATTAAGCATACATATACATGTATAAAAGATGTAAACAAGTATTTGTCATTGTTAACCAGGGAAGTGAGGTGATCAAATGACCTCCTTGGGGCTACTTAAAGCCTCATATTCCCGGGATATCCAGGCAAAACACTTGTTACCTTAAATACATACAAATGTATGCATAATTATAAAGATGGAAATCATTGAAAAAGTTGTACTTTTCTTTAATTGAATTATTTATACATATGAATTAAAGCTTCATCCAAATTCTAATACAAAAATATATTGGAATGAAATCAAATAAGTGCGTGTCATTGTTAACTAGAAAAGTGAGGTAATCAAATGACCTCATTGGGGATACTTAAAGACTCGTATTCCCGGGATGTCCAGACTATATACTTATTAACATCCAAACTTATGTAAATCTATGGACGAATCTAAGAAAGAAAGCTTTGCATTCATATGACCAAGCTATAAACACATGTAGATCCTATATGTATTCATAACTATCATCACTCTACATATTATTATTTATATATCCCTCTAAAATTTATAAATCAAACACAGATCTGAAGTTAAAATATGTATATAATCAAATTAAATGACTCAGTGAGATGAGTCCAAAAATGATAGAATTGAATCAAATCAAGCCCAAAAGCTATATATTAAAACTTTGAAATACTGATTAGATGATCAAATGACTTCCCAATTTGACGTGCTTATAATCAACTCGAGTGGCTTGACAAAACGAATCCAATGAGTCTAAGATCACTCAAATTGATAATCATTTGAATGGTCAAATCACCAAAAAAACTATCTATGATCAAATGAATCGATATACACCGTCCAATGGAGTATTTTGGGATTTTAGCTATAATAACCAAAATGCACCTTTTAAAATCCTATGAATAAGATTTCATTCTTATTATGAAAGTGAGGAGGGAGCTAGAAGTGAACTTGGGAGAAAGCTGGAAGAGTAATAGAAGTTTGAAGTTCATCATCATCACCGTTGTCATCGATCATCGTCTATTATCATCAGCACCAGGGACTCTAGCTAACTTGGCCCAGGGATGGTTGGGTCAGCCATGACTCATGGGGAGGTGAAATCACCTCTCCATTCCCATTGGAGCACTTGGCATCAAGGGCACCCACTTCCTTTGCCATGGTAGCCACCTCCCACACTTCCTCCACTCATGAGAGGCAAAATGGAGTGAGTCTTTGCCAGCCCCAACCTCCCAATCATAACCGTTGATCCGAAAAGCCAAAATAACCATTATCATCTGATCTAAAGAATGAGGGTATACCCCCCTCATTCTCACTCAAACCAATACTCTCATACTTGATTCAACCCTAGCACACTCTCCTCTCCTTCCCAGAGACATTTCCAATATTTCTTGAGCTCCCCACTGTTCCCTCTCTCGATTTTACGTGAAACCAAAATAGGGGAGGATACCAGTGATCACTATTTCCTCATTTCGCAACCAAAGTGCAATTAACTTTGTACAGACCATCCTTGGACCTAGACGAGTCAAAATGAATCACCTCCCATCACCTCTGCCCACTGGAAGTGGGACTTCGACCATGGAAATTCACTTACGTGTTGTGGGTTGGTCTTCCGAGCGATCCACACTAAATCAAAGCTCGTGTGGCTCAATAGGGCTTCATTTTTTCCAAACAAAGCTTTCTCAATCATTGAAACCGCCGATCATAACCTTCGGTGAGGCATGTAATTGAAACCGAGCTTAAGCTTAAAATAGGCCATTCCTTTGTGAAGAAAAGTTCTATGTCATGCAATTTCCATTGTTATATGTGTTTGCTATGCTTCCCCAAAGGTATGGGATTGATTTTATCTCCATTTGAGCTTTGGTGAGCTCGAATCAAGTGACGATCGATGGATGGTCTCCGTCTCTAGCCGAACGGGAGAAGACAAATCACGGACCGTCCATCCCATGTGATCGGAACGCACGGTCCTGATTTGATCACGCTTAGATATGTCGATTTAATCCTTTAATATGTGCATTTAATCATGATCGTCTGATCTTAGATAACAAATCCTATTGTTCCACATAGAAAGTGTGTCATGTCAGCCGCCACGTGGTACTGACGGGATTATGGGGTTAATTAGGTTAATTAATCCATTTTTAATACTGAAACTTCCAAAAATCATAACTAATTGTATAAAAATCCCAAAAATACAAATTAGGGCTTATTTTAAAGATATTTTAAAGGAAAATCCATTAAAATTAATATTACTTAATTTTAACTAGTAATTTCTACTTAATTAAGGTTTAATTAAAACTTTTAATTAGCCTACTCTTTAATTAATTATCCAATTAATTTCAAACTTTTCAGAGATGTTTAGGGGGATGATCTTTGCCTCCTCTATTTTTCTTTGAATTTATTGGATAATTAATTATGAAAATTAATAGATTAAGCCTTAATTACTCCCATCTTAATTAATGATAATTAAATAAATGAATAGTAGATTAATTAATTAATTAATTAAGATTAATGACCTCTAACAAGAGAAACTTGGGAAATGGATTGGGACTCCTCTTCCAATCCTTTCCTTAAATCATCTTCATTCCTTCTTTAAAAAATTAATTAATTAAAAATCATTAATCGGTTAATTAACAAAATCAATCAAAATCCAAATCATATCGAACTTTAATTAACTAATTGAAAGAATTTAGGGATTTAGACTTAAGCTTCCTTCTTTGTCTCTTTCGCTAAGTCCATTTCATATTATTGATTAAGGACAATTAAGATTTAATTAGATAATTAATGAACTTAATTAATTTGATTGAATCTGTTTTCCTTGATTAACTCTTGGGTAGCTCCTTGGGTGTTCAACAACCTAAAGAGAGAGCTAATAAAATTATGATTATCTCGCATGTGTGAGAAAATTATAAGAGTGATTAAGTGAGCTCTTTAATCTTAATTAATTAAAAATTATGAGCTAATTGCATTAGACCCCTTTTATTTTATAGGAGCATTGCTATTTACATTTCTATGTGGTTGCATATCATATTAGCTCATAATTGTTTAATTAATTGATTTCATCTATGCTTAGCTTAACCAATTCATTAAATCAACCTAATTGCTTTTAATTAAATTAAATTAACTCACACATATGGGAATGGAATTAGGACCAACAAACCTCTTTCACATTTCATAAGTCAAATAAAATATGAAATAAAAAATGGCTTTAACAAATTTTGGTTAGTTTTAAATAAGCTTGTTTAATGTGATTGTCCTTAGGAATTAGTTAGAGTGAATGAGATTGTATGCTTATATTTTTTTTTACTTCTTTTCAATCATACTAAAATGTTATATGCCACTTGTAGTCATGCATTCATTCCTTTCAAAAATTAATTAACTAAAAAATGATTTCTTTTATGTCAAATTTGCATGTGTTGACTTAATAAAAAATATGTGTAGCTATTATCACTACTAAATCTCAAACATATTTTCAAAAGCTTCTTAATGAATAAGAATATATGTGGTGACTTTATATATATATATATATATATATATATATATATATATATATATATATATATATATATATATATATATATATATATATATATATATGAAGTGCATCTGAATATAAACTTAGTGTATGAAGTGAAGTTTCTTTCTTATATTCATATATTAATTTGCATAAGTAAGAATGTTCACGGGTATATTAATCTGGACATCCCAGGGATGCAACTTTAAGTAGCCCTAAAGAGGTTCTTACCTCACTCCCTTGGTGCAGAATAATGGAGACTTACTTGCTTGATTTCATTTTTATGCATCTTGAACATTATAATTTAGATTAAGTTTTAATTCATTTACACAAATAAATCAATTAAATTGAATCCAACTTTTATATAGTTTTCATTTCTATAGTTTCTTGCACATTCATATATATAAGAGTAGTGGGTATATTAGTCTGAATATCTCAATGATGCACGGCTTTAAGTAGCCCTAAGGAGGTTCCTATCTAACTCCCTTGGTGCAAAACAATGGTGTCTTACCTACTTAAAATTTTTATATATGTGTATGTGTGATGCAACTAGTGGATGAAAACCATAATTTAATCAAATCCATTCTACTTTTGCATGATTCCCATTCTTGTATTTGCTAATACATCCATATGTATTTGAGGGTAGAGGGTATATTAGTCTGGACATCCCAGGGACGCACAACTTTAAGTAGCCCTAAGGAGGTTCCTACCTCACTCCCTTGGTGTAGAATAATGGTGATGTACTTGCTTAAAGATTTTATACATATGAATGTGTATTTAACTAATGAATGAAAATCCCTCTTTTTATTAAAAAGACATGCATTCATACATTTTTTTTTAAGTGGTTGAATTGATTAATCATATTATTTGAAGTTCTTTCCTAATGCTTTTGTATAAGAATTTAAATAAAGCTTTAAAATAATATGATAAAATAATTCAACCAAATGAAACATCAATTCCAAATGCATTTGCTTACTTTCACCATTATAGTATGCAAAAATATAAATTGCATTTATAGGTATGTTTAGGATTTAACCATATGCATGTTATATATGATGGAAAGAAATAAAAAAAACATGTGTCATATGATGGTAGTTCATTCCAACTAATCTTGAGATACCTTTCTCATTGAATGAGTTTATTTAAAGTGAACATAAACCTATGACTAATTAAAATATATAATAGGTCATTCATTAAAGAGAAATATTTAATTAATTGGCTTTAGAAATGACTTAAGGTAGGGGTAAAAGAGAGTGATCATCTCTTTTCTTCTCTTTATAACACTTAGTTGGTAAGTGTAAACCAAGTGAAACAAAAAAAAAAATTAAGTAAAACTTACAAATCAATTAAGCCACTTAAAGTAAAATCAATACATCAAGATAAAACATCAAACTAACATAAGTCTAGGATTGGTGGCTTGACAGTTAGTGTGAGAAAATTGGGCTAATGTAGCAAGTCTATACTAGGTTTTCTTAAGTTTAAGTTTTGATTTCAATTCAATGTTGTTTGGTTTACCATTAAGTAGTTATACTTTAAATGGTTTAATTGATTTATGATTTAATTTCAATTTTAAGTTTATTTTATTATTAAAGTTAAATTTAAGATTTAAAGAATGGAGAATAAGAATAAATTCTGCTTTGAGTGGAACCTATTCCATTCAACATCCTAATCCTAATAAAATGAAATTTCCTCCCTTGGGTGAAAATTTATCCTAAATGTCAAACTATGAACCTAAATATCTTAATTAATCAATTTGAATTTATTTAAATAATTCAATTAAATTAAAATTTTCTTCACTAATATTTGTTGGATTTAGTTTGAATTTCAGAGTTTGAATCTATTTAACTTCATCTGTTTTAATTGTTGATATTGATTTTGAGTTTATTAGGTTTCAATTTAATTTAATTAGACTTTGATAATTTAATTGATGTGTAACCTTTCTTTGAATTTCACTTTAAGGATTTAATTTTATATGACTTGTTATTGATTGAATCATTTCAATGTTATTCAAATTTAATGAATTCATACTATTATTATTATTATTATTATTATTATTATTATTATTATTATTATTATTATTATTATTATTTGATTTGAATTAGTTGATATATTTTAATTAACTTGTGAGTTGACTGAAATTTGAGTTGATCTTTTGTCTGAATTCTAACTGAGAGTTTGATAACTTATTAAGTCTAATAACTCGAAGGTATGTTGATTATTTTGGTTTGATAGTTTTTTTAGCTTAGTTTGATTTTAACTTATTTGATATGATCAATTTAATTTGTTTGATTGGCATGGTTTGTTTAAGTTTCATGTTGATTGATATGCTTTCATGTTGTTTGGAATTGATACCAATTAAATATGATTTGATAACTTGGAATTTATTTAACTTTATACTTATTTGATTTGATTAAAGTTTACTTATTTGTTGACTTGATTAGATTAAGTGAGTTAACTAAGTTTGATTATTAGAATTCCATTTTTCTTCATCCATCCACCATGTTTATTAGAATTTGGTTATTGGCTTTAATTAATGATTCATTGTTCAATTTGATTATTTAAATTGTATACTCAAAATTTTGTTAATTATTAACTTATTTCATTTCATTCAAGTGATTTAACCTAGTTATACGTTGAATTCAATTGATTTAGGTTTTATTTTAATCTTACTTGATTTAATTGAGTGATTAGTTAAATTAAGGTTCAAAATATGATTAGTTTGTTGTTTATTTAATTTAGATGCTCACTTTATTTTATTGTTTCTCTAATTAAAGTCTAATTTAATTAAGATTTAATGATTAATCGCACTTAATCAAGTTAACTTGTCCATATATTTAGACTTGGTAAATTTATTAAATATTGTTACTTGAATCCTTAATTTATTTTAGACATGATTAACTTGATTAAGATTTAATCCCTAGTTATCTAATTTTGTTGTAACTCATTTGATTAGAATATTTATGATTATCTTGACTAGTTAGTTTAGATAATTGAAGCTTGGTTATTGGCTAATTTAAATTATTCTATTTAAATTTATTTATTTAAAATACATCCAACTTTATTAAGTATTGAATTAATTTAATTAAGGATAACTTGAATTTGACATGGTTAATTTAATTTAGTGATTAATCCAATTAAAGGGTTTGAGTGATTTGTTTAAAGAGTTTTAATTAGATAGATTAGATTTTAATCAATGGTTTAATTAATTATGATTGATTTGATTAAAACTTTGATGGATATTTATAATTAAGTTTTGGCTTAAGTTAAGCTTGATTTAGGGATTATTTTAGTATGACTTATTTAATTTAATTTAGTTTAGTTAAATCTTTGATTAATTTATTTTGAAATTTTCATTATCAAATTGATTAAGGTGTCTATCTTAATTAGAAGTCAATGGATTAATTATGCTTAATTTGATTGAATAATTAATTCAATTAATATGAGATTAAATATTAATTAAACTTTAACTTTATTATTTGATATAAGAGTTTGATTAAGAATTATGCTTAATTTATTTAATTTACATTGAATTAAAGATTTATTAAACTTAACCTTATTAAATTATTTATTCGATTAGAAACTTGATTAAGGAATTTGATTTATATACTAATCAGCTAAACCAATTTCAACCAAGTGTATATTTTAGTTTCTTTGCCATTAATTTAATTGAGTGATTATGATATTGATGTTTGATTGATTATTAATAGCTTATTATGTTTTGACTTAATTGACTAATTTGATTTGCTTAATGTTCAATGATTAATGAAGTGTGAATTTGATTTATGATTATTTTAACTTAAGGTTTAATAATTAAGGGTTGATATTTAAAGCTTAGTCCTAATATAATTTTGGGTTGATTATGTTCTTTTTATCAAGTTAATTAAAGTTTGATTTAGTTTAGGTTAATTACTTGTTGAAGCTTTTAATTTGATTTTTATGATTAATGATTTGATGACTTAAGTTTACTTGGTTAAGATTAATTTGAGATTTATTAATACTTAAAGGGGTTCCATGTAGTTAATTTAATCAGGTTTAAATTTATGTTTCATTAGGTTAAGGTTTAGTTAGTTTGAATTGAAGATTATGAGATATTAATTTGATTAAATTTTGGATTCTATTAATGAGGGTTTAAATTTTATTTTATTTTTAAATTTAGCTTAATATTTTATTTATTGAAATTTAACTTTAATAAATTCAATTATTATTGATTTTTAATGAATTATTAAATCCTAATTAAGTGACTTAAGATTTATATGATTTAAAGAATTAAAATGTTGATTACAATGTTCTAGTGTTAATAGAGATATTTTAAGTTAATTATATTAATTTTTATAATTTCTACAATTTTAACTTGATTTAAATTGACCTAAAACTTGAAAATTTAATAACTTTTGATTCATAAATCATTTTAGTTTGTAAATTTTATGACATGTGGAGTTACTTGCTAATTTCATCTCGCTAAAATTGCGTCTTGATCAGAGATGTATTTTGGGGTTAATTAAAATTATAATAATTCCATTGAAACTCAAATTAAGCCCGGCACATTAGAAACTAATTGGGGCTTTTAATTTTCTTTAATTCCTCTCTAAATGATGAATTCAAAAAGGTTTATATAGAATTTTTAGAGTTTTTACTGATTTATTGTAATTTTTCAAAGTTCAGGTCAATTAATTGATTTATTTAATTCAATTAATCTCTAATTAGGTTATTTTAAGATTTAATAAGTTTCAAAATATTTTAATATCATTATAAAGTTCATTGGAGTCATCAATAATGGTTTGAGCTATTTTGATTGTTTTTTAAAATTTTCTTGAATTTTATTTAATTATTTCATAAAAATAAGCATTTGAAGTTTGAAATTTAATATTTTTAATCTACTCATCATTTTACTTGAATTTTTTATGGTAATTATGTCATAGTGTTAATTTCATTCTCAAAAAATTTCAAGTTACTTTGATAAATATTTTAGGATTAATTAAGGAAATTTTATTTTCATTCAAACTCAAATTATTCTTAACATATCTAATAAATATTTTGATTTGGATTCCTCTTTAAAAGTTGAATCTAACGAGCTTTTATTTATAATTTTTCATGAAATATTTGATTTCTTATGAATTTTTGAAGTTTCAGGTGATTTTACGGAATTTTTAAACTCAAAAAATATTTGAATTTCTTACTTAACCCAGTCAATGTCGACTCAGCACTGACTGGGCCTCAATTCCACATGTCCTAAGCTGATTTGTTCACCGGAGACCGACAAAGAAAATGAGCAAGAAATTGTTGATCAAGACCGCTCGAGATCAACGTCCAAATCATTCCCACCGATCCAACATGGGAATTCAAATTTTAAGGACTCTAATGACCATCCATCCCTATTAAGAGGGATCGATGGCGTGCCATCTCCTCGTGGATGGCAAAACGAAGTCGGTCGAAAGCATCCCATTCCACCCCAAACAATCAATTTGAGGGACGATTTTCTAGCGAACTCATTGGAAAATGTCCCATTTCGCACTGAGGGGCTGTGATAAAGTAAAATTAAGGGTAATCTAAAGGATTTACCTAGGATCTAGTGAATATTCATACAAATAGAAAAACTTATTGCTTTTCTATGATTTTGAAGAAATTTCCTCACAGGAGTTGATGTCCAATGAATTTTTCAATCTGAATATGCTCCTAAGCACGAGATGAAGCTCCGAAATGAATATGCCCACTTGCCTTCTCACCGATTGCCTTCTCTGTCAATGGCAGCCGCCTCCTCGCTAGAATTTGGCTAAATTCTATTATATTATGCGTGGAAAGGGAGGGGATTGGTATGATTTTAATCAGAGGAGCTCCAGGAGTTGTTTAGAGTCAATCAAGAGGAAAAATGGGTTATATTTTCCTCTGTTTTTAATGGTGGCTAAAAATCACTATTAATGGTGATTGGGAAGGTGATGGCTAGATGGGAGGAGGCTTGGAGAAGTCAAAATCGCTGGTTTAGTCATTGTAGAGCTTGTTAAATGTCGCACCAAGTGGAGATATAGCTTGTGATTAAGTGGATCTTGGATTTTGGCATATTTCCATTGATTATTCTCTCCCTCATGGTCTCTATTGTTGGCTTGAAGCTCCACTCCAAATGGGCTTAAGTGTTCACCTCCATGACATTTTGGATGTGGTTTGAGTCCACTTAAGTTGCATTGAGTTGGTTTGAACCTTTTCTTGAACCATTTGGCTCAAAGGAATCAAGTTTATTTAAATGCATTGATTTAAATCAATTAAGTTTAAATTGGATTATAATTATGTTCGATTTGATATTTGAAATTATTTAGAGTAATTGATTTTACTTAATTTGGAGTTGGTTTTTATTCAAACCGAGACCCAAATTAGGTTTAATAAATTGAATCAAGTTCATTTTGATCAAATGATTGATATGATCTAAATTGAAGTATGTTTGAGATTCTTCATCCACAATTTGAATCATATTCAAAATTCAAGACTTAATGGATTCTAGATGATTGTATGCTGGGTTGATGAATACGAGAGGTATAATTATTAATTTGATCTTATTAACCACCTTTTAAATATTGACTTTGACTTGGACCTTTAAGATTTCTTGATAAATGCATAATTAATTTTGACTTGAAGAGTATTTACTGATGCAAAGCGGTAGGCATGCGACCTCGTAGCCGTTCACCATGCAACGTTCCTATGGAAGAATGAGCGATGTTCACTGATTAATGTGTGTGTGTGTGTGTGTGAGAGAGAGAGAGAGAGAGAGAGAGAGAGAGAGAGAATGTGAACGAGATGGCAAACCAAGGAGTGAAAAGAGGAAGAGATTTTCTTAGAAGTTAGAACTCATTTTGTGGTTTGCAGCTGGGAAAAAATGTTTTTAAAAAACAATGATTTAATTTTTCCGTATTTTGTGTGTGAAAATAAGATTATGATATTTAGGGTCTATTTGGTTGCTTGAAGTTGTAAATAAAGTTTTTAAAAGTGATGAATTTAGTTGATACCCTCGTTTGGTTTGATGTGTAATTAAGAAGCAAACTTGTTTTCAGACTGCACAAACGCCTTCAAAATATGTCGATTTAGATGATTTTATTTTCACACAAAATAATTTGAAAATGGTATCATTGCTTTTTAGTAAGATGCAATAATCTTTAAGCAACCAATGGAAGCCTTAGTAGGTCCTATAAAGTCAAATGATGAAGTCTAATAATAACTTCTAACTGTTTTTCAAAACATGTTTAAAAGAAAATACAAGATAGCATCCGATAGAATTATGTAATGCAGCTTTGAAGGTAGTTTCGCTCAAACAAGCAAGCATTTGAATGCAGCTAGCTAGAAGTATGCTATCAATCAACATGAACGAATGCCCAAAATTAAAGTCTATTCCACCTTCAACACTGAAGCAAGCATTTGATCTTGTCAACTAGGTCTCATCATCCTGAATAATTGGCAAGACAAGAGGTTTTGAAGGGCACTGCACATCCATTGGACATTCTTTCGATGTTACAACACTCCGGATTCTTTGTAGGTATAAGAGATGGCTTGTGGAGAACGTTGAACTCTTTGCATCCAACGCCATTCTTACCTACGCATATCGTGTTGCCTCGGCCATGCCAAACGCCATCTTGGACATTGTTGATCTCCAATGTTCTTGACTCCTGCTTGAAAAAATCAACTCTTTTGTCAGTAAAAAAAAAACTCATTATTCGTGTTTGATCATATTTAGTTCAAAAACAGGTCCAATAACAAACCTAGCACAGGGTGCAACACGGGCACAGGAGATGAATGACGCAGTCTTCTAAAGAACTGCCACTACCCTGCAAAGGTAAATGTTGGACATTTCAATTGATATGTAAAAAGAAGAATTAAATAAACCTAGACAACATAGAGCTAAATCAATTGATATGTATAAGGACAATTAAATTAACCTAGACAACATAGAGAATGAACGAGTATCATCATTGATAATTAAGGTGCTGTATAGAATACTTAACCTATTAGAATGCAAGGTTTTCCTATGCTGCAAACTATAGGCAGAAAGATGGAGAGTTTCAAACTCATGATCTGCATCTGTTGCGGGAACTAGTTGGATTGCATTGTTATTGTAGTTTTGAATGATTTTTGGTGAAATTTAATGCATCATTATTTTACTTCTGAACGATTTGGGATGAACGAAAGGTAACTAGTATTCCCATGCACCTTTCTGGCACGAATGTATTGTATGTTAGATACAGACTTTGCATATAATAACATGAAAAAAAAAAAAAACTTACCATATGTATATATATATATATATATATATATATATATATATATATATGTATATATATATATATATATGTATATATATATATGTATATAACAATTCTATTTTTTATTAGACTTCAATATTTAATCAAATTTAGCATCAGGTTCTTCATCCATGGGCAATGAAGGAATATGTAAAAAGACGCATGTTTAATTGAGTGAAATGATAAGCATACTTGACTGGGCATTAAACAAGCCCAACAAGACAGATGAATCATGAGTTCACCTATTTATATTAGAATCCTATCGATTTCTTAGAAGTTATGCAATCAAGAGATCAATAAACACCAGACTATAATTCAGGTTGCCTTCCTCATGGAGGCACAAGCTAAGATCCTACAATTTCAAGAGGCAGTGTTTTACTCCCCAAGCACATCCAAACACAATATCGCAAACTAGTGATATGAATATTTCTTTGGCTAACATGAAATTAAAGTAGTATTTCATGCATGGTGATATTGACAAGAAAACCATAGAAATACATTTTATGTGTGTGCCTGTTTGGGGAGTGAAACACTAACCATGATAATAAACCTACTGTTCAGTTGAATGTATTTAGATCATGAATTCCATCAATCTCCAAGTTATTTTCTAATTCGCTAGTAAACAATGATACATTTTATGAGAAATAAGAAATATCTTAAGGACCTTGATCAGCTTTGTTAAAATGTAAGTGATGTGGATAGGCAAATATTTTGGACTAGCAGCATGAAGCAACCTGATATATTTCATCAAGAGCTTATTGGTTGATAAAAAAATAGATGAAAGAATTGAGAATTATCTACAAAATATCCTTTAAGATCGATAGTTGAATGAGTGTTAATCCAACATCCTTTTGGATCCAACTAAGGGTTAATGCTCATCCATCAATCAATCACTATCCAACATCCTTTGTAAATAGATTCCATGATCATGATATGGTTGTAGATTATGATGATGTCGAAATCGTGAGCCATACATATTCATATCAACCACAAAATAAATTTAGGATGCCATCAAATAAACATACTCAAAAGTCAGGAATGTTACACTCATCTACAAGATTAAAAAGAAACTTTCTTTAAAATTCATAAATTAAGCATGAATCTGAAGTTAAAATATGTATATAATCAAATTAAATGATTCAGTGAGATGAGTCCAAAAAAACTAGAATCGGGTCAAATCGAACCCAAATGAGCTCAAATCAAGCCCAAAAGCTACATATGAATGCTTTGAAATACTGACTGGATGATCAAATGACTTCCAAATTTAACGTGCTTATAATCAAATAGAGCGGCTCGGTGAGATGAGTCCAATGAGCCTAAGATCATACAAATCGAAGATTATTTGAACTACCAAATTACCAAAAATTATCTATGATCAAATGAATCGATATACAATATCCGACGGAGTGTTTTGGGATTTTGGCTACAATGACCAAAATGCCCCTCTCAAAATCCTATAAATAGGACCCCATTGTTGTCATGAAAGTGAGGAGCGAGTTAGAAGCGAACTTGGGAGAAAGCTAGAAGAGAGCTAGAAGTTTGAAATTCGTCATCACCATCGGCGTCGCAGATCGCCACATATTGTAGTCGATGACTGCCATCAACAACCATTACAGCCCACCACCACTGCATAGTTGTTATTACCTTATTCTGGAATTTCCATTACAAGTATTTCTTACATAAAATCTTGTAATCCAATTATCAGGAAAACTTAAACTTTGTACTTGAAAGTAGATACATAGTGGCATTTTTTTCGGACTAGCCCCTCGGATTTTCTTTTCCAAAAATTTTGGAGTTTTTTATTCTCTTTTCAACTATATGTATGTGTGTTGGATTTTCACACAAACTAAGATGTGAAGTTTTATTCTACTACTACTACAAGTTTTCTAGCACGCAACAATTATCAATTTATAGACTTTGGAAAAAAGATTTGAATTTATTAGTGATAATAACTACACATATAATTAAGTTAAGTCAACACATGCAAGCTTACATAAATAAATTTTATTTGATCCACTTAAATTTGAAAGAACAAATGCTTGGAATCATATGGAATGCAATCATTTAGAAGTGATTGGAAAATAATAACTAAATATAAAACATGATTCAGTTAGTTAAATTAATTCCTAAGGACAATCACATCAAATAAAATTATTTAAAGAAAACCAAAGTGTCTTATTAATTTGATTTTTGGATTTTGGCTAACTTTAAAAAAGAGAGATTATCATTTGCTATTTTAATCTCATTCCTAAGTTGGTAATCATAATTGGTGAAAGGAAAGATAATTAAATGAATTAATTAAAATGGATTATTAATCAAATCACTTAATTACTCTTTCCTATGCTTCTTTAATTTGATTAATCATTTAATCATGAGCCACAAATGATATGAACTTGTGAGAAAATAAAATTGCAATGCTTCTAATGAACCTAATGCAATTGGCTCATAATTAAAGATTAATTAGGCCAAAGAATCTAATTAAGTACTCTTACGATTTTTCTCATACTTATAGGTTAATCATAATTTCTTTATAGGCCTTTATGTTATTGAACACGTACAGAGGATCCCTTAATTTGATTATTGATTATCTAAAGTGATTAACATTCCAATTTGATTTAATTTAGTCACTTAATTAATCAATTAATATGAAAATTTATATGTGTTTGAATGTTGATAAGTATATAGTCTGGACATCTCGGGAATACGAGGCTTTAAGTAGCCCCACAGAGGTCATTTGATTACCTCAATTCCCTAATTAATAAAGGCACGTACTTATTTATTTTCATTTCAATGACTTTTTGTATAAGAATTTGGATAGAGCTTTAAATTTACATGTATTAAATAATTCAATCAAATGAAACATAATTTCTAAATGTGTACATTCATCATTCAAGTGTGCTAAAACATGTTGTATGTATAGATATACTTACGTTTGAATCATGTGCATGTTACATGTGATGGAAAGGAATGATTTGATATACGTCATATGATAATAATTCAATTATATTGATCCTAAGATGCCTTTCATATTAAATAGGGTTATTTAAAGTGAACATAAATCTATGATTAATAAAATATTTAATAAGCCATTCACTAAAGAAAACTAAATCATAAATGTGCTTTAGGAAGTGGCTTAAGGTCTTAATTAAGCAATCAATAAAATCCCAAAAAAATGGGGGAGGCAGAGGTCATCACCCCAAGCATCCATAGAAAGTTGGAGATCAATTCGATGATTAATTAAGGGATAATTAAGCTAACTAAATTTCTAATTAAAATTTAATTAAGCTAAAATTACTATTCAAAATTAATTAATAATAATTTTCGTGGATTCTACTCTAAAATATCTTTAAAATAGCCTAAGTTTATATTTTTTTTTCTTTTTCTAGGATTAGTTATGATTTTTTGAAGTTACAGATTTAAAAATAGATTAATTAACCCTAATTGAAGCCTTAATCCTATTGGGCCATGTGGCGGCTAATGAGGTGGGCTGATGCAGTGTGCTTTCCACATGGCATGATAGGAGTGGCTATTTAAGTTGTCACATCTGAAGGCTGACTCAGATGTCAACGGATTGGATAGGACGATCATGATTAAATGTGCAGTTTTGAAGGATTAATCAGAGATTCTATGCATGATCAGATTAGGACCATCTATTCTGATCAAGCAGAATGGACGATCCATGATTTATCTCCTTCGGAGTGGCGAATAATGGCTTCCGTCCATCTATTATCACTCAATCTGAGCTCACCTGAGCTCGGATGGAGATGAAATTTATCCCACATCTTCAGAGAATCATAACAAGGAAATCTAGTGGTGGAAATCGCACAATATAGAACTTTCTTTCAACAAAGACCAACCTATTTTCATTCAAGGATCGATTTTAATGACATACCTCATCAGAGCTTGTGATTGGCAGTTTCAATGATTGAAGAAGCTTTGTTTGGTAGAAACAAAGCCCTGTTGAGCCACACGAGTTTTGATTTGGAGTAGTTTTCTTGGAAGACCAATCCACGAGGCATAGGTGATCGATCTTGGTCAAACTCCTACTTATGACGGTCGAGGGTGATGAGAAACGATTCATTCTCGCTCATCTAGCTCCAAGGAAGGTGTATGAAAAGTTAATTGCACTTTGGTGGAGGTTTGAGCAAATGGAAATCATAGGTGACCTCCTCTATTTCGATTTTCTATAAAACTAAGAGTGGACTATTTGGGGAGCTCGGGAAATGTAAGAGGAAGGTCTGGGATGGAAAAAAAAATTTAAATTTATAGATTTAAATCTAGAAGTTTGTTCTTGAAAAATAAAGATTTCATAATAAGCCTGTATTTCATTCTTTTTCAATAACTCCTATGAACTATAACACTTGATTGATCAAATAATGCATCCCTTCAATATTACCTCAAGCCATCACCAAAGTGCCCTTGATCACCTTCCACGAACTCCCTGTGAAAGCAATGACATAATGGTTTAATTAATTAATCAAATAAAATTCCATATCATAATTTAACCCAATAGGAATGGGGAGGTTATTTCACCTCCCCATGAGTCATGGCTGACCCAAGCACCTTTAGGTCAGGCCATCCATGGTCTTAGGTGCCTAAGTTGACCTATGAATGGGTGCTAAGTGGCCAAGGGGAAAGAATAACCAAATATGCATGTGTCTTATCTCATGGGATGCCCTAGACTTAAGGGTAAAGTGGTCATTTGGCTATGAGTTTGATTTGGGTAGATTTGAAATAGGTCAAAAGTGGGTTAGCCCAAATTTTAAGTGGTTTGGAGTTTATTTGATTTGATTTGACTTGTTTTGACCTATTTAGGTCAAATTGGGTTAGGTTGGCTCAAGTTGACCAATTAGTCAAATTAGGTTAAATTATGGGTTGAGTCAAGTTCACATGACCAATTGGAGTGTATTGGTGTCATTGGTTTAATTCAATTTGCTTTGGATTTATTTATGGCTCATTTGGGTTCATATAGGTCAAATAGGTTAATTTGACCAATTTGACCAAATTAGGTTGGATTAGGTGTTGAGTCAAGTTCAATTAGCTGATTGAAAATGATTGTGGGCCTTTGTTTGGTTTAATTTGGATTTAATTTGACCCTTTAGGTCAATTTGGGCTAGGTTGGGTCAAGTTGACCAATTGGTCAACTCGGGCTCAACTATGGCTTTGGTCATGTTCAATAAGTGATTTGGAATGAACTTGAACCAATAGTTGCAATTAATTTGGATAAAATCATGATTTGACCCATTTTAATTTTTTAGGCCAATTTGGCTCAACTTGGGTAAATGGCCAATTAGGCTTGGCTTGGCTCAAGTGAGGGTTTGGCATGTTTAATCAGTGATTATGAGTGGGTTTGAATTAATGGTTTTAATCAATTTAGCATATGGTGAATTTTGGCTAGTTTGTGTTTCATTTGGGCTAAATGTTAACTTGGTCAAAGGCTAAGTTTGACTTTGTTTGACCCAATTTAAGGTAATTTATCACCCTAAGATGATTGTTGGTTATATTGTGAGATTTAGATGGGCTTAGTTCAATCCAATTTGGCTTGGATTAGAACTTGACTCAAAAAGGTTCCTTTAGGACACTTTGGGTCAAGTGAGCCTAAATGGGTTAATTGACTTGATCATGACTTGATTCAAGTTTAGTTGAACTCACACATGAGCCTATGATTGAAATATAAATCCAATAGCAAGTGGTTTGGAGCCAAATGAGTTTTGGTTCATATGACAATTTCAAGCCAAAAGGGTCAACATTGACTTAACTTGGGTTGACTTGGAATTGGTTTGATAATGATGATTTATATTTATATTTGGAACAATAATTGTAGGAATGATTGAACCATGAAGGAATCCATGAGTTTTGAATTGATTTGGGTATCATTTAGCCAACTTTAAGAATTTGGCTAAAAGAGCTAAAATTGGGAATTTGATTTGATTTGGGTTTTGGAGTTTAGAAATGATTTATGATATGGAATTTTATTGGAGATTGAATTTGATAACTGAGAAAATCAATTGGATTGGGTTGATTTGAATTTGGTTAAGGCTAAGTTCATAAGATAAATCAAAGGGCTTAGGAAAGGATTTAGAGTTTGAATTTAATCATGGGTTTTAACTATTTGATAATTATATTTGATTTTGGAATTTGGATTTGAATTTGGAATTTGATTTGGAAGAAGGAAGCAAGAATTTGGTTTGGGCTATAGGGTAGGCAAGTCCTCCTAAATCCCTAAGGCACAACCTATCCCTATGGCTAACTCTTTTAAGTCTCTAGGGTTTTATTAAGTGTTCACCTAATCACTAGAAGTGACTTAAGACTAAGGAACTCTTAGTGTCTATAAGAGTCCTAGATCTATGATAAGGAAGTTGAGAGCTCACTCCAAAAGTGAGGTCAACAAAGGGCGTCCAATAGGTGTGGTGTGACTGACAAGGCACACTGCGCGTATTGGTGTTGACCACGATGATCAAGAACATCCGAAAGATCACAAACACTAACAGAAATGATCTACTCCTAAAATCAAGATGTAGAAGGAATCAAGATCTTAGTGCAATGCAACTCCACTCATGCCAAGGGCATAAGGGAGGAAGAAGGGATCCACTAAAGGATTAAGCATGTGAATCTTCCACTAGGGAAGCAGGTTCAGGTTATCCACTAGGGATAAGAGGTTTGGATTTGAATGCATGATATTATTTGGGCAAAGTATCCACTGGGGATTAGAATGTATAATCCATCAGGGATAGATACATAGACGTTCTATTAAGGAAGCAGGTTCAGGTTATCCACTAGGGATAAGGATTTGATGAGATTTCTTTTGAGGGTGCACTCGCTGGGGAATGCAAATTTGAATTAGATTTAATTGACTCTTCTGGGTAGGTTGGGATGACCGATGTCTCGCTAGGGAGAAGTTGGTTGATTATTTATTTTAAGTTTAAATTTTGAGATGGGACCTGTCGGTTTATGGACCGCACTGAAAAGGGGCCATGTCGGCCTTGACCTATCTCAGATTTACCAATCCAAAAGGGTAGTCCTCCAACCACATGGTAGAACTATATGACCTAAGGGGTTTTCTTTTGGTGTACAACAACTGTGCTAGGGAGAAAGCGTAGCAAACTTATATCTCCAAAAGCAAGGGACAACTGCTGGGGTGATCTGTTGGATGCAACAAATCAAACTTGACCTAAGGTTACTACTGAGTGAATGCTGCTGGGGGACTTAAATCAGCTCGAAAGTAATCAAGATAATGTCATATGATTGAATTGCATTTATTTTAATTTCATTTATTGTAATTTGATGGATCCCATTGGTGTGTGATGGATCTATTAAGAAGGGGCTAATATTAGCCTAGACCTGTCTTAGATTTATAAATCCAAAAGAATAGTCTTTCGACTGCATGGTAGAGCTAACCAATATAAGGGGTACCTTTCAGTGCATAATGGTCAAATTAAGAAGAAAGTGCGAGGACTCACATCCTCCTACCTAAGGAATCATTAGGGCGATCGATTTTTTGCACAACAAATCGAACCCGACCTAAGGGCGCCCGTCGGTGTGCAATGGTCATGCTGGAAAGAATGTGTAATGGACTTATATCTTTCAAAGAAAAGATGACTGTCAGAGAGACTTGTTGGTAGCAAAATAAGTTGAACTCGACCTAAGGGCGACTACTGAGAGAGTGCCAACCCGGGGACTCATCTCAACTCAAAATAGTTAAGAAATTCCTATAGGGAGTTTTGCTGACACTGCCCTAAAGATAGGATGTCTACTTGGGAAAGGGGGCCACCGGGGTCTTAAATTCCTAATCCACAAGTGAAGATATATTTTGTTTGTTTTATGTATCGTGGACCACACTGAGAAGGAGCTCATTTCAGCATAGTTCTATCTCAGACTTACTGGACTGAGGGAGAATCTGCATATCTGCATGATAAATTCTCCAAACATAGAGGTGACTACTAGGAAAAGGGAACTGTCCAATCCAGGAGTAATCGGGGTAGTGTCTAAATGTATTCACTAAGTACGTTATCCAAATAGAGTGCCTATAGGTGAGGTGCCGCTAGGGGTGTTATCCAAATCCTTGTAAGAGAAAGCCTGTAGGTATTCTATGGCCAACTCAAGAAGAAAGTGAGGGGACTCACATCTGCCAAGAGTGGTGTATTCACCAGGTGGGTCACTGTTAGCATGGGGATAATAAACTAACTTAAGGTTCCCATCAGCTTATAACAATTAGTCTAGAGAAAAGGCGTGTAGACTTACATCTCTCTAAAAAGGAACTGATCGCCGGGATAATCTGTCTTTGGCTCCATAGGGGCTATCCGACCTAGGGTGACTACTAAGCGAGGAGTCCTGTGTAAGGACTAGACTCAAGCTTGAATTAGTCAGGAGGAAAAGATCCACTGGGGAACTTTCCCTAAATCTTAGATATACTCGACCTAGTCAGTGTATGATGGCTTGGCCAAGAAGAAAGCGTGTAGGCATACATCATATTAAACAAATTCAATATGGGGTAGCTTATTGGCTATGCAGTAAGACCTACCAAACTAACAAGGCACCCATTGGTTTGCAATGGTCAAGTTAGAAAGAAAATGTGGGGACTCATATCTGCCAAATGAGTGACCACTAGGGTGACACACTAACAAGGTAGCATATCAGCCCGACCTAGAGTGGTTAATGAGTGAGTGCCACAGGGGGCTTGCTCCATATCAAAATAGCTTGAGATAAAAGATATTTGTTCATTTGTGTTGTGAAAGAGGGAATAGGATGCCGCTTGGGTTCTCTTACACCTACCTTAAACAAGTAGAATAATGGATGAAATGGTGCCATAGAGGCAATTGTGACTCCACCAAGAAAGGATGCTGCTTGGGTTCTGTTACACATAACTTAGTTGTACTAGTCAAAATAGGGTGCCTCTTGGGTTCTCTTACACCTAACCTAGTAGCAGTAGAGGATCATTTATAGTTTGTGTTTGTGGAGGGATAGGATGCTGCTCGGGTTCTCTTACACCTACCCTAAATACGTCGTGGTGGATTCGTAAGCAAAATATATTTCTAACACATAAGAGATGGAATTTGATATGAAAAGAAGTTTATTGATGATTATTTTCAAACAAGATTTATGGATAGTATTTCTTTAAGTAGAGCCCATTGATTGAAAGCATCGAGAGCTCTCCCTTACAATTTATAAGTTGATAATATCCTCCTTAGTAGGCCTTCTCTATGACAAAAAGGCCTTCCTAAGTGGGTTCAAACTTACCTCCCACTTTCGATAGGCAACAATTGGTCTCCTTAAAACTAAAACAAGCTTTCTTACTTGAAAAGCTCTAGGACTGACCAATTTGTTATGAACTTGAATCATTTTGGGTTTGTACAACTTGAGGTTCTGGAATGCACAGAGGCATCTCTCCTCCAAACTTTCGAGCTCTTTTAGCCATAGCTTGGCATTCTGCTCTGTAGTAATTTTACTATTCACAACTATCCTTAATTATGGGAGTTGGAGTTCTAGTGGTAGAACGGCTTCAGACCCATACACTAAGGTGAAAGGGGTAGATTGAGTTTTAGTTCTGTATGTGGTACGGTAAGCCCACAAGGCTTCAACCAATTGCTCATGTCATTGGCGCTTGTTGTCGTCAAGTATCTTCTTCAGATCTGGATGAGAGTTTTGTTGAATGCTTCTACTATACCATTTTCCCTCGGGTAATAGATGGTGAAATATCTCCAATCTATGCTATGTCTTCGGGCAAAGATATTAATTTTAGTTCTTATGAATGTAGTACCATTATCGAATATAATTTATTGAAAAATTGGAGCACATGTTGAGTTGTGACCTCTCTAAGTGGGATTGCCTCCGCCCACTTGGAAATGTAGTCGGTGGCAGCTAGAATGAACTAGTGACCCTTGAAATAAAGAGGATCGATCAGACCCACTATGTCAGTACCCAACACTCAAATGGCCATGGGGCTAATGTAGGGTGTAGAATGTTGGGTGGTTGATGTAGGACCACGCCATGTACCTGACATTGGTGGAATCTTTTAGTTAGGCCCATGTAGTCTGTGATCATCAAAGGCTAGTAGTATCCTAGTATCTTGATCTTGGCTTTCATCTTCAGACTAGATTGATGTGCTCCGTATAATCCTGAGTGTACCTCGCTCATGACTTACAGGCTTCATATTTGCCCAACAACATAACCATATGTGATCGAAAGACTATCGGTACAAGGTGCTGCCTATGAGAGTATAGGAAAGGGCTCTCTGCTTCACCTGATGTGCTAATGACTTCTCATGAGGTAATTTGCTTGTATTTAGGTAATCAATGAATTGTTGCCTCCAATCTATCTCCTTATCCTTTTTGGCAACGATAACCTCCCCTTCAAAAGAGAGTCTCTCGATGAGTTCAACATCAACAAGGGATAAGACTTATCGATTTTGGACTCTTATTAGAATGGTCTCATCTTTCAGACATGTCAACTCTTTAGAAAGCTTAGCTAATGCATCTGCTACTACATTTTCTCCTCGAAAAATCTTATAGATGGTAACCTCTAGGATTTGGGCCAAAAACTTCATGGTGTACTTGTGGTAATGATGAAGCTTAGACTTTAGAACTTTATAAGAACCAACAATTTGGTTGATGATGAGCTGAGAATCCCTGAAGATGTTGATACTCTAGACACATAGTATAATGGCTAACTCCATACTAGAAATTAGAGCCTCATATTCAGCTTCGTTATTGGTGCATGAAATTGGACAGATGATATGAGAATCTCATCACATCACGATTCAGAGTTAGGAGAATTATTCCTACCCCTGCCTTCCCTGAAAGAGTAGATTGTGGTTCTTCTGCTTTTTGAAAGGAAGCCGCACCATCAAAATATATATCCCAATGGCGAATGCTAATGTCCCCTAAGTTCATGATTTGTTCATCAGGGATGTCATCACTAAGTGGAGAATCAACAAGAAGTGGGTGTGCTGCTAAGAAATCTGCTAGTGCCTGTCCTTTCACCGCACGGAGGGATACGAATGTGATATCAAATTAAGCCAAAATCATAGACTAATGCGCCAACTGTCTAGATACCGTCAGCCATTGCGGTGTTTATTTTTTGATTCGTTCGTGTGTGTATATGTGAGGGGACACCACCCATATCTGAGAATGTACTTTTTGAGGTGATTGGGTATGGCATTAAGGAATAGCGTACTATTTCAAGAGATAGAAGCCACTACCCTATGATAGACCTAATCACCTAAAAAGGAACCCTAAGGCATGATGGGTCTTCGAATATACCAGAGATTTTTCTCCTACTTTACATGGAAAAGTAAAGCAGGGTTTATTTAAATTAAGTTCGTTAAGTTCCCTATGGAGGCAAGCCTTCATAGTTAATTACAGCTTAAGAAAAATGAATTTCTTAAGAATAGTCTCGATTAAAGTAGGTGATTATTGTCTCCAAAGAATTCAAAGATAGGACTATCAAAGGATTGGTTATAGTTTGAAAAATCAAGTGGAGTGGATCAAAATGAGAGAATTATTAGCGATGCCAAAGGAGATAAGTAGGGAATGCTCATGATACTAGGAAGCCTAGTGAGCACTCAATCTATCATATGGTTGGGCATTATATATTTAAAATTGAGGAGATTTATTTATTTGATTTGAAATTTTATTAGAAATCTAGAACTTATAATTTCATAATGTAATATTGTGGAAATGCCTAAGAGATGAGGATTTATGCTGATAGCTCATAAAGAGAAACAACAACCCCAGATCCTAAATCTAGGGAGTTTTGGTGAGGGCCAAAGCATGACCTAAATCTAAGGAAAAAGTGGGTATATGGTTTACCTCCATAAGAGAGAGTAAACCACCCGACTACTGGACTTATGATCATCTGGAGTGGCAGCCAGCTAACTCCACCTATATTTTAAAACCATGTAGGCAAGTCTTATACTTTTTGCAAGATGGCTAGGTTATTATTATTTAGAAAAGAAACTATGTCCTTAAACCTACTCCCTAAGAGACTAAAGCATGAGGGGTATGAATAATGACTTAAATGTAATGCAAATTTTTATCAAGTTTTATTTGATTTTGGACAATTTATTTTGACACAGGCTATGGGAATTTGTATGCCTAAATGCATGAAAAATTTATTATTGGCCAAATTAAGAGAGAAAGAGGTGTTCTTCCATCATAGGCTCTAAAAGGTTAAGCCCATTCTATGTAACATAGATGGAAGCCCTCTCTAATCATGAGTGAAACATGATGATATGCATGTTGTTAAACATACGACATCCTGCGAAGGGGTTACTAAATATTTTATTATCTTGATTTAAAATCTAAGCTTTAGGTGAGGTTATGAGTTATTTTAAAAGTTTAGTTATGAGTTGGTTAGTGGAATAGAAAATTTATTTTTATCTTAAGAGCTTAATTGTATCCAGGCCATACAACAATCACCAATCATAAATAAACTATGAAAAGGTGTGCTTTTTCTAATACACAAGCTAAAAAAATCATCAATCAATTTTATAAAGTTATCACAAAAAGAATAAAAGACTGATGAGGTTGGGTACCACCGCACAACCCAAAAAGAAATATGGGTAGTCGAGCTCTGCTCTTATACAACCCGGATTACAAAAGAATAATTGCAAATGATGAATGCTATGGGGGTCTTCATTCTTCATTCTTCATTCTTTATTTCTTCACTTTTATTTCTTCATTTTGATTTGCTTCCTTTCTTTCTTCCTTTTGGCTTGATTGGAATATGGTTACTCCAAAGGCATCACATGGTACATAAGACTTGGTCTTATAACCAATGTTCATCCTAATCCCACATAGCTTTCATCCTAATCCTTATGTAAAATTACATTAAAAGGAGAAAAGTAAATCTAGCTACACCTACAAAACAAATATTAGCTAAACGCTCCATACAACCTAAGTAGTTATATGAATAATTTAGACTTAACACCCCATACATGGGTAACCAAGCCAACCTATCCTAACTTGAGTTATGCTTAGGGACTAAGCTGCTTGCACAACAAAAGTATTTATATTTTTATTATGACAGCCCCTTAAGCACAACCCCCTGCAGAAAATAAGATTAGATTAATATCAGCCTAACATCAAGACTATGCACATACACCTTAACAACCAGTCTACAACATTGATCACCAAACCAAACATACATCAAACCATGCACTGCCCTAACATAAAGATAGAAATGGTGGCTTAGTCTAATGTGCATGAATTAAAGCTTGTGTGGCATGTCCTAACTAGGCTTTAGAGTTGTAATTTGTGAAGTGTGAGGGATTTAATTTACAAAGGGTGGTTTCACTTTAAGTTGCTTATTTAATTTGCAAGTTTTAATTAATGTTTTCTTTCATTTTATTTGGTTTACACTTAATAATTAAGTGTTATAAAGAGAAGAAAGAGAGAGAATCTATCTTTCATCCCTACCTTAAGTCACTTCTAAAGTAAGTTAATTAATCAATTTTTTTTAGTGAATGGCTTATTACATATTTTAATTAATCCTAAGTTTAGGTTCACTCTAAATGACCCTATTCAATAAGAAAGACATCTTAAGATTAATTAGAATGTATTACTATCACATAATACATGTTCATTTATTTCTTCTCATCATGAACATCATGCATATGAATAATCCTAAGCATACCTATACATGCAATGTAAGTCTTAGCACACTTTGATGATGAATGTAAGAAAGTATGTTTGGAATTCAAATATTTTATTTAATCAAATTATGAATGTATGCCTTTTTAATAGAAAAGAGGGACTTTTAATCCATTAGTTAAACACACATTCACATGTATAAAAGTTTTAAGTGAGTACAATGCCATTGTTTTCTACACCAGGGGAATATGGTATATGACCTACTTAGGGCTACTTAAAGCCTCGCAGCCCCGGGATGTTCAGACTAATATACCACTTTTTTAGATGCATGTAGATGTATGAACAACAATAAGGATAGAAAAATCCATGCAAAAGTTGTATTTTATTTACTTAATTTGTGATTCTTATTCATTGACCACATCACACATACACATGTATAAGAGTTTTAAGTGAGTACAACACCATTATTTTCTATACCAGGGGAGTAAGGTACAAGACCTATTCAGGGCTACTTAAAGCCTCGCAGCCTCAAAATGTCCAGACTAATATATCGCTTTTCTCAAATACATATGAATGTACAAAAGAACCACAAGAATAAGAAATCATGCAAGAAATTATGTTTAATTTGGTTATGTGATTTATGATTCTTATTTATTGGTCACATTACACATACACATGTATAAGAGTTTTAAGTGAGTACGATGCCATTGGTTTCTACACCAGGAGCGTAAGGTATAAGACTTACTTAGGGCTACTTAAAGCCTCACAGTCTCGGGATGTCCAGACTAATATACCACTTTTTTGAAATACATATGAATGTACAAAAAGAACAACAAGAATAAGAAATCATGCAAGAAATTATGTTTAATTTGGTTAATATGATTTATATATGTAATGTAAAGTCATTCCCAAGTCTTGACATGGAGATGTATAGGAATAGATTTAGGCAAATGTTATGTTCTTTTCAAATGAACTATACAAAATCCTCAAACCCATGTAAGTTAAGGAAAGAGGACTTCATGTTACATTTCTTATATTATCAACACATGCAAGCTTATAGGTATTGACATCTCTTCATTCATAATAATTGATTTATAATCTTTTGAAAATAACATTTGATTTAGTAGTGATAATAGCCACACTTATTTAATTTAAATCAACATGCAATTTGACATAAAAGAAACCATTTCATTTAATTAATTTTAAAATAAATGAATGTATGATTACATATGGAAAGCAACATTTACAATGAGTGGAAAGAAATAAACAACACAAGCATGTGGTTTCATTCCAATCCAATTAAGTCCTAAGAACAATCATACTAAATAAAACCACTTAGAATAAATCAAAGTTTCTTTAATGTCATTTTATTTTGAGTTTGATTTGAGTTAAGGGCAGTGAAAGAATTTTGCTGGTCCTAATCCCCATTCCCCATGTATAAGTTAATTTGGTTTAATGAAGAGGTAATTAAGTCAATGATTTATTAGGGTTTGGGTATAAATTAAATGGATTAATTAACCCTTACCTACATCACCTTGAGTTAATTAATTAATTAATAATGGGCCAATATGATATGTAACCACATGGAAAGTAAATTTACAATGCACCTAAGAAATGAAAGGGGCCTAATACAATTAGCTCATGATTAATAGTTAATTAAACTTAAGGGATCTTACTTAACTACTTATGATTTTCACATACATGTGAGCCAATTATAATTTTATTATCTCCCCCTTTAGGTTATTGAACACCCAAAGAGCTACCCAAGATTAGATTAGAGAAAGTAGGTTCAATTGGATTAATTAAGTTCATTAATTAGTTGATTAAATTTGAATTAACCTTAACCAACTCAGGTGAGATGGGCTTAAAGAAAGAGGCAAAGAAGAGAGTCTAAATCTCAATCCCTAAATCTTTTCAATTAATTGATTAAGGTTCATGTATGGTTTGGGTTTTGATTAATTTTGTTAATTAATTAATTAAGAGGTGTTAATTAATTAATTATTTAAGGGATTAGAGAAGGTTTAAGGAAAAAAAATTAGAAGAGGGAGTCCCAATCCTTTTCCCTAGACTTCATCATCATTAACATAGGTTAACAAGCTTGATTGATTGATTAATTTGCTATTCAATTGCTTAATTACCACTAATTACATTAAGAAGCTGATTAAGGCTTAATAAATTGATTTCTTTAATTAAGAAACCAATAAAATCCCAAAAAAATAGGGGAGATAGAAGTCTTCCCTCTAAATATACATAGAAAGTTTGAGATTAATTGGATGGTTAATTATGGAGTAATTAAGCTAATTATATTTTTAATTAAACTTTAATTAAGCCAAATTCACTATTTAAAATCAATTAAAAACAATTTTCCTAGATTCTACTCAGAAATATCTTTAAAATGAATATGAGTTTGTACTTTTTGGATTTTTCTACAATTAGTTATGAATTCAGGAAGTTTTAGGATTAAAAATAAATTAATTAACCCTATTTAGAGCCTTAATCCCCAAAGCCATGTGGTGAGGCTGGCCTACCCAATTGCGATGAGATTTTCTATTTATGTTGTCACATCTGAGTGCTAACTTACATGGCGGTGCACACGACATCTCTGTGGATCTAACCCGCCGTTCTAAGGGATTATATAGAGGGGGCTAAGCATGTTTTGATCAAGACCATTCATCTCAATCATGCAGAATGGACGATCCATGATCTATCACCTCCATAGTGACAAAGGATGGCTATCGTCCATCATTGGCCGCTTGATCTGAGCTCACCCAAGCTCGGATGGAGATGAAAATGATCCCACACTTTTGGGGAAGCAAGGAAATCAAATCCAATGATTGAAAACATATGCCATGAAAATTCCTTTCACAAAAGACCAAACCAATTTCATTCAAGGATCTATTTCAATGGCATACCTCATCGGAGCTTTTGACTAGCAGTTCCAATGATTGAGGAAGCTTCATTTGGTAGAGAAAGAAGCCCTGTTGAGCCGCACAAGCTTTGACTTGGTGTGGTTTACTTTGGAGACCAAGGTGCTAGACGATGGTGATCAGGCTTGATCGAACTCCACCCTCCAACCGTTGGGAGGCTTGGGAAAGGATTCATTCTTGCTCAACTTACTCCAATGAAGGTGTATGCAAAGTTAATTACACTTTGGTTTCAAAATGGAGAAATGGGATTCACTAGTTTTCTCCCCTATTTTGGTTTTATGCAAAACTGAAAATGGAGATTTTAGGAAACTTTGGGAAGCTTGGAAATGGCTCTGGGATTCCTCTCTCTGGCTGATAGGGTTCAATCGAAGGTGAGAGTCTTAGTTTGAGTGAGAATGAGGAGGGTAGACCCCCTCATTCCTTGGATTGGAGACCATGGTTGATTTGGATTCTTTAATCAAGGGGTCACCATGGGAGCTCAATTTTGGCAGGGAATCATCTGTGTTGGCTTCCCTTGAGTGGAGGATGGTGTGAGAGTGGCTGCCAAGGAAGGAGGTGCTTGTCCTTGGTGGTTTGGCAAGTTCCAATGAGGATGGGGAGGTGATTTCTACTCCCCATGGATCATGGCTTAAACCCAATGTGCATGTATCTTATCTCATAGGATGCCCTAAACCTAAGGGTAAAATTATCATTTGGCTATAGGTTTGAAATGGGTTAAAAGTGAGTTAGCCCAAATTTCAAGTGGTTTGGAATTTATTTGATCTGATTTGACTTATTTAGGTCAAAATGGGTTAGGTTGGTTCAAGTTGATCAATTGGTCAAACTGACTCAAACCAAGGATTGGGTAAAGTTCAGATGAACAATTAAAGTGTGTTGGTGTCATTGGCTTAATTCAATTGGCTTTGGATTTGATTATGGTTCATTTAGATTCATATTAGTCAAATGGGTCAAATTGACCAATTTGACCAAATTGGGCTAGGCTAAGTATTGAGTCAAGTCCCATTAGCTAATTGGAAATGATTGTAAGTTTTGGTTTGGTTCAATTTGGGATTAATTTGGATTTTGCCTAATTTGACCATTTAGATCAAATTAGGCTAAGTTGGGTCAAGTTGACCAATTGGTCAACTTGGGCTCAATTATGGCTTTGGTCAAGTTCAATAATCAATTTAGGATGGACTTGAACCATTGGTTGCAATCAATTTGGGTTGTATTGTGATTTGACCTATCTTGGCTCTTTAGGTCAATTCGGGTCAACTTAGGTCAAATGGCCAATTGGGCTTGGTTTGGCTTGAGTGAAGGTTTGGTTAGGTTCAATCATTGATTATGAATGAGTTTGAGTCAATGGTTTCAATCAATTTGGCCTATGGTGAATTTTGGCTAGTTTGGATTTCATTTGGTCTAAGTGTTGACTTAGTCAACTACTTAGTTGACTTGGTCTGACCCAATTTAAGATAATTGATTAACTTAGGATGATTGTTGATCATGTTATAAGGTTTAAATGAGCTTAGTTAAATCCAATTTAGGTTGGATTAGAATTTGGCTCAAAAAGGTCCTTTGGGTCACTATGGGTCAAGTGAGCCTAAATGAGTCAATTGGCTTGATCATGACTTGATTCACGTTTAGATGAACTCACACATGAGCCTAGGATTGAAATATAAATCTAATTGTAATTGGTTTAGAGACAAATAGAATTATAATTAACTTTGATTTAGTGATTTTGAGAAATATGTTTTATGTTTATGATTGATTGATATGATTGAATCAAAGAAATCCATGGGTTTTGATTTGGTTTGGATAGGATTTGACCATGTTTAGGAGGGTAGAAATATATTTAATTTTAATTAATTGGTTTGAATTTATACTTCATTTATATTTATTAATATAAATGGAGATATAAATGGGTTATGAGAAAATCATTTGATTTTGGAGTGATTTGGATTTGGTTAAGGCTAAGTCCATAAGATGAAATCAAAGGGCTTAGAAAAGATTTTGGTATTTGAATTCAATCATGGGTTTCAATCGTTTGATTTGGAATTGATTTATGATTTTGATTTGAATTTGAGGTTTGGTTTGAAAGAAGGAAGCAAGGATTGGGTTTAAGAAATAGGGTAGAAAAGTCCTCCTAAATCTCTAGGGCACAACCTATTCCTATGGCTAACTCTTCTAAGTCTCTAGGGTTAGGTTAAGTGTTCACCTAATCATTAGAAGTGTCTTAAGACTAAGAAACTCTTAGTGTTTATAAGAGTCCTAAATCTATGATGGGAGTTGAGAGCTCACTCCAAAAGTGAGGTCAACAATTGTGTCATGAGATATTATAGTGGATTGATTATGGAGATCAATTTCACCTTATAAGAAAGCATGTAGTGCCATAGATTTTGGGATGCAAAGATTAAAGCTATGTAGTTCTTCTCAATAGGTGGGTAGTTTGCCTCAACAGGGGTTAGAGGATGACCGAGCTAGTAGAGAGCATTTTCTTTCCCTTTGTCACTAGTTTGAGCCAACAAAGAGCCAAGGGAGTCATCTAATGTAGCGGTGTATAGTATCAATGGCTTACCTGAGATAGGAGCTGCAAGAACTGGTGACATCATCAGGTAGTGCTTGATGTCTTCAAAGGCATGCTGACACTTATCATCCCACTTAAACTTGGAATCTTTTTTGACAAGTGCTGAGAATGGTTGGCATCTTCTTGATATGTTGGATATGAAGCATCTTAGATACGCCAACTACCCTTAGAATGATCTGAGTTGGGTTAGACTTTAAGGGGGTGGCATTTCTAAGATAGCCTTTATCTTCTCTAGATCGATGTCTATGTCTATTCCCTAGTGTCGAACAATAAACCCAAGGAATTTCACTGAAGCTACACCAAATGCATAATTCAAAGATTCATTTTGAGGTTAAATTATCTTAACCATTCAAAAATTACTCTTAAGTCAAAGAGATGGTCTCCCTTTTATTTGCTTTTGACTACTTGATCATCAACATAGCATTCAACTTGATGATGAATGAGTTCGTTGAAGATCCAAGTCATGGCTTGGTATGTAGCACTAGTATTTTTAAGGCTAAAAGGCATGAACTTATAATAATAGATTCCAATTGAGGTTCAAAAAATAGTATTTCTTTCATCCTTGGGGGCCATCTTGATTTGGTTATAGCCAGATGAGCCATCCATGAAAGAGAAGACTACATGAGATGAGGCTCAGTTCTGGGATTGGTAATGGAAATTCATCCTTAGGACATGCCTTATTTAGATCCCTAAAATCAATGCATATGTGAATCTGGCCATTCTTTTTCTTAACTAGGATGACACTGGCCAAACCAGGTAGGATATTTTTCTTTCTTCCCTGATAAAACTAGCATCGATCAATTTCTTGATTTTAGAAGTGACCTGCTGTTCAATGTCTAATCGCATGTGTTTTGGAGCTTGCATGATAAGGTTAGCATTAGGTTCTATTGCTAGTTTGTGGACTCCTATGTAAGAAGATAATCTGGGCACTTCTTCATAACTCCTCTGAAGCAGTCCTTAAACTCAGCTAATAGCCTAACTAAGTCATTGATTTCTTCTCCATTCAACAAAGAACTGATGTATGTCGGGCATAGATTGTGTTCGGTTCCCAAGTTTATTTCTTTAAGCTCGTTGATGGTTGATCTGATCTCTTCTAAGAACTGTGGCAGTGCATATCTGACTTCAAGCTCATTTGGGTCATCTAAAGTTTCTAAACATACCTCCTCATAAGAGTTAGCATGATTTGAGAAGAACATATGAGACCTCAAATGAGTGGTGATGACTAGACAATGGTTGTCATCATCGAATGGACCCACTGTGCTGAATCCTAGTCCTAGTCTTGATTGAGAATATGTGCTTTAGTTGTCCCATAAGCTTTCAAAGTAATTCGACCTGTGTTTAGACCAAGTATGTGGGATTAATCCCTTCTTTGCTAAGTTAAGAACACAAGGCAAGTACAAATCAAAAGATAATTATACTAAATATTTATATGAATCATCTTCAAGTTCTACATCAGCTTCTTGACTTGAGGATGATGCTCCCAACAAAAATCTCTTTAGCTTGACATCTGTGGATGACTTGGGGGCCTCCTTAACTACTAAACCTTCAACTTCTTGGGAAGAAAGTAAGGTTAGAGCTAAGGTTCCTAACTATTGTCTGACTATTTTACATAATAATGATTCATATACATTCATGATTTATTTGAAGGCCTGGTCTTCATCACTGTCTGGCTTGAATGTCACCTCGAAAGAGACCCGCTGAGAGGGGTTGGTCAGCATGCTAACCACATGAGACTCATCCTCTGAACTGAACTCTAAGTTTATGTGGATAGTGGGGGTACTCTTGTGAGTCTGAATATAACTCCTATTGGGTGGCCAATAAGGAGGAGGTTTTCCACCTCTAGATTTGCCTCTATCTCTACATGGTGGGGGTCGAGTCATCCTATCCATATGTTCATATGGAAGAATGAATTGTGGGCATAATCCAATTTCTGGCTCTACTTCTTCCTCAGTGTCTGATTCTCGCTCACTTATATTTTAATTTTCTTTTCCTTTTTTCTTTTCTCTTTCTTTTTCTTTTTCTTTTTCTTCTTTTTCTTTTGTTTCCTTTTCTTTTATTTTTGAACTTTCACCAAGTTTGCAAGAATAGACTTTTTGATTTGGACAAAGATAATAGGCTGCGTCCTCATATATATTAACCTCTTTAACTGAGAATGAATTCAATTCTCCTTTGATGCAATACATGATTCTGACTCTTCAAAATTTGGTGCACTGATGTAAAGACAATGGAACCATGTTGTTCCCATGTATCCAAGGTCTACCGAACAAAGTAGTGAAAGATGTATCAGAATCCATTATATAAAATTTGGCTTCTGTCTTCCAGTCATATATCTACAATGGCAACACTATATAGCCTAAAGCCCTCTTACCTTATTCATTGAATCCTCTCAATATCATTCGATCTCCTAGGAGTTCAGAGATGTCAATTCTCAAGTAGGAAAGGGTCATTAGACTCATAATGTTCATTGATGCACTTTGATCAACTAACACCCTAAAAAGTCTGAATCTACCCATATATATTGTGATGTAGAGGGGACAGTTGTGCTCAGTTGTCCCCAATAGAAGGTATTCATCGGTGAATGTAACTCCACGGGCTTCTCTTGAATAACATGCCTCCTCTCCAACAGTGGTCAGTTAAGCTAAGCATATTTTTGGATCAAGAGGAGCATTGATCTATGACTCCCTCATCTCTTTGGATAAGACAGGGGCATCATATATGCTTAGTTTAGCTTACAATTATTTTAGGTGAGCGAGGACATTGTAGTCAACTCTGGGCTAGTCCTCCACAAGCATATCCATAGGTGGACCATCATATGGAGGGGATTCTTGATCGCTTAAACCAATGACTTATTTACCCTTATCCGGAGGTGCTACCCTAGGAGGTAGAACTTTGCCACTACGGAGGTTAACTTCAATGACTTCGTGAGATGATTTAATGGAATGTTTTACTTGCTCATCAGGTTCACCTATAGCTTCTCCTATGGGATCATCAGAGTCGGATGACTCCAAATCAATCTCAATGGGTGAACCTGAGTGGTTTAGGAATGAAAAATCTATTTCTAAATTAGAAGATGAGGAGTGATCACAACTAGAGTTATTATTAATTAGACTTGGAGAGCTATCTAAAGGGATAAACTCAAGAAGATCATCAAAAGTGACACAAATGTAAGTGTAATCAGCTTTCTTCATTGATTTCTTATATTTGGATGGAGGTACAAAATAGAAATCAAGTAAAGTAAGCAAAGAAAGGAATTTGACACCCCCTTCTGCTGATATAATATGACTGCTAGAATAAGAGCTAGCTGGAGGAACTGTAGCTGCAATTATAAAAGGAGTCGAGTCAATGGGTTACTATGCTATCTGGCAAGTGGAGTGTCTGCTCTACTTTCTACCTCCTTCAAGTTGTCCTTAGCAACTTGGAAACCTTCTTTAGAGTTAGAGGATTGAGCTACTTCAGGCACCTACAAAGGTAATTTTTTGATGTTATAAATGATTTTCTTGGAGGTTTGGGATAGGGAGATATCCCAACCTTCCTCTATCTTAAGAAGATCACGTGTATTACTAAGGATTAACCTAACAGAACTAGAGGTTGTTCTAGTAGGTATTCCTTAGGGATGACAATGGCACCCAACTTGTAGCTACACTCAAGCTAGTCCTTAAAGGTAAAGCAATCTTCTATGACATGTTCTAGCATGTAGTGGTAAGGGCAATAGTTTGGATCATGACTCTTACCCACTTCCTCGAGCCTCCTAGGCTCTGGTAACTAGAAATTAGGCTTCTTTAAGAGATTCTTAAAGATCTTCCTGATTACCTCCCTCTTGAATGAATAAGATTTATTCAATTTGTCGATAAGAGTACGTAAATGATAGCTACCTGGTGGTAGGTAGAAATACTACTGCTGATGATGTTGATGAGGATACTATTGAGGAGGCGACGATGGAGGCCACTGTGATAACTGAAGTGGCTGGTATGATGGCCGAGGTGGTGGTAGAGGAGGTGGTAGATGAGACTATTGAGCTCGAGGCATGTTTGACTTAACCCTAGCTGGCTGCTTCCCTTTATCAACTACTGTGACTGCCCCTGGCTTCTTCTCAAATGCCTTTTGAGGTTTGGGCTTGGTTGACTGGTCATGGAAAGGCAACTGACTGGCTTTCTCTTGTAGACTAGCTGCCTTGTTGATTAGCTTCAGGTTTTGATTGTAAATCCCTTAAGCATGAAATCGACTAGGCCATGGATATTCTTCAAGAGAATCTCAATGGCGTGTTGTTTGGATAGCTATGGTTCACATTTCATACTCAGGTTTCTCCACCTGAGAATGTAATCAACAAGGGACCTGTTCAAATTTTGCTTGGTCATAATAAGGTCCTCTACAATAACCCTTTGCTAAGCTCCAACAAACCTCTTGACAAAAAGGTGCTCCAATTCAGCAAATGTCTTTACCGAATCATTGAGTAGTTCAACTTACCAATCAAATGCAACACCCACTAGACTGCTAACAAACAATCTGAAAGAAGTAGCATCGCTACCTTCGGTGTTGCAATAGCCAGCTTTGAAGTGTGCAATGTGCTTGCAAGGGTTCCCACTATCATCAAAGATTTTGAAGGAAGGAGGCAAAACCCTTATGATATTGGATAACTTGAAATTCCCCTGGGTAGGGTCTACCCTTTGGAATGGATGAGCAACCTCGAGCTTACGCCAATGCATCTCTTACCTACTGTTCCACCATATTTTTAATGTCTTTCTCATGCATGGAGGTGCTATCCACCACCTTCCTTTGCAAGCTACCAATGCCCTGATCTACTGAAGAAGTGCTCTTGGGTTGATCTAGGACATGTGCAAGCTTGGGATGATCCATCTCTATCGGTATATGCTATGGGGCTGAGGCCATATTTTGAAGTGCATGGAGGGTTGCTAGCAAGTCTTCCATCCTCTTCTCCATTCGGATGATCTGATCATCCTTCTGTTTAAGCTGTTGATGGAGGTATTGGGTTGAATGGATGACATCATCTTCCTCAACTACAATACCTTCTTGACTATGCTAATATCTATGGAGGGAGCTCCTAGTATCGACCATGTGGACATCTTCCAAATCCTCAAGAAGGTCATCCTCATCGGGATCAAAGGCTACCCTCTCATTCTCCAAATCTATATGATCACTAGCCTAAGAGTTCCCTCTTTTCGGTAAAGTATTGTGCTAAAATGTCTTCTAAAGAGCGATCTAATTGTGCTGGTATAAACACACGCTGCTGACCGGTAGAGGGACTATGCTCACTAATAGAGATACATCTAACACTGCATTCCATTGGAGTGCTAGCTCTAGGATGGTCATGCTTACTGGAAGAGAAATGCTCATGACCGCCATCATGGAGTGTGGGAGATCCTACTACCATGGGCTAAAATCCCTTCCTCTACAACCGCCATCACCGCTCGATGGTGGTGATGGTGGTGACCATGACGCTTTAGGGGTACCACTCCTAACCAGAGGTAGAGGGTCGAGGTGGGGGAGCTCCCTCACCTCAATAGGTGGGATGGAGGGAGAGATCCTGGGCAGAAGCCGATCACCAGAGGGAAGGTCTCTCCCTGTATGGGGGCTTCTGAATCTTGGCCAGAGTGGTGGATGCTGTGAGCTATATGGGTGATGGTGGATGATGAGGGGAGCCGTATGAAAGCAACACCGAGTGCTCCTCAATGGGAGATCTCTCCCTACGACAGGTAGCTCCGGTAAAAATAATCCTATCTGAATGATCAACCCTTACAGGGGGACAATCAAGAAAATCCATCAAAGCGGAGCCTTTCGATTGCCTGACATACCTCCACCTCTCTCTCCTGCCTACCTGAATAGCTGCTTGGGCATCCATGACTCTTTCTCTATGGATCTAACCCCTAACACTCTTAAGGATCAATGATCGCAAATCAAATAAGGTACTGACTGAGCCCCAGATGCTCACAACTGCATGATAGTCCTAAGTCCGCATACTCCCTGTGTTCTATTGGTGTCTCATAATATGCCATGGGAGGAGAAGCAGAATCCTCGTAATCTTCCTCCGCTTGAGCCGAGGGGTGGAACTTGTTGCACCTCGGGGAGAACTCTCCTCGGCTACATGAGATGCAGCCTCAAGCTCTCTGGCTGCTTGCTTGTGCTCTCGCTTAATCTTTCAATTTTTATTGCATTGTTGAGTATGAGTGAACAAGGTAGAGCGAGAACTAGTACCTACCTCGAAAGTGGAGGGGACTATCTAAGAGGCTAAGATAGCCTTCCCCTTTGGGGTGACCAATGATGAGGTAGTAGCTCTCACTAGACCAATGGTAAGGATAGTTGGATGGGGTCTGAAACTATCAGCAGTGAGAACCATGACCTTCCTCTTCAATGAAGGGTACCATCGAGGGCATGTCAATGAATGACTGCTACGCCCGACCACCTCATCTCGAGAATAGTGAGGGTCGCCCCCTCATAGGTAACATGTACTCCCTCTAATCCTCGGCCGTAGAAAACTAGGTGGGTGGAGTCAGTCTCAGGGAGGTTGGCCTGATCCAAGGTCAAATCCAGCCCAAAGGGTAAAGTAAAATGAACTTCTATGAAGCCATGTGTACTGAATACAAAAACCAACTATAGTGATCGGTCTACACTGTATCTCTGCATGTGCTTAAATATAATTTGAGTTAGATTTCTGCTTTAATACTTATTCTAGAAAGTAATATAGATTTGGAGTTTTGAACCCACACTTAATAATTGAAATATGTTAAGTGGGGTTCATTGGAGAGATTTTTAAATTCAGGAGAGTCTTTGCCATTTGATTTTAATTTTAGATCCCATACCCAACTACTTGAAGTAGGTTGGGTGGGGTTCATAAAATTGAGGAGAGATTTTCTTGGAGATATTTATATTTTGTGTATCTTGTTTGAAAATATTGATGATTTGAATGAGCCTCTACTTAGCAAATTTGAGTATGCTAAGAAGAGGTTATGATTGTATGTTTTTAAACTTTTTTTGTAAAATTTCTTTGCTTGTGATGTGTGATATATTGTTTTGAAAATGGGGCTTCTTCCTTAACAAATTTGGCATGTTAAGTAGAAGCCAAATGTGTTTGATTTATGTTTGAAAATGAGACTTTCACTTAACAAATTTGATCTTTTAAAGGAAAGCTAAATGTGATTAATATATGTTTTACTTTTCTTTGAAAATGACACTCTCACTTAACAAATTTGGTATGTTAAGTGAAAGTCCAAATGTGATTGATATATGTTTTGCATTTTTTTTGAAAATGGGACTCTCACTTAACAAATTTGGTATGTTATGTGAAAGCCCAAATGTGATACAATTTGAAAAAAAAAGATTCTTAGTTAACAAATTTGGTATGTTGAGTAGGAATCAAATTTGTATTGAAAATGATACTCCCACTTAACAAATTTGGCTTGTTACGTGAAAGTCAAATGTGATTCATATATGTTTTGAAAATGGGACTCCTACTTAAGAAATTTGGTATGTTAAGTGGAAGTCAAATGTAACTTGGAAATGAGATTCTCACTTAACAAATTTGATATGTTAAGAGAGAGTCAAATATGTCATGAAAATGAGATTCTCACTTAACAAATTTGATATGTTAAGTGGAATTAAATATGATTTATGGAAATAAGACTCTCACTTAGCAAGTTTGACATGTTAAGTGAAGTCAAATGTATAATGGAAATGAGATTCTCACTTAAAAATTTTAATATGTTAAGTGAGAATTAAATGTATACGAAAGTGATATTCTCACTTAACAACTTTGATATGTTAAGTGTAATCAAATATGACATGAAAATAAGATTCTCACTTAACAACTCTGATATGTTAAGTAGGAATCCAATGTGACATGAAAAATAAGATTCTCACTTAACAACCTTGACATGTTAAGTGGGAATCAAATGTTTATGAAAATGAGTTTCTCACTTAACAACTTTGATATGTTTAAGTGGGAATCAAATGTATTTGATGTGCTCTCTTTCTTTTTTAGAAAGAGGTGAATTTTTTTGTTTGATACATGCGACATGTCAAATAAGATTCTAACATAGAGGTAAAATTTATTTAACAAATCTTAAGTATGTTAAATAGATTTCAATGATATGTTTTGATGCCATGTATGTGATTTGTTGATTTTGAAAAGAGAGAAACTTCAAATCTAGCATATGTGAAATATGTTGAGTGGAGTTTCAATTTTATGTTATGATTTCAAAATAGAATATTCATTCAACAAATTAGAGTATGTTGAATGTAGGTGGCTATTTTTAAAAAAAGTGCTTTTAGAAAGTGTCATTTTGTGAAAGAATTTATTTTCATAAATTTTATGGTGAAACTCGCCTCACCAAGGTAGTGGTAAGGAGGTTCAAGATTTTTATTATCTCTCCCTTCATTGATAAATTTTGTTTTTCATCTATTGGGGAGCCCAATAGGGGTTTCAAGACCTACATAGAGTGAGGTCCTAAAACCTAAAAGATGTTGGCTAACTTTGCTTAAGAATGAAATAAGCTAGGTGCCACCAGAAGGAAAGATAGTCTCAAACTCACATAAAATGCAGGCCCACTATCGATACTTAGAGACAACAATCATCTACTAGAGATGGAGAGATGAACCCTCCCAGTGGTGGTGGTAGTGGGGGGGGTGACACTACACATATATGAGAGTGTACTTATTGAGGTGATCGGGTACAATATTAAGAAATATTATACTATCTCAAAAGATAGAAGTCATTACCTTATAATGGACCTAATCACATAATAAGTACTCATAAGGCATGATGGGTCTTTGAATATACCAGAGATTTTTCCCCTACTTTACATGGATAAATAAAGTAGGATTTATTTAGATTGGGTTCTAAAGTTCTCTATGGGGGTAAGCCCCCATAGTTAATTACATCTTAAGGAAAATAAATCCCTTAAGAATACTCTCAATTAAAGTAGGCGATTGTTGTCTCCAAAGAATTCAAAGATAGGACTATCAATAAATTGGTTGTGTTTTAGAAAATCAAGTGGGATGGATCAAAAGGGAAGAGTTATTATCGAAACTAAAGAAGATGCATAGGGAGTGCTCATGATACTAGGAAGTCTAGTGAGCACTCCAATCAATCCTATGGTTGAGCTTTATATATTTAAAATTGAGGATATTTATTTATTTGAGTTAAAAATTTATTAAAAATCTATGACTTATAATTCCATAATACAAGATTGTGGAAATGCCTAAGAGGTGAGGATTTATGCTTGTAGACCACAGAAAATGACAACCTTAGATTCTAAATCTAGGGAGGTTTGGTAAGGGCCAAAGCACAAACTAAATTTAAGTTAAAATTAGGTATATGTTTACCTTCACAAGGGAGAGTAAACCACCCGACTGCTGGACTTATTACTGCCTAGAGTGGGTGCTAGCTAACCCCTCATATGCTTCAAATCTATGTAAGCAAGTCTTATGTTTTTGCAAGATGAATAGGTTGTTATTATTTAGAAAAAAACCAAGTCCTTAAACCCACTCGTTAAGCGGCTATAGCATGAGGGGTATGAATAATAACTTAATCTAATTCAAATTTTTATTAAATTTTATTTAATTTGGGACTCTTTATTTTGACAAAGACTATGAGATTTTGTATGCCTAAATGCATGAGAAGTTGATTATGGGCCAAATCAAACAGGAAAGAGGTGTTCTTCCATCATAGGCTCTCAAAGGTTAAGCCTTTACTATCTAGCAAAGATAGAAGCCCTCTCTTAACAAGAGTGAAATAAGATGATTATGCATGATATTAAATATACAACATCCAGCTAAGAGGTTGTTAATAATTTTATTATCTTGATTTAATGCCTAACCTTTTATATGAGGTTATGAGTTGTTAGTTTGGGCAGAAAAGTTAATTTTTTTTATCTTAGGAGCCTAATCGCATCCAGGCCATACAATAGTCACCAATCATTAATAAACTATGAAAATGCATGCTTTTTTCTAATGCGAAAGCTGAATAAAACATTAAAAAATTGTATGAAGCTATCATAAAAAAAGGCCGATGCGGTTGGGTACCGCCGTACAACCCAAAAAGAAACGTCGGTAGCCGAGCTCTACCCTTATAAAACCTGAATAATAAGAGAATAATTACAATTATAAATGATGAATGTTATGGGGGTCTTTATTCTTTATTCTTCCTTCTTCATTTCTTCATCTTTCATTTCTTCATTTGATTTGCTCCATTTCTTTCTTTCTTTTGACTTGATTTGGATGTGATTGCTCCAAAGGCATCACATGGTACATAAGACTTTATCTTATAATCAATGCTCATCCTAATCCACCATAACATTTATCCTAATCCTAATGCAAAATTACATTAAAAGAAGAAAAGTAAATCTAGCTACAACTGCAAAACAAATGTCTGCTAAACACACCATATAACCCAAGCAATTATATGAAAAATTTGAGCTTAGCACCCCACACATGGGTAACCAAGCCCACCTGTCTTAACTTGGGTTATGGTTAGGGGCATAAGCAACCTGCATAGTAAAAAAATATTTATATTTTTATTACAATGACCCCTTAAGCACAACCCCCTCTAGAAAGCATAATTAGGTTAATATTGGCCTAAGATCTAGATTACGCACATTAACCCTAACATCCAGTATATAATAATACATCACAAAATAAGCATACATCAAACCATACCCTGCCCTAACATAAAGCTAGAAGTGGTGACTTACTCTAATATGTGTGCATTAAATCTTATGCAACATGTCCTAACTAGGCTTTAGAGATGTAATTTGTTAAGTGAGAGGGATTTAATTTATAAAGGGTTGGTTTCTCTTTAAGTGATTTAATTGGGTTGAAGATATTAGTTAGTGTTTGTTTTTATTTCATATGGCCTACACTTAACAACTAAGTGTTATAAAGAGAAGAAAGAGAGGGAACCTTTCTTTCATGCCTACCTTAAGTCACTTCTAAAGTGAGTTAATTAATCAATTTCCTTTAGCGAATGCTTATTATATGTTTTAATCAATCCTAAGTTTATGTTCACTCTAAATGACCTTATTCAATAATAAAGGCATCTTAAGATTAACTAGAATGAATTACGATCACATAACACATGTTTATTCTTTTCTTTCCATCATGTATATCATGCATATGATTAAATCTTAAGCATACCTATACATACAATGTATGTCTTAGGACACTTAAATAATGAATGCAAAGAAGTGTGTTTGGAATTAATATATTTTATTTGATTGAATTATGAATGCATGTCTTTTTAATAAAAAAGAGGGATTTTTCATCCATTAGCTAGGTACACATTCACATGTATAAAAGTTTTAAGTGAGTACGTCACCCTTATTCTGCACCAGGGGCGTAAAATACAAAACCTACTTAGGGTTACTTAAAGCCTCACAGCCCCGGGATGTCTAGACTAATATTCCACTTTTTTAGATACATATAGATGTGTAAGCAACTATAAGAATAGGAAAACCCATGCAAAAGTTGTATTTGAATTATTTGATTTATGATTCTTATTCATTGGTCATATCATACATACATATGTATAAGAGTGTACATCTCCATTGTTCTACACCAAGGGTGTAAGGTATAAGACCTACTTAGGGCTACTTAAAGCCTCATAGCCTCGGGGTGTCTAGACTAATATACCACCTTTCTCAGATACATGTGAATGTACAAAAAAGAACCCCAAGAATGAGAAGTCATGCAAGAAGTCATATTTGATTCGATTATTTGATTTACATATGTGATATGAAATTCTTCCTAAGGCTTACCATGGAGATGCATAGGAATAGATTTAGATAAATATTGTGTTCTTTTCAAATGAACTATACATTTATATATCCCATGCAAATCTATATACGATAAGGAAAGAGAGCTTCATATTGCATATCTTATATTATCAACACATGCAAACTTATAGCTATTTGTAATTAACATCACTCCATATGTTTTAATTGATTAATGAGCTTTTGAAGATAACTTTTGATTTAATAGTAATAATAGCCACACCTATTTTTAATTTAAATCAACATGCAATTTGACATAAAAGAAACAATTTCATTTAGTTACTTTTAAAAGAAACAAATGCATGATTACATATGGCAAGCAACATTTTACATGATTGGAAAGAAATAAAGGAACATAAGCACATGATCTCATTCATTCCAATTAATTCCTAGGGACAATCATACTATATAAGGCTACTTAAAATAAACCAAAGTTCTTTAATGACATTTTTAGTTTTGAGTTTGATTTGATTTAGGAAGTGAAAGAGGTTTGCAGATCCTAATCCCATTCCCCATATGTGAGTTAATTTGGTTTAATGAAGAAATAATTTTGTTGATGTTATGGTTTAATTAGGTTAGGGTATGAATTAAGCCAATTAATTAATTCTTATCTACATCATCTCAAGTTAATTAACTAATTAATAGTGAGCCAATATGATATGCAACCACATGAACAATAAATTTGCAATGCTCCTAAGAAATGAATGGGGCCTAATGCAATTGACTCATGATTAATAGTTAATTAGGCTTAAGGGATCTCACTTAACTACTTTTTTGGTTTTCTCACACATATGAGCTAACCATAATTTCATTATCTCACACTTTAGGTTATTGAACACCTAAAGAGCTACCCAAGATTAATTAAAGGTTGCTTAGGTATGAAGTAAATCTTAGACTGAGTTAATCAAGCTTATTAATTAATTGATTGAATTCTTTGATTATATTTTTGATTAGAATGATGAAATTAACATAGGGAAAGGGATCAAGGACAAGGACTCAATCCTTAACCCCTAAGTCACTTCAAACACTTAATTAGGCTCTAATTTTTTTTATCTTGGAGATTAATTAACTAATTTAGTAATTAATTACCTCATTAATCATTAACTAATCAAATTCCAAAGAGTGAGGAAATCTTAGAAAATGAATTAGGAAAAGTATCCCAACCACATTCCTTAAGCTCTCTTACTATTTGACAGAGGTAATTTGGCTTAAATAATTAATTAAACTATTGTTGATTCACTAATTATCACTAATTAAATTAAGAAAGTGATTATGACTTAATTAATTCATTTTTCTAATTAAGCAATCAATAAAATCCCAAAAAATGGGGGAGGCAGAGGTCATCCCCCCAAACTTCCACAAAAAGTTGGAGATCAATTGAGTGATTAATTAAGGGATAATTAAGCTAATTATATTTCTAATTAAACTTTAATTAAGCTAAAATGACTATTCAAAATTAATGATAAATACTTTTCCTAGATTCTACTCTAAAATATCTTTAAAATGAACATAAGGTTGTATTTTTTTTAGATTTTTCTAGGATTAGTTATGATTTTTAGAAGTTTTAGGCTTAAAAATAGATTAATTAACCCTAATTAAAGCTTTAATCCCATCAGGCTATGTGGCGGTTGACGCGGCGGGCTGACGCGACCCGCTTTTCATGTGACGTGATAAGAGTGGCTATTTAAGTTGTCACATCCGAAGGCTAACTCAGAAGGCGACGGATGTGACAACTCTGTGGGCCGTCCGATCTAAGATCGAATGGCCATAATTAAATTTTTGATTTCAAAGGTTTAATCAGAGGTTCTTCACGTGATTAGACTAGGACTATTCATTTCGATCATGTAGAATGGACGGTTCATGATCTATCTCTTCCCAAGCAGCAATGATGGCTATCGTCCATCGATTGTTGCTCGATCTGAGCTCGGATGGAGATGAAATTTATCCCACACCTTCGAGGAAGCATAATAAAAAAAATCTAACAGTGAAAATTGCATGACATAGAACTTTCTTTTATGACCAACCTATTTTTATTGAAGGATCGATTTTAATGGCATACTTCACCGGAGCTTGTGACCAGCAATTCTAACAATTGCGAAAGCTTTGTTTGATAGAAACAAAGTCCTATTGAGCCATACGAGCTTTGATTTGGTGTAGTTTGCTCGAAAGAACAATCCATGAGGCATAGATGATTGGACTTGGTCAAACTATTACTTTTGACAGTCGAGGGCGATGGGAAATGATTCATTCTCATTAGTCTAGCTCCAAGGAAGGTGTGTGCAAAGTTTATTGCACTTTGGTGGAAGTTTGAGCAAATGGAAATCATAGGTGACCTCCCCTATTTCAGTTTATTGTAAACTAAGAGTGGAGGATTTGGGGAGCTCAAGAAATGCAAGAGGAAGCTCTGGGATGGAGTTCTCTAGCTGCTAGGGTTGAATCGAATGTGGCTCCCTGAGTTTGAGTGAGAATGAGGGGGGTATACCCCTTCATTCCTTGGATTGGATGGCTATGACTAGTTTGGATTTTTCTTGATCATTTGGCCATTTCAGAGGGTTGTGGAGGTCCTTGAGTGGATGATGCGGCTCGGTTTGGTTGGGTTAGGATGTGGAGGTGGCTGCTAAGGGAGGTAGTGGATGTCCTTGGTGGTTTGAAATGTTCCAATGGGAATGGGGAGGTGATTTCATGTCCCCATGAGTCATGGCCGATCCAACCACCTTTGGGTCAGGTTAGCCATGGTCCTAGGCACCTAAGTGAACCTATGAATGGGTACCAATTGACCAAGGAGAGAGAATGACAAAATATGCAAGTGTCTTATCTCACGGTATTCCCTAGACCCAAGAGAAAAATGGTCATTTGGCTATGGGTTTGGTTTGGATAGATTTGAAATGGGTGAAAAGTGGGTTAGGCCAAATTTCAAGTGGTTTGAAGTTTATTTGATTTGATTTGGCTTGATTTGACCTATTTAGGTCAAATTGGGTTAGGTTGGTTCAAGTTGATCAATTGGTCAAATTGGGTCAAACCAAGAGTTGTGTCATGTTCACTTGACCAATTGGAGTGTATTGGTGTCATTGGTTTGGTTTAATTTGCTTTAGATTTAATTATGGCTCATTTCAGTTCATATAGGTCAAATGGGTCAAGTTGACCAATTTAACCAATTTGGGTTGGGTTAGGTGTTGAGTCAAGTTCAATTGGCTAATTGAAAATGATTGTAGGCTTTGGTTCATTTGTATTTAATTTGGATTTTGATTAATTTGACCCTTTAGGTCAATTTGGGCTAGGTTGGGTCAAGTTGACCAATTGGTCAACTCAAACTCAACTATGACTTTGGTCAAGTTCAATAAGTGATTTGGAATGAACTTGAGCCATTGGTTGTAATCAATTTAGATCAAATCATGATTTAACCCATTTTGGCTTAACTTGGGTCAAATGGCCAATTAGGCTTGGTTTGGCTGAAGTGAGGGTTTGGTCATGTTCAATCATTGATTATGAGTGGGTTTGAATTAATGGTTTTAATCAATTTGACATATGGTGAATTTTAACTAGTTTGGGTTTTATTTGGGCTAAAAGTTGACTTGGTCAAAGGCTAGGTTTGACTTGGTTTGACCTAATTTAAGACAATTGATCACCTTAGGGTGATTGTTGGTTATGTTGTGAGGTTTAGATGGGCTTAGTCAATCCAATTTAGGTTGGATTAGAAATTGGCTCAAAAAGGTTTTTTTAGGCCACTTTGGGTCAAGTGAGCCTAAATGGGTTAATTGGCATGATCATGATTCTGATTCAAGATTGAAATTACAATTGTAAGTGGTTTGGAGCCAAATAAGTTTTGGTTCATATGAAAATTTCTAGCCAGAAGGGTCAACATGGACTTGACTTGGGTTTTGTTTGATAATGATGGTTTACGTTTATATTTAGAGTAATAATTGTAGGAATGATTGAACCATGAAGAAATCCATGAGTTTTGAATTGATTTGGGTATCATTTAGCCAAGTTCAAGAATTTGGCTAAAAGGACTAAAATTAGGAATTTGATTTGATTTAGGTTTCAATCATTTGGAGTTTGGAATTGATTTATGATTTGGAATTTGATTAGAGTGAGAAAATCAATTAGATTTGGTTGATTTGAATTTGGTTAAGGCTAAGTCCATAAGGTAAAATCAAAGGGCTTAGAAAGAAATTTGGAGTTTGAATTTAATCATGGGTTTCAATAATTTTATAGTTGGATTTTGGAATTTGGATTTGAATTTGAGATTTGATTTAGAAGAAGGAAGCAAGGATTTGGTTTGGGCTATAGGGTAGGCAAGTCCTCCTAAATCCCTAAGGCACAACCTATCCCTATGGCTAACTCTTTTATGTCTCTAAGGTTAGGTTAAGTGTTCACTTAATCACTAAAAGTGTCTTATGACTAAGGAACTCTTAGTGTCTATAAGAGTCTTAGATTTATGATAAGTAAGTTGAAAGCTCACTCCAAAAGTGAGGTCAACAAAGAGTGCCCAATAGGTGTGGTGTGACTAACAAGGCACACCGCACGTATTAATATTGACCGAGATAATCAGCAACGTCCAAAGGATTGCAAACACTAATAGAAATGATCTACTCCTAAACCCAAGATATAGAAGGAATCAAGATCTTTATGCAATGCAACTCCACTCATCCCAAGGGCATAAGGGAGGAAGAAGGGATCCATTAAGGGATCAAGCCTGTGATCCTTCCGCTAGGGAAGCTGGTTCAGGTTATCCACTAAGAATAAGGGGTTTAGATTTGAATGCAAGATATGATTTAGGTAGAGTATCCGCTGAGGATTAGAATGTATAGCCCGCCAAGGATAGATGCATGAACCTTCCACTAGGGAAGCAGGCTCAAGTTATCCACTAAGAAAAAAAATTTGATGAGATTTCTTTTGAGGGTGCACTCGCTGGGGAATGCAAGTTTGAATTAGATTTAATTGACTCCACTGGGGAGGTTGGGATGACTGATGTCTTGCTGGGGAGAAGTTGGATGATTGCTTATTTTAAGTTTAAATTTTGAGATGGACCTTGTCAATTTGTGATGGACTGCACTGAGAAGGGGCCATGTCGGCCTTGGCCTGTCTCAAATTTACCAATCCAAAGGGGTAGTCCACTAGGTAGAACTATCAGACCTAAGGGGTTGCCTTTCGGTGTACAATAGCCATGCTAGAGAAAAAGCATAACAAACTTATATCTCCAAAAGTAAGGGACAACCACTGCGGTGATCTGTTTGATGCAACAAATCAAACTCGACCTAAGGCAACTACTGAGTGAATGCCTCTTATATTGACTTAGAAGTAGTCAAGATAATGCCATTTGATTGAATTGCATTTGTTTTAATTTGATAGATCCCATTAATGTACGATGGATCCACCAAGAAGGGAATAATATTAGTGTAGACCTATCTTAGATTTACAATTAATTAATGTCTATAGGGTATATTAGTCTGGACATCCTAGGGATGCACGACTTAAAGTAGCCCTAAGGAGGTTCCTACCTCACTCCCTTGGTGTAGAACAATGGCGCGTACTTGCTTTATTTCATTCTTATGCATTTTTGACATTATAATTTAGATAGAGCTTTAATTTATGTACACAAATAAATCAATTCAATTGAATCCAACTTTTGTATTATTTTCATTTCTATAGTTGCATGCACATTCATATATATGGGTATATGACACATCCCATGGAGGTACCACCACCTTGGTGTAGAATAATGGCATCATTCCTAATTAAAATTCTCATATATATATGTATGTGTGACATAACTAATGGATGAAAACTATAATTTAATCAAATCAATTCTACTTTTGCATGATTCTCATTCTTATAGTTGCTTATAAATCCATATGTATTTAAGGATAGCGGGTATATTAGTTTGGACATCCCAGGGATGCACGACTATAAATTTCCCTAAAAAGGTTCCTACCTCACTCCCTTGGTGTAGAATAATGGCGATGTACATGCTTAAAACTCTTATACATTTGTGTGTACATTTGACCAATGAATGAGGATCCCCTTTTCTATTAAAAGGAAACATGCATTCATACTTTGTTCAGGTGGTTGAATTAATTAATTATGTAACATAAAGCTCTTTGCTTATGCTTTTGCATAAGAATTTAGATAGAGCTTTAAATTAATATGATAAAATAATTCAACCAAATGAAACATCAATTCCAAATACATTTACTTACATTCATCATTCAAGTGTGCTAAAAATATAACTTGCATGTATATGCATGTTTAGGACTTAACCATATGCATGCTATATATGATGGAAAGAAATAAACAAGCATATTTCATGTGATGGTAATTAATTCCAATTAATCTTAAGATGTCTTTCTTATTGAATAAGGTTATTTAAAGTGAACCTAAACCTAAGATTAATTAAAAGATATAAAAAGTCATTCACTAAAGTGAATTGATTAATTAATTGGCTTTAGAAATGACTTAAGGTAGGGATGAAAGAGAGTGATCCTCTCTTTAGATCACTTAATTATTTTTGTAGGTGAAATGAAACCAAAGAAAATATTAAGTAAAAGCTTGCAAATTAATTAAACCACTTAAAGGGAAACCACCCTTTAAATTGAATCTTTTTGCACTTAGGAAACTATAACTCTAAAGTCTAGTTAGGACATACAACACAAGCCTTAATACACACACATTAGATTAAGTCTCCATTTCTAGCTTTAAGTTAGGACGGTGCATGGTTTGATGTATGTTTTATTTTGTGATGAATTATTTTAGACTGGATGTTATGGTGTATGCTTCGTAGACTGGATGTTAGGCTGTTATTAGCCTAATCATGTTTTCTAGAAGCGATTATGCTTAAGGGGTCACTGAAAAATAAATATAAATGCTCTTTTTGCCGGTTGCTTAAGCCCCTAAGCATAATCCAAGTTAGGACAAGTGGGCTTGGTTACCCATGTGCAGGGTGCTAAGCCCAAATTATAAATATAATTGCTTAGGTGGAATGTATGTCTACCCAACCTTTATTTTGTAGGTGTAGTTAGATTTATCTTTCCATTTTGATGTAATTTTGTAATTAGGAATTAGGATTAGTGTTATGGGGGATAAGGATGTGCATTGGCTAGAAGGCTTTATCCTAGGAGGCCAAGTGATGGCTTTGAAGTGGAGCAAATTAGAACAAATGGAGATATGAAGAAATGAAGGAGACATGAAGAATGAAGATGAAGACCCTCCCCCCCACCCCATAGCATGTATTCATTCTTAATTGTAGTTATTATTTTGTAATCCAGGTTGTATAAGGGTAGAGCTCGGCTACCCATTTTCTTTTCGGGTTATATGGTGGCACCCAACCGCATCGGCCTTTTATTCTTTTACGATAGCTTTATAAATTATTTGATGATTTATTTATATTACGCACTAGAAATTGCTTGCCTCTTATAGTTTCTTTCTGTATTGATGCTTTAATGTGTGGCCTGGATACGATTAGGCTCTTAGGGAAAAATTAATATATATATCCCAACTATAACTCATAACTAAATTTTATTAAATAAGTCATAACCTCACATAAAGCCTAGGCATTAAATCAAGATAATAAAATATTTAGCAACCCCTTAGCTGTATGTTATATGCTTAATATCATGCATGTCATTTTGCTTCACTCTTGCTAAGAGAGGGTTTCCATCTTTTCCAGATAGGGAAAGGGCTTGACCTTTGAGAGCTTATGATGGAAAACACATCATTCTCTTTTGATTTGGCCCATAATCAACTTCACTGTGCATTTGGGCATATAAAATCCTAACTTCTGTGTCAAAATAAAGAGTCAAAATCAAATAAAATTTGATAATATTTGCATTAAACTAGGTCATTACTCATACTACTCATGCTCTAGTTTCATAGGGAGTGGGTTTAAGAAGTTAGTCTCTTTTTAAATAATAACAACCTAACTATCTTGCAATTCATAAGACTTTTCTACATGGTTTTAAAGCATATGAGGAGTTAGCTGGCTGCCACTCCAGGAGGTTATAAGTCCAACAGTCGGGTGGTTTGTCCTCTCTTATGGAGATAAACCATATACCTATCTTTGCTTAGATTTAGATCATGCTTTATTTCTTACTAAAGCTCCCTAAATTTAGGATTCGAGGTAGCAATTTTCTTCAAGTTACAAGCATAAATTCTCACCTCTTAGGCATTTTCACAACCTTGTGTTGTGGGATTATAAGTCCTAATTTTCTAATAACATTTCAACTCAAATACATAATTCTCTTCAATTTCAAACATATAAAGCCCAACCATAGGATAGATTGGAATGCTCACTAGTTTTCTTAGTACTCATCTCCTTTAGCTTCGATAATAAGTCCCTCCTTTTGATCCATCTCACTTGATTTTCCAAGCATAGTCAAATTATTGATAGTCCTATCTTTGAAATCTTTGGAGACAATAATTGCCTACTTTAATCGAGAGTATTCCTAAGAAACTCAATTTTCTTAGGATGTAATTAACTAAGGGGGCTTGCCCCCATAAGGAACTTTAGAACTCAGTTTAAATAAACCCTACTTTATTCATCCATGTAAAATAGGAGAAAAATCTCTGGTACATTCGAAGACCCATCATGCCTTAGAAGTCCTTATCAGGTGATTAGATCCACTGTATGGTAGTGATTTCTATCTTTTGAGATAGTGAACTATTTCTTAATACAGTACCCGATTACCTCAATAAGTATACCCTCAGATCGGCGTGGTGTCCCCTCATATACACACACATATATATATAGATCCAAAAATAAACACCACAGATTTTCTGGCGACTCCGCAGGAGAAGGTTCCTCTCTCTATCTATTTAGACAATTATTGTCTCCAAGCATCGATAGTGGACTTGTATTTCATATGAGTCCAAGACTATCTTTCCTTCCATTGGAACTTAACTTATTTCATTCATAAGCAAAGGTAGCCAACATCCTTTAGGTTTTAGGACCTCACTCCTTATAGGTCTTAAAATCCCTATTGGGTCCCCCAATAGGTGAAATATAAAATTAACTAATAAAAGGAGATGATAAAAATTTAGAACCTCACCCAACCTACTTAAATTGGTTGAGTATGGGTTCTAAATCAAAACCATATGGCAAAGTCACCCCTCCAAATATCAAAAATCTTTCCAAAATTCAAATGAACCTCACTTAGCATACCTAAATTTGTTATGTGTGGGTTCAAATTCTAAACTAAGTATAGAAATATGTGATTGAAGATAACATCAAGGCAAGGGTCTGACTCAATCTTGTTTCAACAAATGCAGTGACTTCAGTACAATTAGCTAGTCCAGCTTCCAGTTAGTGCAGTGATCATGGCTCCTAAAAAATTCATCTTCTCTTTCCCTTCTAGTGTAGGCTTGTCCTTGGGTCAAGCCAATCTCACCATGACTGATGCCGCCAACCTGATTAATTTTGGTCATGGCTTTAAGGGGGTCTGCATTACTTATGAGGGGGTAGTCCTCACCACCATCAGCAGGGATGAGATGGAACGACAGCTACCACTCATCCGCTTGGATATCCCATCTGACTCTGATTTTCTTCCTCTAAAGAGGAAGGATGGTTCGCACACCGCCGATAGTTTAGCACATGCCCGTCTGCCCTAGCTCGGCGAGCTACTACCTCCTCGTTTGTCACCCCAAATGGGAAGGCTATCTTAGAATCTGAGATAGTCTCCTCCACTTTTGAGGTAGGTACTAGTTCCCGCTCTGCCTTGTTCACTCATACTCAACACCACAATAAAAATTGAAAGATTAAGCGAGAAAATGAATGAGCAACCAAAGATCTTGATGCTACTTCCCATGTAGCCAAGGAGGGTTCTCTCTGTGAGGTTTCTCCACTTATGAGTAGTAATAAGTTCCACCCCCTCTCGGCCTCAGACGGAGAGGAAGATTATCAAAGGATTGTTGCTTCTCCTCCACCACCAGCATACCATGAGACACCAGATAGAAGCATAGGAGGATCTATGTCAGACTTAGGACTATTCTACATTAGGTCAGTAGAGCATACAGACGCTCTAAGTTTGGTACCTTTTTTGATTTATGATCGTTGATCCCTAGAAGTGTTAGGGGTCAGAACCATAGAGAGAGACCCATGAAGGCTCGAGTATCTGCTCAGGCAGGCAGGAGAGAGCGACAAAGGTATGCCAAGTAGTTGGCAACCTTAGCTCTGATGGATTTTCCTGATCATCGCCCCTTTAGGGATGATCATTCAGATAGTATTATTCTTATTGGCACAACCCATCACAGGTAGAGATCTCCCGTTAAAGGGCAGTCGGTGTTCCCATCACACCGCTCCCCTCGTCATCCACCATTACCCGTATAGCTCACAATATCTACCACTCCTGCCAAAGATCAGAAGCCCCCATCCAGAGAGAGACCTTCCCCTCTGGTGATTCGGCTATGTCCCAAGTATCCCGCTCCATCCATTCCACCTGTTGAGGTGAGATCGAGCTCTCGCCCCCTCTACCGCCAGCGAAGTGTGGTGACCCAAGAGCATCGTCATCGCACCACCACCACCATAACAATGTACAGAGATAGAGAGGGGAGAAGACATAGATATGGTCCCCATGATAGTTGATCATTTTGGTGAAGAAGCCATGATAGTAGGCATTGTCCATTGCATTCAGGAAAAGGAGCACAACTCAGTAACAATGAGTTTATGTCCCCCCAACGAGAGACATTAGATGATATATTAGCCAATCACTTTGCTGAGATGAGATAGATTTTTAGGAGTGAGCTTCGATCCTGATGAGGATGACATCTTGGATGATACAGTCGAGGTCCATATGGTTGATACTTGGGCATCTTTATAGCAAGATCAGACCAGTTAGGAAGGTGTTGTGCTCAAGGAGGGTGACACTTCTCACTTGACTCAACACCTTCTTTGCCAGCTTAGATAGAGGGATGATCACATTGAATAGATGGGGAAGAAGATTGAAGAGTTGATGGCAGTAGTTGTAGCATTGTAGAACTCAACCCCAATCTCACAACCTTCTTCTATGATAGCCGATCGCCTAGAGTTGGTACATACCCTAGAGCATCCTAGGTGCACTCCTGTAGAGGATGACATTGGTAGTTTGCATAGGAAGATTACAGATAACACCTCTATGCATGAAAATGGTATCAAGCACATGGTAGAGTAGCGGGTGAAGGAAGTGACAACACAAGCTCGGGGGAGCTCATCTATTCCAAAGGGTAGTCCATACCCCAAGGAATTTGATGTAGTTCAATACCTCAAGGGTTTTGTACTGCCTTCCTCCAAAATCTTTGATGGAAGCCGCAAGTACATATATTGCACAATTTTTTTTTTTTTTTTTTTTTTTGTACACAGGGTTGCATTTCATTGATATGCTGAACTTTTAGGGACTTTTTTGAGCATCTCTTCATCAAGAGGTTTGCTGGAGCTCATCAAAGAGTAATTGTAGGCGATCTTGTCGTAGCTACACAGGTCACCAACGAGTCCCTTGTTGATTATATTCTCAAAGGCACAATGAAAGCATGAAATGCGCCGCCGTCAACAACATGTCATTGAGATTCTTCTCAAGAATATTCATGGCTCGGTCACCTTCATGCTTAAGGCCTTTACCATCTAGACATTTGAGAAACTAATTAACAAGGCGACTAACCTACAAGAAGAGGCCAAACAGTTGCCCTTTCATGACCAATCATCTCGACCTAGGTTACAGAAGGTGTTTGAGAAGAAGCCAAGGATAGTTGTGTCAGTGGACAAAGGGAAACAGCCAACCAAAGTTTAGTATGAGAGACCCCAAGCTCAGCAGCCTCCTTTGCCACCACCTCTGCCACCGCCTTGACCTTCATATCATCCACCTCATCCATCAGAATGTCGATTCCCACTGTGTCAGCTGCATACTCAACAGTGGTATTCTTACTCTATGCTAGATAGCTATTATCCACCTACTCTTGTTGATAAATTGAATAAGCCATAGTCATTCAAGAGGAAGGTAGTTAGGAAAATCTTTAAGAATCTCTTAAAGAAACCTGACTTTCAGTTACCAGAGCCTAGGAGGCTAGAGGAAGTGGGCAAGAGTAATGATCCAAACTGTTGCCTCTACCACCGCATGATTAGCCATGTTGTAGAGGATTATATTACATTGAAGGACTGGCTTGAGCGTAGCTATAGATCAGACACCGTAGTTATCCCTAAGGAATACTTATTAGAATAACCTTCCAGTTCTATTAGGGTAATTCTTGGAGAAACCTGCAATCCTCTTAAGACAAAAGAAGATTGATATATTTCCTTATTCTGAACCTCTAAGAAAGTTATTTCAAAAATTAAGAAACTCTCTTTATAGGTACCTGAGGCAGCTCAAGGCTCCAACATCAAGGAAGGTTTGGAAGTTGCCAAAGACAACTTGAAGAAGGTGACAACCCAAGAAGACAGAGACTTGCCCAGATAGCTCAAGAGTACAACCACCGCTAAAGACTCCATCCATAGTTGTAGCTACTACTTCTTCCTCCACTAGGTCCTTTTCAACCAGTAGGAGTGTTGTATTAGCGAACAATGGAATTAAATCCATTATCTTACTTACTTTATTAGATTTCTATCATGTGTCTCCACCTAAAAAGAAATCAATGTAGAAAGCTTTCACTTATATCTTGTCCACTTATAATACTTTAGATTTTATTCCTCTCGAAAACTCTCCAAGTCTACAAAATAATAATGCTAGCTCAAGTCATTCTGATCCACTCTATTCTGATTTAGAATCAGACATTCCTTTTCTGAATCAATCTGGTCACCTCTTGAGATTAACTTAGAGTCAACTAACTCCGAAGATTCCATAGAAGAAGCTATAGGTATACCTGATGAGAAGGTATAACTTTCCATAAGTTCATCATTCCAAGAAGTTACTAAAGCCAAGCTACGTAGTGACAAAGTTCTACCTCCTAGGGTAGCACCTATTGATAAGGGTAAAGAATCATTGATCCTAGTGAATAGATAGCCCCTCCATAGGATGCTTCACCCATGGATATGCTTGTGGAAGTCCAAGTTAGAGTTGATTACAATGTCCTAGCACATCTTAGAAAGCTTCTAGCTAAGTTAAGCATATATGATGCCCTTTTCTTATCCAATGAGATGAGGGAACCTTTAGTCAAGGCTATTCTTAACCCAGAGATATGCTTGGCTTAGCTGACTACTACTAAAGAGGAGGCACATAGCTCAAAGAACATCTTAGGAGTTACATTCAATGATGAAGACTTGCTTCAAGGAATGACCAAGCACAACTGCCCTCTTTACATTATAATGGACATTGGCAGATACAAGATTTCAAGAGTTCTAGTTAACTAAGGTGAATCAGTCAACATTATTAGTTTAAGAACCCTTTCCTACTTGAGGTTTGACATCTCCAAACTCCAAAAAATAAAGGATGGCATTGAGAGGATTCAATGAATAAGACGAGAGGGCTTTAGGCTCTATAGTGTTGCCATTAGAGATAAATGACTGGAAGACTGAAGCCAAGTTTCATATCATAGACTCAGATACATCTTTCAATGATTTGCTTGGGAGATCTTGGATACATGAGAACAACACAGTTCCATCCTTTCTACATTAGCGCATGAAGTTCATGCGAGGTGTAATTGCATACTGCTTCAAAGGAGATCTCAAGCCCTTCGTAGTTCATGAGGTTGGGATATATGAGGATGCAACTTATTTTCTTCCCCAAAATCAACAAGTCCATTCTGGTGAATCTAGTCAAGATCCTCAATAGCAACAAAAATAAAGAAAAGAAAAAGAATTATAAAATGAAAAGAAAAAAGAAATGGGAAAAGAAAATAAAAGAGAGCGAGACATGGACTCAGGGGAAGATATAGAGCCTGACATTAGATTCCACCCATAGTTCATTACTCCATTCGAACATATTGGTATGATGACCCAACCTCCACCAGGCAGAGGCAGAGGATAGTTCAAAGCAGCCCCTGAGGTGGAAAGCCTCTTTATTGACCACCCAATAGAGGTATGCCCCAGCCACCAGGAGTACACCTGTTATCCACATAGACTTAGAATCTAATTTATAGGATGAGTCTTATATGGTTAGCACACCAGCCAGCTCTTCTCAATAGTGGATCCTTTTTGAGGTGACATTGGAGCATGATAGTGATGAAGACTAGCTCCATAAATGTATCCAAGTCTCAAGAGTCAGTTGGGAATCTATCTCTAACCCCACTTTCATATCAAAAAATTGAGGGTTTGGTAGTTAAGGAAGCCCCTAAGTCATCCACAGATGGGAGAGTTCAAAGGTTCTTTTTGGGACCATCATCCTCAAGTCAAAAGGCTGATGTAGAACTTGAGGATGATTCATATAAAAATTTAATACAATTACCTTTTGATTGATATTCACCTTGTGTTCTTACCTTAGCAAAGAAGGGATTAATCTCACATACTTAGTAGTCAAACCACATGTTAGACTACTTCGAAAGAATATGGAAGAATGAATGTGAAAGCTCTCAATCAAGACCAGGGCTAGGATTCAATACAGTGAGTCCAGTAATGATGACAATCATTTGGAATCTGATAGGTTCTTTTTAAATCATGATAATTCATATGAGGAGGTGTGTTTAGAAACTTCAGATGACACAAATGATCTTAAGGTTAGAGATGCACCATCAGAGTTTGAAGAAGAGATCAGATCAACCATCGATGAGCTCAAAGAAATCAACTTAGGAATTGAAGATAATCCACGTCTGACATAGATCAGTTCTTTGTTGAATGAAGAAGAAACCAATAACTTAGTTAGGCTATTAGATGAGTTTAAGAATTGCTTCACATGGAGTTATGACAAAATGCCCAGTTTATCTTTTGACATAACAGTCTACAAAATAGCAATAGAACCTAATGCTAACCCTATCAAGCAAGCACTTAGACGCATGCGATTAGACATTGAACAGTAAGTCATTTCTGAAGTCAAGAAACTGATTGATGCAAGTTTTATCAGGGAAGAAAAATATCTTACTTGGTTGGCTAGTGTCATCCCAATTAAGAAAAAGAACCAAATTTGCATATGTGTCAATTTTAGAGATCTAAATAAGGCATGTCCAAAAGATGAATTTTTACTACCAATACCGGAACTGATGGTGGACATTGCCTCATCTCATGTAGTCTTCTCTTTCATGGATAGGTCATCTGGCTATAACCAAATTAAGATGGCCCCTAAGGATGAGAAAAATACTACTTTTCTAACCCTGATCAAAATCTTTTGCTATAAGGTCATGCCTTCCTTAAAATGCGCCTTCAGCCTTAATCCCATTCATCATCAATGTTTGATGATCGAAGTTGTAAAGGAAAAAGACCATCTCTTTGACTTGAGAGTAGTTTTGGAATGGTTAAGATAAGTTAACCTTAAAATGAATCCCTTGAAGTGTGCATTCAGAATAGTTTAAGGGAAATTCCTCGGGTTTGTTGTTTAACGCCGTGGAATAGAAATCAATCCGGAGAAGATTAAAGTGATATTAGAAATGCCACCCCCTAAAAATCTAACTCAACTCAGATCATTCCAAGGGCGGTTGGCGTATCTAAGATGCTTCATTTCCAACCTATCAGGAAGATGCCAACTATTGTCAGCACTTGTCCAAAAGGATGCCAAGTTCAAGTGGGATGATAAGTGCCAGCATGATTTTGAAGGCATCAAGCACCATGATGCGCTTTCTAGCCACTTCTCTATACTACTGCATTAGATGACTCCCTTGGTGCATTATTGGCCCAAACTAATGATGAAGGAAAAGAAAATGCACTCTACTATCTCAGCCATCATCTAATCCTTATCGAGGCAAACTATCCACCTATTGAAAAGAATTACCTAGCTTTAATCTTTGCATCCCACAAGCTATGACATTACATGCTTTCTCATAAGGTGAACTTGATCTCTAGGATCAATCCACTACAATATTTCATGACTCAGCTGAAGCTATCTAGACAGTTAGCGCGTTGGTCTATGATTTTGTTACAATTTGATATCACTTTCATACCCTTCCATGCGGTGAAAGGATAAGCACTAGCAGATTTCTTAGTAGCACACCCACTTCTTGCTGATTCCTCGCTTAGTGATGGCCTCCTCGATGAACAAATCATGAACTTAGGGGACACTAGCATTCACCACTAGGAGATGTATTTTAATGGTGCGACTTCCTTTTAAAAGGGAGAAGAATGATCTACTCTTCCAGGAAAGGCAGAGATAAAAATAGTTCTCACTCTGAACTGCAATGTGATGAGATTCTCATATCATCTGTCCAATCCATGCGCCAACAATGAAGCCAAATATGAGGCTCCAATTTTCGGTATGGAGTTAGCCATTACACTATGCATCCAGAGTATCAACATCTTCAGGGATTCTTAGTTAGTCATCAACCAAATTGTTGGGTCTTATAATGTTATGAAGTCTAAGCTCCATCATTACCATAAGTACACCATGAAGTTGTTACCCCAAATCCAAGAGGTTACCATTTACAAGAGTTGTCAAGGAGAAAACGCAGTAGCAGATGCATTGGTCGAGCTTTCCAAAGAGTTGGCATGTCGGGAAGATGAGTCCATACCAATAATGGTCCAAAATAGATAAGTCTTATCCCTTATTTATGCTGAACTCATCGAGAGATTCTCTCTTGAAGGGGAGGTTGCCGTTACCAAAAAGGACAAGGATTCAGATTGGAGGCAACCATTCATGGATTATCTAAATATAGACAAACTACCTCAAGAGAAGTCATTAGCACATCAGATGAAGTAGAGAGTCCTTTCCTACGCTCTCGTAGGTGGCACCTTGTATTTCCTTGATCACATAGGTTACATTGTCAGACAAACAAAGATATCATCAAGGTCATTATGAATGAGCCCATTAATTCATTCAGAAGATAAAATCCAAGATCAAAAGACTAGGATACTACTGGCCTTCAATGATCACAGACTGCATAGACATAGCTAGAAGATGCCACCAATGTCAGGTGCATGGTGTGGTCCTACATCAACCACCTAACTTTGTACATCCTACATTAGCCTCATGGCCATTTGAGTGTTGGGGTACTGACATAGTGGGTCTAATCAATCCTCCTTCTTTCAAGAGTCATCGATTTATTCTAGTTGCCACCGACTACTTTTCTAAGTGGGCAGAGGAAATCCCACTCAGAGAGGTCACAACTCAACATGAGCACCAAATTTTCAAGAACCATATCGTATATAGGTTCAGGGTGCCTCGACGAATCATATCTGATAATGTATTGCATTCAAGAGCACTAAAATCAATAGCTTTTCCCAGAGACACATCATAGATTAGAGATATTCTACCATCTATTATCCAAGGGAAAATGCTTTAGCAGAAGCCTTTAATAAAACTCTCATCCAAATATTAAAGAAGACACTCAACGATAATAAGCGATAGTCGCATGAGCCGTTAGTTGAAGCCTAGTGGGCTAACCGCACCATATACAAAACTCCAACTCAATCTACCACATTCTCCTTAGTGTATGGGTCTAAAGCAGTTATACCATTAAAAGTCCAACTCCCATCATTAAATATAACTATGGGTAGCAATATTATCATAGAGAAAAATGCCAAGTTACGATTAGAAGAGCTCGAAGGTTTCGAGAGGAGACACCCTAGGCATGCCAGAACCTTGAGTTGTACAAAGCCAAAATGATTCAAGCTCATAATAAGTTGGTACGTCCTAGAGTTTTTCAAGTAGGAGAGCTTGTTTTAGTTCTAAGGAGACCAATTGTTGCCCATCATAAGATGGGAGGTAAGTTTGAACCCACTTGGGAAGACTATTTTTTCATATAGAAGGCTTACCAAGGAGGATCTTATCAGCTTATAAATTGTAAGGGGGAGCGGCCTATGCTTCCAATCAATGGGCTCTACCTAAAGAAATATTATCCATAAATCTTATTTCAAATCAAACATCAATAAAATTTCTTTCATCTCAAATTCTATATCTTCTATGTTAGGAACATCTTTGCTTACGAATCCACCATGGCGTGTTTTGGATAGGTGTAAGAGAACCCAAACGACATCCTTTCTTTCATCAACACAAACACAAACTACACATGATTCTCCAGTGCTATTAGGATAGGTGTAAGAGAACCCAAGAGGCATCCTATTTCTACTAGACAACTAAGTTAGGAGTAAGAGAACCCAAGTGACATCATTTCTTGGTGGAGTCACAAATGCCCTTTGTGCACCATTTCATCCATTCTTCGATGTATTTAGGATCGGTGTAAGAGAATTCAATAGGAATTATATTCCTTCTTCTACAACACACACAAATGTAAAACAAACACATATCTTTTATCTAGGGCTATTTTGATGTGGGAGCGAGCCCCATGTGGCACTCACTCATTAGCTGCTCTAGGTTGGGCTGACATGCTACCTTCCTAATGTTTCACCCCAGTGGTCCCTTATTCAGAAGGATGTAAGTCTGCTACGCTTTCCTTTCTAACTTGACTGCTGCACACCATCGAGCACCTTGTTAGTTTGGTAAGCCTTACTGCACGACCGGTAAGCTACCTCATGTTGGCTTTGCTTTAGAGGATATAAGTCTACACGCTTTCTTCTTGAACTAGCCATCATGCACTAATTGGGTTGAGTATATTTGAGGCTTAGGATAAGTCCCCTAGTAGCACCTTTCCTCTTGACTACTTCAAGTTTGGGTCTAGTCCTTACACAGGACTCCCCACTTGGTAGTCACCCTAGGTCGGATAGTTTCTGTCTCGCGATGTCAGACTATCCCGACAATCAGTTCCTCTTTAGGGAGATATAAGTCTACACTCCTTCTCTCTAGACTAATTATCGCACAATGATAGGCACCTTAGGTTGGTTGGTTATCACTATGTCAATACCCGTGGATACACCACTCTTGATGAGATGTAAGATGCTATGCTTTCTCCTGTTGGCAATACCTACATGCTTTCTTGTGATCAAGATAACACCTAGCACCTCCCCTGTGGGCACTCTATTTGGATCACATCCTTAGTGACCCCATTTAGACACAACCTGATTTATTTTTGGATTGGACAATCCCCCTTTCCTAGTAGCCACCCCTGTGGTCGGAGAATTTGTCTCGCTGATATGCATATTCTCCCTTGGTATAGTAAGTCTGAGATAGGACTAGGCTGATATAAGCTCCTTCTTAGTGTGGTCCCTCGCACACCAACAAGGTCCACGCATATAAATAAAACACACACACACACACACACACACACACACACACACACACACACACACACACACACACACACACACACACACACACACACTATATATATATATATATATATATATATATATATATATATATATATATATATATATATATATATATATGCTGGATTAGAGGTGAACGCACTTTTCCAAGGCATTCTATCTTTAGTATGTCAAGAAAACTCTCTATAGGAATTTCCTCACTACTTTTGAGTTAAGATATGTCCTCAGGTCGGTACTCTCTTAGTAGTTTCCCTTAGGTCAAGTTTGACTTATTGTGCCACCAATAGGTCACCTCGGTTGTCATCTTTACTTTGGGAGATATAAGTCTATCACGCATTCTCTCTAGCATGATCATCGCAAATTGACTGGCAGCCTTAGGTCGAGTTCAATTTATTGTGCTATCAACCAATCACCCCAGTGGTTCCTTGTTCAAAAAGTTTTAAGTCTTCAAGCTTTCTTCCTAACTTCATCATTGCATGCCAAAAGCACCCCTTAGGTTGGTTAGCTCTACCTCATTATTGGTAGACTATCCCTTTGGATTTGTAAATCTAAGATAGGTCTAGGCTGATATTAGCCCCTTCTTAGTAGATCCATTGCACACTGACAAGGTTCATTCCAAATTAAATTAATTCTAACTATTCTTGAGTCGATGTGAGTCTACAACAACATTCTCTCAAATAGTCATCATAGGTCAGCTTCGATTTGATGTGCTATCAACCGATCACCCCAGTGGTTTCTTGTTTAGAAAGTTGTAAGTATACAAGCTTTCTTCCTAACTTGACCATTGCATACCGAAAGGCACCCCTTAGGTTGGTTTGCCATACCTAATGGCTGGTAAACTATCCCTTTGGATTTGTAAATGTAATACATGTATGATATTAGCTCCTTTTTAGTAAATTCATCACGCACATCGATAAGGTACATTTCATCAAATCCATCATCCTCCCTCAAGTGGAGTCCAAATTAAATCAACCTTATCCCCAGCAGATCTGAGCTCATATCTCCAGCAGATGTGCCCTCAAAATCAAAATCATAACCTCTCCCCAATGGATCCCCGAATCATGATTAAATCAAATTCTCATCCCCAGTGAATGCCCATCAATTAATTCAAATCAAATTTCTCCTCAGTGAGATGCAAACCATATCCTCTCTCCACTGGAGTCCTCATAAAATCAAACCAAATCAAACTACTATCCCTGGTGGATAACCTGAACCTGCTTCCCTAGTGGAAGATTCATGTACTCATCCCTAGCGAATCTTTTATCCCACAAATCATGTCAAACCAACTCAAACCCTTATCCTCTCTATGGATAATCTGAACCTGCTTCCCTAGTGGAAGGTTCAGATACTTGATCCCTCAGTAGATCCTTTCTTCCTCTCTTATGCCCTCGGCATAAGTTGAGTTGCATTGCGCTAAGATTTTGATTTCATCTACATCTCGAGTTTAGGGGTAGATCATTTTTGTTAGTGCTTGTGATCCTTTGGACATTATTGATCGCCTCAATCAATGCCAATACGTGCGGTGTGCCTTGTCAGTTACACCACACCTATTAGAGGTCCTTTTGTTGATCACACTTTTGGAGTGAGTTCTCAACTTCCTCATCATATATCTAGGACTCTTATAGATACTAAGAGCTCCTTAGTCTTAAGACACTTCTAGTAATTAGGTGAATACTTAACATAAGCCTAGAGACTTGAAAGGTTTAACCATAGGATTAGGTTATGCCTTAGGGACTTAGGAAAACTTGCCTACCCTAAGGCCTAAACCTAATCCATGCTTTCCTTCTCAAACTAAACCTCAGATTCAAATGTCAATTCAAACTTCTAACATAAATCAAATTCCAAGTCAAATGATTCAATCCTATGATCAAATCCAATGCCAAAACCCTTTCTAAGCCCTTTGATTGTCTTATAAATTTAGTCATAATTAAATTCAAATCACCCCAAACTCAAGTGACTTTCTTATGAATCTTTTATATCTTCATTTATATTCCCAAATATAAATTCAAATAGCCAAAACTAAATCCAAAATCAAACCAAAATTCAATTTATACCTTTTAAGCCAATTCCTTGAACTTGGTCAAATCCTATCCAAATCAATTCAAAACCCATGGATTTCTTCATGATTCAATCATTCCTTCAATCATTGTTCCAAATATAAACATAAATTATAATTATCAAACCAAATCCAAGCTAACCCAAATCAAACCAAAGTTAGCCCTTTTGACTTGAAATTATCATATGAACCAAGATCCATATGGCTCTAAACCATTTACATTTAGATTTATATTTCCATCTTAAATCCATTTATCAATACAACTAAACTGAATCAAGCCATGATCAAGCCAATTAATCCATTTGGGTCCACTTGACCCAAAGTGACCTAAAAGATCTTTTTGAGCCAAGTTCTAGTCCAACCCAAATTAGATTGAATTGAGTACATCCAAACCTCATATTATGATCAACAATCATCCTAGGTTAATCAATTGTCTTGAATTGGGTCAAACCAAGTCAACCTAGCCCATTGACCAAGTCAACCTTTAGCACAAATAAAACCTAAACTAGCCAATACACACCATATGCCAAATTGATTGAAACATTTGATTCAAACCAATTCATAATCAATGATTGAACATGAACAAACCCTCAATTAAGCCAAACCTAGTCCAATTAGCCATTTGATCCAAGTTGACCCAAATTGGCCTAAAAGGCCAAAATAGGTCAAATCACAATCCAACCCAAATTGATTGCAACTAATGGTTTGAGTTCATTCTAAATTGATTATTGAACTTGACCAAGGCTATTATTGATCCCAATTTGATCGATTGGTCAACCTAACCTAACTTAGCCCAAATTAACCTAAAGGGTCAAATTAGCCAAAATCCAAATTAATTCTAAATTAAACCAAATCAAAGCCTACAATCATTTTCAATTAGCCAATTGAATTTGACTCAACACATAACCCAACCCAATTTGGTCAAAGTAGTCAAATTGGTCAACTTTACCCATTTGACCTATATGAACCAAATGAGCCATAATCAATTCCAAACCAAATTGAACAAAACCAATAACACCAATATACTCCAAATAATCATGTGAACTTGACCCAACCCTTTGTTTGAGCAAATTCGACCAATTGGTCAACTTGACCCAACCTAACCCAATTTGACATAAATAAGTAAAATCAAGCCAAATCAAATCAAATAAATTTCAAACCACTTAAAATTTGGGCTAATCCACTTTTGACCCATTTCAAATCTTCCCAAACCAAACCCCATAGCCAAATGATCACTTTTTCCTTGGGTCTAGGGCATCCCATGAGATAAGACATGCATATTTGGTCATTTCCTCCCCTTGGCCACTTGGCACCCATTAATTGGTCCACTTAGGCACCAAGGACCATGGCTGATCTGACCCAGAGGTGGTTGGGTCAGCCATGGCTCATGAGAAGGTAAAATCATCTCCTCATTCCCATTGGAGCATTTCAAACCACTAAGGACACCCACTACCACATGACAGCCACCTCCCACCATTCCTCCACTCATGTGAGGCTAAGTGGAGTGATTCTCTACCCAAATCAAGCTCCCCATCTCAACCAGTGATCCACCAAGCCGAAACCATCACCACCATCCAAGCCAAGGAAGGAGGGGGTATACTCCCCTCATTCTCACTCAAACTCACACACTCACACTCGATTCAACCCTGATAGCCAAGAAATGAGATTCTAGAGCCTCCCCTTGCATTTCTCAAGCTCTCCAAAATTCCCATTCTTAGTTTTATGTGAAATGAAAATAGGGGAGCAAACTAGTGATTCCCATTTCCTCATTTCGCAACCAAAGTGCAATCAATTTTGCACACACAATCCTTGGACCTAGACGAGCCGAGATGAATCATTTTCCAAGCTTCTCGGTAGTCAGAGGGTGGAGTTCGATCAAGAACAATTTCTTACACACCATGGATTGGTCTTCTAAGAAATTACACCAAATCAAAGCTCGTGTGGTTCAATAGGGCTTCGTTTCTATGAAACAAAGCTTCCTCAATCGTTGGAATTGCCCGTTACAAGCTCTGGTGAGGTATGCCATTAAAATCGATCATTAGCTCAAAATAGGTTGGTCCTTTGTGAGGAAACTTGCATCTCATGTGATTTCCACCATTAGATGTGTTTGTTAGGCTTCCCTAAAGGTGTGGGACCAATTTCATCTCCATCTAAGCTTGGGTGAGCTCGGATCAAGCGATAATTGATGGATGGTATCCATTGCTCTCTGCTTGGGAGGAGATAGATCACAGACAGTCCATTTCATGTGATCAGAATGAAGGGTCATGATTTGATCATGCATAGAACCTCTATTTTCCCCTTCAAAATTGTGCATTTAATCATGGCCATCCGATCTTAGATCAGACAACCCACACAGAAAGCACGTTTCGCCACCGTCCGCGTCAGCTATTGATGTGACAACTTAAATAACTAATCCTATCGTGTCACATGGAAAGCATGCTACATCAATTTCCATATGGCGCCGATGGGATTAGGAGGGTTAATTAGGTTAATTAATCTATTTGTAATGCTGAAACTTCCAAAATTCATAACTAATTATAGAAAAATCCAAAAATAGAAATGATGGCTCATTTTAAAGGTATTTTAAAAAAGAATTCATTAAAATTATTATTAATTAATTTTGAATAGTAATTTTTTTGCTTAATTAAGGTTTAATTAAAAATTTTAATTAGCCTAATTACTTTCTGATTAATTATCCAATTAATTTCAAGTCTTCTAGAGATGTTTAGGGGGATAACCTCTGCCTTCTCTATTTATCTTGGGATTTATTGGATGATTAATTAGGGAAATTAATGGATTAAGCCTTAATTACTCCCCTCTTTTAATGAATGATGATTAAGCAAATGAATAGTAAATTAATCAATCAATTAAGCTTATTAACCTCTGTTAATGGTGATGAAGTTTAGGGAAATGGATTGGGACTCCCTCTCCCAATCGTTTCTTTAGGTCTTCTCCATTCCCTCTGAAATAAATAAATAATTAAAACCCCTTAATTAATTAATTAACAAAATTAATCAAAAATCCAAATCATACATGAACTTTAATTAACTAATTGAAAGGATTTATGGATTGAGACTTAGGATCCCTTCTTTGCCTCTTTCCCTAAATTTATTTCATATTATTGATTAAGGATAATTAAAATTTAATTAGATGATTAATGAAATTAATTAATTTGATTGAATCTACTTATCTAATTAACTCTTGGGTATCTCTTTGGGTGTTCAATAATCAAAAGAGAGAGCTAATGAAATTATGGTTAGCTGACATGTGTGAGAAAATCATAAGAGTAATTAAGTGAGCTCTTTAAGCTTAATTAATTAATAATTATAAGCTAATTACATTAGACTCCTTTTATTTCATAGGAGCATTGCTATTTATTTTTCCATGTGGTTGCATATTATATTAGCTTAATTGTTTAATTAATTATCTTAAGGTGACCTAGGTAAGGGTCAATTAATTGATTTAATTCATGCTTAACTTAATCAATCCATAAAATCAACTTAATTGCTTTTTATTAAATCAAACTAACTCATACACATGGGAATGGAATTAGGACCAGAAAACCTCTTCCATATTTCATAAATCAAATCAAACATTAAATCAAATAGGGCTTAACAAACTTTAGTTTATTTTAAACAAGCTTGTTTAATGTGATTGTCCTTAGAAATTAGTTAGAATTGGATGTGATTGTATGCTTACATTTCTTTAGTTCCTTTCCAATCATATTAAAATGTTGTATGTGATTTGATTCATGCATTCATCTCATTTAAAATTAATAAAATAAAAAATGATTTCCTTTATGTCAAATTTGCATATGTTGACTTAATTAAAAATATGCGTGGCTATTATCACTACTAAATCTCAAACATATTTTCAAAAGGTTCTTAATAAATAAGAATATGTGTTGTGACTTTAGTTATACATATATAGGAAGTGCATGTGAATATAAACATAATGTATGAACAGAAGTTTCTTTCTTATATTCATATGTTGATTTGTACAAGTAAGAATATTAACAGGTATATTAGTCTGGACATCCCAAGGATGCGCAGCTTTAGGTAGCCCTAAGGAGGTTCCTATCTCACTCCCTTGGTGTAGAACAATGGCGATGTACTTGCTTGATTTAAATCTTATGCATTTTTTACATTAGAATTTTGATAGAACTTTAATTCATTTACATAAATAAATCAATTCAATTGAATCCAAATTTTATATAGTTTTCATTTCTATAGTTGCATGCACATTCATATAAGAATCAATTTTACTAATATATCCATTATTCTTATATATATATATATATATGACATAACTAATGGATAAAACTATAATTTAATCAAATCAATTTTACTTTTGCATGATTCTCATTCTTATAGTTGCGTATACATTCATATGTATTTGAGGATAGCGAGTATATTAGTCTGGAAATCCCAGGGATGCACGGCTTTAAGTAGCCCTAAGGAGGTTCCTACCTCACTCCTTTGGTGTAAAATAATGGCGATGTACATGCTTAAAACTCTTATACATTTGTGTGTACATTTGGCTAAAGAATAAGTATCCCCTTTTCTATTAAAAGGAAACATGAATTCATACTTTGTTCAAGTGGTTGAATTGATTAATTATGTAACTTAAAGCTCTTTGCTTATGCTTTTACATAAGAATTTAGATAGAGCTTTAAATTAATATGACAAAATAATTCAACCAAATGAAACATCAATTCCAAATGCATTTGCTTACATTCATCATTCAAGTGTGCTAAAAATATAAATTGTATTACATTCATCATTCAAGTGTGCTAAAAATATAAATTGTATGTATAGGTATGTTTAGGACTTGACCATATGCATGCTATATATGAAAAAAAGAAATAAACAGACATGTGTCATGTGATGGTAATTAATTCCAATTAATCTTAAGATTCCTTTCTTATTGAATAAGGTTATTTAAAGTGAACCTAAACCTAAGATTAATTAAAAGATATAATAAGCCATTCACTAAAGAGAATTGATTAATTAATTGGCTTTAGAAATGACTTAAGATAGGGATGAAAGACACTGATCCTCTCTTTTTCTCTCTTTATAACACTTAGTTATTTTGTGTAGGTCAAATGAAACAAAGGAAAATATTAAGTAAAAGATTGAAAATTAATTAACCCACTTAAAGTGAAACCACCCTTTAAATTGAATCTTTCTACACTTAAGAAACCATAACTCTAAAGTCTAGTTAGGACATATCACACAAGCCTTAATACACACACATTAGATTTAATCACCAATTCTAGCTTTATATTAGGATGGTGCATGGTTTGATGTATGTTTTATTTTGTGATGAATTATTTTAGACTGTATGTTCGGTTGTATGTTTTATAGACTGGATGTTAGACTGTTAATAGCCTAACCATATTTTCTACAGGGGCTTATTCTTAAGGGGCCACTGAAAAATAAATATAAATGCTCTTTTTGTAGGTTGTTTAATCCCCTAAGCATAATTCAAGTTAGTACATGTGGGATTGGTTACCCATTTGCAGAGTGCTAAGCCCAAGTTGTAAATATAATTGCTTGGGTAAAATGTATGCCTATCTAACCTTTATTCTACAAGTACAGTTAGACTTATCTTTGCATTTCAATGTAATTTTGTAATTAGGAATTAGAATTAGTGTTATAGGAGGATAAATATGATCATTGGATAGAAGGATTTGTTCTGGGAGGCCAAGTGATGGCTTTGAAGTGGAGCAAATTAGATCAAATGGAGATGTTAAGAAATGAAGGAGACATGAAGAATGAAGATGAAGACTACCCATATCATGTATTCATTTTTAATTATAGTTATTCTTCTAATAAGGTTGTATATTAGCTCGACTACCCATTTTCTTTTTTGGGTTATCTGATGGCACATGCATTCTTTTATTCTTTTACACTAACTTTATAAATTATTTGATGATTTGTTTATATTGAGCACTAGAAATTGCATGCCTCTTATAGTTTCTTTTTGTATTGATGCTTTAATGTGTGGCCTAGATGCGATTAGGCTCTTAGAAAAAAATTAATTTTTCTATCCCAACAATAACTCATAGCTTAATTTTCTAAAATAACTCATAATCTCACATAAAGACTTGGCATTAAATCAAGATAATAAAATATTTAGCAACCCCTTAGCTGAATGTTATATGCTTTAATATCAGGCATGTCATTTTGTTTCACTCTTCCTAAGAGAGGGTTTCCATCTTTGCCAGATAGGGAAAATGCTTGACCTTTGAGAGCCCATGATGGAAAACCCCTCTTTCTCTTTTGACTTAGCCCATAATCAACTTCACCATCTATTTGGGCATATAAAATCCTAAGGCCTGTGTCAAAATCAAATAAAATTTGATAAGATTGCATTAAACTAGGTCATTACTCATACTACTCATGCTTTTGTCTCTTATGAAGTGGACTTAAGGACTTAGTCTCTTTCTAAATAATAAAAGCCTAACTATCTCATCATTCATAAGAGTTGCCTACATGGTTTTAAAGCGTAGGAGGAGTTAGCTTGCTGCCACTCCAGATGATTATAAGTCCAACAATCGGGTGGTTTATCCTCTCTTATGGAGCTAAACCATATACCCATCTTCACTTAGATTTAGGTCATGCTTTGGTTCTTACTAAAGCTTCATAGATTTAGATTTGAGGTAGCTATTTCCTTCGGGCTACTAGCATAAATCCTCACCTCTTAGGCATTTCCACAACCTTGTGTTGTGGGATTGTAAGTCCTTATTTTCTAATAAAATTTCAACTCAAATACATAATTCTCTTTAATTCCAAATATATAAAGCTTAACCATAGGATAGATTGGAATGCTCACTAGTTTTTCTAGTATCATGAGCATTCCCTACTCATCTCCTTTGGCTTCGATAATAAGTCTCTCCTTTTGATCCATCCCACTTGATTTTTCAAACATTGCTGATTTATTGATAGTCCTATTTTTGAAATTTTGAGATAATAATTGCATACTTTAATTGAGAGTATTCCTAAGGAACTCACATTTCTTAGGATGTAATTAACTATGGGGGCTTGCCCCTATAGGGAACTTTTGAACCCAGTTTAAATAAACCCTACTTTATTCATTCATATAAAGTAAGGAAAAAAATCTCTGGTACATTTGAAGATCCCTTATGCTTTAGGAGTCCTTATTAGGTGATTAGGTCCATTATAAGATAGTGATTAATATCTTTCAAGATTATCCACCATTCCTTAATGTCACTCCCCATCACCTCAATAAGTACACCCTCAAATCCCCCCCCCCCACACACACAATACATACACATAGATCCAAAAATAAACACCACAAATGGGTATATAATCTGGACATTCCAGGAATATGAGGCTTTAAGTAGCCCCAAGGAGGTCATTTGATTATCTCACTTCCCTAGTTTAATAATGACACGTACTCATTTAGTTTCATTCCTATGTATTTTGGTATAAGAATTTCGAGAGAACATTAATTCATATGCCTAAATAATTCAACTAAAGAAAATATAATCTGCATGGTTTTTATCCTTATAGTTGCATATGCATTCATATGTATTTAAGATAACAAGTGTTTAGTCTAGACATCCAAGGAATATGAGATTTTAAGTAGCCCCAAGGAAGTCATTTGATTTCCTCACTTCCCTAGTTAATAATGGCACGTACTTGCTTACATCTTTTATACATGTGTATGCGTGCTTAATTAAAAGAAGAAAAATCTCCTTTTTATTATTAAAAATACATGAATCCATAATTACCTAAGTTATTAGCATACATTACATGTAAGTTAGTGCTCTCTTTCTTGTGATTTATATATAGATTTACATAAGTTTGAACAATAATGTGTATATAGTCTAGACATCGCAGGAATGCTAGGCTTTAAGTAGCCCCAAGGAGGTCATTTGATTACCTCACTTCCCTGCTTAACAATGACACGTACTTATTTGATTTTATTCTTCTATATTTGGTATTAGAATTTGGATAGAGTCTCAACCTACATGTGTGAATACTTTAATTGAATAAAAATATAAATCCTAAAACATATACATTCATCATTCACGTGTGCTAAGACATGTTGCATGTATAAATACACTTAGGATTGAATCATATGCATGTTACATGTGATGGAAAGGAATGATTGAATACATGTCATGTGATGGTAATTCAATTATATTAATCCTAAAATTCCTTTCATATTGAATCAGATTATTTAGAGTTAACCTAAACTTAGGACTAATAAAAATGTGTAATAAGCCATTCATTAAAGAGAACTAAATCATAAAATGTGATTTAAAAAGTGGCTTAAGGTAAAGATGAAAGAGGGAAATCATCTTTTTCTCTTTACAACACTTAGATGCTAAGTGTAGGTCAAGTGAAACAAAATAAATTAAAAATTAAAAATTCACAAATCAGCTAAACAACTTGAAATGAAACCAACCTTTATGTAAAATTAAACCTTTACTCATTTAGAAAATCATAACTCTAATGCTTAGTTAAGACACACCACACCAAGCCTTAACACACACATTAGAACTAAGCCATTGCTTCTAGTCCTAAGTTAGGACAGTGTATGATGTGTTGTATGTTTAATTTTGTGATGTAATATTTTAGACTATATGTTAGGGTGTATGCTTCATTTACTAGATGTTAGATCACTCTTAACCTAATTATGTTTTCTAGGGGATTGTGCTTAAGAGGATGCTTAAAAATAAATATAAATACTATATTTGCAGGTTGCTTAAACCCTTAAGCATAACCCAAGTTAAGACAGGTGGGCTTGGTTACCCATGTGCAGGGTGCTAAGTCCAAATTATACATATAACTAATTGGGATTGTATGCATGTATGTCTAGCTAACCTCTATTTTGTAGGTGTAGTTAGATTTACTTTTTCCTATATAATGAAATTTTATAATAGGGATTAGAATTTGTGCTATGGGGGATTATGATGAGTAGTGGCTAGAAGGCTTAGTCCTGGGGTACCTTGTGATACCTTGGAGCAAACCCAATCAAATTAGAAATGAAGAGATGAAAAAAATAAAGAAATGAAGACCCCCTATAATATTTATATTAATTATAATTATAATTATTCTTTCATATTCTAGGTTGTATAAGGGTAGAGCTCGGATACCCATTTCTTTTTTTTTTTATTGTATAGCGGCACCCAACCGCATCGGCCTTTTATTCTTTTGTGGTAGATTATAAACTTGTTTGATGATTTGTTTAATGTACGCATTAGAATGTCATGCTTTTCTTAGTTTTTTTAATGATTGATGTTTTGATGTGTGGCTTGGATACAATAGGCTCTTAGAATAAAAATAATTTTTTTACCCAACTAATCACTCATAAATAAATTTTAAATAACTCAAAACCTCATCATAAAGCCTATGTTATAATCAAGATAATTAAAATATTTAGCAACCCCTTAGCAGTATGTTGTATGTCTCACATCATGCATGCATCTTCTATCACTATTGTTAAAAATGAGGGCCTCTGTCCTTACACAATAGAGGCTACTTGACCCATGGGAGCAACCCCTCACGATGGAGCTTCACCCTCTCTTTTGATTTAGCCAATGATCTTTTTCATCATGCATTTAGGCATAAAGAAATCTTAAAGCCATTGTCTAAAATATTGAGTCCAAAATTGAAATAAAATTTGAAAAGATTTTTGCACTTGTAGATTAAGTTATATGCTCATACAACTCATGCTCTAATCTCTTAGGGAGTGTGTTTAGTATTTTAGTCTCTTTCAAATTAAATAATAAGACTAACCATATTGTAAATTCATAATACCAGATTACATGGTTTTAAATCATAGGAGGAGTTAGCTGGCAGCCACTCCAGGTGCTTGTAAGTCCAGAGTCAGACGGTTTATCCTCTCTCATGGACGTGAACTCTTATGTCCACCTGTCGCTTAGATTTAGGTCATGCTTTCGCTCGTACTAAAGCTCCCTAGATTTGGGATATGAGGTAGCTATTTCATTCAAGCTATAAGGATAAATCCTCACCTCTTAGGCATTTTCACAACCTTGTGTTGGTGCATTATAAGCCCTAGCAATCTAATAAAATTTCAACTTAAATAAATAAATCTTTTCTTTTCAAATATCTAAAGACTAATTATATGATAGATTGGAATGCTCACTAGGCACCATAGTATCATGAGCATTCTCTACATCATCCTTTTGGATTCCAAAATAAGTCTTCCACTTGGTCTCTCCCACTTGATTTTCCAAACATTACTAATCCTTTGATAGTCTAACCTTGAAGTTTTTGGACATAATAATTATCTACTTTAATCGAGAGTATTCTTAGAGAATTTCATTCCCTAGGGTGTAATTAACTATGGAGGCTTGCCTCCATAGGGAACTAAAGAATCCAGCTGTGGTGAAATATATTTCTACTTTCATCTATCCCCTTTTGGAAAAGAGGATAAATGAAAACAGAAATATAACATGCAATTTTGGAAATAATTTTGACATAAAGGAATAGTTTTAAAAATAATTTTGGATTTAATAGTCATAATAGCCATTCGTATTCTTACTTCAGCCAAAATATGCAATTTGACATAAAGGAAACATTTCATTTTTTTGATTTGATTTTTAAAAGGCATGAATGCATGATTTTCATATGGCATACAAATTTAGCATATTAGGAAAGAAATAAAGTGATGAAATCATGTAAATTCATTCACCCTAATTAATTCCTAAAGATAACCTTATGAAATAGAATTATTTAAAGTAAACCAAATTTATTTTAAAGAGATTTGTTAGAACCATTAAGTGAATTTTATGTTTTGATTAAGTTAAGGTGTTTATTAAGTTCATTAATTTCCCCTTACCTACACCACTTTAACATACTTAATCAAATAATTATGTGCCAATGTATGACATAAAACCACACAATAAATTTAAATCAACAATGCACCTAGGACAGAAAGGGCCTAATGCAATTGGCTCACAATTAGTGATTAATTAAGCTAAAGGATTTAATTTAAGTACTTTCCTAACCCTTCCCACTCATGTGGGTTGGATTTTGATTTCCTTAAGTTATTTAGGTTCTTGAACACCTAAGCACCTACCCAAAATGAGTTGGTTAAATTCTGAAATGCTTTGAAAATTTTATCAAGTTAATTAAGTAAGTGATTAGTGAATTAGCCCTTAATTAAGTTTAGATTTGGGAAGGAAGGGGGTTTAAGGAATAGCATAAGGAAAATATCCCAAAATTATTCCATAAACATCCTGTTCACTTAAGCAAATCTTAGTTAACTTAATAATGGACTAAACCACTATTTACATGCTTAATTACCCTTAATTATATAAAGAGAGTGATTAAGGATTCATTAATTAATTTCCCTAATTAACTCATCAATAAATCCCAATAAAATTAGGGGAGGCATAGGTCATCCCACTAAATGCATCTGAGAATTTTGAAATGAATTAATGAAGTAATTAGGGAGTAATCACATTCCCAATAAAACTCAGATTTAAAAAATATCACTATTCAAAATCAATTGAAATTAAATTTAGATTATTCACCTTTGAATTATCTTCATAATGCTTTCTTATTTTATATTTTTCTAAATTTTTTATATTTAGTTATGAATATTTAAAGATCCAGTGATTAATAATTAATTCAAACCTTTAATTATTAACTAATCCTGTCGGTGCCACGTGGACCACTGATGCGGTGCGCACTTTCCATGTGGCATGATGGAATTCATCACTTAAGTTGTCACATCCCTAGTCGTGTTGGCGCATGCTATTGCTTTTCTCGATCATCCAATCAAGAGCGTCGGTTGAGATCCCGGGTTAAAGGATTAATCATAGATCCCACAGATCATGACGTCCATCCAAAACATGCGATGGATGGGATCATCCGAGCTTTTCACTGGGTGAGATCATCATCTTTAGGGATCGACTCGATTGAGCTTGAATTGAACTCAAACTCAACCCACACGATCATCCTGCAAGGGGGAAGACATCCAATTGCCAATTTTACTTAAGATGATAATTCTCTTCACAAAGGACCACACATTCCCTATTTTAGGCTCAGTTTGAAGGCATACCTAGAGGCTATCACCGGTGCTCCAATCTATTGAGGTAGCTTCGTCTAGTAGAGATAAAGCCCTATTAAAGATTTGAGGCTTTGGTATTGGGTAGATCCTTCTATTGACCAGGTTCTTCTCTTAAGCTTGCGGACTTAGTCTAGACACCACCTCCATTGCCTTTGGAGTTTGGGAGAAGCTTTGGATCAAATTGATTAACTTCCACGAGGGGTGCTTGATTAGCTTGATTGGGTATTGAGTGAGATTGAATTCCTTGCTCCTCCCTATTTTTTGGTTTTGAAGAAATGGAGAAATGCAAAGTGCCTAGGAGGCTTGGAGAAGCTTGAGGATGCTTGCTTTAGTTCCCTCAATCGAGTGTGTGTGTTTGGATTCAAGTGATTAGAGAGTATATCTCCCCAGGAATGGATGGAAGTGAAGCATGCCATTTTGATCAATAAAGGTTTGTTGGGTTATTTTGGCAGTGGAGGTAGGAAGTTGCCATGTGCTTAATTGAGGAGAGAGATTATTTGCTCAAAGAGTGGTTTTTTTGGACTTGGGTTGGGTTACTAACAAACCCATTGGTCATGTGCACCATCCTCACTAGTGTCCACTCCACTAAGAGAGTGCCAAGTGGTATGAAAGGATTTGAATTCCAAGTGAATTTGGCCAAGAATTTAACCTAGGGTAAAATGGTCATTTTTGGATTTAGTTTGAATATGTTTGGTATGATTGAAAAATGGGTTGGGCCAAGGTTCAATGAATTTGTAATTGATTTGATGTGATTTGGCTCATGTTGACCCATTTAGGTCAAAATGGGTCAACTTAGGTCACCATTGACCAATTGGTCAAATTGGTCAAACCAAGGGTTGGGTCAAGTTCATATGACCATTTGAAATATTTTGGCATCATTGGTTTGGTTCAATTTGATTTTTATTTGGATTTGGTTCATTTGATTTCATTTAGGTCAAATGGGACAAGTTGACCAATTTGACCTATTTGACCTATTAGTCATGGGTTGGTTTATTTGGTCATAAATAAAATGTTGGTATCTTTGTTTCCAATCAATTTTGGTTTAATTTGACCTTTTAGGTCAAGTTGGGTTCAAGCAATTAGGTTGGGTCAAGTTGGATGAGGCTTTGGTCAAGTTCAACAAGTGATTTGGAATAACTTGACCCATTAGTTTTAATCAATTTGGCTTAGATCAAGTTTTGACATTTTGACTTTTAGGTCAAGTTGAGTCAAATTGGGCGTTAGGCTCAAATGATGACTTGGTCAAGTTCAAACATTGATTTAAAATGAGTCTAGATTAATGGTTTCAATCAATTTGCCCGATGATAGATTTTGGCTAGTTTAGGTTTCATTTTGGCTAAGTGTTGACTTGGTCAACCCATAGGTTTGACTTGGTTTGACCCAGTTTGAGTGACTGATCATCTCATGATGATTGTTGTTCACAATGTGAGGCTTAGGTGGGCTTAGCTCAATCCAATTTGGGTAGGATTAGAATTTGACTCATAAGGGATACTTTAGGTTGAATGTTGGTTGAAATTGGATTTGAGCTTTGAATTGATTTTTGGATTGATGATTGAAGTTTATATTTATACTTGGATTCATGATTGAAGGACTGATTGAATCATGAAGAAAAATCAAGAGTTTGGCTTGATTTGTATTTGGCTAAGTTTAAGAATTTGACTTGAAACTTAGGTTGAATTTTGGTTGAATTTGATAATTTTTTGAATTTATTTTGGTTATTTGAATTTATATTTCATTTATATTTATTAATATAAATGAGAATATAAATGGGTTTTGGGAAAATTTTTTGAATTTGATTTGATTTGGGTTTGTTCTAGTTTAAGTCCATAAGATAGAATCAAAGCGACTTAGGAAAGATTTTTAGGATTTGGATTTCAATCATAAGCTTCAATCATTTGGAATTGATTTGAGCTTGATAAAACCAATTAAGTTGGAATTGATTTAAGTTTTGATGTTGATTTGATATGGAGTTTGACTTTGAAAGGAGGAAGTGAGGATTTGGTTCAAGCTATGGGGTAGATAAATTTTCCTAACACCCCTAAGTCTTGACTTATTCATATAGATAACTCTTCTAAGTCTCTAGGGTTAGGTTGAGTGTCCACCTAATCTATAGAAATGTCTTAAGACCAAGGAGACTCTTAGTGTGTAAGAGAAGTTCTATGTTTAAGATGAAGGGGTTGAGAGCTCATTCTAAAAATGAGGTCAACAAAGCAATAGGTGTGTGTGACCTACACTGGTGTTGGTGAAATAATCAACAACATCTAACAAATGATCTCTAACCCAAGGTGTAGAAGGAATTCAGATCTTAGTGCAATGTGACACTACTCATGTCACAGACATAAGAGAGTGAAAGAGGAATCCACTAGGGATAAAGTATGTGAACCTTCCACTAGGGAAATAGGTTCAAGTCATCCACAAGAAGATGAGAGGTTTGATTTGATTTGAATCTCACTGGGGAGAGAAATCGATTTGATTTGTTGATTTATTTAATTGTGTTTTCTTTGTTTGTTTCTTTTGTTTATTTTGACTCCACTGGGGAGATTGATTGAATTTATTTTATTTGTATTTGTTTGACTCCACTAAGGGAGGAGGGTTGAATTTATTTCAGATTTTTTTAGAATTTTGATTTTTAAGATGGACCTATTGGTTTGCGATGGACTGCACTGAGTAGAAGCCATGGAGCCCTAGACGTAACTCTGATTTATCGATCCAAAGGGGTAGTATACCAAACATATATTAGGACTAGCCAACCAAAGGGATCGCCTTTTAGTGTGTAGCAGCTGTACTAGGAAGAAAGCATAATAGACTTACACCCTCCAAAGTAGGGACCAATTGCTGGGGTGATCCATTGGCAAGGCAACAAATTGAACCTAACCAAGGGCTGACTATTGAGTGAATGTCATTGGGGGATTAAAATCAATTCAAAGATAGTTGAGATTAATTTCATTTTTTAAAGTTTGTTTTGATAGGTCCCATCAATTTGCGATGGGACAGGTAAGCCATGGAGGCCTTGGGCTACATTAGATTTACCAATCAAAGGGTAGTCTACCACAAGGTAGGACTATCCAACTAGAGGGATGCCTTTCGATGTGCAATGGTCAAGTTAGGAAGAAAGTGCGGACTCACATCTTCCAAAATAAAGAATTACTAGGGTGCTTAGTTGGCAAGGAAACAAATCGGACTGACTATTGAGTGAATGTCGCTAGGGGACTTAAATCAGCTCAAAAATAGTCAAGGTTAGTTTCATTTTTTAATTTGTGTTTTTAATGGATCCCATTGGTTTATGAGGATTCCATTGGTTTGCGATGGATCACACTGAGAAGGAACTTATATCAGCCTAGACCTGTCTTAGATTTACTGAACTAAAGGGAGTAGTTTTCTGGCCAAGAGGATAACTATCCGACCAAAGGAGTGCCTTTCAGTTTAAAATGATCAATTCAGGGGAAGAAAGCACAGGGACTCATATCTTCCACTACAAAAGACTATTGGGGTGATCGGTTGCTTTAGGTAACAAATCGAACTCGACCTAGGGGTTTTCCGTTGGTTTGCGACAGTCATGCTAGAAAGAATTCATCGTAGTCTTACATCTTCCAAAGTGGAATGACTGCAGGGGTAACCTGCTTGTGGAAAAATAGATTGAACCTAACCTAAGGGCTACTAGTGAGTGCTTGAGGACTTATCTCAAAGTGTCGGGTAATTCCTATGAGTTCTGACACTAAAAGATAGATGCACAGCTTGGGAAAAGGGGCCTTTGAGGCTTGAATTCTAATCCACAAAAATATTTGTTTTATTTAGTTTGTTTATCATGGACCTTGTTGGTTTAGGGATCAAACTAAGAAGGAGCTTATATCTAGACCTATCATTTATTGAACCAAGGAGAATCTACATATCCTGAACAAATTCTCCAACCACAAGGGTGGCTACTAGGAAGAGGGATTGTCCAATCCAAAAGTAACTTAGGGTAAATGCAAAGGATGTGATCCAAATAGAATACAAGGAGAGGGGGCTTGATCCAAAACCATAGAAGATGACATGGCTAATCATATATCAAATAGGTATTATGGCAACTCAAGGAAAGTGGGGACTCACATCTCAAGAGTGGTGTATCCACAGGTGAGTCATTGTGCATCAACCAACCTAAGGTGCCCGTTAGTTTGTAACAATCAGCCTAGAAAGAAAGCTTGGGGACTCACATCCTTTTATAGTGGAACTGATTGTTGGGATAGTCTGTCTTATCGACATGTCTATCGACACTCTTGAATGAATGCCACTAGGGACTTAAAATGTAGTCAAGAGGAAAAGGAGCCTCACGGGACTTATCTTAAATCTCATACTCGACCTGATCATGATGATTAGTTCAAGAAGAAAGCATGGGGACTCACATCTTCTTAAACAAAATCAACATGTGGTAGCTCTTGGTGGCGGTGAAGTCTACCAAACTACAAGGTGCTTATTGGTTTGCAATGGTCAAGTTAGGAAGAAAGCTGGGACTCACATCACATAAGTGACCAGGTGACATGGTAGGTAGCTTGTAAACGACTGGGCTAATGAGTGAGTGCCACGGGGCAGCTCCATCAAAATAGCGAGATGAAAGATATGTGTTTATTTTTTGTGCTGTGTTAAAGGGAATAGGATGCCACTTGGGTTTATCTCTACCTAAACACACTTGGGAATTTGATGAAATGGTTAGATGGCAATTCTTGAAAGGATGTCGCTTGGGTTCTCTTACACCTAACTCAATTATGCTAATTGAAATAGGATGCCTCTTGGGTTCTCTCATACCTATTATAATAGCACTAGGGAATTGTATTTGATTGTGTTTATGTTATGAAAGAGGGATAAGATGCCTCTTGGGTTCCTTACACCTATCCTAGATCAGATCCACAAGACAAACAAACAATGCTTTGAAAGAAGAGAAGATTTTGACAAAATGGAATCAAATTTTTATTCTTTTGTTGATAATTATTTTCAAACATATTTTATGGGTAATATTTCTTCAAATAGAGCCCATTAATTGTTCCCCTTATAATCAATGATTTGATAAGATCCTCCGGCCTTCTATGACATAGGGCCTTCCCAAGTGGGTTCAAACTTGCCTCCCATCTTTGATGAGCAATTGGTCTCTTAGGACACAAGTTCTCTACTTGGAAAGACCTAGGCGGAGACTTGTTGTGAGCTTGAATCATTTTGGCTTTGTACAACTTGAGGTTACGCGTGGGAGACTCTCCTCCAAACCTTGAGCTCTCTTCTAGCGCACACTTCTCATTTAGTGATCTTGCTACAATGCTATCCTTAGTGATGGGAGTTGAACTTCTAAAGGTAGAATGGATTGATACACCAAGAAAATGGGATAGATTGAGTTGAGTTTGGTATGTGGTGTGGTATGCCCATAAAGCTTCAACCAACTGCTCATTCCACTATCGCTTGTTGTCATCAAGAGTCTTCTTTAGTATTTGGATGAGAGTTTCACTGAATGCTTCTACTAAGCATTTACTCTGGGGTAGTAGATGGTGGATTATTTCCAATCTATACCATGTATTCTAGCGAAGCTATTGATCTTGGTGCTTTTGAATGTAGCATCATTATCAGATATAATTCATCGAGGCACCCCAAACCTATATACGATAGGGTTTCTAAAAAATTGAAGCACATGCTGAGCTATGACCTCTCTAAGTGGGATTGCCTCCACCCACTTGGAAAAATAGTTGGTGGTAGCTAAGATGAACTGATAAGCCTTGGAAGAAGGAGGATTGATTGAACCCACAATGTCGGTTCCCCAACACTCAAATGGCCATGAAGCTAATGTTGGGTGTAGAATATTGGGTGGTTGATGTAAGACCACTTGTACTCTTGATAACATCTCTACATCCATGCGATAATGTCGAAGGCCCGGTATCCTAGTCTCTTGATCTTCATCTTCATCTTTGGACTGGATTGATGTGCTCTGCATAGACCTAAATGTACCTCAGTTACAATACCATGGGCTTCGTGTTTATCTAAACAGCATAATCACATTTATTCAAAGGATCATCAATACAAGGTGCCATCTATGAGAGCATAGGAGAGAGTTCTCTGTTTCACTTGATGGGATTGTGACTTCTCTTCAGGTAGTTTGTCGGTATTCAAATAGTCTATGAATGGTTGCCTCCAATCTAGCTCCTTGTCTTTATAGACAATGATAACCTCCCCTTTAAGAGAAAGTCTTTTATGTGTTCAACATTAATAATAAATTAGACTAGTATATTTTGGACCCTTATTGGAATGGACTCATCTTCCGTTCTTTCTTTAAGTTTGGCCAAAGCATCTTCATTCTCTTTGGGGAACCTTGTAGATGGTGACTTGGATGGGGTCAACATCTTAATGGTATACTTTCATGGTAATGATGAAGCTTGGGTTTGAACCTTGTAAGACTGTGTCAGTTGATGACCAATTGAGAATCCCCAAAGAAGTTGATGCTCTTGACACACACTATAATGGCTAACTCCAAACTGACAATCAAAGCCTCATACTCAGCTTCATTATTGGTGCAGGGATTGGAGAGATAGTATGATAATCTCATCATATCATGGTCTGAAGTTAAGAGAACTATTCCTACCCCTGCCTTTCCTGGAAGAGTAGATTGTGGTGCTTCTCCTTTATGAAATGAAGCGGCACCATCAAAATACATCTCCCATTGGTGTTGTCAACCTCCCAGTTCATGATTTGTTCATCGGAGATCATCACTAAGTGAAATCTGAGTGGTGTCTCTTTGAAATCGCTAGTGCTTTTCATTTTACCGCATGGAGGGATACGTCCGGATAGCATTGGCCGTGTGATGAGGTACTATAGTGGATTAGTTTTGGAAATCAAGTTCATCTTATGAGAACGCATATAGTGCTGTAGCTTCTGAGATGCAAAGATCAAAGCTAGGAAATGTTTCTCAATATGTGGGTAGTTGCTTCACGGTCGGATGGCGAGAGGTAGTAGAGAACACTTTTCCTTCCCTTCATCATTGGCTTGGGCCAACGAGTGTTGAGAGTCATCCAATCCATTAGAGGATGAGTGGCACACTTTGGGATAAACACTAGGTAGCGACTTCATCAAATATTGCTTGATATCTTCAAAGGCATGTTGACACTTATCATCCCACTTGAACTTGGCATCCTTTTTGACAAGTGCTGAGAATGGCTTGCATCTCCTCGATAGGTTGGAGATAAAGCATCTTAGATACGCCAACCATCCTTGAAAAGATCTGAGTTGAGTTAAACTTTTAGGAAGTGGCATTTTTAAGATAGCTTCGATCTTTTTTTGGATATATTTCTATTCCCCAGTGTCGGACAACAAACTCAAGGAATTTCTTTGAAGCTACTCCGAATGCACACTTCAAGGAATTCATTTTCAGGTTATATTATCTTAACCATTTGAAAACTACTCTCAAGTCAAAGAGATGGTCTTCCTATTCTTTGCTCTTGACTACTAAATCATCAACATGGCACTCAACATGATATGTATGAGTTTACTGAAGATCTAAATCATGGCCTGTTGGTATGTAGCATCAGCAATTTTAAGGCCGAAAGGCATGACCTTATTACAATAGATTTCGATTGGGGTTTGAAAAGCACTGTTTGTTTCATCCTCAGGGGCCATCTTGATTTGGTTGTAGTTAGATGACCCATCCATGAAGGAGAATACTACATGAGATGAGGCAATGTCCACCATCAATTCTGGTATAAGAAGAGGAAACTCATCCTTAGGACATGCCTTATTTAAGTCTCTAAAATTGACACAAATGTGAATTTGGCCATTCTTCATCTTAACTGGGATGACACTGGCTAACCAGGTAGGATATTTTCTTCCCTGACAAAACCAACATCGACCAATTTCTTGACTTCAGAAATGACCTATTGTTCGATTTCTAATCACATGCGTCTAGGAGCTTGCTTGATAGGGTTGGCTTTAGAGAATATTTCTAGTTTATGGACTGCTATATCTGGAGATAATTCAGATATGTCTTCATAGCTCCATGCAAAATAGTCCTTAAACTCAATCAATAATCTAACTAAGTCATTATTTTCTTCTTCATTCAGCAACAAATTGATGTATGTCGAGCGTGGATTTTCTTCCATCCTGAGGTTGATTTTTTTAAGCTTGTCAATTGTTGAATGGATCTCCTCTTCAAATTTTGATGGTGCATCTTTGATTTAGAACATCTGAAGTTTCTAAACACACATCCTCATAGGAGTTGGTTTGGTGTGAAAAGAATTTATTAGACTCCAGATGGTTGGTGACAACTAAGTAATAATAGTTGTCATCGACAGGATCCACTGTACCGAATCCTAGTCCTTATCTTGATTGTGCATCCCTACCTCTATTGTTCCATAGCTTTTTGAAGTACTCTGACCTGTGCTTAGACCATGAATAAGGAATTAAACCCTTCTTTGCAAGATTAAGAGCACAAGCCGAGTACCAATCAAAAGGAAATTCCATTAATTCTTTATATGAATCATCTTCAAGTTCTACATCAACTTGGACTTGAGGATGATGATCCCAAAAGATCTCTTTGTTTTGACATCCACGGGAGGGCTTCCTTAAATATTAAACCTTCAATCTTTTGAGATGAAAGTGATGCTATAGCTAAGGTTCCTAACTTCCGCCTGATAGTTTCACATACATTTGATTCAAATACTTTCATATTTTGTCTGGAGGCCTGGTCTTCATCACTGTCAGGCTCGAGTGTCACCTCTAATGAAATCCTCTGAGAGGGGTTGGCTGGTATGCTAATCACATTAGACTCATCCTTAGAGCTAAATTCCAAGTCTATGTGAATAGTAGGGGTACTCCTATGAACTGGAACATAACCCCTATTGGTTGAAGGCCAACTAGGGGGTCTTTCACCTCTAGAACTTCTTCTATTTCTGCCTCTACTTCCTTGGTGGAGGTCGAGTCATCCCCACATGTCCATATGATGAAATGGGATGTGGGTGGAATGTGATATGCAGCTCCACTTCTTCTTCCATTTCCTTTTCTTGTTCACTTAGACTTTCACTTTTCTTTTCTCTTTCTTTTGCCTTTTCTTTTTCTTCATTTTCTTTTGCATTTGAATTTGAGTTTTGACCAAGTTTACAAGAAAAGGTATTTTGAGGAAGATAGTAGGTTGCATCCTCATATATCTCAACCTCTCTAATTGAAAATGGGTTTTCATATCCTTTGACACAATACTCAATCCCATCCTTCATGAACTTGATGCACTGATGGAGGGAGGATGGAATCATCTTGTTTTGATGTATCCAAGGCCTACTGAGCAAAGCAGTGAATGCAGTATTCAAATCAATGATATAAAACTTAGCTTTAGTCTTCCAGTCACCTATCTCCAAAGATAACACTATGAAACCTAAAGCCCTCTCGCCTTGTTCATTGAATCCTCTTAACATCATCCAATCTCTTTAGAGTGTGGAGATGTCGATCCTCAAATAGGAAAGGGTCTTTAAACTCATAATGTTCGATGGATAGAACTCTAGAGTCGAATCTTCCCATGTCCATTGTAATGTAGAGGGGACGTTTATGCTCCATGTCCCCTAAAAGTAGGTCTTCATCTATGAAGGTGGTTCCTTGAGCTTCTCTGGAATAATGTGCTCCAATAGCGGTCAGTTGAGCTAAGCATATCTTAAGATCAAGAAGAGTCTTGATTAATGATCCCCTAATCTCTTTGAATAAGATAAGGGCATCATATACGCTTAGCTTAGATGGCAACTTTCTTAGGTGAGAGAGGACATTGTAATCCACCTTGGGCTGATCCTCCTCAAGCATATCCAAGAGTGGAGCATCCTGTGGAGGGGCTTCTTGATCCTCTGAACCAATGACTTGTTTCCCTCTATCTTGAGGTGCTACCCTAGGAGGTAGAACTTTACCACTATAGAGGTTAACTTTGGTGATCTCTTGTGATAGGGTAATGGAAGATTCTACCTGCACATCAGGCTCACCTACAACTTCTCCTATGGGACCCTCAAAATCGGATGATTCCAAGTCTATCTCAAGAGGTGAATGTGTAATATTCAGAGTAATAAAGTCCAACTCTGAATCAGAAGAGGATGATTAGAGTTATTATAATTGTTGTTTAGAGTTGAAGAGTTATCATTAGGAATAGATTAGAAAACCCATCAGAAGTGATAGATATAATTCAAGCTAGCTTTATTCTTCAATTTCCAAGATTTTGAAGAAGGTACATAGTAGAAATCAAGTAAAGTAAGTGGGGTGAGGGATTTGATGCCCTCATCGGCCGATACAAGATGTCTACTAGAAGAAGAGCTACCTGAAGTAGAGGTAGTTGCTGATGTAGTAGCTATAACAGTGTGCTGGAGGCTAGAATCGGTCGGTGGTTGTGCTACTTGGCTATCCTGGGCTAGGCAGACTCTTTGAGCTCCCCTTTCCACGAGTTGGCTGGAAACTTGCAAACCTTCCTTGATGTTGGAGGTTTGAGCTATCTCAGGCACCTACAAGAAAAGTTTCTTGATTTTGGAGACAATTTTCTTAGAGCTACGGGATAAGGAGATATCCCAACCTTCTTTATTTTTGGAAGGATCGCAAGTATCCCCAAGGATTACTCTAATGGAAATGGATGATTATTCCATAAAGTATTCCTTCGATATAACTATAGCACCAGTCTTGAAGCTATGTTCAAGCCAGTCTTTGAATGTGAAGCTATCTTCCAAAACATGACCTAGTATGCGATGGTAGGGGAAAAAGTTAGGATCATTATTTTTGCCCACTTCCTCTGATCTCCTAGGTTTAGGTAGCTAAAATTCAGGCTTCTTTAAGAGATTCTTAAAGATCTTCCTGATTACCTCCGTCTTAAATGAATAAGACTTATTAAGTTTATCCAAAAGAGTATGTGGACCATAGCTACCTGACGGCGGGTACGTGTACCGCTGCTGCTAATGATGTGGTTGAGGAGGAGGCGGTGTAGGCGATGGAGGCTACTGTGCTGGCCGGTAGAGCTACCTCGGTGGTGGTAGAGGAGGTGGAAGTACTGACTGTGGAGCAAGAGGTCTCTCAAACTACTTTTGGCCGACTATTTCCTCTTGTCTACTGCTATTACTGCCCTGGGCTTCTTCTTAAAGCTTTATGTAGCTTCTTCTTTGTTGATTGGTCTAGAAAAGGTGACTGTTTGGCTTCTCCTTGCAAGCTAGCCGCCTTGTTAATTGGTTTCTCAAATGTTTTGATGGTGAAACCTTTAAGCATGGAGGAAATTGGGCCATGAATATTCTAAAACTGAATCTAAATGGCATGCTGCTCATATAGCTGTGGTTCACATTTCATACTCAAATTACACCATCTGATAATGTGATCAATGAGGGACTCACTGGGGTTTTGTTGAGTCATAACGAGATCACCTACAATCACCCTTTGCTGAGCTCCAATAAACCTCTTGATGAAGAGTTGCTCCAACTTAGCAAAAGTATTCACTAAATTGTTGGGAAGCTCAACATACCAATCAAAGGCTATGCCTGCTAAGCTATTGACAAAGAGATGGAAGAGTAAAGCATCACTACCACCAGCATTGCAACAACTATTCTTGAAGTGCGCAATATGCTGCTTCGGGTTCCCACTACCATCAAAGCTCTTGAAAGAAGGAAGCATGAAACCCTTAGGATATTGGATGGCATTGAATTCTTTGGGGTAGGGTCTACCCTTTGGAACTGATGATCATCCTTGGACTTGATCCAATGCTTCTCTCACCTGTTGCTCAACCATGGTCTTGATATCTTTTTCCTATATGGAGGTACTATCTACTACCTTTCTACATAGATTGGTGCTACCCCGCTCTACTGGAGGTAAAGACTTGGCTGGATCCAATACATGCACCAACTCTAGTTGACTAGTCTTAGCTATAGTAGGATGAACTACCGGTGCTTATTTTTGAAGTGCTAAGACTGCTACTAACAAGTCCTCAAGGTGCTTCCCCATCCTATCTATTTGATCATCTTTCTGTATTAATTTTTAAAGGAGGTGTTGGATCGAGTAGGCTATGTCTTCCTACTTGGCCTCAGTGCCTTCCATAGTCTGTTGCTCATGAAGGAGAGAACCACATGTATCTACCATGTGTACCCCCACTGAATCCTCTAACATATCATCTTCATTTAAATCAAAGTTGACTTTTTCATCCTATAAATCAGACCAGACATATCCTAAGATTTTCTTCTTTTCCACTAGATACTGAGCTACTATGTCATCTAGGGATCGATCCAACTAAACAGGCATGAAAGATCAGGTCTGACCGGTAGTAGAATCACTCTCATGCACAGATAGGAACCTAACCTTTGAAGCTACTGGCGAGTTGATCTTATGAGGACTACGCTCACTAAAGGAAAGATACTCCTGACTGCTGCTAGATCTGAGCAGAGTGGTACTCCTAGGAGGATTTATGGCCATAGGGGAGCTTCCTCCTCCCTCCCCAACTATCTCCATAGCTTCTTTGCGGTGGTGGTGGTGGGGATGACTACTACTGAGGTTGCCATTCCTTCTTCACCACTACTAGCACAGAAGGTCGAGTAGGAGAGCTCAGCCTTGTCACATGAGGCGATGTAGATGGGACGAGATCTCTTAGCCATAGCCGGATCACCAACACGATTCTCTTCTCCTATGATGCTGCCTTTATGGCCTTGGCTGGAATAATAGATGTAGAAATATGTACAGGAGATGGTGGATGGGGAGAAGAGCAGTGTGGTAGAGGCACCACCGACTCTCTCTGGATGTGTGGTCCCCGTGAAGATATTGTCTTTATGGTTGACACGGGTAGCATGTCGATCTAGAAAATCTATAAGTGCGTAGATTGCTGACTGTCGGCTATACCTTTGATAATCCCGGCTAGTAACATGAACTAATGTGCTAGCTTCTCTAGCCTTCTCCTGCTTAAGCTGTTTGCCAACACTGCTGGGAATGACATATCTTAAATCAAACTAATCCCTGGACTCTGATCATCTGTAGACTATGCCCACTCTGTGTATGACCTACTACTCTCACTAATAGGTGCCTAAAACTAAACCACTAGCAGAGGTGAAGCAAAAATCCTCCTAGCATCCTCTCTATTAGATCCAGATAGAGGGTGAAACTAATTCTTTTATAACCAACGGGGAAACCATCATAGGCAACTCCTCTATAATAGACTGGGTGGCTGCCTCCAACTCTCTAGCAATGTGAGTGTGGTATCGCTTGATCATACGATTCTTATTTCTTTATGGGGTTCAGGTAGGGCGACTAGAGTAGGAACTAGACCCAACCTCAAAGGTAGGGGAGACAATTTATGGAGTCAAGGGAGCCTTCCCCTAGGAAGGTGCCAAGGAGTGGGTGTTAGCCCTAACTAGGGCAGCATGGAAAAAATTAAGTGCACTGATACTAGCACTAAAATTGCTACTGTGGGACCGCCACAGCCTTCCTCTTTAGTAAGGAGATCTATGAATCAGATGGCATGTCGATTGGGATGATCGACTTCTGCACGATCACCGTGCTCCTGCTAACTGTGGTAAGGGGGTTCCCTCACATGTAATCCAGCCCCCTCAAAGCCTCGACCAAAGTGGATGAGGTTGGCATAGTCAGATCATGGAAGCCTGGCCTGATCTAGGGCCAAGTCCATCCCATGAGGAAATATGAACACATACTTTTGCGCTGCCATTGCAATCAAGCTGGCGAAGCCGATCTTGTTGACGCAATGTTGAAAATAAACTTGAATCGATTTCTATTTTGTTGATTTTTGAATTTGAATTTTAGAATTTTAACCCACACTCAACATATTGTAAGTGTTAAGTTGGGCTCAAATGAATTTAGAGGAGATTTTGAGATTGATTGAAAAGAGGATTTTTGATTTAAAATCCATTTTCAACAAATTTGGGTATGTTGAAAAGGGTTCAAATATTTTTGGAGAGATGCTCCCGTAGGTTCATTTTTGAATTTTTATTTTGATTTTGAGGACCCTTCATTTAACAAATTTGAGTATGTTAAAGTAAAGGGTCCATTGATTTTGTTTTTGATTTGAGATTTTTGGAATTCACTCACTTAGCAAATTTGGGTATGTTAAGTGAGGTGTTTGAAAATAATTTCTTTTTTTTCTTTTATTTGCTTTATTTTGTGAATCATTTCTGATTTGAAAATGGAATTCTCATTTAGCAAATTTGGGTATGCTAAATGAGGAATCCAAGTGTGTTTTGTTTTTGAAATTTTTTGAAAATAAGATTGTTAGCAATTTAGGTATGCTAAGGAAATCCTAATGTGTTTCTTTTTTTTTGAATTTTGTCTTGAAAATGGAGAGTTCACTTTAACAAATGTGGTATGCTAAAATGAAGTTCCAAATGTGTTTTAAATTTTGTGAAATGGAGATTTCAGTTAGCAAATTTGAGTATGCTAAATGAAATTCCAAAAATGTGTTTCAAATTTTGTTTGAGATGGAGACTTCTCTTTAGCAAATGTGGTATGCTAAAATGAAGTTCCAAATATCCTTTTTTTTAAAAAAAATTGTTTTGAAAATGGAGACTTCATCTTAGAAAATGTGGTATTCCAAAATGAAGTTCCAAATGTGTAAAATTCAAACATGTGTTTTGAATTTTGTTTTGAAAATGGAGACTTCACTTTAGCAATTGTAGTATGCTAAAATGAAGTTTCAAATGTGTTTTAAATTTTGTGAAATGGAGCTTTCAATTAGAAAATTTGAGTATGCTAAATGAAACTCCAAACATGTGTTTTGAATTTTGTTTTGAAATTGGAAACTTCACTTTAGCAATTGTGGAATGCTAAAATGAAGTTCCAAATGTGTTTTAAAAATTTTGTGTTTTGAAAATGGAGACTTCATCTTAGCAAATGTGGCATGCTAAAATGAAGTTTCAAATGTGTTCTGGAAATTTTTTTTTGAAAATGGAGACTTCACTTTAGCAATTGTGGTATGCTAAAATGAAGTTCCAAATGTGTTTTAAAAATATTATGTTTTGAAAATAGAGACTTCATCATAGCAAATGTGGTATGCTAAAATGAAGTTCCAAATTTGTTTTGAAAATAGAGACTTCACTTTTAGCAAATGTGGTATGCTAAGATGAAGTTCCAAATTTGTTTTGAATATTTCGTGCTTTGTTGATTTTGAAAAGAGAGATTTCCTTTTAACAAATTTGGGTATGTAAGATGGAAATCAATTATGTTTCATTTTTCAAAGATATAGTTTCGTGTGTGATTATTGATTTTCTTTTGAAGAGGAAATTCAAACCTAATCATATATGGAATATGTTAAGTGGGATTTCAAAATAGTGTCATTTTATTTGGAAATGAAATCTTCATTCAATAAATTTGGGTATATTGAATGGAGATGTTCATGTGTGCTTTTGAAAGTTTATTTTTTTTTATTTTGATTGGAAATGAAACCTCCATCCAATAAATGTGGGTATATTGAATGGAGAGGTTTCATATGTGCTTTTTGAAAGTTTTTTTTGATTTTGATTGGAAATGAAACCTTCATTCAATAAATGTGGGAATATTGAATGGAGAGGTTTCATATGTGCTTTTTGAAAATTGATTTTGATTTTGATTGGAAATGAAACCTCCATTCAATAAGTGCGGGTATATTGAATGGAGAGGTTTCATATGTGCTTTTTTGAAAGTTTATTTTTTTTTATTTTGATTGGAAATGAAACCTATATTCAATAAATGTGGGTATATTGAATGGGAAGGTTTCATATGTGCTTTTTTGAAAGTTTATTTTTGATTTTGATTGGAAATGAAAACTCCATTCAATAAATGTGGGTATATTGAATGGAGAGGTTTCATATGTGCTTTTTGAAAAGGTGAAAATTCCAACCTAACACATGTGGAATGTGTTGAGTGGAATTTCAAAGTTGTGATTTTGCTTGAAGATGTAACATCCATCCAACACATTTGGATGTATTGAATGGAAAGACCCATCTTCAAATTTTGTGATTTTTAAAAAATATGATTGTTGGAATTTTATTTTTGGAAAGATAATTGTTGTTTTTATTTGAAGATGAAATCTTCATTCAAGTAAATTGTGTGAATGTATTCATTTGTGCTTTTGGAAGATATGATTGTTGGTTTTATTTTTGAAATGTTCCTACATGTAACAATTATAAAAATTATTAGATGTAGTGCAAATATTTTATTAATTGTATTTTGAAAAAGAGCTTTTGAAAAGAAAGACTTTTATGAAGGATTCATTTTGTCTTTATTTTTTTGAATGAACCTTTCCTTACCATAAAAAAATGGTAAGGAGGAAGTCTTTGATCATTTTATTTTTATTAAATTTTTATTTTCACCCATTAGAGAACCCAACGGGGGTTTTAAGACCAACACGGGGTGACATCTTAAAACCTAAAGATGTTGGCTAGCTTAACTTAAAGATGAAATAAGCTAATTGCCAACAGAAAAGAAAGATAGTCTTGGATTCATACAAAAGTATAAACCCACTATCGATACTTATAGACAACAATAATTTACCAAAGATGGAGAGAGGAACCATCCCTAGTGGAGTCGCCAGAAAAATTTGTGGTGAAATATATTCCTACCTTCATCTATCCCCTTTTGGAAAAGAGGATAAATGAAAATAGAAATATAATGCCTTGTTGGGACACCACACAGATCTGTAGATGTTCTTATTAGGGTGATCGGGTATGGCATTGGGAAAAGGTGTACTATCTCAAGAGATAGAAGTCACTACCCTACAATAGACCTAATCACCTTAATAAGGACTCTTAAGGACTATAGGTCTTCAGAATATACTAGAGATTCTTCCCCTACTTTATATGGAAAGGTAAAGCAGGGTTTACTTTAAAACGGATTCATTTAGTTACTTACAGGGGCAATTATTAATTACATCCTAAGGAACAAGATTCCTTAGGAATACTCTCGATTAAGGTAAATGATCATTATTTCCTAAAGATTTTGAAAGGTAGGACTATCAATCGATTGGTTTATTTTTAGAAAAGCCAAGTGGGATCGATCAAGAGGAGGGAGTTCTTATCGAAGCCAAATGAAGATAAGTAGGGGATACTTAGGATACTGGGAAGCCTAGTAAGCACCCTAAACTATACTAGCATTACATTTTTGAAATTGAATTGATTTATTTGAGTTGAATTTTTATTAGAATGTTAGGGCTTACAATTCTATGATACAAGGTCATAGAAATGCCTAAGAGATGAGGATTTATGCTTATAACCCGCAAAGGGGAGAAGTAACCTATGAACCTAAATCTAGGGAGCTTTGGCGAGGGCCAAAAGCATGATCTAAATCTAAGGTGCAAATGGGTATTTGGTTTACCTCCATAAAAGAGGATGAAGCACTCAACTATTGGACTTACAATCGCCTGAGGGCGGTCACTAACTAACTTCTCCTACGATTTTATAATATGTAGGCAATCCAAATGCTTTTGCAAGATAGCTAGGCTGTTATTTATTTAGAAAGAGAGACTAAGTCCTTAAACATACTCCCTAAGAGACTAGATCATGTAGGGCTTGATTTAATGACTTAAATATAATGCAAATTTTGTTACATTTTATTTTCATTTTTGGACAATCAATTTGACACATGCTTTAGGATTCATATGCCTAATGAATGAGAAATTAGATTATGTGCCAAAATCAACAAGATAAGGAGGCGTGTTTCCACCATGACTCTCAAAGGTCAAGCCAAGTTCTCTGGTAAAGGTGGAAGCCCTCCTATCAAGAGTAAAATAATGTGCTTTTTATGCATGATGTGAGAAAAGTAATGCAACATCTAACTAAGGGGTTGCTAATTCTTTTATCTTGATTTATAGCCTAGGATTTAGATGAGATTATGAGTTATTTAATTTTTAGTTTGAATTGATTAGTTGGATAGAAAATTTATTTTTTTTAAGAGCCTAATTGTCATCTAGGTCATGCATCAAAGCAAGGAATAAACTAGAAAAATATGTCATCTTAATGCACAAGCTAAACAAACATCAATCAATTTATAAAACTAGCACAAAAGAATAAAAGACTATTTGTGGTTGGATTCTACCACATAAACTTGGAAATAAATTGGGTAGCTGAGCTCTACCTTTATATAACCCGAAGAACAAAAGAATAAATTACAATCAAGAAGGAATTCATTATTATTGGGGTCTTCATATTTCATTTCTTCTTTCTTCTTTTGGTTGGTTGAAATGTGGTTGCTCCAAAGGCTTCACATGGTTCATAAGACATATTATTATAACTAATGTTCATCCTAATCCCCCATAACAATCATTCTAAAATCCTAATTATAGAATTACATGAAAAGGGAATAGTAAATCTAACTAACACCTATAAAATAAAGGTTAGTTAAAAAAACCAAACAATCCCAAGAATGTATATATATAAATTGGACTTAGCACCCCACACATGGGTAACCAAGTCCACCTAGCCTATTTTGGATTATGCTTAGGGGTATAATCACCTTCATGGCAAAAGCATTTTATATTTTTATTACAGCGCCCCTTAAGCACAATCCCCTGCATAAGATAATGGTTAGACTAAGATCACCCTACTATTCAGCCTACGCATATACACCCTAACATCCAGAATAAAATAATACATCACAAAATAAAAGCAAACATCAAACCATGCACCGCCCTAACCTAAAGCTAGAAATGGTGACTTAGCCTAATGTGTGTGCTATTTAAGGTTTGTGTGGCATGTTTAGCTAGGCTTTAAGGTTAAAGTTTTCTGAGTATGAAAATGTTCAACTTAGAGGATAGTTTTATTTAAGTGATTTAGTTGATTTGGTTGATTTTTATTTTATGATTTGATTAGGTTTGAATGAACCTACAATTAATTATTAAGGTTGGGAGGAGAGGAAAAGAGAAGAGAACTTCTCTTTACTCCCTACCTTAAGTAATTTCTAAGGTAGATTCATATTTGATTATTATTTAGTGAATGTTTTATTATGTGTTTTAATTAATTCTAAGTTTAGATTTTTCCTAAACAAACCTATTCAAAAAGAAAGGCATTTTAAGATTAAGTAAAGTGAAATACTATCACAAAACACACAACATTTCATTTCTTTCCCAACATGTATGCTATGCATATGAATGAATCTAACATCTAATGATGAATGATAAGAATAGATGATGATGCATGATTTTGTTAAGTAGAAAAGAGTGCTTCTTTTATCCATTTTTATATGCACATCTACAAGTATAAAAGACATAAGTGAGTATAATTATATTGTTAACAGTGTAAGATACAAGACTACATAGACTAATATACCACTTTCTTAAATACATCCATGACATCATGCAAATAAGTTTTGTTTGTTTGTTGTTATTTTACATGTGTAAATATGAGAATCCTTCTTAATTCATAACATGGAAGTGGATAGGAAAGGATATAAGCAAGTGTTATGTTCTTTTAAAAGAACTATACACTTTGCAAATCCATCCAAATTCATGTTAAAAGAGAAGAGAAGGACAGCCACACAATACACATCTTTAAATTTATACTCACATGCAAGTTTATAAATAATCATAAGTAGCATATATTTCAGTCATGATATTTGATTTATAAGTTTTGAAAATAATTTTAGATTTAATAATCATAATAGCCATTCATATTCTTACTTTAGCCAAAAAATGCAATTTGACATAAAGGAAAAAATTTCATTTTTTTTAATTTGATTTTTAAAAGGCATGAATGCATAATTTTCATATGACATACACATTTAGCATATTAGGAAAGAAATAAAGTGATGAAAGCATGTAAATTCATTCACCCTAATTAATTCCTAAAAATAACCTTATGAAATATAATTATTTAAAGTATACCAAATTTGTTTTAAAGAGATTTTTTTGTATTATTTTGAGTTTAATTTGAATTTAGGAAATGTGAAGATGTTTGCTGGTCCTAACCCATTTCCCACATGTGTAAATCAGTCTAGTTTAATTTTTAGAACCATTAAGTGAATTTTATGATTTGATTAGGTTAAGGTGTTCATTAAGTTCATTAATTACCGCTTACCTACACCACTTTAACATACTTAATCAAATAATTATGAGCCAATGTATGACATAAAACCACACAAGGAATTTAAATGAATAATGCACCTAGGAAAGAAAGGGCCTAATGTAATTGGTTCACAATTAGTGATTAATTAAGCTAAAGGGTTTAATTTAAGTACTTTCATAATCCTTCCCACACATGTGGGTTGAATTTTGATTTCCTTAAGCTACTTAGGTTCTTGAACACTTAAGCACCTACCCAAGATGAATTGGTTAAATTCTAGAATGTTTTGAAAATTTTATCAAGTTAATTAAGTAGGTGATTAGTGGATTAGCCCTTAATTAAGTTTAGATTAGGGAAAGAAGGGAGTTTAAGGAATAGCTTAAGGAAAATATCCCAAAATTATTTATAAACCTCTTGTTTACTTAAGAAAAGCTTAATTAACTTAAAAAAGGGACTAAACTATTATTCACATGCTTAATTACCCTTAATTACAAAAAGAAAGTGATTAAAGATTCATTAATTGATTTCCTCAATTAACTCATGAATAAATCCCAAAAAAATTAGTGGAGGTAGAGGTCATCCCATTAAATGCATCTGAGAAATTTGAAATGAATTAATGAATAAGGAGTAATTAACCTAGTCACATTCCCAATAAAACCCAAATTCAAAAAATATCGCAGCTCAAAATCAATTGAAATTAATTTCAGATTATTCCCCTTTGAATTATCTTTACTATGCTTTATATTTTGTATTTTTTTATTTTTTTTACATTTAGTTATAAATATTTGAAGATTCAGTGATTAGTAATTAATTAAAACCCTTAATTATTAACTAATCCCATCAGCGCCACGTGGACCTCTGACGCGGCGAGCGCTTTCCACATGGCGATAGGATTCGCCACTTAAGTTGTCACATCCCAATGCCGCATCAGCTGTGGTGCTATGCGCTTTCTCTCTGGATTGACTGATCAAGGATTGGATGGTTGAGATTGAGCTCGCAATTTTTAAAGGGATTAATCACAAATCCTACGTGGCTTGATCATGACCGTCCATCCAAAACATGCGGAAGGATGGTCCATGATCCATCACTGAGTTTGCTTGTGGGAGAGAACATCCATCCACTCTTTAGGGTAAGATCCAAGATTGATTGAGCTCGGATTGAACTTAAACTCAACCCACACTATCATCATGCAAGGGGAAGACATCCAACGAGCAATTTTACTTGAGATGAAAATTTTCTTCACAAAGGATCACACACTCCCTATTCTAGGCTTGGTTTGAAGGAATACCTCATCAGAGGCTATCACTGGCACTCCAATTTGTCGAGGTAGCTTTGTCTAGTAGAGGAGAAGCCCTATTGAAGATTTGAACTTTGGTATTGGATAGATCCTTCTATTGACCAAGGTGCTCCTCCTAAGAATGCAACCTTGGTCTAGACACCACCTCCCTTGCCTTTGGAGTTTGGGAGAAGCTTTGGATCAACTCGATTGACTCCCCTGAGGGTTATTGGAAGAGAAATGAGATTGATATTGGGTATTGAGTGGGATTGAATTCCTTGCTACCTCCCCTATTTTCAATTTTGATAAATCAAGAAATGAATAAATGCAAAGTTCTTTAGGAGGCTTGGAGAAGCTTAAGGATGCTTGCTTTGAATTCCCTAGCTTCAATTGAGTGTGTGTGTATGTGTCTTTGATTCAAGTGAAATTAGGGGGAGTATATCTCCCCCTAGGTGAATCGGACGTCCAAGCATAGAGATTTTATTTTGATCAAATTCACCCAATGCAATGGGTTTGTTAGGCCGTTTAGGGTTGCATGTGATTTAGTTTTGGCCAGAGGAGGTAGTGGGGAAGTTGCCATGTGCAAGACAAGGTGAAGGAGTGATTGTCATGTGCTTAAAATGAAGGGAATGGTCAGTTTTGTCCTTGGGTTGGGTTTGGCTGACTCAAACCCATTGGCTCAAGTGCCCCATGCTCACTAGTGTCCAGTTGGTCCACTAAGAGAGTGTCAAGTTTCTATGAAGAGGATTTGATCAAATTCCAGGTGAATTTGCCAAGAATTACCCTTTGACCTAGGGGTAAAATGGTCATTTGGCTTAGATTTTAGTTTGAATATGTTTGGTATGATTGAAAAATGGGTTGGGCCAAGTTTCAATGAATTTGGAATTGATTTGATGTGATTTGGCTCATGTTGATCCATTTAGGTCAAAATGGGTCAACTTGGGTCAAGTTGACCAATTGGTCAAATTGAGCAAAACTAAGGGTTGTGTCAAGTTCATATGACCATTTGAAATGTTTTGGGATCATTGGTTTGGTTCAAAATGATTTCTATTTGGATTTGTTTCATTTGATTTCATTTAGTTCAAATGGGTCAAGTTGACCAATTTGACCCATTTGACCTATTTGGGTTAGGTCATGGGTTGGTTTATGTTTCATTGGTCATATGAAATGTTTTGATATCTTTGTTTCCAATTAATTTTGGTTTAATTTGATTTTGGCTCAATTTGACCTTTTATGTCAAGTTGGGTTCAAGCTCAATTGGTCTAGGTTGGGTCTAATTGGCCAATTGAGGCTTTGGTTAAGTTCAACAAGTGATTTGGAATGAACTTGACCCATTGGTTTCAAGCAATTTGGTTTAGATCAAGTTTTGACACATTTTGACTTCTTAGGTCAAGTTGGGTCAACTTGGGTCAAGTGACAATTGGGCTAGGTTAGGCTCAAATGATGACTTGGTCAAGTTCAAACATTGATTTAGAATGAGTTAAGATCAATGGTTTCAATCAATTTGGCCTATGGTGGATTTTGGCTAGTTTAGGTTCCATTTTGGCTAAGTGGTCAACCCTTAGGTTTGACTTGGTTTGACCCAATTTGAGTGATTGATCACCTCATGATGATTTTTGCTCACAATGTGAGGCTTAGGTGGGTTTAGCTCAATCAAATTTGGGTGGGATTGGAATTTGGCTCATGAGGGGTACTTTAGGTCACTTTAGGTCAAGTGAGCCTAAGTGGGGCAATTGACTTGATCAAAGCTTGAATCAAGTTTGGTTGTACTCACATATGGACTTATGATTGAAATAAAAATCCATTTGCAAGTGGTTTAGAGTCAAATGAGTTTGGATTCACTTGATAATCTCAAGTTCAAAGGGTGAACATGAGTTTGATTTTTTTGAATTTAGTTTTGGTTTTATGATTGAAGTTTGTGTTTATATTTGGATTCATGATTGAAGGATTGATTGATTCGTGAAGAGAAATCAATGTTTGGCTTGACTTGAAATTGATTTGGCTAAGTTCAAGAATTTGACTTGAAAGGCTTAGGTTGAAGTTTGGTTGAATTTGGATTTGATCTTTGAATTGATTTTTGGATTGATGATTGAAGTTTATATTTATATTTAGATTCATGATTGAAAGATTGATTGAATCATGAAGAAAAATCAAGAGTTTGACTTGATTTGAGTTTGATTTGGCTAAGTTCAAGAATTTGACTTGAAAGGCTTAGGTTGAATTTTGGTTGAATTTGGATTTGATTTTTGAATTTATTTTTGGCTATTTGAATTTATATTTTCGAATATAAATGAAAATATAAATGGGTTATGAGAAAATTTTTTGAATTTTATTTGATTTGGATTTGATCTAGGCTAAGTCCATAAGATAGAATCAAAGTGACTTTGAAAAGATTTTTAGGATTTGGATTTCAATCATAAGCTTCAATCATTTGGAATTGATTTGAGCTTGAGAAAATCAATTAAGTTATAATTTATTTAAGTTTTGATGTTGATTTGGTTTGATTTGGAGTTCGACTTTGAAAGGATGAAGTGAGGATTTGGTTTAAGCTATGGGATAGACAAATTTTCCTAACACCCTTAAGGCATGACCTATTCATATGGCTAACTCTTCTAAGTCTCTAGGGTTAGGTTGAGTGTCCACCTAATCACTAGAAGTGTCTTAAGACTAAGAAGACTCTTAGTGTCTAATATAAGTACTAGGTCTAAGATGGAGGGGTTGAGAGTTCATCTTAAAAATGAGGTCAACACTAGCTTAATATAAACCCCACTTTATTCATCCATGTAAAGCAGAGAAAAAATCTCTGGTATATTTGAAGACCCATCACATATTAGAAGTCCTTATAAGGTGATTTGGTCCATTGTAGGGTGATGCTCCTATCTTATTAGATAGTACATTATACCTCAATGTTGTACCAAATCACTTCAATTACCCCATCTGGTGTCCCCATACATCCAAAAATAAACACCATAAATTTTTCTGGTGACTCCATTGGGGAGAGTTCCCGTCTCCTTATCTAGTAGACGATTATTGTCACCAAGCATCAACAGTGGACTTATACTTTTGTGTAAGCCCAAGACTATCTTTCTTTCTATTGGCTCTTTGCTCATTTCATTCTTAAGCAAAGGTAGACAACATCTTTTAGGTTTTAGGATCTCACTCCCTTATATGACCTAAGACTCCTAGTGGGTCCCCTAATAGGAAATAATAAGTTAATTAAAGAAAGGAGATGACAAAATATAAGTCAAATAGAATTTGGTACCTCTTACCATTAGCTTTGGTGAAGTAAGATTCATTTCATATTTGACAAAACTTTAAAGGAATCTAAAAATAAAATAAATAAAATCTTTTGTAAAATCCTCAAAACAAAATCATGTGAACTTCACTTAATATAATAAAATTTGTCAAATGATGGTTCTCTTTTTGAATTAAAGTCACGTGAAATAAGATAAAAATCTTTAAAACCCCTCTTTCAAATGAATTGTACCTCATTTAGCATACCTAAAATTGCTAAGTGAGTGTTCTCCTTTTTTAAAAAAATCAAAATTAAAATCAAACAACAAACCTCTCTTTCAAAAATAAACATATTCAAACCCTCTTTCAAAAATTAAGTAATCCCACTAAACATAATTAAATTCGTTAAATGAGGGCCCCCTTTTCAAAATTAAAATCAAACATACCCAAAATATTAAAAAAACCAACTCCATTTAACATACCCTTATTTGTTAAATGAGAGTTTTATTTTCAAAAATAAACTAAAATCAAGATAAACAACATATAATTAGACTTCACTTACTATACCCAAATTTGTTAAGTGTAGGTTTCCTTTTTCAAAGTCAAGACAAAATCAAGATAAATAACATATAATTGAACTCCGTTTAACATACCCAAATTTGTTAAATGAGTGTTTCATTTTTCAAAATCAAACTAAAATCAAAACATCCAACACACATTTGAAGTCTATTTAGCATACCTAAATTTGTTAAATGAGAGTTCAATCCTCAAAATCAAAACAGAATCACACATCAACATATAAACAATCAAACACATAAGTGAGCTCCATTTAACATTCCTAAATTTGTTAAATGAGAATCTCATCTTCAAAACAAAATCAAACTAACAACAAACATCAAACATATATTTGAACTCTATTTGACATACCTAAGTTTGTCAAATAAGAGTTCCCCTTTCAAAAATCAAATCAAAAACAAATATCAATCACACAATTGAATCCCATTTAACATAAATGAAAGTTCTTCTATTCAAATCAAATCAGCACATCAAACAAACAATAGTCAAACGAATAAGATAGAAAGCTTTCAAAATTTTCAAACATATAATTGAACCCCATTTAGCATAACTAAATTGCTAAGTGAGGGTTCCAAAATGAGATTCCAACAAAATAGCACAACAAATACATCTCAAAAAGTCTCTCCAAAATAAATGATCCCCATTCACATACTTAAATTTGATGGGTGTGGGACCCAAAATCAAAATCAAATTCAGATTCAACAATTCATGGCAAAGTCTCTCCTCCAAATTCTTAAATCTCTCCAATATAATGAACCCCATTTAACATACCTAAATTTGCTAAGTGAGGGTTTCCAAAATCAAATTCCAACAAAGAATACAACAAATACATCTCTAAAAGTCTCTCTAAAACAAATGAACCCCATTCAATATAATTAATTTTCTTGGATATGGGTCTCAAAATTAAAATCAAATTCAGATTCAACAACTCATGGCAAAGTCTCTTCTCCAAATTCTTGAATCTATCCAATATAATGAACCCCATTTAGCATAATTAAATTTGTTTAGTATGGGTTCAAGTTTAAAAATCAAATCAAAGTCAACAATTCAAATCAACAGTTCAAGGCAAGGGTCTAATTCAGTTCTATTTTCAACAATGTAGAGATATCAGTCCAGTTTCTCATTTTACTCGTTCAGTCAACTTCCACCATGTCTCTTGGAAAGTTGATCTTTTCCTTTACTTCGAGTGTGGATTTATCCTTAGATCAGACCATACCCACCGCTGCCCTTGTGATCTAGTTCAGACTTGGCTTTGAGAACCTCAAAGTCACATGTGAGGGACTAGCCCTCACCACTATTAGCAAGGAGGAGGTGGCAGGCAAGAAGCACTTCTTTGCTTGGATGTGCAGTCTAGTTTTGCATTTCCTTCTATGAAGAGGAAGGTCATTGTGGTTCCTACATCCCTGTCAGTGCTAGCATCGGTGTCAGTGCCAATACAGTTTATTTCCCCTACTATAGTTCCAACGAGGGCTAACACCACCTCTGTTGTTCCCCATACTCTAAAAGGGAAGGCTATCTTAGCTTCTAAGATAGTCTCTTCCACCTTCGAGGTTGGTTCTAGCTCATGTTCTGCCATGCTCACTAAGACACAATGCCATAATAAGAATCACAAGTTTAAGCGGTAATACAAGCATGAGGCAAGGCAGATAGATGATGCCTCTCATGTTGCTAAGAACGGTTCCCCTCATGAGACCTCTGCACTCCTGAGTGGCAGTAGGTTTCCCCCCCTCTCGGCTTTAGAAGGAGAGGAGGATTACTATAGGATTGTTGCATCACCCCCACTGCCTGTAGAGTTTGATACACCGGCTAGGGATATCAGGAACCCTATGCTAGTCTACGGTCCGTTCTTCATAGAGTCGGCAGAGCCCACCGATGCTCAGAGTCTGGCTTGTTACATGACTTGAGGAGTCTGATCCCTAGGAGTGATAGGGGTCAGAAACATAGAAAGAGAGCCACTGAGGCTAGAGTCACTGCCCAAGTGGGAAAGCGAGAGAGGACAGGTTATGCTAGGCAGTCAGCGACCTCCACCTTGATGGACTCTCCTGATCAGTGAGCTATTATAATCGATCATTCTGATCATATAGTTCTCACTGGCACCATCAGTCATAGAAGGAGATCTTTGGCGGAGAAGCAGCTAGTGTCTCCACCATCACACCGCTCCACTCATCGTCCACCTTCACCAGTCCAAGTTTTAGCATTCACAGTCTATGCCAAGCTGTATAAGCCCTAGTTTGGAGAAAGACCCTCTCCTTTGGTGATCTGGCTATGGCCCAAGGACCCCACTCCATTTATTCCACCCATTGAGGTGAGGTTGAGCTCCCCTATTTGATCTTCCACTTCAGTTGTGGTAAAGAGGGAGTGGTGACCCAAAAGTGTCATGATTGCTCCTCCTTTGCAGCAGTTAGAGGAAGAGAGGGTAGGGGATATCGACATAGTCCCCGTGTCAGTGGAGCCAACTAAGGAGTGCACCCCACCAGCTTAGAACATTCAATGCATACAGTCTAAAGATTTCTGTCTAGTGGCCAGTTGTTCACCAACCTATGTTCCTGTAGAGCAGGGCAGAATAGATGATCATTCTTTAGAGGACATCTTAGAAGACTATCATACTACAGTCAAAGTGAGAGTTGGGAGTGACCATTCTAAGTAGGAAGGTGGTAGAGTTGACATCGACCCCGATGAGGATAACATGTTGGATGACTTAGCTAAAGTCCACATGATTGACACCTGATGATCTTTGTAGAGGGAACAACATAGCCAGGAAGGTGTTGTAGTTGAGGAAGGCGACACCTCTCACTCAACTCAGCATCTCCTCCACTAGCTCAAGCAGAAGGATGACCATATAGACAGGATGGAGAAGAGGATAGAGAAGCTGATGGCAGTAGTCCTAGCCTTGTAGAACCTTGCCCTAGTCTCACAACCTTCCCCTATGTTGGACGATCGACTATAGTTGGTGCATACCATAGATCATCCCAAGTGCACTCCCTTAGATGATGATACTCGTAGTTTGCATAGGAAGGTCACAAATAGCACCTCCATGAATGAGAAGGATATCAAACAGATGGTGGAACAACATGTGAAGGAAGCATTAGCACATGCTCGGGGGAGCTTATCCATTCAAAAGGGTAGACCCTACCCCTACCCAGAGGAATTAGATGTAGTTTGATACCCCAAGGGTTTTGTGCCACCATCCTTCAAGATTTTTGATGTCAGTGGGAACCTATGGTAGCATATTACACATTTCAGAGCTAGTTATTACTATGCCGGTGGTAGTGATGCACTTCTCTTCCATTTCTTCAGTAGCCTATCAAGTGTTGCATTTGATTGGTACACTGAACTACCCAATGGTTCGGTGAAGACCTTCAGAGTTATAGCATCTCTTCATCAAGAGATTCATAGGAGCTCATTAGAGGGTAACTATAGGTGACCTCATTATAGAGAAATAGAATCCCAACAAGTTCCTTGTTGATTATATTCTTAGATGGTGCAACCTGAGTATGAAATGTGAACCACAACTATTTGAATAGCAGGCCATTGAGATTCTACATAAGAATATCCATGGCTCAGTTACCTTCATACTTAATGGATTTACCATCAAAGCATCTGAGAAATTAATCAATAAGGCGGCTAGCCTATAAGAGGTAGCTAAATAATTTCCCTTCTTGGACCAATCATCTAGGTCCAAGTCACAAAAGGTGTTTGAGAAGAAGCTCGGGACAATCATGTCAGTGGACAAAGAGAAATAGCCTCTGATTGCAATATGAGAGGCCACTAGTTCAGCATCCTCCTTTGTCACCTCCTCTTCCCCCACCTTGACCGGTATATAATTTTCCTTCTTGGACCAATCATCTAGGTCCAAGTCACAAAAGGTGTTTGAGAAGAAGCTCGGGACAATCATGTTAGTGGACAAAGAGAAATAGCCAGCTACAGTGCAATATGAGAGGCCACTAGCTCAGCATCCTCCTTTGTCACCTCCTCTTCCACCACTTTGACCGGTATACTAGCCACCACAGCTACCACAATGGCCACCACCACCGCCACAATAGCCTACGCAGCAGTAGTATCCATATCCACCATCAGGTAGCTATTTTTCACCCACTCTTATCGAAAGACTAAGCAAACCATACTCATTCAAGAAGGAGGTAATCAAAAAAATCTTCAAGAATTTCATGAAGAAACTTGATTTTCAACTACCTGAGCCTAAGAAGCTGGAGGAAGTGGGCAAGAGCGATGATCCTAGCTATTGCCCCTACCACCACATTTTAGTCCATGTCTTAGAGGATTGCATCACTTTTAAGGACTGGCTTGAGCATAGCTACAAGTTGGGAGCCATAGTTATCCCTAAGGAATATTTATTAGAACAACCATCTAGTTCTGTTAGAGTAATCCTTGGGGATACTTTCGATCCTCTTAAGACCAAAGAAGGTTGGGATATTTCCTTATCCCATACCTCTAAGAAAATTATCTCTAAGATCAAGAAACTTTCTCTGTAGGTGCCTGAAGTAACTCAAACATCCAATACCAAGGAAGTTTTGCTATTCGCAAAGGATAACTCTGGGAAGGTGGAAGCCCAACAACAGCAGCAGCCTAACACACTTGCCCGGAATAGATATGTAGTGCAACCACTATTCGAGTCCAACACTCCTTCCACTGTTGTAGCTACTATAGCCTTTACTAGCTCTTCTTCTACTAGCAGGAGCATTGTATCCATGTATGAGGGAACCAAACTCCTCACTCTGTTGACTTTACTTGATCTATATCATGTACCTCCACCCAAATTAAAGAAATCAATGAAGAAAGTTGATTCCACTTACATTCTTTCTACTTCTAATGCTCTTGATTTTATTCTCATAGAAAGCTCTCTGAGTTTAAATAATAGTAGCTCAAATAGTTTTGATCCATTCCTTTCGGATTAAGAGTTAGATTTTTCTTCTCTGAACCAATCTGGTTCACCTCTTGAGATTGACTTGGAGTCATTCGATTCTAAGGATCCCATAGGAGAAGCTATAGGTATGCTCAATGAGTAGGTAGAACTTTTCACAAACTCATCATTTTAAGAAGTTACTAAAGTTAACCTACGCGGCAGAAAAGTTCTAACTCTTAGGGTAGCACCTCAGGATAAGGGTAAACAGGTCATTAGTTCCAGTGAGCAGATAGCCCCTCCACAAATGCTCCAGCTATGAATATGCTTATCGAGGACCAACCTAGAGTTGATTACAACATTCTAGTACATCTTAGAAATTTGCCAGCTAAGTTAAGCATATATGACACCATTGTCTCCAAAGAGATGAGGGAATCTTTAGTCAAAGCCTTGCTTGATCTAGAGATATGATTAGCTCAGTTGACCACTACTGAAGAGGAAGCACACTACTCGAAGGACATCTTAAGAGGTACATTTAGCGATGAAGTCCTACTTCTAGGGATGGTCGAGCGTAACCATCCTCTTTACATTACAATGGATGTTGACAGATATAGGCTATCCAGAGTCCTAGTTGACTCAGGTGCATCAGTCAACATTTTGAGTCTAAGAACCCTTGCCTACTTGAGGATTGACATCTCTAAACTCCAAAAAGGAGAGGATAATGTTGAAAGGATTCAATGAATAAGGCAAGAGGGCCTTAAGCTCTATAGTGTTGCCATTAGAGATAGATGATTGAAAGACTGAAGCCAAGTTTCACTCTGTGGATACACGAGAACAACACAATTCCATCCTCTTTACATCAGTGTATCAAGTTCATGAGAGGTGGGATCGAATACCATGTCAAAGGAGATCTCAAACCATTTACAGTTTATGAGGTTAAGATATATGAGGATGTGGCCTACTACCTCCCCCAAAACCAAAAAGTATATTCTCATAAACTTAGTCAAAATCTCCATGTGGGATAAAAAGAAAAAGAAAAGAAAAAAGAAAAAGAAAATGAAAACAGAAGAGAGCAAGAAATAGACTTCATGGAGGAAGAAAAGCCTGTGATTAGATTCTACCCACAGTTTGTTACCTCATTCGAACAAATAGGGAGGATGACCTGACCTCCACCTAGATGAGTAAGAGGCAAGTCCAGAGGCAGTCCTAGGGGTGGAAGATCTCCATACCTACCACCCACCAGGAGATTTGTCTTAGCTACCAGGAGTGCACATGCTATCCATATAGACTTATAATCTAGTTTAGAGGATGAGACCTATAGGCTACACGCCGGTCAGCTCTTCTCAATAGCAGATTCCATTGGAGGTGGCACTCAAGCTAGACAGTGATGAAGACTGGATTCCCAAGCAAAGCATAAGTGTATCCAAGTCCTCTCTATGTGAAACTACTAAGCACCAGTTGGGAACCTTAGCTTTAACCCCACTTTCCTCACAAAATATTAATGGTTTGGTAGTTAAGCAATCCCCTAAATCATCCACAACTGTAAAGATTCAGAGGTTCTTTCCCGGAGCATCATCTTGAACTCAAGAAGTTGATGTAAAACTTAAGGATGATTCATATAAAGATTTAATATAATTACCTTTTAATTGGTACTCGCCTTGTGTTCATAACTTAGTAAAGAAAGAGTTAATCAAGACCAATAAATGCAAGAGCTCTCAATCAAGACCAGGAATAGGCTTTGGCACGATAGGCCCAGTCAATGATGATGATTACTGCCTAGTCATCACCAATCATTTGAAATCTCATAAGTTATTTTCAAACCATATTAACTCATATGAGGGGTGTGCTTTGAAACTTCAGATGATAAGATCATTTCCAATTCTAAGATGCATTGTCAGAGTTCGAAGAAGAAATTAAGTCAACCATCAACAAGCTCAGAGAAATCAACCTAGGAATTGAAGAAAATCTACATCCGACATACATCAGTTCCTTGTTGAATGAAACTGAAACCAATGACTTAGTTAGGCTACTCATTGATTTTAAGGACTGCTTTACATAGAATTATGAAGAGATGCCCGGATTGGCTCCTGACGTAACAGTCCATAAACTAGCAATACAACCTGATGCTAACCCTATCAAGCAAACTCCTAGACACATGCGATTAGACATTGAAGAACATGTCATTTTTGAAGTCAAGAAACTGATCGATGTTCATTTCATCTAAGAGGAAAAATACCTCCCAGGGTTGGCTAGTGTCATCCCAGTTAAGAAGAAGAATGTCCAAATTCACATATGCTTCGATTTTAAGGATCTAAATAAGGCATGTCCAAAAGATGAATTTCCACTACCAATACTAGAACTAATGGTGGACATTGCCTCATCTCATGTGGTCTTCTCTTTCATGGATGGCTCATCTGGATACAATCAAATAAAGATGGCCACCAAAGATGAAAGAAACACTGCCTTTAGAACCCCAATCGAAATCTATTGCTATAAGGTCGTGCCTTTCGACCTTAAAATGCTAGTGCCGCATACTAGTGTCCATGACTCAAATCTTCGATGAACTCATTCATCACCAAGTCGAATGCTACATCGATGATCTCATGGTCAAGAGCAAAAAAAAGTAAGGTCATCTCTTTGACTTGAGAGTAGTTTTTGATTAGTTAAGATAATTTAACCTTAAAATGAATCCCCTGAAGTGCGCATTCAGAGTAGCTTCAGGGAAATTCCTTGGGTTTATTGTTTGACTCCATGGAATCAAAATCGATTAAGAGAAGATCAAAGTGATATTAGAAATGCCACCCCCTAGAAGTTTAACTCAACTTAGATCATGCCAAAGGAGGCCAGTGTATCTAAGATGCTTTATATCTAAACTATCAGGAGGATGCAAGGAATTATCTTCACTTATCAAAAAGGATGCTAAGTTTAAGTGGGATGACAAGTGTCAGCATGCCTTTGAAGATGTCAAGCAATACCTGATGTTACTGCTAGTTCTAGCAGCCCCTATCCCAGACAAGCCTTTGATACTTTATACTACTGCATTAGATGACTCCCTTGGCACTTTATTGGCCAAGCCAATGATGAAGGGAAGAAGAATGTCATCTACTACCTCAGCCATTATCTAATCCCTGCTAAAGCAAACTATCCACCTATTAAGAAGTATTGACTAGCTTTAATTTTTTGCATTCCAAAAGCTACGACATTTCATGTTTTATCATAAAGTGAACTTGATTTTTATAATCAATCCACTATAATATCTCATGACACGGTCGATGCTATCTGGATGGTTAGCACATTGGCCCATGATCCTATCACAATTTGACATCACGTTCGTACCCCTTTGTGCGGTGAAAGGACAAGCACTCGTGTATTTCTTAGCAGCACACCCACTTCCTGCTGATTCTTCATTTAGTGATGACCTCACTGATGAATAAATCATGAACTTAGGGGATACAAGTATTCCCCACTAAGAGATGTATTTTGATGGTGTGGGTTCCTCTCAAAGAGTCGAAGAACCACAATCGATTATCCCAAGAAAGGCAAGGGTTGGAATAGTTCTCCTAACTTCGACCATGATATGATGAGATTCTCATATCATCTATCTGATCCTTGTATCAACACTGATGTCGAATATGAGGCTCTGATTGCTAGTCAAGAGTTAGCCATCTCGCTAAGCATCCAGAACATAAACATCTTTGGGGATTTCCAATTAATGGTCAACCAAATCATTGGGGCCTATAAGGTTTTAAAGCTTAGGCTCCATCACTACCATAAGTATACAATGGAGTTGTTGGCTCAAATTCTAGAAGTGACCATTTATAAGATCCCTTGAGGAGAAAATGCCATAGCATATGCTTTAGCCCAACTCACCAAGGAGTTGACATGCCCGGAAGATGAGTCCATATTAATAGAGGTCCAAAATAGGTAAGTCCTACCTCTTATTGATATCGAACTCATCAAAAAGTACTCACTTGAAGGAGAGGTTGCTATTGCCAAAAATGATAAGGAGTTAGATTAGAGGCAACCATTCATGGACAACCTAAACAAAGGCAAACTACCTTAAGAGAAGTCACAAGTACATCAGATGAAATAAAGGGCACTTGCCTACGCCCTCATGGATGATGTCTTATAACCACAATTTTTTACTCATATGTGGTTACGTTGATTAGACAAGCACGAACCCCATAAGATCGTGACTAAGGTGCACACAGGATTATGTGGAGCTCACCAATCCAGTCCCAAGATGAAAGATAAAATCAAGAGACTCAGGTACTATTAGTCATCAATACTCATATATTGCATGGATGTAACTAGGTGATGCCATTAATATCAAGTACACGGAGTGGTCCTACACCAACCACCCAACATTCTACATCCAACGTTGGCCTCGTGGCCATTCGAGTGTTGGGGTACTGACATAGTGGGTCCGATCGATCCTTCTTCTTCCAAGGGTCATCAGTTTGTCCTAGCTGCTACCAACTACTTTTCCAAATAGGTGGAGATGATTTCATTTAGAGAGGTCACAGCTCAACATGTGCACCAATTTTTCAGGAACCATGTTGTATATATATATATTCGGGGTGCCTCGCTGAATTATATTCAATAATGGTATTGCATTCAAGAGCACTGAATTCAATAACTTTGCTCGGAGATACAACATAGATTAGAGATATTATGCTGTCTACTATCTGAGAGCAAATGGCTTAATAGAAGCCTTCAACAAAACTCTCTATTGACCTCACTTTTGGAGTGAGTTCTCAATCTCCTCATCTTAGACTTAGGAGCCTTCTAGACATGAAGACTTCTTTAGTCATAAGACACTTTTAGTGATTGGGTGAACACTTAACATAAACCTAGAGACTTAGAAGGGTTAATCATAGGATTAGGCTATGCCTTAAGGATTAAGTAGACTCACCTACTCTATAGCCTAAATCTAACCTATATTCACCTTCTCAAACCAAACCTCAAATTCAATTCAAATCCAAATCAAATGATTAAAGCCTATGATCGAATCCAAAATCAAAATCCTTCTTAAGCCTTATGATTTATTTTATGGACTTAGCCTTAGTGAAACCCAAATCAATCCAAATTTAATTGACTTTCCCAAAGATCAATTCAACCCTTCAATCAATTTTTCAAATTCAAACTCAAAATCAACTTCAAATCAATACAAAAAACTAAATCCAAATCAAATTAAAGAATAAATTTGAATCCTTTGAGCCAATTCCTTGGACTCAACCAAATGACATCCAAATTAAGCCAAAATCAATGGATTTTCTCTTGAATCTATCATTCCTTCAATTACATATCCAAAAATAAATGAAATCTACAATCATCAAGTCAAACCAAAATAAACCTAAGTCAAACCCAACTTAGCCTATTTAACTTGAAATATTCAAATGAACCAAAACTCATTTGAATCCAAAATAATTGAAATTAAATTTATATATCAATCCCAAATCCATATATAAACTCAACTAATTCAAACTCAACCCAAAATCAAGCCATCTAAACCCAATTGGCTCACTTGACCTACATGAACCAAAATCCCATTCAATCTAAATCAAAGTGAATTAAACCAATCCAAACTTCATGACATGATTGTTGATCATCCTAGGTTAATCAATTATTATAAATTAGGTCAAACCAAGTCAACCTAGCCCTTTGACCAAGTCAACCCTTTAATCCATATGATCCTAAGCTAGCCAAATTTCAACCTAAGATAAATCTATTGAAACCCATGATTTATATCAACCCAAAATCAATATTTAAACATGACTTGACCTTCAATTCAGCCAAATCTAGCATTGGCCCCAAGTTGACCAAAATGGCCAAAGTGGGTCAAATAAAAAATCTAATCCAAATTGACTACAACCAATGGCTCAAGTTCATTTGATTAGTGAACTTGACCAAGGCTAAAATTGAATTTAATTTGGCCAATTGAACCGAATTGACCCACTTAGCCCAAATCGATATAAAGGGTAAAATTAGCCTAAACCTAAATTAAATCCAAATTAAATCAAATCAAAGTATACAATCCTCTCCAATTGACCAATTGAATATGAACTAACACCCAAACCAAGATAATTTGGTCGATTTTGTCAGATTAGTCAACTTGACCCTCTTGACCCATTTGTCCCAAATAAACTTAAATGAACCAAAATCAAATCTAAAATAAATTAAATCCAGCCAATAACACAAACACACTCCAAATAGTCATATGAACTTGACCTAACCATTGGTTTGACCTAATTTGACCAATTGGTCAACCTAACTCGTTTCGACCCAATTTGATCCAAATGGGTCAAATTGAGCCAAACCTAACATAATCAACTCCAATTGGTATGAAATTTGTCCCAACTCACTTTTGACTCATTTCAAATTTGTCCAAATCAAATCTAATACCAAATGACCATTCTACCCTTAGGTCAAGGGTGTCACATAAGATAAATCACCTATGTGAATAGTCATTTCTATTCCTTGGCCACTTGACACCCTCCCATTGGTCCACCTAGGCTCCAAGGACACTGCCCAACCTAACCCAAGAGGTGGTTGGGTTGGCCATAACTTATGGGGAGGTGAATTCACCTCACCTCCCCCATTGGAGCATTTGAAACCCATAGGACACCCACTAATCCCTCTTGGCAGCCACCTCCCAAGCCTTGGCCAACCAAACCAAGCCACCTAGAATGATTCCCTATCATTCCCAACCACCCCAAGCCATAGAACATCCACTATGAGCCAAAAATCACCATTAGTGAGAATTTTTGGTCAAAACCAAGCACAAAGGAAAATAGGCCACATTAGAACTCTTTCTGCTATCACACACTCTCTAGGAGCTCCCCCAAGCAACAAGAAAGCCATTCCCTACTTTCTTTGGGCTAGAAGAAAATCAAATCGAACATATTTCAATAAGGAGGTGGTGGCTATTGGTGGATACAACATTCCAAGTGAAGGCAAGGATCTAGATTCATCCTAAGGCTTCATCTCACATTTAGGAGTGTGCATGGATCAACATAACCACTAGAAACCATCCACATCGAGGTAATTTTAAAATCTTTAGCTAATAAAAGATCTTTTATTTATGATAATTTTTGCTCGATTTTAGTATTCTCCATTAAAAAACCCTTGCATTCTTCATTTCACATGATATCAATGTAAAAATAAAGTTTTCTGACAAGAATTGATGGTAAATCGAGCTCGAAATGGACTCTTCTATGTGTTTTTTTGTGTTTTCTGGGTTTCAGTACATCAGTTTCGTCGGTTGAGAAGAAGATGAAGCAACAATCATCCGATCCCACTTCAATAAGGACAGACAACTTTGATTAAATGCCAGATTTACTTGATTTCATCCACTGGATCGTGTGAATCAATCTAGATCATTTGATCCACGATCGAACGGTAAGATCGAGCCCCCACATGGTTTCGCCTTTTTTGACTCTTTTATCATGTCAGGGTTGCGCCAGCCAATCACGTGGCGGTACCACATGCCACATGGAACCACACACCCAAACGTAAGGTGTCACATGGCACCGCATTGCCCCATCAGCGTCGCGTGGCATTGACTGGGTTAAGTAATAAATTCAGAGTTTTCTGATTTTAAAAATTAATAAAATTATTGAAACTTCAAAAATCAATTAAAAAATAAAATACTTAACGAAAGATTGCAAAAAAGGGCTCGTTTGATTTGTCTTTCTAAGAGGAATTCAAAAAGCTTAAAATCCCCCATTTCTATTGGGTATTTTAAGCTTAATTTAGGTTTTATTAAAAATTAAATTTTATTAATTAAGCTAAAAATAAATATTATATTGATCTAAAATTTTTAGGGACTGAAATTAAAGTTAAAATACAGTTATCATAAAAATTTCAAGTCAAAAATTTTTTTGGATTTGGGAGAAATTGAATTTTAAAGCTTATATAGTATTTTTAGTAAAAATAAATTAATAAACATTATAAAAATTATGAAAATTTATTTAAATAGGCTGAATCTTTGAAAAATTATAAAAAAATCATAGAAAAATCATAAAAATACAAATAAATATTCATTTTGAAAAAAATTTAGAGGAGATTCAATTAAAATTGATTCCAATTAATTTTGAACTGTAATTAATGCTTAATTAAAATTTAAATGAAAACTAAATTAGCTTAATTAAGCCTTAATTATTTAAGTAATTAATCTTAAACTTTATGTGTTAGTTTAATGGTATGATCTCTGCCTCCCATAATTTTCTTGGGTTTTGTTGCTTGGTTAATTAGAAGAATTGATCTTTTAAGCCCTAATTACTCTCTTAAACTACTTAATGCCTAATTAACACCTTAAACAATAACAAGTTAATTAATTAAACTCACTCATCACTGTCAAATAGTGAATGGATAAAGGGAATGGTGTTAGGACCTCTTTCTTAGCTTTTTCTCTTAAGTCCACTTCATTTTGAAAGAAAGTTAATTAGTATGAAGATTAATTAAGGTTTAATTAACTAATTAAATGACTAAATCAAATCAAACTAAAATCATAATCATAATTAACAATGAAATTAAGAGTTCCTCTTTATATGTTTAATAATATAAAGACCCTTTAAGGAAATTATGATTAGCCCATAAGTATGGAAAACTCATAAAAGTACTTAATTAGGTTCTTTAATTTGATTAACACTTAATTATGAGCCATTTGCATTAGGTCTTTGTAGGAGTGCTGCAATTTTATTTTCTCACATTTTCATGCCATTTGTGGCTTATAAGTAAGTGGTTAATCAAATTAAAGAATCATAGGTAAGGGTAATTAATTGATTTAATTAAGGATCCAACTTAATTAATTCATAAAATTCACTTAATTTCATTTTCTTAAACAAAATCAAATTACCAATGTGGGAATGGGATTATAATAGCAAATAATTCTTCTCCTCTTTAAACTTAATCAAAATCTTAAGTTATAAATTAATAAAGAAGCTTTGGTTTTCTTTAAAAGAGTTTATTTAATGTGATTGTTCGTAGGAATTAGTTTAATTCAATGAATCATGTGTTTATATTTAATTATTCCTTTCCAATCACTTTAAATGTTGTATGTCATTTGAATCCATGCATTCATCTTTTCAAAGTTAAGTGAAAATAAAATGAATTTTCTTTATGTAAGCTTGCCTGTGTTGACTTAACTTAATATATCTATGGTTATTATCACTATTAAATCTAAATATATTTTCTAAAAGTTCATAAATGAATGATAAAATGTGTAGTGATGATAATTATAAATACGTAAGAGATGTATGTGATTATACCTTAAGTATATGGAGTGAAGCTTTCTTTTCCTTAATTCATGTGTGGTTTTACATGTATTCGAATATTAATAAGTATATAGTCCGGACATCTCGAGAACATGAGGCTTTAGTTACCCCCGAGAGGTCATTTGATTACCTCACTTCCTTGGTTAACATTGACACATACTTATTTGATTTTATTTACATGTATTTCTACATTAAAATTTAGATAGAACTTTAATCCATATGCATAAATATTTCAATTAAATAAAAATACAATCTTTACATGATTTTTCTTCTTTTATGTATGTATACATCCATATTTATATTTGATAAAATAAAGTGTTTAGTCTGGACATCCCAAAAATACAAGGCTTTAGTTAGCCCCAAGGAGGTCATTTGATTACCTCACTTCCCTAGTTAACAATGGCATGTACTAGCTTATGTCTCTTATACATGTCTGTGTATTTAATTATGGAATTAGAACCCCTCTTTCTTTTATCAAAAGTCCTTGCATTCATGAATGACTAAGTTTTTTTGGATTATATAGTCATATGATTTGAAGCTTTCTTTCTCATATTCATGTATATAAATTTACATATGTTTGAATGCAAATGGGTATATAGTTTGGACATCCTGAGAATACGAGGCTTTAGCTAGCCCCAAGGAGGTCATTTGATTACCTCACTTCCCTAGTTAATAATGTCAAGTACCTTTTTAATTTCATCCTTATGTATTTTTATATAAGAATTTATATAGAGCTTTAAACTAATGTGATTAAATAATTCAATCACATAAAATAATATAAATTTAAAATATATATCTATATTCAATATATAAGTATGCTAAAATGTGTTGCATGTATAGATATACCTAGGATTAAATCATATGCATGTTATATGTGATGGAAATGAATGATGTAGCATGTGTCATGTGATAGTAATTCAATTAGATTAATCTTAAGATGCCTCTCACATTGGATAGGATCATTTAAAGTGAACCTAAACTTATGATCAATTTAAAATGGGTAATAAGCCATTCACTAAAGAGAACTAAATCAAATTAATATACTTTTGAAAGTGGCTTAAGGTAGAGATGAAAGAGGGCAGTCCTCTTTCTTCTCTTTATAACACTAAGATGCTAAGTATAAATCATATGATACCAAACAAAACACAAATTAATATCCTCAAATCAACTAAATAACTTGAAGTGAAACCATCCTTTATAGTTAAATTAAATCTCTTTCACAGTTGGAAAAACATAACTTTAATGCTTAGTAAGACATACCATAGAAACCTTAACACACACATTAGAACTAAAGAACCACTTCTAGTCCTCAGTTAGGACAGTGTATATTTGGTGTATGTTTTGTTTTGTGATGTGTTATTTTAGACTGGATGTTAGGGTGCATGCTTCGTAGAATGGATGGTAAGCTATGAATAGCATAATCATGTTTTCTGCAGGTGATTATGCTTAAGGGGCCACTTAAAAATAAATATAAATGCTTTCTTTGTAGGTTGCTTAAGCCTTTAAGCATAATCCAAGTTAGGACAGGTGGGTTTGGTTATCCATGTGCAGGGTGCCAAGTCCAAATTATGATATAACTATTTGGGATTGTATGTGTGTTTATCTAACCTCTATTCTACAGGTGTAGTTAGACTTACTTTTCCTATTTTTAATGTAATTTTGCATTAGGAATTAGGATTAGTGCTATGGGGGTTTAGGATGAGCATTGGCTAGAAGGCTTTATCCTAGGAGACCATATGATGCCTTTGAAGTGGAGCAAATCAAATCAAGTAGAGATATGAAGATGAAAGCATGAAGAAAGAAGACCCCCATAGCATTTATAAATTGTAATTATTATTTTATAAATTCGGGTTGTATAAGGGTAGAGCTCGGCTACCCATCTTTTCTTTTCGGGTTGTATGGAGGTACCCGACCACACTGGCCTTTTATTCTTTCATGATAGTTTATAAAAAAAATAATTGATGTTATGTCTAAGCTTATGCATTAGAAATGGCATGCCTTTTTCATAGTTTCTTCATGATTGATGTTTGAATGTGTGGCCTGGATGTTATTAGGCTCTTAGAAAAAAAATAAAATTTTCTATCCAATTAATAACTCATAACTAAAATTTTCTACAACTCATAATTGCACCATAAAACCTAAGCATTAAATAAGATAATTAAAAGATTTAACAAGCCCTTAGCTGAATGTTGTATGTCTCACATCATGCATGCATATTCCTTCTTCCTTGAAATTAGGGGATCTCGATCCTTGTACGAACAGGGAATGCTTGACTTGTGAAGGCATCCCTTGTGGTGGAGAACACCCTCTTCTTGTTAATTTAGCCAATAATCTACTTTCATCATGCATATAAGCATCAAAATCCCAAAGCCTTTATCAAAATGAAGTGTCAAAATTAGAATAAAATTTGAAAATATTTTTACATTAGATTAAGTCATTATTCATACCAGTCATGCTCTATTCTCTTAGGGAGTGGGTTTAAGAATATAGTCTCTTTCAAAATAAATAACTACCCTAGTTATCTTGTAATTCATATGACCGAATCACATGGATTTAAAGCATATAAGGAGTTAGCTATCGATCACTCTAGGCAGTGGTAAGCCCAACAGTGGGTGGTTTATCCTCTCTTATGGAGGTAAACATTATACCCATCTTCACTTAGATTTAGGTCATGCTTTAGCATATGCTAAAGCTCCCTAAATTTAGGATCCAAAGTAGCTATTTCCTTTAGGCTACAAGCATAAATTCTCACCTCTTAGGCATTTTCCTAACCTTGTGTTGGTGGATTATAAGCCCTAGTAATCTAATAAAATTTCAACTAAAACAAAATAATTCTCTCCAACTTCAAATATATAAAGCATATGATAGATTGAAATGCTCAGTAGGCTTCCTAGTATCATGAGCATTTCCTACTCCATCCCTTTGATTTCCCAAAATAAGTCTCTCCATTTGATCTATCTCGATTGATTTTCCAAATATCGCCAATCCTTTGATAGTCTAACCTTGAAATCTTTGGAGACCCTAATTGTCTACTTTAATCGAGAGTATTCTTAGGGAATTCCATTCTCTAAAATGTAATTAACTATGAAGGCTTGCCTCCATAGGAAACTTTAGAACCTGGTTTAATATAAACCCTACTTTATTCATCCATGTAAAGTAGGGGAAAAATCTCTGGTATATTCGAAGACCCATCATGCCTTAGGAGTCCTTATTAGATGATTAGGTCCATTAAAGGGTGATGCCTCTATATTTTGAGATAGTACATCACGCCTCAATGTTGTACTCGATCACTTCAATAAGTACCCCCTACAATCTGCGTGGTGTCCCCTCATGGATCCGAAAATAAACACCACACTCTTATCCAAATACTCAAAAAGACACTCGACGATAATAAAGGACAGCAACATGAGCAGTTAGTTGAAGCTTTGTGGGCTTACCACACCACCTACAGAACTCCAACTCAGTCTACCCCTTTCTCCTTAGTGTATGGGTCTAAAGCTATTCTACCATTAAAAGTTCAACTCCCATCACTAAAGATAGCTATGGGTAGCAAGATCATAATGGAGCAGAACGCCAAGTTGCAGTTAGAAGAGCTCGAAGGATTGAAGGAGAGATGCCTACGGGCATGCGAAGACCTTGAGTTGTACAAAGCCAAAATGATTCAAGCTCACAACAAGTTAGTTCGCCCTAGAGCTTTTCAAATAGAAGAGCTTATTTTAAATCTAAGGTGACCAATTATTATCCGTTGTAATATGGGACACAAGTTTGAACCCACTAGGGAAGGCCCTTTTGCCATAAAGAAAGCTTACCCAGGAGGATCATATCAACTTATCAATCATAACGGAGAGCACCCGATGCTTCCAATCAATGGGCTCAACCTGAAGAAATATTATCCATAAAATCATGTTTGAAAGCAATTACCATCAATGAAAATTTCATTTCAAATTAAATCTCTTCAAATTGAAAATACTTCTATTTACAAATCTGCCACGACATGTTTAGGGCATGTATAAGAGAACCCAAGAGGCATCCTATCCTTCATCAACACAACACAAACACCAATTACACACAAAACACAAAACAAACACATATCTTTTGTCTTGTTCTACTTTGAGTTGAGATAGAGCCCCAGCGACCCTCACTTAGTTGCTACTCTAGGTCGGGTCAACTCACTATTTAGCTAGTGTGTCAACCTAATGGTCTTCTTGCTTAGGAAAATGTAAGTCTCCCACACTTTCTTCCTAGCTTAACTGTTGCACACTGACGAGCGCCTTGTTAGTATGGTAGGCCTTATTGCTCGGCCACTGAGCTACCTCATGATGGCTTCATTTAAGAGGATGTAAGTCTCATATGCTTTCTTCTTAGGCTAGCCTTCATGCACTGACTGGGTTGAGTATATTTGAGGATTAGGATAAGTCCCCCCTGGGGCTCCTTTTCTCCTGAATACTTCAAGTATGGGTCCAGTCCTTCATTGGGACTCCCCACTTGGTAGTTGGCCTAGGTCAGATAGCATCTATCCCACCAATGACAGATTATCCCGATGATAATTTTCATCTATGAAGATGTAAGTCTCCTATGCCTTCTTCTTAGATTGATTATTGCACACCGACAAGCACCTTAGGTTGGTTGGCATTTGTTATGTTAATAGTGACTCACCCGATGGATACACCACTCATGGCAGATGTAAGTCCCTGTGCATTCTCCTTGAGTTGGCCACCGTACACCTATAGGCTTTCTTCTCAGGGATCAAGATAATTCCCCTAGAAGCACCTCCCCTATGGGCACTCTATTTGGATAATATTTATGCAACCCCATCTAGACACTACACGGGTCACCACCGGATTGAACAGTTCCCCTTTCTTAGTAATCACCCCTATGGTTGGAAAGTTTATACAATGGATGTGCAAACTCTCCTTTTGGATCGATAAATTTAAGATAGGTCCAGGCCGACATAGCCCCTTCTCAATGCGGTCCATCGCACATCAACAGGGTCCACACAAACATATAAATAAATAATATATATTTTTGCTTATAGATCAAAAGAACACCCTCAGTGATACCTTTTCCCAAGTAGGCATCCTATTTTTAGGGCAATGTTAGAAACACTCCCTATAGGAATCATCTCACTACTCTTGAGTTGACATAAGTCCCCAGAGCCACTCACTCAATAGTCGCCCTAGGTCGGGTCTTGATGAGCTGTCACGATTTTGATAAGTATAGAAAAAGAAACAGTTAGAAGAAACCCTTTTAATGATAGCTCCCCATTCTTTCCAATGATACCAACAGGATCCATAAATGAAATCAAACTAAGTTAAATTCAATCAACCAAATCAAATTAAATGAAATTGAAATAAAATTAACCTTAACTACTCTTTAGTTGATGTAAGTTCATAGCGACACTCACTCAATAGTCGCCCTAGGTCTTGTTCAATTTATTTTGTTACCAGTAGGTCACCCCAACGATTGTCCCACTTTGGAAGATGTAAGTCTCATACGCTTTCTTCCTAGCACAATTATTGCACACTGATAGAAAACTTTTAGGTTGGATAGCTCCACGCTACAGCTAGTAGACTACCCCTTTGGATTTGTAAATCTAAGATAGGCCAAGGCCCCATGGCTCCTTGTTAGTAAGTCCATCGCACACTGACAGGGTCCATAAATCAAATCAAAGTTAATCAATCAAATTCAATGAAGCTCATATCCCCAGCAGATATGCCCTCAAATCAAACCAAATTAAATCCAACTTGATTCTCCCTAGTTGAGTTAAATCACACCCTTCTCCCTAGTGGAGCCCAAATCATAAAAACAAATCAAACAAATAAATCAAATTCAAAACCAACCTCCTAGTGGAGCCAAAATAAATTAAAATAAATTAAACCTAATCTTGATCCCTAGTGGATTCAATCCTATATCCCCAGTGGATATGCCCCACATTTAAAGAAATTTAATCAAATTAAATCTAACATTAATCCCTAGCGGCTTCGAGCATGTATCCCTAGCGCATCTCCCTTCCATAAATCAAATTAAATGAATTAGAATGAGTCCAACCAAATCTCTATCCCAAGCATATTTCTTTCTTATGCCCTGGCATAAGTTTAACTCATATCCAATTCATGTATGATTCCCCAACGAATCCTCCTTCATGTCCTTGACATGGAATGCTCATCAAATCCTCCTGACTCTCTTATGCCCTTGGCATGAGACAAGTTACTATTGACCTCACTTTTGGGAGTGAGATCTGAACTTCTTCATCGTAGATCTTGGACTCTTGTAGACACTAAGAGTTTCTTAGTTTTAAGACACTTCTAGTGATTAGGTTAACACTTAACCTAAGCCTAGAGACTTAGAAGAGTTATCCATAAAAAAAGACTATGCCTTAGAGATTTAGGAAGACTTGCCTACCTTATAGCCTTATACCTAATCATTGCTTCCTTCTTCCAAACAAAACCTCAAATTCAAATCTAAGATCATAAATCAAATCCAACTCTAAATGATTGAAAACCATGATTGAATTCAAACTCTAAAAGCCCTTTCCAACCCATATGAATAATCTTCATATGCTTAGCCAAAACCTCCTTCAAACCAAATCAAATTTGGTTAAATTTTTTATAAATTAATCATTCCTTCATTTATATTCACAAATATAAATGAAATCTAACTTCAAACCATTCAAATCAAATCAAACTAAACCAAACCAAATCAATTCCATACTTAAGCCCTTTTGACCTACATCCCTTAATTTGGTCAAACCTGCTCCCAAATCACTCCAAACTCAAGTGATTTTCTCATAAATCATTTATATCTTCATTTATATTCACAAATATAAATGAAATATAAATCCATATAGCCAAAACCAAACCCAAATCAAATCAAATTCTCAATTTTAGCCCATTTAGTCAATTTTCTAAACTTGCCTAAATGATATCCAAATTAACTCAAAACCCATGGATTTCTTCATGATTTAATCACTCCTTCAATCATTGTTCTAAATATAAATACAAACTGTAATTATCAGTACAAATCCAAGTCAACTCAAGTCTAGCCCATGTTGAGCTCTTTTGACTTGAAATTGTCATATGAACCAAAATCCATAGGGCTTCAAACCACTTGCAATTAGATTTATATTTCCATCCTAAGTCTATATGTGAGTTCAATTAAACTTGAATTAATCCATGATCAAGCCATTTGAACCATTTAGGTCCACTTGACCTAAAGTGACCTAAAAGTTCTTTTTGAGCCAAGTTCTAATTCAACCCAAATTGGATTGAACTAAGCCCATTCAAACCCCATATTATGATCAACAATCATCCTAGGTTAATCAATTATCTTGAATTGGGTCAAACCAATTCAACAAAGCCCATTGACCAAGTCAACCTTTAGCCCAAATGAAACCCAAACTAGCCGAAACCCACCATATGCCAAATTGATTGAAATCATTGACTCATACTCACTCATAATCAATGATTGAACATGACCAAACTCTCAATTGAGCCAAACCAAATCCAATTGGCCATTTGACCTAAGTTGACCCAAATTGGTCAAAAAAGCCAAATGGGACAAATCATGATTTGATCCAAATTTACGTATTGCTATGGCTCAGTTCATTCAAATCATTGAACTTGACCAAAGTCATGATTGAGCCCTATTTGACCAATTGGTCAACTTGACCCAACCTAGCCCAAATTGACCTAAAGGTCAAATTGGTCAAAATCCAAATTAAACCCAAATTAATCCAAACCAAAACCTACAATCATTTTTAATTAACTAATTGAACTTGACTCAACACCAAACCCAATCTTATTTAATCAAATTGGTCAAATTGGTCAATTTAGCCCATTTGACCTATTTGAATCCAAATGAGCCAAATCAAACCTAAGACAAATTAATCAAAACCAATTGAACCAAAAATATCAAATATAAGTCTTGAAGCCAAACCCCAAAACCCAAATAATCCTATTTTGACCATATGAAGCCAAATCTTGGTGGCTGACCTAACCTTACTCAAATGGACCCTAGGTCAGCTCCAAACTATCCCAAGTCTATATGGGACACAACCCAAGGGGATTAACTAATGGACACCCTCTCTTTACATTGGATCCTTGCCTTAGGAGGCAAAGTGCACTTTGTCTCCCCATGGCAGCCATCAAAGTGCCAACTAAGGCATTCCTAAGAAACCTTAGCATAACCTAAGCCACCTATCATATGCCATGGACAAAGGGAAATAAACCAAGCCACCACCTCTCATGGTCGAACACCCCATAAGAAAAGGCAAGATCAATCCCACACAATCCTCCCACACCAAGCCTTGAGACTCCTGCCACCACTTCCTCCAATCTTGGCATGCCACATGGAGCTAACGATGACCCCTCTGATGACTTGATGGTGGCCAATCAATAGATTTTTAGGGATCATTCCTATATGTCCATGTGGGTGAAAAATTTCTATAGTCACCTTTCAAATTTGTTGGTAGAAAGAGAGGCAAGACTATAAAAATTCATGTTTTTAGGATGCCACGTAGATCCACAGATGTGCTTATTGAGGTAATCGAGTATGAAATTAAGGGGAGGTGTACTATCTCAAAAGATAGAATTCACCACCCAACAATGGACCTAATCACCAAAATAAGGACTCCTAAGGATGTTGGGTCTTCAAAGTGTACTAAAAATTCTTACCCTACTTTACATGGAAAAGTAAAGCAGGGTTTATTTTAAACCAGGTTCATTAAGTTCCCTAAGGGGCAAGCCCTTATAGTTAATTATATCCTACGAAATGGGGATTCCTTAGAAAAACTCTCGATTAAGGCAAATGATTGTTGTCTCTAAAGATTTTAATAGGAAAGGACTATCAATCGATTGGTATATTTTTGAAGATCAAATGGGATTGGTCAAAGAGAGATTTATTATCAAAGCCAAATGGAGATAAGTAGGAGATGCTCACAATGCTAGGAAACCTAGCTAGCATCTCAAACTATCCTATAATTCGACATTATATTTTTGAAATTGATTTAGTTTGTTTGAGTTGAATTTTTGAATTTGGTTTGATTGATTTATATTTATATTTAATTTATATATGTGAATATAAATAAAAATATAATTGAGTTATTAGAAAATTCCATTAATTTGAAGTGATTTGATCACTATTTAGGCTAAGTCTTTTAAGAGGAAATTTAAAAGGACTTAGAAAATTTTGGAGTTTGAAGTTTGAATTTTGAGTATAGTTTGATTGGTTTGAATTTATATTTCATTCATATATGTGAATATAAATGAGAATATAAATGAATTATGAGAAAATCTCAAGAGTTTGATCGGGTTTAATCATGATTTAAGCTAAGACCATTAAAAGGAATTTAAAGGAATTAGGAAAAAAATTTGGACTTAGGAATTTCATGCATGGGTTTTAATCATGGGTTTCAATCACATAGAGTTGATTTGAGTTTAGAAAAAATCAAATAAGATTGATTTAAAGTTTGACTTGAAGGAAGGAAGTTGAGGAGTGGTTCAAGCTAAGGGTAGGCAACTTTTCCTAATACGCCTAAGACATGACCTATTCTTATGGCTAGCCTTTCTAAGTCTCTAGGGCTAGGTTGAGTGTCCACCTAATCAGTAGATGTGTCTTGAGACTAAGGAACTCTTAAAGTCTAAGAGGAATCCTATGTCTAAGATGGAGGTGTTAAGAGATCATCCTAAAAATGAGGTCAACAAAGGGTGCCCAATAGGTGTGGTGTGACTGACCAGGTACACCACACACATTAGTGTTGACCGAAACGATCAATAACATCGAAATATCACAAGCACTAATAGAAATAATCTACCCTTAACCCAAGGTGTAGAAGGAATCTAAAACTTAGTACAATAGGCTCTACTTATGTCCTAGACATAAGAGGGAGGAAGGAATCCTACTATGGGATAGAGTAGGTGAACCTTCTACTGGGGAAGCAGGTTCAAGTCATCCACAAGGGGATGAGAGGTTTGATTTGAGTTCCACTGGGGGAGAGGGTTGAATTTATTTTAATTTGTTGTTTGTTTAATTTGTCTTTGTTTTGACTCCACGAGGAATAGACAAGTGAACTTCTCCACTAGGGAGGCAAGTTCAAGTCATCCACAAGAGAGGGGTTGTGAAATCCACTAATGGATTAGAATTCTAGATCCATTGGGGGACTAGAAAGATTTGCATCTCACTGAGGAGAAGCAAAAGATTTGATTTAGATTGATTGTTTATGTTATTTCTTTATTTTATTGGATTTGTTTGTTTCAAACTTTTAGATTTTAGATTTTGAGATGGACCCTGTTGGTTTGCGATGAACTTACTGAGTAGGGGCCACAGAGGCCTAGTCCTGACTCAGATTTACTAATCCAAAGGGGTAGTCAACTAAACACATAGTAGGACCAGCCAGCCAAAGGGACGCCTTTCGGTATACAGCAGTTGTACTAGGAAAAAAGCATAGTAGACTTACATCCTCCAAAGTAAGGACCAATTGCTGGGGTAATCTATTGACAAGGAAACAAATTGAACCTAACTTAGGGCTAACTATTGAGTGAATGCTACTAGGGGACTTAAATCAACTCAAAGATAGTCAAGGGTAGATTTCATTTTTAGATTATTTTGATTATGATGGATCCCATTGGTTTGGTGATAACCCAGCGAGTAGGGCCATGGAGGCCTCTATTTACAAATCCAAAGGGAGTAATCTACCAACCACAGGTAGGACTATCCAAATAAAAGGGTGCCTTTTGATTTGCAATGTTCAAGTCTCAAGAAGAAAGCATGGGGACTCATATCTTCTAGAAACAAGGAGCCATCAGGGTGATCGGTTGCTTTGGGCAATAAATCAAACCCGACCTAGGGAGGACTATTGAGTGAATGCCATTGGGGGACTTAAATTAACTCAAAGATAGCCAAAGATTAATTTCATTTTTAGATTTTTATTTTGATTGAATCCATTGGTTTGCGATGGTCAAACTTATCAGGAGCTCATGTCAGCCTAGACCTGTCTTAGATTTACTGAACTAAAGGGAGTAGCTTCCCAGCCGACAGGAGAGCTATCCGACCAAAGGAGTGCCTTTCAGTTTGCAATGATCAATTTAAGGGAAGAAAGCCTGGGGACTCACATCTTCTATTACGAAATACCACTAGGTGATCAATCCCTTTGGGTAATAAATCAAACCCGACCTAGGGCTAACTATTGAGTGAATGCCGTTGGAGGACTTAAATCAACTCAAAGATAGTCAAAGATAAATTTCATTTTTAGATTTATTTTGATTATGATGGATCCCATTGATTTATGATGAACTGCACTGATTAGGGGCCATGGAGGCCTAGACCTAATTCAGATTTACAAATCCAAATGGAGTAGTCTACCAACCACAAGGTAGAACTATCCAACCAAAGGGGTGCATTTTGGTTTGCAATGGTCAAGTCTCGAGAAGAAAGCATGGGGACTCACATCTTCTCGAAAAAGGAGCCATCGAGGTGATTGGTTTCTTTGGGCAACAAATAAAACTCGAACTAGGGCTAACTGTTGAGTGAATGTTATTGGGGGACTTAAATCAACTCAAGGATAACCAAAGATTAATTTCATTTTTAGATTTTTGTTTTGATGGAATCTGTTGGTTTTAAATGGTCAAACTGAGAAGGAGTATATATCAGCCTAGACCTATCTCAGATTTATTGAACCAAAGGATGTAGCTTCTTGGCCGATGGGAGAACTATTCGACCAATGGAGTGCCTTTCAGTTTGCAATGATAAATTTAAGGAAAGAAAGCTTGAGGACTCACATCTTCCACTATAAAAGACCACTGGGGTGATCAGTTGCTTTGGGCAACAAATCGAACCCATGCTAGGGCTGACTATTGAGTGAATGCCGCTGGGGGACTTAAATCATCTCAAGGATAGTCAAAGATAAATTTCATTTTTATATTTATTTTGATTATGATGGATCCCATTGGTTTGCGATGAACTGCACTGAGTAGGGGCCATGGAGGCCTAAACCTAACTCAGATTTACAAATCCAAAGGGAGTAGTCTACTAATGATAAAGTAGGACTATCCAACCAAAGGGGTGTCTTTCAGTTCACAATGGTCAAGTCTCAAGAAGAAAGCTCAGGGACTCACATCTTCTTGAAATAAGGAGCCATCAGGGTGATTGGTTGCTTTGGGCAACAAATCAAACTCGACTTAGGGCTGACTATTGAGTGAATGGCATTGGGGGACTTAAATTAACTCAAGGATAGCCAAAGATTAATTTCATTTTTAGATTTTTTTTGATGGAATCCATTGGTTTACGATGGTCAAACTAAGAAGGAGCTCATATAAGCCTATACTTGTCTCAGATTTACTGAACCAAAGGGAGTAGCTTCTCGATCGATGGGAGAGCTATCTGACCAAAGGAGTGCCTTTCGATTTGCAATGATCAATTTAAGGGAAGGAAGCTCGGGGACTCACATCTTCCACTATAAAAGACCACTAGGGTGATTGGTTGCTTTGGGCAACAAATTAAACCTGACCAAGGGCTGCCTGTTAGTTTGCGATAGTCATGCTAGAAAGAATGCATCATAGTCTTACATCTTCAAAAGTGGAATGACTGTCGAGGTAACCTATTTATGGAAAAATAGATTAAACCCAACCTAAGGGTGATTACAGAGTGAGTACCAACCTAGGGATTTATCTTAACTTAGGTACTCAGGCAATTCCTATAGGGAGTTTTGCTAACACTGCCCTAAAGATAGGATGCCGGCTTGGGAAAAGGGGCCCTTTGGGGGCTTGAATTCATAATCCACAAGCGAATATATTTATTTATTTTGGTTCAGGTTATTTTAGCATGGACCTTGTTGGTTTGTGAGGATCAAACTAAGAAGGAGCTTATATTAGCCTAGACCTATCTCAAATTTACTAAACCAAGGGAGAATCTGCATATCTGATGAATAAATTCTCCAACTACGGGGGTGGCTACTAGGAAAGGGGAATTGTGCAATCCAAAAGTAACCTGGGTAGTGTCTAAATGGGGTCGCAAAGGACTTGATCCAAATAGAGTTCCCGTAGGGGATGGGGCCGCTAAGGGCTTATTCCAACACCCTAGAGAAGATGACATGGCTGGCCATATATCCAATAGGTATTTGGTGTTCAACATAAAGAGAAAGTGTGGGACTCACATCTGTCAAGAGTGGTGTACTCACCAGGTGAATCGCTGTCAGCATAGCGAACATCAACCAACTTAAGGTGTCTGCCAATTTGCAACAATCAGCCTAGGAAGAAAGATCCGGGACTCACATCCTCTAACAATAGAATTGATTATTTCGAAAGTCTGTCTTCGGCTCGACAGGTGCTATCCAACCTAGGGAAACTATTGAATGAATGCTATTGGGGAACTTATATTGACTCAAATATATTCAAAAGGAAAGGAGCCTTTGGGGGACTTACCCTAAACCTCAAATATACTCAACCTAGTTAGTGCATGATGGCTAGTTCAAGAAGAAAGCATAGCGACTCACATTTTCCTAAGCAAAGTCAGCATGAGGAAGCTTACTAGCTGGGCAGTGAAGCCTACCATACTAACAAGGCACTCATTGGTTTGCATCGATCAAGTTAAGAAGAAAGCACAGAGACTCACAATTTCCAACAAATGATCACTTGGGTAACATACTAGTGAGGTAGCATGTAGACCCAACCTAGAGCAGTTAATGAGTGAGTGCCATAGGGGGCTTGCTCCCACATCAAAATAGCCAAAGATAAAAGATTTATGTTTATTTTATGCATGTGTTAACAGAATAAGATGCCTCTTGGGTTCTCTCACACTAATCCTAAACACACTGGGGAGTTTGATGAAATGGTTCCATGGATGACTAGGATTTCCCACTAAGAAAGGATGTCGCTCCGATTCTCTAACACCTAACTTAATCATGCTAATCGAAAAAGGATGCCTCTTGGGTTCTCTCACACCTATTCTAATAGCATTAGGAGGTTATATTTGTGATGTGAAAGAGAGATAGGATGCCACTGGGGGACTCATACAACTACCCTAAATAAGTCATGGCGGATTCACAAGACAAACAAATAATGCTTTGAAAGAAGAGAAGATTTGATGAATGGAATATGATTTTTTTATTCTTTTTATTAATAATAGTTTTCAAACATTATTTATTTCATGGATAATATTTTTTTAGATAGAACTCATTAATTGGAAGCATCGGGTATTCCCCTTTACAATCAATAAGCTGATAAGATCCTCCTTGGTACGCCTTCTCTATGACATAGGAGACTTCCCAAGTGGGTTCAAACTTGCCTCTCATCTTTCGATGGGCAATAATTGGTCTCCTTAGGACTAAGACAAGTTCTCCTACTTGAAAAGACCTAAGGCGGACCAGTTTGTTGTGAGCTTGAACCATTTTGGCTTTAGATAACTCGAGGTTTTGGCACGCCCATAGGCGACTTTCCTCCAAACCTTTGAGCTCTTCTAGCAGTAACTTTGTATTTTGTTCTAAAGTGATCTTTCTACCCAATGCTATCCTTAGTGATGGGAGTTGAACTTGTAAAGGTAGAACGGCTTCAGACCCATACACTAAGGAAAATGTAGTTGACTGAGTTGGAGTGTGGTATGTGGTGTGGTAGGCCCACAAGGCTTCAACCAACTACTCATTCCACCATCGTTTGTTGTCACCAAGAGTTTTTTTTCAATATCTGGATGAGAGTTTTGTTGAATGCTTTTGCTAAGCCATTTGCTCTAGGGCAGTAGATGGTGGAGTATCTCCAATCTATACCATGTCTTCTGGTGAAGCTGTTGATCTTTGTGCTTTTGAATGTCGTATAATTATCGGATATAATTAATCGAGGCACCCCAAACCTATATATGATATGGTTCCTAAAAAATTAAAACACATGCTGAGCTGTGATCTCTCTAAGTGAGATGGCTTTCACCCACTTGGAAAAGAAGTCAGTGGCAGCTAGAATGAACCGATGATCCTTGGAAGAAGGAGGATTGATTGGAACCACAATATCGGTACTACAACACTCAAATGGTCATGAAGCCAAAGTAGGGTGTAGAATGTTGGGTGGTTGGTGGAGGACCACACCGTGTACCTGACACTGATGGTATCTTCTAGCTACATCCATGCAGTCTGTGATCATCGAAGGTCAGTAATATCTTAGTCTCTTGATCTTCGTCTTCATCTTCGGGCCTGATTGATGAGCTCCACATAGACCTTCATGTACCTCAGTTATAATTTCATGAGCTTCGTGTTTGCCTAAATAGCATAATCACATTTGGTGAAAGGACCGATGGCACAGGGTGCCATCAATGAGAGCATATGAGAGAGCTCTCTGTTTCACCTGATAGGCTTGTGACTTTTCTTGAGGTAGTTTGCTAGTGTTCAAATAATCTATGAATGGTTGCCTCCAATCCAACTCCTCATCCTTTTTGGCAATGATAACCTCCCTTTCAAGAGAATGTCTCTTGATGAGTTCAACATCAATAAGAGGCAGGACTTGTCTATTTTGGACCCTTACATGTCAATTCTTTGGCAAGTTTGGCCAAAGCATCTGCTATTGCATTCTCTGCTCGGGGAATCTTGTAGATGGTAACTTCAGGAATCTGGGGCAACAGCTTCATGGTATACTCATGATAGCGATGAAGCATGGGTTTGAGAACTTTATAGGACCCAACAATCTGGTTGATAATCAACTGAGTATCCCCAAAAATGTTGATGCTCTTAACACTGATAGTGATGACTAACTCTAGACTGAAAATCAAAGTCTCATACTCAGCTTCGTTGTTGGAGCAGGGGTTGGATAGATAGTATGAGAATCTTATCACATCGCTGTCTAGAGTTAGAAGAACTATTCTTACCCTTGCCTTTCCTAGGAGAATAGATCATGGTGCTTCTCCTTTGTGAAAAGAAGCTGCACCATCAAAATACATCTCTCATCAATTTTTTCATCCTCCCCAAAGTTCATGATTTGTTCATCGGGGAGATCATCACTAAGCGAAGAATCAGCAGGAAGTGGGTGGGCTACTAAGAAATCCTGCCAGTGCCTGTCCTTTTATCGCACTGAGTAATACGAAAGTGATATCAAACTGCTACAATATCATGGACGAGCATGCCAAACGTGCGAATAGCCTTGGCCATGAGATACTATAGTGGATTCATCCTAGAGATCAAGTTCACCTTATGAGAAAGCATGTAATGTCATTACTTTTAGGAAGCAAAGATCAAAGCTAGGCAATGTTACTGAAAAGATAGATAGTTTGCTTCAGGAGGGATCAGACGATAGCTAAGATAGTAAAGAGTGCTCTCCTTTCCTTCATCATTGGCTTAGGCCAACAGAGTGTCGAGCGAGTCATCCAATGCAGCAGTGTAGAGGATCAGTGGCCTACCCAAGATAGAGGCTGCAAGAACTTATGGCTTCACCAAATACTATTTGATGTCTTTGAATGCATGCTGACATTTGACATCTCACTTGAACTTGTCATCCTTTTTGGCAAGTGTTGAGAATAGCTTGCATCTCCTCGATAGGTTGGATATAAAGCATCATAGATATGCCAGCCATCCTTGAAAGGATCTGAGTTGAGTTAAACTCTTAGAAGGTGACATTTTTAAGATAGCTTTGACCTTTTCAGGATCTATTTCTATTCCTCAGTGTCAAACAACAAACTTAAGAAATTTCTCTGAAGCTACTCTAAATGCACACTTCAGGGGATTCATTTTGAGGTTATATTGCCATTTGAAAACTACACTCAAGTCAAAGAGGTGGTCTTCCTTTTCTTTACTCTTGACTACTAAATCATCAACATAGCACTCAACCTGATGATGGATGAGTTCATTGAAGATCTGAGTCAAGGCCTGTTGGTATGTAGCATCAGCATTTTATGGTCGAAAGGCATGACCCTATAATAGAATATTCTGATCAGGGTTCGAAAAGTAGTATTTCTTTCATCTTCAGGAGACATCTTGATTTTGTTGTAGCTTGATGACCCATCCATGAAAGAGAACACTGCATGAGATGAGGCGATGTCCACCATTAATTTTGGTATAGGAAGAGGAAACTCATCCTTAGGACATGCATTGTTTAAGTCCCTAAAATTGACGTAAATGCAAATTTGGTCATTCTTCTTCTTAATTGGGATGACACTGACTAACCAGGTAGGATATTTTTCTTCCCTGATGAAACTAGCATCGATTAGTTTTTTAACTTTAGAAATGACCTATTGTTCAATTTATAATGGCATACGTATAGGAGCTTGCTTAATAGGGGTAGCATTATGATCTATTGCTAGCTTGTGGACTGCCACGTCAGGAGATAATCCAGGCAGTTCCTCATAACTCTTTGTGAAGCAATCTTTAAACTCAGTCAATAGCCTAACTAAGCCATTAGTTTCTTCTTCATTTAGCAAAGAACTGGTGTACATCGGGCATGGATTTTCTTCTATCCTGAGGTTGATTTTTTAAGCTTGTCTATTGTTGAATAGATTTGTTCTTTAAATTCTGGAGGTGCATCCTTGATTTGAAGATCATCTAGATTATTTGAGATTTCTAAATGCATATTCTCATAAGAGTTGGGGTTGTGTGAGAAGAACCTATGAGATTCCAAATGATTGGTAACAACCAAACAGTAATCGTCATCATCGACTGGACCCACTGTACTAATTCCTAGTCCTACTCTTGATTGTGCTTCCCTGCCTATATTATTCCATAGTTTTTTTAAATACTCTGACCTGTGCTTGGACCATGTGTGAGGAACCAAACCTTCCTGTATAAGATTTTAAACACAAGGTGAGTAAAATTCAAGTGGTAATTCCATTAATTCTTTAAAAGTATCTTCCTCAAGTTTTACATCCACTTCAGGCTTGAGGATGATGATCCCAAAAAGAACCTCTTGTGCTTCATGTCACTGGAAGACTTAAGGGCTTTCTTAACTACCAAACCTTCAACTTTTTGAGATGTAAGTGAGGTTAGAGCTAAGGTTCCCAGCTTCTGCCTAATAGTTTTACATAAACCAGATTCGAATACTTTGCTTTGTTTAGAGGCATGGTCTTTTCCACTATCTAGATCGAAAGTCACCCCTAATGGAACCCGCTGAGAGGGGTTGGCTGGTATACTAATCAAATTAGACTCATCCTCCGAGCTAGATTCCCAGTCTATGTGAATAATATCGGTACTCCTGCGAACTGGAACATGACCTCTGTTGGTTGATGGCCAACTAGGAGGTCTTCCACCTGTAGAACTGCCTCTATCTTTGCCTTTGCCTCTGCTTGGTGGAGGTTGAGTCATTCTACCCACATGTCTATTTGACGGAATGGAATGTGGGTGGAAAGTAATATGTGGCTCTATTTCTTTCTCATTTCTCCTTTCTTGTTCACTTGGATTTCCATTTTTCTTTTCTTTTTTCTTTTTCTTGATTTTCTTTTTATTTTGCTTTTGAGTTTGAATTTTTTCCAACTTCTAAAGAAAGGGTGTGTTGAGGAAGATAGTAGGTTGCATCCTTATAAATCTCAACCTCTCTAATTGAAAATGGTTTTTCATCCCCATTGACTCAAGATTCAATCCCATCCTTTCTGAACTTGATGCACTGATGGAGGGAAGATGGAATGATCTTGTTCTGATATATCTAAAGCCTACTGAGCAAAGCAGTAAATGAAGTATTCGAATTAATGATGTAGAACTTGGTTTCAGTCTTCCAGTCACCTATCTCTGTAGGTAACACTATAGAACCTAATGCCCACTCACCTTGTTCATTGAATCTTCTCAACATCATTCGATCTCCTTGGAGTGTAGAAATGTCAATCCTCAAATAGGCAAGGATCTTTAGACTCATAGTATTTATCGATGCACCTAGTTCAATGAGAACTCTGGCGAGTCTGAACCTATCCATGATGTAGAGGGGACGATTGTGCTCCAAGTCCCCTAGCATAAGGTCTTCATCTGTGAAGGTAATCCCTTGAGCTTCTTTTGTATAATATGCCTCCTCACATATAACAGTCAGCTGAGCTAAGTACATCTCAGGATCAAGAAGAGCCTTAATTAATGACTCCCTCATCTCTTTAGATAAGACAAGGGTATCATATATGCTTATCTTAGATGGCAACTTTCTTAAATGAGAAAGGACATTGTAGTCCACCCTAGGCTGGTCCTCCACAAGCATATCCAAGGGTAGAGCATCCTATGGAGGAGCTTCTCGATCCTCTATACCAATGAATTGTTTCCCTCTATCTTGAGGTGCTATCCTAAGAGTTAGAACCTTGCCACTACAGAGGTTGACTTCTGTGATCTCTTGTGGCAGGGTAATGGAAGGTTCTAGCTGCACATCAGACTCACCTACAACATCTCCTCTAGGACCCTCAGAATTAGATGATTCTAAGTCTATCTCAATAGGTGAACCCGTACTGTTCAGAGTAGAAAGTCCAACTCTAAATCAAAAAGAGAAAGATCAAAATTATTATAGTTATTTTAACTTGAAGGGTTATCATTAGGAACAGCACAAAATTAATTCATGCTAGCTTTATTCTTCAATTTTTTGGAATTGTTTGGAGGTATAGAGTAGAAATTAAGTAAAGTGAGGGGGTGGAGGGGGGTAAGAGATTTATTGCCCTTATCTGCCGATACAAGAGTTCTACCAGTAGAAGAAAAAGAAGAACTATCTAAAGTGGAAGAAGTCGCTGGTGTGGAAGTTGCAACTGTAGGCTGGAGGCTGGACTCAGTTGGTGGCTACGCAAATCGTCTATCCCAAGCTGACACATGCTGCTGCTACTGAGTTCCCCCTTTCCTAGAGTTAGCACTGGCAACTTGCAAACCTTCCTTGGTGTTGGAGGTTTGAGCTAACTCAGGCACCTGTAAAGAAAGTTTCTTGATCTTCTGGACTATTTTCTTAGAGGTTTTGGATAAAGAAATATCCAAGCCTTCTATAATTTTGGTAGGATCACATGTATCCCCAAGGATTACCCTAATAGAACTGGATGGTTATTCCAAAAGGTATTCCTTTGGGATAACTACAACATCAATGTTGAAACTGTGTTCAAACTAGTCCTTAAATGTGAAGCAATCCTCCAAAACATGGCATAGCATACAGTGATAAGGGCAAAAGTTTGGATCATGACTTTTACCTACTTTCTCTGATCTCTTAGGCTCGGGTAGCTAAAAATTAAGATTCTTTAAGAGATTATTAAAGATTTTCTTGATTACCTCTCTCTTAAAATAATAAGATTTGTTTAACTTATCTAAAAGAGTAGGTGGATCATAGCTACCTAGCGGCGGGTATGCATGTCACTATTGCTGGTGGTATGGCTGAGAAGGTGGCAGTGTTTACCATGGAGGCTACTGTGGAGGCCGGTAGGGCTACCTTGGTGGTGGCAAAGGAGGTGGGGGCTACTAAGGTCATGGTCTCTCAGACTGATCTCTAGTTGGCTGCTTCCCCTTGTCTACCATTGCACTACTTCTAGCATCTTCTTATAGACAATTTGTGGCTTTTCTTTAAGTAACTGGTGTTAAAAAGGCAACTGTTTGGCCTCTCCTTGTAGACTAGCCGCCTTATTGATTAGCTTCTCAAATATTTTGATAGTAAAGCCCTTAAGCATGAAGGCAATCGGGCCATGAATATTATTTAAGAAAATATCAATGGCATCGCCGACAAATGCTTTGCATTTCATACTGTTTACCATCGAGAATATAATCAACAAGGGACTCACTTGGGTGTTGTTGTGCTACATTGAGATCACCTACAGTAACCTTTTGCTGAGCTCAAGCAAACCTCTTGATAAAGAGTTTCTCTAACTCAAAAAATGTTTTTACTGAATCATTGAGTAGTTCAACATACCAATTGAAATAAAGAGGTGAAATAGCAAAGCATCGCTACTACTGATGTTGCGATAACTGGCCCTGAAGTGTGCTATGTGCTGCCTTGGGTTTCCATTACCATCAAAGCTTTTGAAGGTTGGTGGCATGAAACCCTTGGGATATTATTTTGAATCTAATTCCCCCGGGTGGGGTCTACCCTTGATGATCCTCCCTAGGCTTGAGCAAATGCTTCCTTCACTTGCTACTCAACCATGGATTTGATATCTTTCTCTTGTATGGAGGTACTTCCCACTACCTTACTATACATGTTAGTGCTACCTTGGTCAACGGGAGGTAAGGTCTTGGCTGGGTCCAAGACATGCACTAACTCAGGTTGACTAATATCGGCTATAATAGGATGAACCATTGGGGCTTGTTTCTAGAGCAATAAAATTGCTACTAACAAGTCCTCTAACTATCATTCCATCCTATCTATTTCATCATTCTCAATGATGTCGAGGTGTTGACAAGGTGTCTTTCTAATCAACCTCATCACCTTCCATGGCAAGCACCGAGAAGAGATCCTCTAGTATCACCATGCACTAACCGAAGTCTCCCAATAAGTCATCTTCATTGGGATCGAAGCTGACTCTCTCCTCATATGATAAATCATACCCTAGAATTTCCTTCTTTTTCATGAAATAATGAGCCACTATCTCATCTAAAGAATGTTCAATCTGTGTTGGTATAAATATCTTTGCCTGACCAGTGTGATCACTATCATGTAATGAGAGGCACCGAACCTCACCTGCTACTGGGGAGTCAATCCTATATGGACTATACTCACTAGATGAATGATACTCTTGACTTCCACTAGCTATGAGAGGGGTAACAATCCTAAGATGTTCCACTATCACTGCTACAACTGGACTATCATCTACAATCTCTGAAATAAATGTCACCATCTCGACATCCTGCTGTATTGGTAGAATCGGTGAAGGGAAGACCATGATGCTTCAGGGTTACCACTCCTTCTGCACCACTACTAGGGTAGATGGTCGAGCAGGAGAGCTCAACTTATCCATAATGGGTGGTGTAGAATGGGTAGGATCCCTCAGCCATAGTCAGATCACCAACGGGGTGTACTTCTCTCCAGATATTTCCTTCATGGCCTTAGATGGAATTGGAGATGTTGTAACCAGGATTGGTGATGGTGGACAAGGGGTAGAGCGGTGGGGTGGAGACACAACTGACTCTCTATGCATAGGAGTTTTACTCCTATGATGACTAGTTCCAATAAGAAGGATGTTGTCGATATGGTCGGCGTGGGTAGCGCACTGAGCTGGAAAATCAATAAGTGCAGAAGCTGCCGACTGGAGACTGAACCTCCATCTCTCTCTACTGGTAATATGAGTTGTATGGGTCTCTCTGGCCCTCTCCTGGCAGATATGCTTCCCCGCACTATGGGGATGATGGATTTGAGATCAAATTGAGCTCTGGACTTTGAACATCTGTAAGCTATGCCTACCTAGTGCAAGACAGATCGGAGGCCGAAATATGAACTCCTGCTCTGAGTAACCAATGGATGATGTTATACCACTGGTGGAGGTGATGAGTGAATCCTCCTAACATCCTCTTTGTCTAACCCAAAGAGAGGATGAAACTGGTTTGTTGTAACCATTGGTGATGTAATAAGAAGGAACTCCTCAATAGCTGAATGGGCTGCTGCCTCCATCTCCCTGGCGATCTTGGTGTGATACTGTTGATCATGTAGTTTTTGTTCCTACGCTGTGTCCTGGTATGATGGGAAGAGTGAGAGCTAGACCCATACTCAAAGGTAGGGGAGGCAATTCCTGAGATCAGGTGAGCCTTACCCTTAGAGGGTACTGATGAGAGGGTGCTAGCCCTCACTGGGGCAACATGAGATACCATGGGGTGCACTGAAATTGGGGTTAGCACTATTGGTACTGCAAGTACTATCATAACTGAAGCCTGTGGGACTACCACTGCTTTCCTCTTCAGTGAGAAGACATCAGAGTCAAAGGGTAGATCAATCCTGATGACCGGCTTCTGCTCGGTCATCATGATCCTACTGATAATTGTGTGGGTAGTGCCCTCACAAGTAATCCTCACTCCCTCGAATCCCCTACCAAAGTGGATCAGATGTGTATGGTCCAATCGGGGGAAGTTGGCTTGGTCTAAAGCCAAATCCATACCATGAGGGAAAGTGAAAATGAACTTTTGTGAACCGCCATCTCATAATAATCGTTACACTATAACCGAATCGTAAGAATTTGCAATAGAAATGAGCTTGACTCGCCTTTATAGATTTTTGTTGAATTTGATTTGGAAATTTGAACCCACATCCAACAACTTGGAAGTGTTAAGTGGGGTTCAAATATATTTGAGAAGATTTGATTGAAAGAGGAATTTTGAATATGAATCCAACTTCAACAAATTTGGGTATTTTGAAAGATGGATTCAAATATTTTGAGAATGATGCTTCCATAGGTTCATGTTTGTTTGAATTTTGATTTTTTTTTTATTTGAGGACCCTTTCCTTTAACCAATTTGGGTATGTTAAAGTAAGGGTCAATTGATTTTATTTTTTATAGATGATTTTTGAATTTTACTTAGCAAATTTGGGTATGCTAAGTGATGCATTTGAAAATAATTATTTCTTTTTGATGAATTGTTGTTTTATTTTGGAAAATTGGAATTCCCACTAAGAAAATTTAAGTATGCTAAGTGAAGAACCCAAGTGTGTTTTGTTTGAATTTTTTTTAAATTGGAATTCCCACTTAGTAAATTTAGGTATGCTAAGTGAAGAACCCAAGTGTGTTTTGTTTGATTTTTGAAAATAGGATTCTTAGCAAATTTGAGTATGCTAAGAAGATCTTAAGGTGTTTCATTTGTTTTTGGATGTTTGATTTTTGAAAGAGTAGGATCCTTAGAAAATTTGGGTATACTAAGGAAATCCTAATGTGTTTCATTTTTGTTTTGATTTGTTTGAAAGTGGAGACTTTACTTTAAGAAATATGGTATGCTAAAGATGAAGTCCTATTTAATTTTGTGAGATGGAAATTTCACTTAGCAAAATTGAGTATGCTAAATGAGATTTCAAATGACGTGTTAAAATTTTTTTTGTTTAGTTTGGTTTTGAAAATGGAAACTTTTCCTTAGCAAATTCTGGTATGCAAATGAAAGAAGTTCCAAAGGTGCTTGATGATTTTTAGTTTTGAATTTGGAGACTTCACTTAGCAAATTTGAGTATGCTAAATTAGATTCCAAATGTGTTTGAAATTTTTTTGATTTTTGATTTTGGAATTTAGAGACTTCACTTAGCAAATTTGGGCATGCTAAATGAAGTTCCAAATGTTTTTTAAAAATTTTTTATATTTGAATTTGGGGACATCACTTAGCAAATTTGAGTATGCTAAATGAGATTCCAAATGTGTTTAAAATTTTGTTTTTGAATTTGGAGACTTCACTTAGCAAATTTTAGTATGCTAAGTGAAGTTTCTAAGATGTGTTTGGAATTTTTTTATTTTTTTTTGGTTTTGGATTTGGAAACTTCACTTAGCAAATTTAAGTGTACTAGATGAGGTTCCAAAATGTGTTTGAAAAAAATTTTGATTTTGAATTTGCAGACTTCTCTTAGCAAATTTGAGTATGCTAAATGAAGTTCCAAATGTGTTTGAAAATTTTGAATTTATGATTGTTAAGTTTTGATTTTTGAAAAGAAGTTTTCCAGTTTACAAATTTGGGTATGTAGGAATGGAAGCCAATCTTATTTTTGAAATGTGAAAATTTTCATTTTGTGTGTGATCATTGCTTTTGAAAGAGGGAGTTCCAACCTAATCATATATAGGATATGTTTAAGTGGGATTTCCAAATTATTTTATTTTAATTTAGGAATGAAATCTTCTTTCAATAAATTTGGGTATATTGAATGGAGATGTTCATTACTTTTGGAAATTTTGATTTTATTTGAAGATGAAACTTCCATTCAATAAGTGTGGGTGTACTGAATGGAAAGGTTCATGTGTGCTTTTTGAAAACTTTGATTTTGATTTTTAGAAAGATGATTATTCATTTTATTTTGAAAATGAAATCTTCATCAAAATGAATTGAAGGAAGATGTTCATTTGTTCTTTTGGAAAATTTAATTTTGTTTGAAGATGAAACTTCCATTCAATAAGTGTGAGTGTATTGAATGGAAAGGTTCATGTGTGCTTTTTTGATATTTTTATTTTTATTTTTAGAATGATGATTGTTCATTTTATTTTTATAAATGAAATCTCCATCAAAGTGATTTGAAAGAAGATGCTCATTTGTTCTTTTGGAAAATTTAATTTTGTTTGAAGATGAAACTTCCATTCAATAAGTGTGAGTGTATTGAATGGAAAGGTTCATGTGTGCTTTTTTGAAAATTTTAATTTTGATTTTTAGAAAGATGATTGTTCATTTTATTTTTGTAAATGAAATCTCCGTCAAAGTGATTTGAAGGATGATGTTCATTTGTGTTTTTGAAAAATTTAGTTTTGTTTGAAAATGAAACTTCCATTCCATAGGTGTGGGTGTATTGAATGGAGAAGTTCATGTGTGCAATTTGAAAATTTTATTTTTGATTTTGATTTTGATTTTTGGAAAGATGATTGTTCATTTTATTTTGAAAATGAAAATCTCCATCAAAGTGAATTTCATTTGTGTTTTTGGAAAAGATTGTTAATTTTATTTTTGAAGATTCCTACATGTAACAATTACAATAATTGTTAAATGAGGATGATTTAAGAAAATTTTGCGAAAATTTTTATTATGTGCATTTTTGAAAGAGTTCTTTTGAAACGCAAATTTTTTCTGAAAAATTGATTTTGTCATTATTATTTTAGAATGAACCTTTCTTTATCATAAAGATGATAAAGAGGAAGTCTTTAAATGTTTTCTTTATTTAGATTTTTATTTTTACCCATTGGAGAACCCAACGGTGGTTTTAAGACCAACACATGGTGAGGTCCTAAAACCTAAAGTTGTTGGCTAGCTTAACTTAAAGATGAAATAAGCTAAGTGCCAACAAAAATAAATATAGTCTAGGATTCATATGAAAGTACAAACACACTATCGATACTTAGAGACAATGATCATTTACCAAAGATGGAGAGAGAAACCATCCCCAGCTGAGTCGCCAGAAAAATCTGTGGGTGAAAATTTCCTATAGAGTCACCTTTTCAATCTGTTGGTGGAAAGAGAGGGTAGAATATAAAAATTCATCTTTTTGTTATGCCACTAAGATCCTAAGATGTTCTTATTGAGGAGATCGGGTAGGGGAGGTGTACTATCTCAAAAGATAGAAGTCACCACCCTATAATAGACCTAATTATCAAATTAAGGACTCCTAAGGACGTTGGGTCTTCAATGTGTACTAGAGATTCTTCCCATATTTTACATGGAAAAGTAAAGTAAGGTTTATTTTAAATTGGGTTCGTTAAGTTCCCTATAAGGGCAAGCCCCCATAGTTAATTATATCCTATGGAATGGGGATTCCTTAGGAAAATTCTCGATTAAGGCAAAAGATCATTATCTCTAAACATTTCAATAGGAAAGGGCTATGAATCGATTAGTTTATTTTTGAAGATCAAATGGGATTGATCAAAGAGAGATTTATTATCAAAGTCAAATGGAGATAAGTAGGAGATGCTCACGATGCTAGGAAACCTAGCGAACATCTCAAACTATCCTATGATTGGGCTTTACATTTTTGAAATTTATTTAGTTTATTTGAGTTGAATTTTTGAATTTGGTTTGATTGATTTATATTAATATTTCATTTATATATGTGAATATAAATGAGAATATAATGGAGTTATGAGAAAATTTCATGAATTTGAAGTGATTTGATCATGATTTAGGCTAAGTTTCTTTAGAAGAAATTTAAAAGGACTTAGGAAATTTTAGAGTTTGAAGTTTGAATTTTGAGTTTAGTTTGTTGGTTTGAATTTATATTTCATTTATAAGAAAATCTCAAGATTTTGAATGGGTTTGATCATGATTTAGGCTATGTCCATTAAAAGGAATTTAAAGAACTTAGAAAAAAATTTATGGACTTAGGAATTTCATGCATGGGTTTCAATCATGGATTTCAATCACATGAGTTGATTTGAGTTTAGAGAAAATCAAATAAGATTGATTTGGAGTTTGGCTTGAAGGAAGGAAGGTGAGGAATGGTTCAAGCTAAGGGTAGGAAAATTTTCCTAACACCCCTAAGGCATGACCTATTTATATGACTAACCCTTCTAAGTCTCTAGGGCTAGGTTGAGTGACCACCTAATCACTAGATGTGTCTTAAGACTAAGGAACTCTTAAAGTCTAAGAGGAATCCTATGTCTAAGATGGAGGTGTTGAGAGCTCATCCTAAAAATGAGGTCAACAGTCTATCATGTGCAATTGAGGGGTATACCCCCTCAATTCGAGTGGCAAATGACACCAATTGCTTTGTGTGAGTTTCCTCAGTGATTTCGAAACCCCTTAGAGCTTCCTAGAGCACTCCCTGAGCTCCCTTGATCGGCATTCCTCTTCCCCAAGCAAAGCTGAAATAAGACATCATTCTTTTGTGCAATATTCCTCTTATACTTGATCAAACTTCAATTCCTTGCACCCAGTGCCATCCTCTTACTTCATCGAAGCCAACCAAATCATCTCCAAGCCTTCCTGAGCACTAGAGATTAGAGTTCGATTGGAGCTAAAGCCTCTTGCATGCATGGCTTGATTGACTAAGAGATATACATCAATTTGAGACCCAAGCTTCTCAACAGGGCCTCGCCTCAACTAGGCAAAGCTACCTCTGTTGATCCACCATCGGACATTAGCTCCGATGAGGTAATTTTGCAAAACTGAGCTTTGTATTAAAATTGCTTGGTATTTTGTGAAGTAAATTCAAAGGTCATGAGTTTTTAGCCATTGGATGTGTGTGTCTCCCCTCCCCAAAGGTGTGGGATGAATTTGCAGGCAATCTGAGCTCGGGTGAACTCGGATCGAATGGCGAAAGATGGATGACATCTGTCTTTCATCGCTCACGAATAGAACAAATCACTGACTGTCTATTCTGCATGACCAGAAAGGATGGTCATGATTTAATCCTGCATTAGATCCCTTGATTCCATTCTAAAATTGTGGATCTGATCATAGCCATGATCTTAGATCAGACGATCCACGGAGTTAGCGCATCTATCGTAATCTGAGTTAGCGGTGAATGTGATAACTTAAACAGTCAATCCTGTCATGCTATGTGAAAAGAGCGTCACGTTGCCGCATTAGCTGCCACGGGGCTCGACTGGATTAAGGCTTTAATTAGGCCTAATTAATTCATTTTTAAGGCCAAAACTTCCTAAAATCATAACTAATCTTAGAAAAATCCAAAAATGCAAATTTGGGCTCATTTTGAAGATATTTCAGAGTAGAATCTAAGAAAATTATTATTAATTAATTTTAAATAGTGATTTAGGCTTAACTAAGGTTTAATTAAAAATCTAATTAGCTTAATTATTCCTTAATTAATCACGCAATTTATCTCAAATTTTTTGTGGATGTGTGGTGAAATTTTTAAGTTTCTAAAAGAAAATGTATATTTCCATCTTCACTCTATACAGGATAAAATGAAGATAGAAATACACTTCTCTTTTTATGCATTTTTGACACCACGTAGATCGACAAATATTCTTATTGAGGGTGATCGGGTATGATATTGAGAAGAGGTGTACTATCTCGAAAGATAGAAGTCACCACCCTATAATGGACCTAATCACCTCAACAACAACTCCTAAGGATAATAGGTCTACATGCGTACCAAAGATTCTTCCCCTACTTTACATGAAAAAGTAAAGTAGGGTTTATTTTAAATCGAGTTCATTAAGTTCCCTACAGAGGCAAGCCCCCATAGTTAATTACATCCTAAGGAATGATATTCCTTAGAAATACTCTCGATTAAGGTAAATGATCATTTCCTCCAAAGATTTCAATAAGTAGGACTATCAATTGATTAGTTTATTTTGGAATATCAAATAGGATTAATCAAAGAGAGAGATTTATTATTGAAGCCAAAGGAAGATAAGTAGGAGATGCTAACAATGCTAGGAAACCTAGCGAATATCTTAAACTATTTTATAGATGGGCTTTACATTTTTGAAATTAAATTGTTTATTTGAGTTGAATTTTTATTAGAAGTTTAGGGCTTATTATTCCATAATACAAGGTTATGGAAATGCTTAAAGGTGAGAATTTATGCTTTTGGCCCATAGAATGGAGAAGCAACCTCAAAACCTAAATCTATGAGCTTTAGCGAGGGCCAAAAAGCATGGCCTAAATCTAAGGTAAAAATGGGTCCACAAGAGAGGACAAACCACCCGACTGCTTGGACTTACAACCGCTTGGGGGTGGCTACCAACTAACTCCTCCTATGATTTTAAATTTATGTAGGCAAGTCATATGTTTTATGCAAGATATCTAGGCTATTATTTATTTAGAAAGAGACTAAGCCCTTAAACTCACTCCCTAAGAGACTAGATTATGTAATGGCATGAAAAATGACCTAGATCTAATGCAAAATATATTACATGTTATTTTTATTTTTGGACAATCATTTGACTCAGGCTTATAAGATTCATATGACTAATGCATGAGAAGTAAGATTATTGGCAAAAATCAGTGAAAAGGGAGGAGGTGTGTTTCCACCATGACTCTCAAAGGTCAAGCCAAGTTTCTCTGAAAAAGATGGAAGCCCTCCAATCAAGAGTGTAATAATATGCTTTTATGCATGATGTTATGAAAGAAATACTCATCCACCTAAGGGGTTGCTAATTCTTTTATCTTGATTTTAACATAGGCTTTAAATGAGGTTATGAGTTATTTGATTTTATTTTTGAGTTGATTAATTTTGTAGAAGATTTATTTTTCCCTAAGAGCCTAATTGTCATGCAGGCCATACATTAAAGCAAGAAAGAAACTAGGAAAATATGCCATCTTAATGCACAAGCTAAATAAAACATCAAATATTTTATAAAGCTAATGCAAAAGAATAAAAGGCCATTTCTGGTCAGGCACCACTACACAAACCCAAAAAACAAATTGGGTAGCTGAGCTCTACCCTTATACAACCCGGATTACTAATGAATTAATTTACAATCAAGTAAGAAAATTCATGTTATGGGGGGGTTCTTCATTTCTTGTTTTCTTCTTTCTTCTTTCTTCTTTTGGTTCCTTCTTTTGGATGGTTGGAAGTTGGTTGCTCCAAAAGCTTCACATGGTACATAAGATGTAATCTTATGACTAATGCTCATCCTAATCCCCATCATAATCATTCAAAATCCTAATTATAAAAATACATGAAAAGGAAAAGTAAATCTAATTAACACCTGCAAAATAGAGATTAGCTAAGCAAACCATACAAGTTTTAAGCATGTATATTAGACTTAGCACCCCACACATGGGTGACCAAGTCCACCTAGCCTATTGGATTATGCTTAGGGGTATAAGCACCTGCGCAGCAAAAGCAGTTGTATTTTTATTACAACGCCCCTTAAGCACAATCCCTTGCAGAAAATAATGATTAGACTAAATCATCCTACCATTGATTCTACACACATTCACCCTAACATCCATACTAAAATAAGACATCACAAAATATAAGCAAACATCAATTCATGCACCGCCCCAACCTAAAGCTAGAAGTCGTGACTTAGTCTAATGTGTGTGCTTTTAGAAGGTCTGTGTGGTATGCTTAACTATAGTTTTAAGATTTGGATTTTCTAAGTATGAGGATATTCAACTTAGATGGGTGGTTTCATTTAAGTTATTTAGTTGATTTGGGTTGACTTTATTTATTATTTTGGTTTAGTTTAAGTGAATCCTACAATTAATTACTAAGTTTTAAAGAGAGAGAGAAAAAGAAGAGAACTTCTCTTTCCTTCCCTATCTTAAGTAATTTCTAAAGTGGATTCATATTTGATTTTGTTTAGTGAAAGTTTTATTATGTGTTTTAATTAGTTCTAAGATTATATTTTCTCTAAACAAACCTATTCAATAAGGAAGGCATTTTAAGATTAAATAAAGTGAATTAAGATCACAAAACACACATCACTTCATTTTCTTTCCCAATATATGTAACATGCATATGAATGAATCCTTAGCATATCTATACATACAAATAGAGATGTTTAGCACACTTTATGATGAATACTAAGTGAGTTACTTAAGAAAATTTGAATGCTTTATGATGCATGATTTTCATTAAGTACAAAAGAGATTTTCTTATCCATTTTTCACATGCACTCATGTATGTATGAAAGGCATAAGTAAGTATGACATCATTGTTAGCACTACGGGTGTAAGGTATAAGACTTACTTAGGGCTACTTAAAGCCTCGCAACCCCAGGGTTGTCTAAACTAATATACCACTTTCCTTAAATACATGCATATGTACAAAAGAAATGAAGGGAAAAGAAAGATGCAAAAAGTTTGTATTTATTTATTTGTTTTGTTTATGTAATTTATATGTGAAAATGTAGATGTCCTTCTTAAGTAATAGTATAGGAATGAATAGGAAGGGGATTAGGCAAGTGTTATGTTATTTTCAAATGAACTATACACTTTGCCAAATCCTATTCAAAACTATACTAAAAGAAAAGAGATGGAACACTACACTATGCATATCTTCATATTTATATCCACATGCAAGCTCAAAAATAATCATAAGTAGCACACTTTCAATTTTAAATATTTTAAAATAGTTTTGAATTTAATAATAATAATAGCCATTCATATTTTACTTTAGCCAAAACATGCAATTTGACATAATAAAACATTTCATTTTTAATTTGATTTTTGAAAAGCATAAATGCATGAAACTCATATGACATAGACATTTAGTATGTTAAGAAAGAACTAAAGTGATGAAAACATGTAAACACATTCACCCTCATTAATTCCTAAAGACAATCTTATGAAATAAGAAAGCTTAAAGCAAATCAAGTTGTTTCTAAGGAAGGTTTGATTTTATTTTGAGTTTGATATAATTTGAGAAATGTGCGGTGAATTTGCTATTCTCAACCCATTCCCACATATGTTTATTATTTTAGTTTAATTTTTAGTTGATCAGATCAATTTTATGCTTTGGTTAGGTTAAGGTATGAATTAAGTGTATTGATTACCCCTTACCTATACCACCTTAGCATACTTAATTAAATAATTATGAGCCAATGAGATGGCATAAAACCATACAAGGAATTTAAATTAGCAATGCACTTAAGAAAGAAAGGTACCTAATGCAATTGGCTATGATTAATGATTAATTAAGCTAAGGGATTTTAAATTTAGTACTTTCATAACCCCTCTCACACATGTGAGTTGGGTTTTGATTTTCTTAATGTAATAAGGTTAATGAACACCTAAGAATCTACCCAAGATAGATTAATTGAGTTCTGAAAAGTTTTAGAATTTTATGAAATTAATTAAGGGGGTAATTAGTGGATTAACCCTCAATTAATGTTAGATTAAGGAAGAAAGGGGTTTATATCTTAAATAAAATATCCCAAAATTATTCCCTAAATCTCATATTCACTTAATCAAAGCTTAATTGACTCAATTAAAGGGTTAAACCACTAATTATACCCTTAATTAAGCTTAATTACATTAAGAAAATGATTAATAAATGAACTAGCAATTTCTCTAATTAAGCCGCCAATAAATCCCAAGATAATTAGGGGAGGCAAGGGTCATCTCACTAATTGAGCACAAGAAGTTTGGGATTAATCAATGTTGTAATCAGAAGGTAATTAGCAAAATAACAATCCCAATAAAACCCAAATCTAGAGAAAAGTACTATTCAAAATTCATTCAAATCATTTTTAGAATATTCTATGTTTAATTATCTATCCAATGCAATTTCTTTCATATTCTTTTTGATTTTTTTTAGGCTTAGATATGAATTTAGGAAGTTTTCATGGTTAATTAGTAATTAAAGAAGCCTAATTAAATATTTAATCTCATCGACGCCACGTGGGTCGCTGACGCGGCATGCGATTTCCATGTGGCATGATGAAATTTGATAATAAAGTTGTCACATCATACCAGACGAATTGAAATGCGCTTTCTCCTCGTGATCGACAAATGAGGTTAAAGCCACGGATCAAATGGGTTAAAATGTGGATCCTACCCATCTTAATCACAGTCATCCATCCAAAACATGCGGATGGATGGCCCATGATCCTTCCCTGTTCTTCTCTATGATGAATGGAAACCGTCCATCTACTAGGAGAAGATTCGAGCTCGATTGAGTTCAGATTGGATTGAAACTCAACCCACACCATCTAGAGGGAAAGGGGATCACATATAACAACTAGAATCTCATGGGAATAAAATTCACTTCACAAAGGACCAAACGATATTGAATTTAAGCTCGCTAATGGCTAACCTCACTGGAGGTGATCACCGACGCTCGATTCCCTTGAAGAAGCATCATCTAGTCGAGATAAAGTTTTGCTGAAGTTTGGAGGCTCTAAGATTGGGTAGATCCTCCAATGGGCCAATTCCTCCTTGACTTGAGCTCGGTCTTGATCAAGGTGACTCCTCCCTTGCCTTAAGAACTTGTGTGAAGTCATGGGTGAGTTCGATTGAGTTCCCTGAGGGTGCTTGCAAAGTGAATTGGGTTAATTTGGCGTGCGGAGTAAGTTTGATTTTGAGTGGAGCTCTCCTATTTTCAAGCTATGAAAATCGAGAATGACTACATTGATTTCGCTCTAGGAGGCTTGAGATCACTTGGCAAAGGCTCCTCTGGATTTTCATAGCTCAATCACGTATGAGAGTGTGAAGATTGAAATGAATTAGGGGGAGTATATGTCCCGCTTAAGCAATCAAACGACCTAGCAAGGAGATGCCATTTTTATCAAATTGAGCTTATGCAATTGGTTTGTTAGCCTATTAGAGGTGTCCTTGAATTCATTTTTGGCTAGAGGAGGAGTTGATTATGTGGCCATGTGCTGAAATCAAGTGGAGGGAAGATTCCATGTGGACAATTTCAAAGGAGGTGGTCGATTTTGGGTTTGGGTTGGGTTTGGCTGACCCAAACCATTGGGTCATGTGCACTAGGTCCATTAGTGACCATTTGGTCCACTAAGAGGATGCCAAGTGTCCATGAAAAGGAATTGACCAAATTCCAAGTGGTTTTGATTTTGGGTTACCCTATGGCCTAGGGGTAAAATGGTCATTTGACCTTGATTTCAGTTTGGGCAAGTTAGGTATGTTTTAAAAATGGGTTAGGCCATGTTTCATTGAATTTGGAGTTGGTTTGATATGATTTGTCTCATGTTGACCTATTTAGGTCAAAATGGGTCAACTTGGGTCAAGTTGACCAATTGGTCAAATTAGGTCAAACTAAGGATTGGGTCAAGTTCATATGACCATTTGAAATGTTTTGGTGGCTTTGGTTTGATTCAACTTGGTTTAGGTTTGAATTTGGTTCAATTTAGTTCATTTAGGTAAAATGGGTCAAGTTGACCAATTTTACCTATTTGACATATTTGGGTTAGGTCATGGGTTGGTTCATGTTTGATTGGTCATATGAAATGGACTGGTATCTTTGTTTCCAATCAATTTTGTTTAAGTTTGAATTTGGCTCAATTTGACCCTTTAGGTCAAGTTGGGTTCAAGGTCAATCACAGGTTGGGTCTAATTGGCCAATGAGGCTTTGGTCAAGTTCAAAAATCATTTTTCAATGAACTTGACCCATTGGTTTCAATCAATTTGGCTTAGATCAAGTTTTGACACATTTTAACTTTTTAGGTCAAGTTGGGTCAACTTGGGTCAAGTGGCCAATGGGGCTAAGTTAGGCTCAAATGTTGACTTGGTCAAGTTCAAACATTGATCATGAATGAACTTAGATCATTATTTTCAATCAATTTGGCCTAAGGTGGATTTTGGCTATGTTGGGTTTCATTTTGGCTAAGTGTTGACTTGGTCAACCCTTAGGCTTGACTTGGTTTAACCTAATTTGAGAAATTGATTCTCTCATGATGATTGTTGATTATGATGAGAGGCTTAGGTGGTCTTAGTTCAATCAAATTTGGTTAGGATTAGAATTTGGCTCATAAAGGTACTTTAGGTCACTTTGGGTCAAGTGAGCCTAAGTGGGTCAATGGCTTGGTCAAATCTTGATTTGAGTTTGATTGAACTCACATATGGACTTATGATTGAAATATAAATCCATTAGCAAGTGGTTTCAAGTCAAATGGGTTTTGATTCATTTGATAATTTCAAATTCAAGGGGTGAACATGAGTTTGATTTAGGTTTGATTTTTGAATTGAGTTTTGATTTGGTGATTGAAGTTTGAGTTTATATTTGGATTCATGATTGAAGGATTGATTGAATCATGAAGAAAAATCAAGGGTTTGGCTTGACTTGTAATTGATTTGGCTAAGTTCAAGATTTTAACTTGAAAGGCTTAGGTTAGATTTTGATTGAATTTGAGTTTGATTTTTGAAGTTAGTTTTGGTTGTTTGAATTTATATTTCATTTATATATGTGAATATAAATGGGTTATGAGAAAATTTCAAGGATTTGTAGTGAGTTGAACATGATCTAAGCTAAGTCCTTAAGAGAAAATCGAAGTGACTTAGGAAAGAATTTAAATTTGGATTTGAATTTTGGGTTTAGTTTGATTGATTTGAATTTATATTTCATTTATATATGTGAATATAAATGAGAATATAAATGATAATATAAATATGTTATGAGAAAATTTTATGAGTTTGAATTGATTTGAACATGATCTAGGCTAAGTCTTTTAGGAGAAAATCAAAGTGACTTAGGAAAGATATTGAATTTGGATTTGAATTTGGAATTTGATTTGATTAATTTGAATTTATATTTCATTCATTTATATGAATATAAATGAGAATATAAATGGGTTGTAAGAAAATTTCATGAATTCGAGGTGGTTTGAATTTGATTTAGGCTAGGTCCTTAAGAGGGGATTAAAGGACTTAGGCAAGATTTGGAATTTCAATCATGGACTTCAATCATAAGTTTCAATCATGGGTTTCAATCATTGGTTTCAATCATGTGACATTGACTTGAGTTTGGGAGAAATCAATTAAGCTGGAATTGATTTAGGTTTGATGTTGATTTGATTTGGAGTTTGACATGAAGGAAGGACATAAGAAATGTGGTTCAAGTTATAAGGTAGATAAATTTTCCTAACACCCCTAAGGAATGACCTACTCCTATGGCTAACTCTTCTGAGTCTCTAGGGCACCTAATCACTAGATGTTTCTTAAGACTAAGGATCTCTTAAAATTCTGAGAGGAGTCCTATGCCTAAGATGAAAGGGGTTGAGAACTCATCCTAAAAATGAGGTCAACAGGATGTTTAGGAGGATGACCTCTGCCACCGCTATTTTTCTGAGATTTTATTGGTTGCTTAATTATGAAAATCAATTAATTAAGCCTTAATCACTCTCTTAATTTACTTAGTGATAATTAGTGAATGGACAGTGACTTAATTATTTAAGCCTAATTACCGTTGTTGAACAGTAAGGAAGCTTAGGAAATGTGATTGGGATATTTTTTTCTAATTCATTCCCTAAGTTTTCTTCACTTTTTGGAATTTGATTAGTTAATGATTAATGAGTAAATTAATTTCTTAATTAATTAATTAATCTCCAAGATAAAATCAGAGTCTAAGTGATCAAATATAGGACTTAGGGATAGAGATTAAGGCCTCTTTCTTGATCTCTTTGCTTAAGTTAATTCCATTTCATTAATTGAAAATGCTTAATGCTTAAACCAAATGGATTAATGCACTTAACTAACTCAATCTAAAATCTATTCACATCTAATCACCTTTAATCAATCTTGGGTAGCTCTTTAGGTGTTCAATAACCTAAATAGAGAGCTAATGAAATTATGGTTAGCTCATATGTGTGAAAAAATTATAAAAGTAGTTAAGTGAGATACCTTAAGCCTAATTAACCATTAATCATGAGCCAATTGCAATAGGCCCCCTCTCATTTTTTAGGAGCATTGCAAATTTACTTTTCATATGGTTGCATATCATATTGGCTCATTATTAATTAGTTAATTAACTTAAGGTTATGTAGATAAGGGTTAATTAATTGATTTAATTCAACCTAATTAAGACATAAAATCAACATATTTATTCTTCATTAAACTAAATAAACTCACACATGGGGGATGATATTAGGATTAGCAAACCACTTTCACATTCCTTAAATCAAATCAGACATGAAAATGAAACGACATTAAAGAACTTTGGTTTGTTTTAAATAATCTTATTTAGTTTGATTGTCTTTAGGGCTTAGTTGGATTGAATGAAATCACATGCTTGTGTTTCTTATTTCTTTCCAATCATGCTAAATGATGTATGTCATATGATTTATGCATTCATGTCTTTCAAATGAATCAAATAATAAAAGTGATTTTCTTTATGTCAATTTGTATGTGTTGATTTAACTTAAAAATATGTGTGACTAGTATCATTATTAAATCTCAAATATATTTTCAACAGTTTACTAATGATTGAATATACATATGTATTATAATTTTAGTACATATACATAAGAAATTCAAGTGAATATAAATTTAGTGTGTGAAATAAAGTCTCTTCCTTACATTCATGTGTTGATTTGCATAAGTAAGAATATTAGTGGTATATTATTTTGGACATTCCAGGAATGCACGGCTTTAAGTAGCCCCAAGAAGGTCCCTACCTCATTCCCTTGGTGTAGAACAATGGCGATGTACCTGCTTGATTTCATTTTTATGCATTTAGACATTAGAATCTAGGTAGAGCTTTAATTCATTTACACAAAATAAATCAATCAAATCAAAATACAATTTTTGCATGGCTTTCTATTATTGTAGTTGTTTATACATCCACATGTATCTAAGGATAGCAATATATTAGTCTAGACATTCCAGAGATGCACGGCTTTAAGTAGCTTCAAGGAGGTTCCTATCTCGTTCCCTTGGTGTAGAACAATGGTGATGTACTTGCTTAAAACTTTTATACATGTGGATGTGTACTTAGCTAATGAATGAAACACCCTTTTTCTATTAAATAAGACATGCATTCATGCTTTGTTTGTTTGGTTGGATTGATTAGGCATATGATTTAATGTTCTTTCTTCATGCTTTTGCATAAGAATTTAGATAGAGTTTAAATCAATATGACAAAATCATCCAACCAAATAAAATATTAATTCCAAATACATTTACTCACATTCATCATTTAAGTGTGCTAAGATATAAATTGCATGTATAGCTATGCTTAGGATTTAATCATATGCATGATGTACATGATGGAAAGAAATGAACAAACATGTGTTATGTGATGGTAGTTCATTCCAACAAACCTTAAGATGCCTTTCTTATTGAATGAGATTATTTAGGGTGAACCTAAACTTAGGACTAATTAAAACAAGTAATAAGTCATTCAGTAAAGGAAATTGGTTAATTAATTTGCTTTAGATGCAACTTAAGGTAGAGATAAAAGAGAGCAATCCTCTCTTTTATTCTCTTTATAATAGTTAGTTATTTTGTGTAGGTCAATAGAAACAAAATAAAATATTAAGTAAAATTTGCAAATTACTTAAACCCTTTAAAGTGAAACCACCCTTGATAATTAAATGTATTTCATACTTAAGAAATCTTAACTCTAAAGCCTAGTTAGGACATACCACACAAACCTTAACACACACATTAGATTAAGTCACCACTTCAAACTTTATGTTTGGATGGTGCATAGTTTGATGTATGCTTATTTTGTGATGTAATGCTGTAGATTGGATGTTAGGGTGTATGTACGTAGATTGGATGTTAGGTCATGGTTAGCCTAATCATGTTTTCTATTGGAGATTATTCTTAAACGGCCGATGTAATAAAAATATAAATGTTTTGTTGTGCAGGTTGCTTAACCCCTAAGCATAATCTATATTAGGGTAGGGACTTGGTTACCCATATGCAGGGTGCTAAGTCCAAATCATTCACATAACTACTTGGGTTGTATGGTGTGTTTAGCTAGCACTTATTTTGCAAGTATAGTTAGATTTACTTTTCCTATTTTTTAATGTAATTTTGCATTAGGAATTTGGATTGGTGCTATGGGGGCTTAGGATAAACGTTGGTTACAAGACCAAGTCTTATGTACCATGTGATACTATGGAGCTTTCCTAACCAAACAAAAGAAGGAAATGAAGGAAAGAAGGAGCTCTGAAGATTTGAAGACTCCCCATAGCTCCCATTTATTTGTTGTAATTAAATAGTAATTATTCTTTCATTGTGCAGGTTGTATAAGGGTGGAGCTCAGCTATCGATTTCTTTTCGGGTTGCATGGTGGTACCAGACCACACCAGCCTCTTATTCTTTTGCGTTAGCTTTATAAAATTATTTGATGTTTTATTTAGCTTGTGCATTAGAAAAAGTATGTCTCTTCATAGTTTATTTATGATTTGTAATTATTCTATGGCCTGGATGCGATTAGGATCCTAGGATAAAAATAAATTTTCTACTCTAATTACAACTCATAACTAAAATTTTAAAACAACTCATAACCTCACATAAAGCTTAGGCATTAAACCAAGATAATAAAATATTTAGTAACCCTTTAGCTAGATGTTGTATGCTTAATATCATGCATATAATTTTATTTCACTCTTATTAAGAGAGGGTTTCCATCTTTGCCAAATAGAAAATGAGCTTAACCTTTGAGAGCTTATGATGGAAAAACACCTCTTTCTCTTTTGATTTATCCCGTGACCAACTTCATCATACATTTAGACATAGAAAATCCTATAGCTTGTGTCAAAATAAAGAGTCAAGATGAACTAAAATTTGAAAATATTTTTATTAAACTAATTCATTATTCATACCACTCATGCTTTAGTCTCTTAGGGAGTGGGTTTAAGGACTTTATTTATTTTCTAAATAATAACAACCTAGTCATCCTACAAAACATGTGACTTGATCACATGGTTTTAAATCGTAGGAGGAGTTAGCTGGCTACCACTCTAGGCAGTTATAAGTCTAGCAGCCAAGTGGTTTACTCTCTCTTATGGAGGTAAACAATATACCCACTTTCACCTTAGATTTAGGTCATGCTTTGGCCCTCATCAAAGATCCCTAGATTTAGGATCTGAGGTTGTTATTTTCCTATGGGCTACAAACATAAATCCTCACCTCTTAAGCATTTCTACATTCTTGTGCTGTGGAATTATAAGTCCTAGATTTCTAATAAAATTTCAACTCTAATATATAATTCTCCTTAATTTCTAACATATAAAGCCCAAACATAGGATAGTTTGGGATGCTCACTAGGTTTCCTAATATCATGAGCATCCCCTACTCATCTCCTTTGACTTCCATAATAAGTCTTTCCTTTCGATCTATCCCATTTGATCTTCCAAATATAACCAATTTATTAATAGTCCTATCTTTGAATTCTTTAGAGGCAATAATTACCTACTTTAATTGAGAGTATTTCTAAGGAATTCACCTTCCTTAGGATGTAATTAACTATGGGGCTTGCCCCAATAGGAAACTTTAGAACCTGATTTAAATAAACGCTACTTTATTCATCCATATAAAATAGGGGAAAAATCTCTAGTACATTTGAAGACCCACCATGCCGTAGGAGTCCTTATTAGGTGATTAGGTCCATCGTAGGTTAGTGATTTCTATCTTTCAAGATAGTGCACTATTCCTTGATGTCATACCCGATCACCTCAATAAGTACACCCTCAAATCTGCGTGGTGTCCCCCCTATATACACACACATACACTTGAATCAAAAATAAACATCACAATTACATTGCACTAAGATCGTGATTCTATCTACCCCTCGGGTTCAGGTATAGATCATTTTTGTTAGCACTTGTAATCTTCTGGATGTTCTTGATTGCTCTGATCACGCCAACAATGCAGATGTGCCCTTGCCACACACACCAATTGGGGGACCTTTTATTGACCTCACTTTTGGAGTGAGGATTCAATCTTCTTTTCTGGATTTAGGAGTCTTCTAGACACTAGATTTTCCTTAGTCATAAGCACTTCTATCAATTAGGTGAACACTTAACCTAAGCATAGTAACTTAGAAGGGTTAATTATAGGATTAAGAAAATTTAGCTAGCCTATAGCCTGACCAAATCCATACTTACCTTCTTAAGCTAAACCAAATCTCAAATCCAAATCAAATTCACAATCAAATCAATCAATCCAATCCAAATCCCAAATCAAAATCAAATCCAACCAACCTATCCTATGCCCATAATTTAAGTCTTTGGACTTAGCCAAAATTCCATTCAATTTATGCCAAGCTTAATTGATTTTCTCATGAAGCAATTATTTTCTCAGTCATCATCCTAAATATAATTGGAATCTTAACCAAATCACCTAAGCCAAAATCAATTCAATCAAACCTAAATTACCCTATTTGACTTGAAATATTCAAATGAGCTAAAATCCATTCAAATCAAAATTAATTGCAACCAAAGCTATATATCAACTCCAAATCCACATATAAATCCAACTAAACTCAATTCAACCCAAAATCGATTCAACTGAGCCCAATTGGTCCACTTAACCCAAAGTGACCAATTTGACCTATTTAAACTAGATTCAAATCTTATCTAAATTGGATTGAACCAAACCTAATTAACTTAACCCACACCTTCCCCCACCTTCATCAAATGAGAATGAATCTTCTCCTGTGCTCCCTGACCACCAGAGGTGCTACTTCAATCAATGTCAGCATGCAAATCATCACTTTTTGGTCCACAGAGCAAGCGGTAAGGAGATAGCATGTGAGTTTTTTAATAGGGCCTCACATCATTTAGGCGAAGCATTCTCAAGCGTTGCACCACCAGTCTTGAGCTCTAGTGAGATAATTTTCATTAAACAGAGCTTTAAGTAAATTTTTCTAAGCCTTTTCAAAGAAAAGTTGTATGTCATGCGAATCCAATAAGTGGATCCCTTCGGATCCTTCTCGTGATGATGTGGGTTCAATCTTGAGCTAATCCAAGTTCTAGTAAGCTCATATCGAGTGAAGGAAGATGGATGGTGTCCATTTCCTATGGTTTAGGGGATGATAGATTACACACCGTCAGTTTCGTGTGATTATAATGGATGGTCGTGATTAATCCATTAGATATTTCCAATTTAATCCCTTAACTATTGTGGGTTTAATCTCCACCATCCAATGTTGGATCAGATGATAGGTATGAACCTCGTTCACTGCTAGCCACGTCAGTAGTGACTCGGATGTAGTTAAATAACCAATCTTGCGGTGCAACATGGAATGCACTCCACATCAACACTCTACATGGCACTGACAAGATTAAGCTTAATTAAGGCTTAATTAATTATTTTTATGGCCGAAACTCTAGAAAATTAGAACAAATTGTAGAAAAATCAAAGATAAATGCGAATAAATACTCATTTTAAAGGTAATTTAGAGGAGATTCAATTAAAAATACTTCCAATTAATTTTAAATATTAATCAAAGCCTAATTAGGGTTTGAATGTAAACTTAATTAGCTTAATTAAGCCTTAATTACATGGGCAATTAATTTCAAACTTGGGGAATTAATTTCATGGGATGACCTCTGCCTCCCATGATTTGTTTGGATGTAATTAGGAAAATTGACCATGCAATCCTTAATTACTCTATTAATTGATTTAATTGATTAATTAACCTCATAAATAGTAAAAAATTAATTAAATTAAGTTCACTAGTGAATTATTTAGGGAAAATGATTAGGCCTTTTTTCTAATCACTTTCCCAAGCTCATTTCATTAAGAAGGGAATTGATTTAAGATTTAATTAAGAGGTTAATTAATAAAAAGTAATGAATTAATCAATTTGAAATTTAATCACATCAAATATTTAACAATGAGATTAAGGGTTCCTCTTTATGTATTTAATAACACAAAGACCCTTAAGAAAATTATGATTAGCCCATAAGTATGAGAAAATCATAAAAGTGTTTAATTAGGTTCTTTAACTTAATTAACCCTTAATTATGAGGCATTTGCATTAGATCCTCTTAGGAGCATTGCAAATTTGTTTTCTCATATGTTCATGTCATTTATGGCTCATAATTAAGTGTTTAATCAAATTAAAGAAATATAAGTAAGGGTAATTAATTGATTTAATGAAGGATCTAACTTAATTGATTCATAAAATCCACTTAATTACCTTTTCTTAAACCAATTAATTTCACCAACATGGGAATGGAATTAAAATAGCAAGCAAATCTCCTCCTCTTTCAAATTAATCAAAACCTAAGAATCAAATTAACAATAAGCTTTTATTTTCTTTAAATAGCTTTATTTAATATGATTGTCCTTATGAATTAATATAGTTGAATGAACCATGTGTTTATATTTACTTATTCCTTTCCAATCACTTTAAATGTTGTATGTCATATGGTTTCATGCATTCATGTTTTTCAAATATAAATAAATTAAATGAACTTTATTTATGTAAGCTTGCATGTGTTGACTTAATTTTATTATATGTTGACTATTATCACTAATAAATTTAAATTAATTTTTCAAAATTTATAAATTGATAATAATATGTGGAGTGATGATAGTTATGAATGCATATAGGATTGCATGTGCTTATAGCTTAAGTATGTGAAATGAAACTCTCTTTCTTACGATTCATATATAGATTTACATAAGTTTGAACAATAATGGGTATATAGTCTAGACATCCCGAGAATACGAGGCTTTAAGTAGCCCCAAAGAGTTCATTTGATTACCTCACTTCCCCGGTTTAACAATGACACATACTCATTTAGTTTCATTTCTATGTATTTTGGTATAAGGATTTGGATAGAGCTTTAATTAATATGCCTAAATAATTTAACAAAAGAAAATACAATCTTTGGATGGTTTTCATCCTTATAGTTGTGTATACATTCATATGTATTTAAGATAGGAAGTGTTTAGTATGGACATCCTGGGAATATGAAGCTTTAAGTTGCCCCAAGGAGGTTTTGATTACCTCACTTCTCTAGTTAACAATGGCATGTACTTGCTTAAATCTTTTATAGATGTGTATGTGTGGTTAATTAAAAGATGAAAATCCCCTTTTTATTATTAAAAATACATGCATCCATAATTACCTAAGTTATTAGCATACATTACATGTAAGTTAGTGCTCTCTTTCTTGTGATTCATATATAGATTTACATAAGTTTGAATAATAATGGTATATAGTCTGGACATCCAGGGAATACGAGCCCCAAAGAGGTCATTTGATTACCTCACTTCCCTGCTTAATAATGACACGTACTTATTTGATTTTATTCTTGTGTATTTTGGTATTAGAATTTGTATAGAGTCTTAACCTACATGTGTGAATACTTCAATTGAATAAAAATATAAATCCTAAAATATATACATTCATCATTCACGTGTGCTAAGACATGTTGCATGTATAAATACACTTAGGATTGAATCAGATGCATGTTACATGTGATGGAAAGGAATGATTGAATGCATGTCATGTGATGGTAATTCAATTATATTAATCCTAAGATTCCTTTCACATTCAATGGGATTATTTAGAGTTAACCTAAACTTAAGATTAATAAAAATGTGTAATAAGCCATTCACTAAAGAGAACTAAATCATAAAATGTGCCTTAAAAAGTGGATTAAGGTAAAGATGAAAGAGGGCACTCCTCTTTCTTCTCTTTACAACACTTAGATTCTAAGTGTAAATCAAGTGAAACCAAATAAATTGCAAATTAAATTCACAAATCAGTTAAACAACATGAAATGAAACTAATCTTTATGTAAAATTAAACCTTTCCTTAGTTAAAAAATCATAACTCTAATGCTTAATTAAGACACACCACACCAAGCCTTAACACACACATTAGAACTAAGCCACTATTTCTAGTCCTAAGTTAAGATTGTGAATGATGTGATATATATTTTGTTCTGTGATGTAATGTTTGAGACTGGATGTTAGGGTGTATATTTCGTATACTGGATGTTAGGCCACTCTTAGCCTAATTATATTTTCTGTAGGGGATTGTGCTTAAGGGGATACTTAAAAATAAATATAAATACTATCTTTGTAGGTTGCGTAAACCCCTAAGCTTAATCTAAGTTAAGACAGGTGGGCTTGATTACCCATGTGCAGGGTGCTAAGTCAAAATTATACATATAATTGCTTAGGATTACATGTATGTATGTCTAGCTAACCTCTATTTTTTAGGTGTAACTAGATTTACTTTTTCTTATATAAATATAATTTTTCAATAGGGCTTAGAATTAGTGCTATGGGGGAATAGAATGAGCAGTGGCTAGAAGGCTTAGTCATAGGGTGCCCTGTGATGCCTTGGAGCAAACCCAATAATATCAGAAATGAAAAGATGAAGAAATGAAGAAATGAGGAAATGAAGACCCCTAATAGCATTTAATTTAATTATAATTATAATTATTCTTGCATACTGTGGTTGTATAAGGGTAGAGCTCGGCTACCCATATATTTTTTTTCAGGTTGTACGGCGATACTCGACCACACCAACTTTTTATTCTTTTGCAGTATATTATTAAATTATTTAATGATTTGTTTAATGTGTGCATTAAAAATGGCATATTTTTCTTAGTTTCTTAGTGATTGATGTTTTGATGTGTGGCCTAGATGCAATAAGCTCTTAGGATAAAAATAATTTTTCTACCCAACTAATCACTCATAATTAAATTTTAAACAACTCATAATCTCATCATAAAGCCTAGGTTATAATCAGTATAATTAAAAGATTTAGTAACCCCTTAGCTGTATGTTGTATGTCTCACATCATGCATACAATTTTATCACTCTTGTTAAAAATGAGGACCTTCGTTCTTACACAATAGGGATTACTTGACCCATGAGAGAGACCCCTAATGATGGAGCTTCACCCTCTTTGTTTTGATTTAAACAATAATATTTTTCATCATGCATTTAGGCATAAAGAAATCTTAAAGTCTTTATCTAAAATATTGAGTCCAAAAATGAAATAAAATTTGAAAAGATTTTTGCACTTATAGATTAAGTCATATGCTCATACCACTCATGCTCTTGTCTCTTAGGGAGTGGGTTTAGGACTTTAGTCTCTTTCAAATTAAATAACAAGCCTAACCATATTGCAAATTCATAATACCGGACTACATGGTTTTAAATCATAGGAGGAATTAGCTGACGGTCATTCCAGGCGATTGTAAGCCAGAAGTAAGATAATTTATCATCTCTCATGGAGGTGAAAGGTTTAGGGTTTAGGGTTTAGGGTTATGTCCACCTGTCACTTAAATTTAGGTTGTGCTTTAGTTCATACTAAAGCTCTCTAGATTTAGGATCCAAGGTTGTTGTTTCCTTTTGGCTACAAGCATAAATCTCACCCCTTAGGCATTTTCACAACCTTGTGTTAGTGGATTATAAGCCCTAGTAATCTAATAAAATTTCAACTCAAATAAATAAATATCTTCATTTTCAAATATATAAAGCCCAATTATAGGATAGATTGGAATGCCCTCTAGGCCTCCTAGTATCATGAGCAATCCCTACTTCCTTCTATTTGGATTCCAAAATAAGTCTTCCACTTGGTCTTTCCCACTTGATTTTCCAAACATAACCAATTCTTTGATAGTCTAACATTGAAGTCTTTGAAGATAATAATTATCTAACTTAATCAAGAGTATTCTTAGAGAATTTCATTCCCTATGGTGTAATTAACTATGGAGGCTTGCCTCCATAGGGAACTTAAGAACCCAGCTTAATATAAATCATATTTTATTCATCCATGTAAAGTAGGGGAAATTTTTTAGTATATTCAAAGACCCATCATGCCTTAAGTGCCCTTATTATGCGATTAAGTTCATTGTAGGGTGATGTCCCTATCTTTTCAGATAGTATATCATACCTCGATGCCACCAATCACTTCAATAAATACCCCCTACAATCTGCATGGTGTCCCCCCACATCCAAAAATAAACACCACAGTCTCTAAAAAATGAGATGATCTAAAGAATGAACTAAATGAAGACCCTCATAGATCAAAACATTTAATTTTAAGCCAGACTATATAAGGGAACAATTAACTACCCACTTTTGTCTTTCTTATGAGGTGTATAGCAGAATCTAACTACACTGACTCTTAAATTTGATTTACTTGGTGAATTTACTTTGGGCACCTGACATGTTTTTTATAGATTTCTTTCTATAAGTTTTATGCAATGATATGAAAGTCGAATTTCAACTCCAAGCTTTTAGAGTAATAATAATTTTTCTACCCAATCTAAATAAATAGCACAAATATAAAATAAGAAAAACTCTTAATCTCTCAAAATTAAAGCTTTAAGATTAAACAATAAAACAACTAGAAACCCCCTAGAATTGAGAATCATGATTGCATATTTCTTCTCCATTCATTAAATTGGCTCTTCTCCCATTACACATAAGGGCATATAATCTTTGAGAATGACTACTCTTTCTGAGAAAGTCTACATTCTCTTTTGATTTAACTCATGACATATTTCTGATTGAATCTGATTATAAGCAATAATGGCATACCCAAAGCCTTGAAAATAAATATCGAGTATTTAAAAATACATAAAATTTATAATTTAATGCATTAATTAGAAGCATACAAACTATTAATTCATGATCTTAGATTTAGAGAGTGATTCTTATTTTCTTTCCTAAATGACAAAAGTATGAACTATCTCATGTTTCATAAGATCAAACTCATAATTTTAAAGCGTATGAGGTGTTATCTAGCAACCTTACCAGGTGGGATATAAGTTTAAAAGAGTTGATATAGACTCATATTCTCTAGTAAGAAGGAACCAATGCATCCCATTTTTTTCTATTAGATTAAGTTTGAGTTTTTGGCTTACATCAGAAACACTTTTAGTTATATGGTTTTGCTATAGGACTAAGTCTTCACCTCTTAGACTTTCCTGCAATCTTATACTGTTAGAATATAAGCTCTAGCATTCTAATAAAATGCTAACTCGTAAAAATAAATAAATTTTACTTTCAATGCTATAAAGCTTAATCATAAAATAAGTTGAAGTGCTTACTATACTTCCTAATATTAAAGCACTTCCTACTTCTTCTCATTTAGGGAATTTGAAAAGAATTGTTCCTTTTGATTTATCTCATTTGTTTTTAATATTTAGTAGTCTTAAAATCAACTTTTAAAATATAATCTAACTGTTGACCTCATTTTTAAATAAGGATAATATCATCCATAATCTTAGTAATTAGGATCCTTAATCTTAGGTTAGGAGCATCCTAATTAGGCACTTATAACACTAAGTTTAATGACTAGGTGAACAAACCAAAAATTGAGCAACAAATTAAATCAAATACTAAATTTAAAATCTAAATCAATATAATATAAACATAATATAGACTTCATTTAATCAATCAAAGTCTAGAATAGTACCTTCAATCTGATAAGCTTATCTAGCCCAATTTGAACTAAGAAGCGGACCAAACTTGACTGAAACAAAAATGAATCTACAATAAATAAAAACACATTAAAATTGAATGGACCAAAATAAAAATGAATCAATAATCTAAATAATTTAAATAATCAAAAAATCAAAATAAATCAATCATATTAAAATTCAAAAAAATAAACACAAATTAATTGAAACTTCATCAAACATAATTAATGCTTAAATAAGTCTCAAGATGATAAATTGAGCCATTTAAATTAATTTTACCCATTTTAGTCAAAGTGAGTCAAATTGAGTTTAAATCAACTTAAATTCAAAATAATTCAATTCAATTGTTCCTAAAAAAACTTTGAATGATCAAATTAAGCACAATTGAAGCATTACTTGACCCAAATAAATAATATAAATTGATCAAATTAAGAGTTGATTAGTGGTTCATTGTAGTTTCAGATGATCTAAGTTGATTTAGTTAACTTTAGTTTGAAACTTGATTAATGTTTAATTGATTCCATATGATTAACTTAATTAAGTTCCAATTAATGATTAATTAGATTTATTAAGTACAAATGGTTTAATTTATTAGTTAAGTGAAGCTTTTTTAATTTAATTTATGGTTTAGTTAATGAATATTTAAGGCTTAATTAGTCTATAATTTTTGGGCAAATATTCAATTCATTTAAAATTCATTAGAATTTCTTTACAATTTATTCAATGAAATAAATTAGCTTAGATTAATTAAGGTTTGGGTTTCATGATTGTATATTCTAATCAAATTTAGAGAGTTAAATTATTTAAATAAGATTTTCTCTATTAAAGAAAATGTTTCAAATTAATTAAAGTTATTTTTATAAATTTTGTAATTTTTGAATTAATTATTTGATTAAATTATCTCGAAAAGGTTAAAAACCAATAATGCTTTTTATATAATGACCTAAATGCCTTGAAAGTTTCATGAGAGATGAACATTGATATGATGAGACAATCATAAAATTTTTAAATTAATTAAGCATGGATTTTAAAAATAATTAAGAAATTATCATTTTTAATAATTGTTTAATTAATCCTAAAACATATAGCAATGTTTAGAGTTTTCATTTTTATTGGATTCCTCTCTAGGGACATAATCTTAAAAAAGGTAATTTGCTATTGTTGGCCTAATGGTTAATTTGTTATGGATTTTTGAACCTCGAGCTTAATTAATTCAATTAATTGAATTTTTAATTGCCTTTAAGACCTAATTAAGTGATTTTTATGATTTAATTAAATCTAAAAGATATAATTAATATTTGTAGGGTCTTTAATGTTAACAAAGATGTTTTAATCATCTTGATGTGTTTCTATAATTTTTATAATTTTATAATAATTATTTTATTTAAACTATTCTAGAAATATCTAAAAAAAATCATTACTTTTCATCTAGGGCTTTCATTGACTTGAAATTTTATGGTAAGTGGATATTTACACTATGTTCCTATCCTAAAATCTCTTTTTGGTTTGAAATGTTTTTTAGAAGTTATTAATGATTATCATTTTTAATAATTTTTAAATTAAGCTCAAAATATTTTGTAAAATTTAAAATCTTTAATTTTGTTGGATTCCTCTCTAAAATATGAATCCAAAGATATTAAAAAACTTTAGTTTAATGATCAATTTATTATAAAAAATTTGAAGTTTAGCATGATTAAGTTAATTAATTAAGGTTTAATTAAGACTTAAGTTAATAAATTTTAGATTTTGAACAATTAAGAGAATTTAAATATTTTTTTCCAGGATCTTTATTGTTAGTTAGTGTTTTGAATTATTTTGATTAAATTTCATAATTTTTAATTATTTATTTATTTAAAATCAGCAAATAAAATTTTAAAATTAATAACTTCTAAACTAGAATCCTATTTGATTTAAAATTTTTATGGAAAATTAGAATTATCATCAATTTCAATTCCTAAAAATTTTAGCTTAATTTTATTAATATTTTAGAATTAATAATAATAATTTGATTTTTAATCAAACTTAAATTAATCCCAAAATATCTATAATAATTAGGGATTTTATGTTCAATTTATTACTCTTGAAGAGTTGAATTAATATAAAGCTTATTTACAATTTTTAGTTGAGTATTTTAATTTATATGATTTTTTAAAATTCTGTGCATTTTTAGCATTTTGTAAATTTAGAAAATCCTGAATTTTCTATTTAAACTAATTAGAGCTCAATTTGTGTTGACTAGGCACCACTTTCCATGTGTCGATAAGTAATTGGGCCATGTCATTGCTTGCATGGCAAAGAGCGGGAAAGCATGTTTGGATCCAGACTATCCAATCCAATCAAAGATTGGATGGTCTAGATTAAGGCTGATCGATCTAAGGGTTTAAATTAAGTTCTCCTAGTGATTTAATCTCAACTATCCATCCTATTTAAATAGGATCAGATGGCTATTATTCTTCCTTCCCTGTGGATAATGAATAAGAGGGGTGGATGCTAGTGATGCCCCTCTAAAGCTTCGATATTCAATAATTCTCACCAAAACTTTATTGCTTTTGATTTGAATAGGTTATAAATAAAAATTGCATGAGTTTGTTATGGTAAAATCTGAATTTCACATGATTTTACTTCACAAAATACCAACAAATAGGGTTTCGGTAAAGATAGAGTTGATTACCTCACTCAATCCAACATTAAATGGATTTCTCAATTCAAAATGTTCATTGTATTGAGAGAAAGCTTTAAAATGAATATGCCCCCTTTGCCTCCATGCAAATTGCCAAAGACACTGAGCTCTTCCATCTCTCATTGAAGTTTGCTTAAAATTAGTGTATTTAGGGTTAAGGAAGGAGAGGGAAAGGTTGATTTCTCTTCTTGAAAGATGGTGCATGTGTTGGAAGTGCTAAGGTGCAAGACGAGGCTAGAGGAGTTGATTTTATAGATGGTTGGCCCCCTCCTCCATTGGTGGAGCTTGAAGGTGGCTGGCCATGGAATTGCCACTTATGGGAGGTGGTTACTTGATTGAAGAACATTTAAAGTTAAGATATTAAGGATATGAGAGAAGACATGAAGAGAAATGGGGGTTTTGGGTTCATTTTAAATTTTCTTTCTTACATTTAATTCCTCCACCCTGATCTCTGTGGTGTTTTAATTTGGAGGTCATGTGGACACCACACAGATCATAGGGGTACTTATTGAAGTGATCGAGTATGACATTAAAGTATGATGTATTATCTCAAAAGATAAAAAAATCAGCCTACAATGGACCTAATCACTTAATAAGAACTCTTAAAGCATGATGGGTCTTCAAGTATACCAAAGATCTTTCCCCTACTTTACATGGACAAGTAAAGCAGGGTTTATTTTATGTTGGGATCTTAAGTTTCTTGTGGAGGAAAGACACCATAGTTAATTATATCCTAGAAAATGAGATTTTTTAAAAACACTCTCGATTAAAGTAGTTAATTATTATTTCCAAAGATTTTGAAGTTAAGACTATCAAAAGATTGGTTATTTTGGAAAGTCAAATAGGATTGTTTGATTAGAGAGACTTATTTAGAATCCAAAGGAAGATAAGTGGGAAATGCTCATGATGCTAGGAAGCTTAGTGAATATTCCAACCTATCCTATGGTGAGAATTTATATGTTTGAAAGTGAGAGGGTTTATTTTGTTTGAATTGAAATTTTATTACATTGTTAGGGCTTATAATCCACCAATACAAGATTGTGAACATTTCTAAGAGGTGAAGATTTATGCTTGTAGCTCAAAGAAAATAAGTAAAATTGGATCCTAAATCTAGGGAGCTTTAGGTCAAGCTAGAGCATGACCTAAATCTAAGCAGAAAGAGAACATAAGGGTCTACCTCCACAAGAGATGATAAACCCATCCAACCCTTCTAGACTTACAACCAATTGGAGTGGTCGCCAACTAACACTCTACGATTCAAAACCATGTAGCCCAGTATTATGAAATTACAAGATGGTTAGGCTTGTCATTTAATTTGTAAAGAGAGTAAAGTCCTCAACTCACTCCCTAAGAGGCTAGAACATGATTGGCGTGAGTATATAACTTAGTCTAAAATGTAAAATTTTATAATTTTTATATTGTTTTGACACATTCATTTGTGCAAAGGCTTTAGGATATTTTATGCCTAAATGCATGATGAAATTTGGTTATCGACCAAATCTAAAGAGAAAGAGGGTGAATCTCCATCATAAGGGGTTGCTCTCATAGGTCAAGTGGTCTCTAAAGTGTTGAAATGGAGGCCCTCATTTTTGTAAGAGTGGTATAATATGATATGAATGATGTTAGGCATACAACATACATCTAATGGATTATTAAATCTTTTAATTATCTTGATTACAACCTAGGCTTTAAAATGAAGTTGAAGGTTATTTTAGATTTTAGTTATGAGTTATTATATGGGTAGAAAAATTATTTTTTTTCCTTTTCTAAGAGCTTACCGCATTCAGGCCACACATTTAAACATCAACCACTAAGAAACTATGAAAATCATGTTATTTTAGTGCACAAGATAAACATAACAATAATCATTTTATTAACTACCATGAAAGAATAAAAGGCCAGTGCAGCCAGGTACTGACATACACCCCAAAAAAGAGAAAAGTTGGGTAGCCAAGCTCTACCCTTATACAACCCAAAATTACAAAATAATATTACAATTGAAATTAAAAACATGCTATGGGGGGTCTTCATTTCTTCATTCTTCTTTCTTTCTTCTCTTGATTTAATTTGCTCCAAGGCATCAAAGGGCACCCCAGGACTAAGCCTTCTAGCCACTACTTATCCTAATCCCTATAGCACTGCTCCTAATTCCTATTGCAAAATTACATTTTTATGAAAGAAAAAAGTAAATCTAATTACACTTGCAAGACAAATGTTAGCTAAACATACCTACAAACCCAAGCGGTTATATTTCATAAGTTGGACTTAGCACCATGTGAATGAGTAACCAAGCCCACCAATCTTACTGTGGATTATGCTTAGGGGAATAAGAAACCTTCAAGCAAAACATTTATATTTATCTTTGAGTGGCCCCTTAAGCACAATCCCTTGGAAATGTGGTGTTTATTTTTGGAATGCATCAAGTGAACACCACACAGATCGTATGGGGTACTTATTGAAGTGATCGGGTATGACATTAAGTTATGATGTAATATCTCAAAAGAGAGAGACATCACCCTACAATGGGCCTAGTCAGCTAATAAGGACTCCTAAGGCATGATTGGTCTTCATTTATATTAGAGATTCTTCCCCTACTTTACATGAAAAAGTAAAGTATGATTTATTTTAAGCTGGGCTCTTATGTTCCCTATAGAGGCAAGCCTCCATAATTAATTAAATCCTAAGAAATGAAATTTCCTAAGAATACTCTCGATTAAAGTAAGCAATTATTATCTCCAAAGATTTTAAGGTTAAGATTATCAAATGATTGGTTATTTGGAAAATCAAATAGGATCGTTCAATTGGAAGACTTATTTTAGAATCCAAAGAAAAATGAGTAGGAAATTCTCATGATACTAGAAAACCTAGTGTGCATTCCAATCTATCCTATGGTGAGGCTTTATATGTTTGAAATTAAGAGTATTTATTTATTTGAGTTGAGTTTTTATTAGATTATTAGGGCTTATAATCCATGAACACAAGATTTTGGAAATGCCTATGAAGTGAGGATTTATACTCGTAGCCCAACGAAAATGACTACCTCAGATCCTAAATCTAGTGAGCTTTAACACAAGTTAAAACACAACTTAAATCTAAGCGAAAGGTGGACACAGGGATTTATCTCCACAAGATTGAATAAATTCGTCCGACTTCTGGACTTACAATTTCCTAGAGTGGCCACCAGTTAACACCTCCTACGCTTTAAAACCATGTAGTCTAATCTTATGAAATTGTAAGATGGTTAGGCTTGTTAATTAATAGAAAAAAAACTAAAGTCATAAACACACTCCCTAAGAGACTAGAGCATATGACTTAGTCTAAAATGCAAATCTTTATGATTTTTAGTTTTTTTTGACATAATATTTTGGACAAAGGCTTTCGGATTTTTTATATCTAAATGTTTGATGAAATTGATTGTTGGCTAAATCAGCGAGAAGAGGGTATTCTCCACCACAAGGAATGCCCTCACAGGTCAAGTATTCCCCTATCGTGCAAGAATGGAGATCCCCATATTCAAGGAAGAAGGAATATGACATGCATGAAGTGAGACATACAACCATACAACTATAGGTTTGCTAAATCTTTTACTTATCTTGTTTAGAGCCTAGACTTTATGGTGAGGTTATGCGTTGATTAAAAATTAATTATGAGTGATTAGTTGGATAGAAAATTAGTTTTTTTATCCTAAGAGCCTACCGCATCAAGACCACACATTAAAACATCAATCATAAAGAAGCTATGAAAATGAGGCAATCCTAATGCCTAAGCTAAACATAACATCACTTAATTCTATAAACTATCATGGAAAAATAAAAGGCTGGAGCAGTCGGGTATCATCATACATCCTGAAAAAGATAAAATTGGGTAGCCGAGCTCTATCCTTATACAACCCTGAATATGATAGAATAATTACAATTACAAATATAATATAGAATACATGCTATGGGGGGGGGTCTTTTTTTTTCTTCATTTCTTCATGTCCCCTTCACTTCTTTTTAATTTGATTATGCTCCAAAGGCATCACAGGGTACCCCAGGACTAAGTCTTCTGGCCACTGCTCATCCTCATCAGCCAAAACACTAATCCTAATTCTTATTACAAAAACTATATTAATATAGGAAAAGTAAATCTAACTACACCTGCAAAATAGAGGTTAGCTAAACACACATACAGTCTCAAGCAGTTATATTTATAATTTGGACTTAGCACCCTGCACATGGGTAACCAAGCCCACCTATCCTAACTTGGATTATGTTTAGGGGTTTAAGCAACCTGCAAGCAAAGTAATTATGTTTATTTTTAAGCCACCCCTTAAGCATAATCCCCTGCAGAAAATATGATTAAGCTAAGAATGACCTGACATCCAGTCTATAAAACATACACCCTAACATCCAATTTAAAATATTACATCAAAAAGCAAAACATATATCACATATATACCATCCTAACTTAGGACTAAAAGTGGTGGCTTAATTCTAATGTGTGTGCTAAGGCTTTGTGTAGTATTTCTTAACTGGACATTAAAGTTATGATTTTTTAAGTGTGAAAGAATTTATTTTAACATGAAGGTTGGTTTCACTTCAAGTTATTTAGTTGATTTGTTAATTTTAATTTTATTTTTTTATTTTTTTTCATATGATTTACACTTAGCATCTATGTATTATAAAGAGAAGAAAGAAGCTCACCCCTTTCATCCCTACCTTTAGTCATTTTCTAAAGCACATTTCAATGGTTTAGTTCTCTTTAGTGAATAGATATATATATATATATATATATATATATATATATATATATATATATATATATATATATATATATATATATATATATATATATATATATATATATATATATATATATATATATATATATATATATATATATATATATATATACCTACCTAAGTTTAGGTTAACTCTAAATGATCATCTCCAATATGAACAGCATCTTAAGACTAATGTAGTTGGATTACTAACACACATCACATGTTAAACCATTCCTTCCCATAACTTATTAACATGCACATGATTTAATCATTAACCTACCTATAAATAAACCATATATGTTTGGCACACTTAAATGATGGATGAATGCATACATTTTGAATTCATATTTTTATTTGATTGAATTATTTCATACATGCAAATTAAAGCTCTATCCAAATTTTAATACCAAAATACATATGAATGAAATTAAATAAGTATGTGCCTTTGTTAACCAGGGAAGTGAGGTAATCAAATGACCTCCTTATGGCTACTTAAAGCCTTGTATTCCTGAGATGTCCAGACTATATACTTATCCTCATTCAAACATATATAAATTTATATATAAGTCATAAGAAAGAGAACACTAACTTACATGTAATGTATTATAATGACTTAGATGATTGTGGATGTATGCATTTTTAATAGAAATCAGGGGATTTTTACTCTTTGATTAAGCACACATGCACATGTATAAAAGATGTAAGCAAGTACATGACATTGTTAGCCAGGGAAGTGAGGTAATCAATTGACCTCCTTGAGGCTACTTAAAGCCTCTAATTCCTGGGATGTCCATACTATATACTTGCTATCTTAAATACATACACATGTATAAATAATTAGAAGAATGAACATCATGAAATGATTGTATTTTGTTTAGTTGAATTATTTATGCATATGAGTTAAATCTATATCTACATTTTAATACCAAAATGCATATGAATGAAATTAAATGAGTACGTGCCTGTTGACCTCACTTTTGGAGTGAGCTCTCAACTTCTCCACCTCAAACATAAGACTCCTATAGACATTGAGAGTTCCTTAATCTTAAGACACTTTTAGTGATTAGGTGAGCACTTAACCTAACCCTAGAGACTTAGAAGAGTTAGCTATAAGAATAAGTTATTCCTTAGGGGTTGTGGTGAAAAGTTTTGATTCTTCATCTAATCTTTTGAAAGAGAAAAGAAATAAATGAAGAACCAAAGATATTCAAAACACTTCTTGTGTTGGACACCACGTAGATCTGCAAATGTTCTTATTAAGGTGATCAGATATAGCATTAAGAAATGATGTACTATCTTGAGAGACAGAAGTCACTATCCTACAAATGGACCTAATCACCTTAATAAGGACTCCTAAGGACTATGGGTCTTCGGTCACTATCCTACAAATGGACCTAATCACCTTAATAAGGACTCCTAAGGACTACGGGTCTTCGAAATATACCAGAGATTCTTCCCCTACTTTACATGGAAAAGTAAAGCAGGATTTATTTTAAAATGTGTTCGTTAAGTTCATTATGGAGGCAAGCCCACATAGTTAATTACATTCTAAGGATTATAATTCTTTAGAAATACTCTCGATTAAGGTAAATGATCATTATCTCCAAAGATTTCAAAGATAGGACTATCAATCAATTGGTTTATTATTAGAAGATCAAGTGGGATTAATCAAGATGAGGGAATTATTATCGAAGCCAGAGGAAGATAAGTAGGGGATACTTATGATACAAGGAAGCCAAGTAAGCATCCCAAACAATCCTATGGTTGGGCTTTATATTTTTGAAATTGAGGGGATTTATTTATTTGAGTTGAATTTTTATTAGAAATATAAGGCTTACAATTCCATAACACAGGATCATGGAAATTCCTAAGAGGTAAGGATTTATGCTTATAGCCCACACAAGGAAATAGCAACCTCTGAACTTAAATCTAGGGAGCTTTGATGAGGACCAAGGCACAGCCTAAATCTAAGGCAAAAATGGGTATTTGGTTTACCTCCACAAGAGAGGATAAATCACCTGACTGTTGGACTTACAACCACGTAGGGATGGCTGCCAACTAACTCTGCTTTAAATACTTGTAGGTAAGTCATCTTCTTTTGCAAGATAGCTAAGATGTTGTTTATTTAAAAACAGACTAAGTCTTTAAACACATTCCCTAAGAGACTAGATCATGTAGGGCATAATTAATGACTTAAATCTTATGCAATTTTTTGTTTATATTTTATTTTTATTTTTGGACAATTCATTTGACATAGGCTTTAGGATTCATATGCCTGATGCATGAGAAATTGGATTATGGGACAAAATTAGCAATAAAAGAGGTGTTTTTCTACCATGGATCTCAAAGGTCAAGCTAAATTCTTTGGCAAAGGTGGAAGCCCTCCATAACAAGAGTGAAACATGATGCTTTTTATGCATGATGTGAAAACATACAACATCCAACTAATGGGTTGCTAAATATTTTATCTTACTTTATAACCTAGGTTTTAGGTGAGGTTATGAGTTATTATTTTTGGTTTTGAGTTTATTAGTTGGGTAGAAAATTTATTTTTCCTTAAGAGACTAATCGAATCCAGGTCATACATCAAAGTAAGGAAGAAACTAGAAAATGACATCTTAATGTACAAGCTAAACAAACATCAAACAATTTATAAAGCTAGCAAAAGAATAAGAGGCCATTTGTGGTCGGCTCCACAAGACAAACCCAAAATAAATTGGGTAGTCGAAGCCCCTTATACAACCTGACATTACAAATGAATTAATTACAATCAAGAAGGAATTCATGTTATGGGGTCTTCATTTCTTCTTTCTTCTTTTTTTCTTTCTTCTTTGGTTGGTTGGAATGTGGTTGTTTCCAAAGGCTTCACATGGTACATAAGACATAGTCTTATGACCAATGTTCATCCTAATCCCCCATAACAATCATTCCAAATCCTAATTACAAAATTACATGAAAATGGGAAAAGTAAATCTAACTAAAACTTGCAAAATAGAGATTAGCTAAACAAACCACACAATCCCAAGCATGTATATGAATAAATTGGACTTAGCACCCCACACATGGGTAACCAAGTCCACCTAGCCTATTTTGGATTATGCTTAGGGGTATAAGCAACTTGCACAACAAAAGCATTTATTTTTATTACAACTCTTAAGCACAATCAGAAGATAATGATAGACTAAGATCATCCTACCATTCACCTATGTACATACACCCTAACATCCATACTAAACATATACATAAAAAAAACAAACATCAAACCATCACCCTAACATAGACTAGAAATGGTGACTAATGTGTGTGCCATTTAAGGCTTTTGGTATGGCTTAGCTAGCTTTAAGGTTAGAATTTTCTAAGTATGAATGTTCAACTTAGAGGGTGGTTTCATTTAAGTGATTTAGTTGATTTGGTTGATTTTATTTTATGATTTGATTTGGTTTGAATGAACCTACAATTAATTACTGTTGTAAAGAGAGAAAAGAGAAGAGAACTTCTTTCCTCCCTACCTTAAGTAATTTCTAAGGTAGATTCATTATGATTTTATTTGAATGTTTTATTATGTGTTTTAATTAATCCTAAGTTTAGATTTTCCTAAACAAACCTATTCAAAAAAGAAAGGCATTTTAAGATTAAGTAAAGTGAATTACTATCACAAAACACACAACACTTTATTTCTTTCCAACATGTGTAACATGCATATGGATGAATCCTAAGAATATCTATACATGCAAATGGAAATGTTTAGCACACCTTAATGATGAATGCTAAGAGATGTTGCTTAAGGAAATTTGAGTATTTTTATGATTCATGATTTTGTTAAGTAGAAAAGAGAGGAATTTTTTTATCCATTATTCATATGCACATTTACATGTATGAAAGACATCAGTGAGTACAGAGCCATTGTTTTCTACACCAGGGGTATAAGGTACAAGACCTACTTGGGGCTACTTAAAGCCTCGCAATCCTAGGATGTCCAAACTAATATACCACTTTTCTTAAATACATGTGCATAAAAAAGAAATGAATGGAAAAAGAATCATGCAAAAGTTTATGTTTGTTTGTTTGATTTGGTTATGCAATTTATGTAAATGTGAATATCCTTCTTAATGATAACATAGGAATGAAGGAAATGGATTTAAGCAAGTGTTGTGTTCTTTTCAAATGAACTATACACTTTGCAAATCCTATTCAAAACTATGTTAAAAGAAGAGAAGGAAAGTCACATAATGCACATTTTATATTATACTCATGCAAGCTTATAAGTAATTATAAGTACCTTTCATTTGTAGTTTGATTTATAAGTTTTGAAAATAATTTTGATTTAGTAGTGATAATAGCCATTCATATTCTTACTTTAGCCAAAACATGCAATTTGACATAAAAGAAACATTCTATTTTAATTTGATTTTTCAAAAGACATGAATGAATGATTTTCATATGACATACACATTTAGTGTGCTAGGAAAGAAATAAAGTGATGAAGCATGTAAATTCATTCACCCTAATTAATTCCTAAAGACAATCCTATGGAATAAGATTATTTAAAGTGAATCAAAATTTAAAGAAATTTTATTTTGAGTTTGATTTGACTTTAGGAAATGTGAAAAGGTTTATTGGTCCTAACCCATCTCCCACATGTGTGTGATATTTTAGTTTAATTTATATAACCATTAGATTGATTTTATATTTTGTTTAGGTTAAGGTGTAAATTAAGTTCATTAATTACCCCTTACCTACACCTCCTTAACATAATTATTCAAATAATTGTGAGCCAACATATGACATGCAACCACATTGAATTTAAATCAGCAATGCACCTAAGAAAGAAAGGGTCTAATGCAATTGGCTCATAATTGATGATTAATTAAGATAAATGGTGTAATTAAGTACTTTCATAACCCTTCCTACACATGTAGGTTGGATTTGATTTCCTTAAGCTTACTTAGGTTATTGAACACCAAGGTATCTACCCAACAAAGGATTGATTAAGTTCAGATTGATTTTAAAATTTGATTAATTAAGAAGATTAGTGGATTAATCCATATTAAGGAAATTTAGGAAATAAATTTAAGGAAAACTCCCTAATCTTCAAACCTCATTCCCTAAACAATGTTTTCACTATTTAATTAATGATTAAACCATTATTCATTAATTTAATTATTAATTAATTAAGAGAGTGATTAGAGAATTAATTGATTTCCTAATTAACCCATTAATAAATTCCAAGAAAATTAAGAGAGGTCATCCCAAAAAACACCTGAAGTTTGGAATTAATCAATGAATAATTAGGGAGTAATAATTATTAAAATTTAAATAAATCAAATTAAGAAAATACTATTCAAAATCAATTAAAATTAATTTTATATTATTCCCCTTTGAATTATCTTCAAAATTCATTCATATTTTTGATTTTTTTATTTAGTTATGTTTTTTGAAGTTTGAAAAATAATTAAATAACCCTAATTATATAACAAATCCGCCATCATGGCCACTAATGTGTGCGCACATGTGGCCAATGGAATTGGTTATTTAAGTATCATCGCATGCGTCACGTGCTTTTTCTCCTGGATCAAGATCATCAAAAACCTGCAATAGGATTAATCGAGATCTAACATGGATTAATCGACATCCATCCAAAACATGTGGGATGGATGGTCCATGATTCATCCTCACCTCAGCGGAGACCGTCTTGATCCGCTCACTTGAGCTCGATTGAGTGGGATTGAACACACAATCTAAGAGAAAAGAGAAAACATCCAAATTGAATGGTGATTAAGTTTCTTCACAAAGGACCAAAGAATTTATACTAAGCTGATTTTGATCCATACCTCAGAGAGGCTATCACCTGCTCCCAATTGAGGTAGCTTCATCTGTGGAGATGAAGCCTGTTGAAGGTTTGAAGGCTTGAGGTGAGGATCTTCCTATTGGCCAAACTCCTTCATGTGCTTTTGCTTTGGTCTAGCTCCCTCTTCCTCCTTGAGCTTGGAGATGAGCTCAATTGGTCCTCGAAGGTGCTTGCAGAATTGAGCTGATGAAGAATTGAATGGTGATTTATTTCTCACTCACCTCCCCATTTATCAAAACCAAAATGAGAAATAGCTTGGGGAGCAGAGCTTGGAAGTTTCTCCTCTTTCTATGCTCAATCAAGTGAATGACAAATTCAAGTGAAATTGGGGAGTATATCTCCCTGGGGATCAATGAGTCTTTTGCCATTTTGATCAAATTGATCAATGAATGGGTTGTTAGCCATTTTGACATTGACGGTGAGTGAGAGGTGAAGTTTCCATGTGCTCATTTGAGTGGAGGAGTGATTCCATGGAGAATTTTTGGGTGTGGGTTTTTGGGTTGGTTACCAAACCCATTGGGTCATGTGCACCACTCACTCAGTGTCCATTTGGTCCACTAAGAGGTGCCAAGTGGCCATGAAAAGGATATGACCAAATTCCAAGTGAATTGGCCATAGGTTACCCCTTGACCTAGGGTAAAATGGTCATTTGGCTTTGATTTCAATTTGGCAGATTTAGAATAGTTTAAAATTGTTGGTCCAAATTTCAAAGAATTTGGAGTTGATTTGATATTTGGCTCATGTTGACCCATTTAGGTCAAAATGGGTCAACTTGGGTCAGGTTGACCAATTCGTCAAATTGGGTCAAACTAAGGTTGGGTCAAGTTCATTTAACCATTTGAAATATTTTGCATCATTGATTTGGTTCAATTTGATTTATATTTGGTTTTTGGTTCATTTGATTCATTTAGGTCAAATGGGTCAAGTTGACTAATTTGACCCATTTGACCTAATTGGGTTAGTCATGGGTTGGTTTAGGTTTCTTTTTGAAATATTTTGCAAGCTTTGTTTCAATCAATTTTGGTTTGATTGATTTATTTGATTTGACCAGTCAAGTTAGGTTCAGATGGTAGTTGTAGTTGGCCAATTGAGCTTTGGTCAAGTTCAACAAGTGATTTGGAATGAACTTGACCCATTGGTTTCAATCAATTTGGCTTAGATCAAGATTTGACACATTTTGACTTTTAGGTCAAGTTGGGTCAACGGGGTCAAGTGGCCAAAGAGATGATGACTTGGTCAAGTTCAAACATTGATCATGAATTAGTTTGATCAATGGTTTCAATCAATTTAATTTTATGGTGGATTTTGGCTAGTTTAATTTCATTTTGGCTAAGTGTTGACTTGGTCAACCCTAGGTTGACTTGGTTTCAATTTGAGTGATTGATCATCTTATGATGATTGTTGCTCATAATGTGAGGCTTAGATGGGCTTAGTTCAATCCAATTTGGGTAGGATTAGAATTTGGCTCAAAAGGTACTTTAGGTCACTTTGGGTCAAGTGATAAGTGGTCAATTGACTATTGAATCAAGTTTGTTTGAACTCACATATGGACTTATGATTGAAACATAAATCCATTTGCAAGTGATTTGGAGTCAAATGGGTTTTGATTCATTTGACAATTTCAAGTTCAAAGGGTGAACATGAGTTTAATTTGGGTTTGATTTTTGAATTTAGTTTTGGTTTGATGATTGAAGTTTATGTTTATATTTGGATTCATGATTGAAGGATTGAGTGAATCATGAAGAAAATTCAAGGGTTTGAATTGATTTGAGGTTGATTTGGCTAAGTTCAAGAATTTAACTTGAAAGGCTTAGGTTGAATTTTGGTTATATTTTGATTTGAGTTTTGAATTTGCTTTTGGATATTTGAATTAATATTTCATTTATATTTGTAAATATAAATGAGAATATAAATGGTTTATGATAAAATCTCTTAAATTTGATTTGATTTGGATTTGCTTTGAGCTAAGTCTATAAGAAGGAATCAAAGCAACTTAGGAAGGATTTTTTTGAATTTGGAATTCAATTATGGATTTCAATCATTTGGAATTGATTCATGATTTGAGAAAATCCATTAGAATTGATTTAAGATTTGAAAATCAATTTGAATTGATTTGATTGAATTGGTTTGAGAAGTTGATTTGAATTTGAAAAATCAATTGTTGGAATTGGTTTGAGTTTTGATTGGAATTGGTTTGATTTGTTTGATTTGAATTTGAAAATCAAAGTTGGATTGAGTTTGACTTGAAAGGAAGAAGTTGATTTGAAGCTATAAAAAGTTTTCCTAACACCCTAAAGCATGATATTCTATGGCTAACTCTTAAGTCTCTAGGTTGAGTAATCACTAATCATTAGAAGTGTCTTAAGACTAAGAACTCTAGTGTCAAAGAGTCCTATCTAAGATGGAGAGGTTGAGAGCTCATTCTAAAATGAGGTCAACAAAGGACCCAATAAAGGTGTGGTGACAACACATCACACAGGTCATCAAATGATCAATAGCTTAACGAGAAAGATCAACAAAACTAAACTACTCCCAACCCAAGGTGTAGAAGGAATCAAGCTTAGTGCAATGTGACTCATTCAAAGACATAAGAGAGTGAAGGGAATCCACTAGGGATAATGTATGAACCTCCACTAGGGAAACAAGTTCAAGTCATCCACAAAGGATGAGAGGTTTATTTGATTTGAATCTCATCGGGAGAAATTGATTTGATTTGTTGATTTAACTGCTCCACTAGGGATGAAAGGTGAATTCCACTGGGGAGCAAGTTTAAGTCATCCAGGGAGAAGATTGTTAAATATATGGGATTAGAATTTGAGATCTTGGGGAACTAGAGATTTGCCACTAAGGAGAAGCAGATCAATTTGATTTGATTGACTGATTGTTTAGTTTGTTTTGATTATTTTGATTATTTTATTTCACTCTACTAGGGAAGATTGATTGGATTTATTTTGTTTGTTTAGTTGACTCCACTGAGGGAGGAGAGTTGAATTTGTTTCATATTTTTTTTAATTTTTGGATTTTGAGATGGACCGTGTTAGTTTGTGATGGATCGCACTGAGTAGGGGTCATGTAGGCTTAGGTCTAACTCAAGTTTACCAATCCAAATGGGTAGTCTACCAAACATATAATAGAACTAGCCAACCAAAAGGATTGCCTTTCTGCAACAATTTGGAAGAAAGCATAACATCAAAGTAAGGATCTTGTGATCCATTGATGAGGCAATGGATTGAACCCAACCTGAGGTTGACTATTGAGTGAATTACACTAGGAGGACTTAAATCAGCTCAAACATAGTCAAGATTAATATTTAGTTATTTGATGGATCCATTGTGATGACAAAGAAGTAGGGCCATGGCCTGGCTAACAGATTTACCAATAAAGGGAGTAGTCTACCAACCACATAAGTAGACTATCCAAAGGTTTGCCTTGATTTGCAATGGTCAAGTTTAAGAAGAAAGTGGGACTCACATCTTCCAAACAAGGAACCATTAGGTGACATTGCTTGTGCAACAAATTGAACCCAACCTAGGCTAACTATGAGTGAATGCCAGGGGACTTAAATCACCAAAGATAGTCAAGATTAATTTTATTTATTATTTTTTTATGGATCCCATCATTTGATGGATGAAGAGTAGGGGATGTACCTTCTAACATAAATTTACCAATTCAAAGGGGTATTCAACCAATCACACAATAGGACTAGCCAACCAAAGGGATGCCTTTTGATTTGCAATGGTCAAGTTTAAGAAGAAAGCGTGATGACTCACATCTTCCAAAATAAGGAACCATTAGGGTGATCAGTTGCTTGTGCAATAAATCGAACTCGACCTAAGGCTGATTACTGAGTGAATATCGCTGGGGGACTTAGATCAGCTCAAAGATAGTCAAGATTAATTTTATTTTTTAAATTATTTTTGATTGATTCTATAATTTTGAGATGGATCACACTGAGAAGGAGCTTATATCAGCCTAGACCTATCTCAAATTTACTGAACCAAAGGGAGTAGCTTCCCGGTCGAGGGGAAAACTATCCAACCAAAGGAGTACCTTTCGATTTGCAATGGTCAATTCAGGGGAAGAAAGCACAAGGACTCACATCTTTCTACTAAAAGACCATGATGCTCACTTTGGGTTAAATCAACCTGACTTAGTGGCTATCCAATTGCATAAACATGCTAGAAAGAAGATGACTTACATCTTCTAGAGCAAAATGACTATGCAAACTACTTTTTGAAAAATAGATTGAACCCCACCCAAGGGCAACTATGAAGAGAGTCATCCAAGGATTTATCTCTAATGAAGTTGGCTATCATGGGAGTTCTAAGAGCCCCAAAGATAGGAAGTCTGCTTGGGAAAAGGGGTCCTTTGGGGGCTTGAATTCTTAATCCACAAGCAAATATCTTGTTTGTTTATTTAATTTGTTTATCATGGACTCTATTAGTTTGCAAGGGATCAAATTAAGAAGGAGTTTCTATTAGCTAGACCTATCACAGATTTATTGAACTAAGGGAGAATCTACACATTCGTTGAACAAATTCTCTAACCATTGGCACCAGAAAGGGGACTATAATCCAAAAGTAACCCATGTAGTGTCTAAATCGCAAAGGACGGATCCAAGTAGAGTGCCCATGGAAAAGTGCTAAGGGCTTCATCCAAACCCAGAGAAGATAATATGCATAGATGATGGTCAACTCAAAAAAGAGGACTCACCGCCAAGAGTGGTGTATCCAATGGGTGAGTCACTGTCAGCATAGCGAACATCAACCAACCTAAGGTGGCTTGGTATAATCACCTAGAAGAAATCATGACTACATCCTCTATGGATATATGGATTATCTTGATTTCAATGATATCCAACCTGTGGTGACTACTCAATGCTAGAGGGGACTTGCATTAACTCAAATGTAGTCAAGAGGAAAGAGCCTGGGACTTACCCTAAACCTCAAATATACTCAATGTAGATTATGATGATTAGTTTGAAGAAAATCAGGACTCACATCTTCTTAAACAAACAACATGAGGTAGCTTCCGTCAAGAATAAGTCTACCAAACTAATAAGGTGCTTATTGGTTTCAATGATAAGTCGTGAAGAAAGTGGGACTCACATTCTCTGAGTGACCTGGGTGATAAACTAGCAGGTAGTATATCAACCACCTAGTTTAATGAGGAGTGACATAGGGGGCTTGCTCCCACATCAAAGTAGCCCGAGACAAAAGATTTGTGTTTGTATTTGTGCTTGTGATAAAGAGAATAGGATGTCACTTTGGTTGTCTTACACTTATCCTAAACACGTTGGGGAATTTGATTGAATGATGACATGGATGCCAGCAAGGATTCCCACCAAAAAAGGATGTCGCTTGAGTTCTTTTACACCTAACTTAGTCATGCTAATTGAAATGGGATGCCTCTTGGGTTCTCTCACACCCATTCTAGTAGCATCGGTGAATATTTGATTATGTTCATGTTATGAAAGAGGGATAGAATGCCTCTTGGGTTCTCTTACACCTATCCTAAACACATCATAGCGGATTCGCAAGACAAGCAAACAATGCTTCGAAATAAGAGAAGATTTTGATGAATTGGAATGAAATTTTATTCTTTTGTTGATAATTATATTCAAACATGATTTATGGGTAATATTTCTTTAAATAGAGCCCATTAATTGAAGCAGTGTTCCCCTTACAATTAATAAGTTGATAAGATCCTCCATAGGCCTCTTTATCACAAAAAGCCTTCCCAAGTGGTTCAAACTTGCCTCCCATCTTGATGGTAATTAGTCTCTTTGAATACAAGTTCTCCTTATAAAAGCATGACTAGCTTATTGTTATAGAATCATTTTGTCTTTGTACAAAGGTGGGTTGTTCTCAAAGAAGAATCATGATGGTGAGGTAGTAGAGCACTCTCCTTCCTTCATCATTGGGCCAACAAAGCATCGAGGAAGTCGTCCAATGCAATAGTATAGAGGATGAGTGGCCTAGGATAGGGGTCTAGAACCGGCGCCACCAACCGCTTGATATCTTCAAAGGCATGCTAGCACTTGTCATCCCACTTGAACTTGGCATCTCTTTTGATAAGTGCTAAAATGGCTTGCATCTCCCCAATAGGTTGAGATAAAGTCTTAGATATGCCAACTCTTGGAAAGATGAGTTGAGTTAAACTTTTGGGAGGTGGCATTTCTAAGATAGCTTTGATCTTTTGAATCTATTTCTATTCCTGTCGGACAACAAACCTAAGGAATTCCTAAGCTACTAGAATGCACACTTGGGATTCATTTTGAGGTTATATTCTCTTAACCATTCAAAAATTACTCTCAAGTCAAAGAGATGGTCTTTTTCTTGCTCTTACTACTAGATCATCAACATAGCACTAATGATGGATGAGTTCATTGAAGATGCGAGTCATGGCACATTGGTATGTAGCACCGCATTTTAAGGCCGAAAGGCATGACCTTATAATAATAGATTGATCGGGGTTCAAAAATAGTATTTCTTTCATCCTCGGGGGCCATCTTGATTTAGTTATAGCAGATGACCCATCCATGAAGGAGAATCTTGCATGAGATGAGGCGTCCACCATTAGATCTAGTATAGGAAAAGGAAACTCATCCTTAGGACATGCCCTGTTTAAGTCCCTGAAATCGACGCATATGAGAATTTGGCCATTCTTCTTCTTAATTAGGATGACACTGGCTAACTAGGTAGGGTATTTTTCTTCCTTGATAAAACCATCATCAATCATTTTCTTGACTTCAAAAATGACCTATTTTTTTATTTCTAATTGCATGCAGCTAGGAGCTTGCTTGATAGGGTTGGTGTTAGGGCTATTTTTGGTTATGTAAGATGAGATAATCGGCATCTCTTCATAGCTCCATGCTAAGTCCTTAAACTCAATCAATAGCTAACTAAGTCATTGGTTTCTTCTTCATTCAACAATGGCGATGTATGTCGGGGCGGATTTTCTTCCATCTTGAGGTTGATTTCTTTAAGCTTGTCAATTGTTAAATGGATCTCCTCTTCAAATTCTAGTGATGAATTTTTGATTTGGAGATCATCTGAAGTTTCTAAATAGACATCCTCTTAAGAGATAGTGTGGTGTGAAAAGAACTTATCAGACTCCAAATGATTGGTGATAATTAAGCATTAATCTTCATCGGACCCACTATCAAATCTAATCGATCTTGATTGTGCATCCTACCTATTGTTCCATAGCTTTTTGAAGTACTCTGACCTGTGCTTGGACCATGTATAAGGGATCAAATCCTTCTTTGTAATATTAATAACACAAGGCAAGTACCAATCAAAAGGCAATTTCATTAGTTCCTTATTTGAATTATCCTCAAGTCCTATATTAGTTTTTGGACTTGAGGATGATGATCCCAATAAGAATCTCTTCAGCTTGACATCTCTGGAAGACTGAGGGGATTCCTTAACTACTAAACCTTCAACCTTTAGGAGAAAAGTGAGATTAGAGCTAAGGTTTCTAATTACTGCCTGATAGTTTCATATATACTTGATTTGAAAACATTCATGCCTTGTTTGGAGGCCTGGTCTTCGTTGCTATCCGGCTTGAGTGTCACCTCAAATGAAACCCACTGAGAGAGGTTGGTTGGTATGCTAATCACATTAGACTCATCCTCCGAGCTGGATTCCAAGTCTATGTGAATAGTAGGGGTACTCTTGTGAACTGGAACATAACCCCTATTGGTTGGTGGCCAACCAGGGGTCTTTCACCTCTAGGACTACCCTGTTGCCTCTACCTCACGGTGGAGGTCGAGTCATCCTACCCACATGTCCATATGATGGAATGAAGTATGGGTGGAATGTGATATGCGGCTCTACTTCTTCTTCAATGTCCTTTTATCATTCATTTGTATTTTCATCTTTCTCTTCTTTTTCTTTTTCTTATTTTTTCTTTTGCATTTGAATTTTGACTGATTCATGAGAAAAGGTGCTTTAAGGAAGATAGTAGGTCGCATCTTCATATATCTCAACCTTTATACTAAAAATGGTTTTTCATCTCCTTTGACATAATATTCAATCCCATCCTTCATGAATTTGGTGCACTGATAGAGGAAAGATGGAATCATCTTATTCTAATGTATCCAAGGCTTACTGAGCAAAGCAGTGAATGAAGTATTTGAATCAATGATATAGAACTTGGCTTCAATCTTCCATTCACCTATCTCCAAAGGTAACATTGTGGAACCTAAAGCCCTCTCACCCTATTCATTGAAACCTCTCAACTTCATCTGATCTCCTCGAGTGTAAAGATGTCGATCCTCAAATAGGCAAGGGTCTTTAGACTCATAATGTTCACTGATGCACCTGAATCAATAAGAACTCTAGAAAGTCTGAATCTGACATGTACACTGTAATGTAGAGGGCTCAGTTGTGCTCCATGCCCCCCTTGGGCTTCTCTGGGATAATGTTCCTCCTCTCCTATAGTAGTCAGCTGAGCTAAGCATATCTTTAGATCAAGAAGAGCCTTGATTAATGATTCCCTCATCTCTTTGGATAAGACAAGGGCATCATATATGCTTAACTTAGATGACAACTTTTTCATGTGAGAGAGGACATTGTAGTCCACCTTGGGTTGATCCTCCACAAGCATATCCAAGGGTGGAGCATCCTGTGGAGGGGCTTCTCGATCATCTAAACCAATGACTTGTTTCCCCTTATCTTGAGGTGCTGCCCTAGAAAGTAAAACATTACCACTACAGAGATTGACTTCAATTATTTCTTATGGCAGGTTAGTGGAAGATTTTATCTACTTGTCAAGCTCACTTATAGCTTCTCTTATGGGACCCTTATAATCGGATGATTCCAAGTCTATCTCAAGATGTGAACCCATAGGATTCAAAGATGGAAAGTCCAACTCTGAATCATAAAGAGGAAGACCAGAGTTGTTATAATTATTGTTTAGACTTGGAGAGTTTTTAGTAAGAGTAGAAAAAGATAACCCATCAGAAGTGACACAAAAGTAATTCAAACTAGCTTCATTCCTTGATTTCTTAAGTTTTGAAGGAGGTAATAGTAGAAATCTAGTAAAGTAAGTGGGGTGAGAGATTTGATGCCCTCATCTATCGATATAAGATATCTAATATAGGAAAAGCTAGCTGAAGTAGAGGTGCTCACATATGTAGTAGCTGCAACGATGGACATGAGGCTAGGCTCAGTTAGTGGTTGCACTACTTGGCTATCCCGGGATGGCTAGTCACTACTCTTCTTTGCTCTACCTTCCTAAGTTATCTTGGATAACTTGCAAACCTTCCTTGATGTTGGAGGTTCGAGCTATCTCAGGCACCTGCAAGAAAAGTTTCTTGATTTTGGACACAATCTTCTTAGAGATTCGGGATAAGGAGATATCCCAACCTTCTATAGTTTTGAAAGGATCACAGGTATCCCAAAGGATTACACTAATGAAATTGGATGGTTGTTTCACAAGGTATTCCTTTGAGATAACTATGGTGCTTGTCTTGAAGCTGTGTTCAAGTTAGTCCTTGAATGTAAAGCAATCCTCTAAAACATGACCTAGCATGTGGTGGTAGGGGAAAAAGTTAGAAGCATTGCTTTTGCCCACTTCCTCCAGCCTTCTAGGATCGGGTAGCTAAAAATCAGGCTTCTTAAAGATATTCTTAAAGATTTTTTTGATTACCTCCCTCTTAAATGAATATGGTTTATTTAGTTTATCCATAAGATTATGTGGACCGTAGCTACCTGACAGCGGGTATGTTTATCGCTATTGTAGATATGGTTGAGGAGGAGGCGGTGAGGGCCATGGGGGCTATGGGGGTGGTAAGATGGCCTGGTGGTGGTAGGAGGTGGAAGTGGATGGAGCTGAGGTCACTACTACCGCCGGTGCTTCCCTTGTCTACTACTATCACGGCCCCTAGCTTCTTCTCATAAGCTTTCTATGGCTTTGTCTTTGTTGATTTATCCAGAAAAGGCAACTGTTTGGCTTCTCCTTATAAGTTAGCCTCCTTGTTGATTAGCTTCCCAAATATTTTTATGGTAAATCTTTGAGCATGAAGGAAATCGGGCCATGAATATTCTTTAGCAGAATTTTAATGGTATGCTACTCACACAACTGCAGTTTGCATTTCATACTCAAATTACACCATCTAAGAATATAATCAATGAGGGATTCACCAGGGTGTTGTTGAGCCAAAACGAGATCGCCTACAGCCACCCTTTGCTGAGCTCCAGCAAATTTCTTAATAAAGAGTTTCTCCAACTCAGAAAAAGTCTTCACTAACTCGGAAGTTCCCAATCAAGGCTATGCTGCCGACAAAAAGTTGAAGAGTAAATCATCACCCATCGCTAATTGGCTGAACAATGTCGCCTTTGTCACGCCATGAAGCTCTTGAAAGAAGGTGGCATAAAAATCTTAAGATATTGGATGGCATCAAATTCCTCTAGGTAGGGTCTACCTTTTAGAATCGTTGATCCTCCTCGGGCTTGAGCCAACGCTCCTCTCACTTGCTGCTCAACCATGGTTTTAATGTCCTTTTCCTGTATAGAGGTACTATCGACTACCTTTCTATACAAGCTGGTGCTGCTCTGCTCTACTAGAGGTAAAGTCTTGGTTGGATCCAAGACATGCAATAACTCAGGCTGACTAGTCTCTACGATAGTAGGATACATTGTTGGGGATTGGTTCTGAAGTGCCAAAATCACTACTAGCAAGTCTTCAAGCCTATTCCCCATCATATCTATTTGTTCATCCTTTTACTTTAATTGTTGAAGGAGGTGTTGGGTTGAGTAGGTTGTGTCTTCCTACTCAGTTGCAGCACCTTCCAACTCTGCTGATCATGAAGGAGGGAACCCCTAGTGTCTACCATGTGTACCCCTACTGAATCCTCTAATAAATGATCTTCATTAGGATTAAAATGAACCTTCTCATCCTCTAAATTAGACTAGGCATATCCTGAGATCTCCTGCTTCTCCACTAGATACTGAGCTATAATGTCATCTAGGGATCAGTCTAACTGAACATGTATAAAATATCGAGACTGATCGGTAGTAGGATCACTGTCATGAGAAAATAGACACTTAACTTCTACTGCTGGTGGAGAGCTAACCCTATGAGGGCTGCACTCACTAGAAGAAACATGCTCGACATCAGATCCGGATGGAGTGGTACTCCTAGGAGAATCTATAGCCACAACTGCTCTCCTCCCTCTACTATCTCCATACACCGCCAAGGGTGGTGGTGGTGATGGAATGATTACTATGCTCCGTGATCGTCATTCCTTCTTCACCATAATGAAGTTCAAGCAGAGAGCTCCTTGCCTCACAATGGTGTAGATAGGAATGGGATCTAGACATAGTTGGATCATGGGGCTCTCTTCTCCTCGATGCCTTCATGGCCCGGGAATGGTGATGATGGAACATGTATGAGATGGTAGGTGGAGAGGGTGTGAGGCACCATTGACTCTCTCTGAATAGGAGCTCCTCTACTATGGTGGGTAGTACTCATCAGTAAGATGATATCAATATGATCGACACAAGTAGCGTGCCGGTCTGGAAACTCAACAAGGGCTGAGCCTATTGACTGCCTCTTGTACCTCCATCACTCCTGGCTAGTAATATGTACTGATGTACGGGCCTCCCTGGTCCTCTCCTATCTGATCTGTCTACCCACACTATGGGGAATGATTGAACGTAAATCAAACTGACTCGATCATCCATAAGCTCGCACCAAAGAATTGATCTGGTGTGTATGAATTCCTCCTCACCATAGAGCCAAAATGTCGAGGTGAAATTCCCATTCTCTATCCATCTAGAGAGAGGTGAAACTTTCTGTGATCGAGGAAACCATCCTAGGAAACTCCTCAGACGGAAAAATACCTCCAACTCCCTGCTCAGGGTGTGATACTTGATCATGATTCTGTTTTCACCAAGACCCAGTAAGTCGAGATGGGAACTAGACCCACCCTCAAAGGTAGAGGAGACAATCCCAGAATCGTTTTCCCGAGGAGCCAATAGTAAGTGTTACCTGCAGGGGCGCAAGGGGAACAACTGCAGACGCTGTAACTGCTATGCGCATAACCGCCTCTTCAGTGAGGGATCTCAATTAGATGGTAACTCAACTTGGATGACCCCACTATCATGATCCGCTACTATCGGTGGTGACCTACATGTGATCCTCAAAGCCTCAGCCAAAATGGATGAGGTGGGCAAAGTCAGACTGTGGAAGGCTAGCCTGATTCAAGGCCAAGTCCATTCCAAAAGGAAATGTAACATACTTTGTAATTTGAAACCGAACGACCAACTAAATTGACTAAAAACCGAATGAAAGTCAATTGGAAAATAAACCAATTAGATTTCGCTTTGTTGATTTTTTTTAATTTTGATTTAGAATTTGAACCCACACTAACAACTTGAAAGTGTTAAGTCAAATGATTTAGAAGAAAGATTTTGAATTGATTGGAAAGGGGATTTTTGAATGTAGAATCCATTTTCAACAAATTTGTGTATGTTGAAAATGGGTTCAAATATTTTCTTGAGAGATTGATGCTTCCATAGGTTCATATTTGATTTTAATTTTTGATTGTTTGGGGACCCTTCATTTAACAAATTTGAGTATGTTAAAGTAAAGGGACAATTGATTTTATTTTGAATTGAAATTTTGGAATTTACTCACTTAGCAAATTTGGGCATGCTAGGTAAGGTGTTTGAAAATAATTTCTTCTTTTATTTTCTTGTTTTAGAATCATGTGTGAATTTGAGAATGGAATCTTCACTTAGCAAATATGGGTATGCTAAATGAAGAATCCAAATGTGTTTTATTTTTGAATATTTTTGAAAATAAGATTCTTAGAAAATTTAGGTATGCTAAGGAAATCAATGTGTGTTTTGTTTTTGATGATTTTTGTAAAGAGAATTCTTAGCAAATTTAGGTATGCTAAAAAAATTCAAATGTATTTTGTTTTTGTTGATTTTTTAAAAGATGATTCTTAGCAAATTTAGGTATGCTAAGGAAATTCAAATGTGTTTTGTTTTTGATGATTTTTGAAAAGAGGATTCTTAGCAAACTTAAATATGCTAAGGAAATCCAAATGTTGTTTTTTTTTTATTTTTGATTTTTATTTTGATTTTTGAAAAAGAGGATCTTCATTTTACAAATTTGGCTATGCTAATGAAAGATCCAAATGTAGTTTTAATTTTGATTTTCATTTACATTTTTTTTGTTGAAAAGATGATCTTCATTTAGCAAATCTAGGTATGCTAAATGAAATATCTAAATGTTGTTTCAATTTTGATTTTGATCTTGATTTTGATTTTTTATTTTGATTTTGGTTTTTTTTTTTTTTTTAAAGGAGGATCTTCATTTAGAAAATTTGGATATGCTAAATGAAAGATCCAAATATTATTATTATTATTATTATTTTGATTTAGTGGATCTTCATTTAGTAAATTCAGGTATGTTAAATGAAGGATCCAAATGTTGCTTCAATTTTAAAAGATGACTGTCAATTTTTGACCTTTTGAAAATATGTTTGTTGATTTTTTTTAAATGTGTTTGTTGATTTTATTTTTGAAAATATGATTATTGATTTTATTTTGAAAATGAAATCTTCATTCAATAAAGATGTACATTTGTGCTTTTAGAAAATATGATTGTTGCTTTTATTTTTGGAAATGAAATCTTCATTCAATAAATTGAATGAAGATGTTCATTTGTGCCTTTTGAAAATATGATTGTGGATTTTATTTTTGGAAAGAGATTTATTGATTTTCTTTTTGGAAAATATGATTGTTCATTTTATTTTAAAAATGAAATCTTCATTCAATAAATTGAAAGAAGATGTACATTTACTTTTGAAAATATGATTTTGGATTTTATTTTGAAATGATCCTACAAATAATAACCATGAAGATAATTAGATGAGAGTGATTTATGAAAATTTTTGTGCAAATATTTTATTATGTGAATCTTGAAAAAGTGATTTTTAGAAATTGATATTTTTGTAAAGGATTTATTTTTCTTTATTTTTGTAATGAACCTTTCCTTACCATTAAAAAATGGTAAGAAGGGAGTCTCTAGTTATTTCTTTTTATTAAATTTTTATTTTCACTTATTGTGAAACCCAACTGGGGTTTTAAGACCCACACGGAATGAGATCCTAAAACCTAAAGGATGTTGGTTAGCTTAGCTTAAGGATGAGTGCCAACAGAAAAGAAAGATAGTCTTAGATTCATATAAAATACAAACCCACTATCGATACTTAGAGACAACGATCATTTCGCAAAGATGGAAAGAGGAACCTTCCCTATTGGAGTCTCCAGAAAAATCTGTGGTGAAAATTTTTTATTATTGATCTGATCTTTCTAAAAGAGAAAAGAAATAAATAAAGAACCAAAAATATTTAAAACCCTTCTTGTGTTGGACACCATGCAAATCCATAGATGTTCTTATTAGGGTTATCAGGTATGACATTAAAGAATGACCTACTATCTCAAGAAACAGAAGTCACCATTATACGAATGGACCAGACCATCTTAATAAGGGCTCCTAAAGACTATGGGACTTCAGAATGTACCAGAGATTCTTCCCATTCTTTACCTGGAAAAGTTAAGCAGGGTTTATTTTAAATCGGGTTTGTTAAGCTCCCTACAGAGACAAGCCCGCATAGTTAATTAAATCCTAAGGAATATGATTCCTTAGAAATACTCTCGATCAAGGTAAATTATCGTTCTCTCCAAAGATTTTCAAGATAGGACTAACAATCAATTGGTTTATTTTTAGAAGATTAAGTGGGATTCATCAAGAGGATGGAGTTATTATTGAATCCAAAGAAAGATAAGTAGGGGATGTTTATGATGCTATAAAGCCTAGTAAGCATCCCAAACTATCATATGGTTGGGCTTTATATTTTTAAAATTGAGGAGATTTATTTATTTGAGTTGAATTTTTATTAGAAATCTAGGGCATACAATTCCATAACACAAGATCATGGGAATCCTTAAGAGGTGAGGATTTATGCTTATAGCCTATACAGAGCAGTAACAACCTCTGAACCTAAATCTAGGTAGCTTTGATGAGGGAAAAGGCACGACCTAAATCTAAGGAGAAAATGGGTATTTGGTTTATCTCCACAAGAGAGGATAAACCACCTGACTGTTGGACTTACAACCGCCTAGGGGTGGCCGCCAACTAACTCCTCCTATGATTTTAAATGCATATAGGCAAGTCATATGCTTTTGCAAGATAGCTAAGTTATTATTTATTTAGAAAGAGACTAAGTCCTTAAACACACTCCCTAAGAGACTAGATCATGTAGAGCATGATTAATGACTTAAATCTAATGAAAATTTTTGTTTATATTTTATTTTCATTTTTGGACAATTCATTTGACACAAGCTTTAGGATTCATATGCCTAATACATGAGAAATTAGATTATGGGCCAAACTCAGCAAGAAATGAGGTGTGTTTCCACCATGGCTCTCAAAGGTCAAGCCAAATTCTCTAGCAAAGATGGAAGCCCTCCATAATAAGAGTGAAACAAGATACTTTTTATACATGATGTGAAAACATACAACATCCAGCTAAGGGGTTGCTAAATCTTTTATCTTGCTTTATAACCTATGCTTTAGGTGAGGTTATCAGTTATTATTTTTGGTTTTGAGTTTCTTAGTTGGGTAGAAAATATATTTTTCCTAAGAGCCTAATCACATCTAAGCTATACATCAAAGCAACAAAGAAACTACAAAAACACGTCATCTTAATGCACAATCTAAACAAACAATAAACAATTTATAAAGCTAGCATAAAAGAATAAGAATCTTTTTATGGTCAGACTCCACCGCACAAACCTAAAAACAAAATGGATAGTCGAGATCTATCATTATACAACTCGTATTACAAATGAATTAATTACAATCAAGAAGGAATTCATGTTATGGGGGTCTTCATTCTTCATTTCTTCATTCTTATTTCTTCTTTCTTCTTCTTTCTTCTTAATGTACTCCAAAGGCTTCACATGGTATTACAAATGAATTAATTACAAATGAATTAATTACAATCAAGAAGGAATTCATGTTATGGGGGTCTTCATTCTTCATTTCTTCATTCTTATTTCTTCTTTCTTCTTTTTTTCTTTCTTCTTTTGGTTGGTTGGAATGTGGTTGCTCCAAAGGCTTCACATGGTACATAAGACATAGTCTTATAACTAATGTTCATCCTAATCCCTCATAATAATCATTCTAAATCCTAATTGTAAAATTACATGATAATGGGAAAAAGTAAATCTAACTAAAACCTATATAATAGATATTAGCTAAACAAATCACATAATCCCAAGTATATGAATAAATTGAACTTAGCACCCCACACATGGGTAACCAAGTCTACTTAGCCAATTTTGGATTATGCTTACGGGTATAAGCAACCTGTACAGCAAAAGCATTTATATTTTTATTACAGTGCCCCTTAAGCACAATCCCCTGCAGAAGATAACGATTAGACTAAGATCATCCTACCATTCAGTCTACGCACATACACCCTAACATGTAGACTAAAACATCATATCAAAAAATAAAAGCAAACATCAAACTATGCACCGCCCTAATATAGGACTAGAAATGATGACTTAGCCTAACGTGTGTGTCATTTAAGGCTTGTGTGGTATGTCTTAGCTAGGCTTTAAGGTTAGAATTTTCTAAGTATGAAGGGTTCAATTTAGAGGGTGGTTTCATTTAAGTGGTTTAGTTGATTTGGTTAAATTTTATTTCATGATTTGATTTGGTTTGAATGAACCTACAATTAATTACTAAGTATTGTAAAGAGAGGAAAAGAGAAGAGAACTTCTCTTTCCTCCTTACCTTAAGTAATTTCTAAAGTAGATTAATTAATGATTTTTATTTTAGTGATGTTTTATTATGTATTTTAATTGATCATAAGTTTATATTTTCCCTAAACAAATCTATTCAAAGAGAAAGGCATTTTAAGATTAAGTAAAGTGAAGTACTATCACAAAGCACATAACAATTTATTTTTATCCAACATGTATAACATGCATATGGATGAATCCTAAGCATATCTATACATGCAAAGGGAAATGTTTAATAAACCTTAATGATGAATGCTAAGAGATGTTGCTTAAGGAAATTTGAGTATTTTTATGATGCATGTTTATCCATTACTCATATGCACATTTACATGTATGAAAGACATAAGTGAGTACGACACCATTATTTTTTACACCAGAGGTGTAAGGTACAAGACCTACTTGGGGCTACTTAAAGCCTTGTAACTCTGGGATGTCCAGACTAATATACTACTTTTCTTAAATACATGCATGCAAGAAATGAATGGAAAAGAATCGAAAAGTTTTGTTTGTTTGTTTGATTTGGTTATGCAATTTACATGTGTAAGTGTGAATATCCTTTTTAATTGATAACATAGGTAGGAATGGATTTAAGCAAGTGTTGTATTCTTTTAAAATGAACTATACACTTTGCAAATCCTATTCAAAACTATGTTAAAAGGGAAGAGAAGGAAAATTCACATAATGCACATTTTATATTACACTCACATGCAAGCTTATAAGTAATTATAAGTAGCATACCTTTTATTTGTAGTGTTTGATTTATAAGTTTTAAAAATAATTTTGAATTTAGTAGTGATAATATTCATTCATATTCTTACTTTAGCCAAAATATCCAATTTGACATAAAAGAAACATTTCATTTTAATTTGATTATCCAAAAGACATGAATGCATGATTTTCATATGACATACACATTTAGCATGCTAGGAAAGAAATAAAGTGATGTAAGCATGTAATTTCATTCACCTTAATTAATTCCTAAAGCAATTCAATGGAATAAGATCATTTAAAGTGAATCAGATTGTTTAAAGAAATTTTTAGTTTTATTTTGAGTTTTATTTAACTTTAGGAAATGTGAAAAGGTTTGCTGGTATTAACCCATCTTCCACATGTGTGTGCTATTTTAGTTTAATTTTTAGAACCATTAGATTGAATTTATGTTTTGTTTAGGTTAAGGTGTAAATTAAGTTCATTAATTACCCCTTACCTACACCTCCTTAACATAATTATTCAAACAATTGTGAGCCAACATATGACATGTAACCACAATGAATTTAAATAAGCAATGCACCTTAAGAAATAAAGGGCCTAATGCAATTGGGTCATAATTGATGATTGATTAAGCTAAAGGGTTTCATTAAGTACTTTCATAATCCTTCCCACACATATAAGTTGGATTTGATTTCCTTAAGCTTACTTAGGTTATTGAACACCTAAGTATCTACCCAGCAAAGGATTGAAAAAGTTCAGATTGATTTTGAAAATTTGATTAAGTTAATTAAGAAGGTTATTAGTGGATTAATCCTTAATTGGATTAAGGAAGAAAGGGGGTTTAGGAAATAGCTTAAGGAAAACATCCCAAAATTATTCCATAAACCTCCTGATCCCTTAAATAATGTTTAATTATCTTAATTAAATGATTGAACCATTATTCACATGCATAATTACCCTTAATTACATTAAGAGAGTGATTAGAGATTCATTAATTAATTTCCTTAATTAACCGATTAATAAATTCCAAGAAAATTAGTGGAGGTAGAGGTCATCCCCTAAAACATGCCTATGAAGTTTGGAATTAATTAATGGAGTAATTAGGGAGTAATTAGAGTTATTCAATTTCAAATAAACCCAAATTAAGGAAAACCCATTGTTCAAAATCAATCAAAATTAATTTTATATTATTCCCTATTTAATTATCTTTAAAATGAACCCTCATTCATTTTTGTTATGATTTTTCTATATTTAGTTATATATTTTTGAAGTTTTAGTGATTAAGGTTAACTAAATAACCCTAATTATATAACTAATCTCGTTGGTGCCACGTGGACCGCTAACGTGACGCTCGCTTTCCCTGCAGTGCGGTGAGATTGGTTATTTAAGTTGTCACACCAGCTGCATAGTCAGCCAGCAGCACTATGTGCTTTTCCTTAGACCATACGATCAAAGATCGAATGATCAAGATCAGGCCCACGGTATCAAAGGGATTAATCATGGGATCTAACTTGGATTAATCATGATCGTCCATCCAAAACATGCAGGATGGATGTTCATGATTCATCTCTGCCCTCACTTGCAAGAGATGGCAATCGTCCATCCCTTAGGACTTGATCTAAGCTCACTTGTGCTCAGATTAAGTGGGGATTGAACACACACCATCTGAGAGCAAAGAGGAAGACATTCAATGGTTGAATTCTAATGGGATGAAAGTTCCCTTCACAAAGGACTAAAGAATTCTATACCTAAGCTCGATTTTGATTCATACCTCGCCGGAGGCTATCACCAGCACTCTCAACCATCGAGGTAGCTTCGTCTAGTGGTGATGAAGCCCTATTGAAGGTTTGAAGGCTTCAGGTGGAGTGGAACTTCCACTTGGCCAAACTCCTTTTCAAGTGCTTGCAGCTTTGGTCTAGCTCCCCCTTCCCAGGGCTTGAGAGCTTGGAACTTGATTTGGGTGAGCTCGATTGGGTCCTTTGAAGGTGCTTGCAAGAGGAATTGAGCTCTGATGAAGAATTGAATAAGATGGATTTCTCACTCACCTCCCCTATTTTCAATTTAAGCAAAACTGAAATTGGAGAGCTTGAATGAACTTGGGAGACCTTGGGAGAGCTTGGAATTATTTCCTCTGAGTTCCTATCACTCAATCGAGAGTGAATGAATGAAATTCAAGTGAAATTAAGAGGAGTATATCTCCCCCTAGAAGGATCGGATAGTCAATCTTGACTCTTCTATTTTGATCAAATTGATCCTAATGAGTGAGTTGGTTAGGCCATTTTAAGCTCCACATGGTTCGATTTTGGTAGAGGAGTGGAGTGCTAAAGTTTCCATGTGCTCATTTGAGTGGAGGAGTGATTCCATGTAGAGAATTTCCTATTAGGTAGTTAGTTTTGGCCTTGGGTTGGATTTGGTTGACCCAAACCCATTGGGTCCTGTTCACCACACTAATCAATGTCCATTTGGTCCACTAAGAGAGTGTCAAGTGGCCATGAAAAGGATATGACTAAATTCCAAGTGGAATTGGCCATAGGTTACCCCTTGACTAAGGGGTAAAATGGTCATTTGGCTTTGATTTAATTTGGACAGATTTGGAATAGTTTGAAATTGGGTTGGTCCAAATTTCAAGGAATTTGGAGTTGATTTAATATCATTTGGCACATGTTGATCCATTTAAGTTAAAAATGGGTCAACTTGGGTCAAGTTGACCAATTTGGTCAAAATGGGTTAAACCAAGGGTTGGGTCAAGTTCATATGACCATTTGAAATATTTTGGAATCATTATTTTGGTTCAATTTCATTTATATTTGGCTTTGGTTGATTTGAATTCATTTAGGTCAAATAGACTGACCAATTTGACCACCCATTTAACCTAATTGGGTTAGGTCATGGGTTGGTTTAGGTTTGGTTGGTCTTTTGAAATGTTTTGGCAGCTTTAGTTTCAATCAAGTTTGGTTTCATTTAATTTTTTCTTGATTTGACATTTTAGGTCAAGCTGGATTCACGGTCAATTCGGCTAGGTTAGGTCTAGTTGGCTAATTGAGGATTTGGTCAAGTTCAACAAGTGATTTGGATTGAACTTGACCCATTGGTTGCACTCAATTTGGCTTAGATCAAGATTTTACACATTTTGACTTTTTAGGTCAAGTTGGGTCAACTTGGGTCAAGTAGCCAATTCGGCTAAGTTAGGCTCAAATGATGACTTGGTCAAGTTCAAACATTGATCATGAATTAGGTTAGATCAGTGGTTTCAATCAATTTAGCCTATGGTGGATTTTAGCTAGTTTAGGTTTAATTTTGGCTAAGTGTTGACCTGGTCAACCCTTAAGTTTGACTTGGTTTGACCCAATTTGAGTGATTGATCATCTTATGATGATTGTTTCTCACAATGTGAGGCTTAGATGGGCTTAGTTCAATCCAATTTGGGTAAGATTAGAATTTGGCTCAAAAAGGCACTTTAGGTCACTTTGGGTCAAGTGAGCCTAAGTGGGTCAATTAACTTGATCAAGGCTTGAATCAAGTTTAGTTGAACTCACATAAGGACTTATGATTGAAACATAAATCCATTTTCAAGTGATTTGGAGTCAAATGGTTATGATTCATTTGACAATTTCAAGTTCAAAGGGTGAACATGAGTTTGATTTATGTTTGATTTTTCAATTTAGTTTTGGTTTGATGATTGAAGTTTATGTCATGATTGAAGGATTGATTGAATCATGAAGAAAATCCAAAGGTTTGAATTGATTTGAGGTTGATTTGGCTAAGTTCAAGAATTTGACTTGAAAGGCTTGAATTTAGGTTAGATTTGGATTAGAGTTTTGAATTTGGTTTTGGATATTTGAATTCATATTCCATTTAAATTTTTGAATATAAATGAGAATATAAATGGGTTATGAGAAAGTCTCTTGAATTTGATTTGATTTGGATTTGATTTGAGCTAAGTCCATTAGAAGGAATCAAAGTGACTTATGAAGGATTTTTTTGAATTTGGAATTCAATCATGGATTTCAATCATTTGGAATTGATTCATGATTTGAGAAAATCCATTGGAATTTATTTAAGATTTGAGAATATCAATTAAGTTGGAATTGATTTGAGATTTTATTTGAAATTGGTTTGAGTTTGAAGTTGATTTGAATTTGAGAAAGTCAATTAAGTTGGAATTGATTTGAGTTTTGACTTGAAAGAAGGAAGTGAGGATTTGGTTCAAGTTATATTGTAGGCAAGTTTTTCTAACACCTCTAAGTCATGACCTATTCATATGGTTAACTCTTCTAAGTTTCTAGGGTATGATTGAGTATTCACCTAATCACTATAAATGTCTTAAGACTAAGAAACTCTTAGTATCTAAGAGGAGTCCTATGTCTAAGATAGAGAGGTTGAGAGCTCATTCTAAAAATGAGGTCAACAGGGGTTTAGGAGGACTTGCCTACCCTATAGCTTGAACCCAATCCTTGCTTCTTTCTTTCAAACCAAACCTCAAATTCAAATCCAAATTCCAAAATTTAAATCATGAATCAATTCCAAATCAAATGATTGAAACCCATGATCAATTCCAATTCCAAAACCTTCCTAAGTCTTATGAATCACATCCATAAGCTTATCCAAACCCTTAAAATCAACCCAAAGCCAAGTGATTTCTTTATAAATCACTTATTCCATCATTTGTAGTCACAATTATAAATGAAATTGGCATCCAAATCATCCAAATCAAATGAATATAAATCAAACCAAATCAAAACCCCTTTTCCAAACTTTTTGACCTACCTTAGCCAAATTCACAATCAAATCACTCCTAATTCACATGATTCTCTCATGGATCATTTATATTCTCATTTATATTCACAAATATAAATGAAGTAAAAATTCAAATGGCCAAAACCAAATCAATATAAATTCAAAACTTAAATCCAAATCCAATTTATACCCTTTCAAGCCAAATCCTTGAACATAGCCAAATCATTCTCAAATCAATCCAAACCCTTGGATTTTCTCTTCAAACAATCACTCCTTCAATCACATGCCCAAATATAAACATAAACTACAATCACCAAGCCAAAATCAAACTAACCCAAGTCAAACCCTTGTTCATCCTTTTGACTTGAAATTGTCAAGTGAACCAAAACCCATTTGACTCCAAACTACTTGTAATTGGATTTATATGTCCATCATAAGTCCATATGTAAGTTCAACCAGACTTGATCTAGCCTTGATCACGCCATTTGACCCATTTAGGCTCACTTGACCCAAAGTAACCTAAAGGACCTTTTTGAGCCAAATTTTAATCCAACCCAAATTAGATTGAACTAATCCCATCCAAACCTCTCATTGTGATCAACAATCATCCTAGAATGATCAATCACCCAAATTGGGTCAAACTAAGTCAAACCTAGCCTTTGACCAAGTCAACATTTAACCCAAACAAGCCAAAATTTACTATGAGCTAAATTGATTGAAACCATTGATCTAAATTAATCGTAATTAATGATTGAACATGATCAAGTCATCAATTGAGCCAAACTAATTAATACTTGACTGGTTGACCCAAATTGACCTAAAAAGCCAAAATGGGTCAAATATTGATCTAAGCCAAATTGGTTGCAACCAATGGATCAAATTCATTCCAAATTGATTGTTGAACTTAACCAAAGCTTCAATTGACTAATTAGACCCAACCTACCCCAATTGACCATGAACCCAACTTGACCTAAAAGGTCAAATCAATTTTAAATCAAACCAAATCAAAATTGATTGAAATCAAAGCTTGCAATACATTTCAAATGATCAAACAAGCCTAAACCAACCCATGACCTAACCCAATTGGGTCAAATGTGTCAAATTGGTCAACTTGACCCATTTGACCCAAATGAACCAAAATGAACCAAAACCAAATCTAAACCAAATTAAACCAAACCAATGATACCCATAGGCTCCAAATAATCATTTGAACTTGACCTAACCCATGGTTTGACCTAATTTGACCAATTGGCAACCTAACGACTTGACCAACTTGACCTAATAAATTGAGCCAAATCAAATCAAATAAACTCCAAATCACTTGAAATTTGACCCAACCCATTTTCAAATCATTTTAAATTTGCCCAAATCTAACTCATAGCCAAATGACCACTTTTCCCTTAGGTCAAAGGGTATCCTATGACCAATTCACTTGGAATATAGCCATTTCTTTCTCATGGCCACTTGGCATCCTTCTATTAGTCCACATGGGCACCAAGGAAGGTGTTGAACATGACCCAAGGCAAGGCTAAACTAACCTCTCCAATCACATTTGAACCTTGGATCACCAAATCCACTCACCACTCACATGGGCAGCCACTCTCCCTCACTCCTTTGCCCAAAATGACCCATGTGGGATGTTTTGCAACTCAAACTGATCAACCCATCCAACCCATTGAGCCAAAATGGCAAATCTGCCACCCACCGTCCAATCCAAGGAGGGGGATATATGCCCCCTCTCATTCTCACTTAAATAAGAAGGAATCCATTCCTCAGAGCTTGAGAGGTTGAATCGAAGCCTCCCCAAGCTCTTCCAAGCCATTCCTGAGCTCCCTCATTACCCATTTCTTAGTTTTACTCAAAGCCAAAATAGAGGAGGTGAACTCAAAATCCATTTCACTCAATACTCAACCAAATTGCAATTAACCTTGCACACACCATCCTTGGACCTCGTTGAGCTCAATTGAATCACTTCCCAAGTCTCCAAGCAACAGGAAGCACCACTTTAATCAAGGCCGATGACCATTGAAGAGGATCTTGGTTGACCAAGAAAACCACTTCAAATTAAGACTGAATTTCTTCAACAAGGCTTCATCTCTACTAGACGAAGCTACCTCCTCTATTGGAAGTGCCGATGATAGCCTCTGATGAGGTAATTGCTTGAACCCGTAGCTATAGGAAATTTCAGTTGGTATTTTTTGAAGGGAATTATCATCCCATGCAATCTTGACCATTGGATATGCATCCCCCCTCCATCTGAAGGTGTGAGATAATTTTGATCCCAATCCGAGCTCGGGTGAGCTCAAATTGAATGAGAAAAGATGAATGGTGTTCATCTCGCCGCTGGGAGAAGAATCATACACCGCCATCCATTATTAGAATGAGCGGATCATCACACTTTAGATCCCTCTAATTCCTTCCTAAACTGTAGGATTGATCTCGGTCATCCGATCTTAGATCAAACGGCTAACAAAGAAATCGTGTATGCCACTAGTTGACTCAACCGATGGATGTGACAACTTAAATAATCAATCCCGTCATGCCACATGGAAAGCGCGACGGGATTAGGGGTTTAATTAGGCTTAATAAATTTGATTTTATTGGTGAAATTTCTAAAATTCATAACTAATTGCAAATAAATCCAAAAAATACAAATAAACACTCATTTTAAAGATAATTCATAAGAGAATAATATAAAATTAAAATTAATTAATTTTAAATAGTGATTTTTACTTAATTTAGATTTTATTAGAAATGCAATTAAGTTAATTACTCTTTAATTACTGTAGTAATTAATTCCAAACTTTTTGAGATTGATTAGTGGGATGACCTATTTCTCCTATGATTTTCTTAGAATTTATTGCTTGCTTAATTAAGGGAATTGCTTATTTCATCCTTAATGCCTCTCTTAATTAATTAAATGATTAATTAGCATGATAAACAGTGAAGAATTCATTAATTAAACTTGCTAATCATTATGAAATAGTGAATAGACATGGGGAATGAGATTAGAATATCTTTTTCAATCTTTTCCCTAAGTTTATTTCATTTGGATAACACTTAAATCAATTCACAACTAATTAATGGCTTAATCACTTCATTAAATAGTTTAATTAATCAAACTCAAAATCAAATCATTTCAGAACTCAATCATTCAATTCTTGGGTAGATTCTTAGGTGTTCAATAACCTAAGAGAATTTCAAAGAAAATTATAATCAAACTACATGTTTAAGAGGGTTTTCAAAGTACTTAATCAAACCCTTTAGCTTAATTAACCAATAATTGTGAGCCAATTGCATTAGGCTCTTTCATTTCTTAGGTGCATTGCTAATTTAATTTCCATGTGATTGCATATCATATGTTGGCTCATAATTACTGTTATAAATTTATTGATGTTATGTTTATGGTTGTGCAATTAGGATGGCATGATTTTTCTAGTTTCTTATTTGTTTGATGATTGTTGAATGGCTTGGATGCGATTAGGCTCTTAGGAAAAAATAAATTTTTTATCTAATTAATCAATTCAAAATTAAATTAAATAATTCATAACCTCACCTAAAGCCTAGGACATAAATCAAGATAATAAAATATTTAGCAACCCCTTAGTTGGATGTTGTATATCTCATATCATGCATAAATCTTATTGTCTCACTCTTGCCAATGGAGGGATTCCACTTTTGCCTTGAAAAATGGCTTGACCTTTGAGATCCATGTTGTAAACACATCTCCTTCTTTCTGATTTTGGCCCATAACTAATTTTCTCATGCATTAGGTATATAAAATCCTATAGCCCATGTCAAATAAAAATGTCCAAAAATCAAAATAAAACTTGACAAAATTTTCATTATATTTAAGTCATTATTCATGCCCTTCATGATCTAGTCTCTTAGGGAGTGTGTTTAAGGACTTAGTTTCTTTTCTAAATAAATAACAGCCTAGTCATCTTGCAAAGCATAAGACTTGCCTACATGTATTTAAAATCGTAGAAGGAGTTAGTTGGCTACCACCCCAAGAAGTTATAAGCCCAATAGTAGGGTGCTTTACTCTCACTTGTGGAGGTAAATTATATACCCATTTTTGCCTTAGATTTTAGTCGTGCTTTGGCTCTCATCAATGCTCCCTAGATTTAGGATCTGAGGTTGATGTTTTCCTTTGGGGTTATAACCATAAATCCACACTTCTTAGGCATTTTTACAATCTTATAATGTGGAATTGTAAGCCCTAGATTTTTAATAAAAATTCAATTCAAATATATAATTCTCCTCAATTTGAAAAAGATAAAGCTTAACCATATGATAGTCTGGGATGCTCACTAGGCTTCCTAGTATCATGAGTATCTTCTACTCATCTCTCTTTGGTTTTGATAATAACTCTCTCCTTTTGATCAACCTCACTTGATTTTCTAAAAATAACCAATTGATTGATAGACCTATCTTTAAAATCTTTGGAGACAATAATCATTTACCTTAATCGAGAGTATTCTTAAGGAATCTCATTCCTTAGGATGTAATTAACTATGGGGGCTTGCCTCCATAGGGAACTTAATGAATTTACTTTTCCATGGAAAGTAGGGGAATGATCTCTGGTACATTCAAAGACCCATCATGCCTTAGGAGTCCTCATTAGAAGATTAGGTCCATTCTAGGGAAATGACTTCTATCTCTCAAGATAGTGCATTATTCCTTAATGTCATACCTGATCACCCTAATGAGTACATATGCGGATCTGTGTGGTGTCACCTCTTATAAATACACACATAAAACACCAACACAAAAATAAATACCACAGATTTTTCTGGTGACTCCGCTAGGGAATTCCTCTCTCCATCTTCGGTAAATGATCGTTGCTCCAAGTATCGATAGTGAATTTGTATTTCATATGAGTCCGAGACTATCCTTCTTTTCCATTAGCACTTAGCTCATTTCATTCTTAAGCTAAGCTAGCCAGCATCCTTTAGGTTTTAGGACCTCACTCCACGTAGATCATAAAACCCTTGTTGGGTCCCCCAACGGGTGAAAATAAAATTTAACAAAAATGGATGACTAAAGACCTTTTTGAACTTTCTTACCATCTCTATGGTAAGGTAAGGTTAATTCTATAAATAAAAAAATAAATCCTTCATAAAAATATCACTTTCAAAAGCACTTTCTCAAAGTTCACATAATAAAATACTTGCACAAAAATTTTCACAAAATATATAACACAACCCCATCTAACAATCCTCATGATTGTTATATGTAGGTTCTTTTCAAAAACCAAAATCAAAATCATTTTTCAAAAAGCACATATTTAAAAATGGGCATCTTCATTCAACATACCCAAATTTATTGAATGAAGGTTTCATTTCTAAAATAAATCATTTCATAAAATTGAAACTCCACTCAATATATCTCCCATATGTTGAAGTTGGAGTTTCTTCCTTTTCAAAAGCACATATTTGAAAATGAGAATCTTCATTCAATATACCCAAATTTATTGAATGAAGATTTCACTTCCAAAATAAATTATATCAAAAAATTGAAACTCCACCCAATATATTATATATATATATATATATATATATTAGAGTTGGAGTTTCTTTCTTTCAAAAAGGCACAAATTTGAAAATGAGCATCTTCATTAAATATATCCAACTTTGTTGAATGGAGGTTTCATTATCAAATAAAATGACACCATTTAAAACTCCACTCAACACAGTCCACATGTGTTAAGTTGGAATTTACTTCTTTTCAAAAAAAAGCAATGATCACACACAAAAATTTATCTTTAAAAAATAAAATATGATTGGCTCCCATTTTACATACCCAAATTTGTTAAATGGAAATTTCCTTTACAAAAATCATGAAAATCAAAATACATTGGAATTCCATTTGACACACCCAAATTTGTCAAATGATAGTTTCATTTTTCAAAATTGAAAATAAATTGGATTATATTTAACATACCACATTTGTTAAATAGAAACCCCCTTTTTCAAAAATAACACAAACTAAAACAAAAATCAAACACATTTGGGCTTTATTTAGCATACATAAATTTTTTAAGTAAAGATCCCATTTTTAAAACCAAAAATCAAGCACATGTGAGTTTTATTTAGCATACACAAATTTGCTAAGTAAAGATCCCATTTTCAAAACCAAAATAAAAATCAAACACATTTGGGATTTATTTAGCATACACAAATTTGCTAAGTAAAGAGCCCATTTTTAAAATAAAAAAAAAATCAAACACATTTGGGCTTTATTTAGCATACACAAATTTGTTAAGTAAAGATCTCATTTTCAAAATCAAAACAAAACTAAATATATTTAGGCTTTATTTAGCATACACAAATTTGCTAAGTAAATATTTCATTTCTAAATTCACATATGATATACATCATGGCCAAACAAGCAAAAAGAAAATTACTTTCAAACATCTCATTTAGCATACCCAAATTTGCTAATTGAGTAATCTAAAATCAATTGACCTCATTTCAATCAAATAATCAATAAATATCAAATGGAATATTAAAAGTGAATTAAAATTTGTTAAATGTGGATTTTAAACTCAAATGAATTCTTAATTCAAATTCTCTCCCAAATTCAATGAGCCCCACTTAACATATTCAAATTATTGAGTGTGGGTTCAAACTCTAAAATTTGAACCCACACTCAACAATTTGAATATGTTAAGTGGGGCTCATTGAATTTGGGAGAGATTTTGAATAACTTGGAGGAGAGATTTTGAGTTCATTTGAGTTTAAAATCCACATTTAACAAATTTGTGTATGTTGAATGGGTTCAAATATTTAGCAGAGACTTTTGATGCTTCCATTGGTTGATATTTGAATTTGATTTTGTGTTTGGGGACCCTTTATTAACAAATTTGAGTGTGTTAAATCGAGGGTCAATTGATTTTGTTTGGGATTACTCAATTAACAAATTTGGGTATGCTAAATGAGATGTTTGAAAGTAATTTTCTTTTTGCTTGTTTGGCCATGATGTATATCATGTGTGAATTTAGAATACCAAGGTAGAAAATATGATTTGAGTTTGTTTTTAATAGTTGTAGAGTCTAGTCAGCTTTTCTTAGTATAGTACAATACAGATGGATTCCTAGAAGTATGTGTTCACCTTCCCCTTTGGGATGGATTTGGCCTTGGATCGGCCAGCCTCCCCCAAATTGATTTTGCTCATTTAATACATTTTGGTCGAGGATTCGAGGGAGCCAGGATTACTTGTGAGGGCTGGACAAAAGCCAATCATTCATATTGTGATTCCCTAGTCGAAGTTTTCCTCAAGAGGAAGGCGAAGGGTTTCATAATACGCTTCGCATGCTAGTACCCACTCATTGGCTTCCTTTAAGGAGAAGGATACCATGGCTTTAGAAATAGCCTCCCCTACCTTGAATGTAGGGTTTAGCTCCCGTACTGCTCCACCTAGCCAAACTCAGCACCATAATAAGAGTTACAAGATCAAGTGGCACCATGTGTTCATTGCCAACAAAATAGAGGCAGTATCTCACATTGTAGAAGAGGGGTCACCCGAGGTAGGTTCTTCTTTGCTTACTCAGAATAAGTTCCACCACCTTTCCAGTTCTGAAAGAGAGGAAGATGTCAGGATGATTGCAATATCACCCCCATGTCCGATTATTTATGAGACCCCTGTCAAAGATAGGAGAAGGTCATATGTTGGCCTCAGGACAATTTTACGCCATGTTGGTAAGGCTTATAGACGGTCAGAGTCTAGTGCCCAGTTTCAGTTATTCCTCATAGCATAGGTGAGCAGATCCATCAAGAGAGGGCCAAAGAGGCCCGAGTATCAATTCACATCACTAGCAGAGAGAGGCAAAGATATGTCAAGCAGTCAGTAGCCTCAACCCTCATAGATTTCCCTAATCAGCACACTACCCACGTTGGTCACACCGATAGTATTATGTTGACTGGTACAACCCATCATGGGAGGAGAGCCCTGTATAGAGGCAGTCGGTGTTGTCTCCACCGCTCTACTCTACGTCCGCTATCACCAATTCAGGTTCTATCTTCTACAGTCCCACCCAAAGCCCTGTGAGCAGAATCAAGGGAAAAGAAAGCCCCACTAGTGATCTGGCTATGGCCAAGGTATCCCACTTCATCTACTCCACCGACTGAGATGAGGGCAAGCTCTCCTGCTCAACCTCCTACTTCAGTTATGGTAAAGAGGGAGTGGTGACCTCACAGCATCATAATTATACCATCACCACTATCACCTCAACCGATCATGGATATAACAGCGACAGAAAGGGAAGGAGACAGTTCTATTATCCCCATGGCAGTAAATCCCCTCAAGGGCAGTACTCCACCCATACCAGTTGATAGTCATGAGCACGTGTTCTTCCAGTGAGCGTAGACCTCACAGGGTTAGTACTCCAGTAGCAGAGGAGGTCAGATGCATCTCTGTTTATGAGCATGATCTCACCACCAGTAGGCCATGAATATTTATGTTAGCACAGTTAGGCCGCTCCTTAGATAATATCTTGGCAAAATATTTTACTGAAATGAAAGAAATCCTAGAGTATGATTGGTCTGACCTCAAAGAGGAGAAGGTTAGTTTTGACCTCGATGAGGATGATTTATTGGAAGACTCGGTAGAGGTGCATATAGTTGATACTAGAGGTTCCCTCCTTTGGAATCATCATAGTTCAGAAAGAGTTGTGGCCAAACAGGATGATTCAGCCTATTCAACCCAACACCTCCTTCAATAACTCAAGCTAAAAGATGAGAAGATTGATAGGATGGGGAAGAGAGTCGAAGATTTATTAGCAAAAGTTCTAGAACTTTAGAATCAAGCTCTAGTAGTACATCCTACCATTGTGGAGACTGGTCAGCCTACATTATTGCTTGTCTTGGATCAACCCAAGAGTTTGCCTCCAGTAGAGCAGGGCAGTACTAGCTTGTATAGGAAGGTAGTGGACAGTACCTCCATACAAGAAAAATATATCAAACTCATGGTAGAACAACAACTGAAGGAAGCACTTGCGCAAGCCCGAGGTGGTTCGTCAGTTCCAAAGGGTAGACCTACCCAGAGGAATTTGATGATATCCGATATCCTAAGGATTTTGTGGCTCCTTCTTTCAATAGTTTTGATGGAAGTGGGAACCCTCGTCAACATATAGCACACTTCAGGGCTAGCTGTTGCAATGCTGGTGACAACGATGTATTATTGTTCCATCTCTTTGTCAGCAGTTGTTGACCTCACTTTTGGAGTGAGCCTTCAACATTCTTCATCTTAGACATAAGACTCTTCTAAACATTAAGAGTTCCTTAGTCTTAAGACACTTCTAGTGATTAGGAAAGCACTTAACCTAACCCTAGAAACTTAGAAGAGTTAGTCATAGGAATATATCATGCCTTAGGGGTATTAGGAAAACTTGCCTACCCTATTGCTTGAACCAAATCCTTACTTCCTCCTTTCAAGTCAAACTTCAAATTCAAATCAACTTCAAATTTAAATCAACTTCAAATTCAAATCAACTTCAAAATTCAAATCAACTTCAAATTCAAATCAGCCTCAAATTCAAATCAATTCCAAATCAAACCTTAAATAAATTCCAACTTAATTGATTTTCTCAAATCATAAATTAACTCCAGAACTCAAATCATGAATCAAACCTCAAATGATTGACATCCATGATCAATTTCAAATCCAAAATCTTTTCTAAGCTTTCGATTTCACCTTATGGACTTGGCTCAAATCAAATTCAAATCATTCCAAATTCAAAATATTTTCTCATAGCCCATTTATATTTTCATTTTTATTCATAAATATAAATTAAATATAAATTCAAATAACCAAAACTAAATTTAAAACTCAAATCCAAATCTAACCTAAATCCAACCAATACCCTTTCAAGTCAAATTCTTGAACTTAACCAATCATTCTCAAATAAATTCAAACCTTTGGACTTTCTCTTCAAACAATCAATCCTTAAATCACAAACCAAATATAAACAAAAACTTTAATCATCAAACCAAATCTAAATTCAAAACTCAAACCCAAATCAGTCATATGCACACCCTTTAAACTTGAAATTGTCAAATGAATCAAAACCCATTTGACTCCAAATCACTTGCAATTGGATTTATATTTCAATCATAAGTCCAAATGTGAGTTCAACCAAACTTGAATCAAGCCTTAATCAAGCCAATTGACCCACTTAGGCTCACTTGAGCCAAAGTGACCTAAAGCATCCTTCCGAGCCAAATTCTAATCCTACCCAAATTGGATTGAACTAAGCCCATCTAAGCCTCATATTGTGAGCAACAATCATCATAGGATGATCGATCACTCAAATTGGGTCAAACCAAGTCAAACCTAGCATTTGACCAAGTCAACACTTAACCCAAATGAAACCCAAACTAGCCAAAATCCACTATAGACCAAATTGATTGAAACCATTGATCTAAACCAGTCCATGATAAATGATTGAACTTAACCAACTCATCATTTGAGCCAAACCTATCCAAATTGGCCACTTGACCCAAGTTGACCTAAGTTGACCTAAAAAGTCAAAATATGTTAACTCTTGATCTAAGCCAAATTGATTGCAACTAATGAGTCAAATTCATTCTAAATCACTTGTTGAACTTGACCAAAGCCTCAATTGGCCAACTAGACCCAACCTAGCCTAATTGATCATGAACCCAATTTGACCTAAAAGGTCAAATCAACTTGAAACTTAACCAAACCAAAAATGATTGAAACCAAAGCTTGCAAAACATTTCAAATGATCAACCAAGCCTAAACCAACCCATGACCTAACCTAATTAGGTCAAATAGGTCAAATTGGTCAACTTGTCCCATTTGACCTATGTGAATTCAAATGAACCAAAACCAAATATAAATCAAATTGAACCAAACCAATGATACCACATCATTCCAAATGATCATTTGAACTTGACCTAAGCCATGGTTTGACCCAATTTGACCAATTGGTCAACTTGACCCAAGTTGACCCATTTTGACCTAAATGGGTCAACTTTAGCCAAATCATATCAAATCAACTCCAAATTCCTTGAAATTTGGCCCAGCCTATTTTTGAAACATCTCAAATCTACTTAAATCAAAATCAAGGCCAAAGGACCATTTTACACTTGGGTCAAAGGGTAACCTATGGCCAAATCCACTTAGAATTTTATCAATTCCTTTTCACGGCCACTTGGCATCCTCCTAGTGGACCATTTGGACACCAAGGGAGGTGGTGCGCATGAACCAATGGGTTTGGGTCAACCATGACCCAACCCAAGGCCAAACTGACCCTTCCAATCAAATTTCTCCATTTGGATCACCTCCCACACTCATTTAACACATGTGCACCACCTCCATCCCACTCATCTACCAAAATAGAACCACATGGAGCTCTTAACAACCTAAATAACCCATCAAAATAGGGGGGGGGGAGGTGGGAGGAAACACTAACTTGCTCCATACTCAACCAAACCTAAATTCCCTTTGCAAGCACCATCAAGGAGGCAAGTCGAGCTTACCCAAAGCATTTCTCAAGCATCCAAGCTAGGAGAAGGGAGACTTAGACCAAAGCCGCAAGCCATTGAAGGGAGCTTTGGTCAATTGGAAGATCCACTTCATCTCAAAGCTTGAAACCTTCAACATAGCTTCTTCTCCACTACACAAAACTACCTCCTCCGTTGGAAGCACCAGTGATAGGCTCCCGTGAGGTATGACTCAAAACTAAGCTTAAGTTTAAAATTGCTTGAACTTTTGCAAAGGGGATTGTAATCCCATTGAAATTCAACTGTTGGACCTTCTTTTATATGCTTCTTGATGGTGTGGGTTGAATCTCTGCCTAATCTGAGATCAAGTGAGCTCAAATCAAGCCATGGAGGATAGATGGTCTCTGTCTATCGTAAGCAAAGGCAGGGATGAATCATGGGCGTCTATCCCGCATGTTTTGGATGGGCGGCTCCGATTAAACGTGCTAGATCCATTGATTTAATCCCTCATAACCGTGGGCTTAATTCTGATCATCCGATCTTTGATCGGATGACCAAGGGGAAAGCACGTAGCACCGCCGGCTAACGCGATATGTGATTTGATAACTTAAATAACCAATCCCATCGCACCACGTGGAAAGCGCACGCCGCATTAGCGATCCACATGGCACCGATAGGATAAGTTAATTAATTAGGGCTATTTAATTATCCCTTAATCGTAAAAACTTCATAAACTCTTAATTACAACAACAACAATAACAACAAGCCTTAATCCCACTAGGTGGGGTCGGCTACATGAATCCTTCGTCTCCATTGTGTCCTATTATGTGTTAAATTCTCATTTAATTCAAGTATACTAAGATCATTTTTATACATCTTAACCAAGTCTTTTTAGGTCTACCTCTACCTTTCTTAACATAAGGAAAATCTAATGCATCTACTCTCCTAATTGGGTCATCGGACGACCGACGCTTTATGTGGCCAAACCATCTAAGGCGACTCTCCCTAATCTTATCTACCACCGAGCTACTCAACTTTTTTTCCCGAATATACTCATTTTGCATTCTATCTCTAAGAGTAAAGCCACTCATCCACCTGAGCATCCTCATCTCTGTAACACTTAACTTAGTCTTATGCTTCTCCTTTATTGGCCAACATTCTGCACCATAAGTCATTGCAGGTCTTACCACCATCTTATAAAATTTTCCCTTTAAGTGGAACTTTTCTATCACATAATAGGCTAGATGCATTCCTCCACTTCAAACATCCAACTTGAATTCTACTAATAACATCTCCATCTATTTCACCATCATTTTGAACAATAGAGCCTAAATATCAATCGCTCACTCTTATTAATGACTTGATCACCTAAAGTCACAACACTATCACTAAAACTTCTACAACTAAAATTACACTCCATATATTCAGTTTTAGATCTACTTAAACGAAAACCTTTAGACTCTAAAGTTGACCTCCATAATTCAAGTTTTGTTGGACTCCTCTCTAGTCTTATCAACAAGAAGAATGTCATCGAAAAGCATACACCAAGGTACATCTTCTTGTAAATGCCTCGTAAGAACATCCATAACTAAAGTAAAAAAGATAAGGACTTAATGTTAATCCTTGATGTAATCCAACTAAAATAGGAAAATATTATGTCAATCCTCCTTGTGTTTGGACACAAGTAACAGCTCTAGTATACATATCCTTAATGACCTGAATATAACCAATATTAACTCCTTTCTATTGTAGAACTCTCCAAAGAACATCTCTTGAGACTTTATCATAAGCTTTCTCTAAATCAATAAATATCATATGTAGATCCTTCTTACTTTCTCTATGCTTCTCTATCAAACCTCTTAACAAATGTATATCATCCATAGTAGATCTACCTAACATGAAACCAAACTGATTGTGAGAAATTGTTGTATCACATCGTAACCTATGCTCAATTACTCTCTCCCATAATTTTAATGTATGGCACATTAACTTAATTCCTCTATAATTTGCACACTCTTATGCATCACCTTTATTCTTAAATATATGAACCAATAGACTCTTTCTCCACTCATCCGCATCTTTTAGTCTTTAAAATAACATTAAAAAAGATTTGTAAGCCAAGAAATTCCTTGATCTCTCTAAACATTTCCACACATCTATTGGAATATTATCCGTCCTCTTGCTTTTCCACATTTCATTTTCTTTAAAGCTTCACTAACTTCAGATTTACTAATACGATGATAGAAATGAAATTCTCTATTTTTGTTTAGGGTATTAAGGTTGCTAAAATCAATCGTACTTTCAGATCTTTCATTGAAAAGTTTATCAAAATATTTCATCCACCTATTTTTAATATTTTTTTCTAAGAAAAGCACTTTATTATTTTCATCCTTAATACCCCTCACTTGAACTATGTCTTTACTTCTCCTATCTCTTTTGGCTAACTTATACATACATCTTTCACCTTCTTTGGTATCTAATCTATTGTATAAATCACTAAAAGCTAAATTTTTGCATCATATATTGCTTTCTTAGAATCTCTGACCACTTTATATCTTTCCCAATTCTCTGAATTTTTACATCTAAACCAAGTTTTATAACAATGCTTCTTATTTCTTATCTTTTCTTGCACACTCTGACTCCACCACCAACTATTCTTATTAAAAGAAACTTTTCCTTTTGATTCTCCAAGCACATCTTTAGCAACTTGCTTAATTTCACTTGATATTTTTTCCCACATAACGTTAGCTTCCTTATGAACACCCCAAATTCTAATATCTTGTAGCTTGCTCTTAAAAATATTTTTATTTGTGTTCTTTAAGTGTCCCCATCTAATCCTAGGATAATAAGTTAGTTTATTTTTTCTCTTACAACCTTTCATCTTAAAATCTAAAACTAATAGTCAATGTTGGGTACTTAAAATTTCACTTGGTATGACTTTACAATCTTTACAATTTAAACGATCTATTTTTCTTATTAGAAAATAATCAATCTGTGTTTTACTAGTTAAATGTTGAAAATCCAAAAATGTAAACTCAACTTCATTTTAAAGATAATTCAAAGGAGAATCCAATAAAATTATTTCTAATTGATTTTGAACATTAAATTTTCCTTAATTAGAGTTTAATTAAAAATACAATTGTCTTAATTACTCCCTGATTACTTAATTAATTAATTCCAAATTTCTCAGATATATTTAGTGGGATGACCTCTACCTCCCCTAATTTTCTTGGAATTTATTTATGAGTTAATTAGGAAAATCAATTAATGAATCCCTAATCACCCTTTTAATGTAGTTAAGGGCAATTAAGCATATAAAAAGTGGTTTAATCACCTAATTAAGATAATTAAAAAAATTTTAAGCAAGTAGGAGGTTTATGGAATGAGTTTGGGATATTTTTCATAAGTTATTCCCTAAACCCCCTTTCTTCCTTAATCCAAACATAATTAAGGATTAATCCACTAATGACCTACTTAATTAGCTTAATCAAACTTTCAAAATCAATCTGAACTTAATCAATCCTTTGTTGCGTAGATCCTTAGGTGTTCAAAAGCCTAAAGTAAATTTAAGGAAATCATTTCCAACTCACATGTAAGGGGTAATTAATGGATTTAATTTACAACTTAACCTAAATAAAACATAAAATCAACTTAATGGATCTAAAAATTAAACTAAATCAATTCATACATGGGGGAAATGGGTTAGGAATAACATACACTCTTTTAACATTTCCTAAATCAAATCAAACTCAAAACAAAAATCAAAAATAAAAAATAAGAATCACTTTAAAGAATTTTGATTCACTTTAAATGATCTTATTTCATAGGATTGTCTTTAAGATTTAATTTGGGTGAATGAAGTTACATGCTTACATCACTTTATTTCTTTCCAAACATGCTAAATGTTGTATGTCATATGAAACCATACATTCATATCTTTTCAAAAATCAATTAAAATATAATGTTTCCTTTATGTCAAATTGCATGTTTTGGCTAAAGTAAGAATATGAGTGGCTATTATCACTATTAAATCAAAAATTATTTTCAAAACCTATAAATCAAAGATTATAAATGAAGGTATGCTACTTATAAATATGTATAAGCTTGCATGTGATTATAACATAAAATGTATTATGTGACTTTTCTTCTCTTTTCTCAACATGGGTTTGTACAGGATTTGTAAAGTGTATAATTCTTTTGAAAATAACATAACACTTGCTTAAATCTATTTGTATGCACTCTTATGTTATGACTTAAGAAGGATCCTCACATTTATAATGTAAATTGCATAACTAAATCAAACAAACAAAAAAAAAACCTTTTATATAATTCTTCATCCATTTGTCTTCTTTTTGTACATACACGTGTATTTAAGAAAAGTGATATATTAGTCTGGACATCTCAGGGTTACGAGCCTTTAAGTAGCCCTAAGAAGGTCTTGTACCTTATACCCTTGGTGTAGAAAATAATGGCATCATACTCACTTATATCTTCCATACATGTAAATGTGCATTTGATTAATGGATAAAAGAATCTCTCTCTTTTCTGCATAACAAAATCATGCATCATGAAACATCTAAATTTTCTTAAGCAACATATCTTAGCATTCACAATTAAGGTATGTTAAACATTTGCATTGCATGTATAGATATACTTAGGATTTATTCATATGCATGAAACACATGTTGGAAAGAAATAAATGGTTGTGTGTTTTGTGATAGTAATTCACCTTAAATAATCTTAAAGTGCCTTTCTTATGGAATAAGTTTATTTAGAGAAAATCTAAACTTAGGATTAATAAAAACACATAATAAAATATTCATTAATGAATCTATCTTAGAAATTACTTAAGGTAGGGATGGAAGAGAAGTTCTCTTCTCTTTTCTTCTCTTTACAACACTTAGTAATTAAATGTAGGTTCATTCAAACCAAACCAAATCATCAAAATAAAATTAACAAATCAACTAAATCACTTAAATGAAACCACCCTCTAAGTTGAATCATTCATACATAGAAAACTCTAACCTTAAAGCCTAGCTAAGACATACCACATAAGCCTTAAATAGCACACACATTAGGCTAAGTCATTATTTCTAGCTCTATGTTAGGGTGATGCATGATTTGATGCCTAATTTTGTTTTGTGATGTAATGTTTTTAGACTGGATGTTAGGGTGCATGTGCGTAGACTGGATGATAGGACGATCTTAGTCTAATTATTGTCTTCTATAGTGGATTGTGATTAAGGGATGTTGTAATAAAAAATATAAATGCTTTTGCTGTGCAGGTTGCTTATACCCTTAAGCATAATCCCAATTAAGATAAGTGAACTTGGTTACCCATGTGTGAGGTGCTAAGTCCAATTTATTCTTATAATTGCTTGGGATTGTGTGGTATGTTTAGCAAATCTCTATTTTGCAAGTTAGTTAGATTTACATTTCCCTTTTAATGTAATTTTTGTAATTAAGATTTAGAATGAATGTTATGGGAGGATTAGGATGAACATTGGTCATAAGACCAAGTCTTATGCACCATGTGAAGCCTTGTAGCAACCACATTCTGACCAACCAAAAGAAGAAAGAATAAAGAAGAAAAGAAAGAAGTGAAGAAAAGAAGAAATGAAGACCCCCATAACATTAATTCCTTTTTTATTGTAACTAGTTCATTTGTAATCCATGTTGTATAAGGGTAGAGCTCGGCTACTCACATTTCTTTTCTGGTTTGTACAGTAGAGCTCGACCATATCGGCCTCTTATTCTTTTGTGCTAGCTTTATAAATTTGTTTGATGTTTGTTTAGCTTGTGTATTAAGATGGCATGGTTTTCCTAGTTTCTTCATTGATTGATGAATGGCATGGATGCGATTAAGCTTTATGAAAATAACTTTTCTATCAAATTAATCAATTCAAAACCAAAAATTAATAACTCATAACCTCACCTAAAGCCTAGGTTATAAATCAAAAAAATAAAAGATTTAGCAATCCGTTAGCTGGATGTTGTATGTCTCACATCATGCATAAAATCATCTTGCTTCACTCTTGCTAATCGTGGACTTCCACCTTTGCTAGGGAACTTGGCTTGACCTTTGAGAGCCATGGTGAAAACACACCTCCTTTTTACTGATTTTGGCCCATAACCAAATTCTTATGCATTAGGCATATGAATCCCATAGCTTGTGTCAAATAAATTGTCCAAAAATGAAAACACACCACCTTTGCATTAGATTTAAGTCATTATTCATGCCCTATATGATCCAGTCTCTTAGGTACTGTGTTTAAGGACTTAGTCTCTTTCTAAATAAATAGCAGCCTAGCTATCTTGCAAAAGTATAATACTTGCCTACATTTATTTAAAATCACAGGAGGAGTTAGTTGGCGACCACCCCCAGGCGATTATAAGTCCAACAATCAGGTGGTTTATCCTCTCTTGTGGAAGTAAACCATATACTCATTTTTGCCTTAGATTTAGGCCATGCCTTGGCACTCGCCAAAGCTCCCTAGTTTCAGGTTCAGAGGTCATTATTTCCCTTTGCGGGCTACAAGCATAAATCCTCACCTCTTAGGCATTTCTATGATCTTGTGTTGTGGAATTGTAAGCCCTAGATTTCTAATAAAAATTCAACTCAAACAATTAACCCTCTTCAAATTTCAAAAATATAAAGCCCAACCATAGGATAGTTTGGGATGCTCGCTAGGTTTCTTAGCATCGTGAGCATCCCCTACTCATATCTGTTTGGTTTTGATAATAATTCCCACTTTTTTATCAATCCCACTTGATCTTCCAAAAATAAGCCAATTTGTTGATAGCCCTTCCTTCAAAATCTTTGGAGATAATGATCAGTTACCTTAATTGAGAGTATTCCTAAGGGATCTCATTTCTTAGGATGTAATTAACTATGGGGGCTTACCTCCATAGGGACTTAACAAACATGATTTAAAATAAACCCTACTTTACTTTTCTATGTAAAGTAGGGGAATAATCTCTAGTACATCTGAAGACCCATTGTCCTTAGGATTCCTCATTAGATGATTAGGTCCATTGTAGGATGGTGACTTCTGTCTCTCGAGATTGTACATCATTCCTCACTGTCGTACTCGATCACTCTAATGAGAACATCTATGGATCTAAGTGGTGTCCAACTAGCGTATTTATTTTTCTTTTTTTTTTTCATTTATACTCATAGATGAAGATAAAAAAATTCACCATGGATTTTTTCGGTGACTCTACTGGGGATAGTTCCTCTCTCCAACTTTGGTAAATGATCGTTGTCTCCAAGTATCGACAGTGGATTTGAACTTCATGTGAGTCTGAGACTTTCCTTCTTTTTCATTTGCACTTAGTTTATTTCATCCTTAAGCTAAGCTAGCCAACATCCTTTAGGTTTTAGGACCTCACTCAGTGAAGGTCTTAAAACCCCTGTTAGGTTCCCCCAATAGGTGAAAATAAAGATTAAACAAAAGAAATGACTAAAAATTTTTTTGTAGACCTTCCTCTTTACCATTTCTATGGTAAGGAAAGATTCACTCCAAAAATAAAGAAAAAATAAATTCTTTATAAAAACAACAATTTCCAAAAAAAAACACTTTTTTCCAAAATGCACATAATAAAATATTTCAACCTCATCTAACAATCTTCAAGATTGTTACATGTAGGGTCATTTCAAAAACAAAATCAACAATCATATTTTCAAAAATAAAATCAACAATCATATTTTCAAAAAAAAAAGCACAAATGAACATCCTCATTCAATTTATTAAATGAAGATTTCATTTTCAAAAAATAAAATCAACAATCATATTTTCAAAAAAAAATCACAAATGAACATACTCATTCAATTTATTGAATGAAGATTTTAGTTTCAAAACAAAATCAACAATCATCTTTTCAAAAATCAAATCAACAATTATATTTTCAAAAAGCACAAATGAGCATCCTCATTCAATTTATTGAATGAAGATTTCATTTTCAAAACAAAATAAAATATCACTTTTTCAAAAAGCACAAATGAACATCCTAATTCAAATTCATTGAATGAAGATTTCATTTCAAAAACAAAATCAACATTAATATTTTCAAAAACAAAATCAACATTCATATTTTCAAAAAGCACAAATGAACATCCTCATTCAATATACCCAAATTTATTGAAAGAAGATTTCATTCCAAATAAAATCAACAATCATATTTTCAAAAAAGCATAAATGAATATCCTCATTCAATTTATTGAATGATGATTTCTTTTTCAAAACAAAATCAACAATCATCTTTTCAAAAATAAAATTATTGGTGTTTTTTTCTGGAATAGAGAAAATAAATGACACCACATAGAGTTTAGAAATATTTTATTTAGATGATCAAATACGGTATTAAGGAATAAACATATTATCTCAAAAGATAAACATACTCTCCTGTAATGGATTCGATCATTTTAATAAAAGACTCCTAAGGCTAATGGGTCTTTCGTATATCAGAGTATTTTCTCCTGAATTACATAAAAAAGTAGAACAAGGTCTATTTTATCCTGGGATCATGGTTCCCTATAAAGGCAAACCTCTATAGTTAATTACATCTTAAAAAGGGTCTCTTCCTCAGAATACTCTCGATTAAAGAAATAAGTGATTATTTCTAAAGACTACTAAGGAAGCTTTCAAAGGATTTATTTTTGAAAATTCAATTGGGAGAGGTCCAAATTGGAGAGAGTTATTTTCATGAGTCAAATGAGAAAAAGTAGAAAATGTCTATTAATACCGGGATACCCAGTAAACATTTCAACTATCCTATAATTGGGCTTCAAATTTGAGATTTAATTTTAGATTTCAAGTTATCATTTTCTTAGAAATCTAGGACTTAGATTCGAGCAGCAGAAGACTGCAGAAATGCCTAGGGTTGAAGACTTATTCCTAAAAGGATGCTTCTGAACCTAGTATATAGGTGCTTCTGACACATGTCAAATTCTTGACCTAGTTCTATCCTTGGGAATCATTGGTCACTCTTCTCACTTGAGGAAACTAACTTATCCCTCACTTTTCTGGACTTATAACCTGCCTAGAGAAGGCTACCAGCTAACACCACCTAAGCACATTTTAAAATAATGAGGCTAAGGCATATGAATGCAAGATGGCTGGGCTATTGAAATTTTAGGAAAGAAATCTATAAACCTAGACTTACTCCCTAATCTCTAAGATTATGTAGGGTATGAAGATGCACCTAACTAATGCATATTTTTCAAATTTTTGTAATTTTGACTCAAGATTCACTTAGATCAAAGGAATGCAATTTATGCCTAATGCATGCAATTAAAAAAAGATTATGGGCCAAATCAGAATATAAGAAGGAGTACTTCCATCATAGGCTATCAAAGGTCAAGCCTAGGTTCTCTGGCAAGGATGGAAGTCCTTCATTAATCAAGAGTGAAATAATATGATTTATGCATGATGTTAAAGCATCCAACTAAGGGGTTGCTACATATTTTATCTTGCTTTAATGCATAGGCTTTTATATGAAGATTATGAGTTCAACTTATTTTTATGTTTCAATTGATTTAGTTAGGTAGAAAATTTAGTTTATCTTATGAGCCTACATCCAGGTATACATCACAGCACAAACATAGAACATAAAGAAAATTAAGAAAAGCATGTTGTTTCTATTGTGCGCCCAAAATAAATCAAGCTAAAGTAAATTATATAAAAAAAGGCCAATGCAACTGGGTACTGTTGTACACCCCGGAAGAAAAAAAATGGGTAGCCGAGTTCTGCCCTTATGCAACCCAGCTTAGAACTACAAGTTTAGATCTATGGGTCTTCTTTCCAGGAAAGTCTTCTTCTTCAGGGACATCCATCAGGCTCCACAAGGGACCACTGCAATATATCCTAGTTGGGTCAGCTCCTGCTAATCATAGACCCTATAGATCCTAACATAATTCTAAGCTCAAATCTACATTTAAAATTCAAAAGAAATCTTAAGCCCTGCAAAACAGATGTTAAGAAATACACATAGCACACAAAGCAGTTTATATTTTATGAACATACGGGCTTAGTAGTAGTTGCTTTCCAAGCCCACCTATCATATGGACTATGTTAAGGGATTTTCAGCACCTACAAGCAAACAATAATTTTATAATTTATTTATTACAGCGATCCCTTTAACACAGTCCCATGCAAAAAATAGTGTTAAGTCTAGAAAGAATGCTCTAACATGCAGTCTAACGAACAAAAAAGCCTAAGCATCCAGTCTAAAGAAAACACCACACAGACATGTGAAGCACACACAACATATCACAGGAGATTAAAAGAAAATCACAGAGCGATCTAACCTAGATCTAGGATCTGTGACCTAAGTAATCTAGTGTGTGTAGAGTGGGGTTTGTGTGGTAAAGCTTTACTAGGCTCTTTTAAGTTCAGGTTTTAATTTGACGTTTGAATTTGTTTAATTTTTACCTTTGGGTAATTTCAATTCAAATGATTTAGTGATTTAATTCCCATTTTATGTTCATTTTATTTGGTTAAAGTTGTATAAGTTTTCAAGAATGAAGAATGGAATGATTCCATTTTTGGATGGAGCTCTTTCCATTCAACATCCTAAGTTCTAATGAAGTTTCCAAAAGTTTAACTAAAATCCTTAAGTATTTTAATTAATCATTTTCATGCTATTTATGTTTGGATTTGATTTATGTTATTTTATTATTTGAATTGCTTTATTTGATTTAATTTATTTGATTTATTTCATTTTGAATTAAGTTATATTGATTTCAATTGATTTGGCTTATGTTAATTTAGAGAGTTTGATTTAAGTTTCATTTCATTCAATTTCACCTAAGATATTAAATCATGGATTTGTAAGCTTAGTGCTTTATTCATTAATATGAATTAGCATCTTAGGTTTGTTCATAGATTATGCTTAACCTGATTTGATTAACTTAGGTTTTAGATTCATTACTTAAATTCATTAAGGATGAGAGATTTCATTAAACTTAACTTAAGTTGTTTAATTATGTTTGCATTTCATTAAGTATTCGTTTTCTTAAAATTTTGATATTTGATTAAATTCTTTGACTTGGGATGTTTTGATAAATTACCCTAAGTATTTATTATGTTTATTTCAAATTAGTTCAATTTACTTGTTGATTCAGTGAATTAATGATTCTTCTTAATTATTATTTAGTTCATCTTGAACTAGAGATTTGGAAAATCAAGAATTCCAAATTTATAGGCCAATTGGGTTTGAGATAATTATGGCAAGTGGGGTTACATGCCAATTTTATGTTTCTAAAGTTTCAGCATAATTAGAAATGTAATTAACATTTAATTAAGGTTTTAATTAATTCATTAAAACCTAAATTAAGCCTAATTTATTAAGATTCTTTAAGGGATTTTATTTTTCACTTATTTTTCACTAAAATACCTTTCCAAGGAGGGTTTATTCATAATTTTTAATTAACTGATTGATTTATTATGATTTAATTAAGTTCAAGTCATTTAATTGAATTATTTAATTCCTTTGATTACCTAATTGAGCTAATTAGTGATCTATTAAGTTCATATAGGTTTGATTAGGTTTAATTAGTATTTTGATATTCATTAATATTTATTATATTGATTTAAGGTTATTAGATTAAATTTTTCTAATTATTTCATTAAAGGGTAATTAATTTAATTAATTTAAAGGTTAAACACGTGAAATTATAACTACCCTTGAATTCAAAGAATTAAATAACCAAAAATTTTCCTAATGTATGTTTTAAGCTTAATTTCATTTCCCCAAAGTTTCAAATTAATTAGATTATCAATTTGAGAGTTATTAGGATTTAATGTTTTTAATTAAACCCAAATTAAGGAAAAATTACCCAATTTTAATTGGGGATTTTAATTTCTATGGATTCCTCCCATCAAGATGAATCTATAGAGCTTTTATTTGTATTTTTTATTTTTATTTGATTTTATATGATTTATTGAAGTTTCTGTGATTTTCTTTAATTAATTAAACCATTAAATAAAGAATGTTAACGTTTTAAGTGGGGAGGGTCCCACGCGGCATGAGTTAAAAGAGCGGGATCATTTACGGATGATCTGATCAAACTGATCTTGTCCGTATGGTAGCATGTGCGTGTGCGGACGCGTGTCCGCATGCGGTCCATGTCCGCCTTGGTTGAAAATTGGATGATCCAGCGTAGGTCACATATTGGATGGTCTGAATTGCCCCCGTGATCCTTAAGGAATTTAAATCAAATCGTGCACCTAGATCTGGACCATCCAATCTAAATAGAAGGATCAGACCCTTCTTTGTTGAGTTATAGCCTATAGGAGAGATCTACTCTGTATGACTCAGTGTGAAATGGCAATAAAATAAGATAAGTCGACATTCCATCTCAGACAGTGCTGATAGCTTGTAGTGAACAGCCCCCCTTTTGAAACCAAAAGTAGCCTTTAGTACTTTAGTAGTGAAGGCAAACAGTCCTGAAACTAATAGGCCCGAAAATCTGGAGACCGTCTTCTTCATTTCTTGCGGTAGTCGGGAACCATCCAACTTGTTTTGCTAATATCTTTTGATATAGGTAACGAAATCATGCGATTTCAAGTGCTACACGATTGTGGAAAAAAATTCTATGATTCGATATGGTTGGATCAACTTGAAGATCACGTTTCCTATAAAAATGATCAAAACTGAATTGCTTAAGAGAGATGAAGGTTATCTAATACCTTGATCATTGCTCGATTTTGATTCCTAGCTTTAATTCTTTGAAAGATGATTGTGTGTCAAAGGAATTGAGTCAATTTCTTCTTTTTTAATCTCTCCACCAAGCTACTTCTCTACAAAATGGCTTTGGTGGGTTGCACTATTTCCAACGGCTTGGGAAGTGGGAAAAGCTTCGATTGAGTTCAGTTTTGAGTGGTGAATGTATTAGAGAAGTCAATTTGGCTTGAGGTTATGTATATGTTTTCTCTTTACTTTGGTTGAGCACTATTCACTTCATTTCTTCTCCCTTTTTCTTCTTTTTTTTCTTCCTCCTTTGGCTAGAATGATGGCAAGCTCTTTTTAAGCTTTCTTGATTGCCTTAATTGCCTTGAAGGCAGCCACCCTTGTTAAGGGGTGGAATTTGGCTTGATGTGGGAAGATGGAAAATTCAATTTCCCTTCTTCCCTCTTTTATTCATTTCTTTTATTATATTTTTTTTATTTGTTGATTTGTTTATTGATTTAATGGTGAATTGCATTTCCCATTTCATACATTTTTTTTATTGAATGTGAATTGCATTTCATATTATCTCATTTAACATAAATAGATTAAATTTGGTTCCAATTAAGTCAAATGACCAATTTGACTTAGTTGGAAAAGATTTGAACTCCAATCATGATTGATCATGTGCATGGGATGAATTAGAGTAGCTATTTTCATTTGATTTCAATTATATTTTGATGTAAACCCATTTGACCCAAAGTGGGGTTAATGGGTTATGTTTGATTTCAATTGGGTCAAATGACCCATTTGGCCTAATCATATCTAATGGTGAATTTGATTATTATTCCCAAATGATTTTAAATGATTAATTTGAGTTTATTTCAATTTAATTGAGGTTTGAATTTAATAAAACCCATTTTGGCTATTTTAAACCAAGTTGTCTAATTCACCCATTCTAGTACTAAATGAATTCAAATATCTTTATATTTATGATCAAACATATTTATTTAATCATTTGGAATGTTTGCAATGATTTAATTTGGCCATATTTTTGGTGCTTAATGTTTGACCAAGTGGATCCCACCTGAGTCAAACCTAGGTTGACTAGATTTACTTTAGATTTAATTTTGACTTTCCATTTTTTTTTTTTTTTTGATTTATTTGAATTGATTCATTTTGGATGCTTGAGTTGATCCTACTTGAGCAAAATAGGTTAGATACAACCCAAGATCAATTCCCTAGGTCACTAGGCATAGTGTCATAAGCATTGAATTAGGAGAATCCTATTTGAGATTAGGATCTCCTAATTGCCAAATTAACCTCATCCAAAAATGAGGTCAACAATAGTCTTTTTTTTAAAGGCACATTTGGATCCTTTATTTAGCATACCCAAATTTGCTAAGTAAAGATCTTCTTTTCAAGAATCAAAAATCAAAACACATTTGGATTCTTCATTTAGCATTCCCAAAGTTGCTAAGGAAAGATCCTCTTTTCAAAAATAAAAAAGAAGATCAAAACACATTTGGATCTTTTATTTAGCATAACCAAATTTGCTAAGTAAAGATCCTTTTTTCAAAAAAAATATTAAGCATATTTGGATCCTTTATTTAGCATACCCAAATTTGCTAAGTGATGATCCCCTTTTTCAAAAATCAAAAAAATCAAAATATATTTGGATCCTTCATTTAACATATTTGCTAAGTAAAGATCCTCTTTTCAAATATCAAAAATTCAAACACATTTGGATATTTCATTTAGCATAGCCAAATTTGCTAAGTGAAGATCCTCTTTTCACAAAACATAAACATCAAAACATATTTGAATTCTTCATTTAGCCTACCCAAATTTGCAAAGTGAAGATCTTCTTTTTAAAAATCAAAATTCAAACACATTTGGATCTTTCATTTAGCATGCCCAAATTTGCTAAGTGAAGATCCTCTTTTCAAAAATCACAAAAATCAAAACACATTTGGATTTTTCATTTAGCATACCCAAATTTGCTAAGTGAAGATCCTCTTTTCAAAAGAATCAAAAAAATCAAACACACTTGGACCCTTTATTTAGCATACCCAAATTTGCTAAGTGAAGATCCTCCTTTCAAAAATAAAAATAAAAGAAAACCTTTGGACTTTACTTAGTATACACAAATTTGCTAAGTAAAGATTTTAAACTCACACATAATTCACTCATGATTCACAAACAAGTAAAAGAATAAGAAAATTGTTTTCAAACAACTCATTTAGCATATCCAAATTTTCTAAATGAGTAAATCCCAAACAAAATCAATTGACCCTTTATTTTAACATACTTAAATTTGTTAAATAAAGGGTCCCCAAAATACTAAAATTAAAATCAAATATGAACTAATGGAAGCATCAATCTCTTCAAAATATTTGAACCCATTTCCAACATACACAAATTTATTGAAAATGTATTTTAAATTCAAAAAAATATCCTCTCCAATTCTAAATTCAAAAATCTCTCCTAAAATCAAAGAGAACCACTTAACATATTCAAATTGTTGAGTGTGGTTCAAATTCTAAAAACAAATTAAAGCAAAAAATTTGATATGAGATTATTTTCCAAAATTGCAGACTTTCAACTCAGTTTCAATCAATTTTTAGTTCTCAACTTTAGTTCTAATGGAAGCTCAGTAGTTTACTTTTCCTTTGGGATGGATTTGGCCTTGATCGGGCCTCCCATAGACTAACTTGCCCACCTCATTCATGGTTTTCAGGGGGGATCACTTGTGAGGGGACCACCCTCACAACCATCAAGACATGGTGAGGTCATCCATCTATGTTGAGATGTCATCGATTCATAGTTTCCTCACCAAGAGGAAGGCTATGGCGCTCAGGAAGTCTTTTAGTGCATTTGGTTCCCATTTCTACCCCAATATGGGTCGGCACCCACTCGTTGGCTTCTTCCAAGGGGAAGGCTCTCCTATCTTCAGGTATAGTCTCCCCTACCTACGAGGTAGGGTCTAGTTCTCGTGTTGCTCATCCCAGTAGGACTCAGTGATGCAACAGATGTCGTAAGATCAAGCAGCATTATGTGCACATAGCTAAAGAGATGGAGTCAATTTCTTGTAGAGGAGACAGTGATAGTTTCCCTTTACACATACAAGTTTTACCTCTCTAGATGATGGTGAGGATCTCGTTCACCTCCACCCCAGCTCACTTTGAGGCTCATGAGATAGAGGAGGTCCTATGTTGGCCTTAGGATAGTTCTCTAGTTGGAGGCTTACGGATGGTCGAGGGCCCAATTTGATTTATGGTGGTCATCCTCACAGTGAGCGAGCACATCGTGAGAGACTAGAGGCCCGTATCGCTGTACAGTAGATAAAGATGAAGGTACACTAGATAATCAACTGCCTCCACCCTCGTGGACTTTCCCAACCGGTGCGCTACCCGCATCGATCATACTGACATCATTGTATTGATTGGTACAACTCACCATAGGAGAGGATCTCCTACATAGAAAGACTCAGTGGTGCATCTGCCACACCGCTCTACCCCACATCCACTATCTCTAGTACAAGTTCCATCTTCCACAGTTCCATCAAAGGCCATGGCTGCATCTGATGAAAAGAGAGCCTGACTGATAATCCAGCTACATTCAAGAGATCCCATTCCATCTACACCACCGACTGAGGTGAGGCCAAGCTGTCCTGCTCAACCTTCTACTTCAGTTGTGGTGAAGATGGAATGGTGACCACAGAGCATCGTAGTCATGCCATCTCCACCACCACCACATTATAGCATGGATATAGCAGCAGAGGGAGGAGGAGACAATTCAGTTGCCCCCATGGCGATAGATCCTCCCAAGAGTAGTACTCCTCCCATGACAATTGATAGCCAGGAGAATCTATTCTCTAGTGAGCGTAGTCCTCACAAGATTAGTTATTTAGTAGCCAGGGAGGTTAGATGTATTTCTGTCTAAAAGCATGATCCTACTACTAGTCAGCCTCAAGCTTTTATGCCTACTTAGTTGGACCGCTCCCTATATGACATAGTAGCACAGTATCTAGTTGAGAAGAAGGAAATTCTAAGGTATGCCTAGTCTGATCTAGAGAAAGACAATATTAGCTTTTATCCCATTGAAGATGATTTGTTGGAAGATTCAATCGAGGTGCATATGGTATACACTGGGTTCCTCCTTCGGATCAAGGGTTTGGAAGGTGGCCAACAGATGACACCCATTCGACCCAACACCTCCTTCAACAATTAAAATAAAAGGATGAACAGATAGATAGAATGGGAAAGAGGCCTGAAGATTTGCTAGCAGCAGTTTTGGCACTTCATAACCAAGCCTCAACACTGCATCCTACTATTGCAAAGACTGATTAGCCTGAGTTATTACATGTCTTGGATCAGCCCAAGACTTCACCTCCAGTAGAGCAGGGCAACACTAGCTCGTATAAGAAGGTAGTAGATAGTACCTCCATCAAAAAAAGGATATTAAACACATGGTTGAGCAGCAAGTGAGAAAAGCATTTGCACAAGCTCGAGGAGGATCTCGGTTCCAAAGGGTAAACCCTACCCAGAGGAATTCAATGTTATCCAATATCCTAAGGGTTTTTTGTCACCTTCTTTTAAGAGCTATGATGGCACAGAACCCATGCATAGCACTTGCAACATAATGTTATTGCAATGATACACTATTATTCTATCTTTTTATCAGCAGTTTAGTAGGCATAGTCTTTGATTGGTATGCTGAACTCCCCAACTATTCAATGAAGACTTTTCCTGAGTTGGAGCAACTCTTTATCAAGAGGTTTGCTAGAGCTCAACAAAGGGTGACTATGGGCGATCTCATTGTAGCACAACAACACCCCGGTGAATCCCTCATTGACTGTATTCTCAGATGGCATAATTTGAGAATGAAATGTGAACCACAGCTGTCTAAACAGCATGCCATTGAAATTCTACTAAAGAATATTCATGGCTCAGTCGCCTTCATGCTCAAAGGTTTTACCATAAAGACAATTGAGAAGCTAATCAACAAGGTGACTAGTCTATAGGGAGAGGCTAAATAGTTTCCTTTTCAAGATTAGTTAGCAAAGACAAATCTACAAAAAGCTTATGAGAAGAAGTTAGGGGCAGTTGCAGTGTTGGACAAGGGAAAGCAATCGGCCAGAGATCAGTATGAGAGACGTCAAACTCCAAAGCCTTCGCTTCCACCTCCTCTACCATCACCTATGCCATCCTATCGGCCACCACAATAGCCTCCATAGCCTTCGCTACCTCCTCCTCAGCCATATTCACAGCAGTGGTACACATACCCACCGCCAAGTAGCTACCATCCACCTACTATTTTGGATAAACTAAACAAACCTTATTCATTTAATAGGGAGGTAATCAGGAAAATCTTTAAGAACAACTTAAAGAAACCTAATTTTCAGCTACCCGAGTCTAAGAAGCTAAAGGAAGTGGGTAGGAGCAATGATCCCAACTTTTGCCCCTACCATTGCATGCTAGGCCATATTTTGGGATTGCTTTCTTACATTGAGAACATAAATATAAAGATGGCATCATAGTTATCCCAAAGGAATACCTAGCGGAATAACCATCCAGTTCTTTTAGGGTAATCCTTGGGGATACATGTGATCTTCTCAAAATCAAAGAAGGTTAGGATATCTCTTTATCCTGAACCTCTAAAAAGATTATTTCAAAAATCAAAAACTTTTCACAGTTTTGAGAAGCTGAACCTCCAACATCAAGGAAGGTTTGCAAGTTGCCAAAGACAACTTGGGGAAAGTGAGAGATCAGCAGCAGTAGCTTATACTTGTTCGGGATAGCTAAGTAGCACAACTGCCGACTGAGCCTAGCCTCCATTTCATCATTGTAGCTACTACAGACTTCTACTTCTAGCTTTTCTCTAGTAGACATCATCATGGGCATCAAATCCCTCACCCCTCTTACTTTACTAGATTTCTACTATATACCTCCTTCTAAATCCATGAAATCAAGGAATAAAGCTAGTTTGAATTACATCTATGTCACTTCTGATGGGTTATCTAATTCTAATCTCTTAGAAAATTCTCTAAGTCTCAACAATAATTATAACAACTCTGATCTTCCTCTTTCTGATTTAGAGTTGTAATTTCAACTCTAAATAATACAGGTTCACCTCTTGAGATAGACTTAGAATCATCAGATTTTGAGGGTCCAATAGGAAAAGCTGTAGGTGAGCCTGACGAGCAGATAGAATCTTCTACTAACCTGCCACAAGAGATCACTAAAGTTAACCTTCGTAGTGGCAAGGTTCTACCTCCTAAGGCAGCACCTCAAGAAAATGGGAAATAATTCATTGGTTCTGATGATCGAGAAGCCCCTCTATAGGAAGCTCCACCCATGGATATGCTTGTGTATGATAAGCCTAGAGTTGATTACAATGTCCTCGCTCACCTAAGAAAGTTGCCAGCTAAATTAAGCATATAGGATGCTCTTGTCTTATCCAAAGAGATGAGGGAATCACTAATCAAGACTCTTCTTGATCTAGAGATATGCTTAACTTAGCTGATCATTGTTGGAGAGGAGGGACATTATTCCAGAGAAGCTCAAGGAGTCATATTCATAGATGAAGACCTTCTTCTGGGACATAATAAACCCCCTCCACATGTGGATATTCACTTTTCTGGTTCTTATTGATCAAGGGCATCGGTGAACATTATGAGTTTAAAGACCCTTGTCTACTTGAGGATTGACATCTCTACACTCCGAGGAGATCGGATGATGTTGAGAGGATTCAATGAACAAGATGAGAGGGCTTTAGGTTCCATAGTGTTACCTTTAGAAATAAGTGACTAGAAAACTGAAGGCAATTTCAATATCATTAATTCAAATATAGCATTCACTGCTTCACTCGGTAGGCCTTGGATACATCAGAATAAGATGATTCCATCTTCCCTACATTACTACATCAAGTTCAGAAGGGGTGGAATTGAATACTATGTCAAAGGAGATGAAAAGCCATTTTCAGTTAGACAGGTCGAGATATATGAGGATGCAACCTACTATCTTCCTAAAAATTAAAATACATTTTCTTGTGAACTTGGTCAAAATAAAAATGCAAAAGAAAAATAAAAAGAAAAAGAAAAAGAAAAATACAAGTGAACGAGAAAAGGACACCAATGAAGAAGTAGAGCCACATGTCACATTCCACCCACAGTTTGTTCTGCCATATGGACATATGGGTAGGATGACTCAACCTCCACAGGGTAGAGGTAGAGGTAGACATATGTGAGGCTTCTAGAGGTGGAAGACCAAGTTGGCCGCCAATAGAGGTTATGTTCCCACAAGATTCTCAACCCAAGGCCAAATCAACTTAATAAAATTTCTCCATTAGGATCAACTCCCACACTCATTTAACACTTGTACACCACCTCCATTCCACTCCTCTACCAAAATTGAACCACATGGAGCTCCTAACAACCTAAACAACCCATTTAATCAGAGCAATTTGATCAAAGTGGAAGAACAAGCTTTGGCCGTCTGATCCAAGTAGGGGGAGATATACTCACCCTCATTTCCACTCAAACCATGACTCTTGCATTCGATTGAGCTCAAAGGATCGAAAGCAAGCATTTATAAAGTTCCCTAAGAATTTTCAAGCACTCTCTAATTTCCCTCTCTCGATTTTCTCTATAGTCAAAACAGGGGAGGTGAGTTGAAACACCAACTTGCACAATACTCAACCAAACCTAAATTTCCTTTGCAAGCGCCATCAAGAAGGCAAGTCGAGCTCACCCAAAGCATTTCCCAAGCATCCAAGCCATGGGAAGGGAGACCTAGACCAAAGCATTTGAAGGGAGCTCAATTGGAAGATCCATCTCAAAGCTTGAAACCTTCAACAGCTTCATCTCACTCAAGCTACCTCCATATTGGAGCTGATATCTTAAGAAGATATGACTCAAAACTGAGCTTAAGTTGAAAATTACTTGGTCTTTTGTGAAGGGAATTGTAATCCCATTGAAATTCAACCATTGAATCTTCTTTTCTATGCTTCTTGATGATGTGGGTTGAATCCGCCAATCAGCTGTGAGGGATCAAGCCTTGAGGATGGATCTCTCAAGGCAAAGCAGGATGAATCATGGGTCGTCCATCCTACACATTTTGGATGGATGGCTTTGATTAAGCACGCTAGATCCATTGATTTAATCCTTCATAACCACAGGCTTGATCAAACATCCATGATCGATGGAAGAGTGCATAATGCCGCGCAAATGTGATTTGACAACTTAAATAACCAATCACATCATGCCACGTGGAAAGCGCATGCCACGCCAGCAGTCCACGTGGCTCCGACGGGATTAGTTAATTAATTATGGCTATTTAATTATCCTTTAATCACAGAAACTTCATAAATTCATAATTAAATGTAGAAGAAATTAAAAAATTCAAACTCAACTTCATTTTAAAGATAATTCAAAGGGGAATCCAATAAAATTATTTCTAATTGATTTCCAAGTAGTGAATTTTTTTTAATTAGGGTTTAATTAAAAACAAAATTACTTTAATTACTCCCTGATTACTTAATTAATTAATTCCAAATTTTTGAGATATATTTAGTGGGATGACCTCTGCCTCCCCTAATTTTCTTAGAATATATTAATGAGTTAATTAGGGAAATCAATTAATGAATCCCTGATCACCCTCTTAATGTAATTAAGAGTAATTAAATATGTGAACAATGGTTTAATCACTTAATTAAGATAATTAAATATTATTTAAGTAAGTAGGAGGTTTATGAAATGAGTTTGGAATATTTTTCCTAAGTTATTCCCTAAACCCCCTTTCTTCCTTAATCCAAACATAATTAAGGATAAATCCACTAATGACCTACATAATTAGCTTAATCAAACTTTCAAAATCAATCTAAACTTAATTAATCCTTTGTTGGGTAGATCCTTAGGTGTTTAGAAGCCTAAGGTAAATTTAAAGAAATCATTTCCAACTCACATGTGTGGGAAGGTTATGAATGTACTTAATTAAACCTTTTAGCTTAATTAATTAATATTCATTGCATTAGGCCTTTTCTTTCTGTGCATTCGATTTAAATTCCATGGATGCATATCATATCATTGGCTCATAATTGTCAGGTTAATTATGTTAAAGTGGTGTAGGTAAGGTAATATTTAATTTACACCTTAACCTAAACAAAATAAAAAATCAACTTAATGGTTCTAAAAATTAAACTAAATCAATTCACACATAGGGGAAATGGGTTAGGACTAGTAAACACTCTTTTCATATTTCCTAAATCAAATCAAACTCAAAACCAAAATCAAAAATCAAAAATAAGAATCTTTTTAAAGAATTTTGATTCACTTTAAATGATCTTATTTCATAGGATTGTCTTTAGGAATTAATTAGGGTGAATGAAAGTACACGCTTACATCACTTTATTTCTTTCCAAGCATGCTAAATATTGTATGTCATATGAAATCATACATTCATATCTATTCAAAAATCAATTAAAATAAAATATTTCCTTTATGTCAAATTGCATGTTTTGGCTAAAGTAAGAATATGAGTGTCTATTATCAGTATTAAATCAAAAATTATTTTCAAAACCTATAAATCAAAGATTATAAATGAAGGTATGCTACTTATAAATACTTATAATCTTGCATGTGATTATAACATAAAATGTATTATGTGACTTTTCTTCTCTTTTTTCAACATGGGTTTGTATAGGATTTACAAAGTGTATAGTTCATTTGAAAAGAACATAAAACTTTCTTAAATCTATTTATATGCACTCTTATGTTATGACTTAAGAAGGATCCTCATATTTACACATATAAATTGCCTAACCAAACCAATCAAACAAACGAAAATCTTTTGCATAATTCTTCACCCATTTGTCTTTTTTTTGTACATGCAAATGTATTTAAGAAAAGTGGTATATTAGTTTGGACATCTCGGGGTTGCGAGGCTTTAAGTAGCCCTAAGAAGGTCTTGTACCATATACCCTTTGTGTAGAAAATAATGGTGTTGTACTCACTTATGTCTTTCATACATGTAAATGTGCATTTAATTAATGGATAAACGAATCCCTGTCTTTTCTACATAACAAAATAATGCATCATGAAACATCCAAATTTTCTTAAGAAACATCTCTTAGCATTCATCATTAAAGTATGTTAAATATTTGCATTACATGTATAGATATGCTTAGGATTTATTCATATGCATGATACACATGTTGGAAAGAAATAAATGATTGTGTGTTTTGTGATAGAAATTCACCTTAATTAATCTTAAAATGCATTTCTTATTGAATAGTTTATTTAGAGCAAATTTAAACTTAGGATTAATTAAAACACATAATAAAACATTCATTAAAGAAAAATCATTAATAATCTACCTTTGAAATTACTTAAGGTAGGGATGAAAGAGAAGTTCTCTTCTCTTTTCTTCTCTTTACAACACTTAGTAACTAAATGTGAGTTCATTCAAACCAAATCAAATCATCAAAATAAAATTAATAAATCAACTGAATCACTTAAATGAAACCACCATCTAAGTTGAGTCCTTCATGCTTAGAAAACTCTAACCTTAAACCTACCTATGACATACCACACTAGCCTTAAATGGCACACACATTAGGCTAAGTCACCATTTCTAGCTCTATGTTTGGGAGATGCATGGTTTGATGCCTAATTTTATTTTATGATGTAATGTTTTTAGACTAAATGTTAGGGTGCATGTGCATAGACTGGATGATAGGATGATCTAAGTCTAATCATTATCTTCTGTCGGGGATTATGCTTAAGGGGCATTGTAATAAAAATATAAATATTTTTGTTGTACAGGTTGCTTATACTAAGAATAATCCAAATTAGGATAGGTGGACTTGGTTACCCATGTGTGGGGTGCTTAGTCTGATTTATTCCTATAACTACTTGGGATTGTGTGGTGTGTTTAGCTAATCTCTATTTTGCATGTTTAGTTAGATTTACATTTCCCTTTTAATGTAATTTTTGCAATTAAGATTTGGAATGAATGTTATGGGGGGATTAGGATGAGAATTGGTTATAAGACCAAGTCTTATGCACCATGTGAAGCCTTGGAGCAACCACATTCTAACCAACCAAAAGAAGAAAGAAGAAAGAATAAAAGAAATAAGTGAAGAAATGAAGAAAGATGTATGAACACCCCCATAACATGAATTCATTTTTTATTGTAATTAATTCATTTATAATCTGGGTTGTATAAGGGTAGAGCTCAGCTACCCACATTTTTTTTCAGATTTGTGCGATGGAGCCCGACCACATTGGCCTCTTATTCTTTTGCTTGCTTTATAAATTTCTTTGATGTTTATTTAGCTTGTGTATTAAGATGCCATGTTTTTTTTAGTTTCTTCATTAATTGATGAATGGCCTGGATGTAATTGGGCTCTTAGAAAAATAAATTTTTTATCCAATTAATCAATTCAAAACCAAAAATTAACAACTCATAACCTCACCTAAAGCCTAGGTTACAAATCAAGATAATAAAAGATTTAGCAACCCCTTAGTTGGATGTTGTATGTCTCACATACATAAAAGCATCTTGCTTCACTCTTGCTAATGGAGGGCTTCCACCTTTTCCAAGGAACTTGGCTTGACCTTTGAGAGTCATGGTGGAAACACACCTCCTTCTTACTAATTTTGGCCCATAACCAAATTCTCTTGCATTAGGCATATGAATCCCATAGCCTATGGCAAATAAATTGCCCAAAAATGAAAAGAAAACTTAACAAAATTTGCATTAGATTTAAGTCATTATTCATGCCCTACATGATTTAGTCTCTTAGGGAGTGTGTTTAAGGACTTAATCTCTTTCTAAATAAACAACAACCTAGTTATCTTACAAAAGCATAAGACTTGTCAACATGTATTTAAATATGTAGGAGGAGTTAGTTGGCGGCCATCCCCAGGCGGTTGTAAGTCCAACAGTCGGGTGGTTTATCCTCTCTTGTGGAGGTAAACCATATACCCATTTTCACCTTAGATTTAGGTCATGCATTTTCAGGTTATTATTATTTTCTTTTTGCTACAAGCATAAATCCTCACCTCTAGGCATTTCCATGATCTTGTGAGAAATTATCTATCTAATAAAAAATTCAACTCAAATAATTAACTCTCTTCAAATTTCAAAAATATAAAGCCCAACCATAGGATACGCCCGCTAGGTTTCCTCGCATCATGAGCATTCCCTACTCATCTCCCTTTGGTTTCAATAATAACTCCCTTTTTTGATCAATCCCACTTGATCTTTCAAAAATAAACCAATTTATTAATAGTCCTACCTTTGAAATCTTTGGAGACAATGATCATTTACCTTAATCAAGAGTATTTATAAGGAATCTCATTCCTTAGGATGTATTTAACTATGGGGGCTTGCCTCCATAGAGAACTTAACCCCAGTTTAAAATAAACTCTATTTTACTTTTTCATAGATGGTGACTTCTGTCTCTCGAGATAGTACATCATTCTTCAATGTCGTACCTAATCACTCTAATGAGAACATCTGTGGATCTACGTGGTGTCCAACTAGCACTTTTTTTTTCATTTATACTCATAGATGAAGATAAAAAATTAACCATAACAGTCTAGTGGGCATAGCTTTTGATTGGTATGTTAAACTCCCCAATAATTTAGTGAAGATATTTGCTGAGTTAGAGCAACTCTTTGTTAAGAAGTTTTCTAGAGCTCAGCAAAGGGTAACTGAGGGCTATCTCATTGTAACTCAACAACACCCCAGTGAGTCCATTATTGATTACATTCTTAGATGGTGTAATTTAAGCATGAAATGCGAATCATAGATGTCTGAACAACATGCCATTGAAATTCTATTAAAGAATATTCATGGCCCAGTCACCTTCATGCTTAAAGATTTCACAATTAAGACATTTAAGAAGTTAATCAACAAGGAGGCTAGTTTACCACTAGAGGCCAAACAGTTACCTTTTCAAGATCAATCATTAAAGCCAAAGTGGCAGAAAGCCTATGAAAAGAAGCCAGGGGCAGTAGCAACATTGGATAAGGGGAAGCAACCAGCCAAAGATCATTGTGAGAGACCTCAAGCTCAATAGCCTTCACTTTCTCCTCCTTTATCACCTCCTTGGCCATCTTATCGGCTACCATAGTAGCCTCCATGGCCTTCGTCGCCTCCTGCTTAACCATACTCTCAATAGCGGTATACATACCCCCCTAGGTAGCTATCATCCACCTACTCTTTTGAATAAATTAAACAAACCTTATTTTTTTAAGAGGGAGGTAGTCAGGAAAATCTTTAAGAACCTCTTAAAGAAACCTAATTTTTAGCTACCTGAGCCTAAGAAGCTAGAGGAAGTTGGCAAGAGTAATGATCCTAACTTTTGCCCCTACCACTGCATGTTAGGCCATGTTTTAAAAAATTGCTTTACATTCAAGGACTAGCATGAGCATAGCTACAAGTCAGGTGCTATAGTTATACCTAAGGAATATTTAGTAGAACAACCACCCAGCTCTGTTAGGGTAATCATTGGGGATACGTGTGATCCTCTCAAAATAAAAGAAGGTTGGGATATCTCTTTATCCCAAACCTCTAAAAGGATTATTTCTAAAATCAAGAAACTTTTCTTACAGGTGCTTGAGGCAGCTCAAACCTCCAACATCAAGGAAGGTTTGCAAGTTGCCAAAGATAAGGGAAAGTGAGCTAGAAGCAACAGAGCTCATACTTGCTCTGATAGCCAAGTAGCAACCACAACGAAGCCGCCTCCATTCCAATGATGCATTTCAACCTGATTCATACGCCTAGTTCTTCTTCTAGTAGACATCTGAGACGAGATGAGGGCATCAAATCCCTCACCCCACTTCCTTCACTAAATTTTTACTATGTACCTCCTTTTAAATCTAAAAAATCAAGGAATAAATCTAGTTTGAATTACATCTGTTCCACTTCTGATGGGTTATCTGTTTCTACTCCTTTAGAACTTCAAGTCATAATAATTATAACAACTCCGATCATCTTCTTTCTTATTCAGAGATGGAATTTCCTTCTCTGAATAATATGGGTTCACCTATTGAGATAGACTTAGAATCATATAATTTTGAGGGTTCTATAGGAGAAGCTGTAGGTAAACCTGATGAGCAGGTAGAACTTTTCATTAAACCATCTCATGAAGTCACTGAAGTTAACCTTCATAGTGGCAAAGCTCTACCTCTTAGGGTAGCACCTCGAGACAAGGGAAAATAAGTCATTGGTTCTAACGATCAAGAAGCTCCTCCATAGGATGCTCCACCCATAGATAAGCTTATAGAGGATCAACCTAGAGTTGACTACAATGTCCTCACTCACCTAAGAAAGTTGCCAGCTAAATTAAGCATATATGATGCTCTTGTCTTATCCAAAGAAATGAGGGAATCATTAATCAAGGCCCTTATTGATCTAGAAATATGCTTAGCTCAGCTAACTACTATTGGAGAGGAGGTGCATTATTCAAGAGAAGCTCAGAGAGTCACATTCACCGATGAAGACTTTCTTCTATGGATATGGAGCACAACTGTCCCCTCTATATCACAGTGAATATGGGCAGATTCAAACTTTCTAGGGTGTTGGTTGATTCAGGTGCATTAGTAAATATTATGAGCCTGAAAACCCTTACCTATTTGAAGATTGACATCTCTAAACTCTGAGGAGATCAGATGATGTTGAGAGGATTCAATGAACAGGGTGAGATGGTTTTAGGCTCCATAATGTTACCTTTGGAAATAGGCGACTAGAAGATTGAAGCCAAGTTCTATAAAATTAATTTGAATACATCATCCACTGGTTTGCTTGGTAGGCTTTAGATACACCAGAATAATATGATTCCATCCTCTCTTCATCAGTGCATCAAGTTTCGAAGAGATGGAATTGAATACTATGTCAAAGGAGATGAAAAGCCATTCTCAGTTAGAGAGGTCAAAATATATAACGATGCGACCTACTATCTTCCTCAAAATCAAAATATTTATTCTCATAAATTTGGCAAAAATTTAAATACAAAAGAAAAAGGAAAAGAAGAAAAAGAAAAAGAAAAAAAAAATAAAAGAAGAATGAAAGTACAAATGAGCGAGAAAGAGACACCAAGAAAGAGGTGGAGCTGCATATCACATTCCACCTACAGTTCATTCCACCATATGAACATATGGGTAGGATGACTCGACCTCCACTAGGTAGAGGCAGAGGTAGATGCAGAGGCAGTTCTAGAGGTGGAAAACCCTCTAGTTGGCAGCAGCCAATAGGAGCTATGTTCCAATTCACAAGAGTACTCCTTCTATTCACATAGACTTAGAATCCATCTCGAAGGATGAGTTTCATGTGATTAGCACTCCATCCAACCTCTCTCTGTGGGCTTCATTGGAGGTGATACTCAAGCTAGACAGTAATGAAGACCAGGCCTCCAAGCAAAGCATAAATATATTCAAATCAAGATTATGTAAAATTATTAGGCAGCAGTTGGGAACTTTAGCTCTAACCTCACTTTCTTCTCAAAAAGTTTAGGGAAGCCTCTAGATCTTCCATTGATGTCAAGCCAAAGAGATTCCTATTGGGATCATCATCCTCAAGTTAAGAAGTAGATGTAGAACTTGAGAATGATGCATGTAAAGATTTAATAGAATTACCTTTTGATTGGTACTCGCCTTGTTATAATCTTGCAAAGAAAGGTTTGATTCCTTAAACATGGTCTAGGCACAAGTCAGAGTATTTTGAGAAGCTGTGGGACAACAAAGGCAGGGATGCACAATCAAGACCATGACTAGGATTTGGTACAGTGGGTCTAGTCAACAATGATGATTACTGCTTAGTTATCACCAATCATCTGGAATCTAATAGGTTCTTCTCAAACCACACTAACTCTTATGAGGAGGCATGTTTAGAAACTTTAGATGATCCTAATGATCTTCAAATCAAAGATGCACCTCCAGAATTTGAAGAAGGAATCAATTTGACCATTGATAAGCTCAAAGAAATCAACCTCAGAATAGAAGAAGAGCCACGCCCTACATACATCAGTTCTCTATTGAATGAAGAAGAAACCAATGACTTAGTTAGGCTGTTGATGGAGTTTAAGGACTGCTTTACATGGAGCTATGAAAAGATTCCTGGATTATCTCCTAACGTAGTAGTCCACAAACTAGTAATAGAATTCTAATATCCTATTAGCACGCCTCCTAGATGCATCGAAATCAAACAAAGATTTCATTTCAAGTCAAAAATTGATCGATGTTTTTTATTAGGGAAGAAAAATACCCCCGTTATAGTTGTGCCGTTAAGAAAAAAAATTGTGATATGATTCAATTTCAAGGATTTAAATAAGGCATGTCCTAAAAATGAATTTTTACTTCCTATACCAGAGTTAATGGTGGGAATTGCCTCGTCTCATGCAATATTCTCTTCCATGGATGGGTCATCTAGCTACAACCAAATCAAGATGAGGATGAATACTTTTCAAACCCCGATTAGAATTTATTGTTATAAGGTCATGCCCTTCAGCCTTAAAAATGATGGTGTACTTACCAGTGGGCCATGACTCAAATTTTTAATGAACTCATTCATCATCAAGTAGAATGTTATGTCGATGATCTAGTTGTCAAAAGTAAAGAAAAGGGAGACAATCTCTTTGACTTGAGAATAGTTTTTGAATGGTTAAGACAATTCAATCTCAAAATGAACTCCCTAAAGTGTGCATTTGAGTAGGGAAGTTGGGGTTTGTTGTCCAGACACGGGAATAGAGATAGGCCCAGAAAAGATCAAAGCTATCTTAGAAATGCCACCCCCTAAAAGTCTAACTCAACTCAGATCCTAGGGCGATTGGCATATTTAAGGCACATTATCTCCAATCTATCAGGGAGATGCAAGCCATTTTTAGTACTCATCAAAAAGGATGCTAAGTTCAAGTGGGATGAAAAGTACCAGCATGATTTGAAAACATCAAACAGTATTTGGTGAAGCTGATAGTTCTAGCAACCCCTTTCCTGGGCAAGCCACTTATCCTTTATACCGTTGCATTGGATGACTCCCTTGGCATTTTATTGGCCCAAACCAACGATGAGGGGAAGGAGAACACTCTCTACTACCTTAGCCGTCATCTGATCTCTGCTGAAGCAAACTACCCACCTATTGAGAAACATTGCCTAGCTTTAATCTTTGCATCCCAAAAGCTATGACACTATATGCTTTCTTATAAGGTGAACTTGATCTCCAGGATCAATCCATTGCAATATCTCATCACACGGCTGACGCTATCTAGGTGATTGGCATGTTGGTCCATGATTTTCTCATAATTCGATGTTACATTCGTACCCCTCCGTGAGGTGAAAGGATAGACACTAGCAGATTTCTTAGCAACACACTCACTTCTTGTTGATTCCCCACTTAGTGATGACCTCCCCGATGAACAAATCATGAACTTAGGGGACACTAGCATTCACCATTAGGAGATGTATTTTGATGGTGTGACTTCCTTTCAAAAAGGAGAAGAACCACGATCTACTCTTCCAAGAAAGGCAGGGATAGGAATCATCATGTTAACTCCAGATCGCAATGTGATGAGATTCTCATACAATCTCTCCAATTCATGCACCAACAACGAAGCCGAGTATGAGGCTTTGATTGTCAGTCTGGAGTTAGTTATTATAGTATGTGTCAAAAGCATCAACATCTATGGGGATTCGCAGCTGGTCATTAACCAGATTGTTGGGTACTATAAGGTTCTAAAACCTAAGCTTCATCACTACTATGAGTACATCATGAAGCTATTGGCCCAAATCCCTGAGGTCACCATCTACAAGATTCCTCGATGAGAGAATGTAGTAGTAGATGCTTTAGCCAAACTCTCCAAGGAGTTGGCATGTTTGAAAGATGAGTTCATTTCAATAAGGGTCCAAAATAGACAAGTCTTATCCCTTATTGATGTTGAACTCATCGAGAGACTCTCTCTTGAATGGGGGGTTATCATTTCCAAAAAGGATGAGGAGCTAGATTAGAGGCAACCATTCATAGATTACTTGAACACAAGCAAACTATCTCAAGAGAAATCACAAGCCTAATAGATGAGGCAGAGAGCTCTCTCCTATGCTCTCATGGATGGTACCTTATATGGATGGTCTTTAGATCAAATGTGGTTACGCTATTTAGATAAACATGAATCCCATAAGATCATGACTGAGGTACATTTAGGTTTATGCGGAGTGCAATAACCCGATCCAAAGATGAAGGAAAAGATCAAGAGACTTGGATACTACTAGCCCTCAATGATTACAGACTGCATAGATATAGCTAGGAGATGCCATCAGTGTCAGGTACATGGTGTAGTCATGCACCAACCACCCAATATTCTACACCCTACATTGGCCTCATGGCCATTCGAGTCTTGGGGTACTAACATAGTGGGTCTGATTGATCCCCCTTTCTCTAAAGATAATCGCTTCATCCTAGCTGCCACCGACTACTTTTCCAAGTGGGCAGAGGCAATCCCACTTAGAGAGGTCATAGCTCAACATGTGCTCTAGTTCTTCAAGAACCATATCGTATATAGGTTCAGGGTTCCTCGATGAATTATATTTGATAATGGTATTGCATTCAAAAGAACTAGGATCAACAGCTTCACTAAGAGACACGGTATAGATTGGAGATCCTCCACTATCTACTATCCCACGATGAATGGCTTAGTAGAAGCATTCAACAAAACTCTCATCCAGATACTAAAGAAGATACTCGATGATAACAAACCACAGTGAAATGAGCAACTAGTTAAGGCTTTGTGGACATACCGCACCACATACAGAACTCCAATTCAATATACCCCATTCTCCTTAGTGTAGTCCAAAGCCAATCTACCATTATAAGTTTAACTCCCATCACTAAGGATAGCAATGGGTAGTAAAGTCACTATAGAACAGAAGGCCAGGTTACGGTTAGAAGAGCTCAAAGGTTTGGAGAAGAGATGCCTACAGGAATGCTAGAATCTCAAGTTGTACAAAGCCAAGATGATTCAAGCTCACAACAAGTTGGTCCGCCCTAGAGATTTTCAAGTAGGATAGCTTATTTTAATTCTAAGGAGACCGATTGTTGCCCGTCGAAAGATGGGAGATAAGTTTGAACCCACTTGATAAAGCCCTTTTATCATAGAGAAGGCCTACCAAGGATCTTATCAAGTTATTAATTATAAAGGGGAACACCCAATGCTTCCAATCAATGGACTTAATTTGAAGAAATACTACCCATAAAATCATGTTTGAAAATAATTATCTTCAAAAATTTCATTCCAATTTATCAAAATATTTTCTTCATTTGAAGCATTGTTTGCTTGTTTGCAAATCTATCATGATGTGTTTAGGGTAGGTGTAAGAGAACTCAAGTGGCATCCTATCTTTCTTTCACAACACGAACACAAATCAAACACAATTCCCCAATGCTACTAGAGTATGTGTAAGAGAACTCAAGAGGCATCTTATTTTGACTAGCATGTCTAAGTTAGATGTAAGAGAACCCAAGTGACATCCTTTCTTGGTGGGATCACAACTGTCATTTGTGGCACCATTTCATCAACTTTTAAGCGTGTTTTAAGATAGGTGTAAAAGAACCCAAGCGGTGCCATGTCCTCCTTTAACACAAACACATATCTTTTGTCTCAGGCTATTTTTGATATGGGAGCAAGCCCCCTATGTCACTCACTCATTAGCTACTCTAGGTCGGGCTAACATGCTACCTTGCTAGTGTGTCACCCCAGTAGTCACTTGTTTGGAAGATGTGAGTCCCCGCGCTTTCTTCCTGACTTGACCATTGTAAATCGATGAGCACCTTGTTAGTTTAGTAAGCCTCACTATGCAGCTAATAGGCTACCTTATGTTGACTTTGTTTAAGAGGATGTAAGCCCACACGCTTTCATCTTGAACTAGCCATCATGCACTGACTAGGTCGAGTATATTTGAGGTTTAGGATAAGTCCCCTAGTGGCTCCTTTCCTCTTGACTACTTTTGAGTTGATATAAGTCCCCAGGCATTCACTCAAGAGTTGCCCCGTCGATAGACCTCGAGTCAAGCACTATCCCAATCACCATAGGAGGATGTGAGTCCCTGATGCCTTCTTCCTAGGCTGATTATGGCAAATCGACAGGCAACTTAGGTTGGTTGATGTTCACTATGCTATAGCGGCTCACCCGGTGGATACACCACTCTTGGCAGATGTGAGTCCCCACACTTTCTCCTTGAGTTGGCTATGAAATACTTATAGACATTATCTTCTTTAAGGATCAGGATAAAGTCCTTAGTGGCCCCTTCCCTATGGGCACTCTACATGGATTACATCCTTTGTGACCCTATTTAGACACTACCCAAGCTACTCTTGGATTGGACAGTCTCCCTTTCCTAGTAGCCACCCTTGTGGTTGGAGAATTTATTCAGCGGATGTACAGATTCTTCCTTGGACCAAATCAGATGAGATCAATGATAGCTCCTTCTCAGTGTGATCCCTCACAAACCAACAGGGTCCACGATAAACAAACAAACAAATAAATTTATTTATGGATTAGAATTCAATCAACCTCCTTTCCCAAGCGTGCATTCTATCTTTAGGCGGTCGAAAACTCCTTATAGGAATTGCCTGGTTGCACTTGAGTTGACATAAGTCCCCGGGTCAGCATTCTCTCAGTAGTTTCCCTTAGGTCAGATTCAATATGTTTTGCTAAAAATAGTTTGTCCCATTGGTCATTTCGCTTTGGAAGATGTAAGTCTACTACGCATTCTTTCTAGTATGACTATCGCAAATCGACGGGCAGCCCTAGGTTGGGTTGACATCTTACTTTGCTAATGCATCTCTCTAGTGGTATTTTGTTCAGGAAGATGTGAGTCCCCATGCTTTCTTCCTTGAATTGACCACTGTAAACTAAAATGCATCCCTTTGGTTGGATAGTTCTTCCCTTCAATCGGGAAACTACTCTCTTTGGATCTGTAAACCTAAAGTTGGCTAAGGCTGACATGGCCTCATACTCAGTTTGGTCCATCACAAATCAACGAGATCCATCAAATATAATTAAAATAAAATTAATTTTAACTGTCTTTAAGCTGATCTAAGTCCCCCAGCGGCATTCACTTAGTAGTCAGCCTAAGGTTGGGTTCAATTCATTATGGTGCCAACTGATCATCCCTGCGACTAATCCCTACTTTGGGAGATGTAAGTCTACTATGCTTTCTTCTTAGTATAGCCACTGCACACTGAAAGGCAACCCCTTTGGTTGGATAGTCTTACTATGTGGTTAGTAGACTACCCCTTTGGATTGGTAAATTGAAGTAGTCCAAGGTCGACATGGACCCTACTTAGTGTGGTCCATCACAAACTAACAGGGTCCATCTCAAAATTCAAACTTTTAAATCTAAAACAAAAACCAATCAATCTCCCTCAGTTGAGTCAAGTTCAAACAATCAAATCAAACAGCTTCTCCCTAATGAGATGCAAATCTTTCTGACTCCACTATAGAGTCAATTCAATCCAACCTGAACCTGCTCCCCTAGTGGAAGGTTCACACTTTTATCCCCAGTGGATTCCAAATTCTAATCCCCAATGGATTTCACAACCTCTTATCACCAGTGGATAACATGAGCCTTTTCCCGTAGTGGAAGGCTCATATACTCAATCCCTAATAGATTCCCCCTTTGCTCTCTTATATTTTTGACATAAGTAGAGTGGCATTGCACTAAGATCTTGATTCCCTCTACACCTTAGGTTTAGGAGTAAATCATTTCTGTTAGTGTTTGTGATCGTTTGAATGTTGTTGATTGTCTTGGTCAACACCAATACATGTGGTATGCCTTGTTAGTCACACCACACCTATTGGGCACCCTTTGTTGACCTAACTTTTGGAGTGAGCTCTCAACTTCTCCACCTAAAACATAGGACTCCTCTAGACACTGACAGTTCCTTAGTCTTAAAATACTTATAGTGATTAGGTGAACACTTAACCTAACACTAAAGATTTAAAAGAGTTGCCATAGGAATATGTTATGCCTTAAGGGATTAGGAGGACTTGCCTACCCTATATCTTGAACCCAATCCTCACTTCCTTCTTTCAAACCAAATCTCAAATTCAAATCCAAATTTCAGAATCCAAATCATGAATTAATTCCAAATCAAATGATTGAAACTCATGATCAATTCCAAATCCAAAACCTTTTTAAGCCTTATGAATCACATCCATAAGCTTAGTCAAACCCTTCAAATCGATCCAAAGCCAAGTGATTTCTTTATAAATCACTTATTCCATTATTTGTAGTCACAACTATGAATGAAATTGGCATCCAAATCATCCAAATCAAATGAATATAAATCAAACCAAATCAAAACCCCTTTTCCAAACTTTTTGACCTACCTTAGCCAAATTCACAATCAAATAACTCCTAATTCACATGATTCTCTCATGGATCATTTATATTCTCATTTATATTCACAAATATAAATGAAGTATAAATTCAAATGGATAAAATCAAATCAATATAAATTCAAAACTCAAATCCAAATCCAATTTATACCCTTTCAAGCCAAATCCTTGAACCTAGCCAAATCATTCTCAAATTAATCAAAACCCTTGGATTTTCTCTTCAAACAATCACTCATTCAATCACATGCCCAAATATAAATATAAACTACAATCACCAAGCCAAAATCAAACCAACCCAAGTCAAACCCATGTTCATCCTTTTGACTTGAAATTGTCAAGTGAACAAAAACTCATTTGACTCTAAACTACTTGCAACTGGATTTATATTTCCATCATAAGTTCATATGTAAGTTCAACCAAACTTGAATCTACCTTGATCAAGCCATTTGACCCATTTAGACTCACTTGACCCAAAGTGACCTAAAGGACCTTTTTGAGCCAAATTCTAATCAAACCAAAATTGGATTGAACTAAGCCCATTCAAACCTCACATTGTGATCAACAATCATCCTAGAATGATCAATCACTCAAATTGAGTCAAACTAAGTCAAACCTCGCCTTTGAATAAGTCAACATTTAACCCAAATGAAACCCAAATAAGCCAAAATTTACTATGAGCCAAATTAATTAAAGCCATTGATCTAAATCGATCCATAATCAATGATTGAACATGACCAAGTCATCAATTTACCCAAACGAAGCCTAATTGGCCACTTAACCTAAGTTTAACCAAATTGACCTAAAAAGCCAAAATAGGTCAAATCTTGATCTAAGCTAAATCTATTTCAATCAATCGATCAAATTTATTCCAAATTGATTGTAGAACTTGACCAAAGCTTCGATTGACCAATTAGACCCAACCTAGCCCAATTGACCATGAACCCAACTTGACCTAAAAGGTCAAATCAACTTTAAATCAAATCAAATTGAAATTGATTGAAACCAAAGTTTGCAATACATTTCAAATGATCAACCAAGCCTAAACCAACTCATGACCTAACCCAAATGGGTCGAATTGGTCAACTTGACCCATTTAACCCAAATGAACCTAAATGAACCTAAACTAAATCTAAACCAAATTAAACCAAATTAATTATACCCATAAACTCCAAATGATCATTTGAATTTAACCTAACCCATGGTTTGACCCAATTTGACAAATTGGTCAACTAACTTATATGACCTTGACCTGGGTCAAATTGAGCCAAATCAAATCAAATGAACTCCAAATCACTTGAAATTTGGCCCAACCCATTTTCAAATCATTTCAAATCTGCCCAAATCAAACTCATATCTAAATGACCACTTTACCCTTAAGTCAAAGGGTATCCTATTACCAATTCACTTGGAATTTGGCCATTTCTTTATCAAGGCCACTTGGCATCCTTCTATTGGTCCACATGGGCACCAAGGAAGATGGTGAATAGGACCTAATGAGCTTGGGTCGGCCATGACCCAAGGCAAGGCCAAACTGACCTCCCTAATCACATTTGAACACTTGGATCACCAAATCCACTCACCACTCACATGGGCAACCACTCTCCCTCACTCCTCTGCCCAAAAAGACCCATGTGGGATGTTTTGCAACTCAAATCGATCAACCAATTCAACCCATTGAGCCAATGGAAAATCAACCACCCACCATCCGGTCCAAGGAGGGGGAGATATGGCTCCTCTCATTCTCACTCAAACAAGAAGCAATCCATTCCTCAGAGCTTGAGAGGTTGAATAAAAGCCTCCCCAAGCTCTTTCAAGCCATTCCCGAGCTTTCTCATTACCCATTTCTTAGTTTTACTCAAAGCCAAAATAGGGGAGGTGAACTCAAAATCCAATTCACTCAATACTTAAACAAATTGAAATTAACCTTGCACACACCATCCTTAAACCTCATCTAGCTCAATCGAATCATTTCCCAAGTCTCCAAGCAATGGGAAGCACCACTTCAATCAAGGCCGATCACCATTGAAGAGGAGCTTGGTCGATCGAGCAAACCAATTCAAATCAAGACCAGATTTCTTCAATAGGGCCTTGTCTCTACTAGACGAAGCTACCTCCTCCATTGGAAGCACCGATGATAACCTCCAGTGAGGTAATTGCTTGAACCCATAGCTATAGGAAATTTTAGTTGGTATTTTTTGATGGGAATTATTATCCCAAGCAACCTAGACCATTGGATATGCATCCCCCCTTCTTTCGAAGTTATGGGATCATTTTGATCCCAATTCGAGCTAGGGTGAGCTCAATATGAACGAGGAAAGATGAATGATGTTCGTCTCATCACTCCTGAAGGAGAAGGATCATACACCATCTATTTCACATGATTGGAATGGAAGGCTATGATCAGACCATGCTTCAGATCCCTCTGATTCCTTGCTAAATTACGGGAGTGATCTCGGTCATCCGATCTTATATCAGATGTCCCGCAGAGAAAGCATGTCCGCTGCCAGCTGACTCTGTCATTGGATGTGATAATTTAAATAACCAATCCCGTCACTCCACATGGAAAGTGCACCGCGTTAGCTACCACATGGCCCAATAGGATTAGAGGTTTACTTTGGCTTAATTAATCTAATTTTAATGGTGAAACTTCCAAAATTCATAACTAATTATAGAAAAATCCAAAAAATACAAATAAACACTCATTTTAAAGATAATTCAAAGGAGAATAATATAAAATTAAAATAAATTAATTTTAAATAGTGATTTTGACTTAATGTAAGTTTTATTAGAAATTGAATCAAGATAATTACTCTCTAATTACTTTAGCAATTAATTCCAAACTTTTTAAGATTGATTAGTAGGATGAACTCTTCCTCCAATGATTTTCTTAGAATTTATTACTTAATTAATTAGGGGAATTGCTTGTTTCATCCTTAATCCCTCTCTTAATTAATTAAATGATTAATTAGCATGATAAATAGTGAAGAATTCATTAATTAAACTTGCAAATCATTATGAAATAGTGAATAGACATAGGAAATGAGATTAGAACATCTTTTCCAATCTTTCCCCCTAAGTTTATTTCATTGGATAACACTTAATCAATTTATAACTAATTAATGGCTAAATCACTTCATTAAATAGTTTAATTAATCAAACTCAAAACCAAATCATTCTAGAACTAAATCATTCAATTCTTGGGTAGATTCTTAGGTGTTCAATAACCTAAGAGAATTCTAAAGGAAATTATAATCAAACTATATGTGTAGGAGGGTTATAAAAGTACTTAATCAAACCCTTTAGCTTAATAAACCAATAATTGTGAGCCAATTGCATTAGGCCCCTTCATTTTTTTTAGGTACATTGCTGGTTTAATTTCCATGTGGTTGCATATCATATGTTGGCTCATAATTACTTGGATAATTATGTTAAAGTGGTATAGGTAAGGGATAATTAATGGATTTAATTCATACCTTAACCTAATCAAAATATAAAATCAATATTTTTGTTCTAAATTAAACCAAACAAATTCACAGATGAGGGAATGGGTTAGGACTAGCAAACCCTTTTCATATTTCCTAAGTCAAACCAAATTCAAGATAAAAATCTCCTTAAAGAATTTTGATTCATTTTAAATAATCTTATTCTATATGATTGTCCTTAGGAGTTAATTAGGGTGAATGAATTCATGTGCTTACATTACTTTATTTCTTTCCAATCATGCTAAATATTATTTGTCATATGAAATCATGCACTCATCTCTTTTAAAATTAATTAAATAAAATGCTTCCTTTTATGTAAAATTGCATGTGTTGGCTAAAATTAAGAATATGAGTGGCTATTATCACTATTAAACCAAAAATTATTTTTAAAAAACTATAAATCAAAGATGATAAATGAAGTGATGCTAGTTATAACTATATATAAGCTTGCATGTGATATAGCATAAGATGTGTATTATGAAGTTTTCTTTCCTTCTCTTAATATGGATTCACATAGGATTTACAAGTGTATAGTTCATTTGAAAAGAACACAACACTTGCCTAAATCTATTCCTATGCATCTCTATATTAATACTTAGGAAGGATCTTCATATCACACATGTAAATCATATAACTAAATCAAACTTAATCTCTTGCATGATTCTTTATCCATTGGATTCTTTTTCTACATCTACATGTATCTAAGAAAAGAGGTATATCAGTCTGGACATCCCGAAGCTGTGAGGCTTTAAGTAGCCCTAAGTAGGTCTTGTACCTTACACCCCTGGTGTAGAAAATAATGGCATCATACTCACTTATAACTTTTATACATGTGGATGCGCATTTAGTTATTTGATGAGAAATCCCTCTTTTCTACATAATAAATACATGCATTAATAATCCAATTAATAAATGGAATATCCAAATTTTCAAATCACATCTCTTTGCATTCATCATCAAAGTGTACTAAGATTTGCATTGCATGTATAAGTATGCTTAGGATTATTCATATGCATATTATACATGATGGAAATAAATGAATAGGTGTGTGTTATGTGATAGTAATTCACCCTAAGTAATCCTCAGATGCCTTTCTTATTAAATAGGATTATTTAAAGAGAACCCAAACTTAGGACCAATTAAAATACATAATAAACCATTCACTAAAGGAAATTCATTAATTGATCTACCTTAGAAATGTTTTAAGGTAGGGATGAAAGAGAGATCTCTTCTCTTTTCTTCTCTCCATAACATTTAGTCACTAAATGTAGGTTCATTCAAACCAAATCAAATTACCAACTAAAATTGACAAGTCAACTAAATCACTTGAAATGAAATCACCATTTAAATTGAATCATTCACACTTAGAAAATTCCAACCTTAAAGCCGAGCTAAGAAATACCACACAAGCCTTAAATGGAACACACATTAGACTAAGTCATCAATTCTAGCTTTAGGTTAGGGCGGTGCATAGTTTGATGAATATTTTGTTTTGTGAGGTATTATTTTAGGCTGGATGTTATGGGGTGTGTGTGTAGACTGGATGATAGGGCGATCTTAGCCTAATCATTCTTTTTGCAGGGGGTTGTACTTAAGGGGTGTTGTAATAAAAATATAAATACTTTTTACTATGCAGGTTTCTTATACTCCTAAGCATAACCCAAATTAGGATAGGTGGACTTGGTCACCCATGTGTGGGGTGTTAAGTCCAAATTATTCATATAACTGCTTGGGTTGTGTAGTATGTTTATCTAACATATGTTTTACAAGTTTAGTTAGATTTACCATTTCCCATTTTAAATTTTGCAATTAAGATTTGGAATGAATGTTATGGGGGATTAGGGTGAACATTGTTTATAAGACCAAGTCTTATGTACCATGTGATACCTTTAGAGCAACCATATTCTAATCAAGCCAAGAAGAAGAAAGAAAAGAAGCAAATGAAGAATGAAGAATGAAGACCCCCATAACATGAATTCATTTTAATTATAATTATTCATTTGTAACCTGGGTTGGATAAGGGTAGTGCTTGGCTACCCACATTTCTTTTTGGGTTGTACGGCGATACCCGACCACACCGACCTCTTATCCTTTTATGTCAATTTAATCAATTGATTGATGTTATGTTTATTATTATGCAATTAAGATGGCATGATTTTTCTAGTTTCTTAATTGTTTGAAGATTGTTGAATGGTCTGGATGAGATTAGGCTCTTAGGGAAAAATAAATTATCTATCTAATTAATCAATTCAAAATTAAATTAAATAATTTATAACCTCACCTAAAGCATAGGACATAAATTAAGATAATAAAAGATTTAGCAACCCCTTAGTTGGATGTTGTATGTCTCATATCATGCAAAAATCATATTGTCTCACTTTTGCCAATGGAGGGCTTTCACCTTTGCCAAAGAAAATGGGTTGACCTTTGAGAGCCATGGTGGAAACACACCTCTTTCTTTCTGATTTTGGCCCATAACTGATTTTCTCATGCATTAGGCATATAAAATCCTATAGCCTATGTCAAATAAAAATGTCCAAAATTAAAATAAAACTTGACAAAATTTGCATTTGATTTAAGTCATTATTCATGTCCTTCATGATCTAATCTCTTAGGGAGTATGTATAAGGACCTAGTTTCTTTTCTAAATAAATAACAGCCTAGCCACATTGCAAAGAATAAGAATTTCCTACATGCATTTAAAATCATAGGAGGAGTTAGTTGGCGGCCACCCCATGTAGTTGTAAGCCCAGCAGTCGGGTGGTTTACACTATCTTGTGAAGGTAAACAATATACCCATTTTTACCTTAGATTTAGGTCATACTTTGGCCCTCGCCAAAGCTCCCTAGATTTAGAATATGAGGCTGTTGTTTCCCTTTAGGGCTACAAGCATAAATCCTCGCTTCTTAAGCATTTCTACAATCTTATATTGTGAAATTGTAAGCCTAGATTTCTAATAAAAATTCAACTGAAATATATAATTCTTCTCATTTTCAAAAATATAAAGCCTAACCATAGGATAGTCTAGGATGTCACTATGCTTCCTAGTATCATGAGTATCTCCTACTCATCTCTCTTTGGTTTCAATAATAACTCTTCTTTTTGATCAATCCCACTTGATTTTCTAAAAAATAACCAATTGATTAATAGTCCTATCTTAGAAATCTTTGGAGATAATAATCATTTACTTTAATTGAGAGTATTCTTAAGGAATCACATTCCTTAGAATGTAATTAACTATAGCGGCTTGCCTCCATAGGGAACTTAATTAACTCAGCTTAAAATAAACCCTACTTTACTTTTTCATGTAAAGTAGGGGAAAGAGCTCTAGTACATTCGAAGACCCATCATGCCTTAGGAGTCCTCATTAGATGATTAGGTCCATTATAGGATAGTGACTTCTATCTCTCGAGTTAGTACACTATTCTTTAATATCATATCCGACCCGATCACTCTGATGAGTACATATGTGATCTGTGTGGTATCCCCTCACATAAACACACACACGTAACACACCAACAAAAAAATAAACACCATAGTGCTTTTGTTAACAAGGGAACTGAAGTAATCAAATGACCTCCTTGGGGCTACTTAAAGACTCGTATTCCTAGGATTTCCATACTATATATCCATTACCATTCAAACCTATGTAAATCTATACATAAATTATAAGAAAGAGAGCTTCACTTCACATACTTAAGCTATAAGCACATGCAACTCATATGCATATCCATAACTATTATCATTCCAAAATTATTATTAATTTAGAAATTTTGAAATAATAAATTTAGATTTAATAGTGATAATAGCCACACAAATAAGAAGTTAAGTCGGCACATGCAAGTTTACATAAATAGATTTCATTTGATTCAATTAGATTTAAAAAGATGGATGCATGAAGCCACATGACATACAACATTTAAAGTAATTGGGAAGGAGTAGACAAACATAAACATGTGATTCATTCAACCACACTAATTCCTAAGGACAATCACATCAAATAAAATTACTTAAAGAAAACTAAACCTTCTTATTAATTTGATTTTGGATTTGAGTTGAACTTAAAGAGAAGAGAAAATATTTAATGTTTTAATCTCATTCCCATGTTAGTAATCTTAATTGATTCAAGGATAGATAATTAGATAAATATTATGAATTGATTAAGTTGAATCATTAAGCAAATCTCTTAATTACCCTTCCCTATGCTTCTTTAATTTGATTAATCACTTAATAATGAGCCACAAATGATTTGAACATGTGAGAAAAGTAAAGTTATAATGCTCCTAAGGACCTAATGCAATTGGCTCATGATTAAAGATTAACTAAGTTAAAGAATTTAATTAAGTACTTTTATGATTTTTTCACTCTTATGGGTTAATCATAATTTCCTTAAGGGTCTTTATGTTATTAAATACATAAAAGGGAACCCTCTATTTCATTGTTAATTATCTGATGTGATTTGCATTTTAATTTGATTTGATTTAGCCATTTGATTAATCAATTAAACACTTAATTAATCATCATCTTAATTAATCCTCTTATAATATAATGGATTTGGGAAAGAGACTAGGAAAGAAGTCCTCCCACTCCCTCATCCATTCACTATAATCAGTGATTAATAAGCTTTAATTAATCAATTTTTATGTTTGAAATGTTAATTAGTCATTAAATTAATTAAAGAGGATAATCAAGGTTTGAATTATCAATTTCCCTAATTACCTAGACAATAAATTCCAAGATAATCATGGGAGGAGAGGTCATCCCCTTGAATTAACACACAAAGTTTAAAATCAATTGCCCAAGTAATTAAAGCTTGATTGAGTTAATTAAGCATACATTCAAACCTTAATTAAACCTTCATTACTATTCAAAATCAAATGGATATATTTTTAATTAAATCTCCTCTATTTCCCCTTTAAAATGAGTATTTATTTATATTTTTTATTTCTATAATTAGTTATAATTTTTCAAAGTTTCAGTGATTAAATCATTATAATTTTATAATGTCTCTAAAATTGGATAAGATTAGCCTTCATTAAGTGATTGGTTATTTTTAATTACCCATTATTAAGCCTAATATTGTTGACACCACACGGACCTCTAACATGGCATGCTTTCCATATGGCACGGCTGAATTGGTTATTTAAAATCGTCTAACTCAGCGCTAACGTGGCGGGGGAGGATGCACTTTCATCCCCCATCCAATCTTATATCTTACATCAAGGATTAATCCCACGGTTCCCTTAGGATAAAATAAAAATTAATCTAAAGGGAGATCGCGGTCATCCATTCCAACTCACGGATGGACGGCGGATGATCTGTCATCCCCCTAGGCCACAAAAGATGGACACCATCTACCTTCCTCCACCCAAATCGAGCTCGCTGGAGCTCGAGGAGGCTTGAAATCAAACCCACACCTTCACGAAGTTGATCTACAAGGATCCTAGAGTTGGATTCACACAACATTCACATTTCCATTAAAAAGGCCTAAAAAAAAATTTGAAAATACTCAGTTTTCCTGAAAATACCTCGCTAGAGCTTCAGACCAGCAGCTAACCGACCAAGGTGCTTTGCCTTGAAGAGGCAAAGCCCTATTGAGAAAATGGTGCCTTGATTTCTCGTCAGCGACTCTGTGGATCAACAGTCACTGGAAAACTCATCAAAGTTATGCTTCGAGGGGCTTCTGGTGCTCGAATCACTTGGGGGAAGATTCATCTCACCTTGCCAGAGCTTGGTGAACATGTGGGTGAAGTTAATTTGAATGAGGTTTAGTTTTGGTGGATTTGAATGGAGTTGGAGCTTTTCCTATCTGAGGTTGGTGTTTTTTGACAAGGAGGAAGCTCAGGAAGCTCAGGAGAAGCTCTGGCAGCTTATCTTGAGTTGTTAGGGCTATGAGGATGTTCAATGTGGTGAATTGGATCGAATTGAGTGGGGTATACCCCCTCCTCCCTTTGATCAGATGGATGAGATTCCATTGGCTTCTAGTGGCCGTCCGGCCATCGCAGGTGGTCGTAGGTGGAAAGGAGGTGCTGAGCTGGCTCAGTTTAAGGGGGTGAGTTAGAGGGAGTGGCTACCATGGGAGAAGAAGTGGGAGTCCTTGGTTTTTAAGTGTCCCAATGGGATGAGTGGGGTGAACTCACCTCCACTCGACTCATGACTAACCCAATCACCTTTGGGTTAGGTGAGCCAGTGTCCCCCTTGCTTAGGTGGAGACCTAAGAGGTAGTCATGTGGAGGAGAGTGGGTTTGACCATTCAAATTGGTATTTACTCCATTTCACAAGCTTTACTCATTGGTTTTCGGTCAATTTGGGTCAAGCATGGGTTGGGTTGGATTTGAGCTAACCCAATCTAAGCCAAAGAAGGACCATGCCAAGTTTCATTGGATTTGGGCTTGGTTTGAATATGTTTGGCTCAATTTGACCCATGTAGGTTAAATTAGGTCAAACCAAGGCTTGAGTCAAGTTTAAATGAGTATTTGGAATGTTTTGGTGCAATTATTTCAGGTCAATTTGGCTTGGATTTGGATTTGACCCATTTGAGTTCTTATGAGTCAAATAGGTTAAGTTGACCAATTTGGTCAAATTGGTCAAATTGGCTTGGGTTAGGCATTGGTTCATGTTCAATTTATCATTTGAAGATGATTGTAGGCTTTGATTTCAATCAATCTGGATTTAAGAATGTTTTAGGCCAAATTGACCATTTAGGTTAATTTGGGCTAAATGGGTCAATTGGACTCAATTGGTCAAATTGGGTTCAATTAAAGCTTTGATCATGTTTAATGATCATTTGGAATGAACTTGAGCCATTGGTTGCAATCAATTTGGGTTAGATTTTGATTTGATCTAATTTAGCTCTTTAGGTCAAATTGGATCAACTTTGGTCAAAGGGCCAATTGGGTTTTATTTGGCTCAGTTGATGGTCAAGCCAAGTTCAAGAATTGATTATTAGTTGGTATAAATCAATGGTTTCAATTAAATTGGCTTAGGATGCTATTTGGCTATTTAGCTCATATAGGTTAAGTGAGTTGATTTTATCAAATGGCTAAGTTAACTTAGTTTTACCCAATTGATTGAAATTTATCAATCAAGGATGATCAATAATCATTATAGAAGGTTTTGATTGGTTTGGTTCAATCTAATTTAGTTTGGATTGAAATTTGGTTCAAATGGGTCCTTTAGGTCACTTTGGGTCAAGTGAGCCTAATGGATCATTTAGATCAATTTTGGGTTGAATTGAGTTTAGTTGAGTTTGGATATTTATTTGTGATTGATTTATGACTTTGGTTGTAATTGATTTGGGTTCAAATGGATTTTGGCTCATTTGAATATTTGGGTTCAAATGTGTTAGGTTAGATTTGATTAAATTGATTTTTTGCTTGATTGGTTTTGATTATAGATTTGATTTAGTTTGGAATGATTATTGAAGGATTGATTGATTTATGAGAAAATCAATTGGATTTGATTTGGATTGAAGTAAAATTTGGCTAAGTCCATAGGATCAAATCATAGGATTTAGGTTTAGATTATGGTAGATTTGATTTTGGCTTAGAATTTGGATTGGAATTGAAATTCAATTGGATTGGATTGTAATTGATTTGAGGTTGTAATTTGGCTAAGAAGATAGGCATAGATTTGGTTAGGTTATAGGCTAGGTAGGTTTCCCTAGGTCCTAAGGCATGGCCTAACCTTATGGCTGATCCTTCTAAGTCTCTAGGTTTAGGTTAAGTATTCACTTAGCCACTAGAAGTGTCTTATGACTAAGGAGCTCTTAGTATCTAGAAGACTCTTAAACCTATGATAGGAAGATTAGATCCTCACTCCAAAAGTGAGGTCAATAGCACAAAATAATATTAGGCTATTAACGGCCTAACATCCAATCTATGATCCATATTTCTAACATCTAGTATAAAATATTATATCATAAAATAAAATACATCACCATTACATGCACCGTCATAACCTAAACCTAGAAGTGGTGACTTAGCTTTCTAATGTGTGTGCTTAGGCTTTATGTGGTATGTCTTAGTGAGGCTTATGATTTGTGATTTTCTAAGGTTTGAAAAAGTTTAAGTTAACATGATTGATGGTTTAATTTTAAGCTGTTTAGAGGTTTCTAAATTTTAATATGTATTTTATTTTATTTCATTTGATTTACACTTAGCATCTAAGTGTTATAAAAAAAAAGAAGGCTTAACCTCCGTCATCCCTACCCTAATTCGTTTCCTAAAAGAATATTTTTTAATGATTTAGTTTTTTTTGTGAATTATTTATTAAATATTTTATTAATCTTAAGTTTAGGTTAACCTTAAAGATTCCTATTCAATATGAAAGGCATCTTAAGATTAATGTGATTGAATTACCATCGCATAAAATATGTTGAACCATTCCTTTCTATCACCCATAACATGAATATAATTTAACACTTAGTATACCTACACATGCAATACATTTTGGCATGCTTAAATGATTATGAATGCATATATTTTTAATAGAAAATGGGACTTACATCTTCCATTCAAATGCACACACACACATGTATAAAAGATGTAAGCAAGCATGTGTCATTGTTTAAACCATAGAAGTGAGATAATCAAATGACCTCCTTGGGCCTACTTAAAGTCTCGTATTCCCAGGATGTCCATTCTATATACTTGTCATCATAAATACATATGAATGTACATAAAACTATAAGAATGAAAATCATGCAAAAGAATGTACTTTTGGTTGAATTGTTTATACATGTAAAGTAAAGCTCTATCTAAATTCTAATATAAATATACATATGAATGAAATTAAATAAGTATGTGCCATTGTTAATCAAGGAAGTAAGATAATCAAATGACCTCCTTGGGGCTACTTAAAGCCTCATATTCTCAGGATGTCCAAACTACATACTTATTATCATTCAAAGATATGTAAATCCATACATTAATATAGAAAAGAAAGCACTAACTTCATGTGCTTAAGCTATAAACACATACAAATTCTATATATATTCATAACTACTTTCACTCCAAATGTTATTATTAATTTATAACTTTTGATAAATAATTTTGAATTTATTAGTGATAATAGCCACACATATAATAAGATTAAGCCAACACATGCAATTCTACATAAGTAAATTTTATTTGGTTTTGAAAATATGAATGCATGATATCACATGATATATAACATTTAAGATGATTGAAAAGAAATAGCCAAACATTTCCACATAATTCATTCAACTACACTAATTCCTAAGGACAATCACATCAAATAAAATTACCTAAGGAAAATAAAAGCTTCTTATTAATTTTCATTTTGAATTTTGATTAAACCTAAAGAGGTGAGATCATTTGTTATTTTTTACCCCTTCCCATGTTGATAATTTTAATTTGTTTAAGGGAAAATAATTAAATGGTTTTTATAATTTAATTAAGTTGAACCATTAAACAATCCATTTAATTGCTCTTTTACATGCTTCTTTAATTTAATTAACCATCTAATCATGAGCCACAAATCATATGCACATGAGAAAAAAATTTTCAATGCTACTAAATGACCTAATACAATTGGCTCATGATTAGAGATTAATTAGATTAAAGAATCTAATTAAGTACTTTTATGATTTTCTCACACTTATGGGAAAATCATAAGTTTTAAGAGTTTTTATGTTATTGAAAACATAAAGAGGACTCCTTAATTTCAAATTAGATTATCTTATGTGATTATCAATTTAATTTGATTTAATTTCATTATCAATTGCTTAACTAATCCCTTAATTAAATCATAAGTTAATTAAACCCTCCATGGAGAGATAATTAGGTAAATTGCTAAGGAAGAGGCCTTAATCATTTACCTCAATCAATCTCATTGTTAACAATCACTAATTATCATTAATCATTAAAATTTGAATCTTTAATAATTTTAATTAGGATTAATTTGATTAAGGAGGGTGATTAAGCTTAAGATTTTAAATTCTCCTAATTACCCAGCCAATAAATCTCAAAAAAATATGAGAGGCAGAGGACATCCCAAAGAATCAACATGCCAAGTTTGTGATTAATTGCATAAGTACTTAGGGCTTAATTAAGCTAATTAAAGAAATAACAAAATCCTAATTAATCCTTAATCACTATCAAAATTAAATGGAACTATTTTTATTAAATTCTCTTATATTTAACATTTCCAAATTATGTTTATTTATATTTTTAAAATTTTTCTACAAACAGTTATGATTTTAGGAAGTTTCAGAGTAATTAATCACATTTTAAACCCAAATTAATCCCTAATCCTGTTGGTGCTATGCGAGAGGTTGACGTGGCAGTGCTTTCCATGTGACGTCGTGTGGTTGGCCACTTAAAATGTTTGATGCGGCATGCTGAGTCGGCGACGACTGATGCACTTTTGTCCCTATTATCTAATCTAAGATCGGACGGTAGGGATTAATCCCACAGTGCCAAAGGATTAAATTGAATAAATCTAATCGAATTAATCACGATTATCCATTCCAATTATGCGGAACGATCGACGGATGATTTGTCATCCCCCGAGCGATGGAAGACGGACACCGTCCACCCTCCTTTGCTCGATCTGATCACGTTGGAGCTCATGAGGCCTTGGGATCAACTTCAAAAGCTTCAAGGAAGAAACCTAGAGAGATATAACGGTAGAAATCATACGAGAACATGATTTCTTTCACAAAAGACCAACTCCTAAGGCTTTTCTACCATTTTTTAGAGTTTACCTCATCAGAGCTCAAGACTAGTGGTCTATCGATAAAGGTTGTTTCTTCTTGAAGAGATTAAGCCCTGTTGAGAAGCTCGTGCATTGATTCCTCATTGGTGGCTTTATGGACCAAGTTTCATCAGAATCCTCACCAAAGTTGGCATTGGGACGATCTCTAGTGTTCGAATCAATTGAGAATTGATTCGTTCTTGATCGTTGGAGCTTGGGGAAGGTTTGGGTGAAGTTAATTTGGAATTGGTGATGATTGAGAGGAGTTTTGATAGAGCTAGACCTCAGCTTTGCTCAATTTTGACATCACCGACAATGGGGAGGCCAAATGGACTCGGGGATGCACTTGGGGAGGTCGCCTTGAGTCATTCATGCTCTGAGAATGAGTGTATCTAAGTTGGAATGGAATGGACGGAGTATACTCACCTCCCCCTCAAATCTGATGACTCGAATTGCTCCTACCTTGGGCAGACATTCGGCCGGCTTAGGCAGTCAGAGACATCAGAGGAATGATGAGGTGGCTCAGTTTGAGTGGGTGAGGGTCTGAGGTGGGTTGCCAAGGGATTAGGTGGAGTGTCATTGCTTCCCTAAGTGAGCCAATGAAAGGAGGTGGGTTAGCTCACCTCCCTTGACCTATGGCTAACCCAAGTAGCTTTAGTTTAGGTTAGCCATAAGGTCAAGGGTCTAAACTAAGCTAAGGGTGGCTATCAAGTGCAAAGGAGGGAGTTTGACCACCCAAAAGTGGGTTTTATCTTATTTAAAGTGTTTACCCAATGGGTAATGGGTCAATTTGAGCTTGATTTGGGTTGGGTTTGATTTGAGCTAACCCATGGTGACCTAAGGATGAGTCATGCCAAGTTTGAATGGGTTTGGGCTTGGTTTGGTTGGGTTTGGCTCAATTTGACCCATGTATGTAAAATTGGGCTAGGTTCGGTTAAGTTGTCCAATTGGTCAAATTGGGTCAACTATGGGTTGAGATAAGTTTAAATGATGATTTAGGATGTTTAGTAGCAATTTGTTTGATTTGATTTTGAGTATATTTGAGTTTGACTCATATGGATTCATATGGGTAAAGTGGGCTAAGTTGACCAATTTTGTCAAATTGACAAAATTGGCTTAGGTTAGGTGTTGGTTTAGGTTCAATTGATCATTTGAAGATGATTGTAGGTTTTAATTTCAATCAATTTGAATTTATGAATGGCTTAGACCAATTTGACCCTTTAAGTCAATTTCGGCTAAATAGGTCAATTGGGTTGATTTGGTCCAATTGGATTCAACCAAGGGTTTGATCATGTTTAATATTTAATTTATGATGAATTTGAGTTATTAGTTGCAATCAATTTGGGTTAGGATTTGATTTGGCCCAATTTGGCCTTTTAGGTCAAATTGGGTTAACTTGTGTCAAAGGGCCAATTAGATTTGGTTTGGCTTAATTGATGGCCAAGTCGTGTTCAAGGATCAATTTTGGGTTGGTAGGGATCAGTGGTTTCAATTTGTTTGAATTGGGATGGGATTTGGTTTATTTTAGTTCATGCAGGCTAATTGGATCAACTTGGGTCAAGTGATCAAATTAGCTTGGTTTGACCCAATTGGTTGCAATTGATCAATCAAGGATGATCAATAATCATAATAAGAGATTTTGAATGGTTTGGTTCAATCCAATTTGGGTTGGATTAGAGTTTAATTCAAATGAGTCCTTTAGGTCACTTTGGGTCAAGTAAACCTAACGACTTAATTGAGTTGGTTTTGGGTTGAATTGGTTTGAATTGAGTTTGATAATTAATTTAGGATTGATTAACGGCTTTGACTGCAATTGATTTGAGTTTAATTGGATTTTGGCTCATTTGGACATTTTGGGTTCAAATGAGCAAGCCTGGGTTGATTGAATTGATTTTGATCAATGGGTTTGATTGTAGATTTTGGTAGAGTTTGGATTGAAGGTTTGAATGGTTGGAGTGATTTTTTGAAAATCAATTGAGTTAGGTTTGATTGAAGAAATTTTGGTTAAGTCCATAGGCTTGAATGATTGTAGGATTGATTTAGGTTGTGGGCATTTAGCTTGGAATTTGGATATGAATTTGGATTCAATTGATATTAATTATATTGATTTGAGATTGGATTTGGCTGAGGGGATAGGCATGAGTCTTGGTTTAGGCCATAGGGTGGGTAGGTTACCTTTAGATCCTAAGACATAGCCTAAACCTAAGGCAAGTCCTCCAAAGTCTCTAGGTTGGGTTAAGTGTTCACTTAGCACTATAAATGTCTTATGACTAAGAAGATCCCAGTGTCTAGAAGACTCCTAGTTCTAAGATGGGAATATTGAATCTTCACTCCAATAGTGAGGTCAACAATCTCTTTTCTAGCCACCAAAGTTGAAGACTTCAATTCACACCATAGGGAAATTAATTGGGATTTGACTTACCAAAGCCAAAATTGGATTTCATAATTTTGATTTTAAGTTTGGGTCAACTTATGTTGACCAACTTGATCTGAATTGGGCCAAAAAACCATGTCTAATGAATCATTCATTGCATTTAGGTTTAATCAATTTGAATTGATTTGGATTTGAATGGGTGTAAAGCTTAGTTGACCCATATTGACCTAAGTGAGTCAAATTAATCTAAATGATGACTTTGAGTTTAGACTAAACTTTAATTATATTTAATGGAGTAGTTAGAGTGATTAGGATTGATTAATTATAATTGATTGTACCTAATTTGACAAAATTGGGTCAATTTGTGTTTATTTGGGTCCATTGACCAAATTGATTAGTTTGGACCCAAGAATGAGTTGGATTATGTCCAATTATATGTTTGAAGTGATTTGGAGTGTTTGATTTGACTAAATTTTTATTTAATTTGAATTTTGGCTCAATAGGATCCATTTGGGCCTATTTGGGTCAAGTGACCTAATTAGCTAAAATAGGCTTCATTTGAATTCAAATTTAGGTTCGATTAAGATAGTATGATAATTTTGAGCCTTTGGGAGAGTTCAATTTGGTTTAATTATGATTAGATTTGATTTTAGTATGGTGGAACCCATATAGATCAACTTATGTCAAATGGCTTGATTAGCCAACTTGAACTCCAATTGAATTCAGTTTTGTATTTAATTGAGTTTAAATAACAATACTAAGTTTTTATATTGATTCAATTTTATTTAATTTTAATTTGATTTGATTTAGTTTAAATGTAGGTCATATAGGGCATAAATGAGTTGGTTGGGTTAGTCAACCTGATTAACTTGCTTAAAAGTTAATAAATTTAAATTTTAGTTCAAATATATTTCATTTATAGTTTAGCTTAATTTTATTGAATTTGGAAGTCACTGGACTCATTTAGCCTAATTGGCTAGGCTGAGTCCAAGTGGGGCCGACTAACCTAACTTAAGCCTTATCCCTAGAGTTTTGATTTCAGTTTAATTTTGGCGTTAAATTTTGTATTTCATTTAATTATAAATTTTGGTTATTTTAGTTTTAGATTGATTGCACACTTAGTCATTTAGTAAAGTGTCCTAAGTGTTTAATTGGAGAGGTTCTTAGTCTAAGATTAGTAATCCTAATTACCAAGAATAGGAGGAATATTATTCTCATAAAAAATGAGATCAACAAAAAGACCCCCAAAAAGTGTGGTGGATTAATAAAGTATACTAGACTATACATATTATCATTGACCAAACCAACCAACAAAATCTAGAAATGCCATAAATAACAATGTTTGTATATATTTGAATTTGGTTTAAAATTTTAGTTTTAGATTTAACTTTGATTTTGATTAGAAGTTTTAAATTTAAATTTAATTGTAAAATATAAGCATCAATAGTCTTAGGTTGCTTTGAAGTGAAAGGCAAATAAATTGAGATAAGCTTAAGGGGATTTATTTCAGCTTAGAATTCATTGACTAAAAGGAAACAAATGATAAGAACTTCTCTTAACCAAATTAGTCTACTTCGAAATAAGTCCATAAAGGCTTCATCTATTCCTATACTTTTGTTTACTAGGAAGGGGCTATAAAGCTTTATCCTAACCTAAATATGTAAGGGTCGTAGGGACTTTATCATTAGCCCAACCATTTTAAATAGAAGTGAGGTCATAATGACTCTATTCATTCATAAATTTTGACTTACTAAAAGGGGATCATAAAGACCTTTATCCTTAACTTAAATAGCCTAGCTAATTGAAAGGGGCCTCAAGGGCTTTTTCTTGACCTGTAGCTTAACTGGGAAAAGGGCCAAGATAGCATTATCCATATCCTTAAATTATGACTATAAGGGTCACTAGGACTTTATTCTATCCTAATTAGTCTAAATAGAAATGAGATAGGGAGGATTTATTTGTTCCTAAAATCTTGGCTTATTAAGAAGGGACCGTGAAGGCTTTAATCTATGTTAAATGGCCTAACTATGATTAAGGGGCCTCAAAGGCTTTATCATAATATAAATAACTTGATTGGGGAAAGGGGCCATGATAGCTTTATCCTATCACTAAATTCTAACTAGTAGGAAAGTGGTCTCAAGGACAACTTATCCTAATTAATCTAAGTAGGAATGGAATCTTAAAGACATTATATGTTCCTAAATTCTTGGCTTACGAGAAAGGATCTACATGGACTTTATCCAATCATAGGTGACCTACTAACAGAAAAGGGGTCATAAAGACTTTATCCTAACTTGAATAATATAGATAAAAATTGGATTATGATGGCTTTATCCATCTTTATATTTTGTTTACAATGACAAGGGTCACAATGACTTTATCTTATCCTAGAGCCTTAACCAATACGCAATGAGTCACATTTTCCTAACTTAAATAATTCATTTATGAAAGGGGTCATAAAGACTTCATCATATTTTAGTTCCTCACTAATGTTGTTATAAAGAAAGAAACATAATAATGGTTATAGATGGATCTAACCTTATCATTTTAATTTTAGTTAAAAATTTTAAAAGATTTTGATGTGTACCTTATTAAAACTTAATAAATTTCTAAAGAGAGGGACAACTACAAATGTTGTTATATTTTTAAAGTGTTTGAACCCAATTAATAGCATAAAAATTTTGACACAAATATAAATTTATTGCTCAATTTTGATTTAAAGTACAAGCATGTATAATATTCCTTCAAGTAGCACTCATTAATATAAAGCATGGGACGTTCTCCATTGTAATATACCAACTTATAAGAATTGTCTTAATAAAGCTTTTCTATAATGAAGAATCTTTCTCACGTTGGTTCAAACTTATTGCCCATCCTACGGTGAACTAAAATTAGAGTTCAAAGAATCAAGACCAAATCTCCTACTCAGAAAGTTTTAAGATGGATCACTTTATCATAAGCTTGAACCATTCGTGATTGATAGAGCTCGAGGTCATCTTGAGCTTCTAGATGCTTCTCTTCAAGACCCTCCAGCTCCTTCAGACAAAGTCTAACATCTGTTTAGTCATGATTTGGTTAGGAGTTGTATCTCTAAAAGAATAATAATTTCAGTTTCATAGACGAGAGGAAAAGGAGTGAATTGAGTTGGTGTCTTTTATGCAATTCAATGTGCCCACAATGCTTCAACCAACTTATCATCCCATAAGTGTTTACTTTCATCATGGACTTTCTTCAAAATCCAAATGAGCATCTTATTAAAAGCTTCAATCAATTTTTCATGGGGTAAAAGATGGTCAAATACCCCCAATCAATGTTATATTTTTGTAAATTTTTTTATCAATGTAGACTTGAATATCGAACCATTATCGAATATGATTTGATAAGAAACACTGAATCAATATATAATAGACTCTTGAAAGAAATAAAGTACATGGTGCGCTTTTACTTCTTATAATGGGATTTCTTTGACCCATTTCAAGAAGTAATCATTCGTAGCTAGAATAAAATAATGACATTTAGAGGAGGGCTCTGTGATATTAGTGCCTTAACTTTTAATTGGTCATGAGGCTATCATTGGATGTAGTTGTTGACCTCACTTTTGGAGTGAGGTTGACAACCTTTACCCTAGATTTAGAACTCTTATAGACATTAAGAGTTCCCAATTACTAGGACACTTATAGTGATTAAGTGAACACCAAACCCAAGCCTAGAGACTCATAGGGTACAACTTTAGGACTAGAGCTTATCTTAGGAGAAGTGAAGCCTCACCTATCCTAAGACTCAACCAAAGTCCATGATCAATCAATTAACTAAATCCAAATGAAATGATACAATCCAAGCTCCAAATCAAATGCCAAATCGATTTAGGCTCAATTTGATCCATCATAGACTCAACTTAGCTAAACAGGCTAAGTTGACTCAACCCAACCTAACCTATTTGAATTCTTCAAAATCAAATTGACTTAATTAAAACTCAACCTATCCAAACTTCTTTGGACACCAATTCAACATGATTAAACCTTGATCGTAATCCAATTGAATCAAGCCAAGTCAACTTTGGTCTTAACCTGAGTTGGCCCATTTGAATTCCTTAAGATCAAAATCTAATTCAATTTGAATCAAATCAATTCGACCCAATCTAAATTTCTTGATTGTTCCACTCACCTTACCAAACATCATAACTTATCCCAATCCACTCAATCAAGCCAACCATCTCCATTGATCCAAGTTGACCCATTTGACCTAAAGGATTCAAATGGGCCAAAATTCAATCTAGCTCAAATAAATTACAATCAAAGCATCTAATCAACTCCAAATCAATTTTGAATATATCTCAACCTTCATATTACCTCAATTGGACCAAATCAATCCAATTGATTCATCTAACCCAAATTGACCTATTTGACACAATTTGACCTAAATGATTAAATTGAACAAAATCTCATGTTAATTCAAATCAACTCCTGCAATTAATCTCAAATGATTATCCAAACATTAACCAACCCTAAACCAATTTGACCAATTTAACCAAATTGGTCAACTTAACCCATTTGACTTAAATGAACTCAAATGATCCAAACTCAAATCCACTTCAAATTGGCTCAAACTAATTGCACAAATGCATTCCAAATGACCAAGTGAACATAACCCAAGTGCCCTCTTGACCCTATTTGGTCAATTAGTCAACCTAACCCATTTGAATCCAAATTAACCTATATAAGTTAAATTGAACCAAACCTAATCAAACCAAGTCCAAACTTAATCAAACTTGGCATGACTCATCCTTAGGTCCCCAAAGACCTACCTAAGTGGATCCAACCCATGGTGAACTTGATTTGGTTTAATTCAAGTAAACCAAAGGTTCCAACTAGGATAAAATTCTTATTTATAACGCTTACCCACCTCCCTACCCGTTGGCAGCCAACTTTAGCCCTCTTTGACACAGGTCTATTGACCCAACCTAACACAAAACTGTTGGGTGTAGCCTACGACCAAAAAGAGGCCCACCTCCCCTTGGCTGGCCATTAGCCCACCTCAAAAGACATGTACACCCCATGACAAGCCACTAAAACACCTCCACATCACCAATCCCCTGTGACCTCTGGCCACCCATACCGGCCAAACGACTACCAAAAGCTGAATCAATCTCATGGCTTGATTCACTTGGGGATGGAAGTATACCCCTCCTCTCTGATTCAAACTCAACACACACATTCCAAGAGCATCCCAAGTAGTCCCCATGCATTCCTGAGCTCCCTCATGCCTCAGGTTGTTGGCGAGACCAAGCTCCGCTTGAATCTGAGCCCCCTCTCTATCCAAAGTCACCAACTCAAAGTAATACTTCTCACGCCTTCTGTTAGCCTCGATGAGCCAAAATGAATCAATTTTTGGTCAATTTGAGCACTGAAGACCATCTTAAGACCAACTCCAGTGAGTTTTGTGATGACATTTAGTCCATAGAGCAACCAGTAGGGAGGCAACTCACGGGCTTCTCAACAAGGCATCATCTCTTCAAGATGAAGCTACCTTAGTCGATAGACCACTGGTCTTGAGCTCTGACGAGGTAAAATCAATTCAATTGTAGAAATCCTTAGGATTGTTGGTCTTTTGTGAAAGGGTTTAAAATGTGGTTAATTAGCCATAACTTAAAAAATTCATAACTAATTGTAGAAAATTTTAAAAAAATACAAATAAAACCTCTTTTGAAAGTTTAGACAGAGGAGAATCCAAGAAAAAAATAAAATTCTTAGGTTTCATCTAATGAATAGTGACTAATTATTTAATCATCATAATAGTAAAGATGTGAAGAGAAATAATTAGGATCTCCCCTCTTAATTATTTCCTCAAAATCATCCTTAATCCCTTTAATTAAATGATTAAATAATTAAATGAAATAAAAGAAAGAGAATATTAAAATAACTAAAAATTATAACATCATAATTAGTGGAGCCAGCAAGATTAATTTAATTGATGTTTTTTATGTGGTTAGTTAGTATAAGAGTTTTAATGAAATTATGATTTTTCATAAGTTTGGGAAACCATGAAAGTAATTAGCTTAATCCTCTAAATTCAATTAATCATTTAAGCATGGGCATAATTGCATTAGAATCTTCAGGACATTGCTAATTTTATTTTTAATTGCATCATCATATTTCATAGGCCCTTGCTTAATGGTTAATTAAATTAGGGACTCTTTGGGAGAGTGATTAATTGACTTGGTAATGAACTAAATCAAATTAAGTCATAAAATTTACTTTTTCTTTTAAATTCATTAACTTACCAACATGGGTATGGGTTAAATAAATTTATCTTGCTTTTTCTCTTTAGGATTAAATAATTCAAAACACAAAATCTAAATCTTAAAGAAATTTTGACTAGACTTAAGGTGTGCTTATTTAATATGATTGTCCTTAGGTTCTAATGATGCCAAGTATGTCATTTGATGATGGTTAATTATCTTGTTTCATAAATTTGCATGACATATGTTTCATGCATTCATGTTTTAAATTTTAAAAAAAAAGTTACATCTAACTACATGATGTAAGAAATAAACTATATGGTGTGGCTATTATCACTATGTAAATCTTAAATTATTTTTCTTTTTTATGTAAGAATTAGGTGTTAATTATCAACAAGGAGAAATCAATCTTCACGTTTGCAAGTTTTACTATAAGTAATAAAACTTGAATAACAATTCATTCGTTAAAATATAATAACTTGCAACTTTTCATGATTTCATTTCATATCCACATATGTATGCATGTGTATTTGAACTTGCAAGTATATAGTATGGACATCCCAGGAACACGAGGCTTTAAGTTACCCCATGGAGGTCTTAGATAATCTCACTTCTCTGATTTAACACAGGCACGTACTTGCATAGCTCTCTTACATACTTGTATGCATATGATTGGATATGAAGTGAGATTTTCTTTGATACAAAATTCATGCACATTTGTGTTTAAGTGTGTCAAAATGAATATATAAAGTATGCATGTGTATTTGAACTTACTAGTATATAGTATGGACATCCCAAGAACAAGAGATTTTAAGTAGCTCCAAGGAGGTCTTAGATAATCTCACTTCTCTAGTTTAACAAAGGCACGTACTTACCTAGCTTTCTTACACACTCGTATGCATAAAGTGAATACCTTTGTTATAAAATTTATGCATGTTCATGTTTAAGTATGCCAAAATATCTATAAGATGTATGTATATGTATTAAATTGAAGTGAAGTAAAATGAAATGAGATTATAATGTTATTGATAAAATAAAAAAACATTATACAATTGATGGTGACTTGGCTTCATTATCTTTAAGATGCCTTTCATGTTTAAATAATATATATATATATATATATATATATATATATATATATATATATATATATATATATATATACATATCATAAAATTCATCTCTTAAAATCAATTTAACATAGGGATTAAAAGGATTCCAACTTCTTTTCTTCTCTTTACAATGATAAATTATAAGTAAAAAATAAAAGAAAATATGTGGTTTAAAACTCAATTAGCGTCTTAAACTAATATAAGTGTAACAACCTTTAATAAGGAGTTTAAACATTCAAATACTAGAAAATTTCAATCGTAATGCCTAAGCAAGACATACCACACCTTCACTATAACACAGATATTATAAAACTAAGTCATCAATCTTAGTATTAGGTTAAGCTGGTGATTATTATGGTGATATGTTTTATTTTGTGATATAATATTTTAAACTAGATGTTAAGCCATCACTAGCCAAATGATATTTTCTGTAGGGGATTGTGCCTAAATAATCATTGTAATAATAAAATATAAAAATATATTTTACTTACATGTGCTGCTTAAGTCCCTAAGTATAATCTAATTAGGACAAGTGAGCTTTGTTACTTAAGTGTAGGGTACTAAGCCCAAATATGTGAAATAGAACTGCTTGGTTTGAATGTGTTTGTACATGTCTCTATTATGTAGACGTAGTTAGATTAATTTTCCATAAAAATGTTTTTTTTTTTTGCAATAAGACTAGGATTAGAGCTATGGGGTTTATGATGAGTAGCGGATAGAAGGAAAAGATCTAGGAGGCCTTGTGCAAAAATCTAGGAGGCCTTGTGAAACCTGGAGTATTCAAATCCAAGACCCCCATAGCTTCTCCTTTTATTGTAATTTCAATTATAATCAAGGTTATATAAGGATAGAGCTCAGCTACCTAAATTTTTTTCTTTTCAGGGGTGTACGGAGGTACCCAACCGCACTAGCTTTTTATTCTTTTACAAAACTCAAATGTTTGATTATTATGTTTACATTGTGTAATAGAAGTGACATGCTTTTCATACATTTCTTAAAGTATGTATATGTTTGATGTGTGGCCTAGATACGTTATACTCTTTAGGATAAAATTAATTTTTTTTACTCTCATTAATAACTTTAACTATATTTTAATCAACTCATAACTTCATCTTAAAGCCTAGGCTTTTAATCAAGTTAATAAAAGATTTAGCAACCCCTTAGCTCGATGTCATATGTTCTAACATCATACATATGCATATTATCCCACTCTTGAAAATAGAAGATATCCATTCTTGCATAATAGAGGATAGGCTTGATATGTGAGGGCAGTCCCTCATAGTGAAAAACACCCTTCTATCTGATTTAGCCTATAATCTACTTTCATCATGTATTTAGGCATAAATTCTTCCAAACCTGAGTCTAAAATGATGAGTCAAAAGTGGAATAAAAATATATAAATTTTATTGCAATAGCATAGGTCATAATTTGCACAGCAATCATGATTTAGTCTCTTAGGGAGTGAGTTTAGGATTTTAGACTCTTTCCATCTTACATTTACATATGACTAACCCACGTGATTTTAAATCATAGGAGGTGTTAGCTAGCAAACACTCTAAGCAGATGTAAGTCTAGAAGAGTTGGAATCATTCTGCTCTCCCAAGTGGAAGTTAACCATTATATCACATTCCCCCGAGTAGAATTAGGTCAAGGTCTTAGCTTGTGCTAAAGCACTCTAGATCTAGGTTTTGAAGAGACATGTTTCTCTCTTGTTATTAGTATAAGTCCTCACCTCTTAAGTATGTTCACAATCTTGTATTATTGAAATGTGAGTCTTGGCTTTCTAATAAAATTTCAATTCAAATAAATTAAATAAATTCTCTCTTTCAAAAATGTAAAGCCTCACCACATGGTAGACTGAAGCATCCACTAGCCTTCCTAGTATTTTGAATGCTTCCTACTTATTCTTCTTTGGAATTTGCAAAGAAATCTTCTTATTCAAACAATACCATTTGATTTTCAATAACAAATCAATTATTTAATAGTCTAGCTTCGTAATCTTTGGAAATTTTAGTTAATTACTTTAATCGAGAGTATTCTTAAGAAATTATTATTTTCTAGGATGTAATTAACTATGAAAGATTGCTTCCATATGGAACTAAATAACCTCACATAAAATAAACCCTACTTTACTTATCCATGTAAAGTAAGGGAAAGACCTCTAGTGCATGTGTAGATCCATCTGCCTTATGAGTCCTTATTAGGTAATTGAATCCATTGAAGGATAATATTTCTACCCTTCAAGAGAGTGCATAATTCTTTAATGTCGCACTTGATTATTTTAATAAGTATCCCCTAAGATCTGCGTGGTATCCATATAACTCCAAATTAAAACACTACAATAGTATAATAAGTGGTTGATGCAAGATAACATTATAAACCTAACATTGATAATAATGACATATAGTTTCCATGCAATCAATAATCATTGCAGGCTAATAGCATCTAAGTCTCTTAATCTTCATTTTCAATTTAAGGCCAAATTGATGAGTGCCACACAATCCAACATGTATTTTAGTTACATTACAATCTTATAAGCTTCCTATTTGTCTAAACAACATAATCATATTTGATCGAATGACCATCAGTACAACATACCATTGATTAGAGTATAAGATCATGCTAATTTTTTTATTTGATTAGTTGATGATTTATCTTCTAGAAGCCTCCCTTTACTAAAGTAGTCGATGAATGGCTGTCTCTAGTCAACCTTTGCATGACTTTCAATAAGAGTGACTATTTCTTCAATTATTTTTTTATTAATAAATTCTAAATATATAGGAGATAAAACTTGTAAATTTTGCACTTCTATAGCAATTGATTCTTCTTCTAAGAAAGCAATCTCCTTTGTAAGCTTTGTAAAGACATTAGCTATTCAATTATCTCCACATGGAATTCTATATAAAGTTATGATAGGGATCTGCTTGAGTAACTCCATAGTATATTAATAATAATTATATAATTTTAGATTTAATACTTTATAGATTCCACCCACTTGCTTTAAAATTAGTTAGAAATCTCCAATGATTTTAATTTCCTTTATCTCTATTTGAAAGTTTCATATTTTGTTTCATTATTTATGCATGACATGATATATGGTAGGAATATCTCATCATTCACTTTTAAAGGTTATGAAAATTAACCTGATCCTGGCCTTCCATGGGATAGGGGAGTCTGATTCTTCGCTTTTCTTAGAAGATGTTGCACTATCAAAGTACTACTCCTTAGTGATTTTTTTTTGTTCACTTACATTCATGATTTTTTTATTAGGGAGATCATCATTCAAAGAAAAACCTCTAGAGAGCGAGTGTACTGCTAAGAAGCCTACGATAGCTTGACACTTTATAGTATGAAGTGAAATGAAGGTTATGTCAAATTGTAACAAAATTATGGGCCAACGTGCAATCATCCATACAAAGTAGGATTAGTCATAAGGTACTGCAATGGGTAACTCACAAAATTAAGTTTACTTTATGAGAGAGCATGTAATATCTCAATTTGTAGGCAGTGAAAATCTAAGCTAAATAATGCTTCTCAATAGACAGATAATAGCTTAGATAATATGAGACATTCTCTTTGCTCTCCTCGTTGACCTAAGCAAAGAAGGCATCAAGGGATTCATCTTATGATGTAATGTAAAGTATTGGTGGCTTCTATAGGACTAGGGAAACTAAAAGAGAAGTTGTTAGGTTTCAAACTTTTAATTAATAATGTTAAACCAATGAAGGCTTATAAGATAATGCTGGTAATTTTGAAAAAGTTGATTAGTCTACCAATGAGTATGATAATGATGAAAAGAATAAAATTTTAAATTTAACTTTTAGCTCTTCATTTGAAGAAATTATATGATGTGTGCATAATACTTACAATATTTCAGTTTTACTACATATGGATATTGTAATTATGCACTATCATTTTTAAGTTTAATACCTACAACATTTTTTTGCTACTTTGATCATTTAATATCCCTGAATTGTTTATTACTTTAGGTGGTGGTGACAATGCCCATCATAAATCAATCACAAGTATTTTTAAGAGGAAAAAGGTTGTTTCCCTTCCAGCTTTTAGACTAGTATTACTATCACTTTCACCACCATGACCTCCCAGCAAATCTCACCACCCCATACAACTCTACTTGCATAAATAGTAGCCTATTGTTCCTTAAATCCTATTAACACCAATTCATTTTACCCAATTTTGCCCCACACAAGGTCATGGCGAACCTAGCTATCACCACCATATCAAGCTGGTCTATTCACATCTTTTGAGGAAGCTGGAATTAAAACTAGGGGTGTTAACGAGTCAAGCTTGAGCGAGCTGAACCCTTGTTGGTGTTCGGCTCATTTGAAAATTACTTTGTTTATGTTCGGCTCCTATTCGAAATGGCTCAAAATTTCACTATTCGTGTTCAGCTCGAATAGTTCAAAATAACTCATACCAGCTCGAAATGGCTTGAAATACAATAATCCAAAAAATCTGTAAGGAGGATTCAAACCTCGGGCAATTTTTTGCATAACAAAAACTTTCACCACTAAGCCATGCTTGTAATTGAAATATATATATATATAGATAATTTATTTTTTTATTTCAAGCTAAATCAAGCTGAACACGATCGAACAAAGGATTGTTCATGTTCAACTCATTTATAAATCGAGCTTGAAATGGTTGTTCGAGTTTGACTCACTTAGTTAACCAACGAGCCGAACATGAGCTACTTTACGAGCTGAACACGAGCTCTTCACGAACAACGAGCTTTTTTGATAGCCCTAATTAAGACACATACTTAACTCACTTTTATTAAAGTTTGTATGCAATACTTTTTAGTTTTTATTTATAGAGTGTTAGTTAAAATTTCTTTCAAAGATTTAATCAATCCAAGCAAGCAACACATAAAATCTTAGATATAAGATGCAAAATATGATGCTTCATATGTATCATAGAAGATACCAATAGAGGTGTGCAACACATGGTTTAGAGAATTTGAGATATTAACTAAGCTCTTTATACTTATACAATACATGATGCTCTAGGTCTAGTGTTCTCATTAATGTAGTTTATATTATAGAAAGAGTTTTGGCTGTTATCAAAGCAAGGCAAGAATAAGTAATTTTAAGATACGAGGTATTGCTCATTTATGTGATATGTTCATAGACATTCACAGGTTTGGATAAAGATCTCTTTGGATTAGAGAATGAAGTGTAGGCTGAGTTATATAAAGCTTGAGTTTCTCTAACTATGTTCACAAAAAGCAGTAGATAAAACAAAATTGAGCATCTAATTATGAGGGCATGAAGAGCTCCCTATATATTATAAGCTAAGTTCCTCATACTAAGTGTAGGAGAAGATTGATATGGCATAAAAAATCTATGTTAATACATTTTTAAGTACTATTTACTAATTGTATTAGTATGATTATAAAAATGAGTACTTGAAAAGAGATATAACAGCTATAGTAGAATACATCAATACCAAGTAGGCCATCAATGAATTAACATCGAGTTAATAAGGAGTATATGTAAGTAAAATATTTATATTTGAATTACAATTCAATTGAAAATATATTATATTTTAATAACATCATAATATTTTATAAGATGGGTTCATAAGATTTAAGGAGGGATGGAGTTAAAGTTTTACTAATACAACAAGTTCAAAAGGATAATCTGAGTTGTTAGAGTTTGATTAATAAAGAGAAGATATTGAAGAAAAAAAAGAATATATGGCTTAGGTACATAGGATTTGGTGTACGATGCACCTAATTCATTATCTAAACAGATCACTAACTAGGTCGATGAGCTTGTTAGAAGGCATATTGGTACAATTGCTGAGAACATTGAGGCTTTGAATTGTTGTTTAAATGGTAGCTCAGATGACAATTATGAAAGCAATAATGGAAAAAAAAGAAGCACTAAAATAGACAAAAGGGAAAAGAGATAGTGGTTGTGGAGGAGTAAGTGAAAGAGAACGATAAGGAAATTGACAATGATTAGTTTTTATTTAGATCAATTTATTGTGTATATTCTACTAGATTTATTGAACAATTATATTCAATATTAATATTTTTGAAATAATTACATGCTATGTTTGAATAGAAGTTTTCTTTTTTTTTTTTATAGTAATTTTTAAATTTTCTAGAAAACATCAAAAAATTTTGTTCTATATTACCATTGTAGGTGTAAGAAATGATAATGTGTATGAAGTTTTTATTTATTTATTCATCTATGTATATGTTTTCGATGGACTTTCAATGACATTTTTCATTGAGTATACACTTTGTGTATCTCACCATTTCATTTGATGATAACAACCTTTGTGTAATAAGAACTAATAATTTTTTGTGGATAAATTATCCACATTAATCATTATTATTTTTATTCTTAATGTAGATTTTTATTAATGAAAAATATATATTCTTGAAGTAACTAATTATTTTTTTCAAGAATTTTAGGAAATTCACCAAACTCAACTTACTTATTCAGGTCAAGAAAATCATATAAGCTGGACTAGGACAGTTTTAGAATCATCCTAGGTTATGCAATAACGAGATAAATAAGAGCTCAATAATATGAAAATAATGGTCAAATAACTCTATATCATTCTTTGAATTTTTGCATGATTTTTCATATTTTATTTGCTTGATATTTTTAATTATTCTTTTTGGATAATTTAACTATATGCATCGATTTAAGCTTTATCCATTGCATCTAAAATAAATTTTAGCTTATTTATTAATTCATTAATTAATTTACATGCTTATAATAATTTTTATCCATTTTTTTAGCTTGTGACCTAACTTATTTATTAAATTATCATTTTCCTCACTCTCATCATTTATTTTCTCTCTCATTTCAATAATTGCATTTGATTTTTATTCTCTTTCATATTTGGCCAAATTTTTGATGGTTTTGGGATGTGCAAATTAATGTGATTTATTTAATTTAATACCATATCATTTTCCCTCATTTTTTGGATTTTCAAATTTCATATTATCTTTATTTGCTTCCAAAAATGATATATCTCTTTTTTGCAATACTTGGTCGACCCTATCAAACTTTAATAAGTTAATTTGAGTTTATTTGAATTAATTTAAGTTAATTCAAATTTAAATTCAAATTAGCAATGTATTGACACACTTTCCTATTTTAATTTTCTTCTTAATGGAAAGTACATGCCTGACTAATTTAATTTATTTTAATTACTTTTTTATTAACTTTATTATTTAAAAAGCTTCCTAATTAATCCTTCTTGATTTAAATTAATTGGTTGCATTGATTGGAGATTGATTTAATCATGGAGAGACCATTGATCGAAATCTTCATGCTATTTATTTTGTTTAATTTATTTGAATTAATTCATGTGGCTTTTTTTAATTCCTCTCCAATTAATTTATTAAATACTTTGTATATCATGCATTAACTTTTGATTGAAACCTATTTGGAATGTTTTTCTCACCCCTTACTTATTTGAATTTAAATAAATTGAAATTCAAATTATTTTGAATTTTTTTCATTAATTGAACACATAATTAATTAAGGCTTGCTTGATTAAGTTATGAGCATTCAAAATACTTCCTTCCACTTGTCTTAGTCATCCATCTCATGATAAAATTGAATTTAATTTATTTCATATTAATTGGCTCTATTTATTTTAAAATTCAATTTATTTTCATAAGTATTTTCCCTCTCATTTTTTCTCACTCTTTAGTTCTTGCCTTAGCCTAAATTTGCATGGGAAAAACTTTATTTAAAGAGTGATTTCGGGACTTCATCTCTCTTGATTGTCTCCACCTTGACCGAACATATGCTAGTGAATTTCTTAGAGTTAAAGTGATAAAGCTCATCTCTCTTCTTCACTCTTTCAACTACATTCAATTGGAGACCTTCCTCAACTCTTTCAAGCTTCTTCAAGCCTCTGATAAGCACATCAAGTCTTATATATATATATATATATATATATATATATATATATATGGACTTTAGTCAGTGTGTTTAATTCATTTTGATCTTTTAAATCATTCTTTTTTAATTTTTTTTTTTGAATGAATTGTTAAAGTTTTTCTCTAAGTTTCATTCTTATTCCAAATAATTTAAAAGATTTTATTTTTATTTGATTGGATTTAAATCATATTCATAAGACTTTTATAAATAGTGTTTCTTAGCTTTCATATTAAAAAAATTATATTGTACTTTCATTTCATGCAAGCTTTTATAAAGCTATTTGAAACCTTACATTTGGCTAAAGTTGTTTCTTGTATTGTTGTTTCAAGTAGAATAATACTTTAAAATGTTCATATTTACTTGCTTGATTCAAAGTCTTTATTGCATATGCTCATTAGATTACTTCTTTATGCAAGTATTCTTAAAGTTAAAATAATTTAAATATATAACGATGCTTTCTACAGGACATTGTACTTAAGGGATTGTTGTAATAATAAAATTATAAATACTCTTTTCTTGCAGGTGCTACTTAAAGTTCTTAAACATAATCCATTAAAACAGGAAGGCTTGGTGACCCAAGATAGGGTGCTAAGCCCAAATGTGTGAGGCATGACTACTTGGTTTAAATGTGTGTTATGATAATCTCTATTTTATAGGTGTAGTCAAATTTTTATTTTATAAAAATATAATTTTTGTAATAGGATTAGGGTTAGAGCTATGGAGTTAAGAATGAGCAGTGGCTAGAAGGCTTAAACTTGAGAGGCCTTGTGATGCCTGGAGTGCTCAATTTATGAAGTGAAGATCAAGACTAAGATCGAAGATCCATATAGCTCTATTTTTATTATGATTTATAATCTGAGGTGTATAAGGGTAGAGCTCGGCTACCCAACTTCTTTTCTTTTTTGAGGTGTATGATGGTACCCGACCCCACCATTCTTTTATTCTTTTATGTGATTAATGTTTGATTGTTGTGTTTACAATGATTGGGCAATAGAAATGACATATTTTTATAGGTTTCTTAAAGTGTGATTGTTTGCTACATAGCTTGGATATGGTAGGCTCTCTAAAGAAAATTAAATTTTCTATCCTAATTTAACAACTCTAATTAAAAATTTATGCAAGTCACAACCTCATCTTAAAGCTTAGGAAGTTAATCAAGAGAATAAAAAATTTAGTAACCTCTTAGTTATATGGTTATATGTTATAATTGTATGCATGCATATTATTTCACTCTTGCAAATATGAGATCTCCACTCTTACTCAATAAAGGATAGGCTTGACCTAAGATAGCAGTCCCTTGTAGTGGAGAACACTCTTTCTCCTTAGTTTAGCATATAAACATTTTCATCATGCATATAGGCATAAACTCTTCTAAGCCTGAGTCCAAAATAACAAGTCAAAATAAAATAAAAGTATGTAAATTTTATTGCATCGATTTAGGTCATAATTTGCACACCATTATGATCTATTCTCTTAAAGAGTGAGTTTAGGACTAGATTCTTTCCTAATTAATAACAACCTAACCATCTTACACTTACATAAGACTAGACCACATGATTTTGAATCGTAGGCCACTCCAAACAGTTGTAAGTCTAGAAGAGTATGAATTAATTCATTCTCTCTAGTAGAAAAGAACCAACTTATCCCATTTTTTTAGTAGATTTAGGTCAAACTCTCAGGTTATGCAAGAGTACTTTAGATATAGGCTCAGAGGTGACTTATTTCTCTTTTACTACAAGTGTAAATCCTCATTTCTTAAGTGTTTCTATAACCTTGTGTTATTGGAATATAAGTCCAAATTTTTTAATAAAATGTCAACATAAATATTTATAATTCTCTACTTCAAAAATGTAAAGCCCAATAATATGATAGTTGGAGTGCTTATTGGATTTTCCTGTATCTAAATGCATTCCCTTCTTACTCCCAATTGGATTCAATTAAGAACTCTTTCTAATTGAATCTTCTCCCTTGATTCCCAAAATTACTAAACGTTTAATACCAAGCTTTGAAATCTATAGAGATGTTAGCCGAACACTTTAATCAAGAGTATTCTTAGGATATTCACACCACTCAAGATGTAATTAACTATAGAGGCTTGCCTCTATAGGGAACTTAAGAACATGTCTTAAAGTAAACTATGCATTACTCCATCTATCTGAAGTAGGAAAAAAATCTTTGGTATACTGAGGACCCATCGGCATTAGGAGTCATTATTAAGTAATCAAATTCATAATAAGGTAATATATTTATTTTTTGAGATAATATATTTATTCTTTAATAACGTATTTGATTGTCAAAATTAGTACCTCAAAGATCTGTGTGGAGTTCTAAATAAATTTTTTATAGCCATAAAGGCTTTATCTATTTGTATACTTTTGTTTACTAGGAAGGGACTAAAAAGCTTTATCCTAACCTAGATATGCAAGAGTTCATAGGGACTTTATTCTTAGCCCAAATATTTTAAATAGGAATGGGGTCACAATGACTTTATCCATTCCTAAATTTTGACTTACTAGAAAGGGGTTATAAAGACTTTTATTATTAACTTAAATAGCCTAGTTAATAGAAAGGGGCATCAAAGGTTTTGCCTTGACCTGTAGCTTAACTATGAAATGAGCCAAGATAGCTTTATCCTTATCCCTCTATTCTGACAAAAGGAAAGGATCCACTAGGACTTTATTCTATCTTAATTAATCTAAGTAGAAATGGGGCATAAAGGCTTTATTCGCTCCTAAAATCATGGCTTATTATGAAAGAGCCATGAAGGCTTTATTCAATCTTAGATGTTATAGCTAAGCGTAAGGGGCCTCAAATGCTTTATCCTAACCTAAATAGCTTGATTGGGGAAAGGGGCTATGATAGCTTTATCATATCCTAAATTCTAACAAGTACAAAAGGAGTCTTAAAAACTTTATCTTATCCTAATTAGTCTAAGTTGGAATGGAGTCTTAAAGACATTATTTGTTCCTAAATGTTTGGCTTACGAGGAAGGGTTTGCATAAACTTTATCTTATCATAGATGACCTGCTGATAAAAAAAGTCATAAAGACTTTATCCTAACTTGAATAGTATAAATAAGAATGGGATTATGATGATGTGGTGTTTTTTTTTATTTCTTAAACTCTTTGGGAAATTTGAAAAATAAAAATTTATTTTGGTATTGTTGGACACCACATAGACCCACAGATGTTCTCATTAGGGTGATTGAGTACGATATTGAGGAATGATGTACTATCTCGAGAGACAGAAGTCACCATCCTACAATGGACCTAATCACCTAATGAGGACTCCTAAGGATAATGGGTCTTCGAATATACCAGAGATTCTCCCCCTACTTTACATGGAAAAGTAAAGTAGGGTTTATTTTAAACCAGGTTCATTAAGTTCCCTATGGAGGCAAGCCCCCATAGCTAGTTACATCTTAAGGAATGAAATTTCTTAAGAATACTCTCGATTAAGGTAAATGATCATTATCTCCAAATATTTCAATGATAGGATTATCAACAAATTAGTTATTTTTGAAAAATTAAGTGGGATTGATCAAAAGGAGGGAGTTATTATCGAAACTAAAGGGAGATGAGTAAGGGATGTTCATGATGTAAGAAAACCTAGCGAGCATCCCAAACTAACATGTGGTTGGGCTTTATATTTTGAAATTTGAAGAGAATTATATGTTTGAGTTGAATTTTTATTAGAAATCTAGGACTTACAATTCCACAACACAAGATCGTGGAAATGCCTAACAGATGAAGATTTATGCTTGTAGCCACAAAGGAAAACAGCAGCCTCAGATCCTAAATCTAGGGAGCTTTGGCGAGGGCCAAGGCACGACCTAAATCTAAGGAAAAAATGGGTATATGGTTTACCTCCATAAGAAAGTATAAATCACCTGACTATTGGACTTACTACTGCTTGGGGGTGGCTGACAACTAACTCCTCCTATGATTTTAAATACATGTATGCAAGTCTCATGCTTTGTAAGATAGCTAGGCAGTTATTTATTTAGAAAGAAGATTAAATCCTTAAACACACTCCCTAAGAGACTAGATCATGAAGGGCATGAATAAATGACTTAAATCTAATGCAAATTTTGTTAAGTTTTATTTTAATTTTTTGGACAATTTATTTCACACAAGATATGGGATTTCATATGCCTAATGCATGAGAAAATTGATTATGGACCAAAATTAGCAAGAAGGATGTGTGTTTTCACCATGGCTCTCAAAGGTCAAACCATTTTCTCTGGCAAATATGGAAGCCCTCCATTCATAAGAGTGAAGCAAGATGATTTTAACCATGATGTGAGACATACAACATCTAGCTAAGGGGTTATTAAATCTTCTATTATCTTGATTTATGTCCTAGGCTTTAGGTGAGATTATAAGTTATTAAATTTAACTTTGAGTTGATTAATTAGATAGAAATTTTATTTTTTTTCCCTAAGAGCCTAATCGCATCCAAGCCATTCATCAATCAATGAAGAAACTATGAAAATCATGCCATTTCTAATGCATAAGCTAGACAAACATCAAATAATTTTATAAAGCTAATGCAAAAGAATAAGAGATCGATGTGGTCGGGCTCCACCGCACAAACCCGAAAAAAATGGGTAGATGAGCTCTACCCTTATACAACCCGGATTATAAATGAATAATTATAATTTAGAAAGAATTCATGTAATGGGGGTCTTCATTCTTCATGCTTCATTTCTTCTTTTAGTTCTTTCTTTCTTCTTTCTTCATTTGGACTTGGGATGTAGTTTACTCCAAGGCTTCACATGGTACATAAGACATGGTCTTACGACCAATGTTCATTCTAATTCTCCCATAAAGTTCATTCTAAATCTTAATTACAAAAATTACATTAAAATGGGAAAGATAAATCTAACTAAACCTACAAAATAGAGATTAACTAAACATACCGCACAACCCAAGTAATTATATGAATAATTTGGACTTAGCACCTCACATATGAGTAACCAAGTTCATCTGTCCTAGTTTGGATCATGCTTAGGGGTATAAGCAACCTGCACAATAAAACCAGTTTTATATTTTTATTATAGCACCCCTTAAGCACAATCCCCAGCAGAAGATAGGATTAGACTAAGATTGTCCTATCATCTAGTCTACGCACATACACCCTAATATCTAATCTAAAAATATTACATCACAAAACAAAGTCAGGCATCAATTCATGCACTGCCCTAACATAAAGTTAAAAATAGTGACTTAGCCTAATGTGTGTGTCATTTAAAGCTTGTGTGGCATGTCTTAGCTAGGCTTTAAGGTTAGAGTTTTCTAAGTTTGAAGGATTCAACTTAGATGGTGGTTTCATTTAAGTGATTTAGTTGATTTGTTAATTTTATTTCATGATTTGATTTGGTTTGAATGAATCTACACTTAGATACTAAATATTGTAAAGAGAACAAAAGAGAAGAGAACTTCTCTTTCATCCATACCTTAAGTAATTTTTAAGGTAGATTCATTAATTATTTTTCTTTGGTGGATGTTTTATTATGTATTTTAATTAACCCTAAGTTTATATTTTCTCTAAATAAACCTAATAAGAAAGGCATCTTAAAAGTAATTAGGGTGAATTACTATCACATAACACACAACTATTTATTTCTTTCCAATATGTATACCATGCATATGAATAATCCTAAGCATATCTATACATGCAATGCAAATCTTAGCATACATTAATGATGAATGCAAAGAGATGTTGCTTAAAAAAATTTGTATATTCCATGAATGCATGTTTTTATTAAATAGAAAAGAGGGATTCTTTTATCCATTAATCAAATGCACATCTACATGTATAAAATACATAAATGAGTACGGCGCCATTATTTTCTACACCAGAGGTGTAAGGTATAAGACCTACTTGGGGCTAATTAAAGCCTCACAACCCCAGGATGTTCAGACTAATATACCACTTTTCTTGAATATATGAAAATGTACAAAAAGAAGCAAATGGATGAAGAATCATGCAAAAGAATTTTTTCTTTTTGATTTGGTTGTATAATTTATATGTGTAATGTGAAGATCCTTCTTAAGTCATAATATAGAAGTGCATAGGAATGGATTTAAGCAAGTGTTATATTATTTTTAAATGAACTATACACTTTGCAAATCCTATTCAAATCCATGTTAAGAGAAGAGAAGAAAATCACATGAAATACATCTTATGTTATAACCACGTGCAAGCTTATAAGTATTTATAAGTAGCATCACCTCATTTGTAATCTTTGATTTATGGGTTTTAAAAATAATTTTTAATTTAATAGTGATAATAGCCACTCATATTCTTAAATTTAGCCAAAATATGCAATTTGACATAAAGGAAATATTTTATTTAATTGATTTTTCAAAAGAGATGAATGCATGATTTCATATGGCAAACAATATTTAACATGCTTGGAAAGAACTAAAGTGATATAAGTATATGATTTCATTCATCCTAATATATTCCTAAAGACAATCCTATAAAATAAGATCATTTAAAGTGAATCAAAGTTCTTTAAAGAGATTTTTATTTTTATTTTTTTGTTTTGAATTTGATTTGACTTAAGAAATGTGAATAGAGTTTGCTAGTTCTAACCCATTTCTCCCATGTGTTAATTGAATTAGTTTAATTTTATAATAATTAGATTGATTTTATATTTTGTTTAGGTTAAGGTATGAATTAAATCCATTAATTACCCCTTACCTATATCACTTTAACATAATTAATCAAACAATTATGAGCTAACATATGAGATGCAACCACATGGAATTTAAATCAGCAATGCACTTAAGAAATAAAGGGGTCTAATATAATTGGCTCATAATTATTGATTAATTAAGCTAAAGAGTTTTCATTAAGTACATTTATAACCTTCCCATGCATGTGAGTTGGATATGATTTCCTCAAACATACCTTAGGTTTTTGAACACCTAAGGATCTACCTAGCAAGAGATTGATTAACTCCAGATTGATTTTGAAAGTTTGATTAGACTAATTAAGTAGATCATTAGTGGATTAATCTTTAATAATGTTTGGATTAAGGAAGAAAGGGAGGTTAGGGAATAACTTAGGAAAAATATCCCAAACCCATTCCATAAACCTCCCTCTTACTAAAACAATGTTTAATTATCTCAATTAAGGGATTAAACCACTATTCATATGCTTAATTATTCTTAATTATATTAAGGGGTGATTAAGAGTTTATTAATTAATTTTCCTAATTAACTCACTAATAAATTCTAAGAAAATTAAGGGAGACAGAAGTCATCCCACTACACATGTCTGAAAAATTTAGAATTAATTAATTAAGTAATTGGGGAGTAATTAAGATAATTAAAATTTTAATTAAACCTTAATTAAGAAAAATTCACTATTTAAATTCAATTAGAAATAATTTTATTGGATTCCCCTCTGAAATACCTTTAAAATGAGCCTTTATTTTTTTTTTTTTAGATTTTTCTACATTTTATTATGATTTTATGAGTTTCTATGATTAAAGGATAATTAGAATAGCCTAATTAATTAACTAATCTTGTCGACACCACATAAACTATTAACGTGGCGTGCTTTTCATATGACGTGATGGGATTGGTTATTTAAGTTGTCACATAGCGCGTAGCGTCAGCTGGCGGCGCAATGCGCTTTTCCCTGGGCAAGGTAAATCTTGTGGTTCTAAAGGGTTTAAATCAGTGGATCTAAGTGATTTAATCAGGGTGTCCATCCAAAACATGCGGGATGGATGGCTCATGATTCATCCCTACCTAAGCTACAGGAGACGGAGGCTGTCCGTCCTCCACTGCTTGATCCGAGCTCACCTAAGCTCGGATTAGGCTAGGATTCACCCCACACCATCAAGAGGTATAAGGAAGAACATCCAATGGTTAGAATCAAATGGGAATATAATTCCCTTCACAAAGGACCAAGCAATTTTTAAAGGGGGATCAGTTTTGAGCAATACCTTGCTAGAGGCTATCACAGGAGCATCCAATGGAGGAGGTAGCTTCGTCTAGTGGAGATGAAGCCCTGTTGAAAGTTTCAAGTTTTGATTTGAAGTGGATTTCTCAATTGGCCAAGCTCCCCTTCAATGGATTGTGGCTTCGATCGAAATCCCCCTTTTGGTGGCTTGGAGACTTGAGAAACACTTTGGGTGAGCTCGACTAGCTCCCTTGATGGTTCTTGCAAAGTGAATTTGGATTTGGTGGAGGATCGAGTGAGTTGGAATTTCCTTAGGCCTCCCCTATTTTGGCTTTGAAGAAAATCGAGAAGGATAAATTCAAAATGCTTGGAAATGGCTTTGGGAAGTTTGGAGAAGCTTGCTTTTGATCACTCTAGCTCAATCGAATGCAATGTGTGTGGTTTGAGTTGGAATGAGGGGGAGTATATCTCCCCTTACTTAGATCGGGCAGCCAAGGCTTGCTTTGCCATTTTTGATTAATTGAGGAGATTGATTGGGTTGTTTAGTCTGTTAGGCACTCCATGTGGTTCATTTTAGGCAGAAGAGTGGAGGAGAGAGAGTGCACATGTACTAAGTGAGTGTAGGAGGTGGTCCAAGTGGCTAATTCCCATTGGAGGGGTTGGTTTGGCTTTGGGTTGGGTCATGGTGACCCAAACCCATTGGGTCATATTCACCACCTCCTTTAGTGTCCAAATGGACCACTAGGAAGATGCTAAGTGGTCATGAGAAGGAATTGGCCAAACTCCAAGTGAATTTGGCCATAGGTTACTCTTTGACCTAAGAGAAAAATGGTTATTTGGCCTTGATTTTTATTTGGGCATATTTGAAATGATTCAAAAATGTGTTGGGCTAAATTTCAAGTGATTTGGAGTTCATTTGGTTTGAATTAGTTCAATTTGACCCATTTAGGTCAAGTTGGGTCAATTTGGGTTAGGTTGACCAATTGGTCAAATTAGGTCAAACCATGGGTTAGGTCAAATTCAAATGATCATTTGGAGCCATGGGTATCATTGGTTTGGTTCAATTTGATTTATATTTGATTTTGGTTCATTTAGGTTCATTTAGGTCAAATGGGTCAAGTTGACCAATTTGACCCATTTGACCCAATTGACCCAATTGGGATAGGTCATGGGTTGGTTTAGGCTTGGTGGATCATTTAAAATATTTTGCAAGCTTTGGTTTCAATCAATTTTGGTTTGGTTTGATTTAAAGTTGATTTAACCTTTTAGGTCAAGTTGGGTTCATGATCAATTGGGCTAGGTTTGGTCTAGTTGGCCAATTGAAGCTTTGGTTAAGTTCATCAAGTGATTTAGAATGAGTTTGACCCATTGGTTGTAATCAATTTGGCTTAGATCAAGATTTGACTTATTTTGACTTGTTAGGTCAACTTGGGTCAACTTAGGTCAAGTGGCCAATTGGGTTTGGTTTCACTCAAATGATGACTTGGTCAAGTTAAATCATTGATTATGAACTAGTTTAGATCAATGGCTTCAATCAATTTGGCCTATGATGGATTTTGGCTAGTTTGGGTTTCATTTGGGCTAAGTATTGACTTGGTCAAAGGCTAGGTTTGACTTAGTTTGACCAAATTTGAGTGATTGATCATCCTAGGATGATTGCTTCTCACAATGTGAGGCTTAGATGGGCTTAGTTCAATCCAATTTGGGTTGGATTAGAATTTGGCTCGAAAAAGTCCTTTAGGTCACTTTGGGTCAAGTGAGCCTAAGTGGGTCCATTGGCTTGATCAAGGCTTGATTCAAGTTTGGTTGAACTCACATATGGACTTATGATTGAAATATAAATCTAATTACAAGTGATTTGGAGTCAAATGGGTTTTGATTCATTTGATAATTTTAGGTCAAAATGGTGAACATGGGTTTGGCTTGGGTTAGTTTGATTTTGGTTTAATGATTGAAGTTCATGTTTATATTTGGGCTTATGGATGAAGGATTGATTGTTTGAAGAGAAAATCCGAAGGTTTGAATTGATTTGAGAATGATTTGGCTAAGTTCAAGAATTTTACTTTAAAGGGTATAGGTTGGATTTAGGTTAGATTTGGATTTGAGTTTTGAATTTATTTTTGGTTATTTGAATTTATATTTCATTTATATTTGTGAATATAAATGAGAATATAAATGGGTTATGAGAAAATCTTTTGAGTTTGAAGTGATTTGAATTTGGTTTGGTTAAGTTCAAGGATTGGCTTGAAAGAGTTTAAGTTGGATTTTGATTAGAATTGGATTTAAGTTTTGAATTTAATTTTGGTTATTTGAATTCATATTTTATTTATATTTTTGAATATAAATGAGAATATAAATGGGTTATGAGAAAATCTTTTGAGTTTGAAGTGATTTGAATTTGGTTTGGTTAAGTTCAAGGATGAAATCAAAAATGGCTTAGGAAAGATTTTTGGGATTTGAATTCAATCATGGGTTTCAATCATTCAATTTGGAATTGATTTATGATTTGAGAAAATCCATTAAGTTGAAATTGATTTAAGATTTGATTTGGAATTGATTTGAATTTGAAGTTGATTTGAGTTTGAATTTGATTTGAATTTGAAGTTGATTTTAATTTGAAGTTGATTTGAATTTGAAGTTTGACTTGAAATAAGGAAGTAAGGATTTGGTTCAAGCTATAGGGTAGGCAAGTTTTTCTAATACCCCTAAGGCATGACCTATTCCTATGCCTAACTCTTCTAAGTCTCTAGGATTAGGTTAAGCATTCACCTAATCACTAGAAGTGTCTTAAGACTAAGGAACTCTTAATGTCTAGAGGAGTCCTATGTCTAAGATGGAGAAGTTGAGAGCTCACTCCAAAAGTGAGGTCAACAGATGAATTCATTCATCTTTATATTTTGTTTACTATGAGAGGAGTCACAAGGACTTTATTCTATCTTAATCCTTAACCAATAGGCAAAGAGTCGCATTATCTTAACTTAAATAGTTCTTTTAGGAAAGGGGCCGTAGCACTTTATCCTATCCCTAATTCCTTATTAATGCTTTTATAATGGAAGAAACATAATGATGGTTATAGATGGAGCTGACCTTATAATTTTAATTTTATCTAAAATTTTTAAAAGATTTTGATGTGTAACTTATTAAAACTTAATGAATTTCTAAAGATAGGGAAAATTCAAAATGTTGTTATATATTTAAAGTGTTTGGACCCAATTAATAACATAAACATTTTTACAAAAATATAAATTTCTTGATCAATTTTGATTTAAAGTACACTTGTGTAATATTCCTTCAAATAGCACCCATTAATACAAAGCATGGGATGCTCTCCATTGCAATCTACCAACTTATAGGGATCACTTTAATAAACCTTTTCTACGATGAACAATCCTTCTCACATTTGTTCAAACTTATTTCCCATCCTACGGTGGACTAAATTAGTCTTCAAAGAACCAAGACCAAATCTTCTACTCAGAAAGTTCTAAGATTGACAATTTATCATAAACTTAAATCATTCATGACTGGTAGAGCTCGAGGTCTTGTTGAGCTTGTAGATGCTTCTCTTCAAGACCCTGCAACTCTTCTAGACAAAGTTTAACATTTTTTTCTTCATGATCTAATTATTGATAGTAATTCTCAAAAATGGGACTTATATCTCTAAATGAAGAATAGTTTTAATTTCATAGACTAAAGCAAAAGGAGTGAATTGAGTTGGTGTTTTATATATGGTTTTATATGCCCATAAGGCATAAACCAACTTGTCATGCCATTGGTGTTTGTTTTCATCATGGACTTACATCAAAATTTAAATGAGAGTCTTATTAAAAGCTTCAATCAATCAATTTATTATGGGGAAATAGTTGGTCAAATATCTTCAATCAATGTTATATGTTTGTAAATTATTTATCAATGTAGACTTGAATATCGAATCATTATTGTATATGATTTGATAAGCAATAATGTATACAATAGACTCTTAAAAGAATGAAGTACATGATTTTCTTTTACTTCGCATAATGGGACTGCTTCAACCCATTTCAAGAAGTAATCAATCGTAACTAGAATAAAACAATGACCTCTAGAGAGAGAGAGGATCAATAGGCCATATAATATCAATGCCCTAACTTTCAAAGGGCCATGAGGCTATCATTGAATGTAGTATAAGAAGAAACTGATGCAAGATAACATTATGAGCCTAACATTAATGATAATGATGTATAGTTTCCATGCAATCATTAATCATTGCAGGTTAATAACATCCAAGTCTCTTAATCTTAATTTTTATTTTAGGACCAGACTGATGAGTGCCACACAATCTAGCATGTACCTCAATTACAATCTTATAAGATTCATGTTTTTCTAAACAACATAACCACATTTGATTGAATGACCATCAACACAACACACCATTGATTAGAGTATAAGATAATGTTGATTTCTTGATATGATTAGTCGATGATTTATCTTTTGGAAGCCTCCCCTTACTAAAGCAGTCGATGAAAGATTGTCTCTAGTCAACCTCTACATGACTTTCAATAAGAGAGACTATTTCTTCAATTATTTTCTTATTGATAAATTCTAAATTTATAGGAGACAAAACTTATCGATTTTGTACTTCTATAGCAATTGATTCTTCTTCTATGCAAGCTTTGCTAAGGCAATAAGTTTTCAATTATCTCCATATGGAATCATATATAAAGTTATGATAGGGATATGCTCGAGTAACTTTATAGTATATTGATAATAATTATATAATATTAGATTTAATACTTTGTAGATTTCAACCACTTGCTTAACAATTAGTTGGGAATCTCCAAAGATTTTAATCTCTGTTATCTCTATTAAAATTTGTAATTATAAACCAATTATCAAAGCTTCATATTTTATTTCATTATTTATGCATGGCTTGAATAAATAGTAGGAATATCACATTATTCACTTTTAGAGGTTATAAAAATTAACCTGATTCTAGCCTTCCTTGGGATGGGGGAGTCTAATTCTTCCATTTTCTCAAAAGATGTTACACTATCAAAGTGCAGCTCATTGGTGATTTTTTTTTGTTCTCCTACATTCATGATTTGTTTATCAGAGAGATCATCATTCAAGGAAAAACCTATAGAGAATGAGTGTGCTAAGAAGCCTAAGATGGCTTGACCTTTTTATGGTATGAAGGGGAATGAAGGTTATTTCGAGTTGCAGTAAAATTATGGACCGGCGTGCCAATCATCCATGCAATGTAGGACTAGTCATAAGGTAATGCAGTGGGTTAACAAAAATCCAACCTAAATAATGCTTCTCAATAGACGAATAATTTGCTTCCACTGGGATAAGTCTATGGCTTAGATAATATAAGACATTCTCTTTGCTCTTCTTGTTAACTTGAGCAAACAAAGCATCGAGAGATTTATCTAATGATGTTGTGTAAAGTATTAGTGGCTTCTTTGGGACTAGGGCAACTGAAAGAGAAGATGTTAGGTTTCAAACTTTCAGTTAATAATGTTGAGCCAATGAAGGCTTATAAGATACTACTGGTAATTTTGAAAAAGTTAGTCAGTCTACAAATAAGTATGATAAAGATAAAAGAATAAAATTTTAAATTCAACCTTTAACTATTCATTTGAGAAAATTATATGATATGTGCATAATACTTACAATATTTCACTTTTACTGCATAGGGATACTATAATTATATACTATCATTTTTAAGTTTAATACATACAATATTTTTTTGCTACTTTGATCATTTAATTTCTCTTTATTGTATATAGCTTTAGCTGGTGGTGATGATGTCCTTCATAAATGGATTATAGATATTTTTAAGAGGAAAAAGATTGTTTCCCTTCCAGCTTTGAGACTGGTATTACCATCACTTTCACCACCATGACATCCTAGAAAATCTCACCACCCCATGCCACTCCACTTGCATAAACACCAACCTATTATTCCTTAAACCCCATCAACACCAATCTCACCACTTCATGGAGAGCCTAGCTATCACCATCCATCACCACCATATCAGGTTGGTCTATTCACTTGTTCTGAGTAAGTCGGAATTATGACACATACTTCACTCACTTTTTTTTAAGTTTGTATGCAATACTTTTTATTTTTTTGATTTATACAGTGTTAATTAAAATTTTATTCACATATTTAATCTATCCATGCAAGCACACATAAAATTTAAGATATAAAAGCAAGTATGATGCTTCATATGTATCATAGAAGATACCAATAGAGGTGTGCAACACATGGTTCGGAGAATTTGAGATATTAACTAATCCCTTTGTACTTATACAATACATGATGCTCTAGGTCTAGTGATTCTCATTAATGTACATTATATTATTGAAAGAGTTTTGGTTGTTGGAAAGTAAGGCAAGGATAATATAACTAATTTTAAGATAAGAGATATTGCACATTTATGTGATATCTTCATAGACATTTACAAATTTGTATAAACATCTCTTTGGATTGGAGATTGAAATGTGGACTGAGTTATATAGAGCTTATGTTTCTAACTATGTTCACAAAAAGAAGCGGACAAAACAAAATTGAGCATCTAACTATGGGGGCATGAAGAGCGCCCTATATATTAAAATCTTAGTTTTTTATATTGAGTGTAGGAGACGATTGGTATGTCATAAACAATCTATGTTAATAAATTGTTTAAGTATTGTTTACTAATTTTATTAGCATGTTTATAAAAATAAGTACTTGAAAGAGACATAATACCTATAGTAGAATACATCAACACCAAGTAAACCACCAATGAGCTAACATTAGGTTAATAGGGAGCCTATGTAAATAAAATATTTATATTTGAATTACAATTTAATTGAAAATATATTATATTTTAATAACAACATAATATTTTATAAGAATAAGATTGAAGGAGTGCAGAGTTAAAGTTCTATTAATACAAGAAGTTCAAATGGACAATCTGAGTTATTAGAGTTTGATAAATAGAGAGAAGTTGTTGAAGAAAAAAAAATAATATTTGGCTTAGGTACATAGGGTTTGGTGTACGATGAGCACAATTCTTTATTTAAACAAATCACTGATTCAATCAATGAGCTGGTTACAAGGCATATTACTACATTTACTGAGGACATTAAGGGTTTCAAATTATTGTTCAGATGGAAGCTCAAATGATTATTATGAAAGCAAGAATGAAAAAAGATGCACTAAAATAGAAGAACAGGAAAATAGACAGTGGTAAAGAAGAAGTAAGAGAAAGAGAATGATAATAAATCTGACAAAGATTTGTATCAATTTATTGTTTATATTCTACTAGATTTACTTAACAATTACATTCAATATTAATATTTTTAGAATAATTACATGTTATGTTTTACTAAAAGTTTTTTTTATGATAGTCAGTTTTAAATTTTCTAGAAATATCAAATTTATTTGTTGTATATTACCATTGTAGGTGTAAAAAATGATAATATATGAAGCTTTTTTTTTATTTATTCATCTCTACATATATTTTCAATGGATTTTCAATGACATTTTTCATTAGGTATACACTTTTTGTATCTCACCATTTGATTTGATGATAACAAACCTTATGTAATAAGAACTAATAATTTTTTTGTAAGATAAAATATCCATATTAATCATTATGATTGTCATTCTTAATTTATATTTTTGTTGATGATTAATATATATTCTTGAAGCTACTAATTATTTATTTCTAGTGTTATAAGAAATTCACCAAACACAATTTGCTTATTATCTGGAAAGTCATATAAGCTGGACTAAGACAGTTTGTGAATCTTCTTAGGTTCTGCAATAATAAGACAAATAAGAGCTCAATAATATGAAAATAATTATTTAAATAATTTCATATCACTCTTTAAATGTTTACATAATTTTTCATATTTTATTTGCCTGATAATTTCAACTATTCTTTAAATTATCCTTTTTGGATAATTTGACTACATTCATTGATTTAAACTTTATCCATTGCATCTAAAATTAATTTTAGCTCATTTAATAATTCATTAATTAATTTCCATGCTTATAATAATTTGTATCCATTTATTTTAGAATGTAACATGGCTTATTTATTAAATTATTCTTTTTATCACTTTTATCATTTATTTTCTCTCTCATTTCAATAATTGCAATTGATTTTTATTCTCTAAATATTTTGCCAAACTTTTGATGATTTTGGAATGTGAAAATTAATATGATTTATTTAATTTAATACCATATCATTTTCCCTCATTTTATAGATTTTCAGATTTCAAAATTATTTGAATTTTGTATTTGAATACTATGAATTTCAAATTTCATATTGCCTTTTTTTGTTTGCAAAAATGATATATCTCATTTTGGAAATACTTGGTCGACCATATCATAATTTAATTTAGTTAATTTGAGTTTATTTGAATTAATTTAAGTTAATTCAAGTTTAAATTCAAATGAGCCATGTTATTATACACTTTCTTATTTTAATTTTCTTCTTTATGGAAAGTACATGGCTCGCCAATTTAATTTATTTTAATTAGTTTTAAATTAAGTTTATTTTTAAAAAGCTTTTTACTTAATTTTCCTTAGTATAAATTGCTTGGTTGCATTGATTGGAGATTGACTTTATTATGGAAAGACCCTTGGCCTAAATCTTTATGTTATGTATTTTATTTAATTTATTTGAACTAATTCATGTGCCTTTATTTTTTAATTCCTCTCAATTAATTCACTAAATCCTTTATATATCATGCATTAACTTTTGATTGAAACACATTTGGAATGTTTTGGCCACCTCTAGCTTATTCGAATTTGAATTTAATTAAAATTCAAATTATTTTGAATTTCTTGATTAACTGAGCACATAATTAATTAAAGCTTATTTAATTAAGTCATGAGCATTCAAAATACTTCCCTCCACTTCTCTTGGCCCTCCCCCTCATGATAAAATTTAATTTAATTTATTTCATATTGATTGGCTCTATTTATTTTAAAATTTAATTTATTTCCATAAGTATTTCCCCTCTCAATTTTTCCCACTCTTTCTTTCTTTCCATGGCCAAATTTTACATGAGAAAAGCTCTATTTAAAGAGTGGATTTCATGACTTGATCTCTCTTGATTGTCTCCACCTTAGCTGAACCTATGCTAGCGAATTTCTTGAATTTAAAGTACTAAAGCTCATCTCTCTTCTTCACTCTTTCAACTACATTCAAGTAAAGATCTTCCTCAACTCTTTCAAGCTTCCTTCAAGCCTTTGATAAGTTCATATCAAGTCTTACTTTCATTGTTCATAAATATAAAAAATTGGAGTAAGAGTGTTTAATTTATTTTGATATTTTAAATCATTGGTTTTCATTTGTTTATTTTGAATGAAAAGATTTATATGCTTCATTGTTAAAGTTTTTCTATAAGCTCTTCTCGTTCTTGTTCTAAATAATTTGAAATATTCTTTCTTTATTTGATTTGATTGAAATCATATTCACAAAGCTTTTATAAAGAATGTTTCTTGGTTTTTATATTTAAAAAAGTCATCATACTTTCATTTCATGCAAGCTTTTATAAAGTTATTTTAAATCTTGCATTTGGCTAAAGTTGTTTTTGTATTATTATTTCAAGTTGAATAATACTTTAAAACTTTCATATTAACTTATTTGATTCAAAGTCTTTATTGCATATGATCATTATATTACTCTGTTATGCATCTTAAAGTCAAAATAATTTAAGCATCTTTGTAGTAAATTATTTTCAAATTCATACACTCAAATCATCATTTCACTTTGTGAAATTATTTTTCAAAGAATCATTTATTTCAAGTACTTCACATAAAGATCATATCATTGCATGTTCTTAAAATAAAAAAAAGAAACATACACAGATTGAGTTTTATTTCTTATTTATCTTAATATTATTTGTTTGGGCTTATGAGCAAAATTATTTTAAATTCGGAGAGATAAATTATATTCTTGTATTTTCCTTTTTTTTTCTTGTACCACTTTATTTGGGGTTGTACTTGCCCGATGTAGGAGAGTAAGGGAGATTAGTTATAATCTAATTTGATTAGTGAATTCCTAGTCGGGTGACTAAGCGTAGACGTAGATTATTTTTTGGGTTTTAGCTGACCCACGTAAATAATTTATGTGTCTCTTATTTTTACTTTTCTACATTTGGTTTGATTATTACTTCGCTCTTTCATTATAAATAATCTTCTATACTTTGTAAGTAACTTTTTTACAAAGTCTTAAAACCTAATTTTTAATTTAAAAATTATTTGACATACCTAATTCACCACCATTTTGTTGGAAATTTAATTGTAAACTTTTTTGACAGAATTTCTTACTTATGTCAAAGCTTTCCATGTCTATGCCGCCGGTCGATCTAAACAAACTTCCAACCAAATTTACGTCAAAAATCAATTGAAAATATTTTTTGATTGATTTGTTGTTATTGAAATGCTTTTTCAACAAAGAATTTTTCAACAAAATAAATTCCATCAAGACTCTTGTTACCGACTAAAATTCGGTGTTTTTTTTAACAAAAAATTATGTGAGAAATAAGCTATTTTATTGTAGTGTTTAAATTTTTTAAAATGGACCTTTCATATTGTTGCATGCTAGAAAACTAGTTGCGATAGAGTGAAAGTTTACGCCTTAGCCTTACTGTGAAATCCAGCACACACACAGGTATTTAAAGAGTGAACAAGAAAACTCCAGAATTTTTACGTACAAAATCTCGAAAAGAGGGAAAACCCACGGGGCTAGCCCAGTAGAAATCTTTCACTATGTATTTATTTTGGAGTACAGGTTTTCTCGATACGGGATTACAAAATTGTATATGAGAAGGGCTGACAAAGGGAATTCCAAAATCAAGCAACAACACTCATATAATAATGGTGAACAGCAGGGGTTAGCGACTGACGATGAAGGTCATCGGGATGGTGACCGGCGAAGATGGCCATCGAGGGTCGGCGGCGGAGACCGACGATTATAGTCGGCGACGATGACCGGTGTTTGTGGTCGGCGATGATGACCGACGACGATGACCGGCGATGAGGGTCGGAGGCAGTGGTCGGCGGTAACGACCGGCGATGGAGATTGATGACGATGAGGATCAACGGTGGCGGCTAACGGCGGAGGCCGGCGGTGGTGGTTGGTAACCAACGGGGTGGCCATCGAGTGGTGGCACGATTATGCTTGGAGGATTTTCAAGCTTTGGAGCTCTCTCCTCTCTCTTGCTTGGCCCCCCCTCATATGAGGAATGAGGGGCTATTTACAGATTATTGGAGGAGTGGCGTCTCTGTAAATACATGCAAAATCCAAACCACTCCTCTCCATCGGACGGCTCATGATGATTCCTTTGATCATATGATATATTTTGTGTATTTGAATGCTCAAATGAAGTTGGAATAATAAGATCTTGGGCTTGTTGGATCTGGCTCGTCGAGACGCTCGATTTGACTATAAATACTCTATATTTGAGAGCTTTTATGATTTAACTGATGTCCCAAAGTTTCTGATGATATTTTAAGTGCTTGAACTCGACCGGGCTTCACTGATCGACTTGTTTTCGTGATCAAGATTGCTCGACTAGTGGAATTTTTAGGGTCATATTAGTTGCCCCCTATATTTGGATGATATTATCTCAATCATCCAAAAATATATATGTCGAATACTTGAAAATAATAAATTCTTCAATGAAATTTGCGGGTCTATTAACCATATATTTTGAGAGAACAGATCTTCATGGGAGCATGAGATTATGACCACGGAAGCAGGTGTAGGGCCGCAGATGTATGTGAGTACGCGTGGGCTCAAGATTTCGGGGTTATGGACTCATGCGAACATTTATAGGCACTTGGTTTCGTGTCGATACAATCCGCAAGGAATTCTGGTTGTTAGTCATATAATAACAAAGCCATAGCCAAACCGCGACTGGGTCAGAGCTGTCACGCAGCACGGCTGGCTACAATTTTGGTCCGGCCTAAGATCCGAACGGTCGCTACGAATGCTTGGGCTGCTGGCCCTGATCGGGAGCGGGCCATGCGCAGTATGGGGCTACGCAACGGCCTGAGTGGTCTGAGGTCTCGACCAGTGAGTCGGTGGGCGGGTCGAGTGGCTGGTACCGGCTGGTCCATGTAATGGGATCGCTACGGGTCATGGTTTTGTCGAACGGTCGCGGGCAGCGAGTCGGGCGGATGAACCAACACGCGTCGATGGTCAGCTGGAGCGAGTCGGCGCTGACGGGTCAAGCTGGCCTGAGCGAGCAACAGGGCTACGCCAGCCTTGCAGGCGAAAACATCTGTTTTCTCTCATTTTTAGCGGTTTTGGGCAGTTTTTGGCAGTTTTTGACCTTTTTGCACCTATATGGGGTCTATAAAAACCCCCCTAGAGCCAAGGGAGAAGGTACCTTCTTTTTTTCTTGAGAGAAGGTCATTTGAGAAGGCCGTAGTTCATACGAATGCTCAATTTTTCCTCAAATAGTGATTCGCCTGACCGACCGGTTCAAGGCGATCAAAACATGAAGTTCATACGGCGAGGCTCTAATTTTTCCTCTAAAGAGGTGTAAACTGACCTTGTCGGACTGACCGGGTTCAAAGGTCATCAAGACCCATAGTTCATACGGCAATGCTCTAGTTTTCCCTTGAAAGAGGTGTTAACTGACCTCGGACCGACCGGTCAAGGCGATCAAGACCGTAGTTTATACGGAAAGCTCCCTCGAAAGAGGTGTTAACCGACCTCGCCGGACCGGCCGGGTTGATCAAGACCCGTAATTCATGGGCGAGGTTCGATTTTCCCTCGAAAGAGGTGTTAACTGATCTCATCGACCGGGTTCAAGGCGATCAAGACCCATAGTTCATACAGCAAGGCTCCAATTTTCCCACAAAAGAGGTGTTAACTGACCTCGTCGGACCGACCGAGTTCGAAGGCCATCAAGACCGGTAGTTCATACGGTGAGGCTCCGATTTTCCCTCGAAAGAGGTGTTAACTAACCTCGTCGGACTGACCGGGTTCGGAGGTGATCATCAGCGATGATAACCGGAGACGGGGGTTGACAACGATGCCCGACGATGGTGGTTGGCGGCCGATGGGTGGTCGGCGCAATGCCGACCAGAGTCGACGCGAGACTAGTGTCGAGTCGGCGGATGACCCGCGACATCGGTGGTGGCCGAGATTGCCGACATGGTCGGCGGCAAAGGACCGGCGGTGATTGAGACCTGGGCAGACGGGGTGGTCGAAGGGTAACCGCAATTTAGTCGATAATGGCGACTGGCATCGGTAGGGATGACCGGCGACGATGGTGGTGACCAGCGGAGATTGCCGATGGTCGGCGGCGGTGACCGGCGACGGTGGTTGGCGGCCGACGGGTGGTCGATACAGAATCGGCTACGTGAATGTGACGGAATCGGGCGTCGATATGGAGATGACCGCGATGATGGCGCGACCGGAGATTGCCGGTGATGGCGGTGGTGACGGGCGCAGGTTACGTCCGGGGGGGGTTTGAACGGCAATGCGACGGTGATGGTGGCAGCATCGCAGAATACCGGATGACCAAATGACGATGGGTGACCGGCGAAGATTGTCGACGATGACGAGGCGGTGACCTGATGGTGGTCACGAGATAACCAAATGACGATGATGGCAATTGGCGGATATGACCAGCGGTGGTTGGTGCGGATCGGTGAGAATCGGCTGCGATCGCGACAGAAGAAGCGGCGATGATCGGCACGTAATCGGTATGGTGACCGGCGACGATGGTGGTGACCAGCAAAGATTGCCGGCGACAATCGGCTGTGGTGACCGACGACGGTAGTCGACGGCGGTGACCGGCGACTGTGGTTGGCGCCCGACGGGGTGGTTGGCGCGAATCGGCGATGGTAGTCGACGGCGCGGGCGCGTAGCGGATGACCGGTGATGATGGTTGGAAGCCGACGAGGGTCTTTGACCTATCCGAGGTTGTTTGCCAGAGTGTGACTCGATGACGTTAAACTGTATGGAAGAGGTCGAATTGAATCCGCTGAGAATTTTTGACCTATCTGAGGTTGTTTGTCAGGGTGTTACTCGATAACGTTAACCTGTATAAAAGAGATCCAATTGAATCAGCTGAGAATTTTTGACCTATCCGAGGTTGTTTGTCAGAGTGTTACCCGATGACATTAATCTGTGTAGAAGAGGCCGTGGGAAGTCCACCAAGGATCTTTTGATTGACCTATCCTAGGTTGTTTGTCAGAGTCTTTGCTCGATGACGTTAACCTGTATGGAAGAGGTTGAATTGAATCCGCTGAGGATTTTTGACCCATCAGATCGAGTGTTACCCGACGACATTAACCTGTGTGGAAGAAGCCGTGAGAAGTCCACCGAAGACCTTTTAACCTATCCTAGGTTGTTTGTCAGAGTCTTTGCTCGTTGATGTTAACCTGTATGGAAGAGGTTGAATTGAATCCGCTGAGGATTTTTTGACCTATCCGAGGTTGTTTCTCAGAGTGTTATCCAAGGTTGAATTGAATCCGCTAAAGATTTTTGACTTATCCGAGGTTGTTTGTCAGGGTGTTATCTGATGATGTTAACCTGTATGGAAGAGGTCGAATTGAATCCGCTAAGGATTTTTGACCTATCCGAGATTGTTTGTCAGAGTGTTACAAGATGACGTTAACCTGTATGAAAAAGGTAGTGGAAAGTCCACCAAGGACCTTTTAACCTATCCTAGGTTGTTCGTCAGAGTCTTTGCTCGATGACGTTAACCTGCATAGAGTAGGTGTGAAGTTTTGATCTATCCGTGGTTATTTATCAGAGTATTTACTCGATGACATTAACCTGTATGGAAGAGATCAAATTGAATCCACTCAGGATTTTTGACCCATCCGAGGTTGTTTGTCAAAGTATTACTTGATGATGTTAATATGTATGGAAGAGGTCGAATCAAAACATCTGTTTGTGGTTGTAGCCAAAGTTGCTCCTTAACCTTGGTCTTTTTCATTGGTATTGCTGACTTACTTCTCTAAATGATAATCAATTAGATATTCAGAATATTGATTTGGATAATCTTTTGAGATTAAGAGTTTCCCGCCCGAGATAAATCAATGAACTAAGTTTGATGAATCTTCATTTTCGCTCTTTTAAAAGCTTGAAATGCTCCACCTCGATGGTGGTTTTGATCTTGTTGGGAAACTTGGACAAGATGAAATAATGGGAATCGCTTCCACGACACCAAACTGTTACATGCTAGAAAACTAGTTAGAGTGAAAGTTTACGCTTTAGTCATGATATCCAAAGACACACACATGTATTTAAAGAGTGAACAAGAAAACTCTAAAATTTTTACGTAGAAAATCTCGAAAAGAGGGAAAAACCATGGAGCCTAGCCCACTAAAAATCTTCCACTATGTATTTATTTTGGAGTGCAAGTTTTCCCGATACGGGATTACAAAATTGTATATGAGAAGGGCTGACAATGAGAATTCCAAAATCAGGCAACAACACCCATATAGTAATGGTGAATACGGGTCCGACCGACATGAAGGTCGCGGATGGTGACCGCTAAGATGGCCGCCGAGGATCGAGGAGACCGACGACAGGTCGGGCGCAAAGTGGACCGGTGGGTAGTAATGACGACCAATTTTATTGACGACGATGACCAGCGACGAGGGCCGATGGTAGTGGGCAGCAGTGACAACCGACGATGGAGATTGACGACAACAAGGATCAACGGTATGCTTAACGGCGTCGGCGGTCGGTAACCAACGGAGTCGGCGCACCATCGAAAGTGGTGGCTCGATTATACCTGGAGGATTTTCAAGCTTTAGAGTTCTCTCCTCTCTCTTGCTTGCCCCCCCCCCCCCAACTCATATAAGGAATGAGGGGCTATTCATAGATTGGCGAACCACTCCTCTCCATCGGACGACTCATGATGATTCCTTTGATCATATGATGTATTTTGTATTTGAATGCTCAAATGAAGTCGAAATGGTAAGATCTTAGGCTTGTTGGATCCGGCTCGTCGAGACGCTCGATTTGACTATAAACACTCCATATTTGAGAGCTTTTAGGAATTTAACTGATGTCCCAAAGTTTCCAATGATATTTTAAGTGATTGATCTCACCGCCAATTCTCGACTTGCTTTCAACATCAAGATTCGTGCTTCGACTAGTGGAATTTTAAGGGTCATATCACATATGTTAAAAAAAAAGTTAAATTTCATGTAAATCATGATAGGTTATTGCTTATGAAATAACGAGGCTACCTTATTAGGGTTTTCTATTTTTTGTTTTTGATTTCATCTACAAGAATTTAATATTATGCCCTTTCCAAAATCTTAAAGTTTGTTTGTTAAGATTATTAAAAATAAATTTTATTTATTTATTGTATTTATTTTTCATTTATATTTCTTTTTTAATTCATAATAAATATTTTCAAATTTTTATTTCTTCAGAATTTTAGATAAAATTTATTTATATAGTAAATAATAATAATAAATAGAAAATTAGATACATATTATTATTGATTCAGGACAACATCAATAAACCTAATTCATACTTATGTTATAAACCTAATGATATATATATATATATATATATATATATATATATATATATATATATATATATATATATATATATATATATATGATATTTTATTAGTAGATTTAATGATTATAGATAATCAATCGAAAACTTATATTTTTAGACATGTGGCTTGATAAATAATTTTTATTCTCAGAAGATATTGGAATTCTTGTTGAGAAAATGGTTGAAAGGAAAAAAAAAAAGATAGCTTATATTATCTTATTTCCAAATTATTAAAATCAGCATTGACTTTATATTTGATATAATAGGTGTTGAGAGAGCTTTTTCTACTAAAAATATTATGAAAAGTCACTAAAAAAAAACTTTTAGTGGCATTCTTTAGTAAAAAATTAAAAATGAAAATGATAAAATATATCACATATGATAAAGAATTTCATGCATCTTATTCAGTTAGAGATTAACTATATCATTATTAAGTTAGATTACACAACTATAAGAGGGGACATTTGATAAATCTTATCATCTTCATAGAGCACAATTTTTAATTTTTATTTAAATATATTTGATATCAAACAATTACATGACACATGATATAAAATTGAGTTTAAAAAATTTTATTTAATAATTAAATATCAATAATTATTTCATCAATAATAAATTCAAATTCAAATTTAGTTATATTTAATTTAAAGTCATTTACAATAATTTAATATTCAAATGTAAGGCAAGGACTAGTTTAGTATTCTTGCTCTCTATGGATCCTAAGTAAATACAATGTAAAGATAAATTGAATGTTGGAGAGTCCTCAATTCGATCAATAAAATTTTGTCTGCTAGAATAAGAAAAAGCACTTCCAAATGGATCTCATCCCTTATAATAATAATAATAATATTCTAATGAATATAATCAAAAATTCTATTTATTCAATAATAACTTAAGCCTTCAATCAAATAGTGATTATATTCATAAATAAAAAGATTTAGACATTAGTTAATGAAGCATGATAAGAATTTTCATATAATTTTTAACTAATTGGATTTCATATGTATCAATGATTGCGGCATGAAGGATTTTACTCACTACCTATGTAAGTTTAATTATAATTGTGTTATGTCTAAGGGTAGCTTATTTGGGATTAATTTTTTTTCATATTTTTATTTTTATACTATTTATAAAAATATGTTTGTTTAGTATATTTTAAAGTACTTTTATATTTTATATTTGAAAATAGGTCATATTTTTTAAAATATTTGGATACAACAACAACAACAACAACAAGCCTTTATCTCACTAAATAGGGTCGGCTACATGAATCATTCGTCTCCATTATGTCCTATTATGTGTCAAATTCTTATTTAATTCAAGTATACTAAGGTCATTTTTTATACATCTTGACAATGTCTTTTTAGGCCTACCTCTACCTTTCTTAACATAAAGAAATCTAACGATCTACTTTCCTAACCGTCATTGGATGGCGACTACAAACCATCTAAGATTACTCTCTCTAATCTTATCTGTCATTGGAGCTACTCTAACTTTTTCTTGAACATACTCATTTCGTATTTTATCTCTAAGAGTAAAGTCACTCATCCACCTGAGCATCTTCGTCTCTGCAACACTTAACTTAGTCTCATGCTTATCTTTATTATCTTGGATGATTTAAGTATTTTTTTAAAAGTAATTATTACCAATAAATATATTTTATTTTAAATTTGAATATAAATAAAATAAAATAAATATAAAAATAGAATATAAATGTGATCCTAAATGGGCCTAAGAATATAATTTATTTTGTGTCTACTCCATAAATATATAAATAATATTATATCATTGGAATACAAAATATACATAATAAGTGAAATTTAATCTTAAATTTCTATTTATATTTATTTACAACTTTCAATTACTTGTACCTATGTTTGGTCCTTAGAGTCTGGAATCTCAAATTTATTCTATTTTTATATAATTATTTTTAATTTCATAATAATTATTTTGAAAATAAGTGAAAATTTACTTAATATAAACAATGCTTTAAAAAAAAAAAAACAATTCTAACGGGCTCGGACAGGCCTTGAAAGTCCGTGCCAGTCCACTTGTAGAAAGCCCAAACGCGGGCTTCTACTCACTGATCGTAAAGATACGGGGGTCGTTCGAGTTTGATTTAGGGTTTTGTACTCGGTCTCTCTATAAAAGCCTCCATTTTATCTTCTCCCGTGAGTGCAGGAAAAACGGGTTGCGGCGCCATCCCTTCCGCTCGACGGAGACCCCTGCAACCAGCCATAATGGTTGAATTCGCTCTCTCGTTTCTTTTTGCTCTTTACTGGTTAATTCTTGATAGCTATTCGTTTATCCTTTTACTTTTTGTGAACAGGTGAAGTATTCGAGAGAGCCTTCCAATCCTACCAAGTGTAAGCATTCTTCTCCATTCGTGGTAGTGGATTATAGACATATACGTCCTTTTACGTTGTTTTTCATATTCGGGGCACGATGAGATCTGATTTTTTTTGTTCTCTTTTGCAGCTACGAAGGCGATGGGGCGGGACCTAAGGGTTCATTTCAAGGTGCATTTAAAGTTACTGGCATGATCAGTTAGTTTTCTACATTGATTTCACGGTGTTTGGATTTTTTTTTTTAATTATATATTTTAGTCGGTAGGCATTACTTTTTTTATTAAAGAATTTTTTTTTTAGATAACTTGCCTTGATTCTATGGTGATTTATTAAGCTGAAAAATGTGATCTAGAAAGTTTAACTTAGTCAGGATTTTGTATCCTGGGATTTTATAAATATCTTATATCATGGATGGTATAATGTTAGGGACTATTTTTGTTAAATTTGTTAGCTGAAATAAGTTGATCCAATACAAATCAGGCTTAGTGTGAAACGTGCATGTTTATGGAGTTATTAGATGAAAAATACAATGATTGTTTTTATCCAATGGAACAAAAATGTGGACAATGACAAAAAATTCAAGGATTCATTTTCATGTAAGTTGTTTCCTCAGATTAAAAAATCTATAAAGAGGAAATATAAAGCTATTAACTATATAGTCTATATTGCAATTTTCTAAATATTAGAAGCTTTAACAGTGGCTTAAATGAAATGAAGGTAAATTATGGCTACCTAACTTCAATGAATCATGTTTCTCAGCAGTTGGTGATATCAATCATTCCACAAGTGTTTAACAACTATGGAAATCAAACAAACAGATAAATCATTCTTTAAAAAAAGTATTAAAGAAAAATCAAAAGGAAAGGAAGGTAATACTGTTCTAGTTGTAGGAAGATAAAAAATGCCACATGCCATCAAATTTGCAACGTGACATTAGAGACAATTTCAAGGATCAAACCAAAAAAATACTTTGAAGGAAGGGGTGTTGTCTCTCAAGATTAAAAAAATTATCCCTAAAAAAAAGATGAAAGTAACCAATTTGAGGAAGCCTCAAAGGCAACAAGGGACACCATTGCATTTCCATAGTAGAATCATCATGGATGTTCAAAAACAACAATTGCATATTGTTTATTTGAAATTTATTGGATGGAAAAGGGTGCTTGTTAAGTTCACTATAGAAATATAGCATGTTCCACATGGAGTGTGCTACTCCATTCTTTGGGCATCATGATATCATGCCTTATTAGTAATTATATTCCTTTTCAATTTTCTATCAATACCCATCATTTTACATTGGATTGTAAAAATCAATTAGAAATTGGTGGGTCATTTTTTATGGAATGAGTATATGTTGTATTCCATTTGATTCTCTTGTCCTTGCAATCTTGGCTCTTTTAGCTTGTGCTTGGTTGTATGAATTGAGAGTGCATTTATTTTGAAAATGCATTATAAAATAAATGAATTGTATTTTCATTACTCAGAATTGTTTGGTTTGATGCAAAGTTAATGTGAGAATTTTTTTTCTCGTTTGATTGTGTGTGAAGTTTAGAGAGAGAGAGAGAAATAGAGAGATGACATTTTTGCCTTGTGTGAGACAGTTGAATGGTAGTAAGGTGACGAGCCTTACTTTGATGAGATCAATTGGTAGTGTGCATCTAAGGTCACAAAAAAGATGAGTCGGGAGTGTATAGTAATTACAAGATGGAGAGTAATGCGTGTTTAGGTCCCCCATAGCAAAATCCAACAACCTTTTATTTAAAAACTTAATACATGCAATGAACTATCACATATACTTCTTGTAATTGATTTGATTTTCATTTGGTGAAGTGTGGTTAATAACCAATAGCATATGATTCTCTAAACATTATACATAAGGTTTTGCAATACTTTTTAATTACAAGTCCAACATCCTCTATTTGACAAACTCTGGGACGTATAAATCAAAGCATTGTGTTGTATTATATTTATTGACTCATGATTAGATAGATTGTATATTGCTTATAATGAAAACCTAGCTTTTGTGTAAAGCAAGGAGCCAAACAATTGTTGCCTGTTAATCAATGCAGCTAGCTACGGTTCCATTAGGATGATGTGTCTCTTTTTCATTTGAATTGTTTATCTTCTTCTTTTAATAGATGTTTATTCTTTTGTTTTCTTTGTCGTTTGCTTGAGTGCATCTTCAAGTTGTCATCGGAGCACAAGTTCTTGTCAATGAAATTCATCGATAAGGGATCCCTAACCTCTGTGCCAATAAATGATTGTTTCGATTGCAACATTTATCTCAACTATGACTTCTAGACCATCTCTAGTGTTGCCCTGCATGAAATGAGAGCCTCATCCCACCTCTACCAATAAACTCTTGCTGACGTCTTATTTGCAAATTCTCTCTGAGTCCTTTGCTTGTTCCTTTTCGTTGCACCAAGCTCTTCCCTTGAACCCATGGATAGAGTAACAACCTCCTAGGCTAGGCAATAGTACTCGAAATCGTCAAGCTTGTACCTTCTACTATGTGTTGGATGGGTGATTGTCGAGATTTCAATGTGGTTGAGGTTGGAGATGAATGTAGGGCCTTGGTTGTATCAGCTTTTGGAGTTGCAATTGGAGGAAGAAGTAGAGGCGGGAGTTGGTGAAATTGAAAGTTGGTTGAGGAAAACATATTTTTAAATTACTAAATCATCTCAAACTTGGTTTTAATGTTTTAAAAACAGTTTACTTTGTTTAAAAAACAATAAAAAGATTAACAAAAAGATTTTGTTATCTTTTTATTTTAAGAACTAATAGTGACCTAAAATGGGGCCTTGGCTTGGAGAAATTATTTTGACGAGGTGAAGTTTTTTTTTTAGGGGTTATTTGATTGGATGCATTTGGAGTGTAAAGTAAATCAAATCCAGGGATTTAAACTTTTTGAGTGTTTGATATGGTGCAAAGTAAAATTTCAAGATATTTATAGTGCATTTGAAATGCATTGGAAATGTGATGTTTGGTGTATTTGGAATTCACTCAAATTGAGCGAATTTTAAATATACCGATTAGTGTAAAGTGAGAATGGCCACCCCACTCACCGTCAGCCATCGCCAACTACCTACGACCGTCATCGCTGCCACCACCACCACCTCCTGTCGCCACCACCACTAGCCTACGTTACTACCGCCGCCCACCGCCGCCGCCACCTCCGTCTGCCGCGTTGTTGCACAACCGCCACCACCTATTTACCCATCTGGTAGTTGGTCTGTCGCCAACTACCACCAACTTAACCCCTACTGCTGGCCACTACACCACCACCACCCTTAACTCCAAAGAATATTTTACACTATATTCATTCTATCAAACAACAAAAAATAAGCCCATGTATTTATAGAGTTTTCAACCAAATAGTTTAAAGTAATCCAAATACATTATATTCACTTAAGACTACATTCTTTTTACACCACACTCTTTTTTGAGGCAACTAAACAGCCCCTTAATATGGACCTTTTGGATGTTATGGAAAGAATTGCATATAATTTTTTTGATCGATATTTTAACATTGATTTCACCTGAGTGTATATGAGAATTTCATTCTAAGAGCACTTTAAAGCGTACATATGTTACTTAGCTCTTCACTTCATTTCATACCAAAAAGAATGCCACGTTGTGTGTATATTTTGAGATGGTCATCACTAATTGTTGGCTCTATTCTCTTCTTCATTGTTTTGTCCTGTAATAGCTGTTGTATGGCACTCAGTAATATTTTAGATTGTAAATTGGGCATTCATTTTGTAATGGAATGATTGTTTTTGGTTTTTGTGCAAGATTTCAACCTAAACAAATTGAGGGCTTGCTGTCTGTATGGTCATTGTTAGGAAATTGCTAAATTTTTTATTTTGTAATGAGATGATTGCCTTATGATTTTTGGCAAGATTTTAACCAAAATAAAGGCTTTCTTATCTTTATGAAAATAGTTCTGAAATTGTAAAATTGTTCTCATCGTGAATTTGAGTCTTTTAACTACTTTAATATGTGCAATAAAGATACAGAGTATTTAGAAATATGAGTTAAAATTTTTTTGCACATACATTTTTTATTGAATGGTTTTAGACATTTCTGTAGTTGTAACTTTTGTTTGATATGATCAGCCAACTTGTTTGGTTCAGTTTAAATGATTTGGAGTTAATTGATTCTTGAAGTGGGAAAGTGTTTCTACATGATTGTGTGCTGATCGTCATTCTAAAGAAGAATTAAGTGGATTTCATTTCTTATTCGTCTTAGATTTTTTCATTAGATAGTCGAAACAACTTGGGTTTCTATGAAGCCGGAGGTTCCATTTTGTTATGAAATGATTATTGATTTTCATTTAAATTTAGCCAAGTTTTACTTATCTAAAGAAAAGAACGAAAGGGAAACTAATGTCATTGTTATTTGGTGAAACATTTCTTATCATCAATGGTTTATGGTTCAACTAACAAAGATAGTTATTCTTTCCGTGTATCATAATAACTTTGAAATCTGACCATTCTAAGTGACGATAAAATATTTTATGTCTTTCTCAATAGTGTATCATTGCTAATACTTTTAAAATAAATTACATTTAGATAAAGCTAGTTTTATAGCTTCATTATAAAATTATTGTATTGATTTCTATCAGAACAGACTAGCGTAGTCTAATAGGAAAAGAATGGGGTCTGGTGTCTTTGTGATCTGGGCTCTCGTAAATTTTAAAGAAAGTAATTTCCTTGTTATTGGGTGAACCATTGCTACTAATGGCATATGATTCAATATACAATGATGCACATTTTCGGTATAGTTTTTCAATTATAAGACCAACATCATATTTTTTAATTTTTTGATGAATTTGCTGAAGTATAAGCCAATTTATTCTTTTGGTGTATTATATTTATCTTATCTAAATTTCTGTGCTGATCATTTTATTGTCATTCTAAAGAATGGTGGAATTGTTATTATTTGTGCTTCTTAATGATCTATCTTTGTTTATACTTTTAAATTATATAGTAATTCTATGAAGCTGGCTGAGTAGTGTCATTGTGCAAAATTGAATTATATGGCCTAAAGAGAAAAGCAGGGGTCTGGTGTATCTATGACCTGGCCTCTCGTAAACTTTAGGGAAACTAATTTCATTGTTATTGGGTGAACTATTGCTGATAATTGATGGCATATGGTTCAGTAAATAATGATACACATTCTTGGCATTGCTTTTTAAATCATAGGGTCAACATAATGTTTTTATTTTTTTAATTTATTGCAGTATAAACCAAATCTGGACAGATTTATATATTTGCTTTTTAAATCATTGCTTTTTAAATAATTCTTGACATTGCTTTTTAAATCATTGCTTCTTTTATATTTTTGCATTGATCTCTATCTGTTTAATCTAGACGGATTTATGTTGCCTAAAGAGAAAAGCAGGGGCCTGGTGTATCTATGACCTGTCCTCTCGTAAACTTTAGGGAAACTAATTTCATTGTTATTGGGTGAACTATTACTGATAATTGATGGCATATGGTTCAGTAAATAATGATACATATTCCTGTCATTGCTTTTTAAATCATAAGGTCAAAATAATGTTATTATTTTTTAAATTTATTGCAGTATAAACCAAATCATTCATATAGTGTATTTTACTTATCTGTTCCAAATTTTGCACGGATCATTTGCACGGATCATTTTGTTGGCAAACATTCTAAACAATGATGAAGTTGTTTTTATCTATGTTTTTAGTGTAAAAGCTAATTGGGTTTCTATGAAGATAGTTGAGCAATTTTATCATGAAAAATTACTATGTATTTATTTGGCTAGATTTATTGTCAGAAGAGAAGCGGTCCGTGTCTACATCAAAAGCTCGTTGTTCATGAGCAGTTCGTGTTCTCGTTATGTAGCTCGTGTTATTTCGTTAGTTAACTAAGCGACTGAATTATATTATTATTATATATACATCTGACACGTTATTTATCACAAATCTGGCGTAAACGGTGGTTAGAAACTTTTGTTATGCGATTGGCTCGAGTTGAATCCTCCTTCATACTGATTTTTTGATTATTATATTTGATTTCAAACACGAGCGAACACAGCGATTTTCAAAGCAGTAAACGCGAGCGATAAAATTTCGGTATTTCAACCGAGTAACACGTGAGAGAATAAATTTCAACAGAGCGAACAAGAGTTCTGTTCGCTCAAGCTCGGCTTGTTTACACCCCTACCTGTGTCTATATGACTTAGGATGTGTTTGGGGCAATTTTTCACTGTTTTACTTTTCAGAACATTGTGACACGTGTTTGTTTTGCTTCTGGTTGCACTTTTAGAAAATTGTGGTGTAAAGCCAATTTTGAGATCAGATATACTAAATTATGGTACCTGCAAGAAAACTGCTGACTGACTTTTGTAAAAAGAAACATTTTTTTTATTACTCACAATAATTTTAAAAAGTTATTTTTCCCTCAATAATTTATAGTCACCTTTATAAAAAAGTTGAAACCGCCCTAAGCAGACCTTTAGTCTGTTGTAAACTTTAGAAAGTAATTTCTTTTTTAGTTCGTGAACCATTACTAATAATCAATGGCATATCGTTCAGCGAACATTGATACACCTTGGTGCAGTTTTTTATTCTAAAATTAACCTCACATTTTTAAATTTTTTATGAATTTATTGAAGTGCAAACCAAATCATTCATTTGTTCTAATATATTTATCTGTTCTAGTTTTACATTGATCATTTTGCTGACCATCTTTCTAATGAATGATAAAGCTGTTTTTATCTGTGCTTCTTGGTTCATCATTGCTTATACTTTTACTTTATATTTTAAAAATAAATACGGTTTCTCTTAAATTGGCTAAGCAATTTGGTTATGAAAATCGACTGTATTGGTTTTTATATTGTTAAATTTACTTAGCCTAAAGGAAACAATTTTGTTTTTGGGTGAACCATCGCTAATAATCTATGGTAATGCACATTATTGGCCTAGTTTTTTTTTATCATACGTCCAACATAATATTTTTTTTTTTAACGAATTCATTGAAGTGGTGCACTATAGCTATGAACTCTAAATTCTTTACTGATCATTTTACTGAGCATCATTTTAAAGAATGATTAAGTTATTTTTTATTTATGATTTTAAAAGGTTTTTCATTGTTTATAATTTTAAATATTATTATTAAAAATGCGTTTTTCTATAAAACCGAGAGTAGTTTTATTATGAAAAATTATTATGTATTGATTTATATTTTCCTAGATTTACCTATCCTAAAGAGAAAAAGCAGGGATTTGATGTCTTTATGACCTGTCCCCTCGTAGACTTTAGGGAAATAAATTTCATCGTTATTGGGTGAACCTTTACTAATTATCAATGGCATATGGTTCAGTAAACAATGATACACATTTTTGGCATTTTATTGTTATAAGATTGATATAGTTTTTTAATTTCTTGATGATTTTATTGTATTATGAACTTAAGCATATTGTTCATATCTACTCTGAATTCTATGATAATCATTTTTCTAATCATCAGTACAAAAAAAAAAAATTTGATCGAGTTGTTTTTATATTTGTGCCTCAATGGTTTACTATTTTTTGCACTTTTAAATCATTGGAATCTGATAGAGACGCTAAATTGATACTCGGGGGCATTGTATTAACTTAGGCATGATATTAATAAAGAGAGTGTCATTTAATTAATTGATTTTTTTTAGTTATCGGGGAGTGCGGATATTCGATTATGGTGTTGTTAAAGTTTAGTGTCCGCTATATAAAGGAGATCGACCATGCTCTCTTAGTCATAGGAGGAAGCTTGAGAATTATAGAAAGATGGGGAAAAACTTTGAGGATTCCCGAAGGTTTCACCATATTTCAGAAGGTGTTGGAGGAGGAAGGTTTTAAGAGAACTCTAGGATAGTGTGGAATACTCTAGAACCCTTGTATATGATAGGAGTGGTGTGGAATGATCTAGAACTATGTATATTATTGTATTCTGAACATTCTCTGATTGTTCACAGGGATGGGGAGGATTATAAATAGGGGACCTCACCCTTCATTTGGAACCAAGCAAGGAAGCAAGGAAGCAAGCAATAACTAAGCAAAGGGATCCAAGGTTCCCAAGCAATCTTGTATTGTAAAGCTCTCTTGCATAGTTAAGTGCTTTCTTACTTCCAACCTTTCGTCTAAAAGAATTTTAAGCATTCTAGTCCAGCGTTGCGAGGGTTAGGGACTTAGCATTGGAAGGAGTCTAAAGCGCCGCGGAGGAAAAAAGTTTCTCGACAGTCTTTGAAATCTTACAACATCCTTTCAACCTGTCATCATTATAAACCAAACACTTCACCGATTCAAACACTCACCATGGCCAAGAAGACAAACATGATAACAAGGTCGCATTGCACTCTGTGAGCAAAAAAAAGAATCCTTCCTCACCAGTTGATCTCATCATGTGGTTAAAGGAGACACATGGTGTGTCTCGACCAAGGGCGATTTCCCGATCTTTGGCCCAGACATCCGCTCGGAAGAAGAACCGATCTGGCGACAACGCGTCAAGTTTACGCTAATGGACGACCGTACCTGGTTCCTACCTACCGGGATAAGGTCAACACATGTCGGGTGACCTCATCAAGAGAAGGCATCTTCTTCCTCGTCAAATTTCATGATCTTTGAATTCTCAAACGGCTGGCTGGAAGTATTCAAGAATCGCCATGGCATCAAGTCCTATCGTCGTTTTGGAGAGTCTGGATTTGTCAACATGGACGTGATTAGAATGCATTCGTTCATTGGGCCTTGAGCTTTGCAACATCTACAACATGGACCAAACTGGATTGTTTTACCGTATGCAGGTAAGTGAGGAATGAGGCATTCACTTTCTTAAAAAAATTCTTATAGTATCTGATAACACTTGCAATTTCCGCTGACAGACAATTCACTGCTACAAAGCAGTTGGAAGGCAGCAAGCAGAACAAAGAGCGGCTCACCTTGGCTGTGTGTTGCAATGCAGACGGTTCAAACAAGCTTTCGCTTCTTGTCATTGGTAAGTACTCTAATCCTCGTTGTTTCAAAAATGTCAACTAAGACAGCTTTGGATGCAAGTACCGAAACAACGCCAAGGCGTGGATGACGCATATCATCTTCACCGAGTGGCTCAAATGGTTTGATGCACGAATGGTGGAGCGTCACGTATTTTTGATCATGGACAATTATAGTGCGCACATCCCTGCAATGCAACTTCCTTCTGTTGTTACACTCTGCAACACGACTGTTTTTTACCTTCCGCCAAACACCACGTCCAAGATCCAGCCGTGCGATGCTGGAATTATCCGGAACTTCAAGGCCTACTAGCAGTTCAACCGATTCGATTGCCGGGACAAGGTTGTTGACCCATCTAAGATCTTTCAGGGTGCAATGCGGACCTCATTGGTCATGTTTGTCTTCTTCGAAACCATTGTGGTGATAAGTGTTTGAATCAGGGTGAAGTGTTTGGTTTATGGTGTGCTCAGATGGGCAAAGGGTTGGGTTGAAGGATGTTGTTGCGATTTCATGTCACGGAGAAACTTTTTCATAGTCTCCGCGCTGGTACTCCTTTTCTATCTTAAGTCAACCTAACCTTCGCAACACTGGACTAGAATGCTCAAAACTCTTTTAGACGAGAGGTTGAAAGTAAAAAAGCACTTCACTATGCAAGAGAGTTTTACAATACAAGATTGCTTGGGAACCTTGGATCCCTTTGCGTAGTTATTGCTTGCTTCCTTGCTTGGTTCCAAATGAGGGGTGAGGTCCCCTATTTATAGTCCTCTCCTTATCCCTAGGAACAATCTAAAAAAGAATGTTCTAGAATACAATAATAATTATCGTGGTTAGATCATTCCACACCACTTATCATATCTGAGGGTTACAGAGTATTAGCTATCCAAAGTTCTCTTCCTCCTGACCTTCTACGGAATATGGTGAAACCTTCGGAATCCTCAAGATTTTTTCTTTCTATAATTCTCAGCTTCCTCATTGTGACTGAAGAGCGTGGCGATCTCCTTTTATTAGCTCGTGACTAGGAAATTTTGCAACGTCAGTAATTGTAGAGTATCCGCACTCCTCATGAATTAATTAATTAAATATTTCTTTATTAATATCTCTAAGTTAATCAATGCGATCCCGTATCAATTTAGGCAGGTTCTCTATGTTATATCTATTTTGCCTGCTTTGCTTAGAGCCTAAAGAGAAAAACATGTGTTTGGTGTCTCTATGACTTGACCTCCCATAAACTTTAGGGGAACTAATTCTTGGCTTAATTTTTTATCATAAGATCAATTTAACTTTTGATAGATTTATCTGAGTATAAGCCAAATCACTGATATGATGATGTATTATATTTATCTACTATAAATTATGTGCTGATCATTTTACTAACCATTATTCTAAAGAATGTTTGGAGTTGTTTTCATTTGTTGTGCTTTTCACTGGTCTATTGTTGTTTATACTCTTATATTTCTTATGAAAAAAAAAAAGGATTTTTATGAAGCTGGTTGAGCAGTTTCAGTATGAAAAAAATTGAGTTTTATCTGGTCAGAATTACTTAGCCTAAAGAGCAAAGCAGGGGTTTCGTGTCTTTGCTACTTTGTTCCTCGTAAACTATAGTAAAACTAATTTCATTGTTATTGGATGAATTATCGCCAACAGTTATATACACATTCTTCACGTTTTTATTATAAGACCAACATCATATTTTTTAACTTAAACTGAATGTACTGTAGTATAGTGTATTGAATTTACTGACTTTATAAAATATAAGCTACGTACACATCTAATATAAACAAACCTGTTGTGATGCACATCTGATATCAAAGTCGCATATGTTTACTGATTCTTTCTCTATTATGTGCAAAATAAATTCTGGAAACTGACTAATCCTTGTACCTCTACAGAATACCAGGGAAACCGCCCACGCTCTCCGAAAGTTGCCTTTAGCTAAGGCTAAGAGGTATCTGGAGGATGTAATTGCCCACAAGCAAGCCATACCTTTCCGCAGGTACTGTGGCGGCGTCGGTCGCACCGCCCAAGCGAAGGCTCGCCATTCAAACGGGCAGGGCCGCTGGCCCGTAAAATCAGCGAGGTTCATTCTGGATCTTCTTAAAAACGCCGAGAGCAATGCCGATGTCAAAGGCCTGGATGTGGACACCCTCTTCATCTCTCACATTCAGGTGAACCAGGCTCAGAAGCAGCGCCGCCGGACTTATCGTGCTCACGGCCGCATAAACCGTATCTTCTCTATTCTTTCCCTCCTATTAGTTTCCATTATTAGTTGGGACATTTACAAATCAATCATCTAAAATAGATACATTTATAATTTAATCATCTTGATCAAATTATTCAGAATTTTATAAAAATAAAATGAGCTGGACTTTTGTTATGAATTTCAATATTTGAAATATTTTAGATGATTAATTTATAAATATACAAGAATAGGGTGATGATATATGTAAAATCCTCTTACATATAATACAAGATTCTTATATATTTACATTTCTAGCACCTAATATTTTGATATTTATAAAAACAGCATCTAAAATTTTAATATTAATTATCATTGATATTTTAAGTAAAATATATTTTTTATGCATAAGAAAAATCTTATTTTTATAAATATTAAAATTCATATGTTAGACATGTAAATGCATAAAATGCTGTGTATGTAAATTTCCCTTTTTTAGTTTCCTGGAGTGATATTTGTGAGCAATTGCCTTAATTTTTACAGCTTATATGTCTTCTCCTTGCCACATTGAGCTGATCTTGTCGGAGAAGGAAGAACCTGTCAAGAAAGAGGTAATATATATCTATATAATTGACTATTACGTGTATTTTGTTGAACTGTCTTTTGATTTGATCGCGGTTGGTGTAGCCGGAGACGCAGATTACTGCGAGAAAGCCGAAGAAAGCTCAGGTTTTGCGCAGTGGTGCATCTTCTTAAATTGCTATGACTGGCGGTAACGAATGGCTTCTGGAGATTTCGGTACTTTTTTTTTTCTTTGTTAGTGCTTTTATTTCACTTATTATCTGCCAAAAAAAAAACAATATTGTTTTGATGTGAAATATTTTTCGTTGAATTTTTACTGTTTTGTAGACGTTGATATGTAAGTTATTTTTAGGTTCCATTTAATTATCAAATGGGGACATTTTATCTTGTTTGTTCATGGAAACAAGGACAAGAATTGGAGTTGATTTTAATCAAATTTCTTTTTTTTTTTAATATCTAAAAGTAAATAAAATCATTAAAAATATAATTTGAACTCAAGTTTTTGTTTTTTCTTTTTTGATAATTTTGCCTATAATAAAGTTCATATTTGTTGTTTAAATTCATCATTTTTGGTTAGGGCTACAAATGAATGTATTTGACAAATTACTCATAGCTTGGCTCTATTAGAGCTTGTTTAATCAAACGAACTAGAACACTTTTGTTAATATTGATTTTTAAATGAATAAGTTTTTACATTTTATAGTTTAGTTCATTTATGTTCATGAATAATATTATTTAAAGTTCATGAACAAGTTAGATAGTAAAAGAGTTTGATTATAGTTTGATTAAGATTTATTTTTGAATAATATTATTTTAATTTTTTTTTTAAGCTTAATAAGTTTTAATTTCAAAGTTTATTTATTTTATTAAATGAGTTACTTGTTAATAGGTTTCATGATTTAATTTAAAAAAAAGTTTATGAATAAAATTTAGCTTGTTCTCAATAATGATAAAGAAGCTCAAGTTTGAATATTATATTTAAGGGCTTAAATAGAGCTCGAGTTTGAATAATGCAAGAATGTATTGGAAATGGAAAAAAGTTTTTTTTAATTATTTAAAATTTTGTAAAAAATATTGTATTCATGTTTATAAGGATATTTTAAACTGATAAAATTGATAAAAAATTATCTTGTATTGAAATTATTAATACTATGATGCATTTAATAAATACCATAATCGGCTAGATTTATTATTTCTGAAATTAGGTTAATATGCAAAATCTCTTCGTATGAAGATTAATTTAATTATTTTATGAATTCGGGAGAATTTTTTTCTCGATTTAGTTTTTTCATTAATTAGATATCAAATATAATATATATTGAAGAGCCTCCTTTTAAATAAACGACTTTTTAATGATGGAAAATATCGGCTTTGTAATCCAATAATGTTAAAATGAAATTTAATATTGATTTAATTTTCTTAATAGTTTAGAAAATATTTTTCAAATAATTATTTATATTAATCAAAAGAATGAAATAATAAAAAAAAGTTATTTTTTTTAGGGCATGTTCAAATGAAAAATGATTTTTCTATTAAATTTGGAGTTTTTCATTTTGAAATAGTGATCGTTTATTACTATGAATATTAGAGAATTTCCCCTAGTATAGTTTGGTTTTATTTATGCATAAAATTAACTCCATGTAATATATTAGAGGATTAAAAACAAAGTCCTATGATGGCATTCCCAAAATCATTGTCGCCATCATTCTTGAAACCCTAGTGCTTTTCTATAGTAATGGTAGATCTTTCAGCCTCATAGGCTGTCTTCTACCTTCTCATGGAGATCGATTTAATATTCAAATAGAGTAAAAATAATAATTAAACTAAAATAGAGTAATAGTTAAAACAATATTTATGTAAAATTTAAATTAAGCCATTTAGTAAATTTTTATTTGATTTCTTATATATAAAATGTGAAACTAAATAAATCAAAGCATAATATAATATAAGAAATATAGTGATATATTATATATTTTTTTAAAAAGAGATAATCTCATTTTGAAATCTCAACTTGTGTTATACTTATAAACTTTTTCAAAATAGGTACATTATAAACTTAATTAAATAGAGAATTATTTTCAATTTAATTATTTATATTTATTAAGATGAGCATGCCATAATTAAATGAATATATATAATTAAAATTTGATGGAAACCTTACATTCCCATTTTAAAAACTTGTTTATTTAAGATAATATTTCTTAAACCTATGAGCTTATGCCTTATGATTTTTTAAGTGAATAAATCTTATGAAATGTATTTTAATTAGTCTCTAAGTAGAAGTTATTTTTTTATAATTAGAAGAGTGCTCAAGTTTTACAATTAATAAGACTCAAATGCAAGTTCCATTTAAGGTTATCTAAAGCATAATATGTGTGCTTAAATTAGCTTTCAATGTGAATTAATCGAATAAAATTAACCAAGATTTTAAGGATAACGAGCGCAAGTAAGCTTTATTTATATTTTGTTTAAAATATATTTTATACAACAACAATAACAACAACAACAACAACAACAACAACAAGCCTTTATCCTACTAAGTGGGGTTAGCTATATGAATCCTCCGTCTCCATTGTGTCTTATTATGTGTCAAATTCTCATTTAATTCAAGTATACTAAGGTCATTTTTTATACATCTTAACGAAGTCTTTTTAGGTCTACCTTTACCTTTCTTAACATGAGGCAAATCTAAAGCATCTACACTCCTAACCGGGTCATCGGACGGCCGACGCTTTATGTGGCCAAACCATCTAAGGCGACTCTCTCTAATCTTATCTGCCATCGGAGCTACTCCAACTTTATCCTAACATACTCATTTCGCATTTTATCTCTAAGAGTAAAGCCACTCATCCACATGAGCATCCTCATCTCTGTAACACTTAACTTAGTCTTATGCTTCTCTTTTATTGGCCAACATTCTGCACCATAAGTCATTGCAAGTCTTACTACCATCTTATAAAATTTTTCCTTAAGTTTAAGTGAAACTTTTCTATCACACAACAGGCCAGATGCATTCTTCCACTTCAACCATCCAACTTGAATTCTACTAATAACATCTCCATCTATTTCACCATCATTTTGAACAATAAAGCCTAAATATCTGAATCGCTCACTCTTATTAATAACTTGTTCACCTAATGTCACAACACTACCATTGGAACTTCTACAATTAAAATTACACTCCATATATTCAGTTTTAGATCTACTTAAACGAAACCTTTAGACTCTAATGTTGACCTCCATAATTCAAGTTTCTCTTGGACTCTCTCTCTAGTCTTATCAACAAGAAGAATGTCATCAGGACAAAGCATACACCAAGGTACATCTTCCTATAAATGCCTAGTAAGAACATCCATAACTAAAGCAAAAGATAAGGGCTTAAAGCGATCCTTGATGTAATCCAATTGAAATGGGAAAATATTTTGTCAATCCTCCTTGTGTTTGGACATAAGTATGCGATAGTATACATATCCTTAATGACTTGAATATAACCAATATTAACTCCTTTCTATTCTAGAACTCTCCAAAGAATATCTCTTGAAACTTTATCATAAGATTTCTCTAAATCAATAAATATCATATGTAAATCCTCCTTACTTTCTCTATACTTCTCCATCAAACCTCTTAACAAATGTATAGCATCCATAGTAGATCTACCTGGCATGAAACCAAACTAATTGTGAGAAACTTTTGTATCGCATCGTAACCTATGCTCAATTACTCTCTCCCATAATTTTAATGTATGACTTATTAACTTAATTCTTCTATAATTTGCACACTCTTGTGCATCATCTTTATTCTTAAATATAGGAACCAATAAACTCTTTCTCCACTCTTCTGACATCTTTTTAGTCTTTAAAATAAAATTAAAAAGATTTGTAAGCCAAGAAATTCCTTAATCTCCTAAACATTTCCACACTTCTTGGAATATCATCTGTCCTCTTGCTTTTCCACATTTCATTTTCTTTAAACCTAACTTCGATTTACTAATGAAGATAAAATAAAATTCTCTATTTTTGTTTAGGGTATTAAGGTTGCTAAAATCAATCGATATTTGATCCTTCATTGAAAAATTTATCAAAATATCTCATCCACCTATTTTCAATATCCTTTTCTAAGAAAAAACTTTATTATCTTCATCCTTAATACACCCAGTTCTTCTTCTCCTGTCTCTTTGGTTGGCTAACTTATACATATATCTTTCACCTTCTTTAATATCTAATCTATTGTATAAATCACTAAAAGCTAAATTTTTTGTATCATATATTGCTTTCTTAGAATCTCTACAGGCCACTTTATATCTTTCCTAATTCTCCAAATATTTACATCTAAACTAAATTTTATAACAATGCTTCTTATTTTTTATCTTTTCTTGCACACTCTGACTCTACCACCAACTATTTTTATTAAAAGAAGCTTTTCCTTCTAATTCTTCAAGCACATTTTTAGCAACTTGCTTAATTTTACTTGCTATTTTTTCTCATATAATATTAGCTTCTTTATGAACATCTCAAATTCTAAGCTCTTGTAGTTGCTCTTAAAAATAGTTTTATTTGTATTCTTTAAGTGTCTCCATCTAATTCTAGGACAATAATTTGATTTATTTTTCATCTTACAATCCTTCATCTTAAAATCTAAAACTAACAATCGATGTTGAGTACTTAAACTTTCACTTAGAATGACCTTACAATCTTTACAATCCAAAGCGATCTATTTTCTCATTGAAAATAATCAATCGTGTTTTACTAGATCCATTTTTATAAGTAATAATATGTTCATCTTTTCTTAAATAAAGTATTAGAACTACAAAATCATAAGCTAAGACAAATCTAATATAGTCTTACCTTCTTCAGTCACAAATCCATAACCACCACACTTTTAAAATCTTACCACTCTATCAACATGTCCATTTAAATCTCCTCCAATAAATACTTTTTTTCTTGAGGTATATTTTGTATTAATCCCTCTAATTCATTCCAAAAAATTTCTTTTGAACTTACATCCAAACCTACTTGAGGAGCATAAACACTTATAACATTGATAATCTTAGTATCAACAATAATCTTTAAAGCTATAAATATATCTCCACATCTATTAATATTTATAATATTATCCTTCAAACTTTTATCTATAATCACACATACACCATTTCTAGTTCGACTTCTATCTAAACAACAAAGTTTAAAATCTAAATTATCAATCTCCTTGGCCTTCTCCCCAACCCATTTAGTTTCTTGAACACATAAAATATTTATTTTTCTATAAACCATAAAATCTATTAATTTCATTAATTTATCATTTGTAAGAGTACCTATATTTCAAGATCCTAACCTAATTCTAGTTTCATGGACTAACTTCTTTTGCATCCAATAATGTGAGAACCTTGCTTATTTAATCGCAGACGTCGCGCCCTTACACATTTTTTCACTATATTCAAAATCATACAAACGCGGCTGGGATGCCTAGCATTAACAATGATTTAAAGGATTAATGTGATTATTTGACAAGTTTTCGTTTTATTGCTACTCTCCATTTTTTCACATCTGGACTTGGAGCAATGGTAGTGTTGTTTAAAATATATTTTATATATTATAAAATTATTTTACATTATTATGTGATTTTAAAATTTATTTATCTTAGTGGCCTAATTATTGATTTATTACAAAATAATTAATCATGTGGATTTATATTATTAACTTTATAATAAATGATCATGACTAAAATGCGCAACATGATGCTATTTTATCACTCACGTATTTAAAAAATTTGTGATCTTAAGTTTTATAATCCTTCCATTATGCTTGTATATCATAGCTATAATTAATTGCTAATTTTATTATTAATTATTTAGTAAAGGAATTTATGCTAGATATATGTCACCAAATATTTCTTAATTATCTTTCATTCATTTTAGCTAATTTAATTGATCTTGGTTTTCCATTAAGTCCATTAATTTTGTTAAAAATAATTTTATATTATAATTATTAAATAATCATAATAAACTAATTAATCACAATAATTATTTTTTTGTAGTAAAAGCATTTGAGCTTAATTTTTATGCAATTGGATTACTGATTTATTTAAATATTTATTTATATATAGCATAATATATTTTCGGTTAAAATTAAATAGCTATGATAGAAATAAAAGTTTCACTTAAAAAGCCATAAGGAGGATTTTTTAGACCTTTTTTTTTTATCATTTGGCGTGCTATTTTGGATTGACTTATAAGTCATTTTTTTCAATATATTTCATACAAATTTTTCAAGAACTCCATTGTGAAATGAATTCCTCTTTTCTTAGCTTACTATTATGCACATAGATTGGTTTTTTTTTTAACATAATTCACTTTAAATATTAAGCCACAATCAAGTTCCATTGACTCAATTTTACACGCACAAAACAGTTTCAGATAACTTTTTTTTTAAAAAAAAAACTACTCAGAAAACTGCTATTTCTCTTAAAACATAGAAAATGTCAAGCATGATGAATCCTTATTAACTAAATATGTACATTGAGCTATAGAAGCATACTTCAACAGGGAAATTACAAAAGTGAAGCCAATCATCCCATATATTATTAAAGATTTTGCCATGAAAATTACCCATACACAACTCTAGTGCCAATCTCACCTTGCTATTTCATCCCATTCCTCATCATCTTCCTCAAGCTCATCAAATATTGATTGATTAAGACGCTTCCTTGATACCCGCCGGTGCTTCTTAGGTTCGAGTCGAGGTTCAGGTTGTATGATGCCCATATCACCAACCTTGTACCTGCCAAGGAGATGATATAGAGTCATCATGCATCTGTTTCCATAGCAGCTTCAAAATTCCATCATTAAAAGAAAGTGAAATTGACTAATAAGATTAAATAGTTTTATACACAAAAACTATGTATCATGAAACAAGGTATATCACTATATCAAGACTTCAGCTTTTCATTCATTAATGGTCAAGTAGGCCCTATTTGGCTATAAGAAATTGAAAGAGAGGAAATGGAAATTTAAATTGGAAAGAATTGAATTGTAATTAGTTTTCACCTTCTTTGGATGGGGAATTGAATGAAATTTTTTTCTTGTTTGATTGATGAGAAACTGTGTTTTTATTTCTTGTTGAGAGGGAATATATTAGTCATAGTCACTAGAATTAGCCAAGGACTTTTCAATGGAAAAATGCATGTGTACATATTTCTAAACAAATACAAAATTACCTATAAATTACATTGGAATCAAACAAAAAAAATCCATGGAATAAAATGAATTTAAGTTCAATCCAATTCCTTCAGACTAAGCATACCCATAATATTCATGCTATATGTGCCAGAATAGCTATGGTGTCTACAACCATACCTGACATCACCTTCCCTCTTCGTTCCAAATGTTCGGAGCTGGATTTGTTCTCTGATCTTGATTTCATCTAGCAATTGAAGGTAGTATGGGTATCTTTCCCAGTCTCCTCTCAGAACACATCCTGGTTCACCCACATGCAAGCAATCACTGAAAGAACAACTTGCAGGCTCACTATCTCTCAGCATCTGCCTGATCTAGAAGAAGCAAAGAAGTACATAATTGGAAAGCAAGAACTAGTCAATTAATTATAGCAGCGATTCAAAGCATGATAAACTAAGATTGTGTCGGAAATATACAGCTTTGCCTATTAGATAGCCGCCACAAGTATATTTGGTTAGAACGTTCCTGCTACTCTTAAAAATTTGTAGCAATAAGCAGTGTTCTATGACCCCAAAATGGCTGTTAAAAAATATATAAATTTAATACAACTACTTGCATGGATAGCTGTTATCATCTCAAATGGACCCTACGAAAAAAATATAAAGTGAAAATGACTAAAATATTCAGGTTAATAAGCCAAACCTCTGGAAAAGTTTCTGAAAGGGTCTTCTTGGTTACTTTCATAAGACTAGGCTGACTAAATCCAGGAGTATCTGCAAGATAACCTCCTCCTGTGAGTGGAAGTAAAGAAACATGCCGAGTTGTGTGCCTTCCCTGGCCGCTTCTCTTGGACACTTCAGCAACTCTCTGGTCTCCAAGCCACTTAACACCTTCACTCTAAAATGGTGTTAAATGCTTAAATCACTAATCCATATACCCAATAACATCTGGATTAGATAAGAGCGAGGGAGTTTTTATCTCAATGTAGTGATACTGCATCACAGGTTACTAGCAGAATTGAACAAGTGGGTTTGCAGATTTATAAGAAGAAAAGACAATTTGGCTTCCTCATCTTAATGGCCTAACACTATATCATAATTTTTAATAAGCAAATGCATTATATACACAGCCACCACATAACAATATCACCATCAATCTTGGCTGTGGGATAGCTTAAGCAAAACATTCAGACATTGTAAAATTTACTAAAGACAAGATACAAATAAAAAGAAAAAGAAATTTTAATAGGGAGCTAATAGGTACGACTACTTACATAAATATCACTAATTTCCTCAATATGTTGGTCACTTCTCAAAACATTGATGAGGCTGGACTTGCCAACTCCACTTGGCCCAACCACAACTGTTGTTCTTCCTTTCAGGATATCTTCAAGAATATCCAATCCAGATTTGCTTTCCACGCTGCAAAACAGTGGTTTGTAGCCCCATGCGTGAAGCCTATCGTTCCATGCTGATACTGTCTGCATTAGAACTTACCAACTTAAAAATCTGAAGGGAAACAAATGAGAAAATATTGTATCAACAAAATATAGGTTCCAGAAATGATTGATTGCGAAATTTGCAAAAACATAATCAACAGACATGAAGGATAAGATACTCGTGACAAACATAGTAGAAAGACTACAGATAAGAAAACAGGTTAGTATACGGTTTGCATATAAGCACAAGAAATATACAAGAAACTGAAACAAAACTGAGTTAAGCCACAAACTGTAAATAGTTGGAATGAGGAAGTACATGCGGCTTGAATGAGATTTATTAGATAATCCAAATTAAAGACAATTGGAACAAGTTACCTATTGTAGCCATTATAATAACTAATTGGGTCATGTGAATTTTTTTACTAATGTCGGATTAAATAGGTCTGCTCTTTTTTTGTGACAAGTTAATATTGAGATAATATATCGTGATTCCGTGAATGGCCACAACAAAAACAACAACAAGCTTTTATCCCACTAAGTGAGGTCGGCTACATGAATCCTTCGTCTCCATTGTGTCCTATTATGTGTCAAATTTTCATTTAATTCAAATATACTAAAATCATTTTTTATACATCTTAACCAAATCTTTTTAGGTCTACCTCTATCTTTCTTAACATAAGGCAAATCTAATGCATCTACTCTCATCGGACAGTTAACACTTTATGTGGCCAAACCATCTAAGGCGTCTCTCTCTAATCTTATCTGCCACTACAGCTACTCCAACTTTTTCCCAAACACACTCATTCCGTGAATGGCCAACAATTGAAAATTGGATACATACAAAACATATGTTGGACCAAAAAATATTTTCCCACACATTTCATGGAACAATTCCTACCAAATTCCTTAATATATATATACCAACGATCTTTTAGTGCGACTGGCTATTTGAATAAATTTGAGAAACTTAAATAGAAAATAGTAGTTTAAGAAAATGATTAAGTGATAAAAAAATAAATTTATAAATGAAATCAATCTTGCATTAATGCTTAAGTACAGTCTAATCATCCTAGTAAATTTGAAGATGCATTTCATAGAGCATTAGAAGTAGAGAACTATTTTGGTGTAGGATAAGCAAAGGTTTCTCACAAGATTAATTTCAAAGACCCATCATCATGACAATTAATTGAGCTTCTTTATCTTTTATTTTAATTTCTATAAGAAATATAAAGGCACCATACATTAGTTTAAGGAAATATTTTAAATATTAAAATCTATTTTTGGATCATTTGAATCAACCCAAATTAAGGATTCAAGAGATGCAAACAAATATTTGATTGCATCCCTTAAATTGGAGTGGTATTATTTATTTCCAATATGAAGAGAGGTTGAGAGGGGACTGCTATTATGGCACAAGGATAAATTTTTAAGGAGGATTTTATGTGTATTTCCTTCATTTTCTACAGAACTTCATGTACAATTTATAATCTTATTGATTTAATAAATCAATTACTTGCAAAAAAATTTTATCTACAAATAAGTGGAGCTGGCAATCACTATTAAGAAGGTTGAATCCTAAAATATTTCTCTCTTCTTTCTTATTCTCCCACATCGCCACCACATTTTTAAAGCCTTAATCCATTTCAACTCTCACAAAATATGAGCCGTATCCTTTCTACAAAATCCTGATTTCTATAGCTCACCTATTGCGATTAGTCAACATAAAAAATTTATAACTTCTTAACTAATGCATCAAATTAACCTAAAATCACCACCATTAATTAGATAACTTCCTAAACCTCAAAGAAAATTTAACCAACCATTTATCTAGAAACCCTAAGGGGCAATTTAGGATCAATTTTATTTTATATTTTATATTTTTGTTTTTATGTTAATTTTGAAACATTTTTGTTTAGTATATTTATTATGCATTTTTAATTTTATTTTTGGAAACAAATCATATTACTTTTAAAAACATCCAAAAACACTTTTTAGTTGTATAACTATCATTACCAAACATATTTTACTTTAAAATAAAACAGAAAAAAATAAAAAATAAAATTCATCCCAAATAGCCCTAAATTAGTTAACATCCTTATCCTTCTACCAACCCTATGCCTTCCAACACCACTCAATCGACACTTAAAAATGTCTTCAGAAAATTTCCATCATTTGGTATGAAAGATAAAATGATCTATATCGCTTAGCTTTAACCACAAAAGAAAGATAAACTAATCAATCTAAAGAGATCTTGGCATCACTACAAGGGACAACTTTGAATTGGAACTTTCCACCAAAGCTCCCACCACCAAATCACTTTTGTAGTAAAAAGGAGATATCTTATACTTCATAAAAATAATTTTGAAATTAAGTGATAATATTTGCTTTTCCTTTACTATTAAATTCCTTTACTTTGCTAAGAATTTATGTTAAGAAAATATAGGATATTGAAATGCTATGTAGGTAATTCTAAGATTAATTTGCTAACCTTCAAATGCGAACATCACAAAAAAGACAAGCTAGCCATATGTTAAAGCCTACCCCCACTCCTTTGATACATAAGATTTCCATGCAATATATGGGTATGAATCACAAATAATATTTCATACACCCTATTGAATGTATTTTTATAAGAATAAAAATTGAAGTTATATTTTCATAGTGCTTACTTGTGATTAACTAATTTTATGCATTTTTTATCTTTACTTATAAAAAATATGTCAGTGACAATATTTAAAGGCCCAAGAAAATTCACGCATTTACATTACAGTATTTCGTAAGTAACCTTTTCTTTTTATTGCATAACAGAATTTATACAAAAAAACAAAAACATATATAAATGATTTATGTATTTGTAAGACTAATAAGGTTTTGTTAAAAACACCATAATTGTTTAAGACTTTATCTCATTATGACCTCCTCATCTAAAAGTTTTTTAATCAAACATTATACAAATCATTTAACAATCTTCTTCAGTCTTTTTATGTTATCATTTTCAATTTTTTAAAAAACACTTCCCTTACCATGTGCTCACAATCATACATCCCCTTACATCATAAAAGTACCTCTTCAATAAAATAAAATTTAAAACTTCCACATTGGTGATGTACACGACAAATAATTTTTTTTGATCAGCTCAAATAATTGAGAAATTTATTTGAACGACAAAATATGAATGACTATTAAAACACAACATCTGTAAAATTAGAATTGACAGGAAAGGCTACAATATATTGGAATGACTTCTCAAAAAGAGAACAAAGACTTGAAAACCTTAACATTAAAAGAAATGAAAATAATTAAAATCTAAATACTATCCAAGACAACGTAAAATGCAAAGTAATGCTCTCACATCTTACAAAATATCCTTCTACTTTTGATAGGAGATCAAAAGAGTTTAGGCTTAGTATGAATAATATCTTTTATAAGATCGTTGATAGGTCCACTCTTATAGATGAAAGACTTAACAAACTTGAGAAGTTGATAGCATAAATTTTTAAGATGACCAAGAACATATCCCTTAACACAAAAAATTTAAGCCTCCAATTAAAGGCATGTGGATCACCTATTGATACGTCTATTTTAGAAACATAGTTTGATGAACCTGAACAGATATATGACGTTAGTATCAATGTTAACGAAGCTTTTTTAATCATCTTTTTCTATTGAGATTCACATAACTGTCTTGCTCTCAAAACCTACATGTACCCTACAGAGCTCATTGATAAACTACTTATTATACCTAAAATAAGCATAAATATCCTTGTCTCAAATCATAAGTTTAAACTTTCTAATCAACTGCCTAATACCATGGTAGATGAAACTTCTATTTTTTTAAATATCGATGCACCAATACTTTTAGATGCAAGCATATTACATAGCCGTCAATCTTAGTCTAAATTTTTTTACATCAAGTACATACTTAATGAAACTTCTATTTGTAAGACGCCTAAACACATAATGCCACCTTATGATATGCATATCAAATATGATCCCAGATCTCCGGTCTATTTTATTTGACACATAAATTAATGAGTCCAGTGATGAGCCACCATCCCAATATAATATAAAACCTAGCTTAAATATTATTCTTGAGCTTGCATTGCCAAATTTGACTCGATTGAGAATCCTAAAATGCATTATATTATTGGTGGTTAGTTCTTAATTCTTCCTGATTTAATTGTTATGATTCATCATTCATTGTATGATAATATGTTTCTCCTATCACTTCTAATAGATAGTCTTTATTAAAATGAGTTACAATAAGTTTGCATAAGAGCATAAGTAGTGATAACATTGTTGAAATAATTTTCAAAAATTTTCACCCTAAGGATATAATAATAATAATAATAATAATAATAATAATTATTATTATTATTATTATTATTATTATTATTATTATTATGTATTAAATTACAGACAATCCTTTAGCTATGAAATCACAAAATAGTATAAGTAGGACCCTTAGATATGTTGCCTATTTTCTAAGTTTGCTTCATGATAAGTTTTTATTGTTATTTTTATTATCTATGATATATTCTAATCTAACGAGCTATCTATCATAAGCAAAAAATTAACTACAATTTATGTATTTTATGTTTAATTAATATTAAATCATGAATTATTTTCATTTTTTTTAATATTTTTAGCAAAAACTTTTCATTTAAGACAAAAAAGAAGAAAATCAAAAGTTTCAAGGGTAGCACCTAAGCGTTGTGCGATGCAGTGCCACGACACCAATTATGAAGGAATTAGATGCATAGATAGAGAATCCAATGCCACGGTGATGGATGATTAGTGCCGAGGCATTGTAATTGCCAAAGATTTGAACCTCAAGACAGTAAACCCAACACTATGGCACTATCAGAGTGAAGCCGCAACGCTCAAAGAAACTAGAAAAAGCTTAAAAATTGTATGAAGATAACAACTAGAGTGTTTTGGTGTCGAATGACTAGCGCCATGGTGTTGGATCATAAGGATAGAAAGCATAGCACCTTGGCACTAAAAGCTGGCGCCTAATTCATTCATTTTTAAACAAAAAGATAGACAGTCCAACATAGTGACACTACAATCGGGCACTACGACGCTACACCCCAATGGATGCAATTTCAACAAGCAGTTTGGAGAGTTTCAAGGGCAATTTTTGGAAGTTCTTTGAGGGGTGTGTATTAACTAAGAGAGGGATGTTGCATGTATACATAAACCTTGATTTACATTGAGAGGGAATTTTTGACAAGTGTGTTTCATGTATTAGTGTGTGAGTATATATCTTATGTTAGTGTGTAAAAGTGCGTGAATGTATTTGTAAACACATTGAGATAGACAAACTAACCTATTTGAAAGAGATATAGGTCAACGCCTAAAATAAGTATTATTACCAACAATCTCAAAAGTTAATAGTTAGTTTAGGGTTTAAATGCACCTAAAGCTATAGATACTCCAACAATTGCAATGACTCATTGAGTATTGTCCCTCTCACTTCACTAGAAACACTTTTAACTCAAGAATAAGCTAAGCAAGTAGGTGAAGAGTTGATGTAGGACAAGTAAAGACCTCACACAAAATTAATTTCAAAGGCCCATTATCATGACATGTAATTATACATTATTTTTATCTTATCTTATTTTTTTGTAAGAAATATGAAGCCATCAAATATTTTTTTGAAAAAAAAATTAAATATTAAAACCTATTTTTGAATCATATAAATCATCCCAAATTAAGAAGTAAAAAGAAGCAATCAAATATTAATTGAATCTCTTTTAATGGTATTATATATTTTCAAATATAGAGAGACCTTGAGAGAACCACCATTATAACAAATTAAAGAATTTTGAGAAGGGATTTGAATGTATTTATTCATGAGTTGTCCTCCTTTTCACAACATTTCATGTGTGATTTATATCACCATTGATTTAATTAAAAAAAATTGATCACTTGTAAGAACTTGTGTTTTCAAGAAGTTAGAGTCACCAACTTTTTAATTGATTTAAGAATCGACCACAATTAAGGTTTGTAAACATTAAACTATCATTTTATCTCCTTTTTTTCTCTCCTACATTCCACCACCTTCTCAAAGTCTTAATACACTTCAACTCTCACAAAAATTGAGCCATATCCCTACTACATATTGCCCACTTAATGTGACAAGACCACATAAAAAATTCATAACTTCCTAACCACACATCTAATTAACCTAAAATTACCTCAATTAAGTAGCTAGCATCCTAAACTTTTGATTTGAAGGTCCTCTCTTGACAACATTACTATCACTGTTTGATGGAAAAAATAAATAGATCGCATGTAGGATTATCTCCAAGATCAAACCATGCTATAACAACATAGTTTAGATAGCTAGTGAGATGAGCAAAACCTTTTCCTAAGACTATCACAACTATTCCTAAGGATACAACACCTATTTCAAATACAAATGGACAACAACAACAAGCCTTTATCCCACTATGGGATCGGCTCATGAATCCTTCTTCTCCATTGTGTCCTATTATGTGTCAAATTTTCATTTAATTCAAATATAATAAGATCATTTTTTATATATCTTAACCAAGTCTTTTTAAGTCTACCTTTACATTTCTTAACATAAGACAAATCTAATGCATCTATTCTCCTAACCGGGTCATCAGACGACCAACGCTTTATGTGCTCAAACCATCTGCGATCTAATCTTATCTGAGCTACTCCAACTTTTTCGAACATACTCATTTTTTGAACTTTATCTCTAAGAGTAAAGCCACTCATCCACCTAAGCACATTCATCTTTGCAACACTTAACTCGCCTTATGCTTCTCTTTTATTACAACATGCACTATAAATCATAGGTCTTACCACCATCTTATAAAATTTTTCCTTAAGTTGCGTACTTTTCTATCACAAAATACATTTCTCCACTTCAACCATCCAACTTGAATTCTATTAATAACATCTCTATCTATTTCACCATCATTTTGAACAATAGAGCATAAATATTTGAATCGCTCACTCTTTTTAATGATTTGTTCACCCAATGTCACAATACTACCACGAAAAACTTCTACAACTAAAATTACACTCCATATATTCAGTTTTAGATCTACTTAAACAAAAACCTTTAGACTCCAAGGTTGACCTCAATAATTCAAGTTTCTCTTGGACTCTCTCTCTAGTCTTATCAACAAGAAGAATGCAATCAACAAAAAGCATACACCAAGGTACATCTTCGTATAAATGCCTAGTAAGAACATCCATAACTAAAGCAAAAAGAGAAGTGCTTAAAGCTGATCCTTGATGAAATCCAACTGAAATAGGAAAATATTTTGTCAATCCTCCTTGTATTTGAACTCAAGTAATAGATCTAGTATACATATCCTTAATGAATATAACCAATATTAACTCCTTTCTTTTCTATAACTCTCCAAAGAACATCTCTTGAAACTTTATCATAAGATTTCTCTAATTCAATAAATATCATATGCATATCCTCCTTACTTTCTCTATACTTCTCTCCATCAAACCTCTTAACAAATATATAACATCCATAGTAGATCTACCTGGCATGAAACCAAACTGATTGTGAGAAACTTTTGTATCACATCATAACCTATGCTCAATTACTCTCTCCCATAATTTTAATGTATGACACATTAACTTAATTCCTCTATAATTTGCACACTCTTGTGCATCACCTTTATTCTTAAATATAGGAACCAACAAACTATTTTTTCACTTATCTAGCATCTTTTTAGTCTTTAAAATAGCATTAAAAAGATTTGTAAGCCAAGAAATTCCTAAAAAATACAAATGGACCATGATGCTTTAAATTTAATCTAGAATGAAATCTTGCATCTCACTAGAATAAGGATATGAAAGATAATGATATATGTTACAGTGATGAGAAATTATACTATGATGACTCTCAAAATCTTGAAGCTATTGTAAAATGCATGCACACTAGCACCCATACTTATTAAGACAAGAAAAAACTCACAATTTTCACAATAATGCTTCTTACAAGTACAAGAGATGAGAAATCAAGCATAAATAGTGGGAGTACTATTAATGTAATACATAAAGTGTACTTAACTAGATGCAATCTCAAGGATAAACTATTTTGCAATGTTTTTAGGAATGTTTACATACACACCACACAATTCATATATATTTACATATCTAACATCTTAAGTTTCATATTTACATATATAACATTTTCCTATGCATGTAAAGGTATATTTTACTTTTAAAAAGTGATAGTGATATTTTTTATGTGATATTAAAAAATGTAAGTGTTATGTATATATATATATATATATATATATATTAAATTTTAGGTGTTATATATCTAAATATATTGAATTTGTGTGATATGTATGTGAATCTATCATTATTTTAATATTGCATGGGTCAATAGACATCATTATCTATCATTGAGATATGCCTAGTTCTTATTCAAATGGGTGGTTATTATAATATGATTTGATGTGTCATACTGCGCTACTCATAGATGCGCTAAGGCGCCCATGGCTTTATGATATGTATATTATTTATTATAATAGAGCTAATATTTATATGTTCAAATTTAAGGGCACCAACATTCAACTTAAATCATCTATTCCTACTAAACAAGCATGTGCTACTCTGCAAGTGAAAGTGCAAGACAATATAAAAATTATTTATCAACTAAGACATTAAGTCAACTATTATCTCCTTAAAAATTTATGACAGACAACAATTAGTTTGATCACATAATAATGTTATTTTTTCGAGAGGTGCAATCTACCACTCTTGACTGCATTGTTCCATATATTGTATCTTCTTTATTAGAAAACACTTCAAATATTGTAACAAATAAGTTGGTTTAATAACAAATATTCAATCTGCAATAATGCTAAATGTTTAAATATATCTCATCAACACATGAACCCTAAAAAGCACAAAAATGTCAAATAAATGAGCTACTATAAAAAGCTTCATTTGGAACAACCTTAGTCTTGATGCTATTCCAATATATCTTACTTTAAAAAAGATAGATAATACTATATGTGTATCAACAATAGAGTTATAAAAAATAGTTGTGTTGTGAACTTAATAATAAGACCAGTATTCATTATACATTTTTTGTTCCTTGTAAAGATAATAAGAACAACAAATTGTAAGTAGTTACTAGATGTAAATAGTTTTAAAGATTGATCTTATGCAATTATCACTAAATTAAATTAAAAACTAAAGATTAGTGAAAAATCATCTTTAATACATTCAATGGACTTATTTAATGAGTAATCATGCCTAACCATCTTTCAAATAAGCCAAATACTTTTATAGAGGCCATTGACCAAGTTCTTCATCAATATATTAACAAATTCTTAGAACATATTTTGATGATATAATCATCTTTAGCATTCCTAAGACAAGTTATTTTTGTCTTTTATGCTTAATTTTGTTGACATTTTGTACTAAAAAAACCCTATCATTTTAATGAAATGTTCAATTAGATAGCCTACAGTCATTTTCTAAGGCTTATTATTTATGCCAATAGAGTTTCTACAAATTTTATTAAAAAAAAGATAATCATAAATTAGCTTCAACCTAAATCCTAAATTAGCCTCAACATAAATCAATAGGTGATGTATGTAGTTTTCATGACTTAACAATTTTGGTAGATTCATTAACGGGTTTAGCACCATTATGACTTCATTGATTGATGTATTAAAGCATGCCAAATTTCACTAGCCACCCTCAACACAAAACCTTTAACACTATGAATTGCCTTCTTGATTCTTAAACTACTTAACTTTTCAAAGGTTTTATGATATCTTGTGGTACCATTGGTGCTGACATTAGGAGTGTTTTTAACTAAGGTCATCCAATGGCATACTTTAGCGAATAATTGACTCTTATCTTATAAGGCAAAAATATATGAGCTAGAATCATGATTTTTTTCTTTAGTTTACTAAAGACACTACCTATTATAAAAAGAGTGTGTTATGTTCTAATCATGAATCATTGAAATACATTCAATCCCAACAAAAGATAACTTCTAGCATGCTCAAGAATTCATTTGTGGTTTGAAATTTATAAGTAAATAGTTGGTGCCATTAGTCTCATGCATTCTATAATAAATCTTACCTCAAGTAAGATATCTATATTTGATAGATCAAAAAACTAGTACATTCACTACCTTGATTTTCTTTCTATACGCAATTCTACTAAAGATAGTACACCAAACAATGTATTTGAATTTTGAGTTACTAATGGATCTTTTTAAAGGATATTTGTTATGTGTTCTCTGCATTTCACTTCAAAACATTTTCATGTGGGAATTATAAGGTAATGGCCTAATTGGTTACCTTGGATGAGATAAAACTATCCTATTAATCTCATTGCATTTTTATTGGCTTAAGAACGCGATTACAATCTTGTTATTTATTAAACTTATTAGTTAGAAAAAATTACTTAACAACTTTCTTATCTTATTCTATGAGATGGCATATTTCATACCTCGTGTAAAACTGCTTATGCTTAACACATTGCAAGGTTATTTTTCTAATAAAATAATAGCTTGCTTGGTTTAACTAGTTCTAATGATTCAAATCTTTATTGACCATTTTTTAAGAATATAGTAGATGATATTTGATAGTACATAGAAGTTTTCTACTGCCTTCTACAAATTGATAGTCAAGTTAAAATTGCCAATAAAAGTTTAAGAAATTTACTTAGGTGCATGGGGTTTGATTCTAATATAGTTTTATCTGTAGAATCACTAAGAAATCTCGAATTGTTTATGATATGCATCTTAAAAAAATCTATCAGCATCATATCACTACTATACATTATATTCTCAAACATGTGCAACTTTTTATTGAGCATAGACAAAAACTTCATGTTGATATAAAGTTTACAAATTGTTAGGAAAAAATATAAAATATAAAATAATAGTTAACGTAAAAAATAAAAAAAAAGAAAAAAATTTAATCTAGGTGATATTGAGCTTATTCTAATTCAACTAGAATACTTTTTTTATATACATTTAAAAAGTTTAATGTAAAATCTTCTAGTCCTTACAAAATCTTAGAAAATTGAGCTTAGATTCTTAATTGTTTTTTGTATTTCTACAAGTGGAGCTTCTACAATGTGTCATGATGTTTGTGTATTTCCACTTACCACAATTGCAACAACTGCTAAGGTTGAATAGACTATTACGGATGAATTACTATAGGTCCTTTAGGAGTTCACAACATAGTTTATTTGATGAATTAATATTTGATTGCTGACTCTTAGAGCAAGTCGGATGAGCTGATGATGATAGCATCAAATCTCCTTCATAAGTATCACACTTATAAGAACTATTTTGGCTCCAAAAGAATTGATGTGATACAAAATCCCAAATCAAAATTCAAGCTTATTATGAGTCTAAATTTGAACAAATCATTAATGATATTTAATTGTATTTTATTAATGGTATTAATTTCATGATTTATAAATATATGTCCTTTTAATTAGATTAAATTATCCATTTGAATAATAATAATAGGTTTAAGTTATTTAGAATTTTAGTTAATCAGGATAGAGTTACTTTCTTTCTAATTCAATATATTCATATTTTCAATAAATAGGATAGGAATAATGTTAAGAACTAAGCTTGAAATGAAATAAGAAACTTCCCTAAATATCTCTTATTTCTCTCTTGATAATTATTGTTCTCAAAATCCTCATTTCTTTTTTCCTTCCTTGAAAATGACATTAACCTTCCATAGATGGGGTATTTATGATCCAAATATCTTAGGAAGAGCTTAATACAAGTAAGCCTAGTAACCACACGCTCGGAACAAATAGTTTCCTCATCGAAAATAGGTTTCACAAATGAGAAAGGCCAAAGAAGGCAATATAGAGTTAGAATAGGATTCTCACTAGTAAATAGTCACCATGAGAAGCTCTTCATTGAGTGATCACCAGGAGGGTAGTTGCATTGACAAGGTCTTTAAAAATAAAAAATGCTCCATAGTTGAGAGGTAGCCTTAATTAAGCATCTAGTATTTGATAAGGCTGCACTAAAAGAATTCTTAAGAGTTGTTAATCGAGGAGACGGTGGTGGTGGTGGCGGCGGGGCGGCGTGGCGGTTGAGGTGGCGGCGATGGGCGACCGGGGTGTGCAGGGTGAGCTGCGGATTGGTGGCCGGTGGACGGAGCGGGTGGTCGATCTCACTTTACAATGGCGAAAGCGTATTTAGGATTTGCTCAATTTAGGTGAATTCCAAACACACCACAAATCACCGTTTCAATGCATTTCAAATACACTAGAAATGCTTTGAAATTTTATTTTGCACCATATCAAACACTCAACAAATTATAATCCCTACGTTTGATTTACTTTCCACTCCAAATTCAGACAACCAAACAACCCCTAAGTAAAGAGTAAGGTCAAATGATAGGGTCATTACTTACTCAAAACCACTAGGAGGACTTTACCAATCAATTATGTCATAAAAGAATACTCGGAGCAAAAATATGATTTTCAAAGGATAGAATATATATATGTTACTTCAATGAAGAAGATTTGCTTGACCCTTGATGTAGAAAAGAACAACCTTTGGCTTGGAAGGTAGCCCCACTGAGATTAATGGGTATTAAGTTGGATTGATTCCTCCTCTGCTAAGGTGAATCTATTCATAAAACTTCTTATTGAAAGGCATTCTAATTTCTAGGTCTTAGGTTGGCTCAACTTCATATCTCTTGGGGACGACCTTCTCAAAGACAGGCAAACCTAATAAGGATCCTAGCTTTCACATTGGATCAATTCCCCCTTCCTAATGGGAAAAATCTCCATCTTCCTCTTGGAAGTCAAACCTATTGAGATTCTTGGTGCTAAGTTAGATTGGTTCCACCACTCCAACCTCAACAAAGACCACGCCTTCTAGAAAGACAATATTATTTAAGTTCTTGAAATCATGCTAGATCAACTCCACCTTTCTTAGTGAGTTGATCATTGAAAAAACATCACCTTAGAGAAATCCTACAAAAGGCCTTGAATGATAGATTAGTTAGTGCTCACCACCACCTTTAAAAGAGTAAACTTTCCATTGACTTACAAATTCAAATAATGTTAATCATATATTTTGGAGATGATTTATGTAGTTAGAACTTGATTCAAAAAATCCTTGAAGAAGGTGGCTAAAGGCAAATTTGAAGGTGACCTGTGAACTTATCAATTTGTCTTAAATAATTATGATGAAAATTTAGACTAAACAAAATTTATTTGGCATTTCATCCTTAGCCAATATCCAAAAATCTAAAAGACTAGTCATGAATAATATCCTATAGAAAATTCTTATCTTTAAAGGCATATGATAAGATCATTATCAATAGCAAACCTTATGTGTCATTATTTATACACATGACTAATTCATTCTTTATAATTCTTTAACATCTCTAGGAGATGCATCATGGAAAGCATAATGAGTATAAATTACTCGATGATCATTACAATGGTTTCCATCATTAAAATAAGAAAGATTTTTTAGCATTAACTCATTTGACTAAGAATTGGCAAGTAATTTGTGCACCTTGTCCATTGGAGTAAACTTTGCCACAACAATAATGAGTTTCTAATTATTTTTTTTTACCTTAGTTGCATGGTGCATGGATATCCTATTTGTTTGAGGCTTCATACTTTAGATGAAGAGTCTAGTTTTTTCAAATTTCAGATCAAACGATGACACTCATAGGAAACTAGTTGGAATTTTTTGTTATATTTACTTTCGGAATGATTATTCAAAAATTTTCTTGATAATGTTACTTAAATCAGGAGATCCAACTTCCCACATATGTTTCACAAGACCAAGCTTTAACAACCTACCACTAAAATATTGTATAAGTTTAGCTTCTTTTTTGACCAAAAAATTGCAAGGTTTATAAATTCATAGAGACCAAACATACACTTGGAAGGATGTGATAAATCTCATAATCTCATTGAAAAGTAGTGAAAAGACTTAAAAAGACATCAAAAGGTGTCAAATTTTGCTTGGAAAAAACTGCAAGAACTTTATTGATGAACTCAACAAACCATCAAAACTCTCCATCCATTAGACTAGCTTGTGCAAGTAGTTTCCTTCACACATAAGTCATGTCAGCTTTCCATCAAGTTAAAGTGGCATTTGAGTCATAAGGAGAGAAGAAAGTAGAAATTAAAGATGAAAACAAAGAAAAAAAAGGTGAGATATAGATTTAATCTATAGGTGCATGTAGTTTCTTTCACACATAAGTCATGTGCCTTTCCATTAAGATAAAATGGCATTTGAGTCATAATGAGAGAAGAAAGTTGAAATTAAAGGTGAAAATAAAGGGGGAAAAATGTGAGATATAGATTTAATCTATAGCCAAGGAAGGATTTATATTAAATGTTGGTGGTGGAGTCGAGTCTTTATTAAGCTAAAATGTCTTGTGAATCAAAGGAAAAACTATACTTAATAAGAATAGTTGGTGGTATCGAGTGTTAAAAAGATAAGAAATAAAGATTGTTATAAAACTTAGGTTTTAGATGTAAAACTTCAATTAAAAGATATAAAATCTTAGAGATTAAGAAAGCGATATATGATCTGAAATTTAAAACAGTGATTTATCTATAGATTAGATCTGAAAATGAAAGATGTATAGTTAAGAAATACTAGTTGTGAGGTAATGATGAAAATAATAAAGTCTTAGAAAAGATATTGAAAATAGGTGGATGAGGTATTTTAATAAACTTTTGATGAAGGATCAATCGATTGATTTTAGCAATACTCAAAAAAATAGAATTTCATTTTTATGATGATTAGTAAATGAGTTAGTGAAGCTTTAAAGAAAATGAAATGTGGAAAAGCACCAGGATAATATTCCAATAATGTGGAAATGTTTAGGAGATCAATTTCTTGCTTACAAATCAATGTTATTTTAAAGACCAAAAAATAAGATGAGTGGAGAAAGAGTTTGTTGGTTTCATATTTAAGAATAAGGTGATGCAAGATTGTGCAAATTATAGAATTAGTTAATGTGCCATTAAAATAGAGAGTAATTGAGCATAGATTACGATGTGATACAGTTTCTCTGGAGTTTTGGTTTCATGCGTAGATCTTTATGGATGCTATACATTTGTTAAGAGGTTTGATGGAGAAGCATAGAGAAAATAAAAATCTACATATGATATTTATTGATTTAGAAAAGCATGATAAAGTCTCGAGATGTTCTTTGGAGAGTTCTGAACAAAAGTTAATATTGGTTATATTTTGGGATATGTATCTAGAGCATCACTTGTGTCACAGGAGGATTGAAAACTATTTTCCTATTGGATTACATCAAGGATCAACATTAAGCCTTATCTTTTACTTTGTTATGGATGTTCTTACGAGGCATTTAGAAGATGTACCTGGTGTATGCTTTTTTCATGACATTCTTCTTGTTGATAAGACAGAGAGAGTCCAAAGAAACTTGAATTATGGAGGTCAACTTTAGAGTCTAAGGTTTTCGTTTAGCATCTAAAGCAATATATGGAGTGAGTTGTAGAAATTTTAGTGGTAGTGTTGTGACTTTGGTGATCAAGTCATTAATAAGAGTGGCGATTGAGATATTTAAAATTGTTCAAATGATGGTGAAATAGATGGAGATGTTATTAGTAGAATTCAAGTTGGATGGTTGAAGTGGAGGAATACATCCCTATTATGTGATAGTTAAAAACTTACAGGAAAATTTTATAAGATGGTGGTAAGACGCAATGACTTGTGAATGTTGGCCAATAAAAGAGAAACATAAGAGTAAGTTAAGTGTTACAGATGAGGATGCTCGGTGGATGAGTGGCACCCTTGAGATAGAATGCAAAATGAGTATGTTGGGAAAAGTTGGGTAGCTCAGGTGATAGATAAGATTAGGGGAGTCGCTTGTAAAGCGTCGATGACCCAGAGAGAGAGTAGATGCATTAGATTTTTCTGTTAAGAAAGGTAGAGACCTAAAAGACTTGGTTAAGATGTATAAAAATGATCTTAGTATCAATTAAATGAGAATTTCATAATACACATGGACAAAGAAGGATTCATTGACCCCATGGGATTCATTTGTTGTTGTTGTTATTCATTTTTCAGCTCAAAATGGTATGATCATCACAATCATGAAAATATAAATCAAATTAATATATTTATTATCAAAGTTGGAATTTAATTGAAATTTGATTACAATGACAATCTTTCACTTGCAGCATGAAAATAGCTTTGGACTCATGTACAAAACCATCCAAAATATGTGAGATAATTGTTAGGAATATTAGAATCCCTCTCTAAACAAGTATAATCCATAATTTTTTCCTTAAAACATGCATCTTGAGGCGCCTCAAAAAGGTCAAACAAAAGTTAGATTTAACTTAATTTGATTGATTGAATGATTGAATGAGTTTGAGTTAATTCGATCCACCTTCGAACACATGCCAAACTGTAAAAGTGACAAGTTGAGTCCATTTGAATTAAGAAAATGATGAGTCTAAATCAATCAAACCAAAAACAATATGAAGGGTGAGGCTGGGATAGTCACCTTTTACGCATGAGCAATACTCCTGCAAGATTGGTGCATCAAAGAATGATAGATAAAACTATATATAGATCCCAATTCATATCGTTAAAAGTAGGATCCCTACAAGTTTGGAGTTCTAGGAAAAGTTTTAAATCTTCACCAATGCTTAATGCTATTCTACAAAGTGTTTTCTATTCATTGTTGATGCTTGGAGATGCTGCCCAGTGACATGTCTGTTGCTGCCACTTGGAGGTGCCGTGTAACGATATGCTAATATTAGCTAGAGCTGCTTAGAGATGCCACTTCAACAATAAATTGTTGCTTATTTTTGCTGGCACCTAAAGATGTCACAACCCACTTCAATCAATGCTTAATGCTATTCTACAAAGTGTTTTCTATTCATTGTTGATGCTTGGAGATGCTGCCCAGTGACATGTCTGTTGCTGCCACTTGGAGGTGCCGTGTAACGATATGCTAATATTAGCTAGAGCTGCTTAGAGATGCCATTTGAACAATAAATTGTTGCTTATTTTTGCTGGCACCTAAAGATGTCACAACCCACTTCAATCACCCATGTGAACTAAATCACCATTGAGGAAACATTGTGTCCTATTGGGACGACAAACTTCTAAGTCAATATTTTGTCTACTTTATTGTGTGAGGGTCAGAGATCCTAAATCCAAGCACATACTTCTCGTATGCTCCCAGTTCATACTAATTTGTTCCAACACACAATAAAAATGATAACAAAAAGAAGTGAATATGATGCTTGTTTCATGTACCTCCGCTTTAGCAAGCTCGCACTTGTTTAAAACAAGAGTGAGCGGAATCCCAGTGGATTCAGCCTCAACCAAGAACCGAGTTAATGTAAAAGGCTCCAACTTCGGCTGCTCTACTGAAAAGAGAACTAGAAAATGGTCCACATTCGCAATAGGAGGATCAATCACCTCCGTTTTTCTCTCAAATACATCCTCAATCATCCCCCTTCGATCCACCCAATCGACCCAACCAACTAAAACCCTATCTCCGACTAGTACCCTTCTCCTAATTTTCTTCAGCAGAGCTCTCACGACGCAGAGCAGCTGCGTCCCCACTGACCCGCCGGAATCAGAGTCCCCAACGGAATCCACGATGACGCGCATGAAATTGGCCTGAGCAGCAGCGACAAAGCCGGTGGCCTGGTCAGGGAGGAGAGTTAAGGTTTGGTTGGGAGAGAGGAAGCGGGAGAGAGAGGGGAGATCCTTGATAGCGTCTCTGGCTTTGAGAAGGTTCTTGTTGTGGGAGCGTCGTCGAGCGGCGGAGAAAGAGATGGTATTGGCGGCTCGGCGGCGAAAGGTTGCGGAGAACGATAAGGGGAGAAGAGGAAAAATGTGTCGATAGCGGAGAAAGTGAGACGCTCGTAGAAGCGGCATTTGAGGTGGACTTCTGGGCTAGTACAGTACTGAGCTACGCGCTGAGGCCGAGGACTGGGGAAAGAAATATGGGTTTTAACTTTCAAGTAAACCTTCACGTTCAAAAAGGTTGCTGCATTTAGAACTTTCTCATGAGTTTTTGAAGATGGATGAAATTCATTTTTAATTAAAATTGATTTATTCAAATCAAATTTTGATTTTAATTAAAGTTAATTCAACTAAATCCAATCTATTTATTATAAGATAATAATGCTTGATTCAAATCAAATTTTACACAAATATGATTTTCTCAAAAATAATAATAGTGACACATTTATTCTATGATTCATATAATTTTTTTTGTCAATAAATCCAAGTGATACCAAATTCTATTTTTATTTTTTTTAAAGTAGTATAAATATAAGATTAAAAACAAAACAAAAGAAAAGAAAATAATGTTGCATCACAAGTGATACTAAAAAAATGTAATAAATATATAGGTAAATTTAGATAAGTAGAAAATAGAGGACATGAAGGATAGAGGAGAGAATATATAGTAAATTAAAATTAATAATAATTTAAAATTAAAATTTAAAATTATACTTAATCATATTAGAAAATCATACAAATGCACATGCTAACTTAAAATGAGGTTTCTAAGTAATCCCAAAATCTTGAGAGTATTTATGATATTTTTCTATTATTAATAACTAAAATATTAGATATGTTATTAATAGAAAATAGAAAATCATCTCAAATAACCTCAAGAAAATCTATTCATGCTTTAAAATAATGCTTTAATGTAGAAGATACATGTTATGACATTGGAACACCTAAAGGTACTTTTGTAATTTACAAAAAAATGATATTTATATAAAACAATTTCTAAAAAAATGTGTGCAAATAATCAAATAAAAATCAAGAAAATTCAAGAATCTTTAAAATGTTTTAATAAACATCCTAAAAATTTATGAGAATTTTTAAAAATTATTTAAAAATAAAAAAAAAGTTAGAAAGTGAGGTTTTCTAATCATTAAGTATATCAAAGTAATAATAAAAAATTATAAAATAACTTGGGATCATGAAGAAGTATGCTAAAAATCCTTTAAAATTTTTCTAAAATATCTAAATAAAGTATTAAACATATGATTTCTGAATAATGACTTAAGACATTTACAAATTTATCCAATGCAATGCATGATTTCTCATGACTTATGAAAAATTTTGAAAGCTTGATATAATGCTTTTGAGCAATTTCAAGGGTGGGTTTGAGAATTTTTGGAGAACAATTGGTATTAAAATCACAATAATGTATATTTGATTTTTTAAAATAAAAATTAGCCATAAAATACAAGGAGAGCATTTTTTTTTCTTGATTTTCCATGTCAAGATGACAAGTCCTAGTTATTAAAAAAAATTATTAGGGTTTGAGAACTAGTGTAATCATAGTAAAAATTTTTAGGTGATTTTTAATAAAATAAATGATAGTGATTCTCAATCATCACATGTTATTTAAGTAAGATCAACTTGCTGTGGGATCATCCTTGTCACCAACACTCTATAATTAACAAGTGGTTTGGGCTACTTGAGTCACCCGACATAATGGAGAATTTTTGGCATTTTCTCACTTGATAGAGGTTATATAAAAATCCTCAACTAGCAAGTTGAATGGATTTAAGGGCTACTTAGGCTAGGTTTGGCTCATCTCATTATGACCTCTACTAGCACACAAATCAAAAATTTATATGTTGAGTTAGTATTTTAGATTTATATTTATGTAGCCAATTTTGACTAATGAATTGGATTTCTCAGCTTTTGTGAGGTAAATCATAGAGAACCCTCTCTTGGAGTTGCTTAGGATGATCCAACTTAAACAAGAGACAAAGTTTTGAGATAAAACAGCTTTGATCATGGTAGAGCTAGCTCAAAGCTTTAGAGGGCTTCAAAATTCCTTGGAGAATCTCCTTGAGCTTAGAGAAGAAGGCCATAAGAGTGACACTGAATTGGTTAATAAGTTTTGTTCATTTGGCCTTAATTGAGTTAAATCCACTATTTAACCATAGTTAACCCTGTCATTAACTACTATCAACTAGCATGAAGGCTATATATAGAATGAAATTCTTCTAAGGATATAAGGATATCAGTAAGAACAATACTTATCATAAATTTTATTAATCACCATTATATTATACAAATTAAAACTTAAGCATAAGTAACTCCTCTTAAAGTTGATTTAATAATTATTATGGGCTAAGTTGTTGGCTAAATATAGCTTAATGTGTTGGGCAACCTTTGAGACCAATTGGCTGAGTCAAAGTAGGCTTTGAATGAGTTTAAACCGATTTGAAACTATTTTAGTTTAAATGGATTTAATTGGCTCATTTTATTATAAATGATTAAATTCATGGATGATATTGCTGACCTCATTTTTAATGAGGTTGACACACATTCACCTCTCAAGCTTATAAAATTTAATCTTAGTATAGGGACTTACTCACATAGGTCTTTAAGACAAGTCCTTGGTACCTAAGTGGACACAAAAATCTAAGGCTAAGTCAAACAAAAATCAAAACTAACTAAATGAAATCAAACCCTAGAGTTAACTTAGACTAGGTTAGTGTGTCTCACTTGGCACAATATATCCCAAATGGGCTAAGTTGAACCTAAACACCTCAAAATCATATCAAATCAAATAAACATTAAAATTGAATTCAATTAAACTAAACTCAAATCCCAATTAGGTTAATTAGGCCGTTTGACTCAAATTAAATCATTTGGACTATAATGGACCAAATTCAAATTAATTAAAATTAATCAATTCTACAAATTAAATATAATTGAAAATTAATTAAGGCCCAATGATTGGTTAAAATGGTGTACACAAGTGCACGTGTCATTCAAGTAATATAGTGATAAGTAGAGTATCGTTCACACGAGGACATGTTTGAAACTTATAATTAAGTTAAGTACTAATCCTTTATTAAATTAATTTTATCCAACCAAGTCAAATCTTAGAAATTTAAAAGAGCATAAATTATATAAGATTTTTTTGAAAAATAAATTTTTTTTCTTAATCCTAAAAAGTACACTATGAATTTATAAAATTTTTGAGAGATGTTATGTACTAAATAAAAATGAGGGTTTAAAACTATTATCAATTAAGAACTCAAATATTGTATCATATATGTAAAGCTTGAATAAAATTTGTGTTAGTGTTCTCGTTTGAAATTGTTTTGTTATGTTCTCTTTATATATCGAGTTTGAAATGTCTTTCATGTTCTCGTTACATAACGAACATAGCTTCTAATCGAGCTTTTTTTTGATAGCCTATATGGGATGATTCAAACCATCTTTTTTTAACAAAAGTTTTAACCATTAAGTATGTTTGCATTTATGATATGTAAATGTGTTATATGTATATATAATAATAATAATAATAATACTAATAATAATAATAATGATAATAATAATAGTAATAAATAATTGTAATAAATATAAATAATAATAAAAAATAATACGATAATAATAATAATAGTAATAAATAATAATAATATAATATAATATAATATAATTTTTTTATTTAGAAATCATCTAACATGATCGAACAAATGATTGTTCTTGTTCTCATTTATATATCGACTTGAAATGTGCGTTAGTGTTCGTTTAGTTAAGAACACGAAGCATACATCAGAGGAATCACTGTTGTCGATCAGAGCTTTTTTTTGACATCAATCATCTACCTGATCAACACAACCAAATTATTACATTTAATTAGTTATATTTCTATAATCTAATTAAAATTAAGTTATTGCATAACATTTATCTCTCTTAAATGATTACAGATATGAAATATCATATACTTATGTATATTTAGTAAATCAAATTATTTTTCTATATTATTCTACTAGGACTTTTTCGACATCACTAGATCATAATAGTTTTAACATATCAATTGGCCAATTTGTTAGTAAACTAAGCATAAAGAATAGAAAAACAACATAATCTTCAATGCACCAAATAATTTTCTTATATATTATTCACATCAATCTAAGTACACAACATTTAATACAAAAGAATCATAAATCTAGTGCATTACATTTTTATACATTTGTTGTGTGTAAAATCAGTTGTGGTAGAATAAAACTTCACGCATTTGCTTCATTGGGAAATCCAACACGCACGCAGATATTTGAAAAGAGACCAAGATACTCCAAATTTTTTACGTGGAAAAAATCCTAGAAAGAGGGAAAACATCATAGCTTAGTAAAAATGCTTCACTATATATCTGAGTACAAAGTTCAAATATTCCCGACAACGGCATTACAATATTGTATGTAGAAAATCCTGATAATGAGAATTCTAGAATGAGGTTACAATAGCTATGCGATGGTAGTTGAACTGTAACGGCTGTCGGTGGCAGTCGGCGACGACAATAGACGGCGATCGACGATAATGGTGGTGATGATGAACTTCAAACTTCTACTCTCTCGCTTTCTTTCGCTTAGCTCTCCCCATTTCATGAAAAGAATTGGGTTATATTTATAGGATTCTGAGAGGGGTATTTTGGTCATTGTAGCCAAAATCCCAAAACACTCCATCGGACGGTGTATATTGATTCATTTGATCATAGATAGTTTTTTGGTGATTTGACCATCAAATGATCTTTGATTTGAGTGATCTTAGGCTCGTTGGATTCATTTCATCGAGCCACTCGATTCAACTATAAGCACGTCAAATTTGAAATCATTTGATTATTCAATTAGTGTCTCGAAGTTTCATATGTGACTTTTGAGCTTCATTTCATCTCATTTGGGCTCGATTTGACCCGATTCTGGTATCGTTGGACTCATCTTACTGGGTCAATTAATTTTATTGTATACATGCTTTAACTTGAGATTCGTACTTGATTTATAAATTATATAGAGATATATCATTTAACCCTATTTTTAGATGATAAAATTTATTTCATCCAAATATATATTAAATAAAATCACTTTAGCTAAAAATTATTAGGATTTGTAATTGTCATATGTATCAATTTATTTATTAAGTGATAATTTTTATAAATACATAAAACTTATTTTGATAAATTCTCTCTCTCTCTCTCTCTCTCTCTCTCTCTCTCAAAAACCGAGAGAGAGAGAGAGAGAGAGAGAGAGAGACGGGAAAAGGGAGAGGTGTGGAGAGAGAAAAAGAGAGAAGAAGAGACAAATTATTATTATTTTTTAATGAAGAATGTGAAGAGTTTTTTTTAATTTAAAATGTCAATAATTTTCTCTTATCTCTCTCTTTTTTTTAGAAAGAAGAAAAGTTTATATATATATATATATATATTTAAGAATATGTGAAGAGTTTTATTCTCCTCTTTTTTTATTTTTTAAAAGAATATGAATAGTTTATTTATTTATTTATTATTTTTTTAAAGAATTTGAAGGATCGATTTTTAAGTATAAATATCCCCAAAGGGTAAGGGAAAACTCGCACCTTTCTTTATTCTCTTTGGTAGCCTCCACTTACCAGTATAACGGTGTCAGCCTCCCTAGCAAGCTCTAGTTCTCCCCGATCTGGATTTCCAAATGACCTAGTTAGGTGGCGTGCATCCTAAATTCAGGCTCCAGTATGCTTCCACTTTCTTCTCTTTGGTAGCCTCCAATGACTTGTATAATGGTGCACCCAGAGGCTCCAGGTTCTTCCGATCTGGTTTCTGGTTAGGTGGCGATATCGAATTCTCCAAGTGTGCTTCCACTTTCTTCTCTTGGTAACCTCCCTGACATATCGTCGACCCCCCTTGTAGGCTCCAGTTCTCTCCGATCTCAGGGTTTTCAACTGACCTGGTTATGCGATGCGCATCCTGAATTCAAGCTTCAGATTATCTTTTATGGATGTTAAAGTCTTTTTCCCCCCAACATAAGAAGTATATATTTTTGTTGTAAAGTTTTTGCCCCTCAATGATGACTTTAATCATATATTCGAGGCTTCCTCAAGGGCGTGCCTTCCAGGTGAGGAATCCATAAATGATTTTTGACCTATCCGAGGTTGTTTATCAAAGTGTTACTCAGTGATATTTAACCTATGTAGAAGAGATCAAATCAAAATATCCGTTTGAGACTGTAGCCAAAGTTGCTCATTAATTTTTATCATATTTTCTATGAGTATGATAGAAGAATCATGATTTTTTCAATGTTGAAATTACTCCCCATCATTGACTTGCTTCTCGAACTGATAATCAATTAGATATCCAGAATATTGATTTGGGTGATATTTTGAGATTAAGAGTTACCTCTCAGTTTTTAATAAAAATTGAAGGATCGGAGTTTGATGAATCTTCATTCTTCTTATATGTTCCTCTAAAATAAGATTTTCTCCACCATATAGATGGTGTTGCTCCAAACATAAAGTCATATTGTCAACCATTTTGAATATGTAAATGGAATGTTTCTCACAGATTGTGTCAAACTATCGCGTGCTAGAAAACCAGTTGCAGTAGAATAAAACTTCACACCTTAACTTATATGAAAATCTAGCACACACACAGATAGTTGAAAATAGAATAAAAAACTATAGAATTTTACATGAAAAAACCTTAGAAAGAGGGGGAAAACTACGTGATCTTGCCCATAAACATGTTTCACTATATATCTACTTTGGAGTACGAAGTTCAAATCTTCCCAGCAACGTGATTACAAGGTTGTATGTAGAAAATCTTGAAAATGAAAATTTCATAATCATGTTACAACAGTTATGCGTTGGTAGTTAGGCTATAATGGTTGTCGATGGCAGTCCACGACGATAATAGGCGGCGATCGGTGACAACGATGGTGATGACAAATTTCAAACTTCTAGCTCTCTCTCTCCATTCTTTCAAGTTCACTGCTAGCTCATCCCCCATTTTATGACAAGAATGAGGTTATATCTACAGAATTCTGAGAGGGGTATTTTGGTCATTGTAGCCAAAATCCCAAAACAATTCATCAGACGGTGTATATTGATTCATCTGATAATAGATAGTTTTTTTGGTGATTTGATCATTCAAACGATCTTTGATTTAAGCGATCTTAGGCTCATTGGATTCATCTCGTCGAGCCACTCGATTCGACTATAAGCATGTCAAATTTGAAAATCATTTTATCATTCAATTAGTGTCTCGAAGTTTCATATGTAACTTTTGAGCTTGATTTTAACTCATTTGGGCTCGATTTGACTCGGTTCTAGTGTTGTTGGACTCACCTTATTGAGTTGATTAATTTTATTATATACATGCTTTAACTTGAGATTCATACTTGATTTATAAATTTTAGAGAGATATATCAACAATCATTATAAAAGAGAGTATAATAAATTCAGAGTATTGCTTATACAAGAAAAGTCAAGAGTAAGGAAATAAATAACATTAATATGCTCTTGTAATTCTAACTTGATTACTCCTTATCATCTTACAAGTATTTGTGGTGTTTATTTTCTTTGTGTTTGTGTGTGTTTGTATGAGAGGACAACAAGAAGATCCGCAGATAAACTTATTAAGGTGATCGGGTACGATAATAAGGAATATTGTACTATCCCGAGAGATAGAAGTCACTATCCTGTAATGGACCTAATCACCTAATAAGGACTCCTAAGGCATGATGGGTCTTCGGATATACTAAAATAATTTTCCCTACTTTACATGAAAAAGTAAAACAGGGTTTATTTAAATCGAGTTTATTAAGTTCTTATGGAGGCAAGCCTCCATAGTTAATTACATCATAAGTGAAATGAATCCATTAAGAATACTCTCGATTAAAGTAGGTGATTGTTGTCTCCAAAGAATTCAAAGATAGGATTATCAAAGGATTAGTTGTATTTTTGAAAATCAAGTGGGGAGAGATCAAAAGTGGAGAGTTCTTATTGAAACCAAGGGAGATGAGTAGAGAGTGCTCATGTTACTAGGAAGCCTAGTGAGCACTCCAATCTATCCTATGGTTGGGCTATATATATTAAGATTTAAGAATATTTATTTGATTGAGTTGAATTTTTATTAGAAATCTAGAACTTATAATTCCACAATACAAGATTATGGAAATACCTAAGAGGTGAGAATTTATGCTTGTAGCCTGCAAAGGGAATCAACGACCTTAGATCCTAAATCTAGGGAGCTTTGGCGAAGACCAAAGCACGACCCAAAATTAAGGCAAAAATGGGTATATGGTTTACTTCCACAAGTGAGAGTAAATCACCCGATTGCTAGGCTTATTATTGCTTGGAGTGGCAGCTAGCTAACTCCCCATACGCTTTAAATCCATGTAGGCAAGTCCATGCTTTGCAATATGGTTAAGTTATTATTTATTTAGAAAAAAACTAAGTCCTTAAACTCACTCCCTAAGAGACTATATCATGAAGGGCATGAGTAATGACTTACATCTAATGCAAATTTTGTCAAATTTTATTTGATTTTTGGACTTTTATTTTGACACAGGCTATAGGATTTTGTATACCTAAATGCATGAAAAATTGATTGTGGGCAAAATCAGGAGAGAAAGAGGTGTCTTTCCATCAAAGGCTCTTACAGGTTAATCTTTTATTCTCTAGCACAGATGGAAGCCCTCTCTTAGCAAGAGTGGAAGAATATGACATGCATGATATTATACATTCATTCATCCAACTAAGGGGTTACCAAAAATTTTGTTATCTTGATTTAAATCCTAAGCTTTTATGTGAGGTTATGAATTATTTTAAAATTTTAGTTATGAGTTATTAATGGGATATAAAATTTATTTTTTATCCTAGGAGCCTAATTGCATATAAGCCAAACAACAATCACCAATCATAAAGAAACTATGAAAATACATGCTATTTTTAATACACAAGCTAAATAAATCATCATATAATTTTATAAAGCTATCATAAAAGAATAAAAGGTACGGTCGAGTACCACTATACAACCCGAAAAGAAATGTGGGTAGTCAAGCTCTACTCTTATACATCCGGTATAATGAAAGAATAAATTACAATTATGAAGTGATAAGTGTTATGGGGTCTTCCTTCTTCATCCTCCATTCTTCACTCTTTGTCCTTCATTCCTTCATCTTGATTTGCTCTATTTATTCCTTTCTTTTGGTTTGATCGGGATGTAGTTTGCTCCAAGGCATCACATGGTATATAAGACATGGTCTTATAACCTGTTCACCTTAATCCCCATAACACTTATCCTAATCCTAATGCAAAATTATATTAAAAGGAAGAAAAGTAAATCTAGTTACACCTGCAAAATAAATATTAGCTAAACATAACATACAACCCAAACAGTTATATGAATAATTTGGACTTAGTACCCCACACATGGGTAACCAAGTCCACATGTCCTAACTTGGGCTATGCTTAGGGGCTAAGCAATCTACACAACAAAAATCATTTATATTTTTATTACTGTCGCCCCTTTAAGCACAACCCCTTGCATAAAACATGATTAGGCTAATATCAACCTAACATTCATGCTACACACATACATCTCATCAAAATAATAAATCAAAACTAAACATTCATCAAATCATGTAACATAACATAAAGCTAGAAATGTTGACTTAGCCTAATGTGTATGTGTTAGAGCTTGTGTGGTATGTCCTAACTAGGCTTTAGGGTTATGACTTGCTAGGTATGATAGATTTAATTTATGAAGGGTTGATTTTCCTTTAAGTGGTTTAGTTGATTTAGAGATTTTTACTTAATGTTTTCTTTTATTTCATATAGCCTACACTTAGAAACTAAGTGTTATAAAGAGAAGAAAGAGGGAGAGTCTCTCTTTTATCCCTACCTTAAGCAATTTCTAAGATAAATTGATAAATGAATTTCCTTTAGTGAATAGTTTATTGTGTATTTTAATTAACCCTAAGTTTAGATTAATTCTAAATAGCCCTATTCAATAAGAAATACATCTGAGGCTTAGTTTGGGTGGATTACTATCACATAACACACATCCATTCATTTCTTTCCATCATGCATACCATGCATATGAATAATCTTAGGCATACCTATACATACAATGTAAATCTTAGCATGCTTTGATGATGAATGCAAAGAAACATATTTTAAAATTTAAGTACTTCATTTGTTAATTGAATCATGAATGCATGTCTTTATTATGTAGAAAAGAGAGATTTTTCATCTATTAGCTAAATACACATCCACAAGTATAAAAGTTATAAGTGAGACGCCATTATTTTTTTTTTACACGGGGCATAAGGTCAAGACCTACTTATAAAATCACCACAGGATGTCCGGTACCACTTTTCTTACATAATGTAAATATATGAATAGCTACAAGGATAAGAAAATTCATGCAAAAATTATGTTTTATTTATTTGATTTTTGATTCTTTATTCACTGGCCACATCACACATGCATATGTATGAGAGTTTTAAGTGAGTATGGTTCCATTATTTTCTACATTAGGGGCATAAGATACAATACCTACTTAGGGCTACTTAAAGCCTCATAGCTCCGAGATGTCCAGACTAATATACCACTTTTCTCAAATACATATGAATGTACAAAAAGAACCAAATGGATAAGGAATCATGCAAGAAATTATGTTTTGTTTGATTGTATGATTTACATGTGTAATATGAAAACTCTTCCTAAGTCTTAACATGGAGATACATAAGAATAGATTTAGGCAAATGCCGAGTTCTTTTTAAATGAACTACACTTGCAAATCCTATGTGAATCCATATTAAGAGAAAGAAAGAGAACTTCATAGTACATATATTACACTATCATCACATGCAAGCTTAATCCAATATTTGGCTGGCGGCGCACTTTGAGTTGGATTGGCTATTTAAATAGTCACATATCTTCCTCAGCGGCGGCGAATGGCGCTTTTATCGTGGTAATCTAAGATCGGATCCGGGTAATCCACGGGTTAAGGGAGAAATCAGAGGATTTACCATGCAATTTAATCATAACCGTTCATTCTGATCACACGGAACATACAACATATGATCTATCCCATTCGCAAGCGATGAAAGATGAGCACCGTCCATCTCTCTTAATTTGATCCGAACTCACTCGAGCTCAAATTTGGATCAAATGGATCCCACACCATCCAAAGGAGCATACAATCACATCCAACAGTTAGAATCTCTCGAGATGGAGATTGCTTTCACAAAAGACCAACACGTAGAGGCCTAAACCTATAGTTTTGAGAAATTACCTTACGATAATCGGTGCCGAGGTAAGCTAGTGAGGCCCTGTTGAAGGAATCCGAGGCTCAATTTGGTGTGGGAAGCTTGGTTGAAACAATCGCATCCTTGATCAAACTCCAATGTCTAGTGCTCGGGAAGCTTGGGGAGTGATTCAATCAGCTTTGATTGAGTATGAGGATAGTGTATGCACAAGCAATTGGAGTTTGCTTGCATGGGGAGGAAGTTAGGATCGAAATGGAGGTGTCATTTGGTTCTACACGTAGAGGAGAAGGTTGAGGAAGAGGGAGCTCTAGAGGAGTTGGGGAAGCTCAGTGGAGTTTTGAAATCCTCTCTTGAGCCAAATGTGATCAAATCATCATCAAAACCAGTTGAATTGAGGGAGTATATCCCTCAATTTAGCCAGGTGGATGCCCAGGATCACTCCACAAATTTCATCGATTCACAACCGTCAAGTCATTAGAGGGTCAGTCAATCCGAGGTGGCATACCATGAGTGGCCAAAGCCATGTCAAGGGTCTCAAGGCTTGATATGGGTAGGTGAGAGGGGATTTGGTTCTCCTTACACCTGTCGGGTTCGGCCATGGATGGGGGAGAGTGAGCTTGTCTTGGTGAGTTCCCCTTGGTCTAAGTTAAGTTCTAGGGTGCTTAAAGTGGGCTAGTGAACTTTAGGAATACGTCATTTGGTAAAAAGAGGGTTGCCATGGGGAATGCAAAGTGGATTTTCTACTTATAGTAGGAATCCAAGGTGGAGGCTTTATCCATTGGATAATCAACTTGAGGTGAGCTTATATGGCTTTTGAGCTAACTTGGGAGTGGCCTAAGGCTGGTTTGGGGTGTGCTTGGTTGACTAATAGGGTCCCATGACTTAGTTTTGGGTGACATGAGCTTATTTGGTCAAATGGGTTTGTGTAGGTTCATGTATGGGTTGGGTTGATCAATTGGCCCAATTGGGTCAAACCAAGGCTTGGGTTAGGTTCATATGATAATTTGGGATGTTTTGTTTCAATTAATTTGGATTGGTTTGGCTTAGGTTTGAATTTGACTCATTTGGATTCAAAAGGGTCAAATTGGTCAACTTGACCAATTTGACCAATTTGACCAAATTAGGTTAGGTTAGGTGTTGAGTCAAGTTTAACTGATTGATTAAAAATGATTGTAGGCTTTGGTTTGTTTAATTTGGAATTAATTTGAATTTTGGTCAATTTGACCTTTTAGGTCAATTTGGGCTAGGTTAGTCAAGTTGACCAATTAGTTAACTTGGGCTCAATCACTTTTAAGTTCAACAAGTGATTTGGAATGAACTTGAGCCATTGGTTGTAATCAATTTAAATTAAATCATGATTTGACTCATTTTCGCTTTTAGGCCAATTTGGATCAACTTAGGTCAAATGGCCAATTAGGTTTGGTTTGACTCAATTGATGACTTGATCATATTTAATCATTGATTATGAATGGGTTTGGGTCAATGGTTTCAATCAATTTGGCATATGGTGGATTTTGGCTAGTTTGGGTTTCATTTGGGCTAAGTGTTGACTTGGTCAAAGGCTAGGTTTCACTGGTTTGACCCAATTCAAGGTGGTTGATCACCCCATGATGATTGTTGATCATGATTGAGGTATAGATGAGCTTAGTTCAATCCACTTTGGGTTGGATTAGAACTTGGCTCAAAAGGGTCTTTAGGTCACTTTGGGTCAAGTGAGCCTAAATGGGTCAATTGGCTTGATCAAGGCTTGATTCAAGTTTGGTTGAACTCATATATGAGCTTAGAATTGAAATATAAATCCAATTGTAATTGGTTCGAAGCCAAATGGGTTTTAGTTCATATGACAATTTCAAGTCATAAGGGATAACTTGGGCTTGATTTGGGTTGACTTGGTTTTGGTTTGATAATGGTGGTTTATATTTATATTTGGATCCATAATTGAAGGAATGATTGACTCTTGAAGAAATTCATGAGTTTTGAGTTGATTTGGGTTTCATTTAGCCAAGTTTAAAAGTTTGGCTAAAATGGCTAAAATTGGGAATTTGATATTTGAGTTTGGTTTCTGGTCATTTGAATTTATATTTTATTTATATTTGTGAATATAAATGGAGATATAAATGGGTCATGAGAAAATCACTTGAGTTTGGAATGATTTGGAAGCAAATTTGATTATGCTTAGGGATGTAAGATGAAAGAGCTAACTTGGGTTTTGATTTAGTTTGATTTATTTTTGGTCATTGGAGGGTGAGTTTCATTTATATTTGTGAACCTAAAAAAGATGATTGATTTATAAAGAAATAAATCATGTTTGAGTTGATTTGAATCAAGATTTGATTAGGTTTATGGAGGTAGGTCCATATGGCTTAAGAAGGGTCTTGATTTGGTTTGATTTGATTTGCTTTGATTTGAAAGGTGTGAATTTGTATTCCATTTATATTTGTGAACCTAAATGAAAGAATGATTTATTTATAAAGAAATAAACCAAATTTGAATTAGTTTGAAGGAGTTGTGGTTAGGTTTATGGAGGTAGGTCCATATGGCTTAGGAAGGATCTCGATTTGGAATTTGGAGTTCATCATGGGTCAATAAATTTGGAATTTTGGAATTGATTTATGATTTAAAATTTGATTTGAGATTAAATTTGATAATTTATAAAATTAATTGGATTATGATTATTTGAATTTGGTTAAGGCTAAGTCCATAAGATAAAGTCAAAGGGTCTAGGAAGGGATTTAGAGTTTGAATTTGGTGATGAATTTTAATCATTTGGTAGTTGGATTTGATTTTGAGATTTGAATTTGAATTTGGGGTTTGGTTTGAAAGAAGGAAGCAAGGATTGGGTTTGGGCTATAGAGTAGGCAATTCTCTCCTAAATTTCTAAGGCACGATCTATCCCTATGGTTAACCCTTCTAAGCCCCTAGGGTTAGGTTAAGTGTTCACCTAATCATTAGAAGTGTCTTAAAGCTAAGGCACTCTTAGTATCTATAAGAGTCTGGACCTATGATGAAGAGGTTGAGAGCTCACTCCAAAAGTGAGGTCAACAAAGAGATCCTAATAGGTGTGGTGTGACTGATAAGGTACACCGCACGTATTGATGTTGACCGAAATGATCAACAACGTCTGAAGGATCGTAAGCACTAACATAAATGATCTACTCATAAACTTGAGGTGTAGAAGGAATCAAGATTTTAGTGCAATGAAACTCCACTCATGCCAAGGGCATAAGGGAGGAAGAAGGGACCCACCAAAGGATCAAGCATGTGAACCTTCCACTAGGGAAGCAGGTTCAAGTTATCCACTAAGGATAAGAAGGGTTTGGATTTCTTTTGAGGGTGCACTCGCTGGGGAACACAAGTTTGAATTGGGTTTGATTAAATCCACTAGGGAAGTAGGGATGATTGATGTCTCACTGGGGAGAAATTGATTGGTTGTTTATTTAAGTTTTGGATTTTAAGATGGACCCTGTTGGTTTGATGGATCATCGAAGGGCCATGTCACAGCTATCTGATTTACCAATCAAAGGGGTCATCCACCACATGGAAGTATCCACCTGGGGTGCTTTTCGATGTACAATGGCTGTGCTAGGGAGAAAGCATAGTAGACTTACATCTCCAAAAGCAAGAGATAACCATTGGGGTGATTTGTTGGATGCAATAAACTAGACACAACCTTGGGCGACTATTGAATGAATGCCTCTAGGGTACTTACATCAACTCGAAAGTAGTCAAGATAATGTCTTTTGATTGAATTTGAATTTATTTTAATTTTATGAATCCCCTCGGTTTGCGATGGATCCACTAAGAATAATATTAGCTGACACGCTTGATTTACCAATCCAAGGATAGTCTCGTGTAGAACTAACCAACCAAAGGGGTGCCTTTCAGTTTGCAATGGTCATGTTAGGAAGAAAGCGTGAGGACTCACATCTTTCTAAACAAGGAACCACTGGGGTGATTTGTTGCTTGTGCAAAAAATTGAACCCGACCTAAGGCTGTCTGTTAGTTTACAATGATTGTGCTGGAAAGAATGCATAATAGACTTATATCTTTCATAGCAAAGATGACCACCGGGGTAACTTATCGGTGGCATAATAAGTTGAACCCAACCTAAAGGTGATTAATGAGAGAATGTCAACCCGGGGACTTATCTCAACTCAAAGTAGTCAGGCAGTTCCTAAAGGGAGTTTTGTTGACACTGCCCTAAAGATAGGATGCCTGTTTGGGAAAAGGGGTCATTGGGGGCTTGAATTCCTAATCCACAAGTGAAGATATATTTTTTTGATTTTATATTTGCATGGACCCTGTTGGTTTGCGAGGGACTATACTGAGAAGGAGCTTATATCAACCTAGTCCTATCTTAGACTTACTAGACCAAGGGAGAATCTGCGCATCAGCTTAACAAATTCTCCAACTATAGAGATGGCTACTAGGAATGAGGGATTGTCCAATCCAAGAGTAACCAGGGTAGTGTCTAAATGGGGTCATTAAGGACATGATCCAAATAGAGTGCCCATAAGGGAGGTGCCACTGGGGGCATTATCCAAAATTCTGTAAAAGAAAGCTTGTAGGTATTCGGTGGCCAACTCAAGGAGAAAGTACTAGGACTCACATCTGCCAAGAGTGGTGTATCCACCAGGTGGGTCACCGTCAGTATGGTGATAACCAACCAACCTAATGTGCCCATCAGTTTGCAACAATCAGTCTAGAAAGAAAGTGTGTTGACTTACATCTCTCCAAAGAAAAGCATTGTCGATAGTCTCTTTGGCTGATAGGCTATCACCTGAGAGCACTAAGAGGGAGTCCTATGTAAGGACTAAACCCAAGCTTGAATTAGTCAGTAGGAAAAGGAGCCTCTAGGGGACTTATCCTAAACCTCGATATACTCGACCTAATTAATGCATGATGGCTAGTTCAAGAAGAAAGCATCTAGGTTTACATCCTCTAAAATGAAGCCAACATGAGATAGCTTACTGACTGCACAACTACCAAACTAACAAGACGTTCATTGGTTTGCAGTGGTCAAGTTAGAGAAAGTGGGACTCATATTCTCTAGACAAGTGACCACTGGGGTGGCATACTAGCGATGTATATCAGCTCGACCTAGAGCAGCTAATGAGTGAGTGCCACGGGGGGCTTGCTCCTACATCAAAATAGCTCGAGATAAAGATATGTGTTTGTTTGTGTTGTGAAAGAAGGAATAAGATGCCGCTTGGGTTCTCTTATATCTATCATAAACACATATGAATGTCACTCCACTAAGAAAGGATGCTGCTTGGGTTCTCTTACACCTAACTTAGTTGTACTAGTCGAAATAGGATGCCTCTTGTGTTCTCTTACACCTATCTTAGTAGCACCGGAGGATCGAATGTGGTTTGTGTTTGTGTTGTGAAGGGATAGGATCCTGCTTGAGTTCTCTTACACCTACCCTAAAACACATCGTGGAAGATTCATAAGTAAAATATGTTTCTAACACATAAGAGATGAAATTTGATGTGAAAATAAGTTTTATTGATGATTATTTTTAAACAAGTTTTATGGATAACTTTTTTAAGTAGAGTCCATTGATTAGAAGCATATGATGCTCTCCCATTACAGTTTATGAGTATATAAGATCCTCCTTGGTAGGGCTTCTCTATGATAAAAGAGCCTTCCTAAGTGGGTTCAAACTTGCCTCCCATCTTTAGACGGGCAATAATTGGTCTCCTTAGAACTAAAACAAGCTCTCCTACTTGAAAAGCTCTGGGATGGACCAACTTATTGTGAGCTTGAATCATTTTGGCTTTGTACAACTCGAGGTTCGGCATGCCACGCTCTCCTCCAAACCTTCAGCTCTTCTAACCACCTTGGCATTCGCTATAGTGATCTTGCTACCCACAACTATCCTTAGTGATGGGAATTAGACTTCTAGTGGTAGAATGACTTCGGACCCATACACTAAGTAAAATGGAGTAGATTGAGTTGGAGTTATGTATGTGGTGCGGTAGGCCCACATGGCTTCAACTAACTGCTCATGCCACTATCTTTTGTTATCATCGAGTGTCTTTTTTAGTATTTGGATAAGAGTTTTATTGAATACTTCTATTAAACCGTTTGCCCTCGGCTAGTAGATGGTGAAATATCTTCAATCTATGATGTATCTCTAGGCAAAACTGTTAATTTTGGTGCTCTTGAATGTAGTACCATTATCAGATATAATTCATCGAGGCACCCCGAACCTATATACGATATGGTTTCTAAAAACTGGAGCACATGCTGAGCTATGACCTCTCTAAGTGGATTGCCTCCGCCCACTTAAAAAGTAGTCGGTGGTAGCTAGAATGAATCGGTGACCCTTGGAAGAAAGATGATCGATCAGACCCATTATGTCAGTGCTCCAACACTCAAATGGCCATGAGGCCAAAGTAGGATGTATGTTGGGTGGCGTCAATCCACTTAGTAGGTGGCACCTCCTAGCTACATCCATGCAGTTTGTAAACATCGCGGGCCAATAGTATCTTAGTCTTTTGATCTTGGCTTTCATCTTCGGACCGGATTGGTGAGCTCCACATAAACTTGAATGTACCTCTGTCACAATCTTACGGGCTTCATGTTTGGCTAAACAATGTAATAACATATGAGAGAGCATTCAGGTTTGTCGATACAAGGTGTCGCCTACAAGAGAATATGAGAGAGCTATTTGTTTCACTTGATGGGCTAATGACTTCTCTTGAGGTAGTTTTCCTGTGTTTAGGTAATCTATGAATGGTTGCCTCCAATCTGACTCATTGTCCTCTTTAGCAATGACAACCTCCCCTTCAAGAGAGAATCTCTCATTGAGTTCAACATCAATAAAGAATAAGACATGTATTGAAATGGCTCGTCTTCTGGGCATGCCAATTCCTTGGAGAGCTTGACCAATGCATCTACTACAACATTATCTCCTCGAGAAATCTTGTAGATAGTGACCTTGGGATCTGAGCCAACAACTCTAAAGTGTATTTATGGAAATGAAGGAGTTTAAGCTTTAGAACTTTGTAGGACCCATTGATTTGGTTGATGACAAACTGAGAATCCCCAAAGATGCTGATGCTCTGGACACATAATATAATGACTAACTTCAGAACAGCAATCAGAGCCTCATATTTGGCTATGTTGTTGGTGCATGGATGGGAAAGATGATATGAGAATCTTATCACATCATGGTCTTGAGTTAAGAGAATTATTTCTACCCCTACATTCCCTAGAAGAGTAGATCGTGGTTCTTCACCTCTTTGAGAGGAAGCCGCGCCATCAAAATACATCTCCCAATGGTGAATGCTAGTGTCCCCTAAGTTCATGATTTTTTCATTGAGGATGTCATCATTAAGCGGAGAATTAATAGGAAATGGATGTGCTGCTAAGAAACCTGCTAGTGCCTGTTCTTTCACAACACGGAGGGGTACGAATGTGATGTCAAACTGTGATAAAATCATGGACCATCATGCCAACCGTCCAGATAATGTTGCCTATGTCATGAGATATTGTAGTGGATTGATTCTAGAGATCAGATTCACCTTATGAGAAAGCATGTAATGTCGTAGCTTTTGGGATACAAAAATTAAAGCTAGGCAATGCTTCTTAATAGGTGGGTGTTAACCTCATTTTTAGGATGAGCTCTCAACACCTCCATCTTAGACATGACTTCTCTTAGATTTTAAGGGTTCTTAGTCTTAAGACACATCTAATGATTAGGTGGACACTCAACCTAACCCTAAAAACTTAGAAGAGTTAGCCATAGGAATAGGTCATGCCTTAGAGGTGTTAGGAAAATGTGCCTACCCTATAGCTTGAACCACATTCCTCACTTCCTTCAAGTCAAACTCCAAATCGAATCAACATCAAACTTAAATCAATTCCAGCTTAATTGATTTTCCCAAACTCAAATCAATGCCACAAGATTGAAATCCAAAATTCAAATTCCAAATTCCAAATCTTGTCTAAGTCCTTTGATTTCCCTTCATGGACTTAGCCTAAATCAAATTAAATCAATTCAAATTCATGAAATTTTCTCACAACCTATTTATATTCTCATTTATATTCATATATATATATGAAATATAAATTCAAATCAATTAAACTAAATCTAAAATTCAATTCTAAGTTCAAAATCTTGCCTAAGTCCTTTATTTTTCTCTTAAGGACTTAGCATAGATCATGTTCAAATCACTTCAAACACATAAAATTTTCTGATAACCCATTTATATTCTCATTTATATTCACATATATAAATGAAATATAAATTCAAACAACCAAAACTAATTCCAAAAATCAAACCCAAATTCAATCAAAATCCAACAAGTCAAATTCTTGAACTTAGCCAAATCAATTTCAAATCCCTTGATTTTTCTTCATGATTCAATCCCAATCATGAATCCAAATATAAACATAAACTTAATCACCAAATCAAAACTCAATTCAAAAATCAAACCAAAATCCATCTCATGTTCACCCTTTGAACTTGAAATTATCAAAGGAGTCAAAACCCATTTGACTTCAACCCACTTGCAAATAGATTTATATTTCAATCATAAGTCCATATGTAAGTCCAATCAAACTCAAATCAAGCTTTGACCAAGCCATTTGACCCACTTAGGCTTACTTGACCTAAAGTGATCTAAAGTACCCTTATGAGCCAAATTCTAATCCTAACCAAATTGGATTGAACTAAGCCCACCTAAGCCTCTCATCATGATCAAAAATCATCATGAGATGATCAATCACTCAAATTAGGTCAAACCAAGTCAAACTTAAAGGTTGACCAAATCAACACTTAGCCAAAATGAAACCCAACATAGCCAAAATCCACCATAGGCCAAATTGATTGAAACTAATGATCTAAGTTCATTCATGATCAATATTTGAACTTGATCAAGTCAACATTTGAGCCAAACTTAGCCCAATTGGCCACTTGACCTAAGTTGACCCAACTTGACCTAAAAAGTCAAAATATGTCAAAACTTGATCTAAGCCAAATTGATTGGAACCAATGGGTCAAGTTCATTCCAAAATAATTATTGAACTTGACCAATGCCTCAATTGGCCAACTAGACCTAACCTAGCCCAATTGACCTTGAACCCAACTTGACCTAAAGGGTCATATTGAGCAAAATTCAAACTTAACCAAAATTGATTAGAAACAAAGATGTAAATCCATTTCATATGACCAACTAAACCTAAACCTAACCATGACCTAGCTTAAATAGGTCAAATGGGTCAAATTGGTCAACTTGACCCATTTGACCTAAATGAAATCAAATGAACTAAATTCAAACCTAAACCAAATTGAATCAAACCAAAGCAACCAAAATATTTCAAATGGTATGACTTGACTGACCCACGGCCCAATTTGACCATTTGGTCAACTTGACACTAGTTGACCCATTTTGACCTAAATGGATCAACATGAGCCAAATCACATCAAACCAACTCCAAATTCAATGAAACTTGGCCAGAACTATTTTCTCATCATATCAAACATACCTAAACTGAAATCAAGGTCAAATGACCATTTTACCCTTATTCCATAGGGTAAATTTTGGCCAAATCCACTTGAAATTTGGTCAAATCCTCTCCATAACTACTTGGCACCTTCTTAGTGGATCAAATGAACACTAGGGAGTGTGGTTCACCCAACCCAATGGGTTTGGGTTAACCAACCCAATAGCCCGACATGCCTTGAAATGAAGCACATGGAATCCTCCTTACACTCAATTGAAGCAATGGCCACTTCATCATTCCACTCCCTGGCCACAATCAAATTCAAGGACATTCTAAACATAACAAACCCACTCCTTGTGGTCAATTGGATCAAAATGGCAAGGCATTGCTCATCCAATTGCCAAAGGGAGATATAATCTCCCTAATTTGAATTGAATCCACTCTCATACTCGATTGAACCTAGGAAAGTCAGAGAAGCAATTTCTCAGCCTCCCTATGTTGAGTGAAATCAAATTCCCATTTCTCAATTTTCAGAGATTGGAAACAGGGGAGCTCCACCTAAAACCCAACTTGCTCTACACTTCATATCAGCATAATTACCCTTGCAACCACTCTCAGGGAGCTCGATCGAACTTGCCTAAGCTCTTTCCTAAGTTCCTAAGGCAAGGGAGGAGTCACCTTGATCAAGACCGAGCTCAAGGAAAAGGGAAAATGGTCTCTAGAAGCAACCACCCAATTTCAAGAGCTCAAACTCTCAGCAAAGCTTCGTCTCAACCAGACAAAGCTTCTCCATGGAATCGAGCACCAGTGATCACCTCTGGTGAGGTATGCCATTAAACTGAGCTTAAGTTCAATGTATGTTGGTCCTTTGTGAAATGGATTTCAATCTTATGTTGATCTAGCCGTTAGATGTGCTTGTCCTCATGCTTAGATGGTGTGGGTTGATTTCAATCCAATCTGAGCTCAATCAAGCTTCGATCATCCCCTCAAAGATGGACGGTCTCAATCTTACATAGAGAATTGCAGGGATGAATCTCTGGCCATCCATCCGTGTGTTTTGGATGGGAGGTAAAAACGCATAGATCCCATGATTTACCTCCTCGATCTACTTTTGTCTGGTAGATCCTGATCCCAATCTTGTCACATGTCAATGGCCATTGTCGACGGGATTAAATACTTAATTAGGGTATTTAAATATTCTAATTAATTATGAAAACTTCTAAAATTCATATCTAAGCCTAAAAAAATTAGCAAAATATGAAATAAATTTTATTGGATAGATAATTAAATATAGAATATTCTAAAATTAATTTCAATGGATTTTGAATAGTATTTTTCTCTGAATTTAAGTTTTATTAGGAATGTTATTTTGCTAATAATCCTCTAATTACTCTATTGATTAATCCCAAACTTTTTATGCTTAATTAGTGGGATGACTCCTACCTCCCCTAATTTTCTTGTTATTTATTGGTGGCTTAATTAAGGGAATTGCTAGTTCATTCCTTAATCACTCCCTTAATGTAATTAAGCTTAATTAAAGACATAATTAGTGGTTTAACCCTCAAATTGAGTTAATAGAGTAATTAGAATAATTTTGGGATACTTTCCTAAAGATATTCCCTAAACCCCCTTTTCTTCCTTAATCCATCCTTAATTAAGGGTTAATTCACTAATTACCCCCTTAATTAATTTCTTAAAATTCTAATACTTTCGAGAACTCAATTAATCTATCTTGGGTAGATGCTTATGTGTTCAAGAGCCTAAGTATATTAAGGAAATCAAAACTCAACTCACATGTGTGAGGGGGGTTATGAAATTACTTAAGTTAAAACCCCTTAGTTTAATTACCATGAGCCAAATGCATTAGACCCATTTTCTTACTAAGTGCATTGCTGATTTAAATTCATTATGCAGTTTTATGTCATCTCATTGGCTCATAATTATTTGGTTAACTATACTAAGGTGGTATATATAAGGGGTAATTAACATGCTTAATTCATACCTTAACCTAAGTAACATATACATATCATCTAATCACCTAAAAATTAAACTAAAATAACCTAAAGATGTTGGCTAACTCAACTCAAGAATGAAATGCTAAGTGCCAATGCAAGAAAGATAGTCTTGGATTCATACCAAAGTACAAACCCTATCGATACTCAAAGATAATGATCATTTACCAAAGATGGAGAGGAACCATCCCCTGGAGTGCTTAAAAATTTGTTGGTTTAAAATTTCTATAGGGAGTCACCTTCAAATCTGTGGGGAGAAAGAAAAGGCAAGACACTATAAAAATTCATCTTTTTAGGATGCCATACAGATCCGTAGATGTACTTATTCAAGTGATCGACTACATCATCGAGAAAATAGTGTACTATCTCGAAAGATAGAAATTACTACCCGTTAATGGACCTAATCACCTCAATAAGGACTTCTAAGGCGATGGATCTGCATATGTACCAGTGATTCTTCCCCTACTTTACATGGAAAAGTAAAGTAGGGTTTATTTTAAATCAGGTTCGTTAAGTTTCCTACAGGGGTAAGCCCCCATCATTAATTACATCCTAAGGGATGAGATCCTTTAGGAAAACTCTCAATTAAGATAAATGATAATTATCTTTGAAGATTTTAATAGAAAAAGGACTATCAATCGATTGGTTTATTTTTAGAAGATCAAATGAAATTAATCAAAAGGAGGAGTTATTATCGCCAAAATGAAAGATAAGTAGGAGATGCCCATGATGTTAGGAAACCTAACGAGCATCTCAAACTATCATATAGTTGGGCTTTATATTTTTGAAATTGATTTAACTTGTTTAAGTTACATTTTTCATTAGAAATTTAGGACTTCAGATTCCTTAATACAAGATCAAAGAAATACTTAAGAGGTGAGGAATTATGCTTATGGCCCACAAAATGGAGAAGCAACCTTAGAACCTAAATCTAGGGAGCTTTGTCGAGGGCCGAAAGCACAACCTAAATCTAAGGTGAAAAATGAGTAATTGATTTGCCTCCTAAGAAGGACAAACCACATCTTGGACTTTACAGGGGTGGATGCCAACTAACTCCTCCTACGATTTTAAATACACACATAGAGTCTTTATGCTTATGCAAGATAGCTAGGCTATTATTTAGAAAGAGACTAAGTCCTTAAACTCACTCCTAAAGAGACTAGATCATGTAAAGGGACATGCTTCAAATGACCTAAATCTAATGCAATTCAAATTTCATTTTATTTTCATTTTGGATAATTATTTTTTACTGCTAATAGGATTCATATGACTAATGCATGAGAAAGAATTATTGGCCAAAATCTGAGAAGGGAGGAGGTGAGTTTCCACCATGGCTCTCAAAGGTCAAGCCAAGTTTCTCGGCAAATGGAAGCCCTCAATCAAGAGTGAAATAAGATGCATTTGTGCATGATATTACAAAAGAAATGCTCATCCAACTAAAGGGGCTGATAATTCTTTTATCTTGATTTTAAACCTAAGCTTTAGGTGAGGTTATAAATTATTTAGTTTTATTTTGAGTTGTTAAGTTGGGTAAAAGATTTATATTTTCCTAAAGAACTTAATCCACATCCAGACCATACATAAAGAAAAGAATAAACTAGGAAAATTATGCCACTTAATGCAAAAGCTAAACAAATCATCAACCAATTTATAAAGCTAATTGCAAAAAGAATAAAAGATTGTTGTAGTCGGGCACCACCGTACAAACTCAAAAATATCAAATATGGGTAGTCGAGCTCTACCCTTATACAACTCTGATTAAAAATGAATTAAATTACAATTAAGCAAGGAATTCATTGTTATGGGAGTCTTCAAGCTTTATTCTTTTTTCTTCTTTTTTTCTTTTTCTCTTCCTTCTTCTTTTCTTCTTTCTTCTTTGGCTCCTTCTTTTGGATGGTTGGAAGGTAGATGCTCCAAGGCTTCACATGGTGCATAAGATAGGATCTTATGACCAATGCTCATCCTAATCCCCATAACAATCATTCCAAAATCCTAATTGCACAAATTTACATGAAAAGGAAAAGTGGAAATCTAACACACACAAAATAAAGGTTAGCTAAAACAAACCACACAAATCCCAAGCATGTATATTGGACTTATCACACACATGGGTGACTAAGTCCATGGATTATGCTTAGGGGTATAAAGCACCTACAAGCGCATTCATATTTTTATTTATGATAGGGCCCCTTAAGCACAATCCCCTGCAGAAAAGAATAGTTAGAATAAGAGCATCCTACCATTCATTCTACAAATATACACCCTAACATCTAGTCTAAAACATATATCACAAAATAAAATAAACATCAAACCATTCACCGACCTAACCTAAGGCTAGAAGTGGTGACTTAGGCTAATGTGTGCTTTGAAGGCTTGTGTGGTATGCTTAGCTATGGCTTTAGGTTTAAATTTTCTAAGTGTGAAGAACATGTTCAACTTAGAGGAGGTTTAATTTAAGTTGTTTAAGTGTTTTGGGTTAATTTTATTCCATGTTTTGATTTTATTTAAGTGGATCATACAATTAATTACTAAGTTATGAAGAGAGAGAAAGAGAAGAGAACTTCTCTTTCCTTCCCTAACCTAAGTAATTTCTAAAGTAGATTCACATTTTAATTTTATTTAGGTGAATATTTTGATTACATCTTTTAATTAATCCTAAGTTTAGATAAACTCTAAACAAACCTATTCAAAAAGAAAGGCATTTTAAGATTAAATAAAATGAACCAAAATTCACATAACACACATTACTTCATTTCTTTCCCAACATATATAACATGCATATGGATGGACCCTAAGCATATCTATACATGCAAATGAGTATTTAACACACTTTATGATGCATGTTAAGTAATCCATTTAAGGAAAATTTAGAAGTTGAATATGCATGATTTTTCTTAAGTAGAAAAGGTTTTCCTTATCCAAATTTTACATACACACATGAAAGTAAGAAAGGCATAAGTGAGTACAACATTGTTAACTAGAGGTGTAAGGTATAAGACCTACTTAGGGCTACTTAATGCCTCACAACCTTGGGGTTGTCCAGATTAATATACCACTTCCCTTAAATACAAACATATGTATAAAAGAAATTAAATAGAAAAGGAAAAAGCAAAAGTTAATGGATTCATTTTATATTATGTAATTTATGTATGCAAGTATAGGTGGCCCTTCTTAAGTGGTAGCATAGGGATGAATAAGATATGGAATTAAGTGTTGGGTTCTTTTCAAATGAACCCTACATCTTACTAACTCTATTCAAAACTATGTCAACATAAGAAAGAAAGGAAACCTATACTAAGCATACCATTATATTCCTTCACATGCAAGCTTATAATTAAAATATAAGTAGCATACTTTCAGATTTGGTATTTGATTTATATGTTTTGAAAATAATTTGGATTTAGTAGTGATAATAGCCATTCATATTTCTACTTTAGCCAACACATGCAAATTTGATATAAAGTAAATCATTTCATTTGAATTTTAGAATTTCAAAACTATGAATGCATGGCATCACATGACATACAACTTAACATGTTTGGGAAAGAACCAAAGTAATGAAAGAATGTGAACAAACTCACTTCACTTAAAATCCTAAAGACATTCTTAGAGAATAAGAAAGTTTAAAATGAATCAAAGTGAATTCAAAAATGATTTTTGTTTAATTTAAAATTTGATTTAATTTTGAAAAGGTGAGATGAGTTTGATGTTCCTAACCCATTCCCACATGTTTTGATATTTATGTTTAATTTTTAGATAATTAGATCTATTTTTATGCATTGATTAGGTTAAGGTATGAATTAAGTAACTTAATTAACCCTTACCTACACCACCTTAGAAGAATTAACTAAATAATTATGAGCCAATGAGATGACATAAAACTCACAAGAAATTTAAATTTACAATGCACCTAATAATGAAAAGGCCTAATGAAATTTGGCTCATAATTAAAAGTTAATTAAGCTAAGAGGTTTAGCATAAGTAATTTCAAAATACCCTTTCACACATATTATTGGGTTTTAAATTTCTTAATTGAATTTAGGCTATTAAACACCTAAGAATCTACCAAACTAAATTAAATAAGTTCAAAAACATTTTAGAATTTTTAAAAATTGATTAAGGGGATAATTAATGAATTAACCCTTAATTAAGAGGAGATTCAAGAGAGAAAAGGGGGTTTAGGGAATACCTTAGGGAAATGCCCCAAAAATATTCCATAAACCTCCTACTCACTGGATCTGACCTTAATCAACCCTAATCATAGGTGAAAATCACTACTACCCAAATTATGCTTAATTATATAAGGAGGGTAATTAAGAAAACCATATGTAATTATTCTAATCAAGCCTCCAATAAATCTCAAGAAAATTAGAGAGGCAGAAGTCATCCCCTAAATTATACCCAAGAAATTTGGGATTAATCAGAGGCTTAATTAAAAAGTAATTAGCAAAATAAACTTTCCAATAAAACCCAAATTCATAGAAAATCATAATTTAAAACTCATAAAAATTAATTTTAAAATATTTTAGGTTTAATTATCTATCCATAAGATTTTATTTCACATTTTTTTGAATTTTTTAGCAAGAGTTATAAATTTTGGAAGATCTCTAAGTGAATTATGAATTAATTAAGCATTTTAAATAATCCCTAACTAATCCTCTCCGCTGCGACGCATGGCGGTGTGGTCAGCTTTACAGATCGCATGAATACTTAAGTTGTCACATCTCGGGTGGCGGTGGCAGCTTTAATCCTCGCCATCGATCAAAGATCGACGCCAAGGATCCCCATTTTAAAATGGGTAATAGAAAATGTCTTTGGATTATCTCGCGTCCATCTAAAATGCATGGATGGACGACTGAGATCATCCAAGTTCTTCCCCTTGATCAACAGAGACAGTCCATGATCAAGGGGAAGATCCAAGCTAGATCTACATGGAATCAAGCCAAACTCAACCCACACCATCTAAAGATAGAGACAGGCAAATCCAATGGTCAAAAATTGATGGGGTGAAAATTTCTTTCACAAAGCTCCACACCACATTGAGTTTGATGGTCGAAAAATCTCATACCTCACCGGAGGTGATCACCGGTGCTCGATTCCCTTGGAGAAGCTTCGTCTGGTTGAGATGAGCCTTGCTGAAGTTTGGAGCACTTGAGATGGAGTGGATCTTCCTATGGGTCACCTCCTCCTTAGCTTGAGCTCGGCTTTGATCCAATTCAATCCTCCTTTGCCTTTAGAACTTGAGAATCAACTTAGATGAACTCGACTTGGTCACTTAAGTGTTCTTGCAAAAGGAATTGAAAGGAAATGAAGTGTTGAAGAAGCTAGACATTCAATTGGCTTCCCCTATTTTCACTATTTGAAAACCGAGAAATGGGAGAATGGAATGAGCTCTAGGATGTTTGCTATCACTCTCATGGCTCTAGGTCCTTCTCAATCAAGTTAGGGAATGATCGAGTTTGTTTAGTATATCTCCCCCTTGAAGGATCGAATGGTCGATAATGGACATGTCATTTTGATCCAATTGATCATGGAGGGTTTTGATGTGTGCACATGGTCGGTTTGAGCCAAGGAGTGGATTGTCAACCTCCCATGTGCTTGAATTTGAACTTGAGAGAGAGTTTTAATTTTTAATTTTTGACCATAGGGTCGGGTTTGGTCTAGGGACCAAATGGGCTGACCCAAACCCATTGGGTTGGGTGCACCACTCATCACTAGATCCCCGTGAGGAAAGCCTCAAGTGAATGTTAAGAGGGTATGCCTAAATTACTTATGGGTTAAGCCAAAATTTGTTCTATGGCATAGGGATAGGATGGTCATTTTGCTATTTTTTCACTTTGGACATATTGAGTATGTGGAGAAACTAGGTTTGGCCAAGTTTCATGAGATTTGGAATTCATTTGATAGGGTTTGGCTCATGTTGACCCATTTAGGTCAAAATGGGTCAACTTGGATCAAGTTGACCAATAGGTCAAATTGAGTCAAACCAAGGGTTGTGTCAAGTTCATATGACCATTTGAAATGTTTTGGTGGCTTTGGTTTGATTCAATTTGGTATATATTTAGTTTTGGCTCATATGACTTCATTTAGGTCAAATGGGTCAAGTTGACCTATTTGACCCATTTGACCTATTTGAGGTAGGTCAAGGGTAGTTTTAGGTTTGGTTAGTCATATGGAGTGGATTGGTATCTTTGCTTCTAATCAATTTTGGTTAAGTTCAATTTTCGCTCAACATGTCATGTTGGGTCCAAGGTCAATTGGGCTAGGTTAGGTCTAATTGGTCAATTGAGGCTTTGGTCAAGTTCCACAATTTGAATGGACTTGACCCATTGGTTTCAATCAATTTGGCTTAGATCAAGTTTTGACACATTTTGACCCTTTAGGTCAAAATGGGTCAACTTGGGTCAAGTGAGCCAATTGGGCTAGGTTAAGCTCAAATGTTGGCTTGGTCAAGTTCAAACATAAGTCATTAGTGAACTTAGATCAATGGCTTCAATCTATTTGGCCTATGGTAGAATTTGGCTATGTTAGGTTTCATTTTGGGTTAAGTGTTGACTTGGTCAACCCTTAGTTTGACTTGGTTTGACCCAATTTGATTGATTGATCATCCCATGATGATTGTTGATCATGATGAGAGGGATATATGAGTTTGGTTCAATCCAATTTTGTTAGGATCAAAATTTGGCTCATAAGGGTACTTTAGGTCACTTTGGGTCAAATGAGCCTAAGTGGGTCAAATGGCTGGGTCAAAGCTTGATTTGAAGTTGGTTGATCTTGTATATGGACTTATGATTGAAATATAAATCCATTTACAAGTGCTTTGAAGTCAAATGGGTTTTGATCCATTTGAAAATTTCATATTCAAAGGAAGAATATGAAGGGTTTTGGCTTTGATTTTGACTTGGGTTTTGATTGAGTGATTGAGTTTGGATCATGATTGTAGGTTGATTGAACCATGAGAGAAAATCAAGATTTTGGCTTGATTTGAAAATGATTTGGCTAAGTTCAAGGTTTTGGCTTGAAAGACTTAAATTGGATTTTGAGTTGATTTGAGTTTGATTTTTGGAATTAGTTTTGATTGATTGAATTTATATTTCATTTATATATGTGAATATAAATGGATCATGAGAAAATTTCAAGGATTTGAAGTGATTTAATCATGATTTGGGTTAAATCCATTAAAGGGAATTTAAAGGATTTAAGAAAATGTTTAAATTGAAATTTAATTTTTGAATTGGATTTGATTGATTTATATTTATACTACATTTATATATGAGAATATAAATAAGTTTTGAGAAAATCTCATGAGTTTGAATAGGTTTGATCATGATTTAGGTTAAATCCATTAAAGGGAATTAAGGATTTAAGAAGATTTTAAATTGGGAATTTAATTTTTGCCTTTGCTTTGATTGATTTATATTTATATTTCATTTATATATGAGAATATAAATAAGTTTTGAGAAAATCCCATGAGTTTGAATAGGTTTGATCATGATTTTGGTTAAATCCATTAAAGGGAATTTAAAGGATTTAAGGGAATTTCATGAATTGATTTTGAATTTTGAATTTGATTTGATGGGTTTGAATTTATATTTCATTTATATATGTGCATATAAATGAGAATATAAATGACTTATGAGAAAATCTCAAAGATTTGAATTGGCTTTAGATCATAATTTTGGCTAAGTCCTTAAGGGAAGATTAAAGACTTAGGCAAAATTTGAACTTAAGAATTTTTGATGGATTTTGATCATGGGTTTCAATCATAGATTTCAATCATGGATTTCAATCATGGAGTATAATCATTGAATTGATTTAGGTTTGGAGAAAATCAAATAGAATTGAGTTGGGGTTTGACTTGAAAGAAGGAAAGTGAGAATTGGTTTAAGCTAAGGGTGGGAAATTTTCCTAGCACCCCTAAGCCATGACCTATTCCTATAGCTAACTCTTATAATTCTCTAAGGCTGGGTTGAGTGTCCACCTAATCACTAGATGTGTCTTAAGACTAAGGAACTCTTAAAGTCTAAGAGAAGTACTATGTCTAAGATGGAGAGGGTTGAGAGCTCATCCTAAAAATGAGGTCAACAGTGTTTACATGCTTTCATCACTTTAGTTCTTTCCTAACATGCTAAATGTGTATGTCATATGAACTTCATGCATTCATTCTTTTCAAAAATCAAAATGAAAGTAAAATATTTTCTTTATGTCAAATTGCATGTTTTGGCTAAAGTAAAAATATGAATGGCTATTATCATTATTAAATTCAAAAATATTTTCAAAATCTTTAAATTAAATATCCAAAACTGAAAGTGTGCTACTTATGATTAGTTATGAGCTTGCATGTGGATATAAGTATGATGACATGGATAGTGTAGTCTTCCTTCTCTTTTCTTTTAGTATGGTTTTGAATAGGATTTGGAAAAGTGTATAGTTCCTTTCAAAAGAACATAACATTTGCCTAATTCCCTTGCTACTCATTCCTATACTATTACTTAAGAAGGACATCTACACTTGCACATATAAATTGCATAAATAAAATTAATCAATCAACACAAGCTTTTTGCATCTTTCTTTTCCCTTCATTTCTTTTTTGCACATGCTTGTATTTAAGGAAAGTGACATATTAGTCTGGACAACCAGGATTGCAAGGCTTTAAGTGGTTCTATGTACTTATTATACCTTACTCCCCTGGTTAACAATGGCATCATACTCACTTATGTCTTTCATACATATGTGTGCATGTGAAAAATATATAAGAAAATCTCTTTTCTGGTTAATGAAAATCATGCATCATAAAGCATTCAAATTTTCTTAAGTAACTCACTTAGCATTTATCATAAAGTTTGCCAAACATTCTCATTTGTATGTGTAGATATGCTTAAGATGCATCCATATGCATGTTATACATGTTGGGAAAGAAATGAAGTGATGTGTGTTTTGAGAATTTAGTTCACTTTACTTAATCTTAAAATGCCTTTTTTTAATAGGTTTGTTTAGGAAAAATCTAAACTTAGAATTAATTAAAATACAAAAAAATTATTCACTAAACAAAACTAAATATGAATCCACTTTAGAAATTACTTAAGGTAGGGAAGGAAAGAGAAGTTCTCTTCTCTTTTCCCTCTCTTTAAAACTTTGTAATTAATTGTAGGATTCATTTAAACCAAATAAAAAATACCAAATAAAATCATCCCAAATTAACTAAACAGTTAAATGAAACCACCCATCTAAGTTGAACATCTTCACACTTATAAAATCCAAACCTTAAAACTATAGCTAAGCATACCACACAAATGTCCAAAAGCACACACATAAGGCTAAGTCACCACTTCTAACTTTAGGTTAGGGCGTTGCATGGCTTGATGTTTTGCTTTTATTTTGTGATGTTTTATTTTAGCCTGGATGTTAGGGTGAATGTGCATAGAATGAATGGTAGGATGATTTAGTCTAATCATTATTTTTTGCAGGGGATTATGCTTAAGGGGTGCTGTAATAAATAAAAATATAAATGATTTTGTTGTGCAGGTGCTTATACCCCTAAACATAATTCAATAGGCGGTGGCCTTGGTTACCCATGAGTGGAATGTTAAGTCAATATACATGCTTGGGATTTGTATGATTTATTTAACTAATCTCTATTTTACAGGTGTTAGTTAAATTTACTTTTCCTTTTCATGTAATTTTTACAATTAGGATTTTGGAATGAATGTTATGGGGATTAGGATGAACATTGGTCATACGATCTCATCATATGCACCATGTGAAGCCTTTGGAGTATCCATGTTCCAACCATCCAAAAGAAGAAACAAGAAACAAGAAATAAGAAATGAAGACCCCCATAACATGAATTTTCTTATTTGATTATAAATTAATTCATTTGTAATCCAGATTGTATAAGGTAATTTTACCAATTTGTTTTTTTCTTGTTTAACCACAAATGGCCACTTATTATTTTGCGTTAGCTTTATAAATTGATTGATGATTTATTTAGCTTATGCAATAAGATGACATCCTTTTCCTAATTTCTTCCTTGATGTATGGCCTGGATGTGGATTAGGCTCTTAGGAAAAATAAATCTTCTACCAAATTTAACAATTCAAAATTAAAATAAAGAACTCATAACCTCACCTAAAGCTTAGGCTAAAAATTAAGATAAAAGAATTAGCAACCCTGTAGCTGGATGAATATTTCTTTTATAACATCATGCATAAAAGCATCTTGTTTCACTCTTGATTGGAGGGCTTCCACCTTTACTAGAGAAACTTGGCTTGACCTTTGAGAGCTATGGTGAAAATACACCTTCCCCTTCTCGCTGATTTTGGCCAATAATCTTACTTCTCATGCATTAGGCATATGAATCATATAAGCCTGAGGCAAATTATTATCCAAAAAAATGAAATTAACATGTAATATGATTTGCACTAGATTTAGGTCATTTAAAGCATGTCCTTACATAATCTAGTCTCTTAGGGAGTATATTTAAGAACTTAGTTGCTAGCTATCTTGCATGAAGCATATGACTTACCTACATGAATTTAAAATCATAACAGGAGTTAGTTGGCAGCCACCCCCAGGCGGTTGTAAGTCCAAGTAGTCGGGTGATTTGTTCTCTCTTGTGGAGGCAAACCAAATACCCATTATTGCCTTAGATTTAGGTAATGCTTTTGGCCCTCTCCAAAGCTCCCTAGATTTAGGTTTTGAGATTGCTTCTTCCTATGGGCCATAAGCATAAATCCTCACCTCTTAGGCATTTTCATAACCTTGTATTATGGAATTATAAGCCCTAAACTTCTAATAAAAAGTCAACTCAAATGAATAATTCAATTTCAAAAATGTAAAGCCCAATCATAGGATAGTATTAGATGCTTGCTAGGTTTCATAGCATCGTGAACATCTCATACTTATCTTCCTTTGGCCTCGATAATAACTCTCTCTCTCTCTCTCTCTCTCTCTCTTTGATCAATCCCATTTGATCCTCCAAAATAAACTAATCGATATATAGTCCTACCTATTGAAATCTTTGGAGATAATGATCAGTTACCTTAATCGAGAGTATTCCTAACGGATCTCATTCCTTAGGATGTAGTTAAGTATGTGGGCTTGCCTCTGTAGGGAACTTAATGAACCCAGTTTAAAATAAATCCTACTTTTAGTGTAAAGTGGGGAAGAATCTTTACATACATCCCATTGTCCTTAGAGTCCCTTGAGGTGATTTGGTTCATTATTGGGTGGTGATTTCTATCTTTCAAGATAGTACCCCTCTCCTCAATGTTGTACCCGAACACCCTCTATAAGAATATATGTGGATCTATGTGGTGTCAAAATTGCATAAAAAGAAGAAGATGTATATTTCTATCTTCACTTTATCCCGCATAGAGTGAAGATGGAAGTATATATTTCATTCCTTAGAAATTACATAAAATTTCACCACAGTGGGAAGTTTGCCTCAGCAGGAATTAGATGATGATTGAGGTTGTAGAGAGAATTTTCTTTCCCTCATCATTGGAATGGGCCAACAAAGCATCGATGGAGTTATCTAATTCAACGGTGTAGAATCAAGGCTTGCCCGATAGAGGCTAGGCGGTAGCATCATCGGTGGCTTGATGTATTCAAAGGCATGTCGACACTTATCATGAACTTGGCTTCTTTTTTGACAAGTGCTGAGAATGGCTAGCATCTTCTTGATAAGTTGGATATGAAGCGTCTTAGATATGCCAACCGCCCTTGAAATAATCTTAGTTGAGTTAGATTTTTAGGGGGTGATATTTCTAAGATAGCCTTGATCTTCTCTAGGTCGATCTCTATTCCCCGATGTCAGATAACAAACCCAAGGAATTTCCCTGAAGCTACTCCGAATGCACACTTCAGAGGTTTCATTTTTAGGTTAAATAGTCTTAACCGTTTGAAAACTACCTCAAGTCAAAGAGATGGTCTTTCTTTCTTTGCTTTTGACTACTAGATCATCAACATAGCATTCAACTTAATAATGAATGAGTTCATTGGAGATCTAGTCATGGCCCACTTTTATGTAGCACCGGCATTTTTAAGGTTGAAAGGCATGACCTTATAACAATAGATTTTGATCGGGGTTCGAAAAGCAATATTTCTTTCATCTTGGGGGCCATCTTGATTTGGTTGTAGCTAGATGACCCATCCATAAAGGAGAATGCTGCATGAGATAAGGTAATTTCCACCATCAATTTTGGTATAGGAAGTGAAAATTCATCTTTAGGACATGCCTTGTTTAGATCCTTAAAATTAACACATATGTGAATTTGACTATTCTTTTCTTAATTGGGATGACATTGGCTAACTATGTGGGATATTTTTCTTCCCTGATAAAATAGACATTGATCAGTTTCTTGATTTTAGAAGTGACCTATTGTTCAATTTCTAATCACATGTGTCTAAGAGCTTACTTGATAGGGTTAGCATTAAGATGCATTGCTAGTTTGTGTACTGCTATGTCAGAAGATAAATCAGACATTTCTTCATAACTCTATGTGAAGCAATCCTTAAACTCAACTAATACCTAACTAAGTCATTGGTTTCTTCTTCATTCAACAAGGAACTGATGTACATTCGTGGATCTTCTTTTGCTCCCAAGTTGATTTCTTTGAGTTCATCAATGATTGATCTAATTTCTTTCTCAAACTCTAGTGGTGCATCTTTGACTTCAAGCTCATTTGGGTCATCTAAAGTTTCTAAACATGCCTCCTCATAAGAGTTAGCATGATTTGAGAAGAACCTATCAAACCCCAAATGAGTGGTGATGACTAGGCAAAGGTTGTCATCGTCGACTAGACCCACTTTGTTGAATCCTAGTCCTGATCTTGATTGAGAGTTTCTGGTTTGGTTATCCCATAATTTTTCAAAGTAGTTTAACCTCTGTTTAGACCAAGTATGTGGGATTAATCCATTCTTTGCTAAGTTAATAATACAAGGAGAATACCAATCAATAGGCAACCGTATTAAATATTTATATGAATCATCTTCAAATTCTATATCAACTTCTTGACTTGAGGATGATGCTCCCAACAAAAACCTATTCGGCCTGACATCTGTGGATGACTTGGGGGCCTCCTTAACTACCAAACCTTTGACTTTCTCAGAGGAAAGTGAGGTTAGAGCTAGGGTTCTCACCTGCTACCTGGCCATTCTACATAATGATTCGAATACATTTATACTTTGCTTGGAGGCCTGGTCTTCACCACTGTCTGGCTCAAACGTCACCTCTAAAGGGACCCCCTGAGAGGGGTTGGTTAGCATGCTAACCACATGAGACTCATCCTTCAAACTGGACTCTACCTGGTGGGGGTCAAGTCATCCTAACCATATGTTCATATGGAGGAACAAATTATGGGTAGAATCTAACATCTGACTACCACTTTCTCGGTGTATGATTCTCGCTTACTTGTGCTTTCTTTTCCTTTTTTTTCTTTTTAAATTTCTTTTTATTTTTTTTTCTTTTGATTTTTAATTTTCACCAAGTTCATGAGAATAAACTTTTTGATTTTGAGGAATATAGTAGCATCTTCATAAATCTCAACCTCTCTAACTAAGAATGGCTTCAAGTCTCTTTTGACACAATACTGATTCCACCTCTTCTAAATTTGATGTACTGGTGCAAAGAAGATGGAATCGTATTGTTTGCATGTATCCAAGGCCTACCGAGCAAAGCAGAGAAAGATCTATCTGAATCAATTATATAGAACTTGGATTCTATCTTACAGTTATATATCTCTAGTAGTAATACTTTAGAGCCTAAAGCCCTCTCGCCTTATTCATTGAATCCTCTTAACATCAATCAATCTCCTCAGAGTTCAGAGAGGTTGATCCCCAAGTAGGCAATGATTTTTAGACTCAGAATGTTCACTTATGCACCTTGATCAACTAATACCCTGGAGAGCCTCAATCTGCTCATGTCAACTATAATGTAGAGGGGACGGTTGTGCTCCATTGTCCCCAAAAAAGGTCTTCATCGGTGAATGTAACTCCCCGGGCTCACTTGAAAAGCATGCCTCTTTTCCAATAGTAGTCAGCTGAGCTAAGTATATTTCTGGATCAAGAAGGGCTTTGATCAATGACTCCCTCATCTATTTGGATAGGACAAGGGTATCATATATGCTTAATTTAGCTGATAACTTTCTTAGGTGAGCAATGACATTGAAGTCAACTCTAGGTTGGTCCACAAGCATTTTCATAGGTAGAGCATCTATGGAGGGGCTTCTTGATTGCTAGAACCAATGACTTATTTACCCTTATCTTGAGGTGCTACCCTAGGAGGTAGAACTTTACCACTACGCAGGTTGACTTCGGTGCCTTCATGAGATGGTTTTGTGGAAAGTTATACCTGCTGATCAGGTTGACCTACAACTTCTCCTATAGAATCATCAGATTAGATGACTCCAAGTCTATCTCAATGGGTGAACCCGAGTGATTTAGAAATGGATAATCCATTTCAAAAACATAAAGGAGTGGATTGAAATTGTTATAAATATTAGTACTTGGAGAGCTTTCTATAGGAATAAAATCATCAAGATCATCAAAATAGAGAGAATATGCGGAATCAATCTTCTTCTTCATTGATTTCTTAGTATTATGTGAATTTGACCATTCTTTTTCTTAATTGGGATGACATTGGCCAACCAGTTGGGATATTTTTCTTCCCTATGATAAAATTGACATTGATCAATTTCTTGATTTTAAAGTGACCTATTGTTCAATTTCTAATCATATGTCTAGGATCCTACTTGATAGGGTTAACATTAGGATCTATTGCAAGTTTGTGGATTGTTATGTCAGAAGATAAATCAGACATTTCTTCATAACTCTATGCGAAGCAGTCCTTAAACTCAACTAATAACCTAACTAAGTCATTAGTTTCTTCATTCAACAAGGAACTGATGTACATTGGGCATGGATCTTCTTTTGTTCCTAAGTTGATTTCTTTAAGTTCATCAATGGTTGATCTAAATTCTTCTTCAAACTCTAGTGGTGCATCTTTGACTTCAGGCTCATTTGGGTCATCTAAAGTTTCTAAACATGCCTCCTCATAAGAGTTAGCATGATTTGAGAAGAACCTATCAATGAGTGTTTGATGACTGGTTGTCATCATTAGACCCTTGTCAATCCAAGTCCTGATCTTGATTGAGAGTTTCTGGTTTGGTTTTCCCATAATTTTTAAAGTAGTTCGACCTGTGTTTAGACCAAGTATGTGGGATTAATCTATTCTTTGCTAAGTTAATAATACAAGGAGAATACCAATCAATAGGCAGTTGTATTAAATCTTTATATGAATCATCCTCAAGTTCTATATCAACTTCTTGACTTGAGGATGATGCTCCCAACAAAACCTCTTGACATGACGTGGATGACTTGGGGCCTCCTTAACTACCAAACCTTTGACTTTGAGAGAAAGTGAGGTTAGCTAGGGTTCTCACCTGTCTTATGCATGATGATTGAATATTTTATACTTTGCTTGGAGGCGGTCTTCACCACTGCAGCTCGAGCGTCACCTCTAAAGGGACCCACTGAGAGAGGTTGGTTGGCGTGCTAACCACATGAGACTCATCCTTCGAACTGGACTCTAAGTCTATATGGATAGCGGGGGTACTCTTGTGAGCTAACCACATGAGATGCATCCTACCGGCTGGCCACCAGCAAGAAGGTCTTCCACCTCTAGAACTGCCTCTGAATTTGCTTTTTTCCTCTACCTCGTGGGGGTCAAGTCATCCTACCCATATATTCATATGGAGGAACAAACTGTGGGTATAATCTAACATCTAGCTCTACCTCTTTCTCAGTGTATGATTCTCGCTTACTAGTGCTATCTTTTTCTTTTTTCTTTTCTTTTTCTTTTTTAATTTCTTTTTATCTTTATTTTTTTTGATTTTAATTTTCACCAAGCTCATGAGAATAAACTTTTTGATTTTAAGGAAGATAGTATACTACATCTTCATAAATCTGACCTCTAACTAAGAATGGCTTCAAGTCTCTTTTGACACAATACTCGATTCCACCTCTTTTAAATTTGATGCATTGGTGCAAAGAAGATGGAATTGTATTGTTTGCATGTATCCAAGGCCTACCGAGCAAAGCAGAGAAAGATGTATCTAAATCAATGATGTATAACTTGGCTTTTATCTTATAGTTATCTATCTCTAGTAGTAATACTATAGAGCATAAAGCCCTCTCACCTTGTTCGTCGAATCCTCTTAACATCATTCGATCTCCTTAGAGTTCAGAGAGGTGATCCTCAAGTAGGAAATGATTTTTAGACTCATAATGTTCCCTTATGCACCTTGATCAACTAATATCCTGGAGGGCCTCAATCTGCCCATGTCAACTATGATGTAGAGGGGATGGTTGTGCTCCATTGTCCCCAAAAGAAGGTCTTCATCGGTGAATGTAACTCCCCGAGCTCACTTGAAAAACATGCCTCATCTCCAATAGTGGTCAGCTGAGCTAAGTATATTTCTGGATCAAGAAGGGCTTTGATCAATGACTCTCTCATCTCTTTGGATAGGACAAGGGCATCATATATGCTTAATTTAGCTGATAACTTTCTTAGGTGAGCAAGGACATTGAAGTCAACTCTAGGTTGATCCACAAGCATATCCATAGGTAGGGCATCCTGTGGAGGGGCTTCTTGAGTAGAACTAATGACTTGCTTACCCTTATCTTGAGGTGCTACCATAGGAGGTAGAACTTTGCCACTACGGGTTGACTTCAGTGACTTCATTAGATGGTTTTGTGGAGAGTTATACCTACTCATCAGGTTCACCTACAGCTTCTCCTATAGAATCATCAGATCAGATGACTCCAAGTCTATCTCAATGGGTGAACCCAAGTGATTTAGAAATGGATAATCCATTTCAAAATCATAAAGGAGTGGATCAAAATTGTTGTAATTATTAGTACTTGGAGATCTTTCTATAGGAATAAAATCATCAAGATCATCAAAAATAGAGAGAATGTAAGCTGAATCAATCTTCTTCTTCATTGATTTCTTAGATTTTGATGAAGGTATAAAGTATATATCAAGTAAAGTGAGATGAGTGAGGGATTTGGCACCTCCCCACCCTCGTCGATCGGTCTGAAGAAGCGTTGAAGGAGTTGTGGCAGCAACTATGGAAGGAGTGCTGGACTCAGTCGGTGGTTGCGCTAATGTGCTATCTTGGGTAAGTGGAAGCTATCATAGCTTTGGGCTTCTACCTCCCTCAAGTTATCTTTAGCAACTTGCAAACCTTCCTTAGAGTTAGAGGTTTGAGCTTCAGGCACCTGCAAGGGTAACTTTCTAATTTTAGAAATTATTTTCTTGGAGGCTCGGGATAGAAAATATCTCAACCTTCCTTTATCTTGAGAAGATTTCTTGTATCCCCAAGGATTACTCTAACAAAACTAGAGAGTTGTTCTAATAGGTATTCCTTAGAGATGACAATGGCACCTGACTTGTAGCTATGCTCAAACTAGTCCTTAAAGGTAAAGCAATCTTCCAAGACATGTCCTAGCATGCGGTGGTAGGGGCAATAGTTTGGATCAAGACTCTTGCCCACATCCTCCTCTAGGCTCCTGAAAATCAGGCTTCTTCAAGAGGTTCTTGAAGATCTTCCTGACTACCTCCCTTTTGAATGAATAAGGTTTATTTATTTTATCGGCAAAAGTAGGTAAGTGATAGTTACTCAGTAGTGGATAAGGATGATGCTGCTGATGATGTGGATGAGGATACTATTAAGCAGGTGGCAGTGGGGGATGTTGTGGCAACTGAGGTGTCCAATATCATGGCCAAGGTGGCAATAAAGGAGGTGGCAGAGGAGGCTACAAAGCTCGAGGTCTATCTAACTAAGCCTAGCTACGCAGCTTCTTCTTATCAACTACCGTGATTGCCCCTGTCTTTTTGTCAAATGCCTTCTACAGTCTTGGCTTGGCTGACTGATCTTGGAAATTTAATTGTTTGGCTTCTCCTTGTATACTAGTCTCTTGTTGATTAATTTCTCAAATATCTTAATGGTGAACCCTTTAAGCATGACGGCGACCAGGCCATGAATATTCTTAAGTAAAATTTTAATGCCATGTTGTTCAGACACGCTGGGTTTGCATTTCATACTTAAGTTGTGCCATCTAAGAATGTAATCAATAAGGGACTCACTAGATGTTGTTAAGCTTCTACGAGATCATCCACTGATTATCCTTTCGAGATCCAACAAATCACTTAATAAAGAGCTGCTCCAACTCAGCAAATGTCTTCACTGAACCATTGAGTAGTTCAACATACCAATCAAATGTGATGCCCATCAAGCTCCTGATGAAGAGGCAAAATAAGAGTGCATCGTTGCCACCGGTATTACAACATCCGGCTCTTAAATGTGTTATGTGCTATCGGGGGTTCCCACTGCCATCAAAAATTTTGAAGGCTTGAGACACAAAGCCCTTAGGGTATTGGACACCATCAAATTCCTTATGGTATGGCTATCCTTTGGAACAGATGAACCACCTTGGGCTTGGGCCAATGCATTCCTCACTTGTTGCTCCACCATGTGTTTGATGTCTTTTTCATACATGGAGGTGCTATCCATCACCTTCATATGTAAGCTACCATTGTCTCCCTCTATAGGAATGCATCTAGGATGATCTAGAGTGTGTGCCAACTATGCTCTGTCAGCCACTATGGGAGAAGGCTATGAAACTGGAGTTGAATTCTATAATGCTAACACTACTGCCATCAACTCTTCGATCTTCTTCCCTATTTGATCAATATGGTCATTCCTCTATATAAGCTGATGGAGGAGGTGTTGAATTGAATGGACGACATTATCCTCTTCAACTACAATACCTTCTTGACTATGTTGATACCTTTGAAGTGACCCCCTAGTATCGACCATGTGAACTTTAGTCGAATCCTCGAGGAGATCATCTTAATATGGATCAAAACTGACCTTTCCCTCCTCACAAAGTGATCGGTCACTCCCTAGAAGCTCCCTCTTCTCTACAAAGATTTATGACAAAATCTCATCAAGGATCCTCACTACATATAAATATGTGGGGTGGAGAGGTTGTGCTCACTAATAGAGATACACTTAACCGCCTATCACCGGAGTCGCTCAGAGGGTCATGACTGCTGGAAGAAATATGCTCATGACTGCTCATGGGTGAAGTAGTGTCCTTAGGGAGATCCACTGCCATGGGGACTACAGAACTATCCCCTTCCCCTTCTATAGCTGCTGCTGTCACTAGCTCTGATAGTGGTGGTAGTGGTGGTAATGGTGGTATGACTACGACATTGCGAGGTTGCCACTCCTTCTTCACCAAGACTGAAGCATGAGGTCGAGTAGGTGAACTCATTCTCACCTAATTCAGTGGAGTACATGAAGTCGGATCATTTGGCTATAGTCAAATCGCCAAGGGGACTTTCTTCTCAAATACTTTCTTATGTGCTTTTATAGGCACAGTGGATGGTAGGACCTGAACTGGTGATGGTGGGCGAGGAGTGGATTGGTGTGATGGAGATAACACCAGCTTTACCCTCATCGGGGCTTTCCCCCTACAACTGGTGGTACCTATCAACACTATTCTATCAGTCCTATCGGCCCTGGTGGCCCAATGATTGGGAAAATCAACTAGAGTGGGCCGCCGAATCTCACTCACACTCCACTAAACTCTTGTGGCCTCTAATGCTCTATCACTCTGTGACACGGTAACACTCACGATGTTAGACTTCAAGTCAAATAATGTGCCAAACTCTAAACATCTATGTGCCACCTACCATAATATAAACCGGCATAGACTTCCTCCCCTCCCAGCCTCATGGCATGTAGGAGGTGGAGGTAATGCAGTTATCCTCTGATAGTCCTCCTCTCTATATGATGCAGAGAGGGAGTGGAACTAGTTGCTATTCAGCAATGGGGAAACCTTGTAGGGGGAACCTTTCTCTACAATGTGGGATGCAACATCCATCTCCTGGGTCGCACGCTTATGGTATGATCTTGACTCTGTTGTGCCAGTGTGTGTGGCATTGTGTGGAGCAAGGCGGTGTGAGAGCTATATTACCTCGAGATGGGAGGCTATCTCCGATAGCCTTCCCTTAAAGGGGACCAACGAGGAAGTGCAGCACCTGATGGGAACAACTGTGAGTAAGAACTGATTGGCAGCTCTCCTTCCTCTTTAGGAAAGGATACTCAGTGTTAGAAGGCAGGTCGATGCGGGCTCCCTCGAATCCCCGACCAAAGAATACTAGATGAGTGGGATTAGTCTGAGGGAGGATGGCCTAATCTAAGGCCAAATCCATCCCAAATGAAAAAGTGAACACAAACTTCTGAGAGGCCATGTGTGAAAACTGCAAAGACTGTACTGACTGCCCTAAGTTGTATGTCTGTACTTGTTGAAATATAACTTGTATCAGATTTTTGCCTTGATATTTGTTCCACACAAGTAATAGAAGTTTGAAGTTTTGAACCCACACTCAAAAATTCAAATATGTTAAGTGGGGTTCATTGGAGAGATTTAGATGTTTTGGAGGAGAGTCTTTTGCCATTTGATTTTTGATTTTAGAACCCATACTCAACCAATTTAGATAGGTTGGTAAGGTTCAAAAATTTGAGGAGAGATTTCTTTCTTTTAGGAGATTATTTATGTTTTATGTTTCTTGTTTGAAAATATGGATAGTTTGAAAGAACCTCTACTTAGCAATTTTGGGTATGCGAAGAAGAGGTTGTGATTATGTGTTTGAAATATTTTTTGCTTGTGAAGATTTGATTGTGTGATATTTTGATTTAGAAATGGGGCTTCCTACTTAACAAATTTGGTATGTTAAGTAGGGGCCACATTTGTTTGATTTAGGAAATTTGTTTTTCTTTGAAGATAGAAGTCCCACTTAACAAATTTGGTATGTTAAGTGAAAGCCCCAAATCTATTTGAGATATGTTTCTTTTCCTTCAAAAATGAGACTCTCACTTAACAAATTTGGTATGTTAAGTGAAAGCTCAAGTGTGGTTGATATGAAATATTGGATCCTTATTTAACAAATTTGGCATGTTAAAATAGGGATCAAATGTGTGTTGAAAAGAGACCCTCACTAAACAAATTTGGTATGATAAGTGAAAGCCAAAATGTATTTGATATGTTTTTGAAAATGGGACTCCACTTAACAATTTGGCATGTTAAGTGGAAATCAAAGTATGATATGACTTGAGAATGGGATTCCCATTTTAACAAATTTGGTATGTTAAGTGAGAATCAAATATGGCATGGTTATGTGTTTCTTACTTAACAATTTTGATGTGTTAGATAGAACCAAACATATGTTTTGAAAATGAGACTCTTGCTTAGCAATATTGGATATGCTAAGTGAAAGCCTAAAAATATTTTTTTCCTTCAAAATGAGACTCTCTCTTAACAAATTAGAATTATTAAGTGAAATTCAAATTTTATGTTTTGGAAATGAGACCCCCACTTAACAAATTCAAATTGTTAAGTGAAGGTAAAGTTTATATTTTGTAAATGAGACTCTCACTTAAAAAATTAAAATTGTTAAGTGAAAGTCAAATTTTATGTTTTGAAAATGAGACCCCCACTTAACAAATTGAAATTGTTAAGTGAAGGTAAATTCATGTTTTGAGAATGAGACCCTCACTTAACAAATTGAAATTATTAAGTGAATATCAAATTCATGTTTTGAAAATGAGACCCCCACTTAACAAATTGAGATTGTTAAGTGAAGATCAAATTTTATGTTTAATTCAAATAGAGATTCTCAGTTAACAAATTCAAACTATTAAATGGGAAGCAACATGACATGATTTTCTTTTGAAAAGAACATCCATGTAGCAATCATGTAAGGGTTTTGATTTTGTGATTTTGTTGGTTTCTTGAAAGGTGCTTTTTGAAAGTGTTATTTTCTTTATGAAAAGAGTTATTTTCTTTAAATTTTATGATGAACCTTGCCTCACCAAGCTAGTGGTGAGGAGGTTCTAAATTTTTATTATCTCCTCTTTTATTGATAAATTTTATTTTGACCTATTGGGGAACCCAACAAGGGTTTCAAAACCTACACGGAGTGAGGTCCTAAAGGCTTAAGGATGTTGGCTAACTTTGCTTAAGGATGAAATAAGCTAAGTGCCACCAAAAACAAAGATTGTCTCAGAATCATATAAAACACAAGTCCACTATCGATGCTTGGAGACAACAATCATCTACTAGAGATGGAGAGAGGAACCTTCCCAGAGTTGCCAAAAAAATTCGTAGTGTTTATTTTCTTTATGTTTGTGTGTGTTTGTATGAGGGATACCACATAGATCCACAGATGTACTTATTAAGGTGATTAGGAATGATATTTAGGAATAGTATACTATCTCAAGAGATAGAATTCACTACCCTATAATGGACCTAATCACCTGATAAGGACTCCTAAGGCATGATGGGTCTTCAGATATACCGGGGATTTTTCCCCTACTTTACATGGAAAAGTAAAGCAAGGTTTATTTAAACCAGGTTCATTAAGTTTCCTATGGAGGCAAGCCTCCATAGTTAATTAAATCTTAAGGGAAATGAATCCCTTAAGAATACTCTCGATTAAAGTAGTTGATTGTTGTCTCCAAAGAATTTAAAGATATGTCAATCAAAGGATTAGTTGTATTTTTGAAAATCAAGTGGGGAGAGATCAAAAGAGGAGAGTTCTTATCAAATCAAAGGAGATGAGTAGGGATTGCTCATGATACTAGGAAGTTTAGTGAGCACTCCAATCTATCCTATGGTTGGGCTTTATACATTAAGATTTAGAAGATTTATTTATTTTAGTTGAATTTTTATTAGAAATCTAGGACTTATAATTCTACAATACAAGATTGTGGAAATACCTAAGAGGTGAGGATTTATTCTTGTAGCCCACAAAGGAAAATAGTAACCTTAGATCTTAAATCTAGGAGCTTTGGAGAGGACCAATGCACGACTTAAATCTAAGGAGAAAATGGGTATATGGTTTCCTCCACAAGAAAGAGTAAACCACCCGACTGTTGGACTTATTATCATTTAGAGTGGTAGCCAGCTAACTCCCCCTATGCTTTAAATCTATGTAGGCAAGTCATATGCTTTGCAAGATGATTAGGCTATTATTAATTTAGAAAAGAAACTAACCTTAAACTCACTCCCTAAGAGACTAGATCAAGAAGGGCATGAGTAATGACTTACATCAAATGCAAATTTTGTCAAGTTTAATTTAATTTTTGGACTTTTATTTTGACACATGCTATAGTATTTTGTATGCTTAAATGCATGAGAAATTGATTGTAGGCTAAATCATGAGAGAAAAGGTGTCTTTCCATCAAAGGCTCTTAAAGGTTAAGCCTTTATTCCCTGGCATAGATGGAAGCCCTCTCTTAGCAAGAGTGGAAGAATATGACATGCATTATATTATACATTCATTCATCTAGCTAAGGGGTTGCTAAAAATTTTGTTATCTTGATTTAATTCCTAGGCTTTTATGTGAGGTAATGAATTATTTTAAAATTTGAGTTATGAGTTATTAATGGGATAAAAATTTTATTTTTTATCCTCGGAGCCTAATCGCATCTAAGCCACACAGCAATCACCAATCATAAAGAAACTATGAAAAGGCATGTTATTTCTAATGCACAAGCTAAACAAATCATCACACAATTTTATAAAGCTATCACAAAAGAATAAAAGGTCAGTGCAATCGAGCACCGCCATACAAACTGAACAAAAATTTGGGTAGCCGAGCTCTACCCTTATACATCCTGGTATAATGAAAGAATAAATTATAATTATGAAGTGATAAGTGTTATGGGTCTTCCTTCTTCATCCTCCATTCTTCACTTCTTGTCCTTCATTCCTTCACCTTAATTTGCTCCATTTCTTCCTTTCTTTTGGTTTGATCAGGATGTAGTTTTCTCCAAAGCATCACATGGTCATATAACCAATGTTCACATTAATCCCCATAACACTTATCCTAGTCTTAATGTAGAATTACATTAAAAGAAGAGAAGTAAATATAGTTACACCGACAAAATAAATGTTAGATAAACACACCATACAACCCAAGTAGTTATAGGAATAATTTGGACTTAGAACCCCACACATGGGTAACCAAGTCAACCTATCCTAACTTGGGCTATGCTTAGGGGCTAAGCAACCTACACAGTAAAAAGTATTTATACTTTTATTACAGCGGCCCCTTTAAGCACAACCCCTGCATAGAACATGATTAGGCTAATATTAGCCTAACATTCAAGCTACGCACACACACCCTAGCATCCAGTCTAAAACAATATATCACAAAACTAAACATTCATCAAACCATGCACCACACAAACATAAAGCTAGAAATGATGACTTAGCCTAATGTGCATGTGTTAGAGCTTGTGTGGGATGTCCTAACTAGGCTTTAGGGTTATAACTTGCTAAGTATGAGGGATTTTCTTTATTAATGATTGATTTTCCTTTAAGTGGTTTAGTTGATTTGGAGATTTTTACTTAATATTTTCTTTTGTTACATATAGCCTACACTTAGCAACTAAGTGATATAAAGAGAAGAAAGAGAGGGAGAATCTCTCTTTTATTCTTACCTTAAGCAATTTCTAAGGTAAATTGATTAATGAATTTTTATTAGTGAATGGTTTATTATGTGTTTTAATTAACCCTAAGTTTAGATTCATTCTAAATATCCCTATTCAATAAAAGGAACCTTAGGCTTAGTTAGGGTGGATTACTATCACATAACACACACTCATTCATTTCTTTCCATCATGTATACCATGCATATGAATAATCTTAGGCATACATATACTAACAATGCAAATCTTAGCATGCTTTCTTGATGAATGCAAAGAAATGTATTTTGAAATTTAAGTATTTCATTTGTTAATTGAATCATGAATGCATGTCTTTCTTATGTATAAAAGAGTAATTTTTCATTCATTAGCTAAATACACATCCACATGTATAAAAGTTATAAGTGAGTATGGCGCCATTATTTCACCAGGGGCATAAGGTACAAGACTTACTTAGGGCTACTTAAAGCCTCACAGCCCCGGGATGTCTAGACTATTATACCACTTTTTTTAGATACATGTAAATGTGTGAACAACTACAAGGATAAGAAAATTCATGCAAAAATTATATTTTATTTATTTGATTTTTGATTCTTTATTCACTGGCCACATCACACATGCATATGTATGAGAGTTTTAAGTGAGTATGGCACCATTATTTTCTACACCAGAGGCATAAGTTTTAAGTGAGTACGATGTGAATATAAATGAGAATATAAATGGGTTGTGAGAAAATTTCATGAATTTAAATTGATTTAGATTTGATTTTGGCTAAGTCCATGAAGGAAAATCTAAGGACTTAAGAAAGATCTTGAACTTGAGATTTCAATCATAAGCTTTAATCATTTGTTTCAATCATGGATTTCAATCATTTATAATTGGCTTGAGTTTGGAGAATATCAATTAAGTTGAAATTGATTTAAGTTTGACTTGAAGGAAGGAAATGATGAATTTGGTTCGAGCTACAGGGTAGGTAAATTTTCATAACACCCCTAAGGCATGACCTATTCCTATTGCTAACTCTTCTAAGTCTTTAGGGCTAGGTTGAGTGTCCACCTAATCACTAGATGTGTCTTAAGACTAAGGATCTCTTAAAATCTAAGAGATGTCCTATATCTAAGATGAAGGGGTTGAGGCTCATCCTAAAAATGAGGTCAATAAAAGGCACCCAATAGGTGTCGTGTGACTAACACGGAACACCACACATATTATTGTTGACCAAAATGATCAACACCACCAAACAATCATAAGCACCAATAGAGACGATCTACTCTTAACTCGAGGTGTAGAAGGAATCCAGAGCTTAATGTGACTCTACTTATGTCAAGGACATAAGAGAGGAAGGAGGAATCCACTAGAGGTAGAGTATGTGAACTTTCCACTAGGTTAGCAGGTTTAAGTTATCCATAAGAAGATGAGAGGTTTGATTGGATTTGAGTTTCATTGGGGAGAATTTGATTTGTTTAATTAAATCCCATGATGAGAGAGGGTTAAATTTATTTTATATTTTTAATTTTGGATTTTGAAATTGACTCTATTGGTTTGTGATTGATCATGAGTAGGAGCCATGGAGGCCTAAACCTAACTCAGATTAACCAATCCAAAGAGATAGTCTACTAACCACATAGTAGGACTAACCGACCAAAGGGATATGCCTTTCGGTGTGCAATGGTCAAGTTAGAAAGAAAGCACAGGACTAACATCTTCCAAAATAAGGAACCATGGTTGATGTCAACAATCCTAGACGACTATTGAGTGAACGCTGCTGGGGGATTTGAATCAACTCAAAGATAGTCAAAGATTAATTTATTTTTAATTTATTTTGAAGGATTCTATAGTTTGTGGTGGATTATACTGAGAAGAATCTTATATTAGCTTAGAGCTATCTCAGATTTATTGAACCAAAGGGAGTAGCTTCCCGACCAATGGGAGAACTATCCAACCAAAGGAGTGCCTTTCAATTTGTAATGATCAATTTAAGGGAAGAAAGCTCGGGGACTCACATCTTCCACTATCAAAGATCACTGGGGTGATCAGTTGCTTTGGGCAACAAATTGAACCTAAACTAGGGCTGACTGTTAGTTTGCGACATCATGCTAGAAAGAATGCGTCATAGACTTACATCTTCCACAGCAAAATGACTATCGGGGTAACCTACTTGTGGAAAATGGATTAAACCACCTAAGAGGGACTATGGAGTGAGTATCGACCTAGGGATTATCTCAACTCAGGCAGCCAGGAAATTCTTATAGGGAGTTATGCTGACACCGCCCTAATGATAGGATGCCTGCCTGGGAAAAGGGGCCCTTTGGAGGCTTGAATTCCTAATCCACAAGTGAATTAATTATTTGTTTGTTTAGTTTTCTTTAATGTGGACCATGTTGATTTGTGAGGGATCAAACTAAGAAGGACCTTATATCAGCCTAGACTTACTCGATTTACTAAACTAAGGGAGAATCTACGCTTTCGCTGAATAAATTATCAAACCACAGGGGTGGCTGCCAGGAAAGGGGGACTATCCAATCCAAGAGTGACACAGGTAGTGTCTAAATAGGGTTGCAAATGACGTGATCTAAATAGATTGCCCGCAGGGAGAGAGGGTCGCTAAGGGCTTCATCCAAAATCCTAGAGAAGATGACATGGCTAATCATATGTCAAATAAGTATTCGGGGTCCAACTCAAAAAGAAAGCATGGGGACTCACCTCTGCTAAGAGTGATGTCTACTGGGTGAGTCGATATTAGCATAGTAAACATTAACCAACCTAATGTACCCATCAATTTGCAACAATTAGCCTAGTAAGAAAGCTCGTGGACTCACATCCTTCTATAGCAGAATTGATTGCTGGGATAGTCTGTCTTTGGCTTGACAGGTGTTATCCGACTTAGAAGCCCAATGGTGAATGACACTTGGGGGGGATATCAACTCAAATCAAGAGAATGAGCCTTTAGGGGAGAAAGCTTTCCCAAATCAAATATACTAATTCATACTAACAAAGCTCATTGGTTTGCAATGGTCAAGTTAGGAAGAAAGCAAGGCAACTCACATCTTCCAACAAATGACCACTGGGGTGGCATACTAGCAAGGTAGCATGTAGACCAACCTAGAAGCTAATGAGTAAGTGTCACAGGAGGTTTGCTCCCACATCAAAATAGCCTGAGATAAAATATTTATGTTTATTTTTGTGATTATGTTAAAGGGAATAGGATGCCTCTTGGGTTATCTCACACCTACCTTAAACACGCTAGGCAATTTGATGAAGTGGTGCCATGGGTGGCAAATGAGAATTCCCATTAAGAAAGGATGCACTTGGGTCCTCTCACACTTAACTTAGTTGTGCTAATTTGAATAAGATGCCTCTTGGGTTCTCTCACACTTATTCTAATAACATCAGAAAAATGTGTTTGATTGTGTTTGTGTTTGTGTTATAAAAGAGGGATAGGATGCCTCTAGGGGACTCTTATACCTACCCTAAACACATCATGGTGGATTCGTAAGATAAATAAACAATGCTTCGAAAGAAGAGAAGCGTTGATGAAATGGAATCATATTTTTGTTGATTAATAGAATTATTTTCAAACATGATTTTTATGGATAATTTTTCTTCAAATAGAGCCCATTAATTGGAAGCATCGGGTGTTCCCCTTTACAATCAATAAGCTGATAAGATCCTCCTTGGTAGGCCTTCTCTATAACATAGGGGCCTTCCCAAGTGTGTTTAAAGTTGCCTCCCATCTTTCAAAGGGCAACAATTGGTCTCCTTCAGACTAACACAATCTTCTACACGGAAAGACCTAGGGTGAACCAGCTTGTTGTGAGCTTGAATCATTTTGGCCTTGTACAACTCGAGGTTCTAACACGCCCGTAGGAGACTCTCCTCCAAATCTTTGAGCTCTTCTAATCGCAACTGGCATTATGCTCTGTAGTGATTTTGTTACGCAATTCTATCCTTAGTGACGAGAGTTGAACTTCTAAAGGTAGAACAGCTTTGACCCAAACACTAAGGAAAATGGGGTAGATTGATTTGGAGTTCGGCATGTGGCACGGTTGGCCCATATGGCTTTATCTAACTGCTCATTCCACTGCCTCTTATTATCATCAAGAGTCTTCTTTAGTATTTAGATAGAATTTTGTTGAATGCTTCCTCTAAGCCATTTTCTCTGGGGTTATAGATGGTGAAGCATCTCCAATCTATATTGTATCTTCTGGCGAAGCTGTTGATCTTGGTGCTTTTGAATGCAGTACCATTATCAAATATAATTCATTGAGGCACCCTGAACCGATATACAATATGGTTCTTAAAAAAGCGAATCTTGGTTGCCTCTCAGTGGGATTGCTCACTTGGAAAAAAGTGGTGATAGCTAAGATGAATCAATGAAAGAAGGAGGATCGATCGAACCCACAATGTAGGTACCCCAACACTCAAATGGCCATGAGGCTAATGTAGGGTGAATGTTGATGTGGGACCACACCGTGTACGACAACGATGGCATCTCCCCTACAACCATGCGTCATCATCGAAGGAGTATCCTAGTCTCTTGATCTTCATCTTCATCTTCGGACTAGATTGGTGTGCTCTGCATAGACCTGAATGTACCTCATTTACAATACCACGAGCTTCATGTTTATCTAAACAATGTAATCATATTTGATCAAAGGACCAACGATACAGGGTGCCATCAACGAGAGCATAGGAGAGAGCTCTCTGTTTCACCTAATGGGCTTATGACTTTTCTTGAGGTAGGTCACCAGTGTTCAAATAATCTATGAACGGTTGCCTCCAATCCAGCTCTTTGTCCTTATAGGCAATGACAACCTCCCCTTCAAGAGAAAGTCTCTCAATGAGTTCAGCATCAATAAGGAATAAGACTTATTTATTTTAGATCTTTATTAGAATGGACACATCTTCCAAACATGTCAATTCTTTGGCAAGTTTGGCCAAAGCATCTGCTAATGTGTTCTTTACTCAAGGAACCTTGTAGATGGTGACTTCAGGGATTTGGGTCAACAGCTTCATGGTATAATCATGGTAATGATGAAGCTTGGGTTTGAGAACCTTGTAGGAACTGAGAATCCCCAAAGATTTTGATGCTCTTGACACTTATTGTGATGGCTAACTCTAGACCGAAAATCAAAGCCTCATACTTGGCTTCATTATTGGTGTAAGGGTTGGAAAGATAGTATGAGAATCTTATCACATCACGATCTAGAGTTAGGAGAACTATTCCTACCCCTGCCTTTCCTGGAAGAGTAGATCGTGGTGCTTCCCCTTTATGAAAAGAAGCTACACCATCAAAATACATCTCCCATCAGTGGTTATCAATCTCCCCTAAGTTCATGATTTGTTCATCAGGGAGATCATCACTAAGCAGAATCAAGAAGTGGGTGTCTACTAAGAAATCATGCTTATCATTTTATCATAGGGGTACAATATGATATCAAACTGTGAGAGAATCATGGACCATAGTGCCAAATGTCCGAATAGCATTGGCCATGTCATGAGATAATGTAGTGGATTGATTCTGGAAATCAAGTTCACCTTATGAGAAAGCATGTAGTGCTGTAGCTTTTGGGATGTGAAGATCAAAGGTAGGCAATGTTTCTCAATAGGTGGATAGTTTGCTTCAGTGAGAATCAAGTGACTGCTGAGGTAGTAGAGAGCACTCTCCTTCCCTTTGTCATTGGTTTGGGCCAACAAAGCACCGAGAGAGTCATCCAATGCAGTAGTGTAGAGGATGAGTGGCCTGCCTGGGATAGGGGCTGCTAGAACTGACGACTTCACCAAATACTGCTTGATATCTTCAAAGGCATGTTGATAATTGTCATCCCACTTGAACTTGGAATCCTTTTGACAAGTCTTTGAGAATGCATCTCCTCGATAGGTTGGAAATAAAGCATCTTAGATATGCCAATCGTCCTTGGTAAGATCTGAGTTGAGTTAAACTTTTAGGAGGTGATATTTCTAAGATAACTTTAATCTTTTTAGGATCTATCTCTATTCATTAGTGTCGGACAACAAACCTAAGGAATTTCCCTGAAGCTACTCCGAATGCACACTTTAGGGGATTCATTTTGAGGTTATATTATCTTAATCATTCAAAAACTACTCTCAAGTCAAAGAGATGGTCTTACTTTTCTCTGCTCTTGACTACTAGATCATCAATATAGTGCTCAACCTGATGATGGATGAGTTCATTGAAGATCTGAGTCATTGCATGGTATGTAGCACCTTTAAGGCCGAAGGCATGACTATAACAATAAATTTGGTTTCAAAAATAGTGTTTATTTCATCTCGGGGACTATCTTGATTTGGTTATAGCGGATGATCCATGAAAGAAAACATGAGATGAGGCAATGTCCACCATTAATTCTAGTATAGGAAGAGGAAACTCATCCTTAGGACATTTTTTGTTTAAGCCCCTGAAATCGATGCATATAAGAATTTGGTCATTCTTCTTCTTAATTGGGATGACACAAACAACGGGATATTTTTCTTCCCGATGAAATCAACCATCCATTTCTTGACTTCATAAATGACTAGTTGTTTAATTTCTAATCGTATGCGTCTAGGAGCTTGCTTGATAGGGTTAGCACTGGGATCTATTAATGGCTTGTGGACTTCTACGTCGAGGGATCCGCATCTCTTCATAACTCCATGCAAAGCTCCTTAAACTTCGTCAATAGGCTAACTAAGCCATTGGTTTCTTCTTCATTCGAACGATGTATCGGCATGGTTTCTTTCCAGGTTGATTTCTTTAAACTTGTCAATTGTTGAATGAATCTCCTCTTCAAATTCTAGAGGTGCATCTTTAATATGAAGATCATCTGAATCATCTAAGGTTTCTATACACACATTCTCATAAGAGTTGGTGTTGTGTGAAAAGAATCTATCAGACTCCAAATGATTGGTAACAATTAAGCAGTAATCACTATCATTGATTAGACCCACTATACCAAATCTTAGTTCTGCTCTTGATTATGCTTCCCTGCCTGTATTATTCCATAGCTTCTCAAAATACTCTGACCTGTGTTTGGACCATGTATAAGGGACCAAACCTTTCTGTATAAGATTATGAACACAAGGCGAGTAAAAGTAAAATGGTAATTCCATTAATTCTTTATATGAATTCTCCTTAAGTTCTACATCAACTTTAGGACTTGAGGAGGATGATCCTAAAAAGAACCTCTTCAACTTCATATCACTAGAAGACTTAGGGCTTCCTTAACTACTAAACCTTCAACTTTTTAGGGTGAAAGTGAGGTTAAATCTAAGGTTCTCAACTGTTACCTGATAGTTTTAATACATCTGATTCGAATACTTTGCTTTGTCTGGAGGCCCAATTTTTTGTATGTGCTCAAGTGTCACCTCAATGAAACCAGGGGTTGGGCTATGTTAATCACATTAGACTCATCCTCCAGATTCCAAGTCTATGTGAATAGTAGTACTCCTATGAACTAGAACATAACCCCTGTCATGGCTAGGGTCTTCCACCTCTGAATTGCCTTTTGTTTATCTGCCTCTACACGGTGGAGGTTAGTCATCCTACCCACATGTCCATATGAAGGAATGAACTGTGGGTGGAATGTGATATGTGGCTCTATTTCTTCTTCAATTCCCCCTTTCTTGTTCACTTGGATTTTCACTTTTTTTCTTTTTCTTTTGCTTTTTTTTTCTTCATTTTATTTTTCTTTTGAATTTGACATTTGTCCAAGTTCACAAGAAAAGGTGTTTTGAGGAAGATAGTAGGTCACATCCTCATATATCTCAACCTCTCTAAATGAAAATGGCTTTTCATCTCCTTTGACATAATACTCAATCCCATCCTTCCTGATCTTGATGCATTGATGGAGGGATGATGGAATTATCTTGTTTTAATGTATCCAAGGCCTACTGAGCAAAGCAGTGAATGAAGTATTCAAATCAATGATATAAAACTTACTTTGTTCATTGAATCCTCTCAACAACATCTGATCCCCTCAGAGTGTGGAGATGTTGATTCTCAAATAGGCATGGGTCTTTAGACTCATAATGTTCACTGATGCACCTGGATTGACAAGAACTCTGGCTAGTCTGAATCTGCCCATGTCAACTGTAATGTAGAGGGAATGGTTGTGCTTCAATTCCCCGAGAAGTAGGTCTTCATCTGTGAAAGTGATCCCCTTGGCTTCTCTGGAATAATGTGCCTCCTCACCAATAGCGATCAGCTGAGCTAAGCATATCTCAGGATCAATGAGAGCCTTGATTAAGGATTCCTTCATCTCTTTGGATAATATAATGGCATCATATATGCTTAGCTTAGATTGCAACTTTCTTAGGTGAGAGAGGACATTGTAGTCCACCTTGGGCTGATCCTCCATAAGCATATCCAAGGGTGGAGCATCTTGTGGAGGGCTTCATCCTCCAACCAATGACTTGTTTCCCTCTATCTTGAGGTGCTTCCCTAGGAGGTAGAACCTTACCACTACGGAGGTTAACTTCGGTGATCTCTTGTGGTAGGGTAATGGAAGATTATATCTGCACATCAGGCTCACCCGCAGCTTCTCCTATGGGACCCTCAGAATCGAATGATTCCAAGTCTATCTCAAGAGGTGAACCCACCCGTAGCATTCAAAGTAGGAAAATCCAACTCTAAATCAGAAAAAAGAAGATCAAAATTATTATAGTTGTTGTTTAGACTTGAAGAGTTATTAGGAATAAATTCAGACAACCCATCAGAAGTGACACATATGTAATTCTAGCTAACTTTATTCTTCAATTTCTTGAATTTGATAGGAGGTACAAAGTAGAAATCAAGTAAAGTTAGAGGGGTGAGAAATTTGATGCCCTCATCCGCTGATACTAGATGTCTACTATAAGAAGAAAAACTAGCTAAAGTAGCGGTAGTCACTGATGTGGTAGCTACAATGGTGGACTAGAGGTTGGACTTAGTCGGTGGTTGCGCTACTAGGCTATCCCGGTGACACATGTTGTTGTTGCTGCTACTGTTGAGCTCCCCCTTTTTCTTGAGTTAGCTCTGGAAATTTATAAACCTTCCATGATGTTGGAGGTTTAAGCTGACTAAGGCACCTATAAGGAAAGTTTCTTGATTTTTTGAATAATCTTTTTAGAGGTTTTGGATAAGGAGATATCCCAACCTTCTTTGGTTTTAGAAGGATCTCAAGTATCCCCAAGGATTACCCTAATGGAACTAGATGGTTGTTCCACAAGATATTCCTTTGGATAATTATAGCAGCGGTCTTGAAGCTATGTTCAAGCCAGTCCTTAAATGTAAAGTAATCCTCCAAAACATGACCTAGCATACGGTGGTAGGGATAAAAGTTAGGATTATGGCTTTTTCCCACTTCCTCTAGTCTCCTAGGTTCAGGTAGCTAAAAATCAAGCTTCTTTAAGAGATTCTTAAAGATCTTCCTGATTACCTCCCTCTTAAATGAATAAGGCTTATTGAGTTTATCCAAAAGAGTAGGTGAACCATAGCTATTGGCGGTGGGTATGTATCACTACTATTGATGATGTGGCGTGAGGAGAGGCATGCAGGCCTTGGGTATGTGGCGGTAGGCCACCTCAGTGGTGGTAGAGGAGGTGGAAGCGACGGTTGTAGAGCACGTGGTCTTTCAAGCTATTCTCTGGCCAACTGTTTCCCCTTTTCCACTACTATCACTCCGATCTTCTTCTCATATACCTTCTACGGCTTCAGCTTTGTTGGTAAATCTGGATAAGGTATCTGTTTGGCTTCTCCTTGTAAACTAGCTTCCTTGTTTATTAATTTGTCAAAGGTTTTGATGGTGAAATCTTTGAGCATGAAGGCAACCGGGCCATGGATATTCTTAAGCAGAATCTCAATGGTGTGCTATTCAGACAACTACAGTTTGCATTTCATACTCAAATTATGCCATCTGAGAATGTAATCAACAAGAGACTCACCAGGATTTTGTTGAGCCATAACAAGATCGCCAACAGTGACCCTTTGTTGAGCTCCAGCAAAGATTTTGATAAAGAGTTGCTCGAACTCAACAAAAGTCTTTACTGAACTATTGGAAAGTTTAGCATACCAATCAAAAGTTATCTCTAAGCTACTAACAAAGAGATAGAAGAGTAAAATCTGCCACCATCATTGCAACAACTTGCTCTAAAATACATGATGTGCTCTCGGGTTCTCCCATCAAAACTCTTAAAGGAAGGTGGCGCATGAAACCCTTAGGATATTGGATTGCATCAAATTCATCTGGGTAGGTCTACCCATTGGAACTCATGATCCTCCTCAAGCTTAAGCCAATGTTTCCTTCACCTATTGTTCAACCATGGACTTGATATCTTTTCTTATATAGAGGTGTTATCCACTACCTTCCTATACATGCTAGTGCTACCTTTCTCTACTGGAGGTAAAGTCTGGCTGGGTCCAAGACATGCACCAACTTTGTCTAACTAGTCTCAGCTATGGTAGGATGAACTGCTGGAGCTTGGTTCTACAATGCTAAGACACCTGCTAATAGATCCTTGAGCCTCTTCTCCATCATATCTATCTTTTCATCTTTCTGCTTTATTTGTGCTAGGAGGTGTTGGACCGAGTGGATTGTGTCTTCCTGCTCGTCCTTAAAACCTTCCATAGTCTGCTGCTCTCTGACTAGGGATCCCCTAGTATCTACCATGCAAAACCATGCTGAGTCTCCCAAAAAATCATCTTAATTGGGATCAAAGCTGATCTTCTCATCAGACCAATCACATCCTAGGATCTCTTTTTTCTCCATGAAATAATGAGCTACTATGTCATCTAGAGAATGATCTCGAGACTGGTAAAAATGACTTTAGTTGACCGGTGGTGGGATCAACATCATGCACTATGAGGCACCGGACCTCCCTCACTAGAATCAACCCTGATTGTACTCACGGAAGATATACACTCGATTGTCCTTTGACTATGTGACACTCTAAGATCAATTATTGTTGGTGCAACTGGGTTGCCACCTTCTCCCTCTGCAACTGCTATAACCATCTCTATGTTCTGCTGTGGTGGTGATGAAGGGATGACCACTATGCTTTGGGGTCGCCATTCCTTCCGCACAGAGGTGAAGGTCGAGCAAAAGAGCTCAACCTGCCAGGTGTTGTAGATGGAATAGGATCCCTTGGACCGATCACCAGGGGTCCTCTTCTCTGTGGCCTTCATGGCCTTTGGCAGAACTGGAGATGTTGAAACATGAACGATGGTGGATGGGGGTAGAGTGGTGTGGTGGAGACACCACTGACTCTCTCAGAATAAGAGCTCTCCTCCTATGATGGGTAGTCCCGTGGCGAGAATCATGCGCATGATGCGGGTAATCGATAGAAAATTAATGCGTCGGCCGACTATCGATTAAACCTCTGCTTCTCTTGGTTAGTAATATTAATTGTGGTATGGGCCACCCTAGCCCTCTATTGCTGAAGATGCTACCCATGCAACGGGGGATAACAGATCTCAAATTAAATTGAGCCATGGACTCAGATCGTTCATAGGATCCGCCAACCTAGCATAGAATTGAACGGAGGCTGGCATAGGACCTCTTACTCTGACTAACTGGTGCTGAAATTGAACCGCTGATGGAGGTGATGTAGGGATCCTCCTAGCATCCTCTCTGTCAAATCCAGAGAGAGGATGGAATGGGTTCACTATAACCAGCGGGGAAATCAAAGTGGGCAACTCCTCAATATGCACCACCCTCCATCTCCTAGCGTCTGGTATGGTACCTTCATGTGGTTTTTGTTCCTCCTTTTATTCTTGGTGGGGTGAGCTGAGTAAGAGCTAGACCTGACCTCAAAAGCAGGGGAGACAATCCCTGAGATCAGGGGAGCCTTCCCCTTGGAAGGTGCTAATGAGTGGGTGCTAGCCTCACTAGGGTAGTATGGGAAACACCAGGCCTCACAAACATTGGTGCGTCTAGGAACCACCAGTTCCTTCCTCGTTAATGAGGGAATAATAAAATCTGATGGCATGTCAATATGAATGACTTACGCCCGATCCTGCTCACCTAATAGTGGTGAGGGAGTGCCCTCCTCAGTAAACCTCACTCAAAACCTCATCCAAAATGAATGAGGTGGGCATAATCAGAGCAGGGAAGGCTAGCCTAATCCAGGGCCAAGTCCATCCCATGGGAAAAGGTGAAAACATACTTGGGCGCTGCCATTTCTATCAACTGAAACCTGAATTGAGACTGAAACTAAAACTATCGCTGAATGAGAGTCTACAATGTTGAAAATAAACTTAAATAAGACTTTTGTTGATTTTGAATTTTGAATTTATAATTTGAACCCATACTCAACATTTTGAAAATGTTACATCGACCTCAAATGATTTAGAATAAATTTTGAGATTTGATTGGAAAGAGTAATTTTTGGATAGAATCCACTTTCAACAAATTTGGATAAGTTGAAAATGGGTTCAAATATTTTGAAAGGATGCTTCCATAGGTTCATATTTGGATTTTGATTTTGAGGACCCTTTATTTAACAAATTTGAGTATGTTAAAGTAAAGGGTCAATTTGCTTTTATTTTAGATTTGTGATTTTTGGAATTTACTCACTTAGCAAATTTGGGTAAGCTAAGTGAGATGTTTGAAAACAATTTCTTCTTTTTGTTTCTTTGTTTGCTTTCTTTTATGGATCTTTTGTGAATGGAATTCTCATTTAGCAAATTTGGGTATGCTAAATGAGGAAATCCATGTGTTTTATTTTTGGAATTTTTTGAAAAGTAGGACTCTTAGCAAATTTGAGTATGCTAAGAAAATCTTAATATGTTTCTTTTGATTTTAATTTGATTTTGAAAAGTAGGATCCTTAGCAAATTTAAGTATGTTAAGGGAGTCTTAATGTGTTTTTTTGATTTTAATTTGATTTTGATTGAAAAATGAAGACTTCACTTTAGTAAACATGGTATGCTAAAATGAAGTCCCAATATTTTTTAATCTTGTGAAATGGAAATTTCACTTAGCAAATTTGAGTATGCTAAATGAAATTCCAAAAATGTGTTTAAAATTTTTGTTTTTTGATTTTTTTTTTGAAAATGAAAATTTAACTTTAGAAAATATGGTATGCTAAAGAATGAAGTTCCAAAAGTGTTTCTTTTAATTTTGTGAAATGGAAATTTCACTTACCAAATTTGAGTATCTAAATGACTTTCCAAAAAAAAAAATGTTCATAATTTTTGTGTTTTGATTTTGTTTTGAAAATGGAGACTTCACTTTAGCAAATATGATGCTAAAGAATGAAGTTCGAAAAGTGTCTTTTTAAAATTTTGTGGAATGGACATTTCACTTAGAAAATTTGAGTATGCTAAATGAAATTCTAAAAAAAGTGTTTAGAATTTTTGTGTTTTGATTTTGTTTTGAAAATGGAGACTTCATTTTAGCAAATATGGTATGCTAAAGAATGAAGTTTCAAAAGTGTTTTTTTGAAAATTTTGTGGAATCGATGTTTCACTTAGAAAATTTGAGTATGCTAAATGAAATTTAAAGTTTGTTTTAAATTTTATTTTTAGAAAAGGTAGACATCATTTTAGCAAATGCGGTATGCTAGAATGAAGTTCCAAATAAATTTTGAAAAAAAATTGTTTTTGAAAAGGGAGACTTCACTTTAGCAAATGGGATATGCTAGAATGAAGTTCCAAATGTATTTTTGAAAAATTTTGTTTTTGTTGATTTTGAAAAGAGAGATTTCCACTTAACAAAATTGGGTATATAAGATGGAAATAAATTATGTTTCATTTTCCAAAGATGCATATTTTGTGTGTGATTATTGCTTTTTTGAAAGAGGAAATCCCAACCTAATCATATATGGAATATGTTAAGTGGCATTTCAAAATAATGTTACTTTTATTTGGAAATGAAATTTCCATTCAACAAATTTGGGTATATTGAATGGAGATATTCATATGTGCTTTTTGAAAATTTATTTTTGATTTTGATTGGAAATGAACCTCCATTCAATAAATGTGGGTATATTGGATGGAGAGATTTCATATGTGTTTTTTTTTTAAATGTGAAAATTCCAATCTAACACATGTGGAATGTGTTGAGTGGAATTTCAAAGTTGTGATTTTGCTTGAAGATGTAATATCCATGCAACATATTTGGATGTATTGAATGGAAAGGCCCATCTTCAAATTTTATGCTTTTGAAAACATGATTGTTGGAATTTTATTTTTGAAAATGAGGTCTTCACCAAAATGAATTGAGTGAAGAAGCTCATTTGTGCTTTTAGAAAATATAATTGTTGGAATTTTATTTTTGTAAAGATAATCCTACATATAATAATTATGAAGATTGTTAGATGAAGGTGATTTAGGAAAAATTTTGTGCAAAACATTTTATTATGTGCATTTTGAAAGAGTGCCTTTTGAAAAGCAAGGTTTTTTATGAAAGATTTATTTTGTCTTTATTCTTTTAGAATGAACCTTTCCTTACCATAAAAATGGTAAGGAGGAGGTCTTTGATCATTTTCTTTTCATTCATTTTTTATTTTTACCCATTGGGGAACCCAATGGGGTTTTAAGACCAACACTGGGTGAGATCCTAAAACCTAAAGATGTTGGCTAGCTTAACTTAAGGATGGAATAAAATAAGTGCCAACAGAAAGAAAGATAGTCTTGGATTCATACAAAAGTACAAATCCACTATCGATACTTAGAGACAATGATCATTTACCAAAGATGGAGAGAGGAACCATCCCAGAGAGTCTAGAAAAATCTATGGTGAAATTATATTTATCATTTCTAAGATGTATACTTCCATCTTCAATCTTATGTGGAATAAAATGAAAATAAAATATACTCTTGTATGCATTTTTGGATACCACGTAGATCCGTAGATATTCTTAGTGAGGGTGATCGAGTACGACATTGAGAGGTGTATTATCTCGAAAGATAGAAGTCACCACTTTACAATGGACCTAATCACCTCAATAAGGACTCCTAAGGACAATAGGTATGCATATGTACCAGAGATTCTTCCCCTACTTTACATGAGAAAGTAAAGTAGGGTTTATTTTAAATCAGGTTCATTAAGTTCCCTATAGGGGCAAGCCCCCATAGTTAATTACATCCTAAGGAAGGAGATTCTTTAGGATTACTCTCAATTAAGGTAAATGATCGTTGTCTCTAAAGATTTCAATAGGTAGGACTATCAATCAATTAGTTTATTTTTAGCAAATCAGGTGGGATCAGTTAATAGGAGGAAGTTTTTATCAAAGCCAAATGAAGATGAGTAGGGGATGTTTAAAATACTAGGAAGCCTAGTAAACATCCCAAACTATCCTATGGTTGGGCTTTACATTTTTGAAATTGAGTTATTTATTTGAGTTAAATTTTTATTAGAAGTTTAGGGCTTACAATTCCACAATACAAGGTTATGAAAATGCCTAAGAGGTGAGGATTTATATTTATGGCCCATAGAAGGGAGAAGCAACCTCAAAACCTAAATCTAGGGAGCTTTGGTGAGGGTTAAAAGCATGACCTAAATTTAAGGCAAAAATGGGTATTTTATTTGCCTCCATAAGAGAGCACAAACCACCAGACTGCTTGGACTTACAACCGCCTAGGGGTGGCCGCCAACTAACTCCTCCTACAATTTTAAATTCATGTAGGCAAGTCATATGCTTTATGCAAGATAACTAGGCTATTATTTATTTTAGAAAGAGACTAAGTCCTTAAACTCACTCCCTAAGAGACTAGATCATGTAAGGGCATGAAAAATAACCTTGGTCTAATGCAAAACATATTACATTTTACTTTCATTTTCGGACAATCATTTAACTCAAGCTTATAGGATTCATATGCCTAATGCATGAGAACTAAGATTATGGGCCAAAATTAGCACGAAGGGGAGGTGTGTTTCCACCATGGCTCTCAAAGGTCAAGCCAAGTTCTTTAGAAAAGGTAGAAACCCTCTAATCAAGAGTGAAACAATATATTTTTATTCATGATGTCAGAAAAAAAATACTCATCCAGCTAAGGGGTTGCTAATTCTTTTTATCTTGATTTTAACTTAGGCTTTATGTGAGGTTATGAGTTGTTTATTTTTAATTTTGAGTTGATTAATTTGGTAGAAGATTTATTTTTTTCTAAGATCCTAATCATCATCCTAGTCATACATCAAGCAAGGAAAAAACTAGAAAAAGGATGTCATCTTAATGCACAAAACAAAATATCAAACATTTTATAAAGCTAACGTAAAAGAATAAAAGGTCATTTGTGGTCAGGCACCACCGTATAGACCCGAAAATAAATTGGGTAGCCGAGTTCTACTCTTATACAACCTGGATTATAAATAAATTAATTTACAATCAAGTAAGAAAATTGATGTTACAGGGTCTTCATTTCTTCTTTTTTCTTTCTTTTTTCTTCTTTTTTCTTTCTTCTTTTGGTTCCTTCTTTTAGTTCCTTCTCTTCAATGGTTGGAAGATGGTTGCTCCAAAGGCTTCACATGGTACATAAGATATAATCTTATGACCAATGCTCATCCCAATCCCCCATAACAATCATTCCAAAATCCTAATTGCAAAAATACATGAAAAGGAAAAGTAAATCTAATTAACACCTGAAAAATAGAGATTAACTAAAAAAACCATACAAATCTCAAGTATGTATATTGGACTTAACACCCCACACATAGGTAACCAAGTCCACCTGACATATTGGATTATGCTAGGGGTATAAGCACCTGCACAACAAAAGCAAAATATATTTTTATTACATCGCCCCCTTAAGCACAATCCCCGGTGGAAAATAATGATTAGACTAAATCATCCTACCATTTATTATGCGCACATTCACCCTAACATCTAGACTATAAGCAATACATCATAAAATAAAAGCAAGCATCAAGCCATGCACCTCCCTAACCTAAAGCTAGAAGTTGTGACTTAACCTAATATGTGTGCTTTAAAAGGCTTGTGTGGTATACTTAGTTATGGCTTTAAGGTTCGGGTTTTCTATGTATGAAGATGTTCAACTTAAATGGGTGGTTTCATTTAAGTGTTTAGTTAATTTGGGTTAATTTTATTTTATATTTTTATTTATTTTAAATGAATCCTACAATTAATTACTAAGTTTTAAACAAAGAGAAAAGATAAGGGAACTTATCTTTCCTTCCCTATTTATTTTTATTTAGTGATATGTTATTATGTATTTTTAATTAATCCTAATTTTATATTTTCCTAAACATATCTATTCAAAAAGAAAGGCATTTTAAGATTAAGTAAAGTGAACTAAATTCACAAAACACACATCACTTCATTTCTTTCCCAACATGTATAACATGTATATGGATACATCGTAAGCATATCTATACATACAAATGAGAATGTTTGGCACACTTTATGATGAATGCTAAGTGAGTTACTTAAGAAAATTTGAATGCTTTATGATGCATGATTTTTCATGAAGTAGAAAAGAGATTTTCTTATCCATTTTTCACATGCACACATGTATGTATGAAAGGAATAAGTGAGTATGGTGCCATTATTAACCAGGGGTGCAATGTACAAGACCTACTTAGGGCTACTTAAAGCCTCGCAACCCCGGGGTTGTCCAGACTAATATACCACTTTCTTTAAATATAAGCATATGTATAAAAGAAATAAAGAGAAAAGAAATATGCAAAAAGTTTGTGTTGGTTGATTTATTTTTGTTTATGAAATTTATATGTGCAAGTGTGGATGCCCTTCTTAAGTAATAGTATATTAATAGGAAGAGAATTAGGCAAGTGTAATGTTCTTTTCAAATGAACTTTACACTTTGCAAATCCTATTCAAAACCATACTAAAAGAAAAGAGGAGGATGACTACACTTTGCATGCCTTCATACTTATATCCACATGCAAGCTCATAACTAATCATAAGTAGCACACTTTTAGTTTTGGATATTTGATTTATAGATTTTGAAAATAGTTTTGAATTTAATAGTGAGAATAGTCATTCATATTTTTTACTTTAGCCAAAACATGCTATTTTAAATAAAGAAAACATTTCACTTTCATTTTGATTTTTAAAAAGAATGAATGCATAAAATTCATATGACATAAACAGTTATCATGTGAGGAAGGAATTAAAGTGATGAAAGCATATAAACACATTCACCCTAATTAATTCCTAAAGACAATCTTATGAAATAAAAGTTTAAAATAAATCAAGTTATTTTTAGAGAAGGTTTGATTTTGTTTTGAGTTTGATTTAATTTTAGAAACATGAGGTGAGTTTGTTGTTTATAACCCACTCTCACATATGTTTGTTAATTTAATTTAATTTTTAGGTGATTAGATCAATTTTATACTTTGGTTAGGTTAAGATATGAATTAAATGTGTTAATTACCCCTTAACTACACCACCTTGGCATAGTTAATCAAATAATTATGAGCCAATGAGATGACATTAAACCACACAAGGAATTTAAATCAGCAATGCACCTAGTAAGAAAAGGGCCTAATGCATTTGGCTCATGATTAATGATTAATTAAACTAAGGGGTTTAATTTTAAGTAATTTTATAACACCTCTCGCACATGTGAGTTGAGTTTTGATTTCCTTAATGTACTTAGTCTCTTGAACACCTAAGCACCTACCTAAGATAGATTAATTAAATTCTGGAAAGTTCTAGAATTTTATGAAATTAATTAAGGGATAATTAGTGAATTGACCTTTAATTAAGGATGGATTAAGGAAGAATAAGGTGTTTAGGGAATATCTCAAGAAAATATCCCAGAATTATTCTCTAAACCTCATACTCACTCAATCAAAATTTAATTGAATCAATCAGAGGGTTAAACCACTAATTATGCCCTTAATAAAGCTTAAGTACATTAAGGGAGTGATTAAGGAATGAACTAGCAATTTCCCTAATTAAGCCACCAATAAATCCCAAAAAAAATTAGATGAGGCAAAGTCATCCCATTAATTAACCACAAAAAGTTTGGGATTAATCAGTGGAGTTATTAGAGGGTAATTAGTAAAATAACATTCCCAATAAAACCCAAATTCAAAGAAAATACTATTCAAAATTCATTGAAATTATTTTAAAATATCTTACATTCAATTATCTATCCAATGCAATTTATTTCATATTTTTTTGATTTTTCTAGGCTTAGATATAAATTTAGGAAGTTTTTATAATTAATTAGAATATTTAAATAGCCTAATTAAGTATTTAATCACATCAGTACCACGTGGGCCGTTGACGCGACATGTGCTTTTCATGTGGCATGATGGGATTGGATCTTTAACTTGTCACATCATAGCACCACGTTAGCGGCAGCGCTATGCGCTTTCTCCTTAGCCATCTAATCAAGGATCAGACGGTTGAGATTAAAGTTGTATTCTAAAGGGTAAATTCATGGGTGCTACGTGTTTTAATCACGGCGTCCATCCAAAATGCGTGATGGATGGCCAAAGATTCATCTTTGTAATTCCCTATCAGCAATGGAGATTATCCATGTTCTAGGGCATGATCCGAGCTCGATTGAGCTTGAATTGGATTGAAATTCAGCCCACACCATCTAGGCACAATGACAAGCACATCTAATGGTTTGAATTCTTTAGAATTAAAATTCCTTTCACAAAGCTCCAAATCACATTGAATTTAAGCTTGAAAAATGGCTAACCTTGCCAGAGGTGATCATCTCGATTCCCTTGGAGAAGCTTCGTCTAGTTGAGATGAAGCTTTGTTAAGTTTGGAGGCTTTGAGATGAAGTAGATGCTTCTATGGACCAACCCCTCTTACACTTGAGCTTGGATTTGATTGAAGTAGATCCTCCTTTACCTCAAGAGCTTGGATGAAGACTTCGGTGAGTTTGATCGAGCTCCCTGAGGGTGCTTGCAAAGGAATTAGGCTGGTTTTAAGTGTGAAGTGAGTTTGGTTTTCAATGGAACTCCCCTATTTTTAAAATGTGAAAACTGAGAAGATGAGATTTCAAACTCTCTCTAAGAAGCTTGGGAAGACTCTCTAGGGATTGCTCTGAGTTCCTATCCTTCAATCAAATTCAGGAGAGTGTGGATTAAGTTGAATTAGGGGAGTACATCTCCCCCTTTGGAAATCGAATGGACAAAAGCCTTCTTGTTTTGATCCAATTGACCACCTTGAGTGGGTTTGTTAGGCTATTTAGCATGTCCTTGCAATCGGTTTGTCCAAAGGAGTGGAATGATGAAGCTCTCATGTGCCTAAATCAAGTGGAGGAGGAATTCCATGTGGCTACTTTCAAGCACATGGTCAATTTGGGTTGGGTTGGATTTGGCTAACCCAAACCCATTGGGCTATGTGCACTAGGTCCATTAGTGACCATTTGGTCTACTAAGAGGATGTCAAGTGTCCATGAAAAGGAATTGACCAAATTCCAAATGGTTTTGATTTTGGGTTACCCTATGACTTAGGGGTAAAATGGTCATTGACCTTAATTTCAATTTGGGCATGTTTCGTATGATGTAAAAATAGGTTTGGCCAAGTTTCAATGAATTTGGAGTTGGTTTGATATGGTTTGGCTCATGTTGACCCATTTAGGTCAAAATGGGTCAAGTTGACTAATTGGTCAAATTGGGTCAAACTGAGGGTTGGGTCAATCCGAGAGTTAGTTCAAGTTCATATGACCATTTGAAATATTTTGGTGGCTTTAGTTTGATTCAATTTGGTTTAGGTTGGAATTTGGTTCAATATAATTCATTTAGGTCAAATGGATCAAGTTGACCAATTTGACCTATTTGACCTATTTGGGTTAGGTCCTGGGTTGGTTCATGTTTGGTTGGGCATATGAAATGGATTGATATCTTTGTTTCCAATCAATTTTGGTTAAGTTTGAATTTGGCTCAATTTGATCCTTTAGGTCAAGTTGGGTTCAAGGTCAATTGGGCAAGGTTAGGTCTAGTTGGCAAATTGAGGCTTTGGTCAAGTTCAACAATCATTTTGGGATGAACTTGACCCATTGGTTTCAATCAATTTGGCTTAGATCAAGTTTTGACACATTTTAACTTTTACGTCAAGTTGGGTCAACTTGGGTCAAGTGGTCAATTGGGCTAGGTTAGGCTTAAATGTTGACTTAATTCAAGTTCAAACATTGATCATGAATGAACTAAGATCATTTGTTTCAATCAATTTAGCCTATGGTGGATTTTGGCTATGTTGGGTTTCATTTTGGCTAAGTGTTGACTTGGTCAATCCTTAGGTTTGACTTGGTTTGACCCACTTTGAGTGATTGATCATCTCATGATGATTATTGATCATGATGAGAGGCTTAGATGATCTTAGTTCAATCCAATTTGGTTAGAATTAGAATTTGTCTTATAAGGGTACTTTAGGTCACTTTGGATCAAGTGAGCCTAAGTGGGTCAAATGGCTTGGTCAAAGCTTGATTTGAGTTTGATTGAACTCACATATGGACTTATGATTGAAATATAAATCCATTTTCAAGTGATTTGAAGTCAAATGGGTTTTGATTCATTTAACAATTTCAAGTTCAAAGAGGTGAACATGAGTTTGACTTAGGTTTGATTTTTGAATTGAGTTTTGATTTGATGATTGAAGTTTATGTTTATATTTGGATTCATGATTAAAGGATTGATTGAATCATGAAGAAAAATCAAGGTTTTGGCTTGATTTGAATTTGATTTGGCTAAGTTCAAGATTTTGACTTGAAAGGCTTAGGTTGGATTTTGATTGAATTTGAGTTTGATTTTTGGAGTTAGTTTTGGTTGTTTGAATTTATATTTCATTTATATATGTGAATATATATGAGAATATAAATGATTTATGAGAAAATTTCATGAGTTTGAAGTGATTTGAACATGATCTAGGTTAAGTCCTTAAGAGAAAATCAAAGTAACTTAAGAAAGATTTGTGATTTGAATTTGAATTTTGGAATTTGATTTGATTGATTTGAATTTAAATTTCATTTATATATATGAATATAAATGAGAATATAAATGCTTTATGAGAAAATCTTATGAGTTTGAATTGATTTGAACATGATTTAAACTAGGTCCTTAAGAGGGAAATAAGGACTTAGGAAATATTTTTGAACTTGGAATTGAATTTTGGATTTAGTTTGATTGATTTGGATTTATTTTTCATTTATATATGTGAATATAAATGAGAATATGAATGAGTTATGAGAAAATTTTATGAGTTTGAATTGATTTGAAGATGATTTAGGCTAAGCCCTTAAGAGGGGATTAAAGGAATTATGGGCTTCAACCAAAAGTTTCAATCATGGGTTTCAAACATGTGGAATTGATTTGAGTTTGGAGAAAATCAATTAGGGTGGAATTGATTTAGGTTCAATGTTGATTTGATTTGGAGTTTTGACTTGAAGAAGGAATTGAGGAATGTGGTTCAAGCTATAGGGTAGGCAAATTTTCTTAACACCCTTAAGACATGGCTTATTCCTATGGCTAACTCTTCTGAGTCTCTACGGTTAGGTTAAGTGTCCAACTAATCACTAGATGTGTCATAAGACTAAGGAACTCTTAAAGTCTAGAGAAGTCCTATGTCTAAGATGGAGGGGTTGAGAGCTCATTCTAAAAATGAGGTCAACAATGGCATATGATCTATCTCATGAGCGGTGAAAGGCGAGCATGATCCATCTTTCTCCATTTAATTCGAGCTCACCGAGCTCAGATTTGGATCAAACGGATCCCACACCATCTAAGGGAGCATACAATCACATCCAGCGACTAATCCCTCGATATGGAGATTCTTTTTACAAAAGACCAACACATAGAGGCTTAAAGCCACAATTTTGAGAAATTATCTCATCAGAGCTAATGTTCAGCAGTGCAACGCTGGAGGTAGCTTCGCCTAGTTGAGGTGAGGCCCTATTGAAGGAATCCAAGCTCAATTTGGTGTGGGAAGCTTGGTTGACCAATCCACGCATGTGCACACCTCGACGATCAAACTCCAATGTCTGGTGCTCAGGAAGCTCAGGAAGTAATTTGATCGGCTTAGATTGAGTATGAGGATGGTGTATGCACAAGCAATTGGAGTTTGCTTGCACAGGGAGTAAGTTAGGATCGAAATGGAGGTGTCCTATTTCGGCTCTACATGCAGAGGAGAAGGTTGAGGAAGAGGGAGCTCGGTAGGAGTTGGGGAAGCTCAGGGGAGTTTTGAAATCTTCTCTTAAGCTGAATGTGATTGAATCATCATCAAAATCGGTTGAATTGAGAGAGTATATCCCTCAATTGAGCAAGGTGGATGGACAAGATCACTCCCATGAATTCTTCTAATTTGCCGTCATCAAATTGTCGGAGGGGTCACCGTCAACGTGGCATGCCATGAGTGGCCGAAGCCATGTCAGGGGTCTCAAGGCTTGATATGGGTAGATGGGAGGCGATTTGGTTCTCCTTGCACTTGTTGGGTTCAACCATGGATGGGGGAGGGTGAGCATGGTATGGTGACTTCCCTCTGGTCCAAGGTAAGTTCTAGGGTGGGCTAATGAACTCTAAGAATATCTCATTTGGTAAAAAGAGGGCTACCATGGGGAGTGCAAAGTGGATTTTGCTACATATAGTAGGAATCCAAGGTGGAGGCTTTGTCCATTGGGTAGTCAACTTGAGGTGAGCTTGTTTATCTTTTGGGCTAACTTGGGAGTGGCCTAAGGCTGGTTTGGAGTGTGTTTGGTCGACCAATAGGGTTCCATGACTTAGTTTTGGGTGACATGAGCTTATTTGGTCAAATGGGTTCATGTAGGTTCATGTACGGGTTGGGTTGGCCCAATTGGTCAAACCAAGGCTTGGATTAGGTTCATATGATGATTTGGGTTATTTTAGTTCAATTAATTTGGATTGGTTTCGCTTAAGTTTGAATTTGACTCATTTGATTCAAGAGGGTCAAGTTGACTAATTTGATCAATTTAACCAAATTAGGTTGGGTTAGGTGTTGAGTCAAGTTCAATTGGTTGACTAAAAATGATTGTAGGTTTTGGTTTGGTTTAATTTGGAATTAATTTGAATTTTGGTCAATTTGATATTTTAGGACAAGTTGACCAATTGATCAACTTGGGCTCAATCATGGCCTTGGTCAAGTTCAACAAGTAATTTGGAATGAACTTGAGCCATTGGTTGCAATCAATTTAGATTAAATCATGATTTGACTCATTTTGACTTTTTAGACCAATTTGGGTCAACTTAGGTCAAGTGGCCAATTAGGCTTGGTTTGGCTCAATTGATGACTTGGTCATGTTCAATCATTGATTATGAATGGGTTTGGGTCAATGGTTTCAATTAATTGGGCATATGGTGGATTTTGGCTAGTTTGGATTTCATTTGGGCTAAGTGTTGACTTGGTCAAAGGCTAGGTTTGACCCAATTCAAGGTAGTTGATCACCCCATGATGATTTTTGATCATGATTGAGGTTTAGATGGGCTTAGTTCAATCCACTTTGGGTTGGATTAGAACTTGGCTCAAAAAGGGTCCTTTAGGTCACTTTGGGTCAAGTGAACCTAAATGGGTCAATTGGCTTGATCAAGGCTTAATTCAAGTTTGGTTGAACTCACATATGAGCTTAGGATTGAAATATAAAGCCAATTCTAATTTGTTTGGAGCTAAATGGGTTTTGGTTCATATGATAATTTCAAGTCATAAAGGTTAACATGGACTTGATTTGGGTCGACTTGGTTTTGGTTTAATAATGGTGGTTTATGTTTATATTTAGATCCATGATTGAAGGAATGATTGACTCATGAAGAAATCCATGAGTTTTGAGTTAATTTGGGTTTCCTTTAGCCAAGATCAAAAGTTTAGCTAAAATAGATAAAATTAGGGATTTGATTTAATTAGAGTTTGGTTTTGGTCATTTGAATTTATATTTGTGAATATAAATGAAGATATAAATGGGTCATGAGAAAATCACTTGAATTTGGAGTGATTTGTAAGCAAATTTGATTAAGCTTAGGGATGTAAGTTGAAAGAGCTAACTTGGGTTTTGATTTGATTTGGTTTATTTTTGGTCATTAGAGGGTGAGTTTCACTTATATTTGTGAGTATAAATGAAAGAATGATTGATTTATAAAAAAATCAAATATGTTTGAGTTGATTTGAATCAAGATTTAATTAGGTTTATAAAGGGTAGGTCCATATGGCTTAAGAAGGGTCTTGATTTGGTTTGATTTGATTTGAAAGGTTTGAATTTGGATTCCATTTATATTTGTGAACATAAATGAAGGAATGATTTATTTATAAAGAAATCAACCAAGTTTGAGTTGGTTTGAAGGAGTTTTGGCATATGGCTTAGGAATTTTGGAATTGATTTATGATTTGGAATTTGATTTGAGATTGAATTTGATAATTGAGTAAATCAATTGGATTGGGGTTAATTTGAATTTGATTAAGGTTAAGTCTATAAGATAAAGTCAAAGGGCCTAGGAAGGGATTTGGAGTTTGAATTTGATGATGTCTTTCAATCATTAGGTAGTTGGATTTGATTTTGGGATTTGAATTTGAATTTGAGGTTTGGTTTGAAAGAATGAATCAAGGATTGGGTTTGGGCTATAGGGTAGGCAAGTCTCTCCTAAATTCCTAAGGAACAACCTATCCCTATGGCAAACCCTTCTAAGTCTCTAGGGTTAGGTTAAGTGTTTACCTCACTAGTGTCTTAAAGTTAAGAAACTCTTAGTGTCTATAAGAGTCCTAGACCTATGATGAGAAGGTCGAGAGCCCACTATGAAAGTGAGGTCAACAATATCATCTTTTACTAGATCTCTACTTCCTCCAAACACATACGCACTAAAGCTCACACACAGTCTAATACTTATACACTCACACACTACATGATACTCACTTATCATAGAGAGAGAGAGAGAGAGAGAGAGAGAGAGAGAAAGAGAAAGGGAGAGAGCTCAAATCATAGAATAATTTTTTTTAAACTAACCCCTATATCCCTTCAAAATAACTTTTCAAACTATACTTTAAAATATCAAAATTAGCTCTAAAACTACTTTAAAATTGAATTTGTCAAGTCATAGCACTTCAATGCTACAAATATAGCTCCATTATACTAAATTTTTTCATGTTCTTCCTTTCTTTCTATTATAAGAAATTTTCTATCATAAACACTTAAAATTATTAAATAATAAATTTTTATTTAAAAATACATGCTATTTTTACTAAATTTTTTTCATTTATCAAACACCCTCAAACTCAAAATAATTACTTATCCTCAAGTAATCATATGTATTTTCTTGAATGCTAAAGTTTATTTGAGAGAAAATTTTAAAAATACAAAATCATTAAATATCATATTTAATTGAATAATAAACTTACAAGACTCATTATTAAATATAAAAAAACAACTTAACTATAATAGCCTAAATTCTTACTTAAACTAATATTTCCATTGAGTTAGGTCATTTTGATTTTTAATATTAATATAGTTGTTTCTTTTGAATTGACTATTAAAGATAGTCATCACTTATTATTTAAATAATTATAATATTAATTTTTATCTTGAATTTAGTACATTTAGTTACTCTAATAATTTCATTAATTTTTTTTAGATTATTGAGAGAATTTTGAAGTATTACTATAATATGATACTCAACCTCAAATATTTTCTTATCTTTTCTTTTCATTCTTCCTTTTTTCTCTTTTGATATTTTTTAACATGAGAAGTTCACGTTATTGGTTTTGTAACTCATAACTATTATTAATTTTTATACGTTTCTATTCTCCTTATATATCTAACATAATTTAAATGAATTATTATTTTTTACTAAATGGACTAATCCATAATTAATACTAGTTAAAATTATGTTATTGAAATAATAGTAACTTCTATTTTCAAGCCAATTATCACAATTCACTAAGAATCTCCTATGTGTAATGTGTATAAAAAATTTCTTAACTCATTTGAAATTACTAATTTTTATAAAACAATTTAGTTATTAATAGTTAAGTTATAATTCATTATTTAATGACTTTAATGAAAGTTCTATTTTTCTAAATTAAAATATTATTTAATTGATTTTAATTCCAAAATTTTTCTTTTCAAATAAAATTTTATATTTTAGGAAATGACAAAATTATCAAGGATAAATAACAATTATAAAATTTTAATACTAAAATAAAATAAATATGATAATTCAAACACTATATCTCATTAGCACTACACAATATATTGCTTCAACTCTATATACTCACAAGCTTCAATAGCATAAAAATATATTTCTTACACTCCCAAACTCAAATACAACTATAATAAAACAAAGGAACAAGTACAAAACAAAACATTGGAACTCATCATTCATTTTCTTTCTTTCTCTAACTCTTTCTCTTACTCTTCTTGTTCAACATCTTTCTAATATTTTTTGTAGGTTCATAGGTACTTCCAATAACACAAAATAACTTTAAGTTAGGTGCTTCTCCAATAAAAGATTTAAATAAGTATGCTAAAGATGATTTTTCAAATATTTTATCTTGCATTCTCCCATCCACCAAATCAATTCTTAAACATTCAACACTAAAATCATCAAGGAACTACATTGAAAAAGTGATTTTTTGATCCTAAACTCTTATAGTCAATTCCCCTTTTTGAACTTATCAAATTTTTTTATTTTTTCTATGTGTTCTCTTTATTTTAGGATTAAAGGACACAAGTTCTACACTATATCTATTACACATACAAAACAAATAAATAACATATAAAACATAATGTGTGATTTCAACTAATTTTTATAAAGTCAACTAGCTATAAATCTAATAATAAGTTTAACACAATTAATTGCATAATTACAAACTATACTTTGAAACTCACTAGACTTCAACAAAATTAACATAGATAACTATCTGAATTAAAAGTAGGCTAATGAGATTAATATTACCTTAACTAAGATTTTCACCAAATTTTGGGAAGGATGCAAACAAACTTGATCGATTAAAATGGTATATGTAAATGCCATTAAAGAAATTTTTTATTAATATTTAAAAAAATATTTTGATTTAGCAAAAAATATCACTTATCAATGTAACTACATGTGAACCTTAGTTCTAAAAGTAATTTTAGTTCTCTCTTGTTTGCTTGCTTTATATGGCTTCAATATTTCATTTTGAGTTGCTATTATACATAAAAGATAGCCATCAAATTTCTAAAGAGATGTATTATACATTTATCATTGCTAACTAAACTATTTTCCTTAAAATTTAAAAATTAACATAAACAATAAATTAAAAAAAATAAAAAATGTGTTGATCATACATTTTGTTACCATTATGCCCATCTTAAGCATTTTTGTGCCCATTAGAATGACCATCTTTGATCTTGGATATTATGGGGGAGGTATTATTGAATATTTTTAAATATTATGATTTAACTATTTATTTAAATTTCTAGAAAAAAAATAATTTAAAATAGTAATAAAAATCACAGAGTAAGAAAACTAAGGGTAGAAAGACAAAGATAAATAGCATACACTATGTGTAGAAAATTAAGTATTATTGAGTATTTAAAAAATATTAGTTTTAAAATTTCAATTTAATTTTTGTCAAAAAAATATACTTAAAATAGTGTAACCAAAAAACATAGAGTAGGAAAACTAAGTATAGAAAAATAAAGATATATAGCATACACTAGAATTTTGCATGGTTTGACTAAAATCATAAATTAACTTATATTCACATCTACTCACCTCATATAGGTTTTGATTATCCCAATAAAAACTAATTACAATCACAACAACAACCACATATCCCTACAGTGAGGCAAGTACAATCTCAATAACAACTTCGTATTCTCCTACAATTGGGAGAGTAAAATCTCAACAAAAATAAATTTTAAGCAAAAAATAAGTTAGAAATTTAACAGAACTAAATCTCAAACATATTTAGCAATCTATCCAATCAATATGATGATCTTACAACATAAATGATCATCTTACAAAATAAATAATTTGCAACAAATTTGATAAAGTAAATGGCTCACTTATTTATCCAAAAATGACAAATTAATTTTTCAAAAAATGATCTTTGCAAAGTGTAAATTTTAATACAAATAATAGACTAATATAAAAATGATTTTGAAATGAAAAAACAAGTATGATTATGCAAGAAAATAAATTTTAGCAAGCATAAAGTTTAATTTCAAGAAAAAGTATAACTAGTCTTAATATAACAACATAAGAATGAATGATTTTATAATAAAATGATTTTTTTTAAGTATAAAACAATGAAATAATTTAAATTTTAGCAAGCTATGAATTAATTTCATTAAGGTTTAATATTAATTTCAATGGAATGATCAATATATACATAATCAAATGTACCTCTTACAAGATGATTTTTTGACAAAGCATATAAATTATGATATATTCAACAAATGAGATTTAATTCTGATTAAAGTTATGCTCCAAAGTGATGCAATTGATGATGGATATTCAAATATTACAATAAAATGAAAATTTTAGGGGTTGTGATCAATTTTGTTTTTATTTTTATGTTATTTTTTAAGAATATGTTTGTTTAATGTATTTTTTATGTGTTTTTATTTTTTATTTTCAAAAAATAAATAACATTATTTTCAAAAACACTCAAAACACATTTTAAATGTTTTGAATATTTTTAAAAATAACAATTACCATCAAACATGTTTTACTTTGAAACAAAACATAAATAAAATAAAATAAAAATATAAACAATAAATAATAAATAATAAAAGTGATCCCAAACAGCCACTTAGAAAATTAAAATTAATTTTACTAAAAATAAAATTTTGTTTCACACAAAATAATCTTATAAAATGATTCTAATAATAATGATCCTTTCAAATACCACTTAGATTAAATGATTTTGGGCACACTAATAATTTTTTTGTAGAAAAACATAAAAATTAGCAAATATAATATTTTCTAACAAATTATCACAATAGATTTTGTATAAATATAATTGATTAAATTGAAAATATGCAAGTAAATTTTCAATATGAATGACAAAGTAAATCAAAAGAACATACTTGAAGAATATCAAGATTTAACTCATACATGCTAAGCCAAAAATACGATGATAAATATAAAATTGATAATATTAACTCAAGGAGAGAATTTGAAAGTTTTTTAAAGCAAAAATTAAACTAAACAATACCTAAAGGTGGCCGACCCTAGCATTAAATCAAATGAGAAAAAAAAAGTTAGAATCAAATCAAACATCCCAATGCAATTAAGGAATGACTTTGAATTAATTAGGAGGGAATTTAAGAAAATAATAAAATAAAACTTGGGGAAAAAATTAAATATGAGTTATTTTAGGAAAGTATATCTATATAAATAATTAAATAAGTTACCGTACAAAATCAAATAGCAAAAAAAAATTAATAAATTAAAAAACTAAGAAAAATATGCCGTCATAATTTATATGAATTTAATTTAAATTTAAATTTTATTTGGAAAAATAAATTAGGAATGATTTAATTCATCATGGTAATTGAATATGAATACATTTTAAGGGTAAATAAATCCAATAAAATGTTGACAAATAAAAAAATTACATAAAAAATTAATTAAAAAAATATTTTGTATAATTATGTTTTCACTAAAATAAATTAAATGTAGGTTAATTGTGCAATTTAAAAAAATGATGAATTAAATAATGTGTATATAATTTTATAAAATTAAATGTGCACTTTTTTATTTTTGAAAAAAAAAATTTAAGATGAATGAAATTATTAAGTGATGATTAAAAACTTCAATTTATATATAGTGAGCTCGTTTATCAAATTTCTTATAAAATACAACATAAAGACTTTAAACCCAACTAAACTTATAGAAAGTATCATTTTGTTTGTTGAGTTTGATAAATTTTTAAAAAGCTCAAAATAAATCATTAGTAATTTTAAGTATTATTTATCATCAATAAAATCTTAAATTTATAAGAATAATCATAATAATTTATGACTTAAATGAACCTGGAAAAAAATGTTTGTCTTTAGTACATAAGGTTTATTATTAGGTATCAATTCGGTAAGTGAATTGACTAAATTTGACCAACCCAACTTGACTTCAACATGATTAACTTGACACGACCCGAATGATATATTTAGATATGTATTTTAGGTCAAAATTGAGTCAAAATTGAGTGTTCGTGGGTACAAATCGGGTCAATTCGAGTTCATGGGTCAATTTCGAGTCAAAGTCGAGTTGGCAGGTCAAAATCGAGTCAATTTTTGGTTGGTAGGTCAACCCGAACCCGACCCAAAAATTATTCAGGTCAACCCAAACCCAAATTTTTCGAGTTGGGTTTGGGTCGAGTTATCGTGTCGGGTCAATTTTAACACCCTTATTTATTATCATAAAATCAAATGGTGACATATATAAGCTATATTGTTTACATAATAGATAATATAGTTTGGCGAAGGAATCCTTATGAAATTTTCTCTCCCAATCTTTACAAAAGCTCATAGTGGATGCATCATCTTAATCTCTCATGATGTGCCTCAAAAGTATTCACATCAATAATATAAGGCATTGTATGTTATTATGTAGAAGAAATTTTTAAAATAAGTATAATTTAAAATATAATTAGTAATTTTAAGTATCTTAAAAATAAATTTTAAATATAGGTATAGTCCTTTATCTAAATTTACTACATAAGTCGTAAAACAACTTATATATAACTATTGTTTAAATTATTTTGTATATAGTTTACAGTTACATATAAAGTGTCCGCTTAATTGACTATAAATGGTAGATAAAGTCCTGCTAAACGAAATTTAATTATACCTATATTTAAATTTTATTTTTAAGATACTTAAATTACTAATTATATTTTAAATCATACTTATTTTAAAAATTTCTTCTATTATGTAAGATAGTAGTAGGCAGTCTAAATCAATATGATATTTATAATTTTGAATAACGTTGCCATCTATGTAAAATTAGTCACCATGGAGCGATTTAAATGCTCAAGGTGTTTCATAAATAAAATCTCTGCCTTACGTGCTTAACCATCATTTTATTAAAGTAATATAGTTTAAAAGATCAAAATACCATAATTAGGTTTCTACGTCATTCATTCATTCAATTATCAAGCTAATCAACTGATGTGCTTTTGAAGAAGACAACCCTATCTATTATTCCCTCTCTCACTTATATATTAAAAATTCTCATTTAACCTCACCATTCTTTCCTATGGAGAAGGATCATCTCCATTCATTGATACCACATTCTTAATCCTATTATTGAGAAGATTTATATCATTCTTCAACTTCACTAAGTCATTGAACAGGTGGTTGACAGACTTATTTAAAGCACATAGGTTCACTCCCATGGGGAGAGATAATGAAGCCTTGTTGGCATCCCATGTTTGACTTTATGAGGTTTGCATAGGAGTATTCTCTTAAAGTTGATTTTTTATGACCATCAATGGCCACTTCTTTGCCTCCAGTTGATGCTCATCCTGCTAACACTACATATGCTAGGCAGAAATGTGCATTTTAAAAGTGAGATGGAGTGCTCTCGTAATATCATAAGTGACTTCATCAACCTCTAAGAGAGATAGTTGTCTAATCTTATCCGTGTGAAGAGTGAACAATTCCTTCTCCTTTTATAGATTACTACCATAATCCATTATTTCTCTTCCTCCTCTTTATCCTCAACCACCTATTTCATTTATCTCTCCTTCTCCTTTCTCTCACTGGTGGCAGAAGGTGACATTTTAACTTTTTTGATAATGAACTTTCTATTTTTGTTTGGTGGCTAATATTTCAAAGATTCTATGCAAAGTAAAAATTTCACAGAATGTAATGTAATCCAAATATACTAGATATATTTATAGATTTGGAATTCGATTTGGAATTCAAATACATCAATATAAGTGATGATGGGGCCGCGCCCGCTTCCCTCGCCGCTTCCACGCGCCATCGCCGCCACGCCGTGGCCACGCCGCTAGCGCCACCGTCCCACTGACGGCCGCGACCGCCCACGCCATCGCCAAAACCTTCTTTACATTATATTTCACAACCAAATAAAAAAAAGATATACGAATTTGAAAGCTCAACCAAAGAATTATAAAGTAATCCTTTTACATGAATTCTTTTATATCTGATTCTAAATACAGAACCAAATAAAATTTTAATATCATAATATGGAGGACATTGACAGTGGCTCTTGAATTACTATCACAATAGAGGTGGTGGTTACCACTATAGGCATACAATCAAGATCTCTTGAGTTGATGCTCACCACCTATTGGTCCTATTCAGGAGGTACAATCTCGGCATTTCTGAAAGCAAAGTTATCTTTCTGCAAGCCAATGCACTCATAAACTCCTAGGAGGATGTCTCGTCATTGCTATATAAGGTAATGAGTACATTATCTCATTAAGAAAATATAAAATGTATTATTGTATTTTTGCGCTTATGTCTTGGCCCTACATATGGCATAGCATCAACCAAATCAAGGCCGGAGCCAGAAAAGCTTTTAGTGGGAGCATAAAATGATAAATTTCAATAATATTTTTAATCTTTTAAATCGAGATTGAGACGGACATAAGTGATCTTATTTTTTTAATTTTAATATAAACACATAAATGTCATAATAAAAACTTAGAAAACTATTACATTACTCCAAATTTCGCCCTCCAAATTTTTAGATGTTGAAGTTGTTGTATAATATCAACAAAATTGACTTTGTTATTATTTAATAAAAAAATTCCTTATAAGATTTTATAAGTGATTTTTTATAACTATTAAATACTAATTATGATAATAAATCTAATTAAATAAAAATTATGTAATCAATTAAAATTATAAATAATATTAATTTAAATAACTTAAATATTTTTATTAATAGTAATTAATAATTATTATAATAGAACCCTCTTCTTTATCGGCTTCTGCTTGCAAAAAAAAAAGTTTGGGATTGTGACGACAGGAGCTCGCTATTCCGACGTCCGAGAACCTTATTTTTCTTCGTCTAACGCTAGCTCCGTTTCCACCTAAAATCAGAGAAGTGAGAAATCACAAAAGTAATCTAACTTTTCCCCCAACCCTCTTCGTGCATCCTTCAGTTTATGTAAATTCTGTAAGGATGTAAGTTCATCAGCTAATGGGATTTACTGAATCAAGGCTTCAAGGCAAAATGGAGGACTTGAAGAGAAATGGACTTAGACTTTTGCAGCATTTAGAGGCTATTTGGTTGTACATAGGATTTAACTCAAATGGGATTTAATAAATTCACTAAATATAGATTTAATAAATCTTGTGAAAGTTAAATCTAGAAATAATTTGGTATGATGATAGTTAAATCCAGTTAAATCCCGTGCTACTGATTTTGTTATTTATATCAAGATTTCAGTTAATTATTTTATTTAATATTAAAATAATGAATATTTAGAGGTTATTTTTATTGTATTTTTATCACAAAATAAAATTAAAAAATAATAATTAAATAATTAAGTCAAGAAGATGTAGGCCAAGAATTAAGAATATAATAGTAATGTAAATGACAATATTAATTGAAATTATAAATATTCAAATGATAGTTATAAAAACACAAAAAAGCTAATGATAGCAATTAATTATCCTTCTTAAATATTATTTAAATAATTAATAAAATATATAATTCTTCTGTGTTGAGACTATAGTTGAGGAAATTTAATAAGTGAATTAAATAATAATTTATATTTAGTTTATTTATATAGAAATAATAATCATAATTAAATTAATTACAATATATTTATCATAGTATAATATACAATTAATTACAAATTTATTAATCAACCATAAAGTAGTAAGTCTATATTAATTACATCTAAGTCTATTAAATTATAATTAATCTAAGATGATATATTAATTAATTATTATATAAATAATTTCAAATTAATTAAAAGTAAATCAAAATAAAATAATTAAATAGAAAGAGTTGTGGCATTTCAGCATTCGAAACCCTCATCTTTATACTCCTTCCTTCCGCTTCCCTAATGCCAGAAAAAGAGAAGGTAGAGATCGCGAAGATAATCTTTGTATTCCTTCCCATCCTCGTTCACGTTCTTTTGTTTTTCTAAATCCGGTAAATCCAGCTACCGACAAGATTTAGTAAATCCGGATTTAACATGAGAAAGCGGCTTTAACGGGATTACAAAAGCAACAAATTAAACTTGTCCAAAAATACCCTTTGGCTGGATTTAAGTTAAATCCGACTTAAATCCTACTCAAATCCTGCAACCAAACAACACTACTTTCTTCTCCCATCCAACTCAATAGGGGCACGGGACCCCAGTGCCCTCACTGTAGATTCTCCGGTGGCATCAACTTCATTTTATCAAGATCCTAGAGGTAAAAAAAAATTCTTATCATAATTAGAGCTTTTATCTCATTCTTAAAAAACTCTTTCATTTTGAAAAATTCTTCTTAGACCTTGAGGTGTCATTCTCACTCTTGGTAGGGACCTTGAAAGTTTGACAAGATTTATCTCAACCTTAAGATGCTCCAATCTAGAAATTTATCATGTAATATAAATAAACTAGAGAAACAACTATCACATCAATGATATTATTTAGAAAGATTTACATACATACCACACAATTCTTTCATTTTTATATATTTAACACCTAAAGTTAATACTTTCTCATGTTTCAAAAGGTGGACTTCACTTTTAAAAAATAAGTGATGATGATATTTTGATGTGATTTTAAATATTGAGGTGTTATATATGTATCCAATTTTGCATTTGATTATTTGATTTATGGCTATTTGGACTTAGATCTATATGTTCTTAGGTATTATTAAGTTATTTCCATTGAACTACGGTATATTGACATAATTGAATTGATATGAAGTTTAAGATAATCTGAAAAATAATTTTAAAAAAATTTAGCCTAAATATTTAAGTGTATCTATGTCTAAATATTGTGTCAAAAATCATATTTGATTAAATAATCTTTTATCATATATGGCATTTGATGTTGAGTTAATTTAATAGTATATAACTCAAAGTAGGATTGGATTTATTCATTTTAATTTGATCTTAGTAGAGTAAACAAATTAGTTTATTTTTTGAATAATATTTAGTTTTCCAACTAAATATAGAGTAAAAATTGATGATTAGTAAGCCTTTGTATTTTTATTTTTTAAATTGAAAAGATGAGCACCTAGGGGCCTATTTAGGATAAATTTTATTTTATATTTTCATATTTTTTATGTTTTTTTAAAAGCTATTTATTTAGTGTAATTTTTAAATATTTGTATTTTTATTTTTATTTATAAAACAAATATTTTGGATATTGAATATTTTTAAAATAATTATCACTATTAAATAAATTTATTTTTAAATAATATAAAATAAAAATATGAAGTGATTTCAAACGACCTCCATGTGTAATATTAATAAATTTAACACAAGTTATTGGTGTTTTTGGAGCGGGTTACTAAATTTAAGATACGTTATTGCGATCGAATTTGGATGGACAATAATTAGAAAATATTATAATAATTCGGCTGCTTCTTAACGGCCTATATTTTAAATCTTATTTTAATACAACCAATTTAATGGTGGCTACCGTCTCCTTTGGGATGTGAACTGCCCGCGAATCTCCCTCTGGGACTACCGTCGCCTACTTCACAACTCGCGGTCGCTGCCTCTAGCTTCTACCAATATTTGCAAAAAATCCTCTTCATCCCTAATTTCATATACGCCCTTCCATTTTTCTTCTCACTCCTTCGTTCTCCGTCGAGCATTATAGCTATTAGAGGTGATTTATTAGGCATTTAATCTAATTCAAGCTTTTCGTTAGTTACGTTACGGCTCGTACGAGCACATTTCCGTCATCCGCCCGGCTCTAGGGTTCGCTTCTGGCTGCTTTCGTTAATTTTCGAAGCAAAAAGTACTTGACGATCGAGCGGTGGAAGGAAAGTTTAAATGGCAGATGAAGAGGTTTCCGGAAACTTCTCAGCTTCATTCGTCGTCGCAGACGACGGCGCCAGGGCCTGTGGGGAGTTCGGTGATTCCGATCGTTAACAAGCTGCAGGACATCTTCGCGCAGTTGGGGAACTCGTCAACGATCGATTTACCGCAGGTGGCCGTCGTCGGAAGCCAGAGCAGCGGCAAGTCGAGCGTCTTGGAGGCGTTGGTTGGCCGCGACTTCTTGCCGAGGGGATCGGACATTTGCACGCGGCGGCCGCTTGTGTTGCAGCTCGTGCATATACCTCGCCGGCCTGATCCGCCTGCTGAAGGCGGCGAGGAATGGGGGGAGTTCTTGCACCTGCCAGAAAAGAAGTTTTATAATTTTTCCGAGATCCGCCGGGAGATTCAGGTGCTTTGTTCTATCAGTCCATTTATTAGGTTTTTATGTGAGAACCATCAAATAAATTGATAATATAAAATGAAGAAATAAATTTAAAATAATTAAGCAAATAAAAATAAAAATAAGGAGATTGAAATAACTTGGGAGAGAGATGTGCCAACTACACTATCCTTAGAGTAGATTAAAGCTTAGAGTTATCTTGTGTGATTTAATTAATTACACTCTCTTTACTATACAACTGTTCCTCTTATATCGATCGATTTACAATTGATTGATAAAATTTAGAACTAAATACATGTCTTTAGTTGCCCAAAAGTTGAAATGATGGAATGACAAGAATAGAATAAATTTTTAAAATAAGTATAGTTTAAAATATAATTAGTAATTTAGGTATATTAAAAATAAAATTTAAATAGGAGATAGTATTAACACGACTTATCACATTTAAGTCGTCAAATAAGATTATACGTAACTTAGAACTTATACAAAAATAATTTAAAATAATAAATAAGATATTTTTAATTAATTACATAATTTCGACAAATATCTAATTTATAATATTTAAATTTTATTTTTAAGAAACTTAAATTACTAATTATGTTTTAAATTATACTTATTTTAAAAATTTCTTCACAAGAATAATAGTAGATGGAAAAAAAAAAGATAATATTTAGAATTTTTATTATCCTTTTCAAGCTTAGATTCTCATGTAATTAAAATGGAAAGGTGATAGCAAAATATTCAAGCATTATTTATGATTTATAACCATTAATGATTGTTTTTAGGTTATAGATTTATTAACTTTAGTTGTTTTTATTTTATATGTTATAACATCAAAATTATTAACATTATAATGTTATTATTATAGTAATTTTATAATGTTAAACATTATTATGATAATAATATTATAATAATATTATTTTTTTATTAATTATAATAATTTCCTCTTGTTAAAAATTTCATATATATAATAATAATAATAATAATAATAATAATAATAATAATAATAATAATAATAATTAGGTAAAAAAAGATCAAGAAATAAATTTCTCATTCTTGGATAATATTATCATATATTCAACGAAAATATCTTTTCGGTTTGACCAACAATAAAAAATACTAAAGTAATAGAAATTTTGAACTATATTTATAAATTTTTGCATCATTTAGTATTTACATGACATTAGATATATTGTAAATTCTACTCAGAGGTGGGCTTTTAATGTCTTGCATCTTCATCTCAATTCTTGAGTATTTTACTCATACAGTGGTCTTTTATTACAAAATTTATATAGATGAGACCTCTAAGATATACTATAATTATAATATCTCACAAAAATTTATTTTCGATCTCATTATGAGTTATAACTCAACCTCTTTTTTAAGTACAACTTAGTATAATTATATGTATATATAGAGATGTCATTCAAAATATTTAGAATTATGTTTTATCATTCAATCAGTTTCATTATTATCGTATTGAACTTTCTGTCATGAGGTTTTCAATTTGAAGTTTGGGTTTCTATTGTGATGATTATTTTAACCCCATCTCCTCTAATAACTTTAATATAAAAGTCTTTACAAGTCATTTCTTCAATGGATCTGCAATATTTTTTTTAATGCAAATAAAATAGTACGTGACAATACCTCTTTTCTATAATTCATGTAAAAAATTATCTTATTCTTATATTATGTTTTTTATCATTGTATTTTTACTATTGTTAATTGATTATCACAATTTATTAAAATAATGGACACAATTTTTTTAATATAAGATGAATAAGTTAATAAACTTTAAAACCTTAGCTTTAAATAATATTTTATCAAACTTTTCATGTTATTATTTAAGAGATTGTTTTAATCTATACAAATACTTTACTAATTTACACATTTTATTTTCATTATCTTTTATTATAAATCCTTTAGATTAATTCATATAAATTTCTTCATTTAAATCACCATTTTAAAATATAGTATTTACATCTATTTGATGTATAACGAGATTATATATGAAGATAATAAACGTATTATAAAAACTCTTATTACAAGATAATAAATATCAAAATAGTCAATATCATATTTTTGTGTGTATCCTTTGGTTACTAATCTTATTTTATATTTATCTATAAATTTATTTAATTTTAATTTTTTTTAAAGATCCATTTACATCCAATAGTTTTACAATCAAGAGGTAATTATAAAATATTCAAGTCTTATTTAATAAGATGAAATTTATTTCATTATTGATAGCCTTTTTTTCCAAAAAGATGCATCTATATAATTCATAGCTTTATCAAAAGTGACATGATCATTTTCTAAAATAAATAAATAAAAAGCATCACCTAAAATTTTATTTTTTCTAATTATTTTATTACTTTAAATAATTTCTTTATTTTTACTAGTCATGATAGTGTCATCATTATTTATTATAGACGTTTTTTTTTATTTAAGATTCTTTTTGATCGATAGATTTTGTAATCTTATTTTTTAAAAAAATTTATGATAAAAAAGTGTAGCATCTCTTGGTTCTATAGTTGTATTATCGAAATAACACTAATATTTGAGTTAATAATAAAAAAGCTACCAATAAGACTATTAAGATAACATTCGATGAATACATCTTCTATAATTTTAGATCTTAATTTTCTCTTTTTATATTCTATAATATATATTTTAGCTAAATAATCTTGATTTTTATGTACTATATATTGGATTTTTTATTTTTTTAAAACTTATAAGGTGTTTTGTTAGAACCCTTATAAGGAATTTGTTTTAAGATAAATAAGCTGTTTATAAAACTTCTCTTCATAAATTATTTGATAAGTTTGAGGAGATTAATATTGCATTTATCATATCAATTAATAATTTATTTTTTAGTTTCTATTATTCTATTAGATTGAGGTGAATATGAAGGAGTAATTGGATGTATAATATTATTTTATTCACAAAAATTATTAAATAAAAATGAAATATATTCTCCAACTTTATTCAATGATAAAATCTTAGTTTTTTATTTAATTGATTTTTTACTTTTAATTTATAATTCTTAAACATATTTAAAACTTCATCTTTAATTTTGATTAAATAAATATAGCAAAATTTTAAAAAAGCATCAATTAAAATAATAAAATATCTTTCACCACCTATAGTCAAATTATCATTTAAATTATGAACATCTAAATGAATAAGATTTATTAAATCATTTAGCTTAAAAGATATAGATTTAAATTTTTTTTTGGTTTTACTTGAGATCAAATTTCTTATTTAACATATTTACTTATATTTTTTTTAGTTATTAAATTCATATACATCATCTTTTTAATTGTTTTATATTTTAGATGCTCTAATATTTCATGCTAAATATCAGTAGGAATAATTAATGAAATGAAATGATTTAATTAATAAATTTTATTGCTAAATGATAACAATTTAATTTAAATAAATCATTACATAAGTATTAAATCGTAACAAATGACCGCACTTTTGGTTATAATAAATTTATTGAACTTAAGTACAAGATGATAACTATGTTGAACAAATAGTAAATCATTAATAAAATTTCGATACATGCAAAAGTGCATATAACTTTAAAAATCTTTTTGATGTCAATTTTAGATCAATATATTTTTTTCAATCATATTAGCTAATGTTCTATTTCCCATGATTATACTTCTTCTTGGTGTATCTTGGTAGGACGAAAAATTAAGATTTATTAAAACTCATATATATGTAATTTCTCCAGTATCTGTCCACCAATCGGTAGAATAATATACAAAATTAATTTCAATAATTAGCTAATATACTTTAAAGGAAGAGAAATATTGATATTAGATTTTGCTCAGATGTCTTGTTATTTTCTTTGGATGTCTTATATTTTTTAAAAAATAATTTTTTGTACGATGGTTGGTTCTCCCACATATCTAACATTGAATCTCATTAGGTTTTTTATTTTTATTTATAGACTTATATTAAATTTTTTTCTTAAAGTTTTATTGAATGACTTAAAATTTTTCTTTTTAAGATTACTCTTTTTTGTTAGGTTGATTTTATTTGAGGTTCAGTTTTAGTGAGAGTTCAATCTTTTTTTTATATTTTTCATCTATTCTAAGCGCAATAATAAGATGATTAAGAGACATTTACATCTATTATACTTAAGTGATTGTGTAAATTGACTTCATGATGGTCGTAATTTTCTTATTATCGATGCAACATAAATGCTTTTGTCATGCTTATGTCATGTTCTTTTAAATTATGAAAGATATCTTGAATTTCATTTCTTTGATCTAGTATGATGCAAGCATCACTCATTATATATTTGTTGAATAATTTGCTGAATATTTTTTTAAACTCATATCATCTTTTCAACATTTTTATTCAAGTGCTTTAAAAAGTTTATAAAAAGATGTTAACGTATAAAATATTTCATAAATACGATTAGAAAGTATACTAAAAATGTGCTCAGATAAAAAAAAATTTTTTTTATAAAGTTTTTCTTTACTTAGTCATTTGTTAGAAGAGAATTTTTTTTTTTTATGAATTAGATTTTGATGAAAGGGGATTAAATATTATGAAAATTAAGCCTAAGCATGTTAAGCAATATGTAATTTTTTTTATCTTTTAAAATGTGTTCCTGTAAATTTTTTTGGCTTAATATTATTATGAAAGATGATATTTGTGTGTGTGTGTGTATATATATATTAATTTGATGAAAAATATTAAAACACAAAATACTGTTTATTTACTATAAGATTGTTATAACTATTAAATAAATTGATAATATAAAATTAAGAAATAAATTTAACAAAATTAAACAAATAAATATAAAAGAAATTAAATTAAAATAGCTTGGGAGAGAGGCATACGAATGATCTATCTTTAGAATGCTCTTGTACTAATTTAGATCTTCTTCTCGTAAGATACAACCCATCTCTTTGCTATGTTGACATATCACCATCACTAATCAATAAAACTGAACTAATCATTTGTATTTTGTTGTCTAAGAATTGTAATGAAGGAACGACAAGAAGGGAAGTTAATAGAGGAAATAAGAGAGTATTTGGAATTTTTTTCATCTTATTCAAGCTTAGATTTTCTTATATTTAGAAGTGAAAGATAAGAGAAAAATATTAAAGCATTATTTATGATTTATAGCTGTTAATAGATGCTATTTTAGGTCATAGATTTATTAATTTTATTTGTATTTATTTTATATGTTATAACATCAAAATTATTAGGGAAATTTACATATCTGCTTTAATTCATTTATATTTATCCAAACTTTAATATTTACAAAATTAGCACTTTCCCTATGCACAAAAAAAGTGCATTTCACTTGGAAAAAGTAACAAGGGTGGTATTTTTGATGTAATAATAAAGATTTAGGTGGTATTTAAGTAAAAATTAAAGTTTGGGTGTGAAATATGTAAATGCATAAGAATTGCGTGGTATGTATGTAAATCCCAAATTATTAATGTTATAACGTTATTATGATAATAACATTATAATAACAATATTTGTTTAATATATTGTAAAATTTTATTATGCTCTTACAAGAATTAGGAATATTTTCATTTGGTTTTAATTAAGTTATGTCTGATGGAATTACAAACTTATGCCATGCATGCTTATATATTCACAAGTTCAAAATTGAGAGGCATGAGAGCAGTTTATGGTTTGAAAAAGCCTAGAGAACTACTACATGGTTGCTGACTTGTTATGGTTTTCTCTAAGTAGTGTCAATTTGGATCTTCTTTTAAAACCCTATGTTTTACGTTACACAGTTTGGTTCGTAGTCAGCCTAATGCTTTTTTTTGTGTTTTTTTTTTTCATGTTTTCATTGCTTTGAGGTATAAATTAGTTTCCCGCTCCGATTTTCTGGTTTTGACTATATATATGCTATATTTTTCTGATATATATCTGATTAATTATTTTTTATATATTGAATATTGCTGTCTTCAGCGCTTTTCTTCTGTTATTTTTTTAAATTACTTGTCTTTTTTTTCATTGGCATTTTTTCCTTTTTTTGTTTGGCAATCTCAGGTTGAAACAGACCGGGAGGCAGGAGGAAACAAAGGTGTATCAGACAAGCAGATTCGTTTGAAGATTTTTTCACCAAATGTTCTTAATATTACTTTAGTTGATTTACCTGGCATAACAAAGGTGCCGGTTGGCGATCAACCAAGTGACATTGAGACAAGAATTAGAACAATGATCTTATCATATATCATGCAAGAGACTTGTATTATACTGGCAGTTTCTCCAGCAAATGCAGACTTATCAAATTCTGATGCACTTCAGATGGCTAGGATTGCTGACCCTAATGGTAACATTTCATTAAAATACTTTTAATTTAGGAATCAGTTTTTTTGCTCTTTGGCAATAAGCCATTTGTTCGGAAAAACAGCAGAAGTCATATGAGGATGTATCTATTTTACTTTCTCTTTGCAGGTTCTAGGACAGTTGGGGTCATCACAAAGGTCTTCTTACCTAAAGACTTTTATCACAATCTGAACATTAGTTATTGAAAAGAATCAGCTTTTGTCATAGATATGATTTTCTTTTTTATTGTTTTACAGTTGGATATAATGGACAAAGGTACTGACGCTCAAAACTTTTTACTGGGAAATGTTATTCCCCTGAGACTTGGATATGTCGGCGTTGTTAATCGTAGTCAACAGGTATTATATTCTGTTAGTCAGAAAACCATTATGTCATGAACTCAGCCTTTGATAAACACAAGTTTTTTTGTCATGTTTTGTTTCTGTGAAATCTAAAGCAGATTAAAAAATCTGTGATAAATGTCAAAGGTTTTGTGTTTTGATATCTCAATATGCTATCATTCACATTATACATAAGCCAAATTCATTTACGGGACACATGTACTAATGATCGCAATTTACATGCCTTGACATATTGATGGACCATGCTAGTTCTTTTGCAGCTGGAATTAATAGAATAGTTATTGAAAACTAACCTGATATTACCTGCGAAGTCTTAAATAGTCCCATTTTAGTGGGAAAGTTTTATCAAACTATAGTTACACATATGATTAGCTACAGGATAGTTGAGATAGGTAAGGTTTTTCTATTTATATTTAACAAAGAAAGGACACTGTTGTCAAATCATCTGTATTACTCAGGTATAAAATAAGCTTGTTTGCTCTTGCACTTTCTACTTTTTCAGATGTACACTTAAAAGATCAAACAAATGAAGGATTCAGTGTTGTCCTATGTGAATTTGTTATAGATACATTGCTTTCCTCTAGTGTCCATTTTCCTTTTTTAGATTTTTTTTTATTCCTTCATTTTCATATTGTTTGATCATGCAGGATATTAACTTTGGCCGAAGCATAAAAGATGCACTTGAAAATGAAGAATTCTTTTTTCTCCATCATCATGTAAGGATAAGCTTGTTTGGAGAGAGATTTTTTAGTTCATTAGATGACTGGCTTTTGAAGCCACTTAAACATTTCAATTCCTTTGTTGATGCTCAGGTATATCATGCTCTGTCTCATTGTTGTGGGATTCCCCAGTTGGCCAAAAAATTAAATCAGGTTAACATGTCATAGCAGCTATTCCCTTGATTTGTTGTTTTATTACAATTAATTTTGATTCTCAATATTCTTTTTCCAGATTTTGGTTCAACATATCAAAGATCTGTTCTTCCAGGGTTGAAATCTCGCATTAATTCTCAGTTGGTAGCTATTGCAAAGGAGCATGCTGAGTACGGTGATGTTGCAGAATCAAAGGTATGATACCATTGACATGATGCCCACCCTTTGGTGCTGCATATGTCTGAAATTAGTTGCCTGGTGTTTGTAATTGTATATTTTGTATCGTTATAGGAAATTGATGTTAATGGTTACGGGCTACAAAAATTCATGCTTGATCTCTCAATGAAGAGGTTTAGATTAATATCGGTCAAATTTTTAGAAGATAGAAGAAATAGATAAGACACTACCCAAAGATTTAGACCTTATTTTGTGAAGAATTTAAATCTAATTTCATGTTTCCTATAAGCACAAATAACTATAGTTAATTACCCCTCTCAATACTGAGAGAGAACTTTCGATTAAGGCTAATCGATAAGTTGCTAATTACTTAGCGTATAGTAGTAGCAAGTGCAATTTGAAATTTGGAATTATGAAATTCATCAAGATCCTATAGTTTCGCTCATTCAGCTATCTTGTCCTTGATCTACTTAGTCAAAGAAGAAATAGATCCCAACCTGGCTGAAGGATTCTTGTCAACAGTTATGGGTTACATCATCGAAGGGGACCTTGTAGAATTGGGTTGATGTTTATCTAATGAGACAACTTTAAATTCGACTTAGCTAATAGAGAGATTTTTGCCATATCAGGTGTATCTTATGGTTCACAAATCAAGGGGCAAAATCATTAGAATCATGCTATAATAATAATAAATGCAATTAAGAAGAAAATCACCCGTAAGACTCGATCAGAATGAGTCCAAGCCTACCGCCAAATCATCGACATATAAGATCCCATCGCATTGAGATCGATCGTAGAAATATCAGTACTTTACTGATACCGCTTTCTTTATGCAGAATTTTTTAATCACATCCCGACAAACAAGCATGGAAGACATAAAATTTTTAGCTTTAAATTTTAGATGTTGAACTTCATTTGAGCATTTTGAGTTTAATAATTTATCAGAATTTTCATTTGTATTGATATTTGATTTAAGTTAATTTGATTTTGAATTTTAAATATATTTGATAGTAATATCTCTTTCGGTTAAAGTCTTCATTCAATACAATTATCATCGTGGTGTGAATTATTTGATCATCCATACTACAACTTGAGAATTTTATTTTTAGATTGACCCCTCCAGTTGATATTCTCAATCAACACAATCATCATTAGATAGACTTTGTCAATTTGCTTGTTAACTTGTAGAGAATTGGGTCTACGGTTTATATCTTGAATTTAAAATGAGTTAATATCAATACTTTAGAACTTTAATAATACTAATCATTTTGTTTGGAATGTATAATTAAAATAACCATCATCGGGGTGTGAATAGTTTGAGCATTCATACTATACTTTGATAATTTTATTTTTTGAGATTAAATCTCTCTGTTTGAAATGTTTAATCAACACGATCATCATCGAGGTAGACCTTGTTAACTCCGCTTGTTTGCTTGGAGAGGATCATGTTTACAATTTATGTCATGAATTTAAAATAAACTAACATCAATACTTTAGATACTTTAATAATAATAACCTATCTAGTTGAAATATACAATAAACACGGCTATCATCGGGGTAGACTATGTCAACTCTACTTGTGTATTAGCAGAGATGATAAAGTCTATAACTAAAACATATAATCATATTTTTAGATTTGATGTTAGGACTTTACATTATGAATATAAAATTTCTTTAATAAGGTTTTGATGACCGTATGCAAATGTATAAATCAAATTTTGCCTTTAGTGATCTAATACTTAATTTGTATTCAATTCTGTCAACTCTAGTCTTTGTAAGGAGGAGGATCAAATTAGTTATGTGAGATTTACGACTTCATCATATAGATGAAGCTGCTCGTTAGCAGTGTGCATATGAATCAGTCTTTAAGAATCAAACTTATGAAAGATATATGTATTTTTGAAGTAATTATCAATTTATAAAATATTTGCACATTTTTTAAGGCAAGATAGACTTTGAGTTTATCCAGTTTTAACCGACGCAATATCTTTAGACACTAGATTCAGGCTTTCAGTATTATGTCGGGGCCTATGCGAGTGTCTATTTAAATTGAATCCATAAACTTCGATGTATCTACGTTGCACAATCACATGAATTTCAATGTGGCTACACAATATGTATACACACTTTAATATTTAGCAATCAAAATCAATTCAGCTTGCTCTGTAATTTCAATTCTGCTTCTACTTCATTTGAAAGTTGATTTCTAAATCAGTGATGAGTCTCATAAGAGATTATTAATGTCATACTAAATGAGAAGTAGCGACATCAAGACTGTTGTATTTTAGAAACTTTGTTTAACAAATGGAGACCTTTCTTGATGCTTTTTCCTTGATTTTTCAATAAGAGATACCTACTGAGGCTAATAGTGCTTTTGTTTCTCTTCATAAAGAGATTATAATGTAAAGCTTAATTGGGAAGCTTATGAGTTACTTGGTCTTCTAATATTAATGCGAGAAAGTTTTTCAAAATTACTCAATAATGTTTCTTTAATGTAATAAGTTCAAGTTGAAACTGTCTCGAGATACGTGTAGGATTTGTTCTTTATTAAGATGCTTGCACAAATATAAGATGTTTAAGTTAAACACACCACCTCTTTTGTAATACGTGCAAGATGTCATTTAAAATATCTATTAACGTCTTCTGTCTGTTAGCATAGTTGCATTGTAGATCATAGACATGACATATTTGAAATCAACTTTGAATTATTTCTTTTGACTAGATTATATTTTAGATTCTTAGCTAGATGCTCTTTCAAAATTTTCGGCTATATTTTGGCAGCAAAATTTGGCCGCATATGACTTATTTTATTTAAACGAGCTCACAAGGCAGCTTTCCTCAATTATAAATAGAAGGGATGCTAAGTTCATTTTCATTTTAGTTTATTCAGTTCCTCTAATTGTTCTGAGGGTTCTGGACATGAGGAAACTCTGTTTGTTGCTTGAAAAGAGATTCTTTCAAGTTCTTCAAGTCCTTTGGTTAGCGCTTTTAATTTTAAATTTAGCAATTTTACTTTCACTTTTAAACTTGAAGTTCTTATGTTTTTGTCACGACCTGGCCCGGGAGCTTGAAATATCAAAGCGATAACAGACGGTTGGACGGATAAAAGAAAATATTTCCTAACATTTTCAATCTTAAACAAAATCTCCAATCATATAAGATCCACTACAATCCAATTTTTTTTTAACAATTTATCCACACATATATATACTAACAAAATTCATATGAAATACAATCTAAATATAAATCAACATAGCTGACATAATTAACTTTCTCCTGAAGTCTCTCTACGGCGATAAACATAACTCTCTCTTCTATCAGCCATCTAGTTAGTAGGGAGCTAGATTTTTTATTTAGGGATATAAGTATGATCATAATCAAAGAGTTATTAGGAAGATAAATTTTATGAAGAGATTTGCATATGATTATATTGATTGATGTATAATGGTTATAATTAATTTGTGCTTCTCAGGCCTATGAAATCAATTCAGGAAGATGTTATGGGTGAAAATAGAGAGGCATAAACTGTTGAGCACCAGAATTTGGTGTAATCGCCTTCACTAGCGATAGATCATTTGCAGAAAATGATGACTCAAATGATAAGAAATCAACATACACAAGCTAGTGGAAGTGGGTTCCTATACAAATACAAATTATTTGGGATATGAGGTCACCTCTTTTCTAAGGACGGGGACCATAGAATCGGCGGTTGTCTGGATAGAAAATTTTAGTATGTCACTCTAGAAAGAATTGCTTTGACTTCTTTTACTTTGAGGGCTGAGAGATGGTGGCGAGGACAATTGCAAGAGAAGTTTGAAGGAAAATCTTGCAATCTTGTTTCATGGGAGGACTTTGTGAAGACATTTAGAGATTGATTTGTACCCCTCAGAGACAAATGCAGATAAATTCATCGATTGACAGAGATCATTATCATGCGTATGAAGTTTGATACTTTATATCTGCGTTGAACCAAATACAAAAAGAAATGTCATTTTTATCGAAGGATGTAGTGACAACCTTTGATTACTGAGTATTGATATTTATGTTGTGCGGTGGAAATAGAAGAATAGAGTTGGACTTGTAAGCTGAGGAGGAGAGATATTCGTAAGGAGGAATGATGATAAGCTAAAATATGGCGAGAATGCCCGAAAATCAAATTGGAAAAGCCAAGTCTATATTAATAGCGATGTTCTACTCAAAATGTGGAAAACACATATAGAGTGTCTCTGAAATACTTACTTATTGGCTTATCATGACATATGACAAAATATTGTCTTATCTTGGGTAAATCTTGATCTTGACAAGTGTTCAACCTCCTCGGAAGGGTATTGATGACAAGGATGGTGAATCGAGCGTAGTTCATCTCAAACTCGACAAAAATACTCGAAGTTTATGCACTCACGCGAAGCAAAATACTATGATGTCATTATAAATTTATTTAACATTGTTAAAAAAAATTATATGTCTAGATATATTTGTTTTATATATACTTATTTATATGTATCATCTTTGAAAGTAAATAGTTTTATTTGATATTGAAACATCACATTCATTTATATCGAGAAATGTGTGAGAATTTTTTGGGATTGCGTTATGAAAATGCAGAACTTTCGTTCAATGTCGAATGGGTCTCAAATGAATCTAGAAATGTTTGCGGTGTGAACCGAATATTTGTGAAAGAAACTTGGATGTAGATTTAATAACACTGCCGATATATGAATTTGATGTGATTTTAAGAATGGATTACTATCTAAACATTATCTTATAGATTGTTGTAAAAAAGATAATTCAATATTCCAGGAGAAGAAGAATTCAAATTGTGGGTAAAGAGTATTATATGATAGTGTCCTTGAAAGTTGATCTTGAAAAGGCTATGAAAGTTTTTTCTTACTCGAGTTCTTGATGTTATTAAGAGGTAAAGAAGTTAGCGATATACCAAGTAGTAAAGAGTACATGTAAGTTTTTGATGATTTACTGGTTTACCTCAGAGAGATAGATTTCTCATTGATTTAATTCAAGTACAAAATAATAAAAGTACCATATAGAATGGCGATCAAATTATAAGAGTTAAAGAATCAAGAATTGTTAGAAAGAATTTATCACTAACACATCTCGGAGCTTCAGATATTTGTGAAGAAAGATGAGAAAGGTATCATGATTATAGAGCTTAACAAACTCATATTAAAGAATAAATATCCCTTGCCAAGAATTAATGATTTTTTTGACCAACTAGAAGAAGCATCAGTATTTTCAAAGATTGATTTAAGATCAGATTATTATCAGCTGAGAATCAAAGAAGAAGATATACCAAAGACGTATTTAGTACAATTATGAATCTTATGAGTTTGTGGTGATGCTTTTGGCTTAACAAATACTTATGTATTTATGGATCTTTAAACTATTTTAGATTCATTTGTGATTATATTCATGATGATATTCTAATTTATTAGATGGCATTTCATGAAAACCATCTTCAAATTAGTTTGCAAGCTTTGAAAGAAAATGAATTATATGCAAAATTTTTGAAGTGTGAATTTTGGTTAAATAGCATTATATTCTTGGGGCACATGATTAGAAGCGAAGATGTTTACGTGGAGTAAAGTCGAATAGTTGAATGACTGACCGCCATAAGTCAAAAGTTTCTTAGGGTTGGCAGGATATTACAGGAGATTCATTGAAGGATTTTCGATTGTCATACTTCTATCGAAACTTCGGCGATCAAGTTTGAATGGTCATCGGTGTGAAGAAATTTGAAAAATTATTTAATATTGCTTATTCCATCGAAGGATTTCAAATTTATAGTGATCATTAAGAGGCTTGAGATGTCTTATCACAAAATAAAGAGTGATTATGCTTTGTTTGAAAAATGAAAAGAATTATTATTTATGATCAGCTATTTTCATTGAAAATTTAGAGGCATTATTTATATAGTAAGGTGTGAATTTTCACGATTATACATACATCTTTAAGGAGTTAAATTTAGACAAAGGAGATGGTTGTAACTCATTTAATTATGATTTGAATATTCAATCATCAGCGAAATGTAATTCGCTTTAAGTAGAAAAACTCAGTAGCTTATTGGTTGATCTCAATAGGAGTTAATTAAGGATTTAGAAAAATTGAAAATTTCAATTATTAAATCTATGATGATCATACTTTATTATTAAATCAAATGATCTGATCAAATTTGAAAGACAGAATACGAGATGCTTTACCTCAAGATGATGACTTTAAGAAAATTTTAAATTTGGTAAAAGTAAGCCATACAGAAGATTTTGAAATTAATGGAGAGGGATTATTGAAGTATCATAGCAGAGTTTGTATTCTAGATATTGGAGATTTGAGGAAAGATATATTGCATGAAACACATCATTCTAATTATACAATTTATCCAATAGTAGAAATGTATTAAGATCTTAAGAAAATATTTTGGTGGTGAGAATGAAAAGTGTAAATTTGTACAGTTAAATCATATCAAATGATTAAATTTGACATTAGAAGCCAAGTGGACTTTACTTTGCCAATACGAGTGAAAATGAGATGATATTCTTGAATTTTGTGGTTACCTGAGATCCGTAGAGGTTGCGATATTATTTGAGTTATTATTAATAGGTTGACAAAATCTGTACACTTTATACCTATCAAACATATTGTTGAAAAAAGAAGTATGTTGATGAAATTGTGAAGTTACATGGTGTGCCAAAATCTATAGTGTCCGATTTACATCTAGACTGTGGCGAAAAATTCAAAAAGCTTTAGGTACGAATCTTACTTTCGGTTCCATTCTTAAAGCATGAGTCGAAAGAATAATTCAAACACTTGAAGATTTGCTTAAACTTTGTACCCTTGATTTTAGGGAAAATTGAAAATTTCATTTGTCTTTGATTGAATTTGCCTACAATAATAGCTTTCTAGCAAGTATTAATATGGCCCTAAAAGCATATAAATCTGCAAAACTTTCTTGGGTGAGACAGGTGAAAGAAGAATCATTAGTGCGGATGTAGTAGATGTGAAAACCGATTGATCCATGATGATTAAAAGTCGTCAAGATAGGCAGAGGAAATATTATGATGCTAAACATCGATGAGAGTTTGAAGTGAGAGAATTTGTATTTCTTAAAGTCTATGAAAGGTATAAAACGATTTGACAAAGTTGAAAAGTTTAAACATATATTGGAATTTTTGGAAAAATTAAAGTGGCTTATTATGGAGTCTTACAATGTGTTTTATATTTCTTACAAAATATATTATTGATGAAACAACAAATTATTCGACATTGATATTCAACTGATTCACTATCATTTGGAAGAGCGGAAAGAATAATATATTTTGATATTAAGCATCTCAGGAATAAAGAGATTCTTTTTGTCTGTGTACTGTGGAAACATGGATCAGAACGAGAAGCTACGTGGGAGAAGGAATCGGAAATGTGAGGGCTTTACCCTCATCTGTTTGATCAAAGGTATGTTTATTTATTATCATTAAATTTTGAGGGAAATTTTATAAGAGGAGAGATTATAACCAAGTCGGAGGAAAAAAAAGGGAAAATCCATTATTCGCGATGCTTCAATAATCATTGAAGGAGCTGGGTTTCGCTTTGAAACAAACTCCCAGAGAGAGGAAACGGAGAGGAGAAAAGAAGAAGGAAAGTTCGTGCATGAACTTTTCGTCGCGAGGAGAAGAAGGAGATTTCGTGCGCGTCGGACGCAGAGGGAGAAGAAGGAGAAGCGACAACTGTCATTGCCTACGTGAGGAGGCTACGACTGGAGCTCATCATGGCAGAGAGGAGGGAGTGAACGTGCGTGCGTGCGTGACCTTAGAAGGCAACGGACATGGGCCTTAGGGCAAACCGAGAGGCATTATAGGTTAGTTTTCTATTTTTTTATTTATTAAGAAAATGCATATATATCATATAAGTTGCAATTTCAAAAATAATTGAAAATCCTGAGTCCTTACTTTACAAACTATTACATAATTATATTTCATTTCACAGTATGTCTTTTAATTTTATTAAAAGTAATGTAAATAAACCATAAGCATTGTTGAAAATTTATAAGAACAATTCAATTGAAAAATAATAAATGAAAATGTTAAATTTATGAGAATCTATAAATGAAATGCAAACATTTGAAACTAATGATTGAAATGGATGTATTAAAAGTATGATTAATTGTATTAATAGATTGAGAGCTTTAGATTGAAAGTTTAATTTTACCTTTTCTTAAGTATAATACAAATTAAACTTAATTATTTAAACTTTACATGCTACATGCAAAATATAACTTAAGTATTAATTTGATATTTAGCTTAATAAATGTACATAAATATAACATTTATTATAGTTTATAATAATACAAAATTAGTCTTTCTTATGAATCGAAAAAGAATATTTAAGTCATTTAAATAATTGATACGAAAGTAAGAAAAATATATATTATGATTCTTTAAATCATTAGAGAAAAATATAAATTTTTAAATCAAAGTAAATTAAGAAAATAAATCCTTGAATAGAGAAAATGGAATATATTGTGTATGTATATAATTTAATAAATAAATTAACTAAATATGATTATTATTAATTGTAAATTTAGCTTGATTTAGAAAATACATAATAAAATATAAATATATGAATAAATAATAAAAGATATATGTAAATATTATAGACAAAAGAAATGAATGAAATAAAATAAAGTGCTTTTCAATATTGATCCAATCAATATTTTATTCTATAAGAATTTCAATTAAGGAAAGAAGTATTAAAGGGAAGGAGATTCAAGAGAAAATTATAAAATAAGGTGGGTAATTATGTTCTTACATTTATGGTAAAAATATCTGTAATTTCTTGTGATGAAATGCATGTTTATATGATTATGACTTTTTTTATTCAGTTGTGATTTATTTTCTTATTCTTACGTATGAATAATACTGAATGATACATCATATTCGCATTTTATAAAATTAATTGATTCTTTAGTTATGAATTAATATAGTTGTATAATTGTATCTTATAAATGTGTATGTTGAAAGAGTTCACTCCATAGATGCAGGGCCTTGATATATACTCGTGAAAAAGGCTAGAAATTAAATGGTAATATTCTTGTCATTTGGATGAGTATTGGTAAAGGTTTAGGCGGTGTCTAAAATGGATGATAAATATAAAAGTAAAGTTCACATGAAATGTTTGTATACATCCTATATGTTTGATTGTTTGAGCAATTTCTTTTATATATTATATAACCCCGACATACATCGTTCTACCTTCTTTGTTTAAACAACACGATTGGCCTGAATTATTATTATTTTTTTTTTTTTTGGTAACCATCCTACTAGATGGATGATAAAAGAGAATTATGTTTATTCGTAGAGACTTGAAAGATATAATTATCTTATTATGTTGATTTATGTTTAAATTGTATTTCATATGAATTTTGTTAGTATATATATATGTGGATAAATTGTTAAATAATTTGTGAATTGTAGTGACTCTTATATGATTGGAGATTTTATTTAAGAATGGAAATGTTAGGTAATGTTTTCTTTTATCGTCCAGAGCGTCCTCGCCTTCAAGCTCCTGGGTGTTGACTTTACTTTAAATTTTTATTTAATGTTCGATTCAAATTCAATTTAGGTTCAATTTAAATCTAATTAGTCTTGTTTAAAGTCCCATTCAATTATGACTTTTCCAATTTCTCTCGTAGAGTATTGAGAGTCGGGCCTTGGCCCTACAAAATATATGAGTGTGTAAATCAGCCTTAAGTATTCTTTTTTTTTTACCACGCTATAAAAAGTGTGTATAAGTTACCTATATAAAAAATCATATAATTTTTTAGTCATAGCACTACAAAGAGCATGTACATGGCTTACACATACCGGTGGCTACAAGTTTTTCCCCATACTACAAAAGTGTTACCATCACTCTGTATATAGCATATAGGATTTTAAGAACATTTGAGTTTAAAATTTTTGATACCTTTGTATAAGGCAGCATGATCAACAAATTAATGAAATTTTGGCAAGAATGATGACAAAATCACGATGATTGCTCACCAATTTTGTGAAATGCAGTGTTGCCGCGGGGCCTTGGCTGCATTTTAAACCGAATCGTAACAAAAACACGGCCACAAACAAGGCCTTAATCAAGGATTACGGTTTTTCATCATCATGATAATTATAATTATAATTATTTTGCGATTTAGTTTAGGCTTTTTGTCATTGTAATATTGTATTTTCCATTCATTACATTTAAAGATATGTGGCAAATCTATTTAGCTCCGAATTTGTAGAAGATATATTTTTGATGGAAAATATGGTTAAACAATATAATACAATATGTCTTAAGGTCTAGGGTTCCTGATGAAATTATATGTTGTAACATAGAAAGTCATGTATGTAAATTTAAAATTTGTAGCTCACATGTTATCAATTTAACCAAATATTTTTAATTTGAGGAAAATAAAAATAACACAAAATTCACAATAACATTAATTAATGTCCTCTAATAAAAAAATTGCATAGAAATTCAGGTCATGGGAAATCACATTTTTACTGGAACCGACATCATAATGAAAAAAAAAAAAATCTAGATCATGAGTTTTGAGACCAACAAACAAAAATTATAGAATAGGATAAGTGCAACGAAAGAAATCGCCAAAATAGTATCTAGAGTTATGTTGTTACAAGGAGATAATTCTCCTAAAAAATTGTAATCTGCAATTTCAGTGGACCATATGGAGTCATGTTCAATCTTTCACTCATGCTAGGATAAACATGAAATATCTCAACGTAGATCAATGGAATTCGTTTAATATTCTTCGAGTCCCCTATTTATAGCCACAAATCATCTCAATTTATATGGTCAGAAGATAGGATCAGAAAACTTGTCATGAGGACTTACAAAAATCCCCAAATAGAAATCGCAACTAGCCAAAAAATGTAGAGCTGCATGCCAGCAGAACATCTGCAAGTTCTATTTTGGATTACTGCAACCATCTGTAAAATTAATTGTGGAATTATTGTGGGGAAAGTAGAATTTTTAAAAGTTGTGGTGGTTATTATAGACTTTTTACTGCTGAAAACGTATGGCTGCCACATAAGAGAAATTCTTAAAAAGTAATAGGAATGCTATTGGCAAATCAAGCGTGATAATTATTTATAAGTTAAAGCTGTGCAAAAGCTGTCCCAAATTTATTTTTCATGTTAAAACTCGCAAGTCATCACTATGAATGGTCGTTACTCCTGAAAAACTATGGAGAAATACAGCCACAAGTCTCGCAATGGTACTTGAATTGCCAGGGAGTGTCACACATATCCCGAAGAGAGCTATAGTATCTTGGTCACATTAATGGCCTACTATAAGTTAAGTCTTCCATAACTTTCTGAAAGCATGAATGATTAGATAACTTTTAATTAGGTGATCATATCTGACTAGGTTTTGCCCTGAAATTTTGTTATCTTGTAAGATCCAACTTATTTTTGTACGTTAATATGGAAGTTGAATTGCAGCCATGCTGTTGGCTTGGGTTTAATTTACTTTTTTGCTCTCATATTTTGTTACCTTTGCAACATTATAGTTTTCCATAATTTGCTATCCTTGCAATTCGAAGAAATGGCCATGCCAATGTTAGTTAGCCATCTTAGCATGAATCTAGAATACTGTCTTAGCAATCCTTCTGCATGATGATGGTGCTAGAACTTTTTTTTTATCTCGTAATTTACTTTGATGCATGTCAAGATGTATAAAAAATGACTTTAGTACACTTGAATTAAATGAGAATTTCACCCATAATAGGACACAATGGAGACGAAGGATTCATGTAGCCGACTCCACTTAATGGGAAAAAGGCTTGTTGTTATTGTGTGATTTACTTTGATGCATTGGAACTCAAATGAAATTCATATGCTATATGTTTGCTTTATTGTCCCCATAATCTTGTTTATCAGACATTACATATGTTCTGCTGGTATAAGTTTAAACCTTGTTGTTTTTGAAGAATTTTTGGAAGAAACATTTTTTGGTGTAGTTCCTGGTGACTTAACATTTAGGAGAACAGCTTGAACAATTATCATTTTCAACTTTCGTCTCTATCATCATCATTTATTTCTCATAGATCTTTCACCTTTTTTAAGAGAATAAACAATCTGGTATTTTGGTACATGAGTTTTTTTTCCTAGAACATAGTTTTTTTTTCTTTTTTTTAATGCTTGCTATGGTGTCTTGCTTTTACATACCTCTTTATTTATACATGCCATTAAGTTTTGATAATATTTCTTGTATAGGTTGGTCCACGCATCAAACTTTTGAATATTCTTACAAAATATTGTGAAGGTAATGAACATATCTTTTACTCTTCTGATATTTGTTGATTCTTTTTACCAAGTAATTTTTTGTGATGTTATATTTAGGTTATGCTTTTTATCAACACTATGCACAATCTTGGCTGAAATTTTTGGATGCCTATTGTTCACAATCTAGGCTATTTTTGAGCTTTTACCACATTGACTATAGTGAAGGTGATACTGAATTCCTTTAGCTTGGTTATTGTTTGGTAGGTTGATATATTGAGGCCCTGACATTAACTTATTTATTGGAGTGTAAATTAATTAGGGTGTGCATTATTTTGGATAAAATTGAAAAAAGAACTGAAGCGACCAATTTTTTTTTAGGGATTTACATACATAGCACTCAAAATTATCTCTATTGCATATATAACACCCGAATTTTAAATATTACAAAAATAACACCCAAAACATCTAGACAACATTAAATAACACTCTATTTCATTAAATTTTAACTTCGTCACTTGGGCGAATGTTGCTGCTATGATTTGTCATTGAAATAGCCCTCATTGTCCTTGATTGTCTTCCTCCCTATTTGTGCTTCTCCCTCTTGCCTCTAACCCATACACGCTACTCTCAACTCCCCTATTTTCCCCCATTTGCTAGCCTTTATTCCCAAGCATTGGACTTACCTCCCTCAACCTCTCTCAATCTACCTCACACAAGTCCCTTAGATGATGCCTCCTTCCCTCTTCTCTAGGCCAAACACTTCTCCCCATTGTCGTCTCCAGTCATCCCATTATATTCACTGGCGACCACTCGCTTGCTCACAATAGCATCATACCAACTCTTCTCCGGATTCACACATATCACACCCTTCTTCTCTCTCTACCTTTATATTGCCAACATAGAATGAACAAGAGAGTTTGCTTGTGGGTGTGGAGATTGTCGACGAGAAGTTAAGGTCTGTTAATAAGGTTCTATTTCTATAATATTGAAGTTGGGTTTAAATATATAATATAGATAGTTTTTAGTGCTATGTATGTAAATCACTCAATTTTTTATGTGATATAGTTTGATTTTTAACTTAAAAGTTTGGTTTTTGATTTAAATTATTAAACTATTTGGTTTCGATTATTATATTTGTTTTTGACTCAAAATAGTCGTTATAATAAAAAAACCAAACCAAGCAATTAACCTGAATTCTCATGCCCGCTTATTCATTTGTTTGGATATGGCAGTGAATATATATTCGCCTCTTAAATGCCAAAGTATTGCAACGCCTCAAGTGGGGAATCACTGTGTTATAGGGGCGTGCATTTGTGCATTTGGTTGGATTAAATGATAGATTTGTTAAACAAGGTAAATTGAACTAAGTTATGAACAAAATTGAATTGACAAAATAATATGTAAAATCAAATCGGATTAAACCAAAATATAATTTCGTTTATTTAGTTCAATTTTGATTTAACCAAATTTGTAATTTTAAAAAAAGGAGTTGCGTTTGGTTAGTTGAAATAAATTGGTAAATTTGTTAAATTAATCAAGTCGATTTAAATTATGCTTGGAGAATCAAAAGGGAAAGCTTCTTTTAATAAATAGTTGATGGTGAAGTTAAAATATCCAAAAAAGATAAGAAATAAGAAGCATTGTTATAAAATTTTATTTAGATGTAAAAACTCAGAGAATTGGGAAAGACATAAAGTGGCCCACAGAGATTCTAAGAAAGTAATATATGATAAAAAATTAGCTTTTATTGATTTATACAATATATTTTATATTAAAGAAGGTGAAAGATGTATGTATAAGTTAGTCACCAAAGAGATAGGAGAAGTAAAGATTTAGTTAAAGTGAGGTTTATTAAGGATGAAAATCATAAAGTATTTTTCTTAGAAAAGGAAGTTGAAAATATTTAGCTGGGTTATTTTGATTTACTTTTCAATGAAGGATTGAGAATACAATTGATTTTAGCAACTTTAATACCTAAACAAAAATAGAGAATTTTATTTTTATCATGATATTAGTAAATTTGAAGTGAGAGAAGTTTTAAATAAAATGAAGCGTGGAAAAACAATAGAATTTGATGATATTCCAATATAAGTGTAGAAATGTTTAGGAGATCAAGGAATTTCTTAGCTTACAAATCTTTTTAATATTAGTTTAAAGACTAAAAAGATGCAAGATGAGTGAAGAAAGAATTTGTTGGTTCCTATATTTAAGAATAAAGGTGATGCACAAGTGTGCAAATTATAGAGAATTAAGTTAATCGTCATACTTTAAAATTATGGGAGAGAGTAATAGGTTATGATGTGATACAAAGTTTCTTAAAATCAATTTTATTTCATGCCGGTATATGGATCTTATACATTTGTTGAGAAATTTGATGGAGAAGTATGGAGAAAGTAAGGAGGATCTTCATATGATTTTTTTTTTATTTAGAGAAAGCTTATGATAAAGTTCCAAGTGAAGTCCTTTGGAGAGTTCTAGAAAAGAAAAAAATTAATATTAGTTATATTCAAGTCATTAAGGATATGTATATTTGAGCTATTACTTGTGTCAAAACACAAGGAGGATTGAAAAAATATTATCCTATTTTAGTTGGATTACATTTAGGATCGGCTTTAAGCCCTAATCTTTTTTGCTTTAGTTATGGATGTTCTTACTAGGCATTTTGCAGGAAGATGTATCTTGGTGTATGCTTTTTATTTATGGCATTATTCTTGTTGATAATACTAGAGAGGGAGTCCAAGAGAAACTTGAATTATGGAGGTCAACCTTAGAGTCTAAAGGTTTTCATTTGAGTAGATCTAAAACTGAATATATGGAGTGTAATTTTAGTTGTAGAAGTTCTAGTAGTGGTGCTTTGACATTGGGTGATCAAGTCATTAAAAGGAGTGAGTGTTTTAAATATCTAGACTTTTTTGTTCAAAATGATGGTGAAATAAATGGAGATGTTATTAGTAGAATTCAAGTTGGATTGTTGAAGTAGAGGAATGCATTTGTCCTGTGGTGTGATAGAAAAGTATTGCTTAGATTTAAGAAAAATTTTTATAAGATAATGGTAAGATCTGCAATGATTTATAGTGTAGAATGTTGGCCAGTAAAAGTGAAGCATAAGACTACTGTTTGCTTTGTAGCTTTTTTTGAAGCGTTATGAAGGCTACGCAGAAGAAAGGTAGTGAGAAAATTCATTCTTGTGATTGTGATTCTTTTAAACTCGGTTTAAAATCAGATCTTGCTTGTTTGCGAAATAACTAAAATGTTCTTTTATATTAAATTTGAATAATTTTAAACAAAATGAACAAAAATAGAACAAGTAATTCTCATATATAGTTATAAGTCAACTAAATTGCATTAGCAAGTTACACATTACTTAATAAATAATACTACTTAATAAATAACAATAATATTAAAGTTATAAGTACAACAACTAATGCGATCAAAATATTAAGCTTATTATCCTATTGATCAAATTTTTTGTTCTTACCTAGCGATCTCTTTGATGTATCATCTTAAATTCCCTATCGAAATAATTGTTATGATCTCTGTTATTTGGACATCTAAAAAATATTCTCCCATAATTTTCTTATGTGAAGTGAATACATAACATGACAAATAGTTAATACTACTCTGACTTAGTAGAGCTCCTTGAACTCATATTTCCTGATAAAAAAACTGTATAAGCAATAAAAATATTAATATGAGGACGGGTGATATTGCATAATATTTTTAAAACGATAATTAAACAATGAAATATTTATTTCCAACAAAATGATATAAATTTTATTAATAGAATTAGAAGATACACAATCCTCGTAGGGGAAAAATCTTAAAGTTAATGCTCCTAAGAGTTACATCAGAGTTAATAAAGAAATTCCCCTAACAAATATAAGAATAGAATACAGAAAAAAAAAACTAAAGTGAAAAACAGCAACAAGGTAGCAGTCCCCTCACGAGAGAGGTACATAAGCACTGCAAAGTTCTACCATGTACAAATACCTGCAAGAAGCTCAAAAAAGGCATAAGCAAGCATAGAAAGATACATTAAAGGAAAATAAAAAGGACGGCTCAGGCTTAGACAACGTTTTCTCAAAGGGCAACAATCTATGTGAGCATTCAAACTTCACATAAGACGCCACTAGCCAATAAGAGAATTGGAGAATCATCCTAGCCATTATTTCCCACTTACCTCGATGATTACGCTGGTCAAAACATAAGCCACCAAAACAGGCACCAAAATAGACCAAAATCGCAAACCAAAGTCAAACCAAACAAAAATATAGCCAGCCAACTCCCACCAACAAGCCAAATAATCATCTCATACCACCAAAACAGACCAAAACTGCCAACACAGCAAGTTCAATCTGCCAAACAAAAAACATAGCTAGCCAACTCCCACCAACAAGCCAAATAATCATCCCATACCACCAAAACAAGCCAAATAATCATCCCATACCACCAAAACAAGCCAAATAATCATCCCATACCACCAAAACAAGCCAAAACTGCCAACACATCAACCAACCAAAACCAACATAACTCACCAACTCACCCATCCAGTTACAAATTCGCAACAAAAAAAAGAAAACCGACAATGGTCATACAATCGACACCAACCATCAGGAAAAATGACATCAACATATTAATACTTCACAAGTGTAAGAAATAAAACAAAAAAGTTCAGGCACCAAAAAAATAAAAGACAAAAATCCATAGTAATGGCAATAGCCAACAACCAAGCCATATTGAAAGGCACCAAATGGTACAGATTTTGCAACCAAGAAAAGCAGAAAATCCAACCAACATGATACTACAGCTGACACCACCCATCAGGAAAGCCACCCGGGAGAAAAGGAAAGCATTCAAGTCATAGCCAACACAATCCAAAGAACACCAGTCTAGTCACTAGAAAAATTAATCCAACGGACTAGAGCCGGAGCTAAAGGAACACCGACTCAGGCGGGGTGAACCGGCGACAACCCATCCAATATGTGAACAAAGAAGCACTCAGCCAGTAGCTAAACAAAGAAGCACCCAACCATACAACATAGCCATACAACTGTAGCAATTTAAAAGAACAATAGGTCAGATTGAAGAGTAAATGAAAATGTTGAAACATCAGCCCAATCACAAACAACAATTACACCAAGTGTATTAAGATTAGGTGAAAGAGGCTAACAAACAAGTGTATTAAGATTGATACTAATGGCTAATAACTGATTAATACATCAACTCTCATTCTTTCAATTCAACCTCCATAAAGAGATTGAGCAGCTTTCATTAAACAAGAAATTTTAATTCTCCTACATTCATCATTAAGGAAATAGAGTAGCAAATTATCTAGCAAAGTGTGTGGCAAAACAAAAGCCCGTTCGAAACTAAACATTAGCAGATTTACAATAGCCAAAATAAGAAAAAAAAACAACCAATAGAAGCTAGTCAGGCCTTAACTAAACATTAGCCAAGGTATTTGTAATTTGCTCTCACAGAAGTTTCATCTCTATAGCTCCATCTCCATCTTGCAGCTCTAATTCAATATTTTTGTCATTGAGATCTAACATTGATTGACCTATTCGAAACTCTATACTCCTGGGGCATAAGAGGTCTTCATCCACAATATTGAATTATCATCTCGTGAATGATGTCTTTGAAATTATGTAAAAGCCATCGTTCTTTGCAATTATCGTAACTATTTTTGAAAGAATCATTGGGCATATCACGTAATAACTCATTTTTTCTTCAAAGCTAATAGTCTCATACGCGTAGTGAGAGGATCGAGCGTCTTCGACAAAAGATTAATTGAGTGAACATATTAGACACTTTGACATTGACTCGCTTTGTGAGTTAATTTTCTTAATTTGTCACATCCGACAAACGATTCGAAGGTGGATAGATTGAGTTTTGTTTAAGCTTTTAATAGTTTCATTTAAAAGCTTTTTTATATTGATATTTAAGTTGAGTTGATTTGATTTGAAAATTAATTAATTTGAATATGTTGAGAAACTTTAGATCATCCCTTCAGTTTAGGCTTAACAGATTAGATCTACTCACTGACAAAATCGCCGAGATATTTCACCGATTTGAAATTTTTATATATATTTTAGGTTTTGTTAGTTACCATCTAAGACCGCCTAGAACTCCTTGCACCACACTTGAATCTAAATCGCGTAGTGGGGCCCATGTTTAATGATTCAGATAAATTTATGTTTGAATTATGAGATTAATTTTGTATTTATTTAATCTATTATCATAGCTCTTTTAGATATTAAAATTTACATTTTAAATCTCTATGTCCGAGCACATGCAGGTGTTTATAGCTTTAGATAATTTCACATAATTAATGATTTTGTTGATTTTGAAAATCATAATTTAGAATGAAGTTCCTTAATTTTTGTATTAAAGGAAAGCTCCTTCATTCGATCATTAGTTTAGTGTCATCTGCCATACAAAGAATTGTAGATCTGGTGGCGATGTGTTTTGAAGCTATAGATTCAAAAGACAGTTTAATTTGTTATTTTAAAAGAAGATTTACCTCTCAGAGTGACTTTTGTGAATCAATAGAGTATAATATTTAAATTAATTTCTCCTCTTTTTGAAGGTCGCTCATTTGACTTGTTTCTTATTTTCATAGATAAGATTATGGGTTTAGATATTTTTATGAAACATCCCGGATATTTCAAATACTTAGTTGGTTAACCCATATTATAAATATAGATATATTTTCTCTTTTCAATTCAACCTTCAAATCCATAGGATCCCTCCATGCAAATGCTTGCTTTTAATTAGGTATTAAAACTTAAACTTTGAATATCAAAATTTTAAGTGCTTGCATTGAGGTTAGTTATGCTACAACGCACGTAGGAGACTTATTCAAACTTTCCTACATTCATTTCCCCCCATCTTTTTTTTGAAAGTGAGACATTCACTACCCCTTCTAATTTCTATAAATAAGGCTAAGAGGGAGTCTTACATTCCATTCCATTTGCTTGAAGGGTTGGAGCTGAAGCATTTGAAAGAGAATGGTTAGAAATTTTAGTGGGCTTTCAACTCTACTTAGATAAATTTCGTAAGTGCTTTTCACCCCTCTTTTCTTTGTTTTACTTTTGTGTTCGTTGTATATTATTTTTCCTCCCCTTTTTTGTTTAGAGTTTTTAATTTGAATTTTAGTTTTAGGTTTCATTACTTGACATTCTTAAGCTGATCCTTTTACTTTCCGTTTTTTTTACTAAGTCACAAGATTCAAAAATTTCGCAACATTTCGGGAGTGCGCATCTAACGGCTTTCCTGACGCTCTCACGAAGGTAGCTGTGACACAGAATCGATTTTCATCTTCAGCCTCATTAAGACGACGAGCCGTGAACCCAGAGAAACACAAGCATGTATATATTCACACATCGACCCCACATGTTCGATTGGTTTTTTTTGCGGTTGCAATGATCAAGAAGGGATGATATGCCTAAACCAAGAGAAGAACTCCTCATGATGTGTTCTCCTGCTAAGTAAAATTAGAAGTAATGTAAGCAAGGATGAAACCAAAAGAAGAACCCGCCTTCTCCGACATAAGCGATTTGATATTCAGGAAAATGGGGTATTTTCGGTTTGGAAGAAAGGAGGAAATGGGAGAATGGATTTTCGGTTTTGTGAAAATAAGGAAAAGGAGACCAAATGAAATTGAAGGAAGGGGAGGATGATTTTCCAAGTGGAAACTAGGAAATAATAGAAATCGGATCAAGCGAGAAAGAAAAAAAAAAGAAATTGAGAAGAGGAAGAAGAGGGAAAAGAAAATGAGAAGGAAGAGGAAGGAGAAGGAAGAAGAAGGAGAAGGAAGAGGAAAGAAGGAGAAGAGGAAGAAGAGGAAACGCCACCTTGCTTGCGGATTCGGATGAGGGAGGAGAATTTTTCGGATTAGAAAGAAGCAAAGAAAAAAAAATTGCTAGGTGAGAGGAGCAACCGCTTACTCGAGGAAGGCGCGAAGAGTGGTCGGCGAAGAGGAAGGAGCGCCCGTCCATGCGAGGGAGAGCGAACCGATCGTAAAGAGGGGAGTGGACGGGTGGTTGAGATGTAAATAGTTTTTTTCTTTTAAATCAATTTTTTAAATGTAATCCACCTTAATAAGAATTTTACCGACCAACATGGTTGATATAAATGTTGATTCAAGGTTATTCCGTTGTTCAATGCAACGACATTACGCTCGTTTCGAATCGGATGTCGCCGTTCAAGTCGCCGACGCCGTGGTCAATCAAAATGAGTGTCACCGCTGACCACTCATTCTGCGGCGACTGCCTTAATTGAGTGCGAACAGTTTTACTTGATCGATTTTGACGTTTCGAAGCTAACAGCGCAATCAACTTCGCGAACGGAGGACGTTTGGTTTGGCTCACCGACTTCGATATGTGTAAACGATCGACGACTGATCGCTGATCCGGATCATCAAGTAATATTTATATTCGACCAGCCAATGTGATGGTGAAGTTTGTTCGTCAATTGGAGGTCATTTGGGTTGATTTTGACGACATTCAGTGCATTTCAATCTCGATTTGCGCGTTGGCACTTCAAATCATTCGACATTTGCACAGACTCATCCGAATTAAGCGTAAACAATCTCATTTGATAGTTTTCGATATTTTAAAGCTAACGACGCGATCAATTTCATGAACGGAGGCCGTTTGGACATTATCGCAGCCTTTCCCCGATACGCGGCCAACACATCGATACTCGATCGTTGACGGTTGATTATTGATAAGATTTATATTCCAATCAATTTCGACATTCAACGCTGGCAAAGTCGTTAATCGACGGAGGTTGTTGACCATTTTCTGATGTCCAAGATATTTTGGGCCTATCGATATCGGCCACTTCCAAAGTCATTTAATTAGACTTGTGCTGACTTTTATGACACATGTGGAGCTCAACAGATTGATAACCAAAGATCAATAAGATAGTTACTTATCAAGATAAGTAACTAAATTGATTGTGACATATTTTCATGTAAAAGATACAATGTGCAATGAGAACTAACCTGAAGGCGGCATTGGGAAGTTATATTGTGGGCGTTGTGTTACAAATTTAAATATACGACTGTCATGTGCATTGCCTTCCCATCCGGCCATCACGAATGTGAAGCACATGTTAAAATCACATGCTACCATTATATTCTGTGTGAGGGAACCACAACGACCAATGTAAGCAATCTTTTCATTGTTTGGAACACAAGCATCAATGTGTGCCTCATCTATGGTTCTAATACAATCCTGTGTTAAGTGACAAACTCATACTCTCATTCGCAATTACATAACTCATATGAAATTAAACTTAGAAAAGTACCTTGAAGTATAACATGTACCGACAATCATTACAAATCTTCGTTGATGTACTCCGAAAGGTTGGATCCACTGACTTAATATTCTTAGAAGAAAGGCTAACAAGTGCGTCGAGACCAATAGAGAAATATCTATTTATTGTTTCGGATGAATGTTGAAATCTCTCACTCGTAGCTCTGATGGATTCATCGTGTGATAAAATATAGAGTGTCAAGGCCAACACTTCTTTTGTTGTTGTCCTAGATGATCCGTGAAGCCCATGAAAGCTCTCCAATTCAAGAATATCTAAAAAAATGGGTTGTGACATACAGAACATGTTGTGGAATCTACCAGGATGGTCGTTTAGAAGTTCAGTAATCCACTTCTCACCAATTAAAGCGGATGTCATACAAGGTGTCTTGTTAATATAATTTTCATAGTACTCGTTAATTAAACATACAACTGTCACAATAGTTCTCACACATTTCTCTCTTTCATTGTTATCTATAACTGCAAATATTCAGAAAGGCATAATAGTTACGTGCACAAATACACTAGTACAATTAAAGAGGTTATTGAGTTACAAAATAATAAACTCCAGAAGACATCAACATAATAATACTTCACAAGTGTATTTGTGGTGAAAATATTTCCCGCCTTCATCTATCCTTTTGAAGAGGATAAATGAAAATAGAAATATACGCCTTTTGTTGGGGCACCAGGTAGATCCGCAGATATTCTTATTTGGGTGATTGGGTACGACATTGAGGAGAGATGTACTATCTCGAAAGACATACCACACCCCTACAATCCTAATCACCTCAATAAAGGACAGATACGAAATATATAGAGATTCTTCCCCTATTTTACATGAAAAGAAAGTAGAGTTTATTTTAAACCGGGTTCGTTAAGTTCCTACGGGCAAGCTCCCATTAATTACATTCTACAAGGGGATTCTTGAATACTCTCGATTAAGTTAAATGATTGTTGTCTCCAATGATTTTAATAGGTAGGATTATCAATCGATTAGTTTATTTTTAGCAAATCAAGTGTGATCAATCAAGATGAGGGAGTTCTTATCGAAGTCAAATGAAGATGAGTAGAGGATGTTTAAGATACTAGAAAACCTAGTAAACATCCCAAACTATCTTATGGTCGAGATTTACATTTTTTGAAATTGAGTTATTTATTTGAGTAGAATTTTTATTAGAAGTTTATGACTTATAATTCTCTAATACAAGGTTATGAAAATACCCAAGAAGGATTTATGCTTATACCATGGCAGGAGAAGTAATCTCATAACTTAAATCAAAGCGGAGGGGCCAAAAGCACAACCTAAATCTAAGAAAATGTATTGATTTACCTCCACAAGAGAGAGGACAAATCACCGACCGCTTGAATTTATAACCGCTGAGGGTGGCGCCAATTAACTCCCGATTTTAAATACATGTAGAAATTATATGTTTATGATACTAGTTAATATTTATTTAAAAGAGACCAAGTCTCTAAACACACTCTTTAAAGAGATGGGATCAATATTCAAAATGACTTAAATCTAATACAAAATTTTCATATATTTTATTTTATTTTTATTTTGGACAATCATTCAGGGTTATAGGATTCATATGCCTAATGCATGAAATAAGATTATGGGCCAAAATCAGAGATGAGGTGTGTTTCCACCATGGCTCTCAGGTCAAGCCAAGTTCTCGAGGTTCTTCTAATCAAGAGGAAATAATATATTTTATGCATGATGCAAGAAAAGAAATGCTCATTCAAATAAAGGGTTAATTTTTTTTATTTGATTTTAACTAGTTTAGTAAAACGAGATTGTTGTTTATTTTTTAATTTTGAGTCGATTAATTTGGTAAGATTTATTTTTTCCTCCTAATCGCCATCCGCTGCAATTCATACATCAATACAAGGAAGAAACTAAAAAAATATGTCATTTTTAATGCACAAGCTAAACAAAATATTAAATACTTTATCAAGCTAAGCAAAAGAATAAAATGCCAAGTGTGGTCGGGCATCACCGCACAAACTCGAAAATAAAGTGGATAGCCGAGCTCTACCCTTATACAACCCGGATTACAATTGAATTAATTTACAATTAAGCAAGGAAATTCATTTTTTGGGGGTCTTCGTTCTTCTTTCTTCTTTTGGTTCATTATTTTGAATGGTTGGAATGTGAATGCTCTAAAGGTTTCACATGGTACATAAGATGTGATCTTATAACCAATGCTTATCCTAATCACTCATAACAATTATTTCAAAATCCTAATTGTAAAAGTACATGAAAAGGGAAAAAAATAAATCTAATTAAAACCTGTAAAACAGAGGTTATCTAAACAAACCATACATTTCGAAGCATGCATATAAACAAATTGGACTTAGCATCCCACACATGGGTAACCAAGTCCACTCCTCATTTTGAATTATGCTTAGGTAACCGCGCAACAAAAATAATTATATTTTTATTAAAGCTCTTAAGCACAATCTCATACGGAAGACAATGATCAGACTAAATCGTCCTATTATTCATTCTACGCACATACACCTTAACATCTAGATTAAAATATCACATCACAAAATAAAAGCAAACATCAAATTATGCACCACCCTAACATGTGACTGTTTGATTTAAACGCTAAGGCCATGTAAAGTTTGTGGTATGCTTAGCAAGTTTTAATGTTAGGATTTTCTAAGTGTGAAAAATATTCAACTTAGAAGGGTGATCTCATTTAAGTTGTTTAGTTGATATGAGTTAATTTTATTTGATGATTTAATTTGATTTGAATGAATCTACTTAATTATTAAAGGTTATAAGAGAGGAAAGAGAATATAACTTTCTTTTCTCCCTACCTTAAGTATTTAGATTCATTAATGATTTTTATTTAAATAATGTTTATTATGTATTTTAATTAATTCTTTTAGATTTTCTCTAAAACAAACCTATTAAAAAAAGAAAGACATTTTAAGATTAAGTAAAGTAATTACTATCACAAAATACACAACATTTTATTTCTTTCCCACATGCACATGAATGAATCTAAAATATTTATACATGCGATGCAAGTATTTAACACACCTTAATAATGAATGCTAAGAGAGGTTGCTTGAAGGAATTTGGGATGTTTCATGTATGTATGATTTTGTTAAGTAAAAGAGGGTGATTCTTTTATCCATTTTTCATATGCACATTTACAAGTATAAAATGAAGTACAATTTATCATAAGACCGTGTAGGTACAAGATCTACTTTGAGCAACCTTGGGGTTGTCTAATATATTACTTTTCTTAAATACACATAAAAAGAAATGCATGGAAAGAGAATGCTAAGAGTTGCTTAAGAAAATTTAGAATCTTTCATGTATGCATGATTTGTTAAGTAGAAAAATATTTTCTTATCCATTTTCACATAAAAACACGTATAGCATAAAGTGAAGACGACGCCATTGTTAACCGTGTAGCATGCCTACTTGCTACTTAAAGTTCTCATAACCTCGTCTGACTAATATACCAATTTTTCTTAAATACAAGTATAATAAAAGAAATGAATGAAAAGAAAGATACAAAAAATTTGTATTTGTTTATGCAATTTATATGAGGATGTGGATGTCCTTCTTTAAGTAATAAGAATGAATGAATAGCAAAAGTATTATGTTTTTCAACGAACTATATACTTTGTCAAACCTATTCAAAATTATGTTAAAAGAGAAGGAAAAGTACCATGCACATCTTCATATTTATATCCACACAGTTTTTATAAATAATTATAAGACACTTCGCTTTAGATTTATAGATTTTGAAAATAGTTTTGAATTTAATAAATAATATCATATTTTTTTACTTTACCAAAACATAAATTTAACATAAAGAAAATATTTCATTTTGAATTTGATTTTGAAAAGCATGAATATATGATTTTCATATGACACATTTAAAGATGTTAGAAATAAATAAAGTGATATAAGTATGTAATTTCACTCTAATTAATTCTTAAAGACAATATTATGAAGTAAGATCATTTAAAGAGAATCAAAAGTTGTTTAAAGAGACTTTTTATTTTGTTTTTGATTTGAATTAGAAAGTGTGAGAAGGTTCTTTGGTCCTTACACATTCTCACATGTGTGTATTGTTTTAGTTTAATTTTTAGGTGATTAGATTAATTTTATACTTTGGTTAGGTTAAGGTGTAGATTAAGTTCATTAAGTATCCCTTACATATACCACTTTAATATATTTAATCAAATAATTATATCAATGTATGACATAAAATCACAAGAAATTTAAATCAAGAATAATCATGTGAAAGAAAGGTAAAATCTAATGACCATAATTATTAATTAATAATTGCTAAAGGGTTTAATTTAAGTATTTCTTTCATAACCTTTTCCATTACACGTGTATGATTTCCTTAAGTTTACATAAGTTATTGAACACCTAAGCATCTACCAAGAAGGAAGTGAGTAAATTTTTGGAATTAATTAATGAAGTCATAAGGGAGTAATTAAGGTTATTAAGTTTTTAAATAAACCCTAATTAAGGAAAATATATTATTCAAATTCAATTAGAAACAATTTTATTGGATTTTTCTCTGAATTACCTTTAAGATGAACCCGAGTTTGTATTTTTTGAATTTTTCTACAATTAGTTATGAATTTACAATTTTAAAGGATTTTTATGAATTTAATTTATTTTATTAAAATAAATCATTTGACACTCAAAATTTAATATCTTTTAATCCAAAGGTAATTTTAACTTGAAATTTTTATGGTAAGTGTATTTTAACATCAATTTTAATCTCTGAAAATTTCAACTTAATCTGGCATGTGTTTTTTGTTTAATTAATGAAATTTGATTTTTCCTAAAACTTAAATTAAGCTCAAAATAATCAGTAAAATTTAGGGATTTTGAGTTTATTGGATTTGAAAAGACAATCTAACGAGCTTGTTGCAATTTTGGTTAAGTATTTTATTTTCTAATTTTGAAGTTTCGTGATTTAAAATAATTTTTAAATCGAAAATGATTTTTCTACTTAACACAATCAAGATATGGACGCCGTGGCAACGCAGCGAGCGCAAGCGCCGGTGTCGCGATCATATTAGGAAAACCAACACAGACAAGATGGCAGGACGACCAATTGAACACCGCGAACACGGAGGATGTTAAAAGTTACATAACACTTCCAATCTTAAATAAAATCTCCAATCATACAAGAGCTGAATCCATAAATGATTTAATAATTATTCACATATATATAAACTAATAAAGTTCATATGACATACAATTTAAACATAACTGACATAAATACCTATCTGCTATAGTCTCTCTACGGCGATAAACATAAATACCTATCCTCCCTTCTATCCGCCATTTAGTTATGATGATTACCTAAAAAAAATTTAAACAACTAACAATCAATAAAATTCCCAATTAGTTTGTAGACTATAAGAAACAAAAAAAGGTAATCAAGATGCATGTGATTTATCACATATAAATTTGCTCAAATAATCAAACATCATGTAGTATACATAAACATTTCATGAATTTTTTACTTTTACATTTATCATCCGTAAATCTTTATCAATACCCATCCAGAAATTAAGACATTACCATGCCAATTTAAATTTTTTTCATCATTTCAGATATCAAGGCCCCATCATAAGGTAAGTGAACTCTTTCAACATACACATTCATAACATACAATTATACATTATATATTAATTCATAACTAATGAATCGCTAATTTTATAAAACGAGATGACATACGATCTAAGATTCGTATTATTCAACACGTAAGAAATAAGAAACTACATCACAATTTATGAAGGAAAATAATCACAACTTACAGGAAAAGTCATAATCATACAATGATTTCATCCGAAATTAAAGACATTTTTACCATAAATATAATAAACATAATTACACCTTAATTAATTAGCTTTCAATCTCCTTTCCTTTAATGATTCTTTCTTTAATTGAAATTCCTATAACATAAAAATATATTATTATCAATATTTAAAAATATATACTTTTATTCATATCAATATTATTCATCTATTTTTTAAATATTAAATTAATTTATTTAATATAATGCATATAATACTTCTAAATCCTATTAATCCTATTATTTTTCTTAATATAATTTAATTTAAGAATTTATATCTTTCTCTAATGATTTAAATTTAAAAAAAATCATAATATGTAATGAAAGAAATTCTCATGATTATTATCTTTATAAAGTTATTAACCTCAAATTTTCACTAATCCTTAAACAAGGCTTAAATTCTTTCATTTAATAATTCATTTAAAATTTCTTTTTTCTTGAAAATCTATTATTTTCACTAATATCCTATAATAAAATCAGCTATTTAAGAGTGTAATACAATTAGGGCTTTATAAATTAAATTTAAACATATATAGATGTATTTTGTCAAAGAGGTAAAACAATGTCATATCATTGTTAAGCTCCAACAAATTCCTACGATTTAATAATAACTTACTTAAATCCAAAATTTTAATAAGAAAACATAAAACCTTATATATATAGCATTTCCTCATGTTATAAAATCCAAAAGGAAATATTCTCAATTAAAACAATTAACAACAAAATTAGAATTTAATCTAATAAATAATTATATAAATTATTTAATTACTTACATTATATATTTCCTTCTATTCTCGATTTTGCCTTAAGCTCAACCTCGACCGACTTCAAGACGACGCGACGCTTCTTCCTCCCAGACACGTTGAGGATCGGATGCGCAGAAGCGATTTCTTCCTTCTCTCTCGGATTAAAAGCTCGGGCTTAATGCCTATGCAGATTCTCACTCCTAACGCCTCCTTCTTTCCTCTTCCTCGGTTGACGACACGCGAGTCTTCTTCTCTCTCTCCTCTCGAGTCTGAGGTTTCATTAACGAACTCCCCCTTTTCCATCATGCCCATGCCATATTTTATTTTATTTTTCCCACTATAATCTCCTCTTATAAAATTTCATATTAGACATTAATAAATAAACATACCTTTAATTAAACATTGAGGATAAAGTTTTCGATTTCTTCTTCTCCCACGCTCGATTCGATCCATGTTTCCACAAGACATGGATAAATGAAATTTCTATTCGATATGCTTAACATCATAATCTATAATTTCGTCCTCCAAAATGTGAGATCCGATTGAATATCAATAGATCCGTAATAATGTTTTCTTCATCAAGAATATACTTTCAGAAGAGAAATATGAAACACATTGTGCATTCCTTGCATGTGAGAAGGTAAAGCCAATCTATAAACCAGTTTCTCAATTCTTTTCAAGATTTCATACGGATCAATATAACGTGGGCTCAACTTTCCAACTTTACCAAATCGTTTTATACCTTTAATGGGGCTAACTTTAAGAAATACAAATTCTCTCACTTCAAACTCTACTGGCGATGTTTAGCATCATAATATTTCGCTTATCATTTTTTAATTTATCACGATCAATCGATCTTTTATGCTTTACATCTACACCATGATTCTTCTTTCACTGCTCCACCCAACAAAGCTGTTTTCAGATTTTCTTTCATACCCCATACGAGCCATACCAATACTTTTGTTTTATTATCAAAGAAACTCAATCAAATGAATTTTCCAATTCCCCAAAATCATATACAAAGTCAAGCAAATCTTCAAGTGTTTGAATTGTTTTCCGATCCATCCATGGATACAATCAAACTAAGTCAAACTAAAGCTTCTTGAATTTTTTCCGCCTAGATTTTACGCCGACGACATATAGATTTTGGCACAATGTAACTTCACAATTTCATCAACATACTTCCTGCTAACTTTTAACAAAGATCGATTGTTTTCGGTATAAAGTGCAGATTTAGTCAACCTATCAATAATAACCCAATAAGATCGCATCCCTTCCGATCTAGCCAACCACAAAATCCATAAATATCATCCCATTTCCACTCAAGTATCGAGTGTAAAGTCCACTGCTTTCGATAAAATTTTAACCATTCGACATATGTATAACAAATTCAAGAACACTTATTTTCATTCCCGGCCACCAAAATATATTTCAAGATCTTGATACATTTTACTACTACTATGAATTGTATAATTAGAATGATTTCATGTAAGATGTCTTTCCTCAAATCTCCAACATCTGAATGCAAACTCACATGATATTTCAAGAATCCTCTTTATCGATTTCAAAATCTTCTCAGATTATATTTTATAAAATTTAAATTTTTTGAAAGTCATCATCTTGAGGTAAAACATCTCGTAGATTTTGTCTTTCAAATTGATTGTATAGATTTGATTTAACAAAGCATTTATCATCTCGTAGATTTAATAATTGAAATTTTAATTTTTCTAAATCTTTAATTAACTCCTCGTTGAGAGATCAACCAATAAGACTACCGATGTTTTTCTACTTAAAGATCAACAACTACATTTATCTTTCCTGATATTGAATATCCAAATCATAATCTTTAATGAGTTCCAACCATCTCATTTAAATTTAAATTTCATTCGAAAAGATATATTTCTTTGATGATCAAAAAACCTCACACCTTACTCCATATAAATAATACCTCCAAATTTTCAATGCAAATACCACTCAAGTACTGGATCATGGGTTGGATAATTCTTTTCATGATTTTTCACGCTTAAGATAAGAATCACTCTTCCATTCGCATAATACACATCCCAAGCTCTTAATAATGCATCACTATAAATTTGAAATCTGCCCCTCTTAATAAGTACGGCTTATTAAACTTTTTAATTTTTGAAAAGCCTCTTCACACCGATTCACCATTCAAACTTAATTGCTTTTCATAATTGACATAATCATGAAAACCCTTCCACTCCTCCTGTAATAGTCAACTAACAACTTCGACTTCTGGTGGTGGTCATTCAAATATGCTCGACTTTACTCGATCTACTAAACATTTTCACTACTAATCATGTGCCTGAAGAATATGATGTTATTTAACCAAAATTCATACTTTGAAAATTTTATTATTCATTTTTCTAGAAAATAATGTGAAGATTTTTTCAAATGCTTCATCTCTAAATTAATCATCTATAATATACAATCACAATGAATCTAAAAGTTTAAAGATTCTATTGAGATCCATAAATACTGGAGATTTGTTAAGCGAAAAGATATCACCACAAACTCATAGTTTCATACCTCAGATTGAATGCGCTTTGGTATATCTTCTTCGATCCTAACCGATGATAACGATCTTAAATCAATCTAAAATCAAGCTCCTTCTAATTGATTAAAAAAGATCATCTCGCAAGAGGATATTTATTCTTCAATGTGAGTTTGTTCTCTATAATCGATGATACTTAAGCTCCCATCTTTCTTCTCTTCTTCACAAATAATATAGAGCTCCAGGAGATTAGCTCGATAAATCCCTTCTAACAATTCAGAATGATTCTTCAACTCAATTCTTGATCCATTCTATTTTACTTTTGCTATGTTTTGCAGAATTAAATCAATGAGAAATCTATCTCTCTCAGGTAAACTTGATAAATCATCCGTAAAGACTTGATACTTTACTACTTGGTATATCCTCTAACTTTTACCTCTTAAGAACATCAAGACTGAGCAAAGAGCCTTCATTTCTCTTCAACTTTTGAACTTTAAAGACACCATCATACTAATACTCTTTATGCCCCACAAATTTGAATTTTTCTTCTCCGAATATTGAATTTGACTATCTTTTACAATAATCTATAAGAAGATGTGTTTAGATAAAATCTTATTAAATGTTTACATCCATGCTTCTTTCGTAAATATTGAGGGTTGCCTTGGCTGCGAATATTTAGCGTTAGATTGAGACAATTTTGGCATTGCCATTAAAGTATTATAGACATGTATTAGCGTATTTCTCGGATATAAATGAATATGATGCTTTCAGGTATCGAATAAAAGCTAGCGATTTACTTTGATAAAGATGATATCGTAGATGGGTAGGCATATAAAACAAAATATATCTTGATATAAAATTATAACAATCTTAATTTAAATAAAGACATACACGTAATAACATCGGATGAGTCTTTTCTTCTTCTTTGCGTGAGTGCATAAACTTGAGCGTGTGTTAGGTTACGAGTTTGAGATGGGCGATCTGGTCGATTCAATCATTCTTTATCTACCAGCGATCCTACGGGAGGTTGAATACTTGTCTAATATCCGCGAAGATTTACATTTCCGAATAGAGCGGGTGTGAATGTCACGATGCGATAACTAGTGTTTGTGCACGAGAGGCACTCTCCTTTATCGCTCTTCACATTTGGGCATGTGATATCTTCTGTATTGCGACGTTTGTATATGACTTAGGCTTCTTCCGGTTTGAACATTACCCGATTTTTGGCTTTATCATCATTCGCTCCTCTTACGAATATCTCTAGTCCTCAGTAGCTTGCATATCAATTACATCCTTGGCTCCACCGGTAATGCATAGTCATGATGCAGGAGGAATCGAGAATTTATCATTTACATCAGGGTCAGGATAGAAACATATTGCGGTTTTCTTACGCATTTGGTATCAATTGAGGGTCATACGCTTGAGCGTTAATAAACTGTTTCATATTGCATTATAGAGCGATCTCCCTGTACCGTCGATGAACTTGTCTTGCATTTGTCTCTAGAGGTACAAACTAATCTCTAAAGTCTTAATAAAGTTCTCCCATGAAATAAGATTATGAGGCTTTCCTTGAACTTCTCTTCTGTTGTCCAGTCTCTAGCTTAGCCAAAGCAAAAGAACTCTTCTCTTTACGGAGGGCATGACATATGATGTAGAACATCGAGGATCAGAAATTAGAGCTCGAATTATTCTGAGATCAAAAGCGAAAATTCGAAAGAAGAGAACTTGGCAGATTCTTTTCTTTAATTTCATCTTTTTTTTTATTTATGTAATTTTTAATTTTCTTAGAAACTGTGTTTGAAATTTTGCATTTAAAATTCAAAGCGTAATATGTGAGGTGGTTGAATCGTAAAATAATAACGTGTGAAATGGGTGGATGACATAAAATAATGAAAGCGATTTAATGTTTACATTAATGTGGCGCTTCCTTATGTTTTGAATTCTTTTCTTTTGAAAGATGTTTGTAATGGTATAAATAACCCCTCTTAGAATGAAAGGGATCTTTTTTGGCAATTACAAAATTTTGAGTTATTCTTGTGGTTTGAGAGGCTTGGTGGCCAAACCTCAATCGTTGGTGGGGCTAGTTATCCAACATATCTCTTTCTTCACCTCCGATCACGTTCTCCATCAAAGAAAGAGCCCACCTCAACATAGTTTTAAAATTTTCTCGATCCGCATTAATCAATTTTACGATTCTATGGTCCTCATCCCAAGAAAGAGGTGGCGATATCCACGAAATAATTTTAGATATTTGTCGATAGAAACCACGCCACTTCAGCTTGTGTATCTTTATTTCTTATCATTTAGTCATTCTTTCATCATTTGTGTAAATGCATCTATCATTAGTGAAGGCGGTTGCACCAAATTGTCTTCGGCGGTTTATCTCTATTTTCACCATGATCTTCACGAATTGATTTTATAGGCATAAGAAGCCAAATTAATTATAAGCATTCAGCGTCGATCATTATAATCATCTGATTATCTTCATAAAATTTATCTTCTAATATTTTGATTATGATCATACTTATGTCCCTAAATATAAAATTTTGCTCGATATCACTTTCGTATCCGACCCAGGCTTGGAATCTGGCGGGAGCAGAGGTCAGACGGATAAAGAAAAAACTTACATGCTTACACGATCTTAAATAAAATCTCCGTCATCTGAGAATTCATTCTGATCAATAAATGATTTAATAATTTGTCTATATATATATCTTAACAAAATTCATATGACATGATTTAAACATAAGCGGCATAAATCCATCTCCCGTAGTCTACGATGATAAACTAAGATTCTATCATTTAGTTGGGATGGTTACAAAAAAAATTTAAACAACATTAATTGAATAAAATTGGGTGATTAATTATGTTATTTGTTATAGTAAAAAAGAAGGTAGAACTAGTATAGTTTTATTATCATGTAATAAAAGAAATTTCTTAAATCAAAACGTATTGGAGTAGGTATATATAAACATTTAGTATGAAACTTTTACATTTATCGTAATCTTAGGAATCCTTACTGCAAACTCATCCAAAGGAAAGTAGTAATTCTATTTGCAATTTCATTCGTCTTTTTTCATTTGTGCAGATTACGTCGTCCCAGTAAGGGGTTAACTCCACTTCAACATCACATTCATACATCTGATTATACGGTATGCGTATTAATTCATAATTAACGATAAATCGGTTAATTTTATAAAATGATGATGTAATGATATGATCTAGCGTTCGGTTATTATCTAACATGAAGAAATAGTAAACTACATCGATTTATGAAGAAGCGGAAAATAATCACAACTCCGGTCGGAAAAAGTCGTAATCATCAACATCGTTTAAATTGCGAAATTAAAGACATTTTTTACCATAAATATAAGAACGTAATTAGCAATTTGCGGTTTCTTCAATCTCCTTTTTAATCTTCTTTCCTTAGAAATTCTTATAATATAAAATATTAATTGGATCGATATTAGAAAATAATTTATTTTATTTTATTCATATGATACTTATATCTTTTATTAATTGGTCGTATTAAATTGATATTAATTTATTATTTTTCTAAATCAAGTTAAATTAAACTTTAATTTATTTAATATAATGATATGTCAATTTATCATATAATACCTCTAAATCTATTAATCCTATTATTTTTTTATAATTTAATTTAAGAATTTCTATCTTTCTCTCAATGATTTAAATTTAAAAAAAAATCATAATATGTAATCTGAAATTCTCATTATTATCTTTTATAAAGTCATTAACCTCAAATTTTCACGAATCCTTACACAATTAAGGCTTAAATTCTTTCATTTATGAATTCATTTAAAATTTCTTTTTTTCTTGAAAATCTATTATTTTCATTAATATCCTATAAGAAAATTATAGTTATTTAAGAGTTTAGGTAATACAATAGAATTAGGACTGTATAAATTCTGAAATTTAAATATATATGTAGATGTATTTTCGTCAAATTAGAGGTAAAATAATGTCATATCATTGTTTGTGAAGCTCCTAACAAATTCCTTACTGATTTAATAATAACTTACTTGAATCCAAAATTTAAATAAGAAAACATAAAACCCTTATATATATAGACATTTCCTCATTTTATAAAATCCAAAAGGAAATATTCTCAATTAAATTCGTTAACAACAAAAATCAGAATTTCTAATCTAATAAATAATTATATAAATTATTTAATTACTTACCTTATATATATTTCCTTCTTCTCGGTTTACTAAGCCTCAACGTCATGCGCGCATAGGTCTCTTTTCCTCCCTTTGCGACACTCGGATTCGCAAGACGCAGGGCTTTCCTCCTCCTCTCTCGTGACACAGCTCCGTGCTTAATGTCGGCGTAGAGTCACTGAGAACGCCCTCCTCTTCTTCTTCCTCGGTGACGACACGAAAAGTTCACACCTTGAGTCTTCTTCTCTCTTCCTTCTCTCTCCCTCTCTCGAGTGTTTTTTTGTGTTATTTGGTTTGTTGAACCAAACTCCCTTGGACTTTCCAATCCATGCCAGACGACGGTTGTATTTTATTTTATTTATTTTTCTTTTTTTGGTTATTAGCGACTGCGTTCACTCCGGGCCGTCGTCGCGAATCGGTCACATCTCAGTCGCGATCGAGGCTAGGATATGCGATCAGGTAATGCGATATGAGCCGTCCGATCTTGTGGACTGCGTGATCGGACGGTCTAGATCGCATCAAGCAATCCAAAGGCGGATCGATCCAACGTTCGATCCATGAACCGGATCGGACGGTATTACTTCGCCATCGGAGGTAAACAGTAAAATCAGGGCTTTTTGTAAAAATGAGAAATTCTAAATGAAAATTTGTCAAAATGGACTCGTTTTCGCGTCGATTCGCACCGAAAAAATTCTATTTTCTAATTGAGATGATTTAAAAGTAAAAAATGCGAGATTATCTAGGGTAAATTTCTAAAAATCGCGCGAAAAATCGTCACAAAATGAAGGATCTTAAGGCCGGTTGTGGTTTTTGAAAGTTATCTCACCGGGGATGATTTTCGGCGGCGGTGATGACCTGAGAACGCTGTTGAGCATGGGAACTGGCCTTGGAATGAGCTTGGATACTCGCCTTCACGTCCAAAGTTTCCTCAGGTGATCGCTTTCGTGAAATCCACTTAGTTTTTAAGTATTTCTCTCCAAAATAAAGTGGGGGTGATTGGCAATGTGTTTGGGAGCTTTAGGAGAGGGAGAATGAGAGGAATGAGTGAATGCTTCAACCTCTAATGCCTTGGAATGAAAAGTAAACGAAAATGAACATTTTGTTTAAAATTTTGGCTCCAAACTCATGTTATTTGGCTTGGAGTGGTTGGGAATGGAAGAGAATTATCCTAGGTGGCTCTGTATGATTGGCTAAGGCATGGAAAGTGGCTATCATGAAGGATAAATGGGTGTCCTAGCCAAGGGGAGGTGAGAGTCCTTCATACCAAGTGTTTCAATGGGAGAGGTGAGGTGATTTCACCTCCCAATGAGTCATGGCTGCCCCAACCACTCTTTGGATCAAAAAATCAGTGTCTTTGGTGCCTATGTGAATTAATGGATGAGTGCCAAGTGGCCAAGGAAGAGAAATGACCACTTCGGAAAGTGTCTTTTCTCATGTGATGCCCTTGACCCAAGGACAAAGTGGTCATTTGGCATTAAATTTGATTTGAGCAGATTTGAAATGAGTCAAAAGTAAGTTGGACCAAATTTCATGTCATTTAAAGTTCATTTGGTTTAATTTGGGTTAATTTGACCCATTTGGGTCAAATAGTTACAAATATTGTGTTTGATTGGATTAAACCAAGAGTTGGGTCAAGTTCAAATGATCATTTTGATTGTATTGGTTCAATTGGTTTCAATCAATTTGGTTTAATTTGGATTTAATTTAGATTTTGATCAATTTGATTCTTTAGATCAATTTGGGCTAAGTTGACCAATTTGACCCAATTGACTAAATTGGCTTGAATCATGGCTTGGTTTGGGTTTGGTTGATCATTTGGAATATATTCCAAGCTTTTGTTTCATCAATTTTGGTTTAATTTGATTTTGGCTTGATTTGACCTTTTAGGTCAGTTAGTTCATAATTAAATTGGGCTGGGTTGTATAGTTGGCAGTTGGGTGAGTTTAATTGACTTTGGTCAAGTTCAATAATCAATTTGGAGTGAACTTGAGTCTGAATCAATTTGTTTTAGGTTGCAATTTGGCTGGTTCATGTGGGTTAAAGGGTTGACTTGGTCAACGGGCTAGGTTGACTTGGTTTGACCCAATTCATGAAAATTGATTAACATATGATGATCAACAAACCTGACATGAAGATTGGATTGACTTAATTAACTCTGATTTGAATTGAATTGGATTTTGATTCATGTAGGTCAAATTAGCTACTTTGGGTCAAGTGAGCCAATTGAGTTTAGTTGGCTTGATCAAGGCTTGATTCAAGTTTGGTTGAACTCACATATGGACTTGTGATCGAAATATAAATTTATTTGCAAGTGATTTGGAGTCAAATGGGTTTTGATTAATTTGACAATTTCAAGTTAAAAGGGTGAATATGAGTTTAACTTGGGTTAGCTTAATTTTGATTTGATGATTTAAATTTGTGTTTATATTTGGATTCGTGATTGAAGGATTGATTGAATCATGAAGAAAATCAAGGGTTTGGCTTGATTTGAGTTTGATTTGGCTAAGTTCAAGAATTTGACTTGAAAGACTTAGGTTGGATTTTGGTTGAATTTGAGTTTGAGTTTTGAATTTGGTTTTGGATATTTGAATTTATATTTCATTTATATTTGTGAATATAAATGAAAATTTAAATGGATTATGAGAAAATTTCTTGAATTTGAATTGATTTGGATTTGATTTGAGCTAAGTCCATAAGATAGAATCATGGGTTTCGATTATTTGGAATTGATTCATGATTTGAGAAAATTTATTGAAATTGATTCAATATTTGATATGGAATTGATTTGAATGATTTGAGAAAAATCATTTAAGTTGGAGTTGATATGAGTTTGGAGTTTGTCTTGAAAGAAAGAAGTGATTTTGTTCAAGCTATATGGTAGACAAATTTTCCTAAGGTATGACCATTCCTATGGTAACTCTTCGTCTCTACAGGGTTAGGTTGAGTGTTCACCTAATCACTAGAAGTGTCTTTAAGAACTCTTAGTGTTTAAGAGGAGTCCTATGTCTAAGATGGAAAGGTTGAGAGCTCATTCTAAAAATGAGATTAACAATGTGAAAACGCAAATCCTAAGCAAACACTAAGAACACAATCACGTAGTGATGTTACATTATACGATTCTCAAAGTAATGACGCAAATATTTAATTCTTCATTCAGAGACCATAGCCATGAAAATCTCTCTCTTGTTAGCGTCCTCAAGTAATATTGTAGTGCGTAAGTAAAGAGGCAGATCATTGAACAATTTCTTAATTTGATCTAGAATAGTGATAGCATTTGAAAGAGAGGGAGGTGTACGAGATGTGGCTGATGTAGATGTTGTAGTGGTGCATGCAGTAACTAATTGAGCAATCTGATTTCGTAAAAATCCTGCACCAATTTTCTTTTTTGATGAACTTTTCGGATGCAACAACTGTTGATGCTTAGCCTGACTTGATTCAGCACGTGCATCGGAACATTGTGTTGATGCATCAGCACGATCATCTAAGTTATCAAGATGGTCAGAGTTGGAAGGTATTTAAGCATGTACCTCCTCATTCGGAGTCCATATATGAGCACCTGTTGCAACAACACCACCAATCATCTGATCCAGCTTTTCTTCCAATTCCGGATCAATGCCACAATATCGAAACTTTCTAGCATTAGGTATCACCTATAATTCAACAGATATAACTCTCAATGCTTTAAAAAATTACATATGAGTAAAACTACTAACACAATTAAGTAAAATTATAACGAGGAAGTTTACCTGTAGCTTCTCTCACCACCACTCATCGGAGGCATCGATAGTCTTCTTTCTAGCATCCCAACCTAACCCGGTTGCTTCTTGTTTTAGCTCTTTCCATAATTTCTAGTCTTTCTTCAGTTGATCCCATTTATTTTTTAATTGTGTCCTATCATACTCTCTTCCAGTAATCTCTCTAAATTTATTTGTAATGTTTGTCCAACCCTCCCTGTTAAAGTGAGTCGTAAGTCGGTTTCCTACTTCAACCTCCGCTAGGCATAGGTCGCAGAATATCATTTTCACATCTCGCTCTCAAGTGACACTCACACCACCATCTCTAGAGACACCCATCTCGAATTTCTAAACAAAAATAAAAAAATATCAAAATTACCAAAAGAAATGTAAATCAATGCCTTGGAAATTTCCAACATCCCGCCGTACTAAGATAAAAGTGTATGCATTGAAATACAACAAAATCATATTAATTAGACAATATAAACTTTTATACCCGAAACTCCAACTCATCTCAGTAACATACAAATGCAACAACTTCATCAATGTATATGTAGCAACGAAATATTGAACTTGTATGCAAGAAAAAAAAAATACTCTTACCACTTGCAAGCTACAAGAAATCTATCCCACAATATCTTAAAGAAATCAAAGAAAAATATTAACCACAACTAACCAGCATTATATGAATCATGCTGCGATCACCCTAAACCGACAATAAATGTATGAAGTATGTAGATATGTTAACAATAACAAAAGTCCAAAAATAGATGATGTGTGCTACCCAGTAAACAACAACATAGATCTGAATGGCCTACATGAAGCTTGCTGCAATCACCAAATGATCTGAACGGCATTGAAATACTTACATGTTATATTCAACAGTTGCAATACCAACCAGATTCAATTCACCACAGGCAATCATAAAAGCAACCAATCCATGCACTAAAGTAGAAGAACAGTAGCACTAGGCCATAGTAAACCAGCCAGTTAAAAGAAAATATTAATAATTTGCCACCCACCCAACCACAATAAAGACCTAAATTGAAATAGCAGGCCAATCAGAAATAGCAACAACAACAGGAAGAATAGCCCAATGACCCAGCGAACCAAAAAACAGAAGGTAGCACCACCTCGGATCAGGCCACATACATTATCAGTTTGCCCTACACCCACCCAACCACCCAACATAGAAGCAATAGCCCAGAGTAGGCTAAAAATACTAAGAACAACACAATGGCAAACCCACAAAGAATGCAGATACCCCAAAATGGCTTTGCTCGATAACAGCTGACTTGATTACATATAGAACAAAAGAAGAGAAGCAAAATCAGGGGAAAGAAGGTAACACCACCTATTTCAATTGGAAACAACAGAAAAACCAGATCCTCCAAATCCACTGAAAAAATCTCAGCCCTAAACAACTAATTGAAATAGCAAACGAAAATGCCACATTTGACTTGATTACATATAGAACGAAAGAAAAGCAGAAAACTCAGTTCACTAGGAACCACAGATATAAGGCAAAACTGAGAAGACGACATCTACCAAAACAAACCGTAGGAGTGATATCGTAAAGAAGGAAAGTCATCATAGTAATCATAAAAGAAGTGAAGACGTGAGGATACTTGCTTGGGGGACGAAAGACGGCGTAAGAGAAGCTCTCGAGGTCACGCGGGTTTTGAGGCGAGCGAGGTGGAGTAAGAACTCTCATGGGTTTGGGGCAGGGCAAAATTACAGTATAAAAAAATTTCTGAACGCAATGAATGAAAACGATGTTTTGAGCGAAAAACTGAGCGCGCCAAACGCCCGCCATCACGTCACATTTTCATGACACACGCCTGTGACAACGGCGTTAAGTTAAGTGTTGTAGAGATGAGGATGCTCAGATGGATGAATGCCTTTACTCTTAGAGATAAAATGTGAAATGAATATGTTCGAGAAAATGTTGGAGTAGCTCTAGTGGCAGGTAAGATTAGAGAGAGTCACCTTAGATTGTTTGGCCACATAAAGCGTCGACCGTCCGATGACTCGGTTAGGAGAGTAGATGTAGAGATTTGTCTTATGTTAAGAAAGGTAGAATAAAAAAGACTTGGTTAAGATGTATAAAAAATGATATTAATTTATTAGAATTAAATGATAATTTGACACATAATAGGACATAATGGAGAAGAAGGATTCATGTTTCCGACCTCATATAGTGGGATAAAGGCTTGCTGCTGTGTTGTTGTTGTAATCAAATCGATTCAAACTATAAAATGAGTAGGTTTTTGGGTTTAACCATTTTTTTCAATGCAAAATAATAAATAAATTCCAAACAACCTTTATTTAAAAATAAAAAATTGAATTGTGGTTTCATAAACCAAACCAAACTAATCGAACAAGCTCAAATTGATTTCTTTTTTTTTTTCAATTTAAACTAACTAATGCACACCTTTACTATGTAATAGACAAGTAATGACCAACGAATCTAGATCTTGAGAAATATGCGATTGTGTGCGGCTGTGGAGTTTGAAAATTCACACTTCACACTTCACTCATGAAAGAGTTCATGTGTTTTTTGGGTCACATTTTTAGGATGCAGATTAAATTGTTGATAAGAAACTTCCTAGAGATTTCATCCTCATTTTGTGGAGAGATCTAGTTTTAGATTTCTCATAGACACAAGCATTTATGGCTTATTACTCCTCTTAATGATGAAAGAGATTTTTTGATTAAGGCTAGTCATTAAGTGCTAAGAATTTAGCTTATAATAACAACAATTTATAATTACGAATTGATAAAATTCACTACCTTTAGCCTAAAGTTGATGGTGGAGGAAATGATGACAAATGCAATGTGGGCTCCAAAAATTTGCATGACCTCTCATCAAAAGTGTTTTTTTTTATTTGATTTTTTTGTCACATTTTCAAAAGGTAATTAGATTTAAGATAAGACATTACTAGGAGATTTCATTCTCATTTTATGAGAACTTCAAATATGGTTCCAGGTTTCTCATTAACGCTTAATTACTCCTAAAAGCATTAAGGGAGAACTTTTGATTAACGCTAGTCATTAGGTTGTTAAGAGTAATATATAATAACAACAATTTTAAAATTTGAAAAATCAACATTTATAACTTAATAGATGGTGGGAAAAATAAGGATAAGCTCAATCAAGATCTCATAATTCTTTCATCTCGGGCTGTCATGACCTCTAGTCTACTTAGAGCTTGTAGTCAACTCAACCCGATGAAAGGATTTTTGTCAGAAGCCTTGGATTGTGTCATCCGAAGAGATCTTATAGACTTGGGTGGATATTTGTCTAAGAAGATAAACATAAATTAATTTTAGCTTACAAAAGGCTTTGTATCCTATCAAATGCATTTTATTATTCACTACTCATCAATTTTGACATCCGATAAAAGACTCCATCAACCTAAGTGACAGAATTTTTCCCAGGAATGCTAGCAAAGTCATTGTGAAATCTATGGATTCTATCATGACCGTAATTTAGTGGTATCATTTGGCTTCGAACTATTTGGTAGTTTTGGTCATAATTTTTTTTTTTTGTAGTGCCATTTTGTGGAAGAATTATGTAGAAAGAAAATATGAGTCACATTCTTATTGGTATAAGATGATTTGATTATGATCATAAACATACACTTAATATGACTTTGATTTTTTGTGAGCTTAAATTAATTTAAATTTTTTTATCTTTGACAAACTATTTTAGAAGATAGATGAATTTTTGCTTTGACTTTTAGGTGGTAAATTTCTTTTAAATATTTTGAATTTTAAAATTTTCTTAAAGCTTTTGATATTTTCATTTTGATTTAAAAACAAAGTATTTTTTGTATGAATTATAAGAATTTTTTTTAACCACCCCACCCCTCTAGTTTAGATTAAGTTTTATCACGACTATCATTAGTGCATTAGATAATTTTGATTTAAGTGCCTTGGTCCTTGTCAACTCTTTGCAACTATTTACAGAGGACCAAATATGTTATTGATGATTAGATTAATAACTCAAAAATTGAGAACTAGTGCTTGAACTTAAGTTAATCAATCTTAAGTTAATTTATAATTAAAAGTTTTACTTTCATTAATTCTAATCCTTCTGAGGGTAGGATCAAATTAATTGAGAATATTTACAACTCTCTTTTTTAATAAGTGTTTGCATATTTTTTATAACAACAAATAATTTTAAATTCATCTTATTATTGATCCACATAACATTCTCTGACCCTACACTTGAGTATTTTAATATTGTTGATCGAAGCACGTGCAACTATTCAACCTCTTAATATGCTTGCAATAGTTTTGATGCACAAATTCAATATACTTAATACAAATTTTAATGCATTTATGCATTGCACATATATGTTTTTCGGTGCACTCGGACACTTTTTAAAAATATTAATTTGAAGTTTAAATTTTCTTGAGAGATGTGTGCTATAGTTTTAATAACTAATCTTAAAGAAGACACTCATATTAATTAATGTGTTTATGAGATATATGCATTATTATTATGATCTATTATCATTTCTTTTTTAGTGAATGCATGTTTCTCAAGGACGTAAACTTTCCTTATACTTGTACAAATTTTAGTATGCTCAGATAATACACTCACATGATTGTAGGTGCTACATATAATTTGAAAGTTTCAAAATTTAATTGTTCAAGCTTTTGCTAGTAAGTATAATCATTAAAATATGTGCAAAGTTTCTATTTTTAAGATGATATTCTTATGTTTGGTTTGTAAACTCCATGATGATTATTTAGCTATTTAAATTCTAATTATATTTAAACATTGCTAGTCTAATTATGCTTAATCCGCATATAAATCTATGGTTTGTAGGATTGTGATTTTTTAATGTCTTAAGAAACCCTTGTTCATGCTAATAAGCAAACTATCACAAACCTTATGCTTTCTTATGTTATTAATCTGATTCTTATGAGACAACATTATATTTATAGTGTTTACTTTGTCCTCATTTTATTCTTTTAATATGATTTATAGGGCATGTTAAAGAATCATTTTTGTTGTTTAACTTGTATTTTATTCTTTAATTTTATTATATTTATGCTTAAGAAATGCTTATGTAAATGTCTTATATGAATTCATTTAATGTTTTTTTTAGTAATATCTTGACAAAATTTCGGCATCCTCCTGACCTCTCCTTAGCATGAGAGTTGTCAATAGGAGTGCTAAGCCTTCCCACCACACCTAAAGCGACATACATGGTCAATAACTCAATGTCATGCGACACCATGGTAGGGGGCCTTTGTAACAACCATGCTTGGAAAAAAGCATGCATAGCTTTTAATCATTTGCATTAAGAACATAAATTTTTCTTATTCACTAAAACAGTGGGTTGATGATTTTATTCATCATATTGAGATAACATGCACGGTTACTTGTTTAATAATTTTCCCTACTATGTTGGAACAACATGAGCAAGTAATTGATTTTAGTCATTTTAATGCATTTTACATTCGTGTGCGATAATTAATGTAAGTGTGTGGCAAGGCGACAAATTTGAGAGTAAGATCAAGCATAAATAGAGATATGTGGAGAATTTTTTCTCTATTTTTTATTTTCAGACTTTTTAGACAGAGAAAGTGAGGGAATGGGTTTGATTAGGGCTTAATTAAGTGAGGGGGAGGAACTATAGAGGGAGACTAGATGGGAGGAGTTTAACTTAAGCTTGTGCAGAGAGCTAGTTGGTTACAGAGAGAATTGGTGGTCACAACCTAGAGGTGAGGGAGATGAGAGCTGGCAGTTGGCTTAAGCATGTGAGATTGGGAAGAAGAGGCAAGGCTGTTGGGCTTCTGCATGTGAATCAGATAAGAGACAGAGAGAGATAGCGGAGATGGTCTAGGCCAAAGGTTGCGACCTGTGCGGTGTGCAAATAGGGATGGGTAGAGAGATGTGATTGGCCTGAGTAACAAGCATAAACAAGAGAGAAAGAGGGATGATGAGGTTGGGTGGTCACGACATGGAGACTAGGAAGGAGGCGACAGGAGGAGGAGAGTGGAATGGGCCTGAGAAATGAAGAGGAGAGTGAGGGTTGTGTTTAACACTAAGAGTGCAGAGGTGTGATGCGGTTCCTGTGTATAAGAAGCAGTGACTACCATGAAAACGGAATGAGAGAGGAAGAAGGAGATACTTGTGCCTCTAGGAAACTTTCTAATGCTACATAATGTTCTGGTGTTTAACAAAAAATGGAGAGAAATTGAAGGTAGGTTTTCACGCATGAAATTGTGGGCAGGATGTGAGGTTTATTTTTCCTTTTTTTAACTTTTCTTTCATTTTTTTAATAGGTCAACACTCAATCATGATCATATGGTTTTGTTATCTTAGGTTATCATGGTCCTTGGTTACTTAATTAAAAGAAGTAGTCGATCTAACTTAAGTATAGGATCCTTGGTGGTAGTCATGGATTGCTTCATATAGAAGGGCTTTGTAGACTTAAGATTGATGTTTGTCTAAGGATATAATTTTAAGTTAATCTTAGCTAAGAGATAGGTTTGTGCCCTATCAAATGTACTATATGATTCAAAATTTAAGGGGGCTGAGCTATCGGGAAACATCTAGGCTTTGGTCATAACTGTAATATAGTGGTGCTATTGAGGGACAAAAATCACCATATTAGAGGGTTTGTGTTGTTTCAAGCTAAATTTTTTGAAGGCAAATTCATTTTAATATAAGACACTAATCATAAATTGCTTCTTAATTTTGTGAGAATTTTAGATTTTGTCCTAGATTTGTTAGAGGCACAAGCCCTTGTGGTTAATTACCTTTCCTAGCTGTGAAAAAGAATTTTCGATTAAAGATAGTTAAGTTATTGAGAAGGCAGCGTATAATAGCTACAATTTTAAACTTCGCAATTTGAAAATTTATCATCATTAACTAAAGCAGATGGTAAGGAGAATGATGACAAACTTGATCAAAATCCGATAGTTTGAATTACAAAATTCAACATTCTCGCATGTTTTGAAATTTGGCATTGTTTCACACAATTCTTTTTGACTTTTTCATGTGACAAAGGGAATAATGTGGGGAACCATTTTGGCTAATTTTAATATTCCAATGCATTAGTAACATCTGCTCATGAAACAGATGATGGTTTAGTGGGCAATGCATTTTGAATTGACATTGTGCATTGCTACGTCCACTTTTCGCCGTTGTATCTACTCTTATTTAAATGGATTTGTGAGGCATAAGTAGAGGTCAATGTGATGACTATTTAAGTTGCCTTAATTATTCTTGTGGGTTTCTTCTTTCCTATTTGTTGCTACATGAGACTTACACACAAGATTGCTACATGAGACTTACACGCAATCCTATCAGTTCAATGGCATTAATAAGGTCCTCTTTTATGGGTAATATGTTTTTATTCTATAGGATTCCAATCCTCTTTTGAAGCGTGAGATTTAAAGCATTCTAGGAGAGGTGTTCTTCTTCATGTTAAGTGTGAGACTTAATGGAAGATGGGAGAGGTGATCTTCTTGATCAGGCATTGGACCTGCCTTTCAACTAATCCTTTTCCTTGTCTGTTTTGTCTTTTGCTCTTTCTCCCTGTTATCACCCCTCTTTAGATTGGTTTAAGATTGTTGACCTACAACTATGTGCCACATTAAATTAAATAAATAAGATGGATTTTAAATCCCTTAAATCGCGATCCGAACCGATCAAATTTGTTTTAATTGACGATTACGCAAATATTAATGAATTAATCGAGAAAATTTTGAATCAATTAAGGACGATGGATAATTAAAATCAAATTATCATGGAAATCGCTCCGTCGAAGCCCGGCGACGTCTAACGACCTCGTTGCCAAAATATCGCGCGTCGTCGCCGAAATGTCGAAACCTATCAACGACACCTTCGGTCGAATCGGCAAAGTATCGATCGATTTTAAGTCGTGCATAATTTAGATTTGAATTTACGACGCCGACGTTATTTAAACGACCTCGATCGCGAAATTGATCAGCAGTTGCGTTGACACAACTAACAACTTAAATTGACGTATTGCAGGGTTTAGTCGTAAATTAATATGTTAAATTATAATTAAAGTGATTAATGAGCTAATCTTAAACCTCTAATCCCACTCTAAATCCTGAATTCAGCCTAATTCGGCTGACCAATCGGCTCTAAAGAAAGGACCTCATTTCACGATCACTCCTCTCATTCGGCATTTCCCCTTTCGACATCTCCCTCTCCCTCTTCTTTGCTCTGGTTCCGATCGAGCTTCACAGGGCGACTTCACTCGCGGCATTCCCTCTCTAGTTCTCGCTCTCCGGTGAAGCTTACTGATTCTCCCTTCTCGTGAAACTCTCGTTCTGCTCGGTCCCGTCGAAGCTCTAGAGGCGGCGGCACTCCTCCCTCGCTTGCAGAAAGAACTCTCTGGATTCTCTGGCTCTCGGCTCTTCTCCCTCTCCGCGATTCTTCCTTCCTCTCCTCGTCCAGTCCATGTGAAGAGCAGAAGCGGGATCCTTGAGCATAGCGAACCACAAAGAAACCCTTTTCCTCCTTTCCTCTTAGCATTGAAACCTCCGGGTTGTTTCTCTCTAACCTAAGCTTGTTTTATGCATTTGAGCTTCTTTGGAAGTTAGGGTTTTTCTTGAATATGCTATATCTTATGCTTGGGATTATCTTAGAGTTTCCTTTAGGGATTTGGGATGATGTATGGCCCAAATCTCATTTTATTTCCTATTATCTGGATTTTATGGTGTTTATCTTGCTGAAAATGCTTTGGGATAATGTATGGCCCAACCATTTTTCTTGCTTCTTGTTTCTATAGATTTCATTTGTTCATCTTGCTCAAAATTGGTTTCTAGGAGAAATGGTACATATTATGCCTCTTGCACATGATTGGATTGAAATCTAAAATTAAAAGAGGGGTTTTCAAATTATTGCATGGCTTAAATCCTAGGCCCTAATATCATGATGCTTGCTATGTTCTATGGATATCTATGCATTTATCTTGCTGAAATCAAGTGGAAGTTGTATTGTTTCATTAGTTAGTAAGTATGTTGCTTGCTGAAAAAATTTCGGCATGTGGGAAAATGGCTGAAATTGGTTTTACCTAAAGGAAATTAGATCATTTTGTTATCTAAGGGCATGATACATGCTGAAATCGTTTTACCTAAGGGAGATCCATTGATTGGCTTTTCTAAAGGGGCATGCTGAAAATATTTCTATCTAAGGGAAAATTGTTAGCTTGTTGTTAAAGGCCATGCTTGCTGAAAATTTCTTTTCTCTAAGGGGAATCAATCATTTGCTATTTAATGGCCAAGGTGCTTGCTGAAAATATTTCTAGAAAACTATTAGCTTGTTGTCATGAGGCATGAAGCTTGCTGAAATTTATTTTCTCTAAGGAGAAATCAATTAACTATTTGTTTGATGAGATATGATCTTGCTCTCATGAATTTCCTTCTACTTTGATTTATTTCATATGAAGGGAATTTATGCATCATGCCTCTTTCATATGCAAGTTGAAATCAAATTGAAAGGAAGGCGGTTGATTGACTTTGTTAGGCTTGTTTTTTCTCTTTTGTGATCACTAAGTCATAAAGCCTTTGAAGTGCAATTTGAAATGTGGCTTTGTGTTTAAAGCTTTCATTTTTTGGTGCTTAGTTTCATTAAAGTTTATGCATCTTTATTCTTTACTCAAAAGCAATTGTCATGTCTCTATCTTGCATTAAAACAATTATATGTTTTGCGTCCATGAGTGTTTGGAGGTTGGAATCATGCAAGATACATTGTTCATGCCTTTTCTTGCTCTTGAATTATGAGTGAAATAGTGATGAAAGCAATGCTCATAGAATGATGTTTAAGTATATATCTGCATGTTCATATGTAAATCTGAAATGCATATTTAAATTTTCTGATATTTCTCCGTAGGAAATCTTATCTTATCAAAATTTGGATTTGTCTCCACATTTTGTCTTTTCTTGGCGTGGGGTGAACGTCTCTGCAACCCACATGTGGAGGGAAGAGAGGAGGCATTGTAAAGATCAAATGTATATCGAGGCATCTTTCTTTTATTTATATATCAAATCGAGCTTTAATTTTTGTGATATAAGCTACCATGTTCTCCACATGGTAGGAAATCTTATCTCAAAATTTCGTATGGTGTCTCACGACATACACTTGTCTCTTTCGACATGGTGGCGGTGATCTCTCGAGCACTTGGGGGGAGAGCCGGAGGCTGTGTAAATTTTGATTATTTTGTTCTAATACAAATTTATTTCTATCTTTATAAGTCTTCACATTTTTCTGCGTGAAACTTGTGATAAGCACTTCACGTTGTTCCAACGTGGCGGGAAATCTGTTCTTATAAGTACTTGCTGCGTTGTTCCGTGCAAGGAAAATCTTTATCTTTGTCTGACCATACACGCCTTTCTTGGCGTGGTGGGATAAATTCGGTCGCGGTCGAGACACCTACCATACACCTTTGGCGTGGTGGGAAAAACAGATTATGCGGGGATGGCCTGAGGAGGTGCCAAATTTTCTTTAAAAAAAAAGATAGAAAGAAAGGATGAAATTTGTTAACATGTTGGATTAAAATGATTCTTTTGGGTCATATGAATACCTAAATCTTGATATATATGAATTTATCTTGTTTGGCAGTATACAAAAAATAGATTCTATCTAGACATGTTATCAATAGGCGTAATCTTGAAACATAAATCTCCCTACTTTTTTTGTCATTCACTGATTTACACACAAGACATAAGTGAATATATGGAATAAATTAAATCTATACCATTGACATAATATATATAAGAGTATCAAAAAAAAATGGTTAAAAAAAAAAGAAACTCACAAGTATGTGTAATCCTCTTTGCAAGGTTGAAAGAACTTAAAACTTGTGGCTTAAGGAGAAGAGGAGAGAAAATGTAAAGTCTTTGTAAAGGAAACCCCTCTGTTATAGCTTTCTTGGCTTTTTCTTATACTCTTACGGCGTCGACATGTGCCGTCATAAATTGCATAAGGAAACCCAGGTGATGCCACTTGTCATCTGCGTCTGCATGTGGACGCATGCATGCCTTATCCCTTTCTTTAAAAGGAAAATAAAGTCTTTAACTCTTTAATAAATTTAATGAGTTTGTGTCCTCCACATGAGCTTGCATGTGAAGGAGGTGGATTTTAATTAATCCACTTCTCTTTTAAATGAAATATACTCATATTTTTATATTCTCTCCTTTTCAGAGAAATAAATATGGGTATTTAATATATGGGCCTTCAATAATTATTCACTTTATGTTCTGATTTCTAAAGAGATCCTAAATCAAATCTAAACTCATTTAGGCGATTCATATTATGATCATATGGGCCTTCAAAATATTATTTATTCTTTATGTTCTTGATTTGCACATAAAGAGGACTATGACCAAATCAAATGCCTAAATTTATTTTTGGTATTACCTTACTTATGATCATATGATAAATCAATTATTTTCACCTTTATGTTGATTTTTTATACAGGAAATGATCTTGGGCTCAAAACAAATGCCTAAATCCACTTTAAACTTATTTCATATGATTATATAAGCCCAAATGATTTATTTATCACTTATATCCTTGGCGATTTGTGACTTAAGAGTTTTGGAAAATAATATCATACACATTTTAAAAAAGAGTCTTACATCATCCGGTTTGGTCTTGGGGCCCAAGTTAACAAAACCCAAAATATATCAGAATCTAAACTTGCAAATTGACACATCAAACTAGACATTTAATATACAACATTTTAAAACGGTCTTGTATGTATGTCAGTGTTAACAATAGGGACACGTCTGGTAGGTATAAAACAAAAGAAGCAGATCTTGTAATCCGGTTTGGTCTTGGGGGTCAGTTAACAAAACTCAAAAATCAAATTTAACATCAAAACTTCAACATTAGACATCTTAATGTCCATACAATTAAAACGGATATCCGTATGCATGTTGGAGTAAATACTAAGTCAAATACAAAAGAGCAGATCTTACATTAACCGGTTTGGTCTTGACATTAGTTAACACAAAATTTGATATTATAGAATTTCAAATTAATAATATCGAGAAAGTAACTACGTAATATAATATAAGATATGAATCGGTGACATAGCTTTTAAAATTCAAAACTCGGGGAGAAAAGTCAAACTCGATCCTCAGGTTCAAACTAGAGTGAAGGTTTTGAAGGATTATACTTCGAGATAATAAATTTAGACCCGTCCCATAAAAAAGCGGGGAGTAGACAAGTCTATCAATTGATATTAACCGATCGAGAAGGGTAATTATAATTAAAATTTCAATGATAAATGATCGTATATTCAAATCATCAAATGATCAAAATCCAAAAAAAAAATAACAAAATATAAATAAAAAAAAAAATGAAATGAATTATTTAAATTAAAACTAAAAAATAAATAAAATAAATCCACCCATGATTGTTTATCTTTGACAAATTAAGAAAACTTTTGCTCAAAGCGATGTCAAATTAAATACATGCTTCACACTCAAATATTCTCGTGGGGCGTGGCGTGTCCTCTGTCCGTGGTTTTCTTGATATATGACAAATAAATGATTCTACGACTCGAGCCCTCGGCCGGGTGTTCATGGTATCACTAAATTACGGTCCGTACCGTATGTTCCGGCTTTTCTCTTTGAGCGTGAAATGTAGAATGTATTTGGTTGGGCAAAAAGCCTCTGTTAAGGTTGACTTATATTTGTCCCAGACAAACTCCAGGTCTACAAGGACACCGCGGGCACGTAACCCATGTGTTTGACACGGATCCTTGGTCGAGGTTGACTACCTCCTCATTAGCGGACCGGGGACCCGCGGCGGCCGGGATGGCGGAACCATGGGATCTTGATGGGCGTCATCGTTCCCCACAAAAGTTTTAAGATAAAATAATGAATTTCATAAGTTAAACTCCATTTTATTGATTATATATTCGTTCTTTAACGATTAGATTGTAGCCTTGTCAGTGCTCTCGGTATTGGGAGGTAATTAATAGCTTCTTTAGAAACTTGGAACAGATATAAAAGTTCTCACCAAATGAGCAATCTAAGGTAGTGTCTTATCTACTATTCTCTTACATTATCAAACAACTTAAATCTTTCTTTCCTTTTATCGAAGATGTGATTTTCGGATCCCACAAAGATGCAATTGATTTTCTTTATATCTTTACAATATAGTTTCTCTTTTGTGCACAAAATTTCAAAGCGCTTGTTTCCTAGTGCTTATTTTTTATGAAGGCCAAACTCTAAGATAGAACTTGATTTTATTTATTTTATGTTTTCATCATTGGAAGTATATAGTTTATGATTTCTCACAAAATTTGCTTCTTGCATAAATTTGATTGAATGTAGTTTTTCTTCACATACTTGATTTACATTAGACACTCTAGACCCTAGAATGTCCTATTATCACCCCTAGTTAATGGAGATATGCTGAAGATTGTTGCAATATTTTTTATGATTTGCTGTTCAGTCTCTCCCTCTCTCTTTCTATATGTTGATAACCTTCCTTCTTCTTTGATGTATTTTTTTGCAGCTTTTGCTTCAATGATTGATGGAAAAAATGATGAATTATCAACCACTGAGCTTTCTGGTGGGGCACGAATATATTATATCTTCCAGTCCATATTTGTGAAAAGTTTAGAGGTTCACTTCAGGACCTATTTTTTTCTATTATTATTTTTCTGCCATTTAGTTTTGATTGTGTTTAAAATTTGAGTTTTTTAAGATATTGGTGAATTTTTTATCTAAAAGCTCCATAAAGGATGGCAATGCATCCTTTTAAAATTCCTTAATGCGTTTGTTAGTAGAGTGTTTATGCAGAAAAATGTGATAATGCGTGCATTCTTGCAGGAGGTTGATCCATGTGCTGATGTAACTGATGACGACATTCGGACAGCTATTCAGAATGCTACTGGTCCTAAGAGTTCTTTGTTTGTACCTGATGTAATATGTTTTATTATACATCTTAATAGAACGCTTTTATTTTCTTTCTTTCTATCATTGTTCTAAAGTTCAGATTTTTTTTGGATGTTATATAAACTAATGCTTAGGTGCCATTTGAAGTTCTGGTGAGAAGGCAGATTGGCCGTTTGCTAGATCCAAGCCTTCAGTGTGCAAAATTTATCTATGATGAATTAATAAAGGTGTTGATCATTTCCACTGTTGGAACTTGCAAAAAGACATAGGTTGTTATGATATTTTAAAAGAATTTCTATTTCATCATGTATCTGTAGATGAGCCATTGCTGCTTGGCAAATGAGCTACATCGGTACCCTGTTCTTAGGAAATGCATGGATGAGGTAATTGGGAATTTCTTACGTGAAGCTCTTCAGCCTGCAGAGAAGATGATAACTCACCTAATTGAAATGGAGGTATGCAAATGTTCTATCTGTAGTTGATGCGAGCTGTCAAACAATACAAGTGCTTGAAGTAATTGTTTGTGAATGAAAATAAGATCTGAATGACAGCCAAATGATGACATTGGTATCTATATCTGTGTTTTTGATAATTGGTGATTGCCAAGCATCCCCATAAGATTTGCCAAATTTTACTGATGGATTTTTTTTTATATTGCTCTATCTCTTTGTAAATGTTGGTGTTTTCTTTTGAGTGATGACATGTAATGGAGATTGCAGATGGATTATATAAACACTTCACATCTAAAGTTCATTGGAGGAAGCAATGCTGTGGAGACTGCACTTCAGCAAGTCAAGGCTTCAAGAGTAGCAGTATCAGTTTGCAGGCCCAAGGTACGGCAATTCAATTATGCTATTATGTTTTTTCAATGTTTTGAAGCTTGACTATGAGTACTTAGAATATTGTAGACTCCAATATCCTCTCTTCTACATACACACACCGTCATTGCAGTAAATAGTATCTGTTGATCTGAGTTTCTGCATTACTATACTTTGAAAAGATGTAGCGCTTAGAGTGATTGGTGTTTAGATATTCATTGTGAAAAAATATCTCGATTAAGAGTATGATTTAAATATCGGTTAAATTTTAGAAGCGGATGGAATAGTACATAAAACACTACCGAGATTTCACCTCATTTTGTGAGGACTTTAGATCTGTTCTAGGTTTCCATAGCACAAACCTATAGTTAATGAGAGAACTTTCGATTAAGGCTAGTCGATGAATCGCTAAATTGCGAGTGTAATAGAATGAGTGGAGTTTAGAATGTTATGAGATTTATTATTTAATTTAAAGCTTTTGGTTGGGGAAACGATGACACGCCTGATCTAGATCCCATAGTTTTTTGTCATCCAGTCGGTCCCCTCTTACAGAGGTAGTTGACCAAAGAAGGATTCTTGGCTCATGGGTTACATCGAAGATGTCCTTGTAGAACTGTGGTGGTGTTGTCTAAGGAGACAAGTTTAAGTTAGCTTAGTAGCTTTTTGCAATCAAAATATATTATAGTTCCTTCAAAAGCCAGCATTGAGAACGTATAAATTTCATAATTTAGTGGTTCATTTTAGACAAAATACCGGTTAGAGCTCAGTTGTAGCAATTTATTTATATCATTTCTGAGAAAATCGCGAACAAAGGACACGTGGTCATATGAGCTTAAGATTATTTGAGTGTGAAAATAGTTATGTATTTGATTTGACGTTTCTCTTTTGAGAAATTTTCTTAACTTGTCGAAACCATCGCAAATGAGTGTGGATTGATTTTACCTTCAATTTAAATAATTAATTTCATTTAATTTATATATATATATTTTTAATTTGAATATTTAATCATTTTATAATTGATTTGAATTTGAATATATAAAGATTGATCATTTAAACCTTAGTAGTGATAGACTTTTGATCACACGACTATTGTTTGGTTAATAAATCATGTCAAATCTATCTCTTTTCTACAGAGAATTGGGTCTAAATTTTCAAAATTTATAATCCTCTAAACTTTGTCAACTCTAGCTTGAGCGTAAAGGATCGGGTTTGAAACTTTTCACTTGGAGCTTGAACTTGAGAAGTCGTGTCAATAAGTTTAGGTTTATCTTTTATAATTATATGACAGAATTAACTTCTTAGATTTTACTAAATTGAAATTTTTATAATATTATAATTGAATTTTTAAGTTTTGTTAACTGACGCCCCTAGACCAAACCGGAATCAACCTATCATATCAATAAAAGCGATTCAACGTAGTCTGCCCATTGCTTCAATTCAAGTGTCCATATGAACCTTCAAAGAATTTAGTGTCAAGCACTTGTGCATATTTTAATTGTCATATAATATATGTATAAATTATCTAATTTTAGTGCAAGACAAAATCTAAAACACTTTGAGTGAGTCTGCAAATTTGTGTAAATTTAATTCATTCAAGTTTGCACATATTTCGAAGCATTTGAATCAAGTGTGACATTACTTCAAAATGCATGTTTTATTCCACTTAAGTCTTCATATAGACTTTTAGACATAATATTTGCAAGAATATTAGTCTTATAGTACATGTGATATTTAATTTATAGCTTAACGCCTTCTGTCCGCTTATATATATGGATTGCGGATTCGGTGGCATATGTTTTAGTTCTTGTTCAATCAATTGAAATAATATTTGTTTGCTTTTGCATTTAGTTTTGAATTTATTGGATTCTCAAACTTAAATGGGACTTAGCTCATATTTGTTGATGAATTTGCAAGTCCATTGTTAATCTCATTCAACTTCTTTGATTATTTTCAACTACCTGATGCAGAATGTAACACGATTCGTTGTAAGTTTCATTTACACTCATTAATAAGCTGTCGAGTCCCCATGTAAGCTCATATTTATTTAAAGGCTTTTAGAATTTTATATGTAGGTTTAGTTTTAATTTAAGCTTATCAATACTTTTATTTGTTCTTGTTTAAGTCTCTCGTCAATCCAAAATTCAAGTGGCGTCGTCCCTCATGCATTTGGCTATGACCTCTTTCTCGCCTTCCTTAATTGGTGATAATCGTTACACTATTGGTTGTTTTTCACCCATAGCTCTGAGCATAACAGAGTCTTCAAACACCTGTAATTTCAATTCAGATTTTAATTTTGAGCTTAAAGTTCATTTTGCATTAAATTAATTAAGTCTTTTGTTATCGTCTTTCCAACGCCTTCCTCGATCAGGCCGAGTCTATTCAGCTCTCTTCGGCCATCAAGATACAGCAACATACATTACGAATGAAATTTCTATCCGAACTTATCGAAGATAATAGCTCTTTCAAAAGCCTTTACTCGATAATGAAGTCTTTGAATACCTCCTCAAGTTTCTTCATTCCGAAGGCCTCATAATTTTGAGAACTAGCTGCCACAACATTATTAAATTCAGGGCCCATGCTCTTGCTTTGATTTGCAGATGAGGTACTTGAAAGACTAGGTGCTATAGGTTATAAAGGAAGAACAAGCAATGGATTTGTTATGTCACCACTCATACTTTGCATTGTTCTTATCATAGCATATCTGGAAGCCATTACAACAATAGCAGAAGCTCTCTTCTTTGAACTCTTTGATCTGGTCACAACATCCTCAACAATGCCAAAACGCTAAAAAATTTCCCGTAGCTTGGCAGCACCATAATTTCCACCACTTGTCTCCCAAGAGACCTCCAACATCCTCCCTTTGTCCAAACTCGGACCTACTTTCTCTCTACCTACCTTCTTTTCCCCACTCTGTTGCCCATAAACCGACTTGGAGGCCTTCTTCGTGCGTCTTGCTTTGAACTCCGCAATCTTCCTTTTCAGCTCATCTGCTTTCATCTTTTCCTTCCACTGGACCTCCTCAGCCAGTTTCGACAGCCGCCGCTGCAGATCGCTACCTCTCCTCAAGATCAGTGGCCATTTTCCGGCGCTTTGCATTCTAGAATGAATCGTGGAGGACCTTTTCACGTCGAGATGGGAGTTTCGCACCAAAACTTCCGCAGCAGATCGAAGCTGACATCATCTCGCTGTTTGGACCATAAAGCATTAGAAACAGGCAGAGATTCGGTAATGTTGGCGAATGCCGAGCAAGCCGTCACCGGAGCATGTCCGAATTGAAGGCCTCTCTGCAGAAATCCCGACATCGCAATCCTCTCAACCGCTCCACCTCTTTGATTCCTCCTTACAACTCCCCATACACGGCGGAAAAATTAAAAGCCGATCATTGCACCGTCGTGAGATCCAGATCAAGAGGTGGCGAATGTTTCCGAGGAGGTGGAGGATGGTCGGCTCAATCAAGTCGAATCGGTCAGTGATGGACCGGATCACGTTGTCTCCAAAAATGAGATCAGCTGCTCGTGTCTCCGAAAACGAGAGAGAGGGAGGATTCGAATTTTTCTTTTTTCCCTCCATTCTGCTTGTATGGGAGGGATGATATGATGATCTATTACTGGTCGAATGGGAGGTCGAGGCATGGGAATGGGCGGTTGTAAATTCCAAGGTGTTGATTAGGTGCAATTAGGAGATAATTAGGTAGATTTATCACGAAATGCGTGCTAATTTTGATGAAATTTTAAACTCGATAACTTTAGTCAATTGGATGTCTATTCTATGTAATTTCGACGTTCAAAACACTACATATCTATCGGTCGTTCGCCAAATCATATCAATTTTAGTTCAAAAATGCGAATTATCGCTTCCGATTGCTCGGCGTTTGCATAGACTCATCCAAATTGATCACAAACAGACTCATTTAATAGATTTTGATGTTTCCGCCAATACGATAATTTTATAAACGGCGTTATTCAACATCGCCGCAATATTCACGAGATGAAGTTGGCGATTGACGCCGATCTCTCGATCGACGATCATATATATTTTCAATTTTGATGCGCAACGAACAATTTAAGCTCGTCGTCATCGAGATCATTTGGAAATGTCGGTGCCTCGCTTATGCTGTTGTCCAGTTCGATCGATCGCCTTTGCTTTCGACTCGATTTATGTGGTATCTATGGAGGTCAACATTCATATGTGATGGACATATAAATTATATCAATGCTAAAATGTATCAACTGTGTTGCCTATTGTGTTCGTTAACAACACAGCATTTGCGATGTCAAAATCAGCTCTGGTAGGTCACTTGGTCCAGTTTATAAAACAAAGGCTGCCTTTACATCATTGTTTTATATTCTATGGGATGAATTTCTTACATTACGCATGTATTTCAGTTACATTTTTCTGTGATTTTGTTTTAACTATTTGACAAATTATTATTATTTTTTTCCTGGCTTCGGAAGTCCTCACTTGTGCTGAAAACGGAAATTCTGTGTTTTTTAGATATGTTGCCATTATATTTTCTTAGTATGGTAAAAATGTGAACTTGCTGGAAAGATCTTTTTTCAAAGGATCTCATGAACTATTGATCAGCCTAAAATTTCAAACGAGCAATGCCTATCTATAGGAATAGTGTGGTTGGTTTCGATAGCATTATGTTTTTCGTTGAAGTTAAAAATGATTTTGCCATTTGGCTCTCATGGAAGGGTGAGCACTGTCCTAGAGCCTAATAAGATGTGTCCTGGTGCATGACATTTGCTGTGGTCTGACTTTATAAATTAGGGTCCAAACTTTGTTCAGTTGGTCAAGCAAGATTTAGGAATCGACTCAAGTTTTTTGGGTTCCTAGTTTTGTGAATTGGATTTGATTTGAAGCTGTCCAGGGCCACACCAAATATTCAAATATGGTACTTGGCTTTGATCTTGTGGTTAAATAATGCATCATCTAACCATGTAGGTAGTAGCCTCAATGGAAATAAAGGAATGAACTTCAGCATGTTCAAGGATTTAGTATAAATTAGACATTATTTTACTAAAAAAAAGCTTTCATTCTCAATGATAAATTATAAGCTTGTTCTATAATGAATTGTTTATTGTAGCCATTGATTTATAGAAGGATTTAGATACAAATTGTTATCATAACACATTGTTTATTAAAAAAGGAGGAAATAATTTGTTGTTTTCTTGGACTTGTCGCTTTAAGTGTTGAGAATGTAGACTATGAGTTAACCTTGATAATGTCACATGCCCCAACAACTCCCTTTCAAATTTGACGTAGATTGTAATAGCGGGTACTATTTGACTAATTGAATCCGCCTTCAAAATTCATTTTAGCATTCTACCCAATATAATAGAGCGTGATAAACTTAATCACTAGAATGTAGTCACATATAACACTTTATTATAATTAATTAGATTCAACAAAATCAAATCCATCAATTAAGTGAGAGCAATCCAAAATATTTCATTTATATATCTACAAAGCATTTCATAAATCTCAAGTTTTTTATATAAAATTATTAAACTTCATTTGATACATTTTCTCCGTACTATTACTATCTTACATCAATTATTCATCAAAATATGATAACAAAATGTTAAATATGATTTTAGTTGGTCTGATCCTTATCTTTTCTTTTCTTGTAAACAACCAAAATTATAATCTAATGAGGTATTATGAGATTCAACAAGCTAAATGACTCCAATACAAAAATTAAATACTCAAGAAAAGTAAACATTATGTGTGCTAATTGTGATTGAATATAATCATAAAATTAGTCATATTTTGATTAGTATGTTACTATAACATTTAAGATTAAAGTTTGGTTACATAAGGATTGATAATAATATGCTTGACTAAAAGAAATAGCAAAAGAATGCCAAATGCATTTTTTCAATGTCTTATGTCAGTAAAGAATTTAAATGCTTATATCTTATTTAATTACAACAAATCATTCATGTGTTTATTTATTTTTATCACATTATGTTTCACTTTAGCTTTATAGTATGTCATAAAAGATTTATGAAAGAAAATAATCGAAATTTATTCCAATTCGAGAATATCAAGTGATCAGGGGGGTCAGAGAGAGACGCATTTGAACCCTCGGTACAAATAATTCGTACAACGGATTAGCAATCCGACACTTTAGTCTACTCAGTCATTTATCCCCATTCAAAATGGAAAATTTATCATGTGATTTCACACGTGAAGTCAAGATTGAGAACAAATTTTATTTTCCTTTAATGATCCGAAACAGATTTCTCCAATAGAAAGAATACTTTACTTCTTTTATTTTGTACAAAAGCCGGCCTAATTAAGTATAAGTACTGGCCCTTTGAACGTATAAGTCCATTAGTTATCATATGATAGTGAGCTATAGATCTACATCACCTAACATAGAGTATAAATCCAGCCTCAAAGCTACATCATAAATTCAATAGATTGCACTTGAAATCCAACATTATCGCTATTGAACTATATTGAGAATCCTTTTGCTCCATTAATTCAGGTATTCTAAATATGCCATTGCCAACCTATCTTCTATAATATGGTAATTCTCAAGCTCAATATATTTACATTATTGAACATTTAAATAAACACGTGCTTCATTTTTTTTAAATATGGTGATCAATTATATATGTAAATGAGCTTTCATTTTAAAGTGCCACCAATTAATTAAATATTTAATTGTGAGTTTGTATTATCAAAATTTGTGTGGTCAATAGCACAATAATAAGCCTGAACATGTATTATACAACAAGAAAAATTTCTAATGCACTATGCATATAAGGCTAAGTCACATTTAAATGTACATGCAAAAATGCTAAAAACAATTTACTTCTTGAATTAAAAATTGCATATCTTAACCAGTTAATTTTTTTTATAAATAATTTGAAATAAATAATTTTAATAATATTAATTATATTTCTAATTTTCAACTGAAATTAACTCAATTTAACTTTGAAATAACTTTTGCCTTAAAACAATTTCTTATCTAAGCTTTTGAAGCTTACCAACTCAAAATCAAATCAATTTAAAGATAAAATATGAAAAATTAGATTTATACATACAAAACCAACTCAATTTGTGCAAAAAAAAGATAAAATAAATAAATTCTTTACTTGAATTCTTAAATTTTTTTCTTTTAACCTTCTCCTTTTCTTCCTTTTCCTTCACTTCTTCTCGACCTCCTCTTCCCTCTCCTCTGTTGTCTGTTTTCCATTCTCTTTTTTCTTCCTTCTTCTCTGACATTCTCTCTTTTTTTTTCCATCTCTTTTCCTTGTTTCTTACTTGTGACTTATCCATCTTGATTGGAATGGATAAATATAAAAGGAATTATTTTAATGATATTCTAATACTAATTAATTATATAACTAAATTATTTTTAAAACAATTACCTCGTTTTGTTTTTAATTAGTTATCACATGTGTGCATAAAAATAATATCATTAGCAATCTCACTATTTTGGTTGGTTGCAAGAATCTTTTTCTCCATTATATTATATTAAATTTCATATTCTCATTTAGTTTTAATAAAATAATATCATTTTTTATATTTACTAATTAAATCTTTTTAGGTCTATCTTTACCTTACATAAAATAGGCAGAATCTAATACATCTACTCTTCTAACTGACTTATTAGATGGTTGCATATTTTATGTGTGTGCAATTGAAGAAGATTAATTTTGGAATAGTGGATTAATTGAAAATAGTAAATTTAATTAAAATTTCAAAAAAAAAATTGTTTTTTTATAAATAATTACTATTTTACTTATTTATTTATATTATAATATCTAAATATTTGAAATTAAATTTAAATTTTAATAAAAATATGTTTGATTATTTTTAGGATATGCAAAAAGTGGGGTATACATTTAGGAGAAAATTTCTTAAACCTTTTTTCAAAATTTTGATCAACTCATTGTTTACATTCTCAACAATTAAAGTGAGTTGTTGCCTTAGGGGATATAATTCTTAATGCAAATAAATGAGATTATAGATGAAAATCACACAAGATTTAAATTTAATATTTTCAATGACCACAAGTTAAGATAAGCACTTGTCTTCTTTTGATGTAAACAGAAAAATACATAGCCAAATGATAATTTAGTGATCATTAAATCAAAGAAATTTTGCAAGAAAGTTTAAACCAGAAAAGCCAACAAATCTATGAGAATTCATTGGAATAAAATCACCTGTATTAATTTTTGACTACATCAAGCACTTTTATAGGACAAATAATACAGATGAAAAGAATAAGGTTAGAATCGACCAAGTATAGAGAAACCGAGCCTCTTATTGGTTCAAGCTTGGTAATCAGACTTGCATCATACTTTAAAAATATAACATTTAACAATTACAAATTTAAAATTTATGAAACCAAAAAAGTCCCAATACAAGCCTCAAAATTTAACATCCTTAGGTTAGTTGCCATTAATTTTGATTGGCTTTACATGGATGAAGAACTGAACATAGTCATAAGTCTTGGCCATCCACAAAAGAATCCTGCAATACAGAAGATATGGAATCCCAACAAGTCGCTATGTTCTTTGGTCTTTTAAGACGTTTGCCTCTAGAAAGAAAGAACCTAATTGTGCATAAATTAAACATAGACATATATTCAAGAATCAGTGTTGAATGTGGCCATATCATCCTCGATCGAGGAGAGATTGATTATTTGAAAGTAGGAAATGATTGGAGGAGAGCTATAAGGTCTTGCCCTTTAATGGTAGTTGGAGGATTGATGTTGGTGAAGTTGTGTATTGAAGAATAATCACCAACGAAAAGGATTATTCTCAGTATGGATCTATAGAGTCATCACATGCAGAAAGCATTAATGCCCTTGGTAATGTAATTTTCATGTTTTTGTGGATATTGTTAGAGAAGGTGTGGAACAGATAGGAAGAAGTTAGATTATGATTTGGGGAGTAAGCTTTATATACAATTTTTTAAAGCTGAGGTTTGTTCAAACAGGATTATATTGATGATCCTCTAACCGACTCTTCTTTGGGATTATATTGGTTTTGAACGCCAAATCAGCTCCATTTGCGTGCATATCCCTTTTTAATGAGATAAAGAGTGGTGTGGTGAGCGTGTTGGAGCAGGTATATTTTGTTTTGCTGAATGTTGTTTCAAGAAAACTCAAACGATTTGCTTGCTTTTTGAAGTGGATTTGAAAAGGCTCTTTAAATGGTACAAAATGCATGAGCAGCGGCAATTGGTTAAAAGTTTTAAAGCATGAAATTTTTTTTTTATTTTTTTTTTTTTGATATTTGCATAATTTATTTGGCTATTGATATAAAAAAGCTACAAGCTGTTAATTTTTTTTCCCAATATGTGATTGTGCACTGTTATGATTCTATTTAATATTTGCTACTGCATTTTGTTTTGGTTTAATATTGTTATGTAATTCCCCCAAATTTCTGGACTTTCTATTTTTTTGCATTTGGAGAAGGCAAAGCTGGCTGCATCTCATTGTCGAGTGATTGAACTTCTAAAATTGTTATCTTATATGTTCTTTCATTTAAAAGAATTTGTTGTTCAATGTCACTCAGGAAGGGTCGGATACTGATAAGTCACAAACACCTGAGAAAATTCAAAAATCTCGAGTCATTTTTTCTAGGTCTGGAGCAAATGGAGTAGTTCATGATCAGGCTGCAGTAAGCATTTTTGTCTTGTTTTTTTTTTAAACTATTCTTCCTCAGTACTAATTCATCAATCGTATTCCAATTATGCTGGTTCATCTTTATAATCTTTCTCCTTCAGTTCTCCCTATTGGCAAATTGCATTTGAAGGTGGTTCTACTTAATCTCTTCTTCGATGCTTTCTAAGCTTGCTACTTCATCCTAGAGTTATTACTCTTAGAAGTTGAACATTAGTATCATTACCATAACTAAGCTCTTTTTACCCCCCAACACTTGAATTTTTTGCCCATCTCTCTTCCCCTGTGATAATCAATCAACCTATCCTCGTTTTGCCAAATCTCCTACTTATCCTACCTTCCTTTCTATTATTGATATTTCTGATGCTGTACTTACCAAACTATCTCAAGCTTAACTCAATTCCATCTTAACTATTTCATTTCTATGGCATTGTGTTTTCATGATCACATAAAGAAAATTTTAGTGTTTCTTATTGTTGTCCTGAATATGAAATAGGCTGTTCGACCTGTTGCAGATTCTGACCAGGTTCATCTGGTAATTTACCTTTGGAAATGATAATTCTAGTGTAATAGCTACATTTATTCATTTAATTATCTCTTTCTTTGTTATGTCATGGAGTTTTATTATATATCAGGCGCAAGTGGATCAAGTTGGGGCTTTTCAACAATTTTCGGTGGGAGCGAAAACCGAGCACCTACATCAAACATTACATCCATCAAACCTCATAGCATTCCCTCTCCGAATGTGGATCATTCACTCTCCATGATCCAACTAAGAGAGGTTGGCCCAACTACTGGGACTAATGTTCTTACAGGTTCTGCTACAACATAGAATCATTTACTGTATCTAACTGACATTCATTATGGCAGCCTCCTGCAGTCTTGAAACCTTCAGAAACTCATTCAGAGCGGGAGACTCTGGAGATTACCATAACAAAATTATTACTTCAATCGTACTATGATATTGTTCGGAATAATGTTGAGGATACAGTGCCAAAGGCTATTATGCACTTCCTGGTAAATAAAATTCTAGTTGTCGCCTTCATGATCTGACAATTTTTTTGCGGATGGATATATGGATCTTTTTATTACATTTTCAGTCAGGTAATGACCTTTTGCTCATGCCAGGTGAATCATACAAAAAGAGAACTGCACAATGTTTGTATCAGCGAGCTCTACAGGTATTCATTGTAAAATTCTCAGTTGTCATCCCCACCCTCCATCAATTAATTTTAAGATCGAAATCTACAACTTTAGCTTTTGGTTCTTTCGCACTTTTAGATCACATGAATTAGATTTCCATATTAATTTTGATTCTAGGAAACAAATTTATTTCATGCAGAGAAAATCGTTTTGAAGAAATGTTGCGAGAACCAGATGATGTGACTGCGAGGAGAAAACGAATTCGAGAAACTCTACGGGTTCTACAGCAGGCCAACAGAGTAGAATCTCTTATACATAAAACCTAATTATGGAGTTGATGGCGAAAATGATATCTGTTTCACATTCTTACTGTGATCTTGCAGACCCTGGATGAATTGCCGCTTGAAGCTGAGACTCTGGAGAAGGGTTATTCATTGCATGCCGATTCGACCCGCTTACTCGAGCTCCATCGCCTTCCTACTTCAGACTATATTCCCAACGATGATAGCCCAGTTCACACTGCCTCTCCAAAGAATCCTAACCCTAAGTCGAGGAAATCAGCTCATTCTGGAGAACAGCCATCGCGTCTCTTATTACCCAACTCTGATGCCAATGCACATGGCGGCTTCAGAACCTTAACCAGGAACTAAAAGCTTCTTTGGATCAATTTTGTTTTATATTTCATATTATTTTTTAAAAAATATATATTTATTATTTCTAATTTTTTAATTATTGAAATAAATCAAATTATTTTTAAAATACTTAAATAATTTTTAAATATTTTAAGTATTTTTAAAAATAATAATTATTATCAAATATATTTTATTTTAAATAAAAACATAAATATAAGAATTAAAATAAAATAATAATAAATAAAAGTAATCTCAAACTGCCCCTAAATTTGGTTCGATTCATAATCATACCACTTGCTAGTATAATGCAATCCTGAAATATGTTTTATTTGCGTCTTGCTTGTTTCTTTTTTTTAGAGCAGTGTAAATATAGAAAGATAGGATCATATTTCTCTTATTATAGTTTTTTGCAATATATTTTGTTTGGAATTGAAGGCATTTTATTTTTCTTTTTTAATATTGAAGCATTGATGCTCACAATATTTATATATTTTATTTTTTTAATGTGAATATTAGCTTCTAATCTTGAGACATTTGAAACATGTTAGCCTGGTAAAAGCATTCATCAAGATTTTGGGTGCATTTAGGATAATTTTTTATTATTTTTTAGAAAATAATCATAAATAAAATAGTTTTATTTTATTATCAATTTTTTAGTTATTTTTTAAAAAAATTTATAGTGAAAAATTATTTTGAGAATTAGAATTATTAAAATTGTACTGTCTATCAAAAAAAAATTTGTAATTAATAATAGTTTTTTTAAAATTATTTTTTTTATTAATTTTATAATTAGTTTTTTAAAAAGTTATAATTATTCTAAATAAATTCTTAGACTTTTGCAAGTATTATTTAAAGTGCTAAATTTTGGTTGCATTTTAATTATATTTTAAAAAATATAATGAAAAATTGTATTTTATAACTTATCCATGGTAGTGTTCACAAAATAACATTTTAATTTTTGTAAAAAAAAATGTATATGCTCATAGTAGTATGTTCTTCAGTAGTATTTTTATTACTATTTCTTCGTATAATTTTAGTTGCCCCGAACAGATCTTTAAAAATTGTTATATGTTGTTTATTTTTTAGTTTCCATGATTTTAAAAGTTTCATTTGTCTTCAGACTCAATTTATATTTGAGGTACAAATAACAATGATTTATTAAATTGGAGATCATTTAAATTACTCTGTACATGAAAATTATTGTGTTAACTAAGTATTGTACGAAATTGAGACTAAAATGAATTTCATATAAAATCCGGCTATCTCTTTTTTTTTTTTTTTTTTTAATTTAGCTAGACTTTGTTTAGAGATGAATTAATTAAATTATATAAAATTTAAAATATTTTTGAGTTTTAATTCGATTTGATTGAAATGGAATTACCGAAGTTGAATTAAAATTAATTTAAACTATGATTGAAACTAACTTTTTAATATCCTTTGAGCTGGGCAAAATTTTAAAGTTATGTTTAATGCTAATTTTAATTAATAATTTAGGCACAAAAAAAATATTAGCATAATAGGCCTCGTCCGTCTGATGGATGATTGTGTATTTGACGCTATTATATTTCTCAGTTGATTGTTGACAGACGGTTTTTTTAAAAAAAAATATGGCAACAATTTTTGTATTTTGCATGTATCGGAGTTAGATGATGTCGAAATCGAGCAAACTTAGTATCGTTGGAATCATAACAAAATTTCTACAACTTTCATGTTGATCGAAATTTAAGATTGTGGCGTGGCGATTTTGCGTGGGCAAAATTGCGATCTGGGACTGAGAAATGTCATATTTTGTGCTTATCGGAGTCATATAGTGTCGGAATTGAGTGAAGTTTGTATGGTTGGAATCTTAACAAAATTTTCTACAACTTTAATGTTGGTCGAAATTTACGATTCGATCTGTACAGATTTTTTGCGAATCCGCAAAATTGGCCAGCTAAAATTCAGCATGTATTTTTTTTTGTCGAGTCATCATTGTCGAATCGAGCGAACTTTATATCGTTGGAATCATAATAAAATTTTCTACAACTTTTATGTTGGTCAAAATTTACGATTGCGGCCGATCACGCAGATTTTCGAATCGCGCAAAAGCTGGAGAGAAAGTTTGGAGCGCAATCATATTTCGAGTCATCGTTATCGAATCGAGTGAAATTTATATCATTAGAATTGTAACAGAATTTTATACAACTTTTATGTTGGTCAAAATTTACGATTGTTGCCCGATACCCAGCAGATTTTACAAATGAGCGCAGAAAATGGGGCGCGGAGCTGAAAGTTCGGAGCAACAATCGTATTTTGCGTGTATCAAAGTCATACAGCGTCGGAATTTAGTGAACTTTATATCGTTGGAATCATAACAAAATTTTCTACAACTATCATGTTGGACAAAAGTTGTGATTGTGGCCTAATGCATAACAAATTTTGAATCGCTTGGCGGAAGCTAAAGTTCGGGCGACAATCGTTATTTTGCGTATTGGAGTAATATCACGTGTCGAATTGAGAACTTTATCGTTGGAATCGTAGCAAAATTTTCTACAACTTCTATGTTTGTCAAAATTTATGATTGCTGCCCAATGCATAGAATATTTTGAGAAATGAACAATGATGAAATGCACAAATAACTCACGCTAAACAAACACTCTTAATGAAGTGCAATTAACAACTTTTTAAGAGTCATGTCATATAAACAGGTGTTGCTAGCGCATTAGTCTTATTGTTTGGAGATAATTATTTATATTGATTACATTCATATAAGAGAAGTGAATGTGCTAGTATTAGAAATACAATCATTTTCAAACAAGGATAAGAAGTCAACTCAAACTAAGTTTAGAACACAAACTAACTACCTCTCTACTGTTACTACCAAAGGGAATATCCTCACAAAAAAATATACATCAATGTACAACTTCTTCTAAACACTTAAAGCTATAAATAAATAAAGACAAAAAAAGATATGAATATTTATAAATTAAGGTAAAACAATAAAATAGTTCGGATGCCTACAGACGAGAATACAATAAGATAGGTACAGATACAACAAAATGTAATCGTGTATGGACATAAGATAATATTACAGATGACTATCTCCGACGATGCTTGCAATGCGGTATCACATCATTATCGAGCGTGTAATGGGCTGGTGGTCGTTGTGGTCGGTCTGTAGATGATGTTTCAGATGCTAGTCCTCCTCTTCAACCTGCTTGGAGGGTTGTTGCGAGTAACCCAGATGTATAACACTAGATACATCGACTGAAGACTGTGTAGAAAGCGAGAAACCATGATACATTCTATACGGGAGTGTTATATGGAATGACGGAGGCCCATATGTAGGAGAGAATGATTGCTGTCGCGGGTGCATCTGTGACCACATAACTTCCTAGTATGAATACTGTGGTGGATGTGTGAATGTATATGCAGATGGTCCGACCACTGGTGGAGATGATGCATCAATATCCATCACTGGCCCATCCGGCTGCACTAACGATGAAGTACCTGGAATGCTAGTGTCCCTGAACCGACTATCAGAAATATGCATGTTGCGTCGTAGCTCCCTGCACAACCCCTCATACTCGTTGACTGATTGCTGAAAATTTGTGTCATCATCCCTCCCAAAATATCACTGGAATATATCCTCGGTATTCAATATGTGCTCACGCTGCATTGACAGAACTCTAATTATGATGGAATTAGTAAAAAAATTATTATTGCAGTGATGAAATGCGGGCTTACCATGAGTCAGTCTCCAGGAGCTCGAGGGTAATAAGTGTCTGGGGATATTGTAGGTGCCTTAAGCATATATAGTGAAGCGAAGCTCTGTATCGATTAATGGTCCTGGGAAGAGTTTACCACCACAACTAAATCTCGTGCTCTCCCCGCTGCAATATACATCACATGTCGACTAGTCCACACCAGCTTTCCCTCGACCATCCACTCGCACGAAAGCAGAATCCACCGGTGCAACCTCAATCATAGGTGGAAGGTCGAACTGCCTGAGCACACGATCGGGCAGGTGCCACTCAACTCGTTTCCAGCTAATCATAGGTACTCTAGCTAGCTATATGTCATCCCCATGTAAGCATATCTCTACGACATGTTGCACGGATCTGAACTCTGTATGGCTCCTATATCACCTGTGTTGTTTGAAATGAATATTAGTTATGCTATCTACATACAATAATAGGCCCCAAAAAATAAACTTACAATGCAATATACCTGACTCTGCAGTAAGCCATCTAGCTTGTCTCTATAAACTCTGATATGGGCTGGTATCATCTCTCGGACATACCCTTCATTTCATCGACAACCCACACTTAGCCCATCTATGTCTGTTGAGTATGGAATATGCAACGTTGGTTTGCCTACATGAACATGCTCCCACGCCTATACCTGCAGTAACTGTAGGCAACCAGCCATATTCGTGCACTTCAGCTTAGTTGCCTCATGGAGCTCCCTATACAAATGAGCAAGCACAGCTGATCCTAATGAGAACTCCCTAAATGTGTCAAGATCCTCCAGTAGGGGCAGATATTGCAGGTGAATCTCCGAAGAAGATGTGCCTGGCATAAGGAAATAATCAATAGCAAAGAGTATGTAAGCTCTGACATGCATACTAAACTGAAGCTCTGGTAGATCTAAGTAAGAACGTATACGTCCACGGCCACCATAAAGGCAACAGTGCATTGCATGCGTCGCCCCCATTCAACTCTCGTGATATGAGGTCGGATCGTGGTAGGCGGTGTGTATGCAATATGCTCATCAACTCATCAATGTCGATCAAGATGCCCACCACCTGCCCCCACCAACAACATTCCTCCCAATAATAGGTGCGTCATCTATCTGAACACCCAGGATCATAGCAACATCCTGCAATGTGATCGTCATCTCCCCAATGGGAAAATGGAATGAATTTATCTGCAAAGACCAACGTTCCACGAATGCTATGAGAAGGTGGTGATCTAAGTGAATATACTGCATCTGAGACACACAATCCAATCCAGATGCTCGTGAAGCGGTCATTAATCTAGGACAGTTTATTGGTAAATCTTTGAACATAAGTACATGAGATGCAGAATCCAGAACAAAAATCTGCACAGTATGGAATTATAGTTTAGTAGATAAAACTATAAGGACAATATATATACACAGTTTGACTTATAAACTTACCAAATCATGATGTGCTGCTCTATGCCGACCACGTAGTGCCGCTATATTAGGGTGAACTTCGGAGGCCATATAGCTATAGTCTCCTCTGTCGCCTCACAGCCTGGGCGAGCACCTTCTTCAACAGACATCCTACCTACAACAAAGACAATATTTGTTTACAAGCTATAATCAGCAAATCAATTGAATTCAACATGTTAGATATAAATATATGATGTATAAAAGAGATACAAAACATTTTGATTGATTGCAACAATTTGAAGTTAACAATAATAAGTTATGTCAAATAAGCTAGAATTCACAGTTCTATTAATAGGATTTGAATAACATGAAATCATACCAAACACATTATTAATGCACATTATTCACTATAACAACAAATAGGACAAACAACCTCCACAGTGGCATATTGATGACCTTAAAGTAGGAAAAAATTTATTTTATTAAACAAATGTACTCAAAAGCAACCATGTAGTTCAAATTATTTGAGTTAAGACATGATATTTTGCAGCACTTCGCTTCGTTGGAGTCTTCTTAATGCCTGGAAGGTTGATCTAGTTAGCCGTCCTCACAATACGAGTACTGCTTCCTTATTTGTATGTCTTAGCCACATAATTCAGAAAACTGAAAGTTTAGACCAGAATTTGTATTTTGTGCATATCAGAGTCATATGCTGCGGAATTGAGCAAAATTTATATCGTTGGAATCATAACGAAATTTTCTACAACTTTCTTGTTGGGAAAAATTTGTGATTGTGACCCGGCAACGTTTTGAGAATACTGCGAAAGTTTGGACCAGAATTTGTATTTTGTGCGTATCGGATTCATACGGTGTCAGAATTGAGCAAAATTCAAATCGTTAGAATCGTAACAAAATTTTATACAACTTTCCTGTTGGGCAAAATTTGTGTAACGTTATTAAAAAAAGCTACTGTATTTGTCTGAAAGTTCAGCGAATATTATTTTTATGCAGTCATCTGTCGAATTGTGAAATCATATCTCTGAAATCATAACAAAATTTTCTACAATTATTATGTTGAACAAAATTTGTGATTGCAACCCGATGCACAACAGATTTTGTAAATGTGCTCAAAAACTGCTGCGCTGTGGCGAAAGTTCGTAGCAACAATCATACTTTGCACGTATCAGAGTCATACGGTGTTGGAATTGAACGAACTTCATATCATTGAAATTGTAACAAAATTTTCTACAACTTTATGTTGGGTAAAATTTTTGATTCAGTGCTGATGTACAGCAGTTTCTGTTTTTATACCCTAAACACAAGCATAAAACAAACCGACAACATTTACTCCCTACACTAAAGCCCTGCAACAGCATCATTGCATTGCACTTGGATAGCAGAAAAATTAGTTTGTTGTATCGCAAAAAAAAATGTAGAGATTAGGATTGGAACCCAAGAATGAGGAGATTTGGATTGGAATCCAAGCAAATAGATACTGGAAAAATGTGGGGATAGAACAAAAACCTCTATATTATGGTAAATGAAGAATTTTTTGCCACAAGCTTGAGAACTACTTTATTGTACACCCTGATTTAAGAGATAGAAGGATTGAGAATTACAAGCAACCATTGAGAGAAAAAGAGCCCCAATGGCCATCAGCATTACATCAACCCAAGAATGGAACACTTGTAGTAAACACAGAACCAAACATGCCATACAATATACCAAGAGAACATTTGGAGACAAGTAATCATCTCCAATCACCTGATAACATCAATTATGGAGAGACAGATCTCCAACTACAACAACCATATGGAGATTATAATAACAAGACTTCTATTGATGATAGAATCTGAAAAGATAATACAACAACAATACTCACACTACTTGAACTGAAAAACTAGCAAGGCAAGTCCAATCCAATGCATACAATCAACAATAACACTATTGAGTACAATGAAACCACAATCAATACAATTACTAAAAGGGACATTCTAAAACATCTTCAAGCTAATTCAAGGTAGTTGAATGACCATGACAAGAGCACACAACCATTGGTAACCCAAGCCATGACTAGTGAGGAAGAAGCTAATAGACACTCACAATAAGAGAATTTTAAAGTGTGACATATGTGGGACCAATGTTCGGAGGGGCACGAGCAAAGAAAACTCAACCGAGAATTAATGAATCTACTAGGAGCTAAACATCAAAGAGTTGAAGATTCCTCAATTGGAGAAGGGTCTATAAAATAGTCCACTAGGAGCAAACCTCCTCATTTGTGCTGAACATAATGATTTAAAATATTAAAGGAATTGATAAGGTCAATGCCTCTAATAGGATCAAAAGCCTTGTGAGATACAACAAACTTGAAATTTTTTTGCTATACTAGAACCGTTGGTCAGCATTATTGCAGTCAAATCAAATGAATTTCATGCTAAAAAAAATTCAAATAATTATCAAATGAGATAAACTAATTAAAACTTTTCCCAAAAGAAATAAAGATCAAACAAACAAGGATAGTGTGATTAGAGCACTCATTTCTCAATGGTTACATTATTGCATAGATGAAGCCCTACCCTTGTAATCCCAATACAATGGTACAAAAATATTTTTGAATGCAATACAATTAGATCCCGCGACGTCGAGCTTGCGGGCACGTTATTCTGTTATGACCAACATTTTTGCATGCACTATAAATTTTGTTACTTCTTGTAGTATTTTCATCCATAGTATTTCTGAATATATTTGAACGTGGTCGACCTGACTTCCTCTTGATATTTGGTGGATAGTACTGGAAGTTCCTAGCGTTATGTTCGCCACTCATCACGATCGAATCACATGAAACGCTCCCGGTAGGTTTTCGGTAGTAGTCCAAAGTGTAGTAGGCGATACATAGCGTTGCTTATGTATTTGCCTAACATAGAAATGACGTGAGGATATGACATGATAAACTTATGGTTGTCGGCATGTACACCTATAAATATGATTTTATACAACTCAACCTAGTAGTTCTGCTGGTGCTATCGAACACCTGATACTCATTACTATTTATTCATACTAGAAATCTTCTTGCCTCATGTTCACCATCCTGCAAAGTTGCCTTAGCCCGGGGAGAGAACATGGAGTCGTGCTGGTTGGCTACTGATGTTGGGCGTTTCATGAACGTGAAGACTATGTTATAATATATTGCAGAGACTAGTGCTTGAATTGGCGCCCGCGTGCCGCTTAGCTTGTTGAAGCATTCAAGCTATTATTGTGGTCATAGTGTCATACCTGTACCCATCATCATGGGTTAGAGACCACTGATATACATCCCTTGATACAAGCCAATCGTAGGCCTCTTGTTTGATATTCTTGATATCAGTCATATACCTTTTAAAAATGCGGATACCATCAATATTATCTACGATATACATTTTCTGGCATATGAAATCAACGTCTCCGACTCCAAGTTGTCTAACTATTTTTTTTTTAATTTTTCTCCACGGGCATAGCGATGCGGCCGTAATATTTTCCTGCGCAAACTCGCGTGCCTGTTAGAAATGATGCACAAATCACATCTAGTACAGATAGATGGAATTTAAGTCTTGGAGTGTCTGTAGAAACCATCATGACTCAATACTCTCTGATTCTACTATTGCGAAGGCCAATGAAAATAAACTGTTGTTGACATCAATTCTAACTACGCTGAGTAGAGTCCCCCTGTACTTACATAGGAGGAAAGTCTCATCAAGACATAAAACTGGGTGACAATATTGCCAACCAGTAATTGAAGGCTCGAATGACCAGAATAATCATTGGAATCTGCTGAGCATATAACACACATAAATCTCTCCAACGATCGGTAAGATTCCTCCCAACTACCGGAAATAACCTTCAATGCCTTACGCGCTGCTTTCATAAGACACTTTCATTATGTTAAATTTGGACTCAATAAAGCCTAAAATCTCTCTGGGCTTTAAATCTAGTTGGAAATTGCGGGTTGAATGAAATAACGATAAAATTGTGTACATTACTATGTCAAACCGAGGGTGAATGACTACATGTATGTGGTGAGCCTTTACTGCCAATTCTCCATGCACCTCCCAATCTCTTACTTGAACTTGCATGTAAGCGCCGCATGCAAGATGTAGCTTGGTTCGCATGTTGGGTGCACAATACGGTGAACTTGGTTTTGTTTAAAGCATAGATCACATACTCGACATTATTGATGATAGACCAACCCTGAACAACAAACTGCAGCTGCTTCTTATCATGAAAGCACATACCTTCTTTCATCCGGAATGCAACTTTCAAGTTCAAAAGTTGACTCATCGAAGGCCCATCAAATGTAAGCTCTTCATCCCATTCTCTATTTGAGCATGACTGTACTCATTGTCATATAAGTGCTCCTATTTGGCTTATTCTAACTGAGTAGTCCCTAATAAGCTCTCTGACCTTGTTAGATGGTCTGTGCCCTTAAAGAAGGCTCCTCTGCATCACTATCATCCCCCTCATCATCATCAGTACTTATTGTAGAAGGCATAATTTCATACCCATCACCACCATCACCTTCAGTATCACCCACAAATCAGAACTTGCCCCAGCTACATTAGTAGCTTCTATTGGTACAAACCCGTATGCTTCCACTTGAGCGGTTAGTTGAGAATCAAGTGTGATGTATTCAGTATTGATTGGAGCTATCTAACACTCCTCATTATTGTCAACCTCTCTTTCCTCGCAATGCAATTCCTCAACTTCAATATAAATTACTACAGGCTGCACGGATGCTGTGTTGACTTCAGATTCACACACTTGTCCTCACTGATATGAGTAGCGATGAATCAGCACCAATAGCGAAATAGCCTATAAGATTAACACATGACTTTGCTTGGTCTAACTTCAATGATCTCATAATTCGCTTTTGTAACCCCATCAGGTCAATCCGTCGTGGGATCTGGATTGGTCAATTTTTCCCACTAATGTAGGTTGGAAAGAAATCATCACTAACATTCAGTTCGTCGTCATAATAAAGAATTATGCAGACAGTTTGTGAACTAATTTTCAACTAACAACAACTCTAAACAGTAAGAATCCTTTCTCTCCCCTGGTCAAAGAAAAAAAATAATTCAAGATATAATACAATTTTGTGTTTCAGTTGGAACAATTTCGCGAACTCAAAACCTTTAATTTTCAAACCTCATTGCAATATATTCTCATGATTAAACTGACATATACAATAATAACAATAGAATGTCATGAAAAAAAAGGTTTGTTACTAACAAAAGGAGAGAAATCAGATGACATATCAATATCAACAATAGAAGCATATGATTTTAAAGTATAAAAGGAGCTTAAACTTGAAGGGATCGGAGTTGACCTAATTAAGGTCAACCAACAATTCAACCTTAAGAAAGTAACGGTAGTCGTTGGGAAGTCATCCAAACCAGAACGAAGCCTCAAAGGGACTAAACTTTTTTAAAAACCTTTTCCAATAAAATGAATATGATATATAGGATGATTCATGGTGGACATTAGGATGTGAGATATGTAGAGGTTCCTAGGAAAAAGCTAGAGGTATGAGTGTGAGATTTTACTTATTAGTTAGATTATAAAAAAGATATAAATTAGGTGCATTCAAATGGGAGAAACCTAGTTTTATGGAGAGTTAGAAAGAATTTTCATTTTCATAAAGGACGGAGGTGAAGTAGGTGAATCTTATTTATAGTGAGAGGCCACATTCCTTATTAAAAATGATATTTTTAGATGGTGGCCTCAAATTAGCATCACAATGATTTCTACTAAAACACCTACCTATAACTACAACAAGACTCATATCGAAAACACCACCACCGACAATAATAATCTTTAGCAAAATTCGGCAAGCTCATACTCACAAAGCTGTAAACATCACAATAACAAAGCAAAAAATTGAGCAGTCTCCGGCGGGCATATACAAATCTAGCCTAACTTCACATCAAAATTTACAAAATATACAAAACATACAAATCTAACCAAACACCACAAGGAAATAAGCAAATCATACAACACAAAACAATATATAACGAGATCTATCACAAATTAATCATTTAGGGGAAAAAAATACCTTAATTGGCGGACAAACGACGAAAAAAGCAATCTCCAGCGGTGGCGCACTCCTTGGCCGGCAGCAAGTTCTCCCTTGGCCGGCGGCGACCTCCCCCTTGGACGGTGGCGTGCTTGGGCGGTGGAAATCTGGCGATGGAATGCGATTTGCGAATCAGTCGAGCGATTTTAGGAGAAAAAAATAGATTTGCGACCTCCCCCTCTCGGTTTTTCGTCTGAAATAAGGACGAGTCAGTCGTCCGTTCAACGGATGACTGGTGCCAACGTGAACGCCACATTGGCGCTAGTAGTCCGTTGAGCTTGTCCTACCGACGGCGTTGTTGACGACGGCAACGTGGTGTCTACGTTAGTGCCAGTCGTCCGTCGTACAAACGACTAGGCCTATTATGCTAATATTTATTTTTGGGAGTCTAAATTGCTAATTAAGATTAAGCATTAAGCTTAATTTAAAAATTTTGCCCTTTAAGCTGAGGTTCTCGAGGATTTGATTGGAATTTGTAGGCGCTAATAGCTCATTGTGCGGATGCTCTTTTTAAAGAGAAATGTGTGCTTTGTGACTCTAGAACTTGAAGAGAACTGTGTTTTCTTAGTTTTTTTCTGGAAGAGTTATGATTTGAATAATGTAGCTTTAATGTTTAAAAACTGTTTTCTGGATTTATAAAAATATACAATCAGCGAAAATAATTTATTTTGTAGATTCATTATAAAAAATTAAAATTTTAAATGCATACCACACAATTCTTATGCATTTATGTATCTAATAGCCAAAATTTGATATTTGTATATTTAACGTTTTATATATTAAAAGGTGTATTTTATTTTATTTTTAAAATAAATGTAAATGTTATTTATATAAATGTTAAATTTTGTGTTAAATAAATAAATATCTAAGAAGTATGTGATAAGCATTAGTGGGTTTTAGAATTCCAAGATCTGCTGAAAGCTTTTAAACAATGTACATCCTTTTGCAAATGACTTTTGAGTGTATGTTATTAAGATTATGACCCAAATAACTTTGTAACATTCAAATATTAATTGTTTATAAACTTAATACTCACTTATATTTAACTTTATAATTCTCATTAAAATATTAAAAAATATAATAAAATCTCAAATTTAATTTCTCACAAAAATAGTTTTACCAATTACAATTTTTTGAGTGTGCGGTGTTCTTTTTGAGAAGCCAATTCTCATTCAACTCTATAACTGATGAACATAACAACCAGGAGCAGAATCAGCATCAATTTTCAGGATGGACAAATTTATATGTTAGAGCAAAATGACTAATTTGATATCTTATATAAGAGAAATTATCAAATTCACGAGGGGGGGGGGGGGAATGGCCAACCTTGATCTGTGCCTGGTTCCGCCCCCGCCTTCTTCTCATCTCCACCCATAATCACAAGACAAATAATAAGTATGGGAAGATAGGCATACATGTATTCTATAAGATCATGAAAAAAAACAATACATAGTGCTTAATATCTCTCACAATTATATCCCCTCCTTCACAACACAAGCCATTATTGCTGCCTGAAAAAAGCTATCATTGAATCATATACAATTTGCTTAGCAGAGACTCCCATTATAAAATCAACATGAGCAAAATTCTCTACATAATGAACTATCAGCATTTCAGGATCATGAAACTTCAGATCATCAAGCAGATGTCCCACATCTTCTGTATCAGCAAGAGAGTCTCTCCCACCATAGCTCAGGTACAGTGGCAAGCTATTAGGAATGTTTGATAAATTGTACGCTGGCGGTGAGCTCTGCCCATATCTTTCTATGTTTTTAATACCATAGTCATATTTTGTTAAGATACCATCCCTGAATGCTGCAAAATTCATTCAGAAACAGTTAGAAATTTAAATATTTTGTATGTAGTTTGTGAAGAAGATGGAGAGCTGAAAATAATTATTGTAAGATTTGTTGAAAACTTGATTTGAATGCATTACTTTGCGCGAGATGCACCATGTTTTTTGTTGACGTTGGCTGTGGTTCATACTTGAGGAATAATTCGACCGTTGAAGCATTAAGACAACAGTTGTTGCCTGTGATTTCATATTCAAGTAATAAATAAATAATCAATTAATAATGACCAAATACATAAACCAAATGTACTTTATTTATTTGAAGTATCATAAAACTTTATAAATAAAGGTTTTTCTAATATAAATGTAGAACTATATACCTGTAAATGCTGCCATTAGATCATAGCAGTTCACACCTGGATAACTGCAAAGTCTGTTCAAGCACTTGGACGCTTCTGACCTGTAAATGGAGTTCAGTTTAAGAAAATGGTGTTTTAAGATTCATGTTTAATCAATTTAATTTCTTATCTCTTACCCTTTGGGATTGAACTCTGCCTTTCCCAGCAAATCACTCAAGATCTAATCAAACAAAATAACTTAAATTAATCACTTTAATTCACTCTTGAGAAAATAAATAAGTAACAAATCGATTATGAATATAAATTAGTTGACATATTGAAATATTTCTGAGAAGTTATAGTGGCAGTGTTATGACATTAGGTGAACAAGTAATTAAAAAAAGTGAGCGATTCAGATATTTAGGCTATATTGTTCAAAATGATGGTGAAATAGATGGAGATGCTATTAGTGGAATTCAAGTTGGATGGTTGAAGTGGAGGAATGCATCTGGTCTATTGTGTGATAGAAAAGTACCGCTTAAACTTAAGGGAGTATTTTATAAGATGGTGGTAAGACCTACAAGGATTTATGGTGCAGAATGTTGGCCAATAAAAGAGAAGCTTGACCAATAAAAGAGAAGCATGAGACTAAGTTAAGCGTTGCAGAGATAAGGATGCTCAGGTGGATGAGTGACTTTACTCTTAGAGATAAAATGCGAAATGAGTATGTTCGGAAAAGTTGGAGTAGCTCCAGGGCATATAAGATTAGAGAGTCGCCTTAGATGGTTTCGTCACATAAAGCATCGGCCGTCCGATGACCCGGTTAGGAGAGTAAATGCATTAGATTTGCCTAATGTTAAGAAAGGTAAGAGGTAGACCTAAAAAGAACTTTAGTATACTTGAGTTAAATATGAATTTGGCACATAATAGGACACAATGGAGACGAATGATTCCACTTAGTGGGATAAAGGCTTATTGTTGTTGTGGTTGTATCGAAATATTTCTAAGAACTTTAAATGGCCAAAAAAGTATTTTTTTTTTTTAAAAAAAAAGAAGAGGAATATCTAATTACCTCACCCACGAAAAGCCTGGCAGAAAGAATGCCTAAATTTGTTTTCATGTGATCGAGATAGGCTACTGGGCACAAAAGTGCAGCTGATCTTAGCTTGTCCACTAGCCTTCTTTCTGAGAAGGATGCTAAAGCAATGAGTGTTCCCTGCAATTATGTTCTTTCCATCCACAATCAGAAGCCCCATATGTGACATTTAGATATCACATAAAGTATATATATTCTTTAAACTATATAGAAAATGACGTCTTCTATCAAACTTATATATATATATATATATATATATATATATATATATATATATATATATATATATATATATATATATATATATATATATATATATATATATATATATATATATTCTGATATTAACTGAAAAGAAAAAGATTTTCTTACGTACCAAGGAGTGCCCCACATAATGCAACTTCTGCCCCGTTTGTTTGGAAACTAGGTCAATCATAGCTGGGAGATCATTGACCGCCAGGTCATCCCATGACCACGCCCAATAAGCCTATAAAAAGTCAAATTAGATTTTGACTTATTATTCCCCAAAAAATAATTTTATGTGCATATAAAATCCATATTTATACAGTTACCATTCATAAATATCATATAGCATTTATATATCATTAAAACTTATAATCCTAAATAAACTTAAAAATAACTCAACCAATCTTATAATATAAAAAATTGTCGCAATAATGTTAATAGTTTTAGAACAACTGTAAAATTATTGTAATTATAATTAGATAGAAATCTATTTTGCAACAATTTCATAATCATTGGGAAAAAATTTCATAACATTTAGGAAGATTTACATAAATGTTTTGTAATTATAATTAGATAGAAATCTATATTTACTTTTAAGAAGGAATAAAAGTGATATTTTTATTGTGATGTTAAAATTTTAAAAATTTTATATAGAAATATCAAAATTTAGATTGTAGGTATGCAAATATATAATAATTATGTAGTATGTGCGCAAATGCCTCCAGCATTTAAAAATTATTGCCATTCATCTAATTTTTAAAATGCTGATACTCACTTTGTAGCCTCTCATGCACTTATATCTTAATTCACAAATCATAAAACTAATATTAATGTATCTCATTTTCTAAGGGTACATTTGAATTAATTTTTTTGACTATTTTGCTTTTTCAAAAAACAGTCAAAAATCAAAATAATTTCATTTAATTACTTTTTAAAATTTTATGATGAAAAAATTATTTTAAGAATCAGAATTATTAGAATATAATAATCTTAAGAAAATTATTTTTTAAATTTTTTAAAAAATATTTTTATAATATATATAATTTTTTTTTAAAATTATTTTCTTCATAATAATTTTATAATTAAATTTTTATTAAATTTATAGCCATCAGTTTTATAATGAGTATATATATTCATAGTTTTCTGAACTTCCAACTTATTTATCAAAAAAATAAAGTCTAATGAGATCTGCATGGATCAGTGAGGAAAATTAATTTTAGGGTGGTAAATGCAAATTACAAACCGGGTCGGATGAGTCAAGGGACACGTGGCGACGGCTGGAGCGAGTTCCTCTGATGTTACCGATCCACACGTCAAACCCGTTATCTGCTAGCACGAAGGCCAGCGATTGCTCCGGAGAGTTCAGTAGCCATGACATGCCATCCTGCAATTATTTTATTTTACTCGTAATTAATAAAAAAAAGTCGATATTTTTAAATATTCAGTTTTTTTTCCAGGGCTTAATCTCTTCCTGAAATAATACAACAGTTAAAACAATTTACAAAATAAAAATAATAATTATTTTTTATTTATAAATAAGAATATATTGGAGCATATATGTTCTCAAGAAACAAAGATATGTTTTCTTAGTTTTTTTTTACTATTTATATATTCCTTTTTATTCTATTTATAAATAAGAGTATATTGGTGATCGACCAAGTCGTTTTATGTGATTTTGATGGCTTTGAAGCTTTTGCCCTTGCGTGTGGAATTTAAACAGATATATATTCCCTAAAATCATAAATTTAGTGTGTTTTAGGTTCATTTTTTACTATTTATATATATATGAAATTTATTAGAGAGAGAAAGAGAGAAGAGAGGAAATTAATTAATTCATTAATTGCGGTGATTTACGTGAGGTTGACTATCCCGACTCTTTCTATAATAATTAAACGTAGATGTTCTATTTTAGGAGTTTTTACTGTCTTCTCTCTCTCTCTCTATATAGAGAGAGAGAGAGAGAGAGAACTCTTTGATTATTTTTTTCTTTCCATGCGCTTATTTACCACAAGAACGCCATGTTGCAGCAATACAGGCTGCCTCTCCCCTCCGATAACTCCATTGCGCCCCACTGGTATCCTCTGTATGCCAAGTATATAACCATCCTCTGTCGTTACCTATCTCCATACATTTAACTCAATCAACAAAATTTCCCACAAACAGTATATATATATACGTCATAATGATCAAGTTACAGGCATAAGTAACCTCAAACTCCTGGCATTTATAACCATAGGGACGCACAACACCCTCGCAGATTCCTACTTGTTCCGGAGACGGAGAGAATGCGCCGGCGGCATTGAAGGAGAGAAAAAGGATGAAGACAAGGGAGCATGGAGAGAAGCTATGGAGAGCCATCTTTGAAGAGAAGGGAAACTGATAGAGTATGTACTTATAGTTGAGGAGAAAGGCTGGGAAGTCGGGGGAGGGTTGTTTTCTTCTTGAAGAAAGGCATATGAGAGAATGTGAACGGAAGAAGCGAAAGTGAGCAGCTTTTTTGTATTTTAGTTTTTCCGAGGGATAACTGATTCAAATATTCTGCTTATTGAAAGCCTTGTTTTGGAAATGGGTTGCTGAAGGGGTAACTGAAAGGCTGTCCTTTTCCAATATATTTTTTTTCTTTTTGTTTTATAAGTTAGCAGATGAGGGATAAGGATGTTGGAAATTAAGCGAGGATAAGGCAGGAGGATAGTGGCGTTGTTACGCTCTATGCATTTGATTTATTATTGTTATATATTATATCGATTTATTTATTGTTAAATATATGTTATTATTATTATGTATAATTTTAGGAAAAAAAAAGATAATATTACACCACACCTGATAATAAGCCAAAAGATAGAAAAAATTTGATGTAGCATTAACTAGGTGGATCTTAAAGAAGAGAGAGATCATAATATGTACGTAGAAGAGGAAATTAATTGATAGCCTGTATAGAGGTGAGAAATGTATGAAAAAGGTAAATATTTCTATCTTGTAGTGGTTGAGTTTGATCTCATTATTTTCTTATGCTTCTCCGATATTTAGGGGCTGTTTGGTTGCCTCTATTTAGAATACAGTGTAAAAGTAATTCAGTATAAAAGGATTACTTTATAGTTGTTTGGTTGAGAGCTTTATAAATTTATGATTTTGCTTTTTTTTGTTTAGTTGATAAAATGTAATGTAAAATGCGAAGGTTTTATCGACGGTAAGCTGGCCTGGCGGCCGATGGATGGCGGCGAAGGCGGCGGTCGCGGCCGGCGGACGCCCGAAGGCGGTGGCGGAGGTGGCCGTCGGCGAGTACCGGAGCGGCGTTACGCCGCATCACTATTAGACGATGTATTTGGAATTAATCGCGAATTCAAATCTGTATAGCTTTAGTGTATTTGAAATGCATTACATTATTTAAATTTTACTTTCTGCAATCAAACACTGAAATATTTAAAAGCGTATATTTGGAATGCAGAGTATTCCAAATGCAGCAACCAAATAGCCCCTTAATGTATAGTTTTTAGTTCTGCTATGGAAGGCGTGATCCTTTATCATTTTCATAACTGATTTACTATCACACTATATAGTTTTTCATGTCATCCAATAATTTTGCCCTATCACTTTTCAATGGATTACACTTGATCTAATTTACTTTACCATGATGCATTAGTTTGATGTGTCATGCGATGAGCATTCCATAAATGTTGGCTAGCAGATAGTAGCATCAGTGATGCACTTATGGGTATGTGTAGGTCATCACCATGGAACTGTGAAGGGATAAAGAAGAGTGGTTTTAGTTTTTCAAATATTTTTTCCTTTTTAAAATGAATTCCATTGTAATTTTAAACTTTTTTGAATTTTTATGTCGAATTAATAATTTTGATTATGGATTTGTTGAAATTAATATTTGTATAATCTTTAAAATGGCTTTTGAATTTAATAATCAATTATTTCAAAATCCAAAATATTACTTGTAAAAATTTATCCATGATAAATAAAATTTAGGATAATCTCAAAGATCTAAATTTTTTTCCTATGATGTTAAAATAAATGGGTTTTAATCATTAATGTTCTCTCTTGATATGTTATAAAAAATTTCATTTGTTTGAATATGAATCTTATTGCATGCCCGATTGCATAGCTCCCAAAATTAAAATCTTAATCATCTGAATCTACTTTTGGCAAACAGATAGTTAAACTAATAATCATGATGACATCAAAAGTGACTTGATCATAATCCAAATAATCCCAAATCAAGTATTTAATACATGTTAAAATCTTTGAAACATTATTTTGGTCTCGAAAAGATTTCTAAATTTTGTGTACTATATACTTATAGTCAAATCAATTATCTTGATAAGATGAATCTATCCAGCCAGAGAAGTCTTAATTTTGACTTTATTAAGGCGCTCAAATATTTAAAATATATCTCATAATTGAGAGTACTATTATGGGCCGTCCAATTGAGTAGTTTAAATTTTTTCTATATTTATTGAGAATGACACTTATAAAATCTATAAATAAGAGTATGTGAGCTTGAGATTGAAAAGTGCTCTAATGTTTGAAGAATCCCTAAGTATCATCACTAACTGCCACATCAACGGATCATCGCTCAATCATCATAATTAAGCCATTGTTGATTGTTATCATTGGACCATCTCTAATCTACCATTGTAGGATCTCCACTCGATAATCATTATCTAATTATCACCCAACCGATGTCATTCGTGTCATGAACCACTAAAAAATGTAAATTTTTATTCAAAAATTTGAAATTCTTAGAATCCTCACATAAAGCTTTAGGTTGTATTGACATTTAAAGCATAAACATTAGTGTTGACCTCCACATATGTGTCATAAGTCGAATTCAGAAGTCTAATTCGGCGTATTTTTTGGATGTGTGATATACCTGGGCGTCATCAAAATGGTCGAAATGACCTCCGATCAATGAACGGGCTTTGCCATCGCATTTAGAATGTAGAAATTGGTCAAGATATAAATATTGAATAATACAATGATCAACCATCAATATTATTCGATGTGTCGGCCTATCGGGAAGGAAGCTACGACGATATCGAATAACCTCCGTTCGTGAAATTGATCACGCCGTTAGCTTCAAAACATCAAAATTATCAAATGAGACTGTATACACTTAATTCGGATTAGTCTGTACAAAAATGATTTGAAGTGACAGCGTGCAAATCGAGGTTGAAATGCACTGGACGTCGCCAAAATCAACCCAAATGATCTCCGATCGACGAACGGACTTCACCATTGTGTTTAGAACATCAAAGCTGGGCAGAATATAAATATCGTACAACTTGAGGATCAATGATTATGATCAGTCATCCGCACTGCTACGCTCGATGTCACGAGGCAAACCAGGGATGACGTTCGTGAAATGATTACGCTAGCTTCAAAATATCAAAATCTATCAAGTAAGATTGTTTGTACTCAATTCGAACAAGCCTGTATGAAAATTGAGCGGTCGAAAATGATAGCGTCGTTTTGGAAATGGAATTTGACGTCGGCGAGACCACACGCCTTAAATGAACGTATTGTGTTCTGAATAACAGAATAATCTTGAGTCAACATATATATCAATCCTATATTGAGATCGGCATAAAATTTACATTAAAAATAATTACGTAATAAAAAAAATTAATTTAATAATCTAAATCTAATCCTAGCCCTGAGCAAACCGGCCGGCCCAATTCTTCTTCTTCTGACCTGCTCCTCTTCACGCACGCAAGAAAGGAAACCGAGTGCTCTGCCCCCTTCACGCGAGCCGACGCGGACGCACGAATCCCCTCTTCCGATCGCTCGAAACGCCCTCTCACGCACGATTCGAATGATCCACACTCGGCTTCCTCCGCAACTGTTCCCTCCAAGGAAACCGTTCCCCCCTTCCTTCTTCTTAACCGTAAGGGAAAAGGGCAGGAGGACTGAACTTCTTCACTCTTCTCATTTACAAGCAGAAAATGGCAAGCTTCTTCCCCTCTCGCTCCCACTTTTCTCCTTCTCACTCCAAACCAAAAAAGGAAGAAGTACATAGAGTTAATGAAAGGTGTTGCTAACAGTTATCACCAATCATGGTGGAAAAGGCATGGTGTAGTCCTTGATGGAGAGATTGGTGCTCTTTGCTTTAAGCATGGAAATTATGATCTTTCTTTGAAGTCATATGAAAAGGTCTGTGCTCTTTATGCTGAAGAAGGATGGCAGGGCTTGTTGGCTGAGGTTCTTCCTAATATAGCGGAATGTCAGAAAATCCTAAATGATCAGGCCGGATACCTCTCATCATGTGTTCAGCTATTGTCACTGGATAATTGTTTATTTTCAATCAAGGAAAGGCAAGCTTTTCAGTCCGAGGTTGTTCGGTTGGCTCATAATGAGATGAAACATCCAGTGCCTCTAGATGTTTCATCATTAATCACATTTTCTGGAAATCTGGGTCTACCACTTGAGCTATGTGATGGTAACCCTGGTACATTGTCAGTAACTATCTTGAGTGGCTTTCCTGATGATATTTCTCCTCAGTCTCTCATCTTGGCGTTAATGTCCACATTTAGTACTGATGAAGGGGTGAAGGGTATAAAAAGTTCAGATGTGCCTGTAATAAAACTTGGTCGTAATCTTATTATGTTTGAATTACCACCTCAAAAGCCAGGGTCCTATGCATTAGGTGTTCTTATAGGGTAGATTGGGCAATTGCGATTCAGATTGCATAACTTTTCTAAAGGCGGACCTCTAGATAGTGATGATTTTATGCGTTATGAAAAGCAAACCAAGCATGTATTGAAGTTGCACAAGCCAAGACCTTTAGTTGATATTACTACAGCTGCATCATCTGCATTGTTAATAAATGAAGTTCAAAGTGTTGGACTAATTGTAAGTCCAATGAACTACTCTCTTAAAGGTGTTATCTTGCATATAGATACTGGTCCTAGATTAATGGTTGCGGAATCTCATATGATTGAGATGGGGCTCTACAAAAAACAACGGATCATATCGTTAGTTGCAGCGGCTTGAATATTATCAAACAGGATACTTCTTCAAGTGAAGTATGTTCGATGTTGATGCTAGAAAATGGCCAAGTAGCTTTTCCAGACTGGGCTGGTGATATAGCAACTGTCTTGTGGCTTCCTGTCTGTGCCATTTACGACATGTTGGCTCGGGGAACATTTTCTATAAACCCTTCTCGGCACAGTGTTGTAGATGGAATGAGGATGATTGCTTTGAAGCTACACTTTGGAGTTTTTCACAACCAAATATTTGAAAGGTTTCAAGACCCCACTAATGCCCCATAGGGTGTAGCGGGTGTAAGACGGCGTGGTGTGAAGACACCACTCATTCATTAGGGGCATCGAGCAAGCAATAAATTGTTAGATGTCACTCCATTGAGTAATCTCAAATTTTGGCAGACTTTTTTTTCTTCTTAATCTCTATGTTTGAACACCAATGCACGTTTCAAGACCCCGCTAATGCCCTATAGGGCGTAGTGGGTGTGAAGACAGATGTGGTGTCGCAAGACACTACTCGCTACGCTCATTAGGGCGTACCGAGTAAGCCAAAACACTCGACGCAGCATGGGACGCGGAGAGTACCAAAATTTAAATTTAAGATTTAAATAAATTCAAATGGAAATCATCTAAACTTAAGTTAAACAAAAAGATATATGATAAATATGAAGATAAATGTTAAATCAAAGAGAAATAGGGGGAGATCACTTAAAGAAAATTTTGTAAATAATAGAACACTTATTTAAAATGCAAATAAAATTTGAGGAGGCTTAATACCAAACTCACAAGCTTTAATTGTGATTCTCTATTGCTTAAATTGAAATGGTAAAGTGAGTTCTCTTTTATTCAAATTGCTCAAAATTAAATAAGCCTTAATTAAAACTTTGGGAAACAAATATCACACTCATAAGAGACTTACAATAAATTTGAAGTCTAGTTTTCAAATAAATTCATGTTGGATTTGATGTAGAGTTAAGGATAAATTCATGTTAGATTTGAACTTTTCTTATGTGAATAAAACTTCTCTTTAAAAATTCAAAGTGTTAAATTCATGAACAAGTAATCAATATGAACAATATTAATTGAGTATTTGAACGATCGCATTCGATACCAAATGAAGTAAATATCTCAATTAAATATTAAATGACAAATAATTGATGATAAATCTAAATATCTAATTCCAAATTGAGAATAAAGTGTGCAAGAAATTTAGTAGCTTTCTTATAAGTACAAATTCAATTAGGCAACTCATGATTACCCATGAATGTAGCCTTTAAAAGGATCATTGGGATCTTGTGCTTAAAGTCAGGTTTGAAGCACAAGAGATTAGTTAAGTGCTATTTTCAAGTTAAAGTAAAAATCAAATAAATTTCAAAAGAGATTTTCACCAAAGACGAGCAACCTGTTGGAAAGTATAACTAAAGCTCATAAAATACTACAAGCCAAATAATATCTATGAATTGAAAAGTTCAATAATACATCACGTCACTGGATTTGCAATTCTTTGTACAAGCAGACAGAATGTGACACTAAACTAAATGTTGCACGAATGAATGAGCTTTCCTTCAATACAAAAATTAAGGAATTTCATTCTAAATTATGATTTTCAAAATCAACGAAATCATTAATTAGGTGAAATTTTCTAAGCTATAAACATATGTATGTGCTCGAACATAGAGATTTCAAGTGTAAATTTTAAAGTATGAAAATGCTGCACAGACTAAATTGAAATTAATTAGATATTAATCTAAAAAATCTAATAAGATACTATATCAATTTACATCATCTTCTACGCCACCGGATTCGCAATACATCGTACAAGTGAACAGAAGATGTTAATTAGTGTGTTCTCAAATACACCTGCATGGGCCTCGATACTATGCTGAGTGCTTAAATTAAAGTGTCTAAGGATGCTGCACGGGTTGCTACTCGGTTTAGTCTTAGGACTGGGTCCGGGTTAACAAAACCTAAAAATCTATTATAATTTTTTTTTCAAATTAGTAAAATATCTGAGAAACTAATTATGTTATGTGACAGTAGATCTAATCCTCTATTAGTAGTTAAACAGAGTTGATAGGATGTAAAGATCTTAAACATATTCAAATTAACTCAAATTAAATATCAATCTAAAAACGGCTTAAATGAAACTCAATCATTAAAAGCTTAAAGCAAAACTCAATCTATCAACATTCCCTAATTGTTTATCGGGGGTGACAAATTAAGAAAACTCTAGCTCACAAAGGAGCCAATATTAAATCAAGTGTTATGTTATGTTCACTCTCAATCAATCTCTTGCCAGCAAGGATGTGACCCGTGTCCTTTGACTGCGTGGCTTGGCTAGTAGGCTCCATAGATGAAGCAGTTACAACTAGAGTCCTCTAATGGAGTGGTTTATCTAATCAGGATCCATTATATTATGATCACGATCGTAGCCCATATGCTCCCCAATGGCTCTGCCCTTTGAGTTGTGAATCATAAGATATACTTGATAGGAAAAACAACCCTGTGTTAGCTAAGGTAGATTTAAATTATCTCCTTAGACAAACACCATCACAGGTCTACAAGAATTTCTTGGACGATGTAACCCATGTGTTGGTGATAAGGATCCTTCGGTCAGGTTGGGTCGACTACCACCTATGACTAAGTAGACTAGGGACCACGACGGCCCGGGATGATGGAACTATGAGATTTAGATCGGGCATGTCATCATTCCCCCAACCATCCCGTTTAAGCTGAAATGATGAATTTCATAATTTTAAATTCTAAAACTCCATATCTTTTACTATTCTTACACAGCGTTAGCGTAATGATTAGCCTTAATCGAAAGTTCTCTCTCTCTTTTTGGGAGGGGTAATTAACTATAGGGGCTTGCGCCTATAGGAAATATGGAACCAGATCTAAAGTCCTCACCAAATGACGATGAAATCTCTGGGTAGTGTCTTATTTACTATTTCATCTGCCTTTTGAAAATTACACTACCACTTAAATCACTCTCTTCATTCCAATATTGTCGAGAGGTCAGTGGCAAATTTTCAGAGCCCATCGATTTTGGCGACTCCGCTCGGAACAGGATTCTCTTTTCATCTTTAGCTAGTCATACACATGCTATAATAGCAACAAAATATTTGAAAATTTAAAAAAAAAAAAATGAACCCACCGTTCATCATGAAGCTAGTCGGAGCCAACATCCGTTTGGTTAATGTTACAATCAATACTGGAGATGCTGGAGCTACAATCCAAATTGGGGAGAAGGACAACCAAAATGACCACTACTACTATCGAGATTTGTTAAAAGAAAGCATCTGTATTCGAAGGCTTGGGTCATTTTGAAGCGCTAGTTATGAAAAGAACCATCACTGGGCATAAAGTTTCAGTCATACTTGTGAATGCGATAACTCTGCCATTTGAACCTTTCGCACTAGGAAGGCATGATACTGAAGCCTCCTCTTCTAAATAGAAAACTAACCCAGAGGTAGCAGAGAAAGAACAAATGCTAAGTTGGAGCTCATCAGCTCTCACCTGGGTCTTCTATTACACAACCAGAAGTGAGTATTCCTACCATAATAAATTTAAAATTTTGAAATAGGTGAAAAGGGATAGCTCTACTGATGATGTTAAGCAATCTTTTTGGGCTCAACTGTAGTTAGCTCAAACCCTTGAGAGGAAATAATCTGAAACTCTATCTACTTGAGTACATAGAGCCCTGAAGGTTGTCAAAGAAAAAATGCCTTATGAAGAAGAGGTATATGAGGCCAATTATTAGAGAAGAAAAAAAAGCTTCACTACAAAAGCTACCATCAGTGGTAGTAAGAACTCATGATCATTCTAAGCGAGCCCTGCATGGTGAACATCGGTGTGACGAGCGCATGTTGAATCCATATAGAAAGGTCTCGGTAGCAAGAAAAAAATAATTATGGAGGTTGAAGTCCTCGAGAAGAAGTAGCAGCATAAAAGCTTCTTCATCTGGAAGCAAGCTAACCTAGAGACTGTAGGGAAAGAGAAATGCTGAACTACGTGCTCAACAATCATTGTCCAAGTAGAAAATTGTACAACTAGCTGTGAACTAAAAGTGAGTGTTTCAACCCATAATAGGTTTGACAACCTAAGATGGATAAAGCAAAACAACTCTACTGGTCAAATCAAAATGTCCTTCTAGACCCGACAACATTAGGTTCCAACTTCTCCATTGAGGAAACTTGAAACTATATATTCAAGAGTGCATCGGGTCCTCAAAGTTACTAAGGAGAAAGGACTGATAAAAAGAAAATACGAAGGTCCTGTCCTTAGGGAGGTTAGAGTTGCTCCTCCAAAAAGACCTTCTCCTACAACCCTACTAATTCAGGTCACATTATGTGAGAACATTGGGTCCACAAATGCATCATCAAAGGTATAGGTGAGAAAACTTGGAGGCCAAAACCTCGAAGTGAAATTCCCTTACAAAAGACAACAACATGACATTTAGCCACAAAATCTACTCCTTATGCTAAAGTATTTGGAGCTGAAGCAGTCTTGCCACTTAAAGTTGAACTACCTTCACTCTGAGTAGCCATTCAACACAATGAGAATGTCCGTCTATGGATGGAAGAGCTTAATGCGCTTGACAAAGGTAGGCTCTGAGTTTAACGAAATTTAGAAAGTCTACCGAGCGAGCGAGGATGTCCAAAGCATTCAATCATATAGTGTGATCTCGAACATTCCAAAAAAGGGGAATTGGTCTTGGTGCTAAGAAGACCAAATTATTAATAATCTAAAATTAGTGATAAATTTGAGCCTAATTGGGAAGACCCTTTTGTCATTGAGAAAGTGTATCAAGGAGGGGCATACCAACTCATTGACTTGAATGGTGAAAGACCAATGCCGCTAATTAATGGTCGATACTTGAAAAAGTATTATACATGATGACTACATTCTCGAAGTATAATATAAATCCCCCTGTAAGACAAGAGGCAATTTTTTTAGTATATCTATTTAGGTTGACATCGTGCTTCATGCCGAGATCCTTAAATAAATATACTCACTCCATATGAAAAAACTTTTTTCATGAAAATTCTCCTATTACACAAGGGGCATTTCTAGATTTACATACATAAATGAAAGAAATATTATATGTTAAAACCCTCTTAAGAGCATATCAATTCAAATATTAATGTATTTTCATATTTTCATCTTAAAAGTTCTTTTAAATGTGCTTTAGAATTTCCTCTGCAAGATAGGAGGTATTTTTTTAGTTTGTGTTAAGTTTATTTGAGTTGACGTCGTGTTATAAGATGAGATCCTAGAATATAATTTGATTTAGTTTACATCGAGCTTTATGCTGAAATCTCTGAATATACTCATAATTGTCACTGTTAAGTTGCAGGTTCTTGCAGGAACAAAAAGAATCTATTTCTACAAATGAAAAGATAGCCATAAATATAAAAAGTTTATCTCTCAGATTTTCTAAATTTTGGAGATCAAGTCAGAAGAACTCTTGATTTCGGAAGCTTCAATCAATCAAATTGGAGAAATATCAACCTCTACATTCTGAAGTCTAGGACACATATGGGTTCTAAAGGTTGGACTCAGCAAGCTCACAAATGGTCGAGTTGCTGACGCTCTCCTCACTCAATAAGTTGCAAGAAAAGGCTGCAGTGAAAGAGTCTCCGTTCATCAGTCTAATGACAAAACCACCAACCCAATACAACTTAAGTCGAAGACTCAAGTGGGTTCTAAAGGTTGAACTCAACAAACTCAAATATGACCGAGTTGCTGACACTCTCCTCACTCAACAAGCCGTAAGAAAAGGACACAGTGAAATAACCTTGCCAATCCAAAGATGATAGCTGTTCAATCTCAAATTAGATCTAACTTAGTGATTACAAGTAACCGGGATCCAAGTGATCTTTCTACTTGATTGATAGATCAAGATAATCTAAGAAAACTCTTCATCAATTCAGCTGGGGTAATATTTCAATTTATTCTCAAATGATCTGATCAAACTCAAAGCACATATCAAAGATAATCTCTTCATCAAGTCCGTCAAAGCAGAAAGCACAGGGTCGAGGAAGCAATTTGATAGTTCATACAAAGTCGATGGCAGAACTAAAGAAATTCCATAGTTATTAAGTCTGTTAAAATGCATGTTGCTAGACTAATGACTCAACATAGACCTAGTATAAGTTGGAAGGCTGGGTCATATGTATGTACCCTTCAATAAATCTGTCAAAGCAGAAAGCATAGGATTCATGGACATACATATACTTCCTGACAAGTCAATATGGACAAATCGGGTCAATCCTTCATCAAGTCCATCAAGCTTAAAGCTAGGACAGAGAAAATTTCAAATTCGACCATGCACGGATAAACCGATTACCCAATAGAGTTCTTCATCAAAATAAATAAACTAATTCCTTCAACAAACCCAATCAAGCACGAAGCTAGAATTGGAGGAAACTTAGGTTTGTAAGGACATAAAAGAGAGAAATTTTCAGCAAAAGTTATTGAAGCAGAGAGTATATGATGTAAAAACTCTTATCTATCCGACAAGTTGATTATGATAAATTGGTCCAGCCCATCTTTTAGCATGTCCTAAATAAGGCATCAGATTAATGACAAATCCTATCAAAAAAAACTATTGCGAATTTAAAATGATCCGTGTTAAGCCCAAAGGGTCAAACAGTTTTCAACAAACGTGACTCACACCATGCACAAATCACATTTGTTGGGGGGCATTTGTTGACCTCCACATATATGCATAAGTTGAGTCAAGCCCATAAGTTTAATTCGACGGACTTTGGAGGTGACAATATGCAAATCGAGGCTCAAAATGAACTAGTCGTAACCAAAAAATAGTCAAAATGACCTCTGATCAATGAATGAACTTCGTCATCGGGTTCAGAATATCGAAATTGGTCAAGATATAAATATTGCATAATCTAATGATCAACCGATCAAACAATCAAGCTATTAATGTGTCGACGCACATATCGGGGAAGGGAAGCTACAACGATGTTCGAACAACATCCGTTCATAAAATTGATTTTTTCGTTACCTTTAAAATATTAAAAACTATCAAATGAGACTATCTACACTTAATTCAGACGAGTCTGTGCAAATGTCAAATGATTTGAAGTGATAGCACACAAAACGAGGTTGAAATGCACTTGACGCATCAAAATCAATCTAAATGACCTCCGATCAATGAACGGACTTTGCCATTGCATTGAAAATATTAAAACTGGTCAGAATATAAATATTATATAACTTGATGATCAACCGATCAAGTGATCGAGTCGTCAACGTGCCTGCACACATAATGATGTCAGGAGGCGCCGACGTAAGCCAAATGACCTCCGTTCACAAAATTGATTGCACTGTTAGCTTTCAAACATTGAAATCTCAAGTAAGATTGTTTGTGCTCAATTAGAACAAGTCTATGCAAAAATTGAGCGGTCAAAAATGATAGCGTGCATTTTGAGCTGAAATAGACTCAATTTGATCTGACAACGCGAATGATTACGAAGCATTACGTTGCATTGAACAACGTAATAACCTTGAATCAACATATATATCAACCCTATGTTGAGATCAGCATAAAATTCACATTAAAATTGATTGCACAATAAAAAAATTAATTTAATAACTTAAATCTAATCCTAGCCCTAAGTGAACCGGCCAGCCCTATCCTTCTTCACGCGACCTACTCCTCTTCACTCATGCAGGAAAGAAAACCGAGAGCTCCACCCCCTTCATGCGAGCTGATGCTGGATGCACGAATCCCCTCTTCCGATCACTCGGAACTCCCTCTCACGCACGATTCGAATGATCCACGCTTGGATTCCTGCAACTGTTCCCTCCAAGGAAACTGTTCCCCCCTTCTTCTCAATCGCAAGGGAAAAGGGAAGGAGGACAGAACTACTTTGCTCTTCTTGTTCGCACTCAGAAAAATGGCAAACTTCTTCCCTTATCACTCCCACTTTTCTCCTTCTCACTCCAAACTGAAAAAGGAAGAAGTACATGGAGTTAACGAATAGTTCTGCTGACAGTTATCACCAATCATGGTGGAAAAGGCATGGAGAAGTCCTTGATGGAGAGATTGGTGCTCTTTGCTTTAAGCATGGAAATTATGATCTTGCTGCGAAGTCATATGAAAAGGTCTGTGCTCTTTATGTTGGAGAAGGATGGAAAGGCTTGTTGGATGAGGTTCTTCCTAATCTAGTGGAATGCCAGAAAATCCTAAATGATCAGGTAGGATACCTCTCATCATGTGTTCAACTATTGTCACTAGATAATGGTTTATTTCAATTAAGGAAAGGCAAGATTTTCAGTCCGAGGTTGTTTGGTTGGTTCATGATGAGATGAAACATTCAGTGCCTCTAAATGTTTCATCATTAATAACATTTTTTGGAAATCCAGGTCCACCACTTGAGCTATGTGATGGTGACCCTGGTACATTGTCAGTAACTATCTGGAGTGGCTTTCCTGATGATATTGCTCTTGAGTCTCTCAGCTTGGCGTTAATGTCCACATTTAGTACTGATGAAGGGGTGAAGGATATAAAAAGTTCAGATGTGCCCACAGTCGTAATCATATTATGTTTGAATTACCACCTCAAAAGCGAGGGTCCTATACATTAGGTGTTCTTACAGGGCAGATTGGGCAATTGCGATTCAGATCACAGAACTTTTCTAAAGGTGGACCTCTAGATAGTGATGATTTTATGAGTTATGAAAAGCCAACCAAGCCTATACTGAAGGTGCACAAGTCAAGACCTTTAGTTGATATTACTGTAGTTGCATCATCTGCTTTGTTAATAAATGAAGTTCAATGGGTTGGACTAATTGTAAGTCCAATGAACTACTCCCTTAAAGGTGTTATCTTGCATATAGATATTGGTCCTGGATTGATGATTGAGGAATCTCATATGATTGAGATGGAGCTCTACAAAAAAATAACAGATCATATTGTTAGTTGTAGTGGCTTGAATATTGTCAAACAAGATGCTTCTTCAAGTGAAGTATGTTCGATGTTGTTGCTAGAAAATGGCCAACTAGCTTTTCCAGACTGGGCTGGTGATATAGCAACTATCTTGTGGCTTTCTGTCCGTGCCATTGACAACATGTTGGCTCGGGGAACATTTTCTGTAAACCCTTCTCGGCCCCAAATATTTGAAATATTTCACAACCAAATATTTGAAATATTTCAAGACCCCGCTAATGCCTCCATAGGATGATTGCTTTGAAGCTACACTTTGGAGTTTTTCACAACCAAATATTTGAAATATTTCAAGACCCTAATGCCCCATAGAGCGTGATGGTGTGTGTGGTATCACAAGACACCACTCACATTCATTAGGTTATGAAAGCAAGCCAAATAATTTGTTAGATGTCTCCATTTGAAATCTTTGTCGAAATTTTGTCAGACTATTTTTTCTTCATAATCTCTATGTTTGAACACCAATGCAGGTTTGAAGACCCTGCTAATGCCCCATAGGGCGTAGCGGGTGTGAAGATGGATGTGGTGTCACAAGACACCACTCGCTACGCTCTATAGGGCGTACTGAGTAAGCCAAAATACTCTCGATGCAACCCCCTACGTGGGGATGACACCGGGAGGCTACTGAAATTTAGACTGAAATTCAAGACTTAAATAAATTCAAATGAAAATCATCTAAACTTAAGCTAAACAAAAATTTAAATGATAAATATGAAGATAAATGTTAAATCAAAGAGAAATAAGGGGAGAGCACTTAAAGAAAATTTTGTAAAGAATATAACACTTATTTAAAATATAAGTAAAATTTGAGAAGGCTTAATACCAAACTCCCAAGCTTTAATTGTAATTCTCTATGGCTTAAATTGAAACAGTCAAGTGAGTTCTCTTTTATTCAAATTGCTCAAAATTAAATAAGCCTTAATTACAAATTTGGGAGGCAAATACCAAACTCATAAGAGACTTACAATAAATTTGAAGCCTAGTTTTCAAATAAATTCATGTTGGATTTGATGTGGAGTTAAGGATAAATTCATGTTGGATTTGAACTCTTCTTATGTGAATAAAACTTCTCTTTGAAAATTCGAAGTGTTAAATTCATAAACAAGTAATCAATATGAACAATATTAATTCAGTATTTGAATGATCGCATTCGATATCAAATGAAGTAAATATCTCAATTAAATATTAAATGAAAAATAATTGGTGGTAAATCTAAATGTCTAATTCCAAATTGAGAATAAAGTGTGCAAAAAATTTGGTAACTTTCTTATAAATACAAATTCAATTAGGCAACTCATGATTACCTATGAATGTGGCCTTTAAAAGTATCATTGGGATCTTGTGCTTAAAGTTAGGTTTGAAGCACAAGAGATTAATTAAGTGCTATTTTCAAGTTAAAGTAAAAAATCAAATGAATTTCAAAATAGACTTTCACCAAAGACGAGCAACCTGTTGGCAAGTATAACTAAAGCTCATAAAAGACTACAAGCCAAATAATGTATAAGAATTGGAAAGTTCAATAATACATCACTCCGGATGCAATTCTTTGTTCGTGCAGAAGATGACTAAAAATCTTTGCAGAATGAAGGAGCTTTCCTTCAATACAAAAATTAAGGAACTTCATTCTAAATTATGATTTTCAAAATCAATGAAATCATTAATTAGGTGAAATTATCTAAGTTATAAACACCTACATATGCTCGGACATAGAGATTTTAAGTGTAAATTTTAAAGTCTGAAAAGCTGCGCAGGATTAATTAGAATCAATTAGATATTAATCTAAAAATCTAATAAGATATTATATCAATTTACAATGTTTTCTATGCCATCGGATTTGCAACACATCATACAAGTGAACAGAAGGCGTTAATTAGGGTATTCTCAAATACACCCGCATGGGCCCCGACACTAGGCTGAGTGCTTAAATTAAAGTGTTTGAGGATGCTACGCAGGTTGCTACCCGATTTAGTCTTAGGACTGGGTCCAGGTTAATAAAACCTAAAAATATATTATAAATTTTTTTTTCAAATCAATAAAATATCTGAGAAACTAATTCTTTCAGGTTAAACAGAGTTGACATGATCTAAAGCTCTTAAACATATTCAAATTAATCCAATTAACTCAAATTAATTATCAATCTAAAAATGGCTTAAATGAAACTCAATCATTAAAAGATTAAAGCAAAACTCAATCTATCCACATTCTGAAATTATTTATTGTGGGTGACAAATTAAGAAAACTCTAGCTCACAAAGAAGCCAATGTCAAATCAAATATTATGCTATGTTCACTCTCAATCAATCTCTTGCTAGTAAGGATGTGGCTGTGACCTCTAACTGCGTGGCTTGGCCAGTAGGCTCCACAGATGAAGCAGTTATGACCGAGTCCACGGTGGTTTGGCTGTCTAATACAATAATGATCGATCACTTGTATGCCCCAATGGCTCGCTTTGAGTTGTGAATCATAGGGTATACTTGATAGGGCAAACAACCTTCTGTCAGCTAAGGTAGACTTAAGATTATCTCCTTAGATAAACACCACCCCATGTCTACAAGGATTTCTTGGACGACGTAACCCATGTGTTGTTGATAAGGATCCTTTGGTCAGGTTGGGTCGACTACCTCCTCTGACTTAGTAGACTAGAGACCACGATGGCCTGGGATGACGGAACCATGGGATCTAGATCGGGCACGTCATCATTCCCCTATCCATCTGGTTTAAGATGAAATGATGAATTTTATAATCTTAAATTCTAAAACTCCATATGATGTTACTATATGCTACGCATTAAGCGATCTAACGACTAGCCTTAATGGAAAGTTCTCTCTCACTTATTGGGATGGGTAATTAACTATTGGGGCTTGCGCCTATAGGAAACCAGAAACCTGATCTAAAGTCCTCACCAAATGAGAATGAAATCTCTAGGTAGTGTCTTATCTACTATTTCATCTGCTTTTTGAAAACTATACTGACACTTAAATTACTCTCTTCATTCCAATATTGTCGAGAGGTGACGGTGGCAGTTAGCCCATTTTTAGCGATTCTGGGGGATTATCTTTCCATCTTTGGCTAGTCATATACATGCTATAATAGTAATAAAATATTTGAAACTTTTAAAATAAAAAAATGAACACACCGTTCATCATGAAGCTAGGTCATGGAGCCAACATCCGTCTGGATAATGCTGTGATCAACACTAGAGATGCTGAAGCTACAATCCAAACTGGGGAGGAGGACAACTAAAATGACCACTAATGCTATCGAGGTTTATCAAAAGAAAGCCTCTATATTCGAAGGATTGAGTCATTCTGAAGCGCTAGTCATGAAAAGAACTATCACTGGGCAGAAAGTTTCAGTCATATTTGTGAATGCGACAACTTTACCATTTAAACCTTTCGCACTAGGAAGGCATGATGCTGAAGCCTCCTCTTCTGAAAGGAAAACTAACCTAGAGGCAGCAGAGAAAGGATGAATGCTAAGTTGGAGCTCATCAGCTCTCACTTGGGTCATCTATTACACAACCAGAAGTGAATATTCTTACCTATAATAAATTTGAAAATTTGAAATGGGTGAAAAGGGATGGCTCTACTGGCGATGTTAAGCATTCTTTTTGGGCTCAACTGTAGTTAGCTCAAACCCTTCAGAAGAAATAATCTGAAACTCTATGTACTCGAGTACATAAAGTCCTGAAGGTTGTCAAAGAAAAAATACCTTATGAATAAGAGGTATCAAAGGCCAATTATTAGAGAAGCAAAAATTGCTTCACTACAAAAGCTACCATTAGTGGTAGTAAGAACTCATGATCGTTCTAAGTGAGCTTTACATGGTGAACATTAGGGTGTGACACCTAAACCGTATGTTCGGGATCGAAAGGTCCCGGTAGAAAGAAAAAAATAAATATGGAGGTCGAAGTCCTCGAGAAGAAGTAGCAACACAAAAGCTTCTTTATCTGGAAGCAAGCTAACCCAAAGACTGTGGGGAAAGAGAAATGCTGAACTACGTGCTCAACAACCATTATCCAAGTAGAAAATTGTACAATGACCTGTGAACCAGAAGTAAGTGTTCCAACCCATAACAGGTTTGATAACCTAAGATGGATAAAGCAGAACAACTCTACTGGTCAAATTAAAAAGTCCTTCTTGACCCGACAACGTCAGGTTCCAACTTCTCTAGAGAGGAAACTTGAAATTATATATGCAAGAGTACATCGGGTCCTCAAAGTTACTAAGGAGAAATGATTGATAAAAAGAAAATTTGAAGGTCCTGTCCTTAGGGAGGCTAGAGTTCCTCCTCCAAAGAGACCTCCTCCCAACAAGATGTCTACTAATTCAAGTCCCGCACTGTGAGCATCGAGGTGTGACACTTGGAACATAGGTCCAAGAATCCACTGTCGAAAGGTTTTGATAAATAGGTGAGCAAATTTGGAGTCCAAAACTTTGAAGTGAAATTCCCTTACAGAAAGACAACAATGTGACATCTAGACTGTACTCCCACAAAACCTGCTCTTTATGCTAAAGTATTTAGAGGCGAAAGCAGTTTTGCCACTTGAAGTTGAACTACCTTCATTCTGAGTAGCCATTCAACATAATGAGAATGTCCATCTACGGATGGAAGAGCTTGACGAGCTTGACAAAGGTAGGCTCTAAGTTCAATGAAATTTAAAAAGTTTATCGAGCGAGCGAGGATGTCCAAAGCATTCAATCATATAGGGTGACCTCGGACATTCCAATAAAGGGAAATTGGTCTTGGTGCTGAGAAGACCAATTATTCCTAATCGAAAATTCGGTAATAAATTTGAGCCTAATTGGGAGGGCCCTTTTGTCATTGAGAAAGTGTATATCAAAGAAGGGCATACCAACTCATTGACATGAATGGCGAAAGACTAATGCCGCTAATTAATGATCGATACTTGAAAAACTATTATACATGATGACTACATTCTCGAAGTACAATAAAAATCCACAAGACAAGGGACATTTTTTTAGTATATTTATTTAGGTCAACATCGTGCTTCATGCCGAGGTCCCTAAATAAATATACTCACTTCATATGAAAAAATATTTTTCGTGAAAATTCCCCTATTACACAGGGGGCATTTCTAGATTTACATACATAGATGAAAGCAATGTTATATGTTAAAACCCTCTTAAGAGCATATCAATTCAAATATTGATGTATTTTCATATTTTCATCTTAAAAGTTCTTCTAAATGTGCTTTAGAATTCCTCCTGCAAGAGATGGGATATTTTTTTTAGTTTATGTTTAAGTTTATTTGAGTTGATGTCGTGTTATAAGATGAGATCCTCGAATATATTTTGATTCAGGTTGACATCGAGCTTTATGTCAAAATCCCTGAATATACCCATAATTGTCACTGTTAAGTTGCAGGTTCTTATAGGAACAAAAATAATATATTTTTATACATGAAAAGATAGCCCTAAATATATAAAGTTCATCTCTCAGATTTGCCAAATTCTGGAGATCAAGTTGTTGACCTACAACTATGTGCCACTTGAAATTAAATAAATGAGGTCGAGGTTAAAACCCCCTAATTGCGATCGAAATCGATTAGATTCGCTTCAATTTGGAAATTCGACTTCGTAATGCATCGAAAATATTAAAATTAATTAAATAACAAATATCAAATCAATTAATGATCGATCAAATAATTAAAATCAATTTTTAATGAAATTATGCGCATATCAAAGTCGAAGCCTCGGCATCTACGACCTCGTTCACAAATTGAGTCGTGTCATTGCCGAAACGTCTAAACCTATCAAACGATGCCTTTCGTGATCGATTCAGCAAAGTGTGCACGAGCGTCGAGCAATTTGAGCGCGACGTCACACAATTTAGACCTAATTTCACTACGACTTTGCTCACAACTTAGATTGAGAAATCGATCGGCCGTTGTTAAGATGCAGAAACATCTAAGATTGACAATTAGGGTTTATTGCATAAATTAATATCACATAAAATAATATTAAATTATAATTAAAGGGATTAACAGCTGCTTAATCTTTTTAATCCTATTAATCCCTAACCTAATTCCTGCCGCCCAAGCCTCCAATCAAAATGACCCGCCGCTCGTTCAGCTAATCAAAGCATGCGGTTGGCCCTAAAAGCCGAAAGGAATGCGTTGACCTCATTTTCACGCTATCTCCTCATTCACGATCCTCCCCTCTGGAGCTCTCATTCTGTTGGGGCGTGATCTTCTCTTGCGTGACTCTCGGCCGAAGCTCCTTCTCTCACTTTCATTCTTAGTGTCGGCTCTCTCTCATTCGACTCCCATCCGTGCAAATCGAAAGAGTACCTTCCTCGACTGACTTCCTTGCTTGGATCGTCCGTCCCTCTCGAGTCAAGGATCGTCCGTCCCTCTCGAGTATTCTGAGCTCGATTCCCTCTTGCCTTCGGTTCCGTTCAGTTAGCTAAGCAAGAGACCCTAGCTACCTCAACCGAAAGTTCTCCTCCTCTCTCGCCATTTCCTGTGATTCTCATTTCTTCTCCATGAGTTGTGCCTCTCGAGACACAAGAGACGGAATCCTGAAGGGAAACTGTAGCTATTGTGTGTGTGCTTGGAAGTGAAGCCGGGCGTGAGAATTGAGAAATTTGATTTTAAGAAGTCTCTTGGTGTTTTGGCTACAATCTTTAGATTTTCATTTAACTGTAAACCTTATTAGAATTTCATGATAACATTATCCTTGATGTTGTCTATGATAACTTTAAGGCTTAGTTTGCAAATTAGAGCAGATATGTGTCTATTCGAGGAGTTGAAAGGAAGGATTTTTTTTTATCGATCACCACAATGTGAAAGATTGAAAGCCTTTGTTTGGAGCCATACATTCAAATCCATTATAGCCTTTGTTCTTTTACTGAAGCATTGCTGTTACCATTGAAATAATGTGGAATGATGGAAACATGAATTTCATTATCCATATGAATTTAAGTGGATTTCAATGCATTATTTGGTTTTAGAATTTCATGATAACATGCTAAATTTTCATTTAAGATTAGTCATTCAACATATCTTCTTGTTGATTGAATTAAAATAAAGAAAATGATAAATATGATTGCTAGATTTGTGAATTTTGGAAACATTCACTTTGCTGTCCATACTTAATTGTGAGCTAAAATCATTCAAATCTGGCTATTTCGTGCTCTACTTGTTTTCACAAGTATTCAATCAGTTTGTGCTTGAGATTTCTAAGTTAACATGAGGAGATGGGGTTATCATTTTTATAAAAGCATGTTACTTTTGTTTTATCTATGGAACATGAGTAGAGTGAAATCTGAAATTAAAAAAGAGGGGGTTTTGGTATACTACTTGCTATTCCCTACGGGTTTCATTCTTGCATAATTTGCCTGTTTCTATTATTCTAATATCCTGTTAACAAGGAAATGCTATGCTATCAAAATTTTGGCCGTGGTGTCTCACGACCTTACACCCATACCTTTCTTGGCATGTGGTGGTGCCTCTCTCTGGCAACCCCACATGTGGAGGCTGAGGAGAATTTGTTGTACATTTTGATTATTATGCTAATCAAATATACATGTAAGCAGATTTTTTTTTGTTTATATGCAAATGTAAGCTTTAAATTTATTACTATAAGTACCATGTTCTCCAACATGATAGAAATGCTATGCTATCAAAATTTTGGCCATGGTGTCTGACATACCATACATGTCTTTTTTTGGCATGGTGGGCGCAGTCTCATGACAACCCACATGTGGGGAGAGCCGGGAGGTTGTAAATTTTGATTATTATGCTCCTAATCAAATATATATGCAAGCAGCTTTCTTTTTGTTTATATGTAAATGCAAGCTTTAAATTTATTATATAAGTACCCATGTTCTCCAACATGATAGGAAATCTTGCTATCAAAATTTTGGTAGTGTGTCTCATAACATCCATATATGCTTTCTTGGCATGGTGGGGCAGCTCTCATGGCAACCCCACATGTGGAGGAGAGTAAATTTTGATTATTTTGCTTAATTAAATACATGCAAGCAACTTGTTTTATATATACAAATGCAAGCTTTAAATTTATTATTATAAATACACTCATGTTTCTCCAACATGGTAGGATACTTATTTCTTATCTATGCTACATGCCTTTCTTAGCATGGTGGGCAAATAAATTCGGTCCGTGTCTCACCTCATACATGCCTTTCTTGGCGTGGAAGACCCCAGTATTATGGGGATGACAGAGGCAAAATTTATAAAAGAAAAGAAGATAGAAAGAGAGATGAAATGCTTAAGTTGTTATGTTGGCTTAAAATTTTCTTTATCTCAAATGTGAATGCTTATGTGTTGAATTTCTATATCATGCAAGCTATTTTCTTATTTGGCCATTATGACATGTATTGTATAATGCTCACCTTAGATTCTATCTAGCTTGACATGTTATGGAATACACATTAGACATATGCTCAAACATAAATACTTCCCTTACTTGTCATTCCCACCATAATTTACATACATACATGAGACATAGTGAAGACTTGAAGCAAACACATATAGAATAAATTAAATCTACCATATGACATGACATATATCAGGAAGATATCAAAAAAAAATTGTTGAGTTAGAAAAGAAACTCAGAAATATATGTGACACAACTTAACCCTTTATGCAAGATTGAAAGAACTTAAACTTGTGGTATAAGGGAGAAAAGGAGAGTAGGAAGTGTAGGTATTTTTTGAAAGAGAAACCCCCTCTTATTTATAGGCTTCCCTAGCCCTCTCCTCTTATCATCTATTCTTATGGCATCGACACATGTGGTGCCTCGTCATAAGTTGTATGCAAGGAAATCATCTAATTTAATGTCATTTGTCATATCGCATGCATATGCATGGACATGTGGTATGCCCTTATACATCTTTATCACTTCCTTGAAAGGGAAAATAAACTCTTTGCCATATCTTCTTAATAAATTTAATGAGTATTTGTCCCCCCACTTGCCATGAGCTTGCATGCGAAGGATGTGGATTTTAATTAACCCACTTGCCTCTCTTAAATGACATATGACATCTACTAATATCTTTGTATTCTCCTTCCCCTTATAAAAAACAAATGGGCTATGGGTGATTGATCATATGGGCCTTCAAAAAAATGATTTATTTCAGCCCCTTTATGTTTGCTGATTTGTCACATAAAGAAAGGGTTCTTAGCCCAAATCAAATGCCTAAATTCATTCTAGGCCCATCACTTTATATTTGATCATATGAACTTCAAAATGATTTATTTCAGCCCTTTTATATTTGCTGATTTACCACATAAAGAAAGGGTTCTTAGCCCAAATCAAGTGCCTAAATTCATTCTAGGCCCATTACCTTACATTTGATCAAATAGGCTTCCAAAATAATTTATTTCAGCCCTCTACCCTTGCTGATTTGTGACATTAAAGGGGTTTTGGCTAAAATAATATGCATATCATATTTCTAATGAAAAAGCTTAAGTCTATGTTTGGTCTATTACCCTACATTTGATCAAATAGGCTTCCAAAATAATTTATTTCAGCCCTATACTCTTGCTGATCTATGACATAAAAGGGGGGGTTTTTGGCTCAAATAAGATGCTACATAATCGGTTTGGTCTTGACTGGGTCGTTATAAACCCAAAATATCATATTAAAATCTAAACTTAAATTGAACCTACATTACAACTAGACATTTAATGTTCATACAATATTTTAAAAGAACATACACTCGTATGTATGTTGAAATGTTCAAACAATAGGGACATGTGCAAGTTATGTATAAAACAAAAGGATGATACTTCCGGTTTGGTCTTGAGGTGTTAACAAAACTCAAAATCAAAATTTGACATATAAACTCCAACTTACATTCTAATTAATGTCCATAATTCCCAAAACAGATACGTATGCATGTTGGAGTAATTACTAAGTCAAATAAAAGAATGTTACTTCCGGTTTGGTCTTGAATGGGTCAAGTTAACAAAACTCAAAAATCAAAATTTGACATATAAACTTCAACTTAGACATCTTAATGTCCATGCAAAATTTTCAAAAGAACAGATACTTACATGCATGTTGAAGTAATTACTAAGTCAAATACAAAAGAACATATGCTATACTTCCCGATTTGGTCTTCGGACCGGGTCCGGGTTAACAAAACCTAAAAATCCCGTATCAAAATTCATGCTTGCATTACATCATGTCAAATTCAATTGCTTCAACTTAGACATTCATATGCATATACTTTAAGAAGATACATGTATCGTGTTGAAGTTCATGATCAAATATCTAGAAAGACATGTGATCCAAATGCGATAAATAAACAAAGAATAGATCTATACGGTTTGATGGTTAGGGTTAACAAAACAAAAATATGTATTGAAATCTAAACTTGCAAATTGAACCTACATTTCAACTAGACATTTAATGTCTATACAATATTTTAAAAGAACAGATACTCGTATGTATTTTAAAATGTCCAAACAATAGGGACATGAGCAAGTTAGATATAAAAATAAAGAACAGATGCTACACTTCCTGGTTTGATCTTCGGACCGGGTCTGGGTTAACAAAACCCAAAAATATCGCATCAAAAATCTAAACTTGTAAATTGACACCTACATTTCAACTAGACATTTAATGTCCATACAATATTTTAAAAGAACAAATACTCATATGTATGTTAAAATGTTCAAATAATAGGGACATGTGCAAGTTAGGTATAAAAAATAAAAAACGATCTACTTTATTTGGTCTTGGACGGTCAGGTTAACAAAACTCAAAAAATCAAAATTTGACATCGAAACTTTAACATTAGACATCTTAATATCCATACAATTTTCAAAACAACAGATATTCATATGCATGTTGAAGTAATTATTAAGTCAAATATAAAGAACATATGTTACATATCCCGGTTTGGTCTTCGGACCGGGTCCGGGTTAACAAAACTTAAAAATTTGATATTATAAGAATTTTAAATTAATAATATCTGAGAAGCTAATTCTGTCATATAATACAAGATATGAATCATTGACATAGCTTAAAATTCAAATCCTCGAAGAAAAGTCTCAAACCGATCTATGTTGGTAGGTGGACAAGGTTTGAAGAATTATACTTCTTGAGATAATAAATTAGACACGATCCTCATAGAAAACGAGTAGATAAGGTTTATCTTGATATTAATATGATGAAGGGTAATTATAATTAAAATTTCAATGACAAATGATCATATATTCAAATCTAAAATCAATCATAAAATGATCAAAATTTAAAGAAAATAATAAAAATATATATAAAAAAATGAAATTAACCATTTAAATTAAAACTAAATAAAATAAATCCACCCCTCCATAATTATTTGTCTTTGGGTGACAAATTAAGAAAACTTTTGCTCATAAAGAGCCAATGTCAAATCAAATGCATAACTATCTTCACACTCAAATATTTTAAAGCGTAGGCGTCCTCATCCGATTTTGTCCGCGATATGATACATAAATGGCGGTTATGACACGAGCCTCAGTAGGGTGGTTTGCATATGGCAAAATTACGGTCAGTATATATTCCCCAACGCTTTGCTCTTTGAGTGAAATGTAGAATGTATTTGGTTGGGCAAAAAAACTATATTAGCTAAGGTTGACTTTATCCCCTTAGATAAACTTCACCCAATTCTGAGACACGGGCGATGTAATCCATGTGTTCCAAGATCCTTGATTGGGTTGGTTACCTCCCTCTAGCGGACCGGGACGCGGCGTGACGACATCCATGGGATCTAGATCAGGCGTCATCGTTCCCATAAAAGTTTTAAATTAAGATAATAAATTTCATAAGTTATAAACTCCACTCACTTTTCAATTATATACTGTTCTTTAATGATTCATTGTAGCTTAATCGAAAGTGCTCTCTATTGAGAGGGGTAATTAACTATGCTTGCTTTATAGGAAACACAGAACAGATATAAAAAGTTCTCACAAATGAGAATGAAATCTCAGGTAGTGTCTTATCTACTATTCATGCATTACATTATCACCGATACTTAAACAACTCTTTCTTACTCTTTTGTTTTTCGAAAGAAGTCGGTGGAAAATTTTCGGATCCCACTTAAGTCAGAAGAACTCCCGATTTCGGAAGCTTCAATCAATCAAGTTGGAAAAATATCAACATTTACATCATGAAATCTAAGACACAAATGGGTTCTAAAGGTCGGACTCAGCAAGCTCATAAATGATCGAGTTGCTAACGCTCTCCTCACTCAACAAGCCGTAAGAAAAGGTTGTAGTGAAAGAGCCTCCATTCGTCAGTCTGATGATAAAACCACCAGAGCTTAGAAGGCTAGGTTAAGGTCACTCAATAAACTTAAATATGGTGAATTTGGCGCTCTCCTCACTCAACAAGCCGTAAGAAAATGCCACAGTGAAAGAGCCCCTACTCATCAATCCAAAGGTGATAGCTGTTCAATCTTAAATAAGATCCAGCTTAGTGATTACAAACAACTAAGATCCAAGAGATCTTTCTACGTGATCGATAGATCAAGACAATCTGAGAAAACTCTCAATTTAGAGCTGCCTTAAGTCAATCTTTATATTATATGCAGAGTGATATTTTAATTTATTCTCAAATGATCTGATCAAGCTCAAAGCACAGATCAAATCCAATCTCCTCATCAAGTCCGTCAAAGTAGAAAGCAGGGGCAGAAAGCAATTCCATAGTTCGTACAAAATGACTAAAGGAATTTCATGGTTATTCAGTTTATTAAAGCACACGTTGCTAGACTAATGACTAAACATAAACCTAGTATAAGCCAGAAGGCTGGGTCATCTGTATGTACCCTTCAATGAATTTCAAAGTAGTAAACACTGGATTCAAGGCGTACATATACTTCCTGACAAGTCAATATGGAAAAATTAAGTCAGTCCTTCATCAAGTCCGTCAAGCTTAAAGCTAGGATAGAAGGAATTTCAAATTTGACCAAGCAAGGATAAACCGATTCCCCAGCGGAGTCCTTCATCAAAATAAATAAACCAATTCCTCCAACTAACCCAATCAATCACGAAGCTAGAATTGGAGAAACTTCGGTTTGCAAGGACATAAAAGAAAGAGATTAGAGCTATTGAAATAGAGAGTAGATGTGTAAGAACTCTATCTGACAAGTCAATTCTAACAAATCGGTCAAGCCCATCATTTAGCATGTCCTAAATAAGGCATCATACTAATGACAAATCCTATCAAAGCTTTGTAAGCTATTACAATCAAAACTAAAATGATCCAGGTTTTGTAGTCAGCCCAAAGGGTCAACCAATTTCCAACAAACGTGACTTACTTCATGCGCAAATAACATTTGTTGAGGGGGCATTTGTTGACCTCTACATATGTGTCATAAGTCGAATTCAGTACAAGTCTAATTCGATGGAGGTGTGATATGTAAATCGAGGTTCAAAATATGCGGGCGTCACCAAAATGGTCAAAATAATCTCCGATCAACGAACAAACTTCATCTAATGATCAAGCGATTGAGCTATCAATGTATCGACGAGCATATTAGGGAAGGGAAGCTGCGATGATGTCCGAACAACCTCCGTTCATAAAATTGATCATGTCGTTAGCTTCAAAACATCAAAAAATTATCAAATTAGAATGTATACGCTTAATTTGGACGAGTCTGTGCAAATGTTGAATGATTTGAAGTGACAGTGCATAAATTGAGACTGAATACACTATATGCCACCAAAATCAACCCAAATGACCTCTGATTGATGAACAAACTTTGACATTGCTTTTAGAACATTAAAAATGGTCAGAATATAAATATTGTATAACTTGATGATCAACCAATCAAGTGATCGAGTCGTCAATCTGCGTGTATATGTCGATGTTAGAAGCGAGTAATGACCGTTGAAATTGATTATATGAAAAAAAATATCAAAATCTATCAAGATTATTTGTACTTAATACAAACAAGTCTGCATGAAAATCGAGCGGTCGAAAATGATAGTGTGCATTTTGGTGAAATTGTTTAATCTGAACTGAGCAAAGCGCTCGATTACAGACTACAAGTTGCATTGGTAAATAACCTTGAATCAATATATATCAACTTTATGTTGAGGTCAGCATAAAATTCACATTAAAAATAATTATGCAATAAAAAAATCAATTTAATAACCTAAATCTAATCTTAGCCCTAAGTGAACCGGCCAGCCCTATCCTTCTTCACACGACCTGCTTCTCTTCACACATGCAAGAAAGGAAACCGAGCGCTCCACCCCCTTCACGTGAGCCGATGCCGGAAGCACGAATCCCCTCTTCCGATCGCTCGGAACTCCCTCTCACGCGCGATTCGAACGATCCACGCTCGGCTTCCTCCGCACCATTCCCTCCAAGGAAACCGTTCCCCCCTTCCTTCTTCTCAATCGCAAGGGAAAAGGGCTGGAGGACAGAACTTCTTCTCTCTTCTCATTCGTACGCAGAAAAATGGCAAGCTTCTTCCCCTATCGCTCCCACTTTTCTCCTTCTCACTCCAAACCGAAAAAAGAAGAAGTACATGGAGTTAACGAAAGGTACAGCTGACAGTTATCACCAATCATGGTGGAAAATGCATGGAGTAGTCCTTGATGGAGAGATTGGTGCTCTTTGCTTTAAGCATGGAAATTATGATCTTGTTGCGAAGTCATATGAAAAGGTCTGTGCTCTTTATGCTGGAGAAGGATGGCAAGGCTTGTTGGTTGAGGTTCTTCCTAATCTAGCGGAATGCCAAAAAATCCTAAATGATCAGGCCGGATACCTCTCATCATGTGTTTGGCTATTGTCACTAGATAATGGTTTATTTTTAATCAAGGAAAGGCAAGTTTTTCTGTCTGAGGTTGTTCGGTTGGCTCATGATGAGATGAAACATCCAGTGCTTCTAGATGTTTCATGGCTTAATTTTTAAATTAATCCTTAATAAAAACATAATTAGCTAATTGATCCTTAAAAAAAATTTAAAATATTAATCAGTCAATGAGAAGCGATCATGATTTAGTCAGCGGGCACATTAAAAAAAAAAATGAAATTTCTTTTGTTTTTCAGGAGAGAAAGCATAGAGAGAGAACGGGGAGAGAGAGAGAGAGAGAGAGAGAGAGAGAGAGAGAGAGAGAGAGAGAGAGAGAGAGAGGGAGGTTTATTTTATTAATTTTTAATTAATATAATTATTTAAAATATTTAAAATATAATTTAAAATATTTTTAATTATATATATAAATTATAAATTTATTTAATATTTTTATAATTAATATAATTTTTTAAATATATAATTTTATAAAATATATAAATAAAATATATATATATAAATATATATTAATAATATATATATTATTAAATATATATATTAATATATATAATATATTATTATATATATATATATTTTTTATTATTTGTATATTTAAATTAATATTTTTAAGTTATAAAATAATTTAAAATATTTAAATATATAAATAAATATTTTTAATAAATAATAAAAGAATAAATTATGTAAATATAATTTATATTATGTATATTATATGTATATATATATGTTTATATATGTATTATGTATATATATATATATATATAATATATATAATATATAATATATGTTATTTATATATTTTAAATTATATAAAATTTTTAAATTTATAAAAATAAATATATTTAAAAATATATAAATAAATAATTTTGTTTTTTATTATTATATATATATATATATATATATGTATATTATATATATATAATATTAAATAATATATTTATTAATTATTTTTTTTTTTTAAAATTTTTTATTTAAATATTTTAATAATAATAATATAAATTATATTATTTATTATTTTATTTTTTTTTATTTTATTTAAATTATATAAAATATTTTTAAGTTATATAAATAATTTAAAATATTTAAAATATATAAATAAATAATTTTTAATAAATAAATAAAAAGGAATAAATTATATAAAATATTATTATATATATATATATATATATATATATATATATATATATGTATATATATATATATATATTATAAATTTATTTATTTTTATATTTAAATTATATAAATATTTTAAGTTATATAAATAATTTAAAAAATATTAAAAATATATAAATAAATAATTAGTTATTTATATATATATATATATATATTTAATTAGTTATTTATTTATTTAAAATATTTATTTATTTAAAATATATAATTAGTTAAATAAATAAATAAATAAATTTAAATTATATAAATACTTGGTTATTTATATATTATAAAATATTCAGTTATTTTATATATATATATATATATTTATTTATATATATTTATTATTTATTTTTTTTTATTAAAAATTATTTATTTATTTTTTATTTTTTTATATTTTTATATTTTTTGTTATTATTATTATTATAGACTTATATAATATATAATTATTATTTATAGATATATATATTTATATATATATATATATATATATATAATTACTTTATTTATATAATTTATAAAATATTTATATAATTTATTCCTTTCTTTATTTATTTATTAAAATTATTTATTTATATATTTTAAATATTTTTTAAATTATATATTAACAAAATTAATAAAATTATATATTTTAAATAATTATATTAATTAATAAAATATTAAATAAATTTATAAATTTATATATATAATTAAAATATTTTAAATTATATATTTAATTATATATATATATATAAATAAATAAATTAATAACTAAATATATAAATATTCAGTTATTAAATATTTTATAAAAATATTTTTTAAATTATATATTTAAAATATTTTAAATAATTATATTAATTAAAAAAATTAATAAAAATAAAACCCCCCTCTCTCTCTCTCTCCCCGTTTTCTCTCTCCCTCGTGCTTTCTGCTAAAAGCACGAATTTTCATTTTTAAAAAAAAAATTTGGTTTGATCTAGTCAATGACTTAATCTAGTGAAATGCCTTAAATTGACTATTAATTTCTTTTTTTTAAGGCTCATTAGCTAATTACGTTTTTATTAAGGGTTATTTTAAAAATTTTGCCGATGTTTCATCATTAATCACATTTTCTGGAAATCTTGGTCCACTACTTGAGCTATGTGATGGTGACCTTGGTACATTGTCAGTAACTGTCTGGAGTGGCTTTCCTGATGATATTGCTCTTAAGTCTCTCACCTTGGAATTAATGTCCACATTTAGTACTGATGAAGGGGTGAAGGATATAAAAAGTTCAGATGTGCCTGTACTAAAACCTGATCGTAATCTTATTATGTTTGAATTACCACCTCAAAAGCCAGGGTCCTATGCATTAGGTGTTCTTACAGGGCATATTGGGCAATTGCGATTCAGATCACATAACTTTTCTAAAGGTGGTCCTCCAGATAGTGATGATTTTATGAGTTATGAAAAGCCAACCAAGCCTGTATTGAAGGTGCACAAGCCAAGACCTTTAGTTTATATTACTGCAGCTGCATCATCTATTTTGTTAATAAATGAAGTTCAATGGTTTGGACTAATTGTAAGTCCAACGAACTACTCCCTTAAAGGTGCTATTTTGCATATTGATACTGGTCTTGGATTGATGATTGAGGAATCTCATATGATTGAGATGCAGCTCTACAAAAAAAATAACGGATCACATCATTAGTTGCAGTGGCTTGAATATTGTCAAATAGGATGCTTCTTCAAGTGAAGTATGTTTGATGTTGTCGCTAGAAAATGGCCAACTAGCTTTTCCAAACTGGGCTGGTGATATAGCAACTGTCTAGTGACTTACTGTCCGTGCCATTGACAACATGTTGGCTCGGGGAACATTTTCTGTAAACCCTTCTCGGCATAGTGTTGTTGATGGAATGAGGCTGACTGCTTTGAAGCCACACTTTGGAGTTTTTCACAATCAAATATTTGAAAGGTTTTTGACGCCTAATTCTTATGGGGCAGTGAAAATGGTATGGTGTCATGAACTATCTTTGTTAGAGCAAATAAATTATTAGATGTTGTTTAGTGAAATCTCAAATTTTGACTTTTTTCTTCTTCTTAATCCCTATGTTTGAACACCAAGAGGTTTCAAGACTCACTAATAGTAGGTGTAATCTGGATGTGGTGTCAGACTCACTTTGATCATTAAATCAAGTAACCACTCCCTCACCTCCTAATGACATTTGAGGTATTGAAATTTAGACTAAAATTCAAGACATAAACAAATTCAAATGGAAATCATCTAAACTTAAGTTAAACAAAAAGATATATGATAAATATGAAGATAAATGTTAAATCAAAGAGAAATAGGAGAGAGCACTTAAAGAAAATTTTGTAAAGAATAGAGCACTTATTTAAAATACAAGTAAAATTTGAGGAGCTCTAATACCTAATTATGGCTTAAATTGACCGGTAATGTGAGTTCTCTTTTATTCAAATTGCTTAAAATTAAACAAGCCTTAATTAAAACTTTGGGAGGCAAATATCAAACTTATAAGAGACTTACAATAAATTTGAAGTCTAGTTTTCAAATAAATTCATGTTGGATTTGATGTGAAGTTAAAGATAAATTTATGTTGGATTTGAACTCTTCTTATGTGAATAAAACTTCTCTTTGAAAATTCAAAGTGTTAAATTCATGAACAAGTAATCAATATGAATAATATTAATTGAGCATTTGAACGATCGCATTCAATATCAAATGAAGTAAATATCTTAATTGAATATTAAATGACAAATAATTGGTGGTAAATCTAAATATCTAATTTCAAATTGAGAATAAAGTGTGCAAAAAATTTGGTAGCTTTTTTATAAGTACAAATTCAATTAGGCAACTCATGATTATCCATGAATGTGGCCTTTAAAAGGATCATTAGGATCTTGAGCTTAAAGTCGTTTGAAGCAGAGATTAGTTAAGTGCTATTTTTAAGTCAAAGTAAAATCAAATGAATTTTAAAGAGATTTTATCACAAACAACTGTTGGCAAGTATAACTAAAGCTCATAAAAAACTACAAGTCAAATAATATCTAAGAATTAGAAAGTTCAATAATAAATCACACCACCGATCTGCAATTCTTTATACAAGCAAACATAAGGTGACACTAAAATAAATGCTGCATGAATGAAGGAGCTTTAGTTCAATACAAAAATTAAAGAACTTCATTCTAAATTATGATTTTCAAAATCAATGAAATCACTAATTAGGTGAAATTATATAAGCTATAAACACATGTATGTGCTCGGACATAGAGATTTCAAGTACAAATTTTAAAGTCTGAAAAGGTTGCGTAGGATAAATTGGAATCAATTATATATTAATCTGAAAAATCTAATAAGATTCTATATCGATTTACAACGTCTTTTATGCCACCGGATTCACAACACATCGTATAAGCGAACATAAAACGTTAATTAGAACATTCTTAAATACACCGCATTTTCTTGAGTGCTTAAATTAAAATGTTTGAGAATCTTTAGTTACTGGATTTAGTCTTAGGCTGATTAGGGTTAAAAACCTAAAAATCTATTATAAAAATATTTTTCAAATCAGTAAAATATCTGAAAAACTAATTCTGTTAGATGATAATAGATCTAATCCTCTGTTAGCAGTTAAACAGAGTTGACAGGATATATAAATCTCTTAAACATATTCAAATTAATCAAATTAACTCAAATTAAATATCAATCTAAAAACGGCTTAAATAAAACTCAATCATTAAAAGCTTAAAGCAAGACTCAATCTATCCACCTTCCCTAATTGTTTATCAGGGGTGACAAATTAAGAAAACTCTAGCTCATAAAAGAACCAATGCCAAATCAAGTATTTGCTGTTCACTCTTCAATCTCTTACCGGTAAGGATGTCCCCATGTCGTGGTTTGCAAGAGCTCCATATATAAACATTCTGAGTCCCTACGATCGAGTGGTTTGGCAATCGCTCCATTATATTACGATCATATAGTCTGTATACTCCCCGACTCTTCCCTTTGAGTTGTGAATCATGGGGTATCGATAGAGCAAACAACCTTATGGTCTTAAGATTGTCTCCACATCACCATCCTAAGTCTGGATTTCTTGCTGACATAATCCATGTTGTTGATAAGGATCCCTGGGTTTTATTACCTCAGCATATTTAATTATGACGACCCGAGATGACAAACAATGAGATCTATGGATTGCGTCATCATTCCATCCCGGTTTAAGTTGAAATGATGAATTTCATAATCTTAAATTCTAAAACTCATATCTTATACTATGGCTTTCGCATGTCGATCTAAATTAATCGAAAGTTATCTCTCATTGGGAGAGGTAATTAAATAGGGGTTTGCTTATGGGAAACAGAACCAATCTAAAGTCCTCACCAAATAAGGGAAATCTCACGGGCTTCTTATCTACTATTTCCTTCAAAATTACACTTAAATCCTCTTCATTCCAATATTGTCGAGAGGTTGGTGATAAATTTTCGGAGCCCACAATTAGATAATACATTGCAGCAATAAATATAAAATTTATAAAGTCTTAATTATAAAGTTCACATAATTATAAAAAATAGCACAATGGTACATTTAACAAAATTATTTTAGTGACTAACACAATTAACTGTACATAATAAGTGATAAAGAAAAAACATTAGCATATTCCCTTATTTTTTTTGTTAATCATTTCATGTGGAGAAATCTGAAAATTTCATAAAAAGATTTTAGTGAGTTATAAAACTCAATAGAGTTTATATGTTATTAAGTTGACAAATATATAAGCTTTCCTGTACTTAAAATTTATGATTTTATACATACACGTATATTAATTCATACTTCTTATTTGTTCATATATAATTAAACTTGTAGGCAAAGTCATATCAAAGTTCAAGTAAAGATATTATTTTAATATGAAAATTAAATAATATAAGTCGTTGTATACAAGATATATATATATATATATATATATATATATATATATATATATATATATATATATATATATATATATATATATATATATATATTGATTTCTCTTCTCTCCTTCACAGAAGATTAAAGCTTCATTAGTGAAAATTGAAAGTATATAAGTTAAGCTATACATTAAAATTAAAATGAATAAGCTTTATAATATTTTAGCTACTAAATTTTGATGATCTCAGAAGAAATTGAGGGATTATGAGAAATTATTTTAAATTAAAGCTTCTTTTCTTTATTTAATTTTCTTTTCTTCATCTTTCTTCTAATAATATTAATTTCTCTTCGCTCTTTCACAGCATAAGCTTATCTAACAAAATATCTCTTAAAGGAAATAGTCATATTTTCTCTAATATTTATAAATGAGTATGAGTTTGTCTATGATAAATACTTAGTTTGGATGATAAATAAGTGACAATGGAAATGACCAAGTGCATAATGTTTTCAAAATTCAAGTTTGAAAATGTTTGCATGAATTACATGCATGAAGACACATTTACATGGATTATGAAGACTCACATGCATTGAGACATATTTTAGAAATATTGACATGGTTTACATGCATGAAGAAATACTTTTGTATGAATCATAAAAATTTACATGCATGGAAACATATTTTAGAACTATTTGCATGGGTCATGAAGACTCACATGCATGAAGACACATATTTTGAACAAGATTTATATATATATTTGAAATATTTATATGAATTATGAAAACTTACATGCATGAAGATACATATATTAGAGAGAATTTGTGTACTTTGAAAATATTTGCATCATTCATGACAACTTTATTAAATCATTTAATTTTTTGTACTATAATTTTTATGACATTTTATATGCCAAAATAAAGATAAAAAATAATCATTCATTTTCTCACAAATTAAAGAAATTAAAATTCTTTTATATTCAAATAAATTTTAACCATGAAATTTTAATATATATTTCTTATTATATTAATTAATAGTTATAACTCAATATTAATATTTCATACATAAAATTATTTTAATTTAATGATATATATTAAATGTATAGTCTTCAAAACTTAATAAAAGTTGAAATTTTGTATCTTAATTTTTAAATATTCTATAAATTCATTTTTCAAAGGGCATTTATATTTATCTATATTCGAGAAAAAAACTTTAAACTATGATAATTCGACTGTAACACGATTATCATTAACAAACTATTACTTAACTATTATTGTTAGACCACCAACAACTATCATTTATCATTAGTGGGCAATAATTATCTTTATTTGAACACAATCATATGATCTCTACTTTGTCACCTCTGATCAAGCACCCTTAAAGACTCTATGATATCTTTTTATGAGTAACTTACTCTTGTAATCTCACCATAACTGGGTTTTACGAATGAAAAAAATATTTGTAATAAACACACATAGTTGAATCATTTCAGCTATGCTAGATCGTAGGATTTTTTCCTTCTTGAATTTTTCATATTGAAACTCTTATGCCTTTCTCTTCCTTTATACTTATTTTTATGTGTGATGAATACATATACAAAAATAAGATATAAAAACTCTCTTACTCTACATATATAAATTTTTTAGCACAATATCTCTCAATCAAATGTATAAATATGAGAATAATTATTAGTGAAAATTTAAGTTATCTTATTTAAAATTATTTGATTTTTAGTGGGCTTACATTTGATTCTTGATTATGAATTATTTGTTACACAACAACTTACTTTCATTCACATGCAATAATATTTATAAAAGAAAAATGAAAAAAAAAATTTCTTTATTTTGGTTAAAAAATTTTTCGTTTAATAAAATGTGTTGATATAGTTGTTAGTGAATGTTTAAATTATTATATTTTGAATTATTGAATATTATTATCTTTTTAAGTAAATGTTATAAATAATTAATGTTCACAAGAGGACAAAGCAACAGACTCCGTGGCCCAATGGATAAGGCGCTGGTCTACGGAACCAGAGATTCTGGGTTCGATCCCCAGCGGAGTCGTTGTTTTTCTATTTCATTATTTTAAAATTGTATCTAGCGAGTGTGCGTATGCTTCAGTTCGCTATCATACTTTTCCAGAAAATAAAATAACGCATTAATTTTTTCTTATCAGTCGGCATTTGATTTTTCCATTCGAGATTTCTGTTTTATTTAGCATACCTAAAAATAAAAGTTAATAAATAAAAAAATAAATATAATAGAAGGAGATGCATTGGACCTCAGATTTCAGCCTCTTTATTTTTAATGGTGATTATCATTTATCAATCAATTTTTATATAAATAAGAGGCCACTCAACCCTTACAAAATGTTTATTAATTAAATTAATTAATTCACTTTTTTTAGTCTTGATTTTGATGAATTATTTGGAATGATTTTAATTAATTAAATTTATTTAATTTGGATCAATTTTAGGTTTGACATAATTTAATCTAAATAGGTTAAATTGAGTTAAATATTTTAATTTAGGGATGTCAAAATTGACTGACATAACCACCGAAAAAATTTGGACACCAAATAATTTTACGATTGAGTTAATTGATGAAATTGATCCGTTTAATATTTTGGATCGGATTCGGGAAGACCCACCAACCTGAAATTGACTCGATTTTGACCTACTAACTTAAATGACAATTTTTTTAAATTAACTATGGTTAAAAGCTTAATTAGGTAATTAAGTATTAATAAAAAAAATTTAAGAATAGATATGGCATGACGTCACGCATCGCCGACTGACGCTGGCGTCGAGTCGAAGCCCACCAGTGGCGCGATTATACTCCGCCTCCTCTTGCTTTCGTAATTGATGGCGACGGTAGAATTTTTTTTAAGGTAAGCCGCCTGAGACCGACTCGTGATTTTAAGGTGTGATTTGTGAGAAGAACAGTTGTCACGCTTTAGGGCTTGAAATGGTTCAGAATCGCATCAAGTTGATAATAGTTTAATGGATGACAATCATATGAAGTTAACCAAATCATTTAAATGGACAAATAATAAGAAGTTCATTACTAACCAAATGCGTGTATGACTCTCAAGTTTGTAATGAAACAGATAAATAAAATGTAATATGAGAAAAGTATACCGCCTCAAACCCTATACCATGTGACAACCTGTCTTCCTCCTGTTCTGGAATCGCACTACTCCTGTGTGTCTCGGCACGATGATTTATCACGCATGATGGTGGCCCTATACCGCAAAGATCCCCGCGCGTATATCACCGGAAGATAGTGGTTGCGATTCATATGTAGATATGTAGAAGGACCTGGATCAGCATACGTAGAAGGACCTGGAGTAGATGGCGACGCTGGTCATGGTGTGCGACACCCTCTCAGGACCGACCGTATTATGTGTCACCAATATGCACGCCATCCGTCTGATATCAACTCATACCTATCAACACATCCCTGTAAGGGGTGATCATCCACAGCACCGAAGTATGGCTGAAAGATGTCCCAAGTTACCGCGATATGCTCCACCTACAGGAAAACAATATGTAAAATTAAGACTTACATAAATATTGAATTCGGATGAAATTTTACTTATATCAACCATAAATACGCTAATCGGTCAGAAATGATGATCTACCGGATGAAGCGTGAACACTAACACAGTGCCCAGCTTCTAGCCCGGATGAATTGTCAGACGCGTGATGGGCCACCTTCAAAGATAAAGTGTGCATGATGCCTCTGCACGGTGCTCTTCAAAAAAAAAAATAAGAACTATCTAAATAAGCAAGGTAACACAAATAAAAATAAAATTCACTTACGATCGGTGAGTGGCTCGATGCCGCCAATGAGGGGAGACATAGGATGAACCCCCAGTGTAGCTCCAATGGTGGGTGGCCTCCTAAGTATGGCTATATCGCCGACGCCTCGGGCGTGCTCCCATCGCATCTGAAAAGAATCGCAAAATATAATAGTATTAATATTGTAAAATCTAAATGCAATGCGCCTAGATGAAAGCAAATAATTTTGAAGTTAAGGCCATTATCTTATAAATGATTAATTGCTCTCAATTTAGAGACATTACAACGAAAGATCCCAACACTTATATTAATATTTTTTTTGGAGATCTATTACACCTTCTAGTACTATAGAGTGTTCGACAATGCCATCGTATTGTAATTCATTTCATTCTCACTAAGAGATCATGCTAAACATTAGTTTAACTAACTTTAATGATTCCATCACTAATTGGGATGATCTAGCAAAAGCTTCTTTTGAAATATTTTTCATTAACAAAAATAGTAAGGATGCAAATAACAATCATTAATTTTATCCAAATGAAAGGGGAGATATTGTATGATTCTTTGGAGAGGTTCAAAGACATCTAAGTTCATACATCACAAGTTACCAAAGTGGATGCAAGTGCAAACTTTTTACAATGAGCTTACCAAACCTACATGCAAATTGATCGATATCACATCCAATGGAAATTTTACAAGCAAATCCAAGAAGTATGTATCATTTGTTAATGGAGATGACAATAAATAATTAACAATATATAAGTGAAAGAATTTTACCCAGGTATGATAGTTGTAGCATATGATGCTACACTTATTGTACTCCTCTCTATGTTTCACTCATTAAACAACTAACGATGTTCACAATGCCATCTATGCCTTGTACTTTGCTATTATTATAATGGACAACCATAATAAAGAAGTGCCAAAGAAATATTCCTTTCAATCAACCACATCTATAAAGTTAACCTTATAAAGAATCAACAAGTGAATACAAATATTCCAACATATACAATCTAAGGTGGAGGGACCATCTTAATTTATCTTAGAATAATGGGAGAGGAAGTCATCAAACGCGAAAAGCGCCGGGAAAAAAAAGAAGTTTCTCGAATACACGGACAAGACGCAAGAATGCGTGTGACCTACGCGCGGAAAGTTCCGAGAGGAGGACCGTGGTGGGCTATCGGAGGTCTGAGCAACGGCGGAGGAAGATTTGGGGCCAAATCGAGCGAAAAGGAGATGGGGCCGACTCTAATATGTGGGCTAATTAAGGCGCCTCCTCAATCAAGCCGCCGCAATGGGCGACTTTTAGGTAATTGCCGCCCAATTAGTGGACCGACACTCACGCGTACGCACGTGAATGACGAGGATCACTAATCGACTATACATTCTTAAATTTTTTTATTAATACTTAATTACAAGATTAATAATACTTAGTTTAAAAAATTGCCAACTTAATATACGAACCAATTGACATTTTACCCAATTAACTCAAATTTGACTTAATTTTGGCTCAATTTTGACCTAACATATATATATAAATGATCATTGTTTGTCAGTCGAAAGTGGTTGAGTTGAAGTTTTTAACCCGTTTAATTAACGGGTCGGGTTCGAGTTGAGGTTTTTGACCCGTTTAATTAACAGGTCGGGTTCGTGTCAAACCTATTCGGATTGAGTCAAACTTGAACTCGACCCGCTGATACGAATTGACACCCCTATCTCAAATGGATAATTTTATGCTCTATTTAGATTTCAAATATATTTAGTGAATTATTTAAAACATTTAGGATTGATTGATTTCAATTAATTTGAATTATATTTTGAGTTTGACCTATTTTGATCAAAATTAAACTTAACAAGTTAAGATGAGTAAATTTAAGTCAAAATGATCAAATTGATCAAATTAAATCTAAAGATTGGTTGAATCATATTTATATATGAATTTAAAATGAGTTTGAATCTTTAATTTGGATTAATTTTAATTTAATTTTATTTAAATCTGACTTGATAAAATCTATTTGAGTTTACTTGGACTAAGCAGCTCAATTAATTAATCTCAATTCAAATTAATTTTATTTAATTTTATATTTGAATAAATTCATGTGATGCTTTTGAGCTATTAGAGTGGCTTAATTGAACAAAAATTTAATATGTTTACTTTAGCTTGGTGGAGCCCACCCAAGTTAAACTAAATTAAATGACATGATTAGCCACTTTAAAACTTGATGCATAATTGAGTTTGAATAATAATTTTTTAGCCTTTGGATGAGTTCAATTTGATTTAATTTTAAATTAATATAATTAAATTTGTGTTTAGATTAAATTAACTTAAACCACCCAATAAATCCATTTAAGGGTGTTTAGATTAAATTTTTTAACCTTTGTCTTGTGCCGTCTGCCATTTTCTGAGTTATGATATTTTTGGGATGCCAGTAAAGTCCTTTAACCATTTGATCTTTTCTTCTCTTTCGCTTTGACATATAAGAATTCTATCAGTCAATTGAATTTAAATTATATTTTAAATGTGCTTCATTTACAGTTTAGGGTTTAGTTTAATTGGATTTATAAGTGGTTGGACTCACTTGACTCAATTAAGTTAAGTGGGGTTGATCTAAGCTGTTACCTTGGAATGTTTGGCTTTAAATTTTATTTTGATTCTAGATTTATAATTAATTTTGATTTGATCATGCACCTAATCACTGAGTGTAATATCCTAACTGTCTAATTAAAAAACTCCTAATTTAAAATTATAAATCCTAATTACTAAAATTAAGATGATGTCAACCTCATAAAAAATGAGATCAACAGTGACAAGTGATGATATGAATTATAAACTTCGTTGTGAGTAAAATAGAGCTAAAATCATTTCATGAATTTTGACAAAATTCTTAAAATTGGCTTCCACTACGGCTTCATTTGACTAAACTTTTCCTATTCGAAAATTCTGGTTAAAGATTTAAAGTTTTCTTTGCTTTTAAAAAAAAATAAAACTAACTTTTACATGAAATTTAAAACGATTCAAAAGATTATTCAAACGGGTATCAAAATTAAAAATTCACGCTCTCAAAAACAAAACGCACTAAAAAAGCCCTCCCAAACGAAGCCTACATCTCCTCTTTGAATCACCAGCCATTCATCTCTGATCTTCTTCTCCTTCCTAGAAAAGCATACGGTCTCTGCTTAGCATACAATCAAACAAAATTACAAGGTGTTTGCTAGCATAAAGATTCTACACACAAAGAAAACTAATTAAACACACCGTGACAGTAATCAAGCACAGCAGTACAAGGGGTTCATCTTTCTCTTCTCACTGAAACTATCAGTTTGCACCAAGCTTGGTAAGCAGCATGGCACAACTGAGCCATCTTCAGATCCGTAGACATGACCATGCAAAGAACTTTGAACTAGTTTGAAATTACGGTTTTTATAGCTATTAGAATCACTTTGCTGCTCGTCATTGGTTGTTTTCTCTCCTTGTGAGGTTTCCCAAAGGAGCTCAGCAAGTTTCTTCCTGCCAGTAGGAGACGGTTCGGGCTTGGAGCTCAGAAAAATTTCCAAGGACATGGATTTCCTTGGAGTCATCACTTTCATTGATTCATAGTTCGATGAGCTGCAGCGAGATGGAGTGAAATCTGAAAAATGCAGAAAATAGACGCAAAAATAAAGAAGAAGAAAGTAACTGCAGATATAAAGAAAGATGAATATGAAAATTAGAGAAGTTGTTCGAAGTCTATGGATTAAACCTCCATTAACGCTGAGGAATTCATCTTCACAGTCAGTGTCTAACCATACTTTCGAGTCAAAGAATGTCTCTTCTTTGCTTCCTGTTACATTAGCAGGAAGCATATAATATTCATAATGATCTAAAGAAAATATCATATAACTGTATAAGAGGCATGGCACCTTCTCAATGGCTCCTCCATATTAGCATTAAATTCAAGTCCAGCAGAATTAGATAAACAGAAAAGAAAGTATCAGAATTCTAAGAGTATTATATTTTTGATGAATGATCAGTTTGCTGATTTTTTTTTTATAATTTATTCTTGTTGTTCAATAAAATTGTGAAAAATCAAGTTTTTCATCAAATCAGAAGCCCTGAAAAATGATTTTAAATCCAGGCTCACAACTGGTGTTGCTAGTAGTTTCTACAAAAAATAAATATGAAATTGATGACTATGCAATAAACAGAAGTTCATTGGCCTTTGTTGATGTTTCTCGAACTTTCAAATTGGACACACAAATTAAGTAGAAAACGCAAAAACATTACTGTAGATCAGCTCAAATTATTGTGCTAATTGCATCCTTATTGGAATAACTAAAGGAGAAATAAGAAAATATTTCAAGGCATTCAGCATCTAAGAAATATTTCAAGTGGAATTTGATATTAATGCACTAAAATGTATCTAGAATAGAGGTGGATACCTGGGAAAAGATAGGAGGAACGTGACAAAAGATTAAGGGCCTGTTTGGGACAATTGCAACTGTGTGAAAAAGCAGTGGTGGAATTGCTGTAGAAGAAGTTGCTATCTAAAGAAGCTGGTGGACACTACAAATTTTTTTTTATTTTTAAAAAGTCAAATTGTAGCAATTTACCCGCCACCGCACTTGGCTCGATTAGGTTAAAAAATGCAGCTTTCCCATCACAAATTCATCAAAACACAGTGCTGATATAATTTGCCAAATGCCTACAACAATACAGTTTGAACTGCACCGTAGGCGAAATGCCGCACCAAATGCACTCTAAGACGGCAAAGGATTACAAATCTTTAAAAAAACCCATAATATTTAGCACTAGTAATTGGAAAGAGTTTATAACCAATGAAAAATACAAATTCAGTTTGGAATTCTATACTCAAACAGTCAAACATTTATTTATTTTTATCAGTTTAAAACTGATACAGACAACTCATAAATATACAATGGTGATTCAAATTGATCGACAAAGAGTATTGAGCATGAAATACATTAGAACTAGACAAAAACCATTTTGATTTTCGAGAACAGAAAGAACTACAGAATGAGCTACCATAGAGTAAATGCAGTAGTTTTGTAGCGTATCAAATAAACAAAAAATAACACTTCTGGTCTGCTTGGTTTAAAGGAATTGGAGTAAATGCGAATTCATTTGACATCACAGTTTACTTTTGGCTGTTTGATTTCTCTGTAATTAACAGGTAATTAGAATTGTTTGAGAAATGTGAACGAAAACATGTTTCAATTGAAAACACCATGATCAAATCTAGTGAAAGAAAGTAAAACAAATTTCTTCAGTCATCATTGCGGCTAGAATGTCCCCTCTTACAAGAGGTAAAAGGCTCATTTTCTTATGAAACAAACAAATTAAAAAACAAAACAAAACATCAAGCTCACTTTAATCAAATTAGTGAGGGAAAACTACTTTTAATTCAATTTTAGTACCATTTCCTATTAATTTGCTCTGATTTCCTTCAAACCAAACAGAGGATTTGTATATAATTTTTAATTGACACCTTTTTGCAGCAAGTAAAAATAGTCCTTAGAGCTTCGCATCCCAATTTTCCTCTTGATAAAATTGGTATCTATTAATCCTTTGAAATATAGCTTCATCAAGAAAACTCATCTCACTTAACACAAGAACTCTGCAGTAAAACTCACAGACTACAGAAGTTTAAAACAAAGAAGAGCACTCAGCAGTTGCTTCTTCCTTGAGTTTTAGAAGACACCATTTACGGCCATGTAAAACTTCTATCAGTTAATAAAAATATATAAAAAAACCAAAGAAAAGTGAAGACCCCACTCACCAAAAGAGTTGAACTTTCCATTTCAAACATATTACAAACCCAGAAGTTAAAGATCCATCCCCAAACCAAAAAGATCTTAAAAACCTACCGCGCCAAAAGATCAGAAACACAAAAGGAAGCGAGTTGAGAAGGAGATCCTACCAAACTCTGGGCTCATAACGCCGAGCAGATTGACCGGTTTTTCCTCATTCAAAGCCTTCGCCTTAATAGGAGATGGGTCCTTAGCCTTGAAGCACACACCATGCGAAGCTTTTGCAGTGGAATCTGTCTTCTTTTGAGCCGAAGAACAAGTTCCCATGGTTGCTAGGCAGCAACACTTCCCATCTCCGAGGAATAGAACCACCGAGAAGCGAAAAGTAATCGATTGAGAAGCTCTATCCTCTGAGGTCTCGAGGCGTGGAAGGAGAAATGAGAATCCTTTGCAAGAGATGGATTGCCCTTGCAAGTGAAGTGACATAGATTGAGTGTCCTGTGCTACTATGGGTCCCAATCATTTCAGTTCTGATCCATTATCCATGTGCACTAATGTTTTTATGATTCTTCGAACAGTGAGTCTCACAATTTTCAAACTTCCAAGCCTATACTAACTTTATTTTGAATATGATATTCTTGCTGATGTCTGTAACTGCAACAGTGGAGTGTTACAGTATACATGGTTTGTCTTTATAGGTGTATGAAAGTGAAAGCTACCGTCATTTCCCTGTCTTTTCGTCTACGTCAGTCGCTGTTTTCTTATTTTATGTGGTACATAGAATTCGAAGTCATTAAGATAGGCACGGAAGATAGATATGAAATATTTTTATTTTTAAAAATATATATTTTGAGTATATCAATTATATATATATATATATATATATATATATATATATATATATATATATATATATATATATATATATATATATATATATATATATATATATATATATTGTATAGAAAATCAGCGAGAGTAAAGTTTTACGCCTTACTTATCAAATCCAAAGAATTTAAAAGAAACGAAAATTAAATTTTTATGCAAAATCTGAAAAGAGGGAAAAAAACTGCAGAAAATCTCTCCATGTATCTTTGAGTACAAAATCTTCCGATGATTACGATGCGTATGAGAGGGGAACAGTATCATTGGCGTTCAGTGATTGTTAGTGATAGGCGATGTTGGACGATGGCGATGATGGAGTGGTGGCGACAAATGATGCACCTGGTGACAGCGAGGATCGGCGGCGGCGGCCCGGCAGCGCTGTGGTTTGACATCAGTGGTAACGGTGTCTTGGAATCTTCAACTTTGTCTCTCTTGCGCTCTATGAAGAATGAAGCTATTTATGATTGAAGGAGTGGCGTCTATAAATACCAAAATCAACCACTCCACTTATCGGACGCTTAGAATGATTCCTTTGATCATTTGATGTATTTTAAGTATTTGAATGGTCAAATGAAGTCAATTATAAGATCTTGGGCTTTGTTGGATTATTTCGAGACGCTCGATTTGTATAAACACTTCATATTTGAGAGCTATTTAGAGATTTAACTAATATCCCAAAGTTTCAAGGATATTTTAAGAGCTTGATCTCGACCATTTAACTTGGATACTTAAACATCAAGAATCGTCTTTACTAGTAGTATTTTAAGTGTCATATCGATTTTCTCCACTATTTTGGATCTCTATCAAAAATATGTCAAATACTAAAATAATAAATTCTTGATAATTTTGAGGTCCATTAACTACATTTTGAGAAACGATCTTCATATGGCACTATGACTACGGAAGCGGTCAGAGCAGATGCGTGTAGGTATCGCGGTGCGAGGTTCTGACCATCCAGTCGAACAGCGCCCATATATGTGGCGCATAGCGGCGTACAAGTGCCATGAAGGCGCTTGGCATACCGGGTTCTCAAGGGCTTGAGGCGCAGAGGCGGAGTCTGGCGACTGGCATCATGAAACGGATCTGGCGGAATTTGGGTCAGCGGAGCGGATCGCCGCTATCTAGGAAGCCGGGCAATCTGCGTCCCGGCGCTACGCTGCCAAACAGCGGTTTTGATTTGGCTATTTTTGGCGGTTTTGATGATTTTACCTTTGCTCTGGGGTCTATAAAACAGGGCGAGGAGAAACTTTCTTCTTTTGAGAGAGAAGGTTAAGAGAGATCAAGACCGATTCATATACAAAAGGCTCAATTTTCCTCGAAGAGGTGTTAACTAACTCATCGGATCGGCGTTGAGGCGATCACCCGAGTTCATACTGCGCTCAATTTTCCCTTGAAAGAGTGTTAAGCGACCTCGTCGAACCAGCCCTTGGGCGATCAAGACCGTAGTTCATACGGTAGCGATTTTCCTTGAAAGAGATATTTAACCGTCGCACCCGGGAGGCGATCAAGACACAGTTCATACGGAGCTCCGCTTTTGAAAAGGTGTGTCAACGATCTGGCGGACGACCGGGTTGAGCGATCAAGACCGATGGTTTATGCATGAGTTGCTTTTCCCAAGAGGTGTCAACCTCGTCCACGGTTGAGGCGATCAAGACCGTAGTTATATGCGCTTCCGTTTCTCTTGAAAGAGGTGTCGCCGATCGGACCGACCGGGTTGAGATCAAAACCAGTTCATCGGCGCTCCAGTTTCCTTGAAAGGTGTACTAACCTCGGACCGTTCGGAGGCGATCAAGACGTAGTTCATACGGCAAGCTCCGTTTTTCGAAAGAGGTGTCAGCGACCTCGGACCCGGCCGGTTGGGCATCAAGACGTAGTTCATAGCCTCGCTTTTCCGCGAAAGAGGTGTCAACCGACCTCGACCGGCCGGGTTGAAGCGATGATTAACGCGATAACCGAGATGATACGAAGCGGTGGTGGCAGCGTAGTAGATGGCGAGGATGACCGGTGATGATGGTGGTTACCGGTAGAGATGGGCGCGGATAATGATAGATTATCCGGCGATGTGGTGCGGTGCCGATGGTGCGGCGGTGACCGCCGGCAAGCAGCGGCAGTGATGGTGGCAGTGGTGCGGCCAGCGAAAGTGGCAGCGGTGCACCAGCGATGGTAGTCAACGTCGGCCAACGTGATGGATGCAATCAGTGGCGTGCGGTGTGATGGTTAGCGAGGCCGTGATTGGTGATTTTGACATATCCGAGGTTGTTTCGAGTGTATTCGATGGCGTAATGGAAGAACTTAAATTATCCGTGAGATTTCACGACTATCAAGGTTATTTTTTTAGAGTGTGACTCGATGGCGTTAACCTATATGGAAGAGGTCAATTGAATCAGCGAGAATTTTGACCGAGGTTGTTTTTCAGAGTGTGACTCGATAACTTGTATGGAAGAGGTCCGATCAACTCCCCTTGGGATTGATCATGCCCGATTGAGATACAACGTGAGTTGTATATTTCGGGAGGATTAAATGAAGAAGAAACAAGCTTGTAAGAAAAATTTATAAACTCATTACTTTGATAATGTTGGTGATACAATATTGTCACAGGATAACTTAACAAAAGGGACGAGATACATTTTTAGAAAAAGTTAATAAAAGATAAGAGGTGGAGAGGAAAAGATAAACATGATAAATTAAAGACTATAATATTTATATACCAAGTATTACATATAACACTTTTTAGAGACCCTCCATGTTTCAAGTTCTAGGGATGATTTTTTCCTCTGGATCTTTAGTTATGAGCGGTTGGTCGATAACAAAGTGGAGTAGGTCTTTTTTACAGGCAAAACCCTCTGAGGTACTTCTTTATCTTGAAGATTAAAATTCTCGATGTTAAAGGTCACCGAAGGGCATGGTTGAGCTTGTTTGAGGTAACATGATTGTGCTATTTGTTGATTTTCATGGACCACTCCAACTCAATGAGAGTTTGAAATTTTATCTTAAGATGAGGTACAAGTGGCAGAAGATTGATTGGAGGGTCTTCCAAAATATAGCGTTGTATCTATTGAATTTGACTTGACCACTATGAATTAGTGAGTGACTTGTTGAGAAATTCTCCGAGAATAACGAAGGGTGATTGTCCCCTCCACTCGTGCAGGCGTTATCAAACCCATATACGGTAAGGTTGAAGTTTTTCCTTAACCAAACCCATGCTAAGAAAGGTGGAGTCAAATAAAACATCAACGAAACTCTCATTATCAATCAAAATTCTCTTAATAATATAATAGGGGTCACCAATCTCCACACTGATGATAAGAGGATCTTGATGTGGAACTTGGACTCCTTCCAAGTCTGAGTTATTAAAAGTGATAGGATGATGATTAATACAAGATTTTTTTAACTCACTTCAAAGCTGATGAAGACTTGATTAGATAGTAGTGGCCCACTTTTCAATCGTTTCAATTTCTCCAATTATTTGGTGACTATTATGTTATTTGTGATGATTGTCTTGGTTACTGATTGGAGCTATGTTTGTGAGTTGGTTGGTTTTGCAAATTGATGCGAATATCCACGTTGAATAAGCCTCTCAATCTCTTCTTTAAGTTGTTTACACGTCCTCATAGTATGCTCACGACTTCGATGGAAGTGACAATATTGCTCCATTTTCAAGTTGGTTTGATGGATGTAGCCACTTAATGGTCTCTTTATCTCGAATGGTCATCAAGGCGTTAAAAATGTGTTCGGTGGCATATTCCAATGTCGTTGATGTGAGGGGCGTGGGGTAATCACAACCTTGTTGTTCTTCTTATGGGATTGTTGATCTGTTTCCTAGCACTCTTATGTTTTCATGGATTGTTCAAATTATTTTGGTGGGCATTAATCATCATCAGAAACTTGCTTCCACATGGTAACCAAAATCATCGGACCGTATCTGCTTTTAGCGATGAGTATAAAGGTCAGATGGAGCCCTCAAGGAAAACTCCTCTTAGCAATTTGGTCTACCCAGTGTGGCGAGCTTAAGAATCTCTAAGTAGTTTTAAGTGATTCACCATCATTTTTTTGACGAATGGAGAGATAGAGGAATCTTTAATGATCCTCCGGTTGCAATGAATTTCTAAAACTTTGGCGAGTTCGTAAAAGATATGGATGGATCCCCTTGGAAGGGGAATCAAGTCGCTTGCCTTGAGGGTAACGGAAAGGCTTGACAAAGCAATGTTCGTTGGATATGCATGATGGTTGTAATGATCGATGTATTCATATGGGTGGATTGCCCATCATAGGAATCAATGCTTGGAAGCTTGAAACTACGAGAATGTTGAAGAATAGCTTTAAAGGTGAGGACTCCTCATAGCCGCGGTGAGGGGAGGATTATTTCTATCTTGAAGGTGAAATTCTTCTTGCATTAAGCGTCATAATTCTACACGTATAACATGAGTGGGGTCACGGGATGAGAATGTGTCGTCAAGATACCATGTAATTGGTGGATTAACGTGTTGGTACGTGATGGATGAGTAAAGAAGAGTGTCAAGATCATCACGGTCTCTATGGAGGAACTTCAATGTCAGATTAGCATTTTGACCTCCCAGCATCGATCTTGGGGAGATGTATTTACTGGTACTGTGTTCCCAAAAGTCGGATCATCTCATTTTGAGACTCTTCCATTTGGTGGACACCATCTTCTAAAGAGATTCTTGTCCCCTTCATCGACAGGTCACGCTCATCGTGGGAGTGAGGCGGTTTACGCCCCTTGGTTCAAGGATTGATTTTGAGAGTGATCTTGGGAGAGCGAGGCTATCAGGTGTCAGTATTACGCTATCGGCCATAAAGCGTGTGTTCACAAATTATGATAGATGGGTTGTTCCCAGACGGCGCTAAACTGCGTTAGAAAACCGCCATAGAGTAAAAGTTTTAAGATTATCATAAATCCAACACACAGATATTTAAAGAGTAAAACAAGAAAACCTGCACTTTATGTGAAAACCAAAGAGGGAAAAAATCTGGCCTAGCCCAGAAAAAATTTTTCCACTATGTATCTATTTCAGTACAAAATCTTCCGGATAACGGATTACGTGATCAGAATGAAGGGGACAACTATGTCATGTTGTGGTCAGCAAGCTGGTGACGTCGACGACGATGTTGATGATGATGTTGACGCGATGTTGACGATGATGACCGGTATGGTCGGCGATGATGACCGGCACGTGGTGCGAACGGCGAGGATCGGGCCACCCCGGCGGTTGACGACCGTCGAGTGGTGGCACGATTGCGCTTGGAGGATCTTCAAGTTTAGGCTCTCTCCTCTCTCAGCTTTCCCCATATGAAGAATGAGGGCTATTTATGAGAAGAGTGACATCTCAAATAACATGCAAAATCACTCCACTTTATCGACTCATAATGATTCCTTTGATTATTTGATGTATTTTAAGTATTTGAATGCTCAAATGAAGTCGGAATTGTAAGATCTTGGGTTTGTTGGATTCTCGAGACGCCGATTTCGACTATAAACACTTCATATTTGAGAGCTATTTAGTTATTTAACCGATATCCCAAAGTTTCCAAGGATATTTTAAGACATGATCTCAACCAGCTTTCAACTTCTGGATCAACTTGCTTTTAACATCAAGATTCGTCGTAGATTTTTAAGTATATATATATATATATATATATATATATATATATATATATATATATATTACTTAAAAGTACTTTAATAATTTTAATGAATAAAATTTATTATCAATTTTAAATTTATAAATTTAATTATAATTTTTAATAATTTTAATTATTTATAATAAATATATCTTATTATTCTCTCTTTTTAATTCAAATATCATTTTCTAAATTTCTAAAGCTCTCTATAATAATTCAAAATATAATAAATTATATTTACAATATTTTTATATAATTTTAATTCAATTATTTAGGATACAAGTGCCTTTTTAATTTTTTTAATATTATTTTAAGCAGACACTTTTTGCCGAATGTCTGAGGTGTCGAGTGTTTGTGTCACACGTATAGACATAACATTACCCTAATTTTTGAGATCATAACGCCAATGAGTTAAATGCAAAATGAAAGAGATAAGGTAGCAATTTTTTTTTTAAAGAAGCCTTAATTTACTGATTGATCCCTTAGAATAAATAGGCACTATTACCTAAGTTGCAATTTGGCTATTTACATGGTGGAGCACACTGTAATCAAATGCTCTTCAGCTTTAATCTTGCTTACAGCCATGTGAAGGGGTTATTTGACCAAGATTCCCAACATATTATTTTATTATTTTTGGCGAAAATTGCGGCAATATCCAGTTTTAACTTTAAAATTTTTTTCTCTAGTGCAGTCTAATATATATATATCGCTAATATAAAGTAGCAAAAGCAACGAGAAACTTCTTCTCGGCTAATTTAGCGATTAATTTTTTATGAAAAAAAATAATTTGTGTTCAAGACAGGGAAAATAGTATTATATATGCTAGTAATTAAAGTTATTTGAGTGTCATTTTAATGGGATGATAATTTTCGGAAAGCTAATAAATTTTATAAAAAAATTGTTTAAATCCTGAAAGCTAGCAAAATTATTATTTTTGTAATAATTTCTTTTAAAAAGAATATGCTATATTTTTAATTATGCAATTATAATTATCATTACAATAAAAATCAATTATATATTAAATTTATATGATATATTGAACATTAAATTCAAAAAATGATTAACTCAAATATTATTCAAATTAATCCTATGTCATAATGGCTACATAATATTTGATTTGTAACTCACATTATAAATTTATATCCATTATATCATTAATAGTCAAACAATCATTCAACCAACTCAAAAATCATTCAATCAAAATAAATGAAGTTGACTACAATTATATATATATTTTTTACATTTAGTAATTCCATTGCAAATATAAATTCATTATCATCCAAGATTTCATGAAAGAAACATTCCTAAACATACATAAAGTGAAATTGCATAATATTAACTCAAAACACAATAAAATAGCCTTCAAAAGCTTTTACTTCATTAAAAACAGCTGGGCTGGCGATCCATATACTGTTGTATTTCGAAAGCAGCATCTAGTTTGACCTCCTGCGTAAAAATCATTAAAAATTTACTATAATATGACTACGATTACTAGTAATAATGTTCAAAATCACATAGATTAGCATTTTTCAACATAAAAACTCTGAAGCATTTGGCTACGAAGCATTAATGAACAAATAAAGAAAGATAGAATTAAGCTAAAGAGAAGGAAGAACACTTTGCCTAAATGCTGCAACAAACTTGACTCAAACTACAAACAAAAGTTGAATGATGCTATATAGGATGAAGATACAGAAGAATAAAAACTCCACACAAGAATCTGAGTTAGAGTTCCTCACTTTAGTTGAGTTTACTAGTGGAATTGAAATCTATAATTTTGTGAGAGATCTCTTAGTCTTAGTGATCGAGAGCTTAGGCTTTCTATTCTGATGCCTTGAGTTCAATTCTTTGCATATTTTTTACGTGTGAGTTTATAATTAAATTCGCTCTAATGCTGAAAAAAATAATAATACAGCTTTTCTCACTACACCAAAGCATCGAATAAAGTTTAAGTATTTTAAACTGTTTTATAAAGATTTACGTCAACTTCCAGAAGAAGACACTCAGCGCCATCTGCATCCTTAACGATGAACTCTGCAACCATCTTCAATATCCTCACTGCCTCCATCCAGCAAATGAAATGTCTCCCAGCTGAAGCAGCGCGCGGTTGCAGGTAGTACAGCAAGAAATCATGGCGTTCCTATTTTGCCCAGCTAGGTTTTTGAAAGATAGATTTGCTGAAATTTTGCTTAAAAAAGAGAGGAAAAGACTCCAACCAGCCAAAGATTGCGTAACTGATTTATATGATGCCATCAAAGAATATCAAAAGTTGATAACAAAGGTTAATGTGAGGCAGTTTTTCATTTCAATGATTGTTTATATTATTATCTTCTCTAATCATTTTTGAAGTAATGAATAGAAAAAAAAATCCTGGTTATTACCTAACTTCTAACAATATAGTACATTATTTTCTAAGTATCACACAAAAAAAAAAAAAAAAAATCAAGAAATCATGCCAACGTGGCGCGGTTTCATGCCACATGGCCACGAAATCGTGCCATGTAGGCAACATTTCATGCAAATTTTTTTAAAATATAATTTAATTTACTAATTATTGCATGCTAGAAAACCAGTTGCAGTAAAATAAAAATTTACGCTTTAACTTTATTGCATCAGAATACCACACGTGATGTTTGAGAATTATAAGAAAACGAATTTTATGTGGAAAATCGAAAAGAGGAAAAAATCATGCTACAGAAAATCTTCCACTTATCTATTTTAGAGTGCAAAAGTTTCCCGACAACGATTACGTATATGAGAAGGACAATGAATCTCGAAACAAGAACTATATAGACGGCGTTATACAGCGAGGTAGTAGATGACGTGAAACGGTCGCGAATCGATGATGAAGGTCGCTGGTGATGACCGACGATGGTTGGCGGCGGATCGACGGCGGTGAAGTCGACCGGTGGTCGACGATGGTTGATGACGGTGGCGACAATGGTCGGCGAAGGCAATTTAAGACGTGCGATGACGGCGAGGATCGGCGGCGTCGACAATGCCGGCGGCGGGCGGTTGGTAACCAACGGAGTGGTCGGCGCCGAAAGTGGTGGCACGATTATGCTTAGAGGATTTTCAAAGCTCTCCTCTCTCTTGCCCGCTCCTCATGTGAAGAATAATAGATTAGAGGAGCTTTTGTAAATACAGCAATCGAACCACTCCACTCCATCGAACGACTCAAAATGATTCATTTGATCATTTGATGTATTTTAAGTATTTGAATGCTCAAAAGTCAATATGAGATTGTTAGATCCGGACAAGACGCTCGATTTGATTATAAACACTCCATATTTAAGAGATATTTAGGGATTTAACTGATATTCCAAAGTTTCCAATGATATTTTAAGTGCTTGATCTCGGCTAGTTTCAACTTAGGATCAACTTGCTTTTGACATCAAGATTCATGCTTCGACTAGTAGTATTTTAAGTGCCATATCAAAAAGATTGAACGACGTGCGTTTGAAGAATTTTCTTACAGAAAGATCAGAGAAATATCAGAATAAAGAAAATCTTTGGTAATATATACCGAAGACAGAACAAACCATCAGTTTGCGTCCAAATCAGATGCTTTGGAGCTGCTGATGATCGAATTAAAACTATGCATTGATTCTGTATTTCATGTGAACTCTGATGTGGTGATTGTTCCGTGCAAAGCAAGTCTTTGAACGGTAATATATAGCGGGATATGTGAGAAAAGATTTTTTTTTTCTTTAAAGAAGAGGGTATGAGCATACTAGGAGTAGAACAAGTCGAAAAATTTGAACACAAGGATCTAGAAGCATTGGAGACAACTGTCTGAGTCTGTGGAAGACGATGTTGTTCATGATATATGATTTTCTATAAATTATATCCTTCGGATAATGAAGAACATTTTAGATTAAGGAAGCTTATTACATTTAGTTAGGGAATGGAGAATTAAGATTTTAGTCTGTAGAAAAATTTAGTGAAGGCTGCAAGGAACTTAGGGCTTAAACTATGGGAAATGAGTTAATTCAATGAGGGCAATGAGATCGCTTAAGAAAGAGAAAGTAAACTGGTATTCTAGAAATGCTAGATAATCAATATGATATAATTAGATCAACCGTCTAACTATAAGAACGTAAATTTTATGACTACAATGATAATCATAAGGGATAGGATGATAAGAAAAAAAATCTGACTTGATGATTTGGGAGAATCCAACTGATGAAGAAACATGAAAATCATATAATTGTTAATACCCGAGTTTGCTTCATATTCATGGAATGCATGTCTTAGTCTCGTTAGTCATTGCTTTAATCCTTTCAAGATTCAATGTGGTACATGTAGTGTTTAGGTCATGCTTTCAATATTTATTACAGTTGTTATCCAGTCTCTGAAGTTGAAGAAATTAAGCTTAAAGAGTAAATTTTGCTAAAAATATCACTGAATTGGCAAAGTTTTGCTTGAGGTGGCAATTTGATGACCCAACCATCACCGATGATGATGGATAACGCGGCGGTCCGATGATGACAATCTAGCGTGATGGTCTCAGCCACAATAGCGGGCAAAGGTCGATGGCGACGGCCGCCCGGGTAGTGATGACAATCCGGACGCGGTCCACGATGAGGGTCAGCGAAAATTTGGCGATGGTTGGATAGTGTCGACTACCAACGGTGACCTACAGCAACAACATGTGACGATTTGACAACGATGGTTGGATGGTGAAGGCGGCGCGGGCGGTGGCAATTGACGATGGTTAGATAGTGGCAATCGGCGGATGGGCGATGGTGGTGATCCGATGACAATGAAGGTGGCAACTTATGGTGTTGATAGTGGCTAGGTGGTGGCCCGATTATGCTCTTGAATTTTTCAAGTATCAGAATTCTCTCCCTTCTCCTGCTTAGGTCCCTTCATGTAAAGAACGAGAGACTATTTATAAATTATGAGATTGATATTTCTTATAAATACAAACAAAATTCGAACCACTCTATTGGATGGCTCAAAATGATCCCATTAATCATGAGATGTATTTTAAGCATTTGAATGCTCAAATAAGTTAGAATTATGAGCATTTAGCTCATTAGATTCGTCTCGTCAAAACATTTGAATTAACTATAAACATGCTATATTTGAAAGCTATTCAGAAATCCGAATGATATCCCAAAGTTTTCAATTATATTTTAAGTGCATAGTCTAGACTAGTCTGAACTCAAGATCGGATTGCTTTTCATCCCATCGAGATATTTATATTGGCTTTATATTGATCAAAAGAGAGGTTGAAAGATTAAGATTTTGATTCTAAGAGATGTTCAATAACACATACATCAAGATTCATACTTGAACTGAGAGTTTTTTCAATGACATGCCAATTATAATTTATTCAGCTTATTAGGAATTAATTTTGATATATCACGCTAAAATTTGTCAAATCAAGTACAAATTTTAAAGCAACACATATATGCAATCAAATTGAGTGTCTCGGCAAAAGAACCCCAATGATACCAAAAATCGATCAATCCAGGTCCAAATGAGCTTAAATCAAGTTCGAAAAGTATAATTGAATACTTCAATAAATTAATTGGATGGTCAAATGATCTCTAAATTTGGTGTGCTTATAATCGAATCAAGCGACTCAACGAGATGGATCTAATGAGCCTGAGGTCACTAAAATCAGAGGTTATTTGAATAAAACTTGAAGTTTGTCATCATCATAAGCTCACCATCGTCTATTGTCATCGCCGACATCATTGTGGTCCAACAACCGTCGCATAGTTGTTGTAATATGTTTCTAAAACTCTCATCATCTTGATTTCTTAAATACAGTCTTATAATCCTATTATCACGAAAGTTTAAAATTTGTAACTCAAACATATATAGTAAAATATTTTGATTGAGTTAGACTCTGTGATTTCTTCCCTCTTTATGAAGTTCTTTCACATAAAAATTCTGGAGTTTATTGTTATTTTTTTTAACTATTTATGTGTGTGCAAGATTTTCATATAAAATTAAGGAGAAGTTTTACTCTATCATTACGACTTCTTTGATATGCAATAAATTTTAAGCATACAAAATTAATACTATAGAAAAATGATCTCTATTCATTTAAGGATGTGAAGTGAGATAAAGATAAGTAATAGTAGCCTCCTAAGTTTTTTATATTTATTAGTAAAATATTTCAATTTAGTTTAATATTATATATTTTCTTAAATTTAGGTGATGCTTATGGAATATTTCTTGGATAAAATTTCTAAATAGAATGAGATGGGTGCTCATAACTATGATGAGCCTTTAACACAATGGTATAATATGATTCAAAAGGTTTAGAGTTACTCCCACTTGATATTTTCTTCATAGTAATTAAGTGGTGAGACTTAATGAATAGATTTAGATAACATACGCTGGCATGAATCTGCATCTAAAATTCAACATCAGGGCACATTCATAGGAAGCCCACGGATGGTTATATCCTATGCTTCTTTTGTGAGCATTTAAAAAAAAATATATATTATAATTCTTAATAATAATCTCATAAATAAATAAATAAGCTTTAATTTACCCTTATATATATATGGGTGCGAAATTATAGTATAATTAATCCACAATTAACCTCCAATCGGCTGTGATTGTGATATTTTAAGGAGAGGGAGATCTACCTACTTTGTTGAATAGGAGTGTGAGTTAATTAATAATAAATACTTTGATATATGTATGACTTAGGGTTTGTATAGGGCAGCTGCAGCTTTTTAAAAAATTAGTTGTAAAACTAATGTGTGTGTTACAAATATTTTTCTTTTTGAAAAATTCAAAAAATATATTTCTAACAGGCATCACACTCTACCAGCTCTGGTTCTCAAAACAATTTTTTCACGACAAACAACCAAAAAAACTAGTAGCCAAATGAAGTTGCTTTACTTTCTGGCTGCTTTCTGAAAAAAATAAAATAACTAAAAAGCTGTCTCAAATACACTCATAATTAACACAAGACCAAGTAAATTATAGACTCAACTTATAATAAAAAAAAATCCACAAATGCCTTATAATGTTGAATATAAGATATAATTAGTGATAATATTAATTATAAAGCTCAATAGAAATAAAATAGCACTACCTCACAAGCTATGATATTTTAGGATATGTCTCATAATATCAAGTTTAAGCATGAATAAAGTGAACAACTGAAAATCTAAAACACAAAACCAAGTAATCATCAAATCACCACATATGCATCTGGATACCCTATTTTAAAGATTTTTTTATATATATTTATTTTAGCGATAGATAGTTTCATAATTAATATTAAAAATAAGATTGAAAATTTATTTTCCTTTATACTATGGTGAAGATTGCTCATCGTAGAGATGACTGACAAGATATATACTAAGATAGGGAGAGAATGTTTATGTGTGGAGAAAATATTATGTGCGGTATCTGGATACAATTTTGTATTAGGACATCAAATCATGTACAGACACCTAAGAAAATATAAATTAAATATAATATTTAATTTATATTTTTACAGATGTCTGCACTTGATTGATATGTGAATGCATCTGGACACTGCACGTAATATTTTTTTTCTATGTGTCAGAGATAGAAAGAAAGATGTCGATATTTTTTATAAAACTTAATGTGAGTATCTTATAGTTATTATTCCATTCATTAATTATAATTATATTTATAATTGATAATCAATTTACATTTTTTTAATGTTTTTATGTAAAAAAAGTATGTATTATATAAATAGAATGTTATTTAAATAATGCTGATAAAATATGCATAATATATTGTCAAATATATTTTTTATTAAAATTTTTTTTTTTAAGTTAAGCTCTAATGATAACTAAATTATGAATTAGTTGTTGGTGTATACTTTGAACTTAAATATCTGATTTATTGTAGTGATTATTGTCATAAACAAGAGCCAAAATAGATTTGTAGCGATTATAACTATTATTTTACAAAAATTAATGATTATAACCACTATATTTTTATTTAAAAATTTGTAACAATTATAACCGCTGCAACATATTCTATCTGATTAATTTTAAAGCCACTGCAGAACCTCTTATTGAAAAAAATAATAATGAAAATGATTGCGAGGTACTTTATGAATGGTTAACCTTTGCAAAAATACAACCAAAATTGCTTCTTCAAAATATAACTTTATATTTTAGTTCGATCTGAATTATATCATAGATAGTATTTAGAAAATTATATTTTTAAAAAATTGTTATAAAAAATTATTTTTTCCAATCGATAGAGTATGATGATTGTCAAAAAATTATTATCTATTTTTTTTTTAAAATAAAAAATTATAATATCTATCATAATTTTTTAGACAATAACTAATTTTGCAACATCTTCATCATTATTTTCTTAGACAATTACAATTGACTCAAACTGGCCATATATATGAATCTCTCGTAATTAATTGATGACTTTCATAAAGATCAAATGCAAATAACATTTTAGGTATAAGTTTTACTCACATTTGAGTTTCTCAATAAGGCATTATTTAGGTCAGTATTTTTCACTTTTTTATTTTCATTTAGTTTTCATCTTCTTACTTATTTTTAAATTTTACTTTTTACAATTAGATCAATATATAGTATAGTAGATGTAAGAAAAAATTATTGTCCCAATTTTTTTTTAAATAATAATACTAGTGCTCACAACAATTTTATAAAAATTACTATCATCACAATAATTCTATAATTATTTTATAAAAATTTGAAACCGTCACAAATGACCCTAAAGCTCGTATATATATATATATATATATATATATATATATATATATATTCTCATAGCATTACTATTAACAAAAATTCGTCTACTTATTTATATTAATATCTCAAATCCTAACATTAAGAAGCATAAATATTATGTACGATTTTATAACATTAAAATCTTTCCCACACATAATAATAATAATAATAATAATAATAATAATAATAATAATAATAGTAATAATAATAATAATAATAATAATAATAATAATAATAATAATCATGAATTATTTACCAAATATATTGAAAAAAGCATCCTTGTAAAAAATATAAAACATAGAAGCGTGATTTTATAAGGTAGTTAACGAATCGATCAGGCGTAAATCTCTCAAATAATTTGATTTCAGCCGCCGCTTGATTTGGGCAGCTCGAATTTAACATTTTCATCTTTTTTGCCTAGAATTTGAATAGCAAAAATTCGTCTACTTATTTATATTAATATCTCAAATCCTAACATTAAGAAGCATAAATATTATGTACGATTTTATAACATTAAAATCTTTCCCCACACATAATAATAATAATAATAATAATAATAATAATAGTAATAATAATAATAATAATAATAATAATAATAATAATAATCATGAATTATTTACCAAATATATTGAAAAAGCATCCTTGTAAAAATATAAAACATAGAAGCGTGATTTTATAAGGTAGTTAATGATGATGAAGTCGATCCTTTGGCTCGAATCGCTCATGGCTCAAATAATTTGATTTCGAGCCAGCTCGGCTCGTTTTGATTTCGGGGCAGCTCGAATTTAACATTTTCATCTTTTTTGCCTAGAATTTGAATAGCAAAAATTCGTCTACTTATTTATATTAATATCTCAAATCCTAACATTAAGAAGCATAAATATTATGTACGATTTTATAACATTAAAATCTTTCCCCACACATAATAATAATAATAATAATAATAATAATAATAATAATAGTAATAATAATAATAATAATAATAATAATAATAATAATAATCATGAATTATTTACCAAATATATTGAAAAAAGCATCCTTGTAAAAAATATAAAACATAGAAGCGTGATTTTATAAGGTAGTTAATGAGTCAATTTCGAGTCGATCCGAGGCTGGCTCAAATCACTCATACCAAATAATTTGATTGAGCCAGCTCGCTTTTGATTTCGCAAATTTAACATTTTCATCTTTTTTGCCTAGAATTTGAATGGAGTTAGCTCATTTTATTCGAGTTGGTTGAATTTAATAAAAAATGATTATTAAATTTTTTTTAAAAAATTGGATTAAGTGCATGAAGTAAAAAAATATATGATTTTTAAAGAAATAATATTTATATGGGAAATTTACATACATACCAGGCAATTCTTATACATTTACATATTTCACATCCAAACTTTAATATTTGCAAAAATAGCACTTTTCCTATGCATAAAAAGGTGCATTTCACTTAAAAAAAGTAAAAAGAGTAGTATTTTTGATGTAATAATAAAGATTTAAGTGCTATTTAAGTAAAAATTAAAGTTTGAGTGTAAAATATATAAATTCATAAGAATTGCGTGATATGTATGTAAATCCCCCTATTTATATTTATAAATATATTATATTTATTTTAAAAGATTATAACTTATAATTCTATATATTTAATTTTAGGAATAATTTATTATTATAAACTTAGAAGTATTATATATAAATTTAAATATTTTTAATAATAGATAAATTCGATCCGATCTTTAGCTGATTCGATCCCATCTGTGTTAGGCTCGAGATTGACTCGAAAAAAAGTTCAATCCAAATCTTTGGCTCATAACCGGCTCAATGTAATCGATTTGATCTCGATCCGATCTATATTTGTATTCGATTTTCAGCTATCCGCGATTTTCAAATCAAACTAACAATCTTATGATTTTCTGGATAAAAAACAATGTTTTTACTTATTATAGTCCTCTGCCAAATTCCTGTTTGATGTCTAGACCTTCACATGCAACTAAGCCTTTAAAGAGAACCCTCCAACCGCTTCTTTAATACAGCCATAAACATATAGGCATTGTAAAATTAAGAAGCCAAACAACTAAAATTATTCAAGACTTCACTTTTATAACAAATCCAATGAAATTTAATCTCATCATATTTAAGGTTTATTTGAGATAAATATTTTTTTTTAATATTTTGATTCGCAAATCACCATCACACTATCCTTTTGCTGTATTTTTTTATCAGAATATTGTGATCTATTTCTTTTCTAAGATTTAAATTCAAATCACATTATATATATAATATTTAAATTTTAATATTTATTTGTTAAAATTAAAAAATACTTATGTATTTTAATATGAGCGTGATATTAAAATTTATTTAAATAATATAAAATTTAAATATTTCATAAGTAGAAATATGAGAATTATCTATGTAAATATTTTTTTAATTTATACTGTTATTCTGTGGGCCAGCACGACGAATCCTCGTTTAAAATTGCCCTTATTTTCTTAAAAAATTACGAAAATGGAATCGAAGCCCACAGTAAAGAATCCCTTGGGCATAAATATTGCCATAAAACTCCAACGAATGACTGTACGGCACGCCAGCCGCAAAACAACGGGCTTTGGTTCTCAGTGCCCTATGTTTTATTTATTTATTATTATTATTATTTTTAATAAGGTATCTATTTAATATCTCACCTATTTTAAGGCTATTTAGTAACATACATTTGGAATACATTAGAAGATGATTTAAGATCATTCCAAATGCACGCTAACATTTCAAAGATTTGGAAGTAAGAAAATTAGATTTTAAATACTGTAGCAGTTTGTATTTGGAATCGCCCAAATAAATTCCAAATACACAATCAATAAAGTGATGCGGAGGTTCACGCGCCGACGACACGCGGCACCATAATCGCACGGCCTTCACCGCATTGCCGCCGCCGCTTTTGTCGTAGTCGGCCATTATCATTATCAGATGCCGCCAATTCGCATTTGCCGCCGGCCATGCATGCTGCCGCCGGCCGCCGATCAGACATCGTGACGCCCAAACTTCACTATTTTACATTATATTTTGTCAACCAAACAAAAACATGCAAATTCATGAATTTGTAAAGCTCTCCACCAAACAACTATAAAGTAATCTTTTTACACTGAATTCCTTTTACACTGCAATCTAAATGCATGCAACCAAATAGCCCCTTTATGGGTGGGGATATCATTGTGACTAATCCCACGGAGACCTAGCACAACATTCATCACCCACACGTGTCAGGTCCCCACTTACTTTCCCCACCTTAGATATAGGCCCATCAGAGAGGATTCAAACTTTGATTCCTACTGCAGCCACCCACCAACGCCTCCATTAATTACATCATAGGAAATGATATTTTTTAAAGGCTAAAATTTTAAAATAAGCACATTTAAAAACATAATTAGCTAAATAGCCATTAAATTTTTTTTTAAAACTAGGCACAATCGCCCGTTTAACGGGCAACTCGCCTAAAAACTCTTTTTTTTTAAATAAAGCTGAACTAAGATCGGGATAGAGCCCGATCTCGATTTTCTTCTTCCCGATCGCACTCCTTGAGACGCCACCCGCTTTGCTTCATAAATCGTCCGCCAGACAACCCTCACACCCTCTCATAAAACCAACTGCCCATTCCGACCGGTGGATTGCTTTGAGGTATTTTTTGGTTTTTGTTGGTTTTTTTAAATGAAAATTATATAAATGTGATGTTGATTTTTTGTATTTTATCATGTTATTACTTAGTGTATTATGTGATTAGCTAGTGTCATGATTTAGGTAAAGTTTGGAGTGGATTTAAATTTTTTTGAAAGAATTTTTTTAGGTGTTTTTTGGAACTCCTTTTTATTTAAGTTTGATTTTATGTGATGTTGATTTTAGGCAAATGTAATGTTGATTTCATGTGTTCTAACATTTGATTATTTAGTTTATCACGTGATTAGCTAGTTTTAGGGTTTACACATTTGTTGGTGGATTTGATATTTTAGGAAAACTGTAAATTTTGGAAAAAATGAGGGACATGTGACAGATACTCGCTTTGGTATGAGTGAGTTGATTGTGGGATCGGTTGATATGTGGTTGGTGGTCTTACCTTTATGTAAAAAAGCCACCATTTGTAAGTTGATTTTGCGATCATCTTTTTCATCTTGTTTATGTTGAATGTTTTCATTACCTCTTTTTGGGAATGATTAATGATTGTATTATTTAGTTTATCACGTGATTGTATGTTTAGGTATCATGTGTTGTTTTGTGGTCATGGATGATTGAGAGAATTAGTAGTTACATCAGTTATTATAATTACTTATTAACATTAAGTAACTTTGTTGGAGTATAATTAAGTTTTAGGGTTTATGAATTGTTAGATATGTATGTTTAAGAATTTGTTTTATATTGTGAATAAATTGATTAGATGTCAAAAATGGAAAATAAGATTTGAGGTTTGAAATTCTAGGTGGTATTCATTTTGGTTGTCTTTACCTTAATAGAAATTGAGTCCCAGTGCGATCCATACAGTTTTTATGAATCTGATTGATTTAAACAAGTGTGTTATTCAGCATTCCTGTCTCTAATACATATTTTTAGATTGAAATATGAGTTCAGACATAGTTTGTTTAGTATTATATTACGGTGGCTAACTCAGTGTTAGTGATGATTTCTTCCCTACGTACACTAGTGGAAAAAATCATCCTATACAAGTTTCATGATAGGCTGATATTACAAGCATACAAAATCGAATCATGAGGTCACTGAAAGTTGATTCGACACGGTTTAGAATTAATCTCATTTGTAGATTTATTGGTGCCGCCATTTCTACCCATTAAATGACGATGAAGTATGTGAGTCAGCCATTAATGCAACAAGTATATAACCTGTAATTGTATACGTCAAAATTGAGTTGAAATCAATAGATGATAACGAAGTTCATAATTTCATTGGAGCTGAATTTCATCCAATTGAAGCTATCCACAACACTATACTATCACATGAACCATATCAGACCGACCTCAATGAAGGTTTTCATAGGTACGTACCTCAAAGTCATTATCTAATTAATATTTTTCATTTTAATCTTATACACTGCATTATAATGCACAACACTAATGAGATAGATGTTACTGCATCTCCTATTCATGTTCATCATATTACCTCGACTTCTGCTAGTATGAGTGAATATCATGGTGATCATGTAGCACCTTTACCAAGTGAAGATGAGTGCTACGAAACAATGCCTAGCGCAATGAGTTCTGACACAACTGATAGTGAAGGTGACATTGGAGAAGATCAATGTCCAAACTCTGGGAATGGTCATTTGCTAAGAGACTGCTTTAACAAAATAAACAGTGCTAAAAAACACATGTTCAGTAGCAATGATTACATTCAAGCTTGCCAGACATCACAAGAATGAGATGAACAACTGAACTTCGATGGCCTCTTAGTAGATTCTATTTTTCTAGAAGAGAATTTTATTCCAGTAGACTTAAATGAGGGGATGTGTTTCCATGACAAAAGGCACCTTGAATTTACTATTCAGGGTTAGTCCATAACAAATAATGTGGAATATGTAACATGTGACTCTAACAAGACAGGGTTCACTGTACTTTGCATACATAACAGTCATTCTAGTAGGCCATGCATGTGGCATCTACATGCTCGAGCAAGCAAGAGGCTTGGTGATGCCTGGAGGATATCTAGTATGACAGCCCCACACACATATTCTCATTCGATATTGAGCACCGGACACAGGCAGTGCACCTCACAGTTTATTAGCTACTACATCCAACTTATCATTAGATACCAGTTGGATTTGAAATCCAGGGAAATTATTGGTCATATGGAATCAAAATTTAACATTAGGGTGTCTTATATGAAAGCTTGGGATGCAAGTAGAAAGGCTATACAGACTATTTTTGACAGTTGTGAAGAGTCATACCATTCACTGGATCACTTCATGGCTATTGTATGTGCAGTTATACCTGCATAGTGTATCACATTCAGTCAAGTGAATCTGGCCATTTTCAGCGCATATTCTGGTCATTTGGGCTATCTATAGTCGGTTGGCAATTTTGCAGACCAGTCCTGAGTCTTGACGGTACATTTCTCTTGGGAAAGTATAGAGACACTCTTCTTACTACAGTTGGTATTGATGCAAATAATGGCTTGTATCCTCTAGCATTTGCAATAGTTGAAGCAGAGTGCAATGAGTTGGTTAGACAGACATTACAGGACTTGATTCTACTTATATACTCGACTAATTTATGCATTATCTCTGACCGACATTCAGGCTTAGTACATGGATGTCGCAAATTTTTTCCTTGGGCTAAACACCGCCACTACTTACACCATCTTAGAGAGAACTTCAAGAAGGCATGGAAAACTATGAGAATTTTTGATGCTGAGTTTGTGTGTCAGAAGATGTATGTGACAGGTAATATAAATGACATTCATACCTTCACATGTTACATTACATTACATATCGTGAATATCAAAATAGAGGTGCTGAGTGGTCGCTTGCAAGAGATGTGGTAAGTCCATTGAGTAATGATGGCGGATATCATTATGGCACAATGACCACTAACGCATCTGAGTGTTTCAACGGTGTGCTGAAGAGGGCACGTGGGTTGCCGATATAAGATCTAATTATATCAATTTATTACAATCTTGTATCAATTTTTACCAAATGCCTAGATACGACGATCATGCAATGATTGATATTTGCACCACGCGTCAAGGTCGAAGCCGCAAGAAGAGCATGAAGAGATGTCAGAGCCCAAAAGAATAAATTTAAATGAATTTCAAGTATTTTCTATGTCCACAATGTCATTTAAGGTTGAATTGCAAGAACAAGATAGTCATAGTTGTACATGCAGGCAGTCCCAGTTACTTCACATTTCATGTTTGCATGTCATTGCTGTGTTAGGGCAACGTCATTTGAGTCATTCACAGTACGTCTCTTGCTACTACAATCTGCAACTGTACCACAGTACATATGAAGCTCAATTTCAAGTCATCCCCGATTGCATTGATTGGCCATCATATTTGTCGAGTCATCATTTGATTGAACTAGCACCACCGAATATCAGAAGGCGAACTGGCAAGCCCAGGACACAAAGATATACCAACACAATGGATGAGAATGTGCAGCGAAGTAACAAAATATGTGGACTATGCAAAAATACTGGGCATAATAAAGCCACTTGTCCACAAAATTATCTACGTAGGACTTAGTGTGATTGCTATAGACTGTTATTTTATCCTATTTATGTTGGGCGACCCACATTGTAGGTACCCTTTCCAATAGAGTTGGATGGGCTGAGCATTGGTTGAAGGTGGAATGAGGGTTACTTGTGAGAGATGACACCTGCCTATGTTAGAGTGTACAGAGATGAGCTTGATGGGCTGCTATAGAGTCGTATGACTAAGATCCCATTTTATCCATATTTTTACCTCTAAATCCTATGTATGACATTTAATTTTTCTATTATATTGTAGGTGATATGGGAGCCATACAGATAGTAGGTACGCATGAGAGTGGCTGTCATTGGTTTGTTAGGTACTTTGACAGCTAGAAAAGAATTGAGTACCTCCTAGATCGGTGCTTAGAGCTTTAGTCACCTAGAGTGGACGTGCCTATAGATCCTTCATTTCAAAGTCAATGGTCACGCGAAGGTGATGTTGACCGGTTAATTATCACCGGTTTACATATCACGTGGGAGGCCGGACATGATTCAATTATTATCGGATGATGTTACACCTCGTTGACTTGTCACCGATACATGAGGTGGTAGGCCCCGGGCTTCCTTGTACATGTTGAGGGCTCACCATTCCTCCTACTATCCTCGAAGCTCGGAGAGAGACCGATGGTAAAACCAGTATGCTAATCGATATTTATACATTATGATCGAATTACATACTTACCTCTGCAGCGAGAACATATCTTGGACATACAAGATATTTTTCAGCCTTATTTTAAGAGAGATCAGGACACTAATTTTCAGCATTCAATCAATACTTATGAGGAGTTATGTAGGGAACTACGCAAGAATATGCACATATCAGATAACAGGTACAGGGATATAGATGAAGCCATCAGTTCATCTACAGCACATTCGTCTTCTCAGCCACATACTATAGGATTTGATGCAGGTCCATCATCTGTACCAAATGTCAGTCCATACAATTACCCATTTGGCACACCAGCTCCATACTCTTATTAGAAAGTCATGTTCAGTCCATTTCAGTCATGGGAGGCATCATACCCTCCTATATATCCTCACCCACCGGTCTATATGCCGCATATGCACAGAGTGTACTCTATCGTCCCCTTCCAACCAAGACCATCACAGGAGATACCTGATGTTACACCCCTCGATGATCCAGAGCAGACCACTAATTACGCTGAAGATGAAGCGCAGCATCGGTAACACCATTTGCGAGATCGTCCTCGGTGACCACCTACTCAGTATACTCCGATGAGTGATGCACTTCCACCACGCACCACCGTCGTTAGATGTCCTCAGTAGTCATCTTTAGTTGTAGATCTGATGATAGCTTGATGTACACTATTTTGTCAATATTTTATATTTCCTATGTACACTGTATATCAAGACACCGTTTATCTATGTTATATATTTCTATTATGAGTAATTTGCATTTTTGCCTACGAATATCAGATATATCTTGTATTGAATCCGTGATGAAATTTTAGAGAAGTAGATAAGAGCTATGAATTTATCATGCTGAGTAGATGTTTCAACTTGTAAACTTTGTAATGAGATTTCCACATCTATTATTTTTTGTTAATATATTTAACTATCAAATTTCATATGCTAAGTAAATCCATCTACTATTGCTATTTTGAATCCGCACATATCCACAAAAATTGCTATGCAACAGTACAAAATCGCATTTCTGTGTCAACATGAAAGTTGTGGGGAATTTTGTGTATATTCCAATGATATCAAGTTCACTAAATTCTGACAATGGACGACTCTGGTACGGCCAAAATACCATGACTGGTCACACTATTCAAAACTGCACCTTTGATTTTTTGCATATTAGCAAAATCTGCTATGCAAGGAGCCACAATTGCCTTTTTTGGGTCAACATGAAAGTCATGGGGAATTTTGTGCCAATTCCAAAAATACCAAGCTTGCTAAATTCTGATAATGGATGACTCCAAGATGGCAAAATCGCTGGGTTTTCAAAGATCGCACATTTTTCGCTTCATTAAAAAACTCATGTAAACCATAATCGCCATTTTTGTTCAACATAAAAGTCATGGAGAATTTTGTGCTGATTCCAATGATACCAAGCTCACTCAATTTTGATAAAGAACCCTGATTACATGACTGGTCCACATCTAGAGATACAGTATGACATTAAATTCCTATTTCACTAATTATGTTTTTAAACATGCTTATTTTAAAAATTTAGTCATTTTCTAAGAAAACTCTCGATTAAAATAGTCAATTATTATCTCCAAAGATTTCAAGGTTAAGACTATCAATGAATTGACTATTTTGGAAAAATCAAGTGAGATTATTCAATTGGAAGACCAGATCTTATGAGGTGCTTATTGAAGTGATGATACGACATTGAGGTATGATATACTATCTCGAAAGATAGAAATATCATCATACAATGGACCTAATCACCTAATAAGGACTCTTAAGGCATGATGGGTCTTCGTATGTACCAGGGATTTATGACCTACTTTACATGAAAAGTAAAGTGTTATTTATTTTATGCCGGTTCTTTAGTTCTCTATGGAGGCAAGCCTCCATAGTTAATTACATCCCAGGAATGGGATTTCTTAAGAAAACTCTAGATTAAAGTAGTCAATTATTATCTCCAAAGATTTCAAGGTTAAGACTATCATTGAATTGACTATTTTGGAAAATCAAGTGGGATTGTTCAACTGTTCAATAAGAATTTATTCTCGGTGATATAGTGATAGATTTATATTTTAAAATTAAATTTAAGATTTTTCTTTTAGAATTTATAATCAAATTATACATCTAAGTTTTGATTTAATGAGGACTTTTTTATTATGATATTTATACTTGCACTTCTAATTAATTTCATGATACTATTTAACAATCTTAAGATATGATTGTATATCACATGACAATTTGTCTTATGATTGTCTAATATCTTTTATGAGATATTAAATGAATTTAATTATAATTTTCTAAAAAATAATTTTATAAGTTCTAGCAAATGGAAATTTATTCAGGGTGATATAGTAATAAATTAATAGTTGAGCATTAAATGTGAGATTTTTTTATCATTTATAATCAAATTATACATATAAGTTTTGATTTAATGAGCACTTTTTTATTATGATATCTAAATTTTTATTTATAATTTAATTAGTATTATATTTGTACCGACAATAACTAGCACTTTTAATTAGTATCATGATATTATTTAACAATCTTAAGATATTACGGTGTTTATTTTCTGATGCGCCAGGTGGACACCACGCATATCTTATGGGGTACTTATTGAAGTGATCAGGTATGACATTGAGGTATGATGTACTATTGCAAAGATAGAAATATCACCCTACCATGGACTTAATCACCTAATAAGGACTCATAAGGTATGATGGGACTTCATATGTAGCATAGATTCTTCCCCTACTTTACATGAAAAGTAAAGTAGAGTTTATTTTATGCGGGGTTCTATAGTTCCTTATAGAGGCAAGCCTCCATAGTTAATTAAATCCTAGAAAATGAGATTTTCTAAGAAATCTATCGATTAAAATAATCAATTATTGTCTCCAAAAATTTTAAGGTTAAGACCATCAATGAATTGACTATTTTAGAAAATCAAGTGAGATTGTTCAATTGGAAGACCAGATCTTATGGGACACTTATTGAAGTGATCATGCGATAATGATGTATGATGTACTATCTCAAAAGATAGAAATATCACCCTATAATAGACCTAATCACCTAATAAGGACTTCTAAGGCATGATGGGTCTTCGTATGTACTAGAGATTTTTGCCCTACTTTACATGAAAAGTAAAGTATAATTTATTTTATGCTGAGTTTTTTAGTTCTCTATAGAGGTAAGCCTTCATAGTTAATTACATCCTAGAAAATAGATTTCCTAAGAAAACTCTAAATTAAAGTAATCATTTATTATCTTCAAAGATTTCAAGGTTAAGACTATCAATGAATTTACTATTTTGAAAAATCAAGTGGGATTGTTCAATTTTTCAATAGGAATTTATTCTCAGTGATATAGTGATAAAGTTATATTTGAAAATTAAATGTGAGATTTTTTTTAGCATTTATAATCAAATTAAACATATAAGTTTTGATTCAATGTGCACTTTTTTATTATGATATTTATACTAGCACTTCAAACTAATTTCATGATGCTATTTAACAATCTTAAGATTTGATTGTATATCACATGGAAATTTGTCTTATGATTGTCTAATTTCTTTTTTGAGATATTAAATGAATTTAATTATAATTTTTTTAAAAATAATTTAGCAAATGAAAATTTTTCAGAGTGATATAGTAATAAATTTATAGTTGAGCATTAAATGTGAGATTTTTTTATCATTTATAATCAAATTATACATATAAGTTTTGATTTAATGAGCACTTTTTTTATTATGATATCAAAATTTTTATTTATAATTAAATTAGTATTATATTTGTACCGACAATAACTTGCACTTTTAATTATTATCATGGTATTATTTAACAATCTTAAGATATTGTGATGTTTATTTTCGGATGCGCTAGGTGGACACAATGCAGATCTTATGGAAAACTTATTGAAGTGATCAGGTATGATATTGAGGTATAATGTACTATTTTGAAAGGTAAAAACATCACTTTATAATAGACCTAATCACCTAATAAGGACTCATAAGGCATGATGGGTCTTCGTATGTCTAGAGATTCTTCCCCTACTTTATATGAAAAGTAAAGTAAGGTTTATTTAATGCTGGGTTCTTTAGTTCCTTATGAAGGTAAGCCTCCATAGTTAATCACATCCTAGGAAATGAGATTTTCTAAGAAAATACTCGATTAAAGTAGTCAATTATTATCTACAAAGATTTCAAAGTTAAGATTATCAATGAATTGACTATTTGGAAAATTGAGTGGGATTGCTCAATTAAAAAAAAATCTTATCGGGTGCTTATTGAAGTGATCGGGTTCGACATTGAGGTATGATGTACTATCTTGAAAGATAGAAACATCACCCTATAATGGATCTAATCACCTAATAATAACTCCTAAGGCATGATGGGTCTTCGTATGTTTCATAAATTTTTGCCCTACTTTAGATGAAAAGTAAAGTAGGGTTTATTTTATATCAGGTTCTTTAGTTTTCTATGGAGGCAAGCCTTCATAGTTAATTACATCCTAAGAAAACTCTAGAATAAAGTAGTCAATTATTGTCTTCAAAGATTTCAAGGCTAAGATTATCAATGAATTGACTATTTTGGAAAATCAAGTGGGATTGTTCAATTGTTCAATAGGAATTTATTATCGGTGATATAGTGATAGATTTATATTTGAAAATAAATGTGAGATTTTTTTTAGCATTTATAATCAAATTATACATATAAGTTTTAATCCAATGAGCACTTTTTTATTATGATATTTATACTTGCACTTTTAACTAATTTCATGATACGTTTTAACAATCTTAAGATATGATTGTATATCACACGACAATTTATCTTATGATTGTCTAATATCTTTTTTTGAGATATTAAATTAATTTAATTATAATTTTTAAAAATAATTTTATGAGTTTTAGCGAATGAAAATTTATTCAGGGTGGCATAATAATAAATTTATAGTTGAGCTTTAAATGTGATATTTTTTTTTATCATTTATAATCAAATTATACATATAAGTTCTGATTTAATGAGCACTTTTTTGCTATGATATCTAAAATTTTATTTATAATTAAATTAGTCTTATATTTGTACTGATAATAACTTGCACATTTAATGAACATCATGATATTATTTAACAATCTTAAGAGATTATGGTGTTTATTTTGGGATGCACCAGGTGGATACCACGCAGATCTTATAGGATACTTATTAAAGTGAGCGGGCACATATTGAGGTTGATGTACTATTTTGAAAGGTAGAAACATCACCCTACAATGGACCTAATTACGTAATAAGGACTCCTAAGGCATGATGGGCCTTTGTATGTACTAGAGATGATTTCCATACTTTACATGAAAAGTAAAGTAGGGTTTATTTTATGCCGGGTTCTTTAGTTCCCTATGGAGGCAAGCTTTCATAGTTAATTAAATTCTAGAAATGAGATTTCTTAAGAAAACTCTCGATTAAAGTAGTCAATTATTGTCTACAAAGATTTCAAGGTTAAGACTATCAATGAATTGACTATTTTGGAAAATTAAGTGGGATTGTTCAATTGGAAGACCATATCTTATGTGATACTTATTTAAGTGATCGAGTATGACATTGAAGTATGATTTACTATCTTGAAAGATAAAAATATCATCATACAATGGACCTAATCACCTAATAAGAACTCCTAAGACATGATGGGTCTTCGTATTTACCAGAGATTTTTCCCCTACATGAAAAGTAAAGTAGGGTTTATGCTTATTTTATGTAGGGTTCTTTAGTTCCCTATGTAGGTAAGCCTCCATAGTTAATTATATCCTAGCAAAAGGGATTTCCTAAGAAAACTCTCTATTAAAATAGTCAATTATTGTCTCCAAAGATTTCAAGGTAAAACTATAAATGAATTGACTATTTTGGAAAATCAAGTGGGATTGTTCAATAGGAGTTTATTCTCGGTGATATAGTGATAGATTTATATTTGAAAATTAAATGTGAACTTTTTTTTAGCATTTATAATCAAATTATACATATAAGTTTTGACTCAATGAGCACTTTTTTATTATGATATTTATACTTGCACTTCTAACTAATTTCATGATACTATTTAACAATCTTAAGATATAATTGTATATCACATGGCAATTTGTCTTATGATTGTCTAATATCTTTTTTGAGATATTAAATGAATTTAATTATAATTAAAATTTTTTTTAATGTGTTTTAACAAATGAAAATTTATTCACGGTGATATAGTAATAAATTTATAGTTGAGCATTAAATGTAAGATTTTTTTTATCATTTATAATCAAATTATACATACAAGTTGTGATTTAATGAGCACTTTTTTATTATGATATCTAAATTTTTATTTATAATTAAATTAGTATTATATTTGTACCAACAATAACTTTCACTTTTAATTAGTATCATGATATTATTTAGCAATCTTAAGATATTATGGTGTTTATTTTCGGATGCGCTAGGTGAACACCACGCAGATCATATGGAGTACTTAATTGAAGTGATCGGGTATGACATTGAGGTATGATGTACTATTTTGAAAGATAAAAATATCATGCTACAATGGACCTAATCACCTAATAATGACTCCTATGGTATGATGAGTCTTCGTTTGTACTAGAGATTCTTCCCTTACTTTACATGAAAAGTAAAGTAGGGTTTATTTTATGCGTGGTTCTTTAGTTCCCTATAGAGGTAAGCCTTTATAGTTAATTACATCATAGGAAATGAGATTTTCTAAGAAAAATCTCGAATAAAGTAGTCAATTATTATCTATAGATTTCAAGGTTAAGACTATCAATGAATTGACTATTTTGGAAAATCAAGTGGGATTGTTCAATTTGAAGACCAGATCTTATGGGGTACTTATTGAAGTGATCGGGTATGACATTGAGGTATGATGTACTATCATAAAAGATAGAAACATCACCCTACAATGAACCTAATCTCCTAATAAGGACTCCTAAAGTATGATGGGTCTTCGTATGTTCCATAAATTTTTGCCCTACTTTACATGAAAAGTAAAGTAGGGTTTATTTTAAGTCGGGTTCTTTAGTTCCCTATGGAGGTAAACTTTCATAGTTAATTACATCATAAGAAATGAAATTTCCTAAGAAAACTCTATATTAAAGTAGTCAATTATTATCTCCAAAGATTTCAAGGTTAAGACTATTAATGAATTGAATATTTTAGAAAATCAAGTGAGATTGTTCAATTATTCAATACTAATTTATTTTTGGTGATGTAGTGATAGATTTATATTTGAAAATTAAATGTGAGATTTTTTTAGCATTTATAATCAAATTATACATATAAGTTTAGATTCAATGAACACTTTTTATTATGATATTTATACTTGCAGTTCTAATTAATTTCATTATTCTATTTAATAATCTTAAGATATGATTGTATATCACATGATAATTTGTCTTATGATTGTCTAATATCTTTTTTGAGATATTAAATAAATTTAATTATAATTTTTTAAAAAATAATTTTATGAGTTTTAGCGAATGGAAATTTATCGGTGATATAGTAATAAATTTATAGTTGAGCATTAAATGAGGGATTTTTTTATCATTTATAATTAAATTATACATATAAGTTCTGATTTAATGAGCACTTTTTTAATATGATATCTATTTTTTATAATTAAATTAGTATTATATTTGTACCGATAATAACTTGCACATTTAATTAGTATCATGATATTATTTAACAATCTTAAGATATTGTGGTGTTTATTTTGGGATACGCCATGTGGACATCACGCAGATCTTATGGGGTACTTATTGAAGTGATCGAGTATGATATTTATGTATGATGTACTATTTCAAAAGATAGAAACATCACCCTACAATGAACATAATCACCTAATAAAGACTCTTAAGGCATGATGGGTCTTCGTATATAAAATAGAATCTTTCTCTACTTTACATGAAAAGTAAAGTAGGGTTTATTTTATGCTAGGTTTTTTAGTTCCTATGGAGGTAATCCTCCATAGTTAATTAAATTTTAGGAAATGAGATTTCCTAAGAAAACTCTTGATTCAAGTAGTCAATTATTGTCTACAAAGATTTCAAGGTTAAGACTATCAATGAATTGACTATTTTGAAAAATCAAGTGGGATTGTTCAATTGCAAGACCAGATCTTATGGGGTACTTATTGAGGTGATCAAGTATGACATTGATGTATGATGTACTATCTCAAAAGATAGAAATATCACCCTACAATGGTTCTAATCACCCAATAAAACTCTTAAGGCATGATGGGTCTTCATATATACCAGAGATGTTTGCCCTACTTTACATGAAAAGTAAAGTAGAGTTTATTTTATGCCGGGTTCTTTAGTTCTCTATGGAGGCAAGCCTCTATAGTTAATTACATCCTAGAAAATGAATTTCCTAAGAAAACTCTAGATTGAAGTTGTCAATTATCATCTCCAAAGATTTGAAGGTTAAGACTATCAATGAATTGACTATTTTGAAAATCTAATGGGATTGTTCAATTATTCAATATGAATTTATTCTCAATGATATAGTGCTAGATTTATATTTGAAAATTAAATGTGAGATTTTTTTAGCATTTATAATAGAATTATACATATAACTTTTAATTCAACGATCTCTTTTATTATGATATTTATACTTGCACTTCTAACAAATTTCTTGATACTATTTAACAATCTTAAGATATGATTGTATATCACATGGTAATTTGTCTTATGATTATCTAATATCTTTTTGAGTTATTAAATGAATTTAATTATAATTTTTTCTAAAAATAATTATATGAGTTTTAGCGAATGAAAATTTATTCAGAGTGATATAGTAATAAATTTATAGTTGAGCATTAAATGTGAGATTTTTTTATCAATTATAATCAAATTATACATATATGTTTTGATTTAATGAGTACTTTTTATTTATGATATCTAAATTTCTATTTATAATTAAATTAATACTATATTTATATCGATAATAACTTGCACTTTTAATTAATATCATGATATTATTTAACAATCTTAATATATTATGGTGTTTATATTTGGATGTGGTGAACACCATGCAGATCTTATGAGGTACTTATTGAAGTGATTGTGTATGATATTGAGATATGATGTACTATCTCAAAAGATAGAACCATCACCCTGCAATGGACTTAATCACCTAATAAGGACTCCTAAGGCATGATGGGTCTTCATATATACTAGAGATTCTTTCCATACTTTACATGAAAAGTAAAGTAGGGTTTGTTTTATGCCGGGTTCTTTAGTTCCCTATGGAGATAAACCTCCATAGTTAATTACATCATAGAAATGAGATTTCTTAAGAAAACTCTTGATTAAAGTCAACGATTATTATTTTCAAAGATTTCAAGGTTAAGACTATCAATGAATTGACTATTTTGGAAAATCATGTGGGATTGTTCAATTTGAAGACTTATTTTGGAATCCAAAGGAAAAGTAAGTAGGAAATGCTCATTATACTAGGAGGCCTGGTGAGTATTCCAACCTATCTATGGTGATGCTTTATATTTTTAAAAGTGAGAGGATTTATTTATTTGAGTTGAAATTTTATTATATGGGTAAGGTTTATAATCCATTAACACAAGATTATGGAGATGCTAAGGTGAGGATTTATACTCATAGCCCAAGGAAAATAAGTAACCTCAGATCCTAAATCTAGGGAGCTTTAGCACAAGATAAAAGCACAACCATAATTTAAGCTAAAAAGGGACATAATGGTTTACTTCCACAAAAGAGAGTAAACCCGTCTGATTCTTCTAGACTTACAACCGCATGTAGTGGCCACCAACTAATACCTCATAAGATTTAAAATCATGTAGGCCGGTCTTATAATTGTAAGATGGTTTAACTTGTTATTTAATTTAGAAAGAGACTAGAGTCCTAAACTCACTCCTTAAGAGACTAGATCATGACTGACTTGTGCATATGACTTAGTTTAAAAAAATAGCATTTATAATTTTTAAATTATTTTGACACACTATTTTAGACAAAAACATTGAAATTTCTTATACCTAAATGCATGATGAAATTTGGTCATTGGCCAAATCAAAAGAGAAAGAGAGTGAAGATCCATCATAAGGGGCTACTCTCATAGGTCAAGCAATCCCTAAAGTGCTGAAATGGAGGCCCTCATTTTTGCAAGAGTGGTATAATAATACATGCATGATGAAAGACATACAACATATAGTTAAGGGGTTGCTAAATCTTTTAGTTATTTTAATTACCACTTGAGCTTTAGAATGAGGTTATGAGTTATTCTAAATTTTAGTTATGAGTTGTTAATTAGGTAGAAAGATTCTTTTTTTCTTAAGAGCCAATCACATCCAGGCTACACATTCAAACAACAATCATAAGAAACTATGAAAAAGAAGTAATCCTAGTGTGCAAGCTAAACACAACATCAATCATTTTATAAACTATCATGAAAGAATAAAAGGCCGATGTGATCGGGTACCATCGTACACCCCTAATAAGAGAGAAAATTGGTAGCTGAGCTCTACCCAAATACAACCCAAAATTACAAAATAAAAATTACAATTGAAATTGAACACATGTTATGTAGGTCTTCACTCTTCATTTCTTATTTCTTCTTTCTTCTTTCTTCTTTTGTTTGATTTGCTTCAAGGCATCACAAGGCACCCAAGACTAAGCCTTCTAGCTACTACTCATTCTAATCCCCATAGCACTAATCCTAATTCCTATTATAAAATTACATGTTTATGGAAAAGTAAAATCTAACTATACCTGCAAAAGCTAAACATACATATAATCCCAAGCAATTATTTTTCATAATTTGGACTTAGCATGCTATACATGGGTAACTAAGCTCACCTGTCCTAAAATGAATTATTCTTAGGGGTGTAAGCAATCTACAAACAAAATATTTTATATTTATTTTTAGGAGGCCCTTTTGAGCACAATCTCCTGCAGAAAATAATATCAAGCTATCAATGGCCTAACATCCAATCTATGATCCACATTCCAAACATCCAGTCTAAAATATTTTATCATAAAATAAAATACATCATCATACATACACCATCCTAACCTAAAGCTAGAAGTGGTGACTTAGCATTCTAATGTGAGTGATTAGGCTCATGTGGTATGTCTTAACTAGGTTTTGGAGTTATAATTTTCTAAGTTTGAAATTATTTAAGTTAATATGATGGTTGGTTTCACTTCAAGTTATTTAGATGATTTGTAAGCTTTAATTTATGTTTTGTTTTATTTCATTTGGTTTACACCTAGTATCTAAGTGTTATAAAGAGAGGAAAGAGGCTTAACCTCTTTCATCCCTTCCTTAAGTTGTTTTGAAAAGGCATATTTTTATGATTTAGTTTCTTTTAGTTAATGATTTATTAAATAATTTATTAGTCCTAAGTTTAGGTTAACCTTAAAAAATCTTATTCAACGTGAAATGCATCTTAAGATTAATGTGATTGAATTATCATCACATAGAATATGTTGGAACATTCCTTTTCATCACCCATAACATGCATATGATTTAAGACCTAATATACCTACACATGCAATACATTTTGGCACACTTAAATGATCATGGGTGCATATGTTTTTAATAGAAAAGAGGATTTTCATTCACTAGTTAAGTACACAGACACGTGTATAAAAGATGTAAGCAAGTGTGTTAAGCCGTTCAGGGAAGTGAGATAATCAAATGAGCTTAATGGGGCTGCTTAAATCCTCATATTCTTGGGATGTTCAAACTACATACTTGCTATATTAAATACATATGAATGTATATACAACTACAAGAATGAAAACCATATAAAAGATTATATTTTTGGTTGATTAAATTATTTATACATGTAAATTAAAGCTCTATCCAAATTCTAATAGGAATGAAATTAAATAAGTACATGCAATAGTTAAACTAGGAAAGTGAGGTAATCAAATGACCTCCTTGGGACTACTTAAAGCCTTGTATTCCCTAGGTGTCCAGACTATATACTTATTATCATTCAAACACATGTAAATTCATATATGAACATAAGAAAGAAGGTACTACCTTTACATGTAATACATTTTTGGTATGCTTAAATGATTATGGATGCATGTGTTTTTAGTAGAAAATGAGATTCTCATTCTTTAATCAAATATACATATACATGTATAAAAGATGTAAGCAAGTATGTGCCGTTGTTAAACTAAGGAAGTGAGGTAATCAAATGACATCCTTGGGGCTACTTAAAGCCTCGTATTCATGGGATGTTCAGACTATATAATCACTATCTTAAATACATATGAATGTACACATGATTAAAAAAATCAAAATCATGCAAAAAATTGTATTTTATTTGCTTGAATTATTTATGCATTGAATTAAAGCTCTATCCAAATTCTAATACAAATATACATGGGAATGAAATCAAACAAGTACATGTCATTGTTAAACCAGGGAAGTGAGGTAATCAAATGACCTCTTTGAGGCTACTTAAAGCCTCATATTCTCGGGATGTCTAGACTATATACTTATTATCATTCAAACTCATGTAAATTCATAGATGAATGTACGAAAGAAAGCCAAATGTAAAATACTTAAGCTATGAACACATGCAAATCCTATGTATATATTAATAGCTAATATCACTCCATATTTCATTATAAATTTATAACTTTTGGAAAGTAATTTTGAATTTATTGGTGATAATAACCACACATATAATAAAATTTAAGCTAACACATGCAATTTTGCATAAGTAAATTCATTTGATTATTTGATTTTGAAAGTATGAATGCATAAGATCATATGACATATAACATTTAGAGTGATTGAAAAGGAATTGCCAAATATTTCCACATAATTCATCCAACTACATTAATTCCTAAGGATAATCACATTAAATAAGATTACTTAAAGAAAACCAAAGCTTCTTATTAATTTTGATTTTGAATTTTGATTGAACTTAAAAAAGAGAGATCACTTGCTATTTTTCATCCCATTGTTGACCTCACTTTAGGAGTGAGCTCTCAACTTCCATATCATAGACCTAGGACTCTCATATATACTAAGAGCTCCTTAGTCTTAAGACACTTCTAGTGATTAGGTGAACACTAAACCTAATCTTAGAGACTTAGAAGAGTTAGCCATAGAGATAGGTTGTGCCTTAGGAATTTAGAAGGACTTGCCTACCCTATTGCCCAAACCAATCCTTACTTCCTTCTTTCAAACCAAACCTCAAATCCATATTCAAATTCAAATTCCAAATCCAAATTCTAAAACCAATTCCAAATTCAATGATTAAAACACATAATCAAAATCAAAGTCCAAATCCCATCCTAAGCCCTTTGATTTTATCTTATGGACTTAGCCTTAACCAAATTCAAATCAACCCCAATCCAATTGATTTTCTCAATTATCAAATTCAATGTCAATTCAAATTCTAAGTCATAAACCAATTCCAAATTCAATGACCCATGATTAAGTCCAAATTCCAAAATCTCTTCCTAAGCCATATGAACCACCTTCATATGCTTAGTCAAAACTCCTTCAAACCAACTCAAACTTGATTGATTTCTTTATAAATCAATCAATCATTCATTTATTTTCACAAATATAAATAAAATCTAAGTTTAAATCCTTCAAACCAAATCAAAATAAATCAAACCAAATAAAATTTTCAGTTTTAGCCCTTTTAGCCAAATTCTTGAACTTGGCTAAATGGTACCCAAACTAATTCAAAACTCATGGATTCCTTCATGATTCAATCATTCCTACAATCATTGACCCAAATATAAACATAAACCACCATTATCAAATAAAATCCAAGCTAACTCAAATCAACCAGAGACAAACCCAAGTTAACTCTCTTGGTTTGAAATTATCATATGCAAAATCCATTTGGCTCCAAACCATTTGTAATTGGATTTATATTTCAATCCTAGCCTCATGTGTGAGTTCACTTAAACTTGAATCAAGCCACGATCAAGCTAATTAACCCATTAAAGTCCACTTGACCCAAAGTGACCTAAAATACCCTTTTGAACCAAGTTCTAATCCAACCCAAATTGGATTGAACTAAGCCCATCCAAACCTCACGACATAACCAACAATCACCTTAGGGTGACCAATTGCCTTAAATTGGGTCAAACTAAGTCAAACCTATCATTTGACCAACTAACATTTAGCCCAAATGAAATCCAAACTAGCCAAAATCCACTATATCCCAAATTGATTGAAACCTTTGATTCAAACCCATTCATAACCAATGATTGAACATGATCAAACCTCACTTGAGCCAAACCAAGCCTAATTGGCCATTTGACCCAAGTTGACCCAAATTGACCTAAAAAGCCAAAATGTGCAAATCATGATGTAATTCAATTTGATTACAACTAATGGTTCAAGATCATCCCAAATTGATTATTGAACTTGAACAAAATCATAATTGAGCTTGACAATTGTCAACTTGACTAACTAGCCCAATTTGACCTAAATTGTCAAATTTTCCAAAATCCAAATTAATTTAAAGTTGAACCAAACCAAAGCCTACAATCATTTTCAATTAGCCAATTGGACTTGACTCAACACCTAACATAACCCAATTTGGTCAAATTGGTCAAATTGGTCAACTTGACCCATTTAACCTATATGAACCCAAATGGGCCATAACCAAAGCCAAAGAAAATTAAACCAAACCAATGAAACCAATACACTCCAATTGGTCATGAGAACTTGACCCAACCCTTGGTTTGACCCAATTTGACCAATTGGTCAACTTGACCCAACCTAACCCAGTTGACCTAAATAGGTTAAATTAATCCAAATCAAACCAAACAAACTCCAAACCACTTGAAATTTAGGCTAACCCACTTTTGACCCATTCCAAATCTGTCCAAATCAAATCCATAGATAAATTATCATTTTGCTTTTAGATTTAGGGCATCCCATGAGATAAGACACATGCACATTGAGTCATTTTCTTTCTATGCCACTTGACACCCAACCATAGGCCCACATAAGGACCTTGGACCATGGCTGACCAGACCCAAAGGTGGTTTGGTCAGCCATGATCCATGGGGAGGTGAATTCACCTCCCCATTCCTATTGGAACACTTGGAAAGCCATAGGACACCCACTACTCCCTTGGCAGCCACTCTCACACCATCCTCCACTCAAAGGAAGCCAACTAACATGATTCCCTGCCTAAACTGAGCTCCCCATGGTGACCCCTTGATCAAAAATTCCAAAGTAGCCATGGCCATTGATCCAAGGAATGAGGGGGTATAGCCCCCTCATTCTCACTCAAACTCACACACTCACCTTCGATTCAATCCTAGAAGCTAAGGAGAAGAATCCCAGAGCCATTCCCAAGCATTCCCAAGCTTCCCCAAATCGCCATTTTTGATTTTATGTGAAACTGAAATAAGGGAGGTCACCCACATTTCCCATTTGCTCAAATCTCCACTAAAGTACAATTAACTTTGTACACACCTTCCTTAGAGTGAAATGAGCAAGAACGAATCCTTTCCTAAGCATCCTGATGGCTGGAGGGTAGAGTTCGACCAAGCACGAGAACTTACGCCTAGTGGATTGGTCTTCCAAGTAAACTACACCAAATCAAGCTCGTGTGGCTCAATAGAGCTTTGTTTCTACCAAATAAAGCTTCCTCAGTCATTGGAACTACCAGTCATATGCTTCAATGAGGTATGCCATTGAAATCGATCCTTGAATGAAAATAGCTTGGTCTTTTGTGAAAGAAATTTTCATGTCATGCATTTTCCCCTATTGGATTTGATTTTCGTGCTTGCCCGAAGGTGTGGGATCATTTTCATCTCCATCCGAACTCAGGTGAGCTCAGATTGAGCACCATTGATGGATGGTAGCCATCCTTCATCGCTTGGGAGGAGATAGATCATGGACCATTTATCCCGCATGAACGGGATGAACGGTCCTGATATAATCATGCTTAGAACCCCTGATTAATCCCTCAAAATTGTGGGTTTGATCATGACCGTCTGATCTTAGATCATACGGTCCATAGAGATAATGACGTCGCCATCCAGTCAAGACAATGTGACAACTTAAATAGCAAATCTATGTGTGGAAAGCGCACATCGCCATGTGGTACGACAGAATTAAGGCTTTAATTAGGGCTAATTAATCTATTTTTAATTATGAAACTTCCTAAATTCATAACTAAATGTAAAAAAATCCAAAAAAAATACAAACTTAGGCTTATTTTAAAGATATTTCAGTGTAAAATTCAAGAAAATTATTATCAATTGATTTTGAATAGTGAATTTGGCTTAATTAAAATTTAATTGGAAATATAATTAGCCTAATTACACTCTAATTAATCATCCAATTGATCTCAAACTTTCTATCTATGTTTAGGGGGATGACCACTACCTTACCTTTTTTTAGGATTTTATTGGTTGCTTAATTATGGAAATCAATGGATTAAGTCTTAATCACTTTCCTAATATAATTAATGATAATTAAGAAAATGAATAGTAAATTTATAAATCAATTAAGCTTGTTAACCGTTAATGATGATGAAGTCTAGAAATGGATTGGGAATCCCTCTTCAAATCTTTTCCTTAAATCTTCTCTAATCCCTTAAGAAATAATTAATTAACACCTTAATTAATTAATTAATAAGATTAATTAAAACTCCAATTTATAACTTGAACCTTAACTAACTAATTGAGAAGATTTAGGGATTGAGACTTGGACTCCTTTCTTTGCCTCTTTCTCTAAGCCCATCTCATTTTGATTGGGTAAGATTAATTAAGAATTAATTAACTAATTGATGAACTTAATTAATCCAATTGAACTTAATTTCTCTTTTTAATCTTGGGTAGCTCTTTGGGTGCTCAATAACCTAAAATAAAAGATGATGAAATTATGGTTAGCTTACATGTGTGAGAAAATTATATGAGTAGTTAAGTGAGATCCTTAAGATTAATTAATTATTAATCATGAGCCAATTGCAATAGGCCCATTTCATTTCTTAGGAGCATTGCAAATTTACTTTCCATGTGGTTGCATATCATATTGGCTCATTATTAATTAGTTAATTAATTTAAGGTGATGGTAAGGATTAGTTAATCCACTTAATTCATACCCTAACCTAGTTAAACTATAAAATCAACTTAATTACTTCTTTATTGAAATAAGATTAACTCACATATGGGGAATGGGATTAGGACCAACAAACCTCTTTCACATTTACTTACTCAAATCAAACATAAAGATGAAATTGCCTTAAAGAGCTTTGGTTTGTTTTAAGTAGCCTTATTTAGTATGATTATCCTTAAGAATTAATTGGAATGAATGAAATCACGTGCTTATGTTCATTTACTTCTTTCCCTATCATGATAAATATTACTTGCCATGTGAAATCATGTATTCATTTATTTTAAAATTAATTTAATAAAATGATTTCCTTTATATCTAATTGCATGTGTTGATTTAAATCAAATATGTGTGGCTATTATCACTACTAAATCAAAAATTATTTTCAAAAAGTGTATGAATCAATTATAATATATGGAGTGATGTAAATTATAAATATCAATAAGTTTGCATGTGTTGATAATATAGAATATGCAATATGAAGTTCTCTTTCCTTATCTTGCATGGATTCACATAGGATTCACAAATGTATAGTTCATTTGAAAAACATAATATTTGCCTAAATTTATTCCTATGCAACTCCATGTTAAGACTTAGAAAGAATTTCATATTACATATATAAATCATGTAATCAAATCAATACGATTATTTGTATGACTTCTTGTTCTTATGCTTTCTTTTTGCACATTCACTTGTATTTGAGAAAAGTGGTATATTAACATCTTGGGGTCAGGGTGCTAAGTAGGTCTTGTCTTATGCCCGTGTAGAAAATAATGGCACCGTACTCACTTAAAACTCTTATACATATGCATGTGTGATATGACCAATGAATAGGAAATATAAATCAAATGAATCAAATACAATTTTTACATGGGCTTTCCTATCCTTATAGTTGCTTATACATTTACACGTATCTAAGAAAAGTAGTATATTAGTCTGGACATCTCGGGGCTGCAAGGCTTTAAGTATCTCTAAGTAGGTCTTGTACCTTACGCCCCTGGTATAGAAAATAATGGTGCCGTCCTCACTTAAAATTTTTATACATGTGAATGTGTATCTAGCTAACGGATGAAAAATCCTCTTTTCTATTAAAAAGACATGCATTCATAATTCAATCAAATGAAATATTTAAATTTTGAATACACTTCTTTACATTTATCATTCAAGTATGCTAGAAATCTAAATTGCATGTATAGATATGCTTAGGGTTTGTTCATATGCATGATATACATGAGGAAAAGAAATGAATGAATATGTGTATGTGATAGTAATTCATCCTAATTAATCTTAAGATGTCTTTCGTATTGAATAAGTTTGCTTAAAATAAGTCTAAACTTAGGACTAATTAAAACATATAATAAGTCATCCACTAAAGGAAATTGGTTAATTAATTTACTTTAGAAGTGACTTAAAGTAGGGATGAAAGAGAGATTCCCTCTCTTTCTTCTCTTTATAACACTTAGTTATTAAGTGTGAGCCAAACAAAATAAAAAAACAAAGAGAAATCAACCCTTTATAAATTAAATCCCTCACACTTAGCAAATTATAACTCTAAAGCCTAGTTAGGACATGCCACACAAGCTTTAATTTACACACATTAGGCTAAGTCATAATTTCTAGCTTTATGTTAAGGTGGTGTATGGTTTGATGTATGCTTTTTTGTGATATATTATTGTAGATAGGATGTTAGAGTGTATGTGCATAGTCTAGATGTTAGGCTGCTATTAGCCTAATCATGCTATCTACAGGAGTTGTGGTTAAGGGGCCCTTAAATAAAAATATAAATGCTTTTTCCTGTGCAGGTTGCTTAGACCCTAAGCATAACCCAAGTTAGGATAGGCGGGCTTGGTTACCCATGTGTGGAGTGCTAAGTCCAAATTATTCATATAACTGCTTGGATTGTATGGTGTGTTTAGTTAACATTTATTTTGCATGCATAACTAGATTTACTTTCTTTCTTTTAATGTAATTTTGCATTAAGATTAGGATGAAGGTTATGGGGGATTAGGATGAGCATTGGTCATAAGACCAAGTCTTATGTACCATGTAATGCCTTTAGAGTAAGCAACATCCAAATCAACCGAAAAAGAAGAAAGAAGTGGAGCAAATCAAATGAAGAAATGAAGGAAGAATGAAGACCCCCCATAACATTCATCATTTATAATTGTAATTATTTTCTTGTAATTTGGGTTGTTGTTAACCTCACTTTTGGAGTGAGCTCTCAACTTCTACATCTTAGACAAAGGACCCCTCTAAACACTAAGAGTTTCTTATTCTTAAGACACTTCTAGTGATTAGGTGAACATTTAACTTAACCCCAGAGACTTAGATGAGTTAGTCATAGGAATGGGTTATTCCTTAGGGGTACTAGGAGGACTTGCCTACCCTATAGTTTGAACCTAATCCTTGCCTCCCTCCTTCAAACCAATCCAAATCAAATCTTAAATCAATTCCAACTCAATTGATGTTCTCTAATCAAATATTAATTCCAACTCTATTGATTTTCTCAAATCTCAAATCAATTCTAACTCAATTGATTTTCTCAAATCATAAATCAATTCAAACTTCAAATTCAAATCCAAATTCAAATCCAAATTCCAAAATCCAAATCATTAATCAATTCCAAATAAAATGATTGAATTCAAATCCCAAAATCTTTCCTAAGACCTTTGATTTCATCTTATGGACTTAGCTCAAACCAAATCCAAATCACTCCAAGCTCAAAATATCTTCTCATAACCCAATTATATTCTCATTTATATTCACAAATATAAATGAAATATAAATTCAAATAATCAAAATCAATTAAAAACTCAAATCCAAATCCAACTTAAATCAAATTTACACCATTTCAAGTCAAATCCTTGAACTTAGCCAAATCATTCTCAAATCAATCCAAACCCTTGGATTTTCTCTTCAAACAATCACTCCTTCAATCACATGCCCAAATATAAATATAAACTACAATCACCAAACCAAAATCAAACTAACCCAAGTCAAACCCATGTTCATCTTTTTGACTTGAAATTGTCAAATGAATCAAAACCCATTTGACTCTGAAGCACATGCAATTGGATTTATATTTCCATCATAAGTCCATATGCGAGTTCAACCAAACTTAAATCAAGCCTTGAACAAACCAATTAACCCATTTAGGCTCACTTGACCCAAAGTAACCTAAAGGATCTTTTTGAGCCAAATTCTAATCCAACCTAAATTGGATTGAACTAATCCCATCTAAGCCTCACATTATGAGCAACAATCATTCTAGGATGATCAATCACTCAAATTGGGTCAAACCAAGTAAAACCTAGCCTTTGACCAAGTCAACACTTAGCCCAAATGAAACCTAAATAAGCTAAAACTCACTATAAGCCAAATTCATTAAAATCATTGATTTGAATCAATCCATAATCAATGATTGAACATGATCAAGCCATCAATTATGTCAAACCAAGTCTAATTGGCCACTTGACCTAAGTTGACCCAAATTGACCTAAAAAGCCAAAATGGGTCAAATCTTGATCTAAGTCAAATTGATTGCAACCAGTGGGTCAAATTTATTCCAAATTGATTGTTGAACTTAACCAAAGCTTCAATTGACAAATTAGAGCCAACCTAGCCCAATTGATCATGAACCCAACTTGACCTAAAAGGTCAAATCAACTTGAAATCAAATCAAATCAAAATTGATTGAAACCAAAGCTTGCAATATATTTCAAATGATCAACCAAGCCTAAACCAACCCATGACCTAACCCAATTAAGTCAAATGGGTCGAATTGGTCAACTTGACCCATTTGACCCAAATAAATCTAAATGAACCAAAACTAAATTTAAACCAAATTGAACCAAACCAATGAACCCATAGGCTCCAAATGATCATTTGAACTTGACCTAACCCATGGTTTGACCCAATTTGACCAATTAGTCAACCTAACCCAATTTGACCCAACTTGACCTAAATGGATCAAATTGAACTAAATCAAATCAAATGAACTCCAAATCACTTAAAATTTGGCCTAACCCATTTTTGAATCATTTCAAATCTGCCCAAATCAAAAGCATGGTCAAATGACCACTTTTCCCTAAGGTCAAAGGGTATCCTATGACCAAATTCACTTGAATTTGGTCATTTCTCTCTCAAGGCCACTTGACATCCTTCCATTGGTCCACATGGGCACCAAGGGAGGTGGTGAACATGACCCAATGAGCTTGGGTCGGCCATGACCCAAGCCAAGGCCAAACCGACCTCTCTAATGACAATTGAACACTTGGAACTCCAAATGCATGCACTTAGCACATGGGCACGCACTCTCCTTCCCTCCACTACTCAAAATGACCCATGTGGGGTGTTTTGTAGCTCAAACCGTACTTCCAATCCTTGCCATTGATAAAAAATGGCAAAATATGATATCACCGTCTCGATCCAAAGAGGGGGAGATATACCACCTCTCATTCCCACTCAAACCAGGAGCATTCATTTCCACAAAGCTAAGGAGATTCAATCGAAGCCTCCCCAAGCTTTTCAAGCCATTCCAAAGCTCCCTTGATTTCCATTTTGATTTTACTCAAAGTTGAAATAGGGGAGATCAATCCCGATTCCAACTCACTCAATTCTCCATCAAAACTAAATTAACCTTACACACACCATCAGTGGACTTCATTGAGCTCAACCAAGTCATTTCCCAAGTCTACAAGCCACGGGAAGCATCACTTCGATCAAAGCTGATCTCTATTGATGGGGAGCTTGGTAAACCAAACTATCTTCTTCAAATTAAGACCTAATTTCTTCAATAGGGCTTCATCTCTACTAGACGAAGTTACGTCCTCCGTTAGAAGCGCCGGTGATAGCCTCTGATGAGGTATGCCATTGAAACCGACCTTAGGATAAATTTTGCTTGGTCCTTTATGAAGGAAATTATCAAGTCATGTGATCTCCACTGTTAGATGCATTGCTTATGCTTCCCCAAAGGTGCGGGGTGAGTTTGAGCTCGATTTGAGCTCAGGTGAGCTCAGATCGAGCGACGATCAATGGATGACATCAGTCTCTCACTGGTCGGGAGGAGATAGATCACACATCATCTATTTGATTGAATGGATGGGTGATCATATTTAGATCCACTAATTCTTTCCTAAATCATGGGATTAATCTCACCGATCTTAGATTGGATGACCTGAGAGAAGACATCCGCCAATTGACTCAATGGATGAATAACTTAAATAACCTATCATCATGCCATGTGGAAAGCTGGCCGCCACATGGCCCATAGATTAGGGGTTAATTAGGCTTAATTAATTTGATTTTAATGTTGAAACTTTCAAAATTCATAACTAATTGTAAAAAAATCCAAAAAATATCAATAAACAGTCATTTTAAAAATAATTCAAAGAAGAATAATAGAAAATTAAAATTAACTAATTTTGAATAGTAATTTTAACTCAATTTGAGTTTTATTTGAAATATACTTAAGCTAATTACTCCTAATTACCCAATAATTAATGGGGATGATTTATGATTTTGCTATAAGAGAATTTCTCAATTTTTTTTTAATTAATTATTTTTGTTATTTTAATCAATCATGAAATTAATACTATTCTTCTAATCTTTTTTTAATTCTTATTGTAATTAATTTGCACTCTTCTTCAAATTTTCTTACTTAATCATTTAGATTAGGTGTAATGACTAAGAGATTCTAAAGAAATTATAATCAAACTATGTGTAGAGGTACTACCTTAATTCTTAATATGAGCTAATTATTAAAGCCCCTTCATTTCTTAGGTGCATTATTGATTTAATTTTCATGTGGTTGCATACAATATGTTGGCTTATAATTACTTGCATAATTATGTTAAAGTGGTATAGATAAGGCATAATTAATGGATTATATTCATACCTTAACCTAATCAAAATATAAAATCAACTTAATTATTCCAAATCAAACTAAACCAATTCACACATGGGGGAATGGGTTAGGATTAGCAAACCTTTCTCATATTTCCTAAGTCAAATCAAATTCAAAAATAATAATCTCCTTAAAGAACTTTGATTCATTTTAAATGATCTTATTTTATAGGATTGTCCTTAGGAATTAATTAGGGTGAATGAAGTCATGTGCTTACATTCCTTTATTTCTTTCCAATCATGCTAAATATTGCTTGCCATATGCAATCATGCATTCATTTCTTTTAAAAATTAATTATAAAATATTTTCTTTATGTCAAATTGCATGTGTTGGCTAAAATTAAGAATATGAGTGGCTATGCTCATTATTAAACCAAAAATTACTTTTCAAAACCTATAAATAAAAAATTATAGATGAAGTGATGTTAGTTATTAATATTTATAAGCTTGCATGTGATGATAGCATAAGATGTGTATTATGAAGTTCTCTTTCTATTAATATGGATTTACATAGGATTTGCAAGTGCATAATTCAATTGAAAAGAATACAACACTTGCCTAAATCTATTCCTATGCATCTCTATATTAAGACTTAGAAAGGGCCTTCATATTACACATGTAAATCTTACAATCAAATCAAACATAAATCTCTTGCATGATTCTTCATCCATTTAGTTCTTTTTATACATCTACATGTATTTAAAAAAAGTGGTATATTAGTTTGGACATCTTGGGGCTACGAGGCTTTAAGTAACCCCAAGTAGGTCTTGTACCTTACGCCCCTAGTGTAGAAAATAATGGTGCCATACTCACTTATAACTTTTATACCTGTGGATGTGCATTTAGCTAATGGATAAAGAATCCCTCTTTTCTTCATAATAAAGATGTGCATTGATAGAATATCCAAATTTTTAAATCATATCTATTTGCATTCATCATCAAGGAGTGCTAAGATTTGCATTGCATGTATAGCTATGCTTAGGATTATTCATATGCATGGTATATATGGAGGAAAAAAAATGAATGGGGTGTGTTATGTGAGAGTAATCCACCCTAACTAATCCTAAGAGACCTTTTTTGTTGAATATGACTATTTAGAGTAAATCTAAACTTAGGATTAATAAAAATACATAATTAAACATCCACCAAAGAAAATTCATTAATGAATCTACCTTAGAAATACTTTAAGGTTGGGATGAAAGAGAGTTCTCCTCTCTTTTCTTCTCTTCATAACATTTAGTCACTAAGTGTAGGTTCATTCAAACCAAATTAAATCACCAACTAAAATTGACAAATCAACTAAACCATTTAAATTAGAACCACCATTTAAATTGAATCTTTCACACTTAGAAAATTCCAACCTTAAAGCCTAGCTAAGATATGCCACACAAGCCTTAAATGGAACACACATTAGGCTAAGTCACCATTTCTAGCTATGTTAGAGCGGCATGGTTTGATGATTTTATTTGTGATGTAATGTTTAGATTGGATATTAGGTGTATATGTAGACCGGATGATAGGGCTATCTTAGTCTAATCATGTCTTCTAGGTGGGATTGCTTAAGCTGTAATAAAAAATATAAATATTTTTTGTGTGTTGCTTATACCTAAGCATAATCCAATAGAGTGTGGCTTGGTTACCCATATGTGGGGTGTTAAGTCCAACTTATTCATATAATTCTTGGGTTGTGTGGTATGTTTAACTAATCTTTATTTTGCAAGTTTAGTTAGATTTACCTTTCCCATTTTGATGTAAATTTTGCAATTAAGATTTGGAATGAATGTTATGGGAGATTAGGATGAACATTGGTCATAAGACCAAGTCTTATGCACCATGCAATGCCTTTGGAGCAACCATATTCCAATCAAGCCAAAAGGAAGAAAAGAAGCAAATTAAAATGAAGAATGAAAAATGAGGAATGAAGACTCATAACATGAATTATTTTTAATTATAATTATTCATTTATAATTCAAGTTGTATAAGGGTAGAGCTCAGCTACTCATTTTGTTTTTCGAGTTTATGTGGTGAAACCCGACCACATCTCCTCTTATTCTTTTGCTCCAATTTTATAAATTGATTGATATTTTGTTTATGATTGTGCAATTAGGATGACATGATTTTCCTAGTTTCTTAATTATTCCTAGTTTCTTAATTATTCGATTAGGCTCTTAGGAAAAAATAAATTTTTTATCCAATTAATCAACTCAAAATTAAATTAAACAACACATAACCTCACCTAAAGCCAAGGACATAAATCAAGATAATAAATGATTTATCAACCCCTTAGCTGGATGTTGTATGTCTCATATCATGCATAGATCATATTGCTTCACTCTTGCTAATGGATGGCTTCCACCTTTAGAGAAAATGACTTGACCTTTGAGAGCCATGGTGGAAACACACCTTATTCTTTCTAATTTTGGCTTATAACCAATTTTCTCATGCATTAAGCTTATGAAATCTAATAGCCTATGTCAAATAATAATGTCCAAAAATCAAAAATAAAACTTGAAAAATTTGCATTTGATTAAGTCATGGATTCATGCCCTTCATGATATAATCTCTTAAGGAGTGAGTTTAAGGACTTAGTCTTCTTTTTATATAAATAACAACCTAGCTATCTTGCAGAGCATAAGACTTGCCTACATGTATTTAAAATCATAGGAGGAGTTAGTTGGCGGCCACCCCCAGATGGTTGTAAGTCCAACATTCGGGTGGTTTATTCTCTCTTGTGGGGGTAGACCATATACCCACTTTCACCTTAGATTTAGGTCATGCTTTGGCCCTCGCTAAAACTCCCTAGATTTAGGATCTAAGGTTGTTATTTTTCCCTTTGTGGGATACAAGCATAAATCCTCACCTCTTAGGCATTTCTGTAATCTTGTGTTGTGGAATTGTAAGCCCTAAATTTTTAATAAAAATTCAACTCAAAATATACAATTCACCTCAATTTCCAAAATGTAAATCCCAACCATAGGATAGTTTGGGATGCTCACTAAGCTTCCTAGTATCATGAGCATCTCTACTTGTCTCTTTGGTTTTGATAATAACTCTCTTTTTCAATCTACTAATTTTATAGTCCTATCTAAATCTTGATAATTATTTTAAATTATTTAAGGAATCTCATTATATAATTAACTATGAGTTTTAAGGAACTTAATGTAACCCGCCTTTGAGATATTAAGACTCATTTTTTACGAGTCCTTATTAGGTGATCCATTGTAGGATGGTGACTTCTATCTCTCAAGATAGTACATCATTCTTCAATGTCATACCCGATCACCCTAATAAGTACACCTGTGGATCTATGTAGTGTCCAACTAAACAATTCTTAGAAATAAAATACCACAGTTATATAAGGGTAGAGTTCGGCTACCCACATTTCTTTTCGGGTTGTACATGCGGTAACCACATCGGCATTTTATTCTTTTGCGATAACTTTATAAAATTATTTAATGTTTGTTTAGCTTGTGCATTAGAAAAAGCATGCCTTTTCATGGTTTATTTATGATTGGTGATTGTTGTATGGCCTGGATGCGATTAGGCTTTTAGGATAAATATAATTTTCTATCCCATTAATAACTTATAACTAAAATTTAAAATAATTTATAACCTCATATAGAAGCCTAGGCATTAAATCAAAATAATTAAAATATTTAGCAACCCCTTAGCTGGATAATTGTATGTTCAATATCATGCATAACCATCTTGTTTCACTCTTATTAAGAGAGGGCTTCCATCTTTGTCAGATAGAATATACTTAACCTTTGAGAGCCTATGGTAGAAAAACACCTCTTTGCCTTTTGATTTGGCCTATAATCAACTTCTCATTCATTTAGGCATACAAAATCCCATAGCCTGTGTCAAAATAATGAGTCCCAAATTAAATAAAATTTGATAAAAATTTACATTATATTTAAGTCATTACTCACACCCTCATGCTCTAGTCTCTTAGGGAGTGAGTTTAAGGACTTAGTTTTATTTTAAATAATAACAACCTAGCCATCTTGTAAAGCATATGACTTGTCTACATGAATTTAAAGTGTAGGAGGAGTTAACTGGTTGTCACTCTAGGTAGTAATAAGTCCAACAGTAGGGTGATTTACTCTCTTTTATGGAGGTAAATCATGTACCTACTTTCGACTTAGATTTAGGTCATGCTTTGGCCCTCACCAAAGCTCCCTAGATTTAGGATCTAAGATTTCTATTTCCTTTTGCGGGCTATAAGCATAAATCCTCACCTCTTAGGCATTTCCACAATCTTATCTTGTGAAATTATAAATCCTAGATTTATAATAAAATTTCAAATCAAATAAATAAATTTCATCAATTTCAAATATATAAAGCTAACCATAGGATAGATTGGAGTGCTCACTAGGTTTCCTAGTATTATGAGCACTCCCTACCCATCTCCTTTGGTTTGATAATAACTCTTCCTTTTTGATCTATCCCACTTGATTTTCTAAAACACAACCAATTTATTGATAGTCCTATCTTTAAATTCTTTGGAGATAATAATCACCTACTTTAATCAGGAGTATTCTTAAAGAATTCACTTTTCTTAAGATGTAATTAATTATGGAGGCTTGCCCCCATAGGAAACTTTATAACCGATTTAAATAAACCCTACATTATTCATCCATAAGAGAAAAATCTCTAGTATATTCAAAGACCCATCATGCCTTAGGAGTCCTTATTAGGTGATTAGGTCCATTGAAGGGTAGTGATTTCTATCTTTCAAGATAATATATTATTCCTCAATGTCATACCCGATCACCTCAATAAGTATACCCCTCGATCTGTCCCCCATATACAAATGAATCAAACACCAGATTTTTCTCGGCACTTGCTGGGATGGTTCCTCTCTCCATCTTTAGTAGATGGTTGTTGTCTCCAAGAATCGATAGTGTACTTGCATTTTATGTGAGTCTGAGACTATCTTTCCTACTATTGGCACTTAGCTTATTTCATTCTTAAGCAAAGGCAGCCAACATCCTTTTGGTTTTAAGACCTCACTCCGTGTAAGTCTTAAAACCCTTATTGGGCTCCCCAATGGGTAAAAAACAAAATTTATCAATGAAGGGAGAGTTAATAAAAATCTAGAACCTCCTTACCACTAGCTTGGTGAGGTGAAGTTCATCATAAATTTAAGGAAAATAAATTCTTTCACAAAATGACACTTTCCAAAAGCACTCTTTTTGGAAATAGCCACCTTCATTCAGCATACTTAACTTTATTAAATGAAGACTCTATCTTTTTAAATTATCATAAAATTGAAACTCCACTCAACATATTTTATATATGCATTGAAGTTTCTTTTTCAAAATCATGAAAATAAATACATCATCAAATATCATAAATTATTTAACTTTAAGATTTGTTAAATAAATTTCTTTATTTTGGAATCTTATTTGACATCATCAAATAAAGAATTCCCCTCTCTTTCCAAAAAGAAAGAGAGCACATCAAATATACTTGATTCCCATTTAACATGTCAAAGTTTTTAAGTGAGAATCCCATTTTGTGCATTAAATTTCCACTTAACATGTCAAGGTTGTTAAGTGAGAATTTTATCTTCATGTCACTTTTGATTACACTTAACATATCATAGTTGTTAAGTGAGAATCTCACTTTCATATACATTCGATTCCCACTTAATATGTCAAGGTTGTGAAGTGAGAATCTTATTTTCATGTCATATTTGATTAGAGTTAATATATCAAAATTGTTAAGTGAGAATCTCATTTTCATGACACATTTGAATTTCAGTTAACATATTCCATTTGTTAAGTGAGAGTCTCATTTTCACATAATATAAATTTTACTTTCACTCAACGTACTCCATTTGTTAAGTGAGATTCTCATTTTCAATAACATACAAATTTGACTTTCACTTAACATACTCCATTTGTTAAGTGAGAGTCTCATTTTCAATAACATATAAATTTGGATTTCACTTAACATACTGCATTTGTTAAGTGAGGGTCTCATTTTCACAAAACACAAATTTGACTTTTACTTAACATACTATATTTGTTAAGTGAGAGACTCATTTTCACAAAACACAAATTTGAATTTCACTTAACTTACTCTATTTATTAAGTGGGAGTCTCATTTTCAATAACATACAAATTTTACTTTCACTTAACATACTCAATATGTTAAGTGAGAGCCTCATTTTCAATAACAAACAAATTTTATTTCCACTTAACATACTCAATTTGTTAAGTGAGAGTCTTATTTTCAAGACTTACACATTTGACCTCCACTTAACATATCAAATTTGTTATGTGGGAGTCCCATTTTCAGAACATATATCAATCACATTTGGGCTTTCACTTTAACATACCAAATTTGTTAAGTGAGAGTCCCATTTTCAAAGAAAAGTAAAGTATATATCAATCACATTTGGGCTTTCATTTTAACATACCAAATTTGTTAAATGAGAGTCACATTTTTAAAGAAAAGAAAGCATACATCAATCACACTTGGGCTTTCACTTAACATGCCAAATTTGTTAAGTGAAAGTCTCATTTTCAAACATAAATCAAATACATGTGGCTTCTATTTGACATATAAAATTTGTCAAGTAAGAAGCCCCATTTTCAAATCAACATTTCACATATCTCAAGCAAATGATATTCTAATTTTTTTTTTAAATATACAATCACAACCTCATCTTAGCATACTCAAATTTGCAAAGTAAAGGTTCTTTTAAATAACCAATATTTTCAAACAAGATACACAAAATACAAATATCTCCAAAAATCTCTCCTTAAATTTTTGAACCCCACCCAACCTACCTAAGTTGGTTGGGTATGGGTTCCAAGTCAAAATCAAATGGCAAAGACTCTCCTAATATCAAAATATCTCCACTGAACCCCACTTAACATATTTGAATTGTTGATTGTGGGTTCAAGATTCTAAATCTATATAACTCTCTAGAATATTAAGAAATCTAACTCATATCACGTTTCAACATATGTTGAGATACAGTGCACCTAGTCAGTATAGTAAATTCTTACAGTGAGTATCCACGACTTCACAAAAGTTTATTTTCACTTTCCCCTTCGGGATGGATTTGGCCTTGGAATGGGCTAGCCTCCTCAAGATCAACTCCACCCATATGATTTTCTTTGGATGAGGTTTGAGTTACTTGTGAGGGGGAAACCCTCACTACCGTTAGTCTGGATGAGGTTGCTGGGCAAAAGCCAATCATCCGTATTGACATGTCCTTTGATTCAAAGTAACCTCAATTGAAGAGGAAAGCTGTAATGGTTCCCACACCCTGTTCTGAGATAGTTTTAGCACTTGCCCGTCCAGCTGCCCCCTACCATTGCTCCAGCAAGAGCTACTACCTCCTCTTCGGTTACCCTGAAGGGGAAGGCCATCTTATCTTCTGAGATAGTCTCCTCCACTTTTGAGGTATGTACTAATTCCTGCTCTACCTTGTTCACTCGTACTCAATGTTGAAATAAAAATCACAAGATTAAGTGTGAGCATGAGTGAGCATCCAGAGAGCATGATGTTGCATCACATATAGATGATGAAGGTTCTCCCTGAGAGGTCTCTCCACTTCCAACCAACAATAAGTTCCATCCCCTCTTGGCATCGGATGGAGAGGAAGATTATCAGAGAATTGCTGATTCTCCTCCACCTTTGGCATACTACGAGACACCAGATAGGGATCCATGAGTATAAGGAGCTTAGAACTATCTTACGCCATATTGGCAGAGCATATGGATGCTCAGAGCCCAGTACTTTATTTGATTTGCAATCATTGATCCCTAGAAGTGTTAGGGGTTAAATTCATAAGGAGAGAGAGTGGAGGCTCAATCATCTACTCAAATAGGAGGGAATGATAGAGATGTTAGGCTATCGGTGGCCTTCACTTTGATTGATTTTCCTGATCGTCCCCCCATCATCATCATGTGTGATTATTCTTATTTACCCATGTAGTGGAGATCTTAGTTGAGGCGTGTTGCCTTCACACCGCTCTCCTCATTGTCCACCATCACCCATATAGCTCACAACATCCACTACTCCTACCAAGATCCAGAAGCCCCCATTTGGGGAAAGATCAGCTTCATTGGTGATCCAGCTATAGATAAAGGATCTCACTCCATCTACTCCACCGACTAAGGTAAGGGCGATTCCCCCTACTCGACCACCTACTTTAGTCTTGGTAAAGGATTGACGATCATGGGTTGTCACTCCCACCACAACAGTGAGTAGCGAAGAATGCGAGAGGAGGAAGGTGACTTTATAATTTCATGATAGTGATCTCCCGGGACACCACTACATCGATGAGCCATGAGCATATCTCTTAGTGAGCATGACCTCCTAAAGCACTCCAATGGCGTGTGTTAGGTGCATCTCCATCGTGAGCATAGTCCCTCCACGTCAACCATGAATTTTTGCCAGTTAAATTGCTCTAGATGACATCTTAGCATAATACGCCAAAAGATGAACGCCAGGGTGATCGCATGATTCGTGAGAATGAGAGGGTAGCTTTTGATCCCGATGAGGATGATCTTCTTGAGGATTCAGCCAAGGTTCATATGGTCGATACTACGAGTTCCCTCTATAGGGATGAGCATAGTTAGGAAGGTGTTGTGGTTGAGGAAGATGATGCCATCCATTCAACCCAACACCTTTGTCAACAGCTTAATTAAAAGGATGATCATATCAACCGGATGGAAAGAGGATGGAAGACTTATTTGCAGCTCTCCATGCACTTCAAAATTAAATTTTAGTTCAACAACATATACCAATAGAAGTAGATCATCCTAAGTTAGTACATGTTCTGGATCAGCCCAAGATCACTTCTCTAGTAGATCAAGATAGTGGTAGCTTGCATAGGAAGGTGGTGGACAACACCTCCATGCAAGAGAAAGATATCAAGTAGTTGGTGAAGCAGCAGGTGAGGGATGCATATAAGTCCGAGGTGGCTCATTTATTCCAAAGGGTAGACCATACATGGAGGAATTTGATGGTGTCCAATACCCTAAGGATTTTGTGCCTTCTTCCTTCAAAATTTTTGATGGCAGTGGGAACCCTCACCAACACATAGCACATTTTAGAACCGAATGTTATATGCTGGTGGTAGTGATGCACTCTTATTGCCTCTTCGAGTTTTAGATCATATTTGGTTGGTACTTGAACTACCCAATGGTTCTGAAGATATTTGTGGAAGCTTTTCTTATTAAGAGATTTACCCAGCTCAACAAAGGATAATTAGAGCAATCTCATTGAAGCTCAAAACACTGAAAAATTGATTAGTTTCATGCTTAAAGGGTTTACTATTAAGACATTTGAGAAATTAATCAATAAGGCAGATAGTCTATAAGGAGAGGTCAAATAGTTACCTTTCCAAGATCAATTAGCCAAGCCAAGACCATAGAAGACATTTGAGAAGAAGCCAGGAGTAGTCACACTAGTTGATAAGGGGAAGTAGCTAGCCAGGGTCTAGTCAGATAGGCTTCGAGCTTAGTAGTCTTTTCTACCACCTCCTTTGCCACCACCTTGGCCATCATACTAGCCACCTAATTTCCATAATGGCCTCTACCACCACCTCTTCAATAGTATCCTTAGCAATACTCACAACAGTATCCTCATCAACATCATCAGTAGCAGCAGTACTCTTACCTGCCTCCAAGTAGCTACCATTTACCTACTCTTATCGACAAATTGAATAAACCATGTTCATTCAAGAGGGAGGTAGTCAGAAAGATCTTTAAGAATCACTTAAAGAAGCCTGATTTCTAGTTACTAGATCCTAGAAGGCTGGAGGAAGTGGGCAAGAGTCATGATGCAAACTATTGCCCCTACCACTGCATACTAGGACATGTCTTAGAAGATTGCTTTACCTTTAAGGAGTGGATTGAGCCCAACTACAAGTTGGGTGCCATTATCATCCCTAAGGAATATCTACTAGAATAACCCTCTAGTTCTATTAAGGTAATCCTTGGGGATACACACGATCTTCTCAAGATAGAGGAAGGTTGGGATATCTCCATATCCCAAACCTCCAAGAAAATTATCTCTAAGATCAGAAAGTTACCCTTCCAGGTGCCTGAAGAAGCTTAAACCTCCAACTCTAAGAAGGTTTGCAAATTTCTAAGGATAACTTGAAAGAGGTAGAATCCTAGCAGTAGCAGCCATAACCTCCACTTGCTTGGGATAGCACAATAGCACAACCACCATCTGAGTCCAACACTCCATCCACCATTGTAGTTATTACTTCTTCCTCCACTAGTTCCTCTTATGCCAGCAGGAGCATTGTATTAGCAGACAAGGGCACTAAATCTCTTACCCCGCTTACTTTATTAAATTTCTATCATGTACCTCCACCTAAGAAGAAATCAATGAAGAGATCTTTCACTTACATCTTGTCCACTTTTAATACTCTAGATTTTATTTCTCTCAAAAACTCTCTAAGTATAATCATTAATAACTCATGGTGTTTTATTTCTAAGAATTATTTAGTTGGACACCACGTAGATTATGGTAATACTTATTAGGGTGATTGGGTATGACATTGAAGAATGATGTATTATCTAAAGAGGCAGAAGTCACCATCTTATAATGGACCTAATCACATAATAAGGACTCCTAAAGACAATGGGTCGTCGAATGTAGCAGAGATTTTTCCCCACCTTTACATGAAAAAGTAAAGTAGAGTTTATTTTAAGTTAAGTTCTCTGGGGTAAGCCCTATAGTTAATTACATCCTAAGAAGATTCCTTGGAATGATTAAGGTAAATGATCATTGTCTCCAAAGATTTTAAAGATATGACTATCAATCAATTGGTTATTTTTAGAATATCAAGTGGGATTGAGCAAAAGGAGAAAGTTATAATTAAAATAAAAGAGAGACGAGTAGGGGATGCTCATGATACTAGGAAGCCTAGTGAGCATCCCAAACTATCCTATGATTAGGCTTTACATTTTTAAAATTGAGGAGAATTGTATGTTTTGTGTTGAATTTTTATTAGAAATTTAGGGTTTATAATTCCACAACACAAGATTGCAGAAATGCCTAAGAGGTGAGGATTTATGCTTGTAGCCCACAAATGGAAACAACAACCTCAGATCCTAAATCTAGTGAGCTTTGATGAGGGCCAAAGCATGACCTAAATCTAAGGCAAAAGTGGGTATATGGTTTACCTCCATAAGAGAGAATAAACCACCGATTGTTGGACTTACAACCGCCTGGGGGTGGCCACCAACTAACTCCTCCTACAATTTTAAATACATGTAGGCAAGTTTATGCTCTGCAAGATAATTGAGATGTTATTTATTTAGAAAGGAGACTAAGTTCTTAAACTCACTACTTAAGAGGCTAGATCCTGAAGGGCATGAATTCATGACTTAATCTAATGCAAATTTTATTTTTTATTTTTGGACATTATTATTTGACACTGCATGGATTTCATATGCCTAATGCATGAGAAGATTGGTTATGGGCCAAAATCAAAAAAGAAGGAGGTGTGTTTTCATCATGGCTCTCAAAGGTCAAGCCATTTTCTAGCAAAGGTGGATGCCCTCCATTAGCAAGAGAGTGAATAATATGATTTATGCATGATATGAGACATACAACATCCAGCTAAGGGGTTGCTAAATCTTTTATTATCTTGATTTATGTCCTAGGCTTTAGGTGAGGTTATGAGTTATTTAATTTAATTTTGAGTTGATTAATTGGATAGAAAATTTATTTTTTCTAAGAGCCTAATCACATCCAGGCTATTCAACAACCATCAAATAATTAAGAAACTAAGAAAATCATGCCATTCTAATTGTGCAATCATAAACAAAACATTAATCAATTTATAAAATTAGTGCAAAAGAATAAGAGGTCGATGTGGTCGGGTTCCACCGCACAAACCCAAAAGAAAAATGGGTAGCCGAGCTCTACCTTTATACAACCCATATTACAAATGAATAATTACAATTAAAGGAATTCATGTTATGGGAGTCTTCATTCCTGATTCTTCATTCTTCATTTTGATTTGCTTCTTTTCTTCCTTTTGGCTTGATTGGAATATGGTTACTCCAAAGGCATGGCATGGTGCATAAGACATGGTCTTATGACCAATGTTCATCCTAATCCCCCATAACATTCATTCCAAATCTTAATTACAAAATTTACATCAAAATGGGAAAGGTAAATCTAACTAAACCTGAAAAATAAAGATTAATTAAATATACCACATAACCCAAGAAGTTATATGAATAAGTTGGACTTAGTACCCCACATATGGGTAACCAAGCTCACCTGTCTTAGTTTGGATTATGCTTAGGGGTATAAGCAACTTGCACCACAAAAGCATTTATCTTTTTATTACATCGCTCCTTAAGCATAATCCCCTGTAGAAGACATGATTAAGCTATGATCGCCCTATCATCCAGTCTAAGCATATACACCATAACATAAAGTCTAAAATATTACATCACAAAATAAAATCATGCAACAAACCATGCACCGCCCTAACATGGAGCTAGAAATGGTGACTTAACTTAATGTGTGCCATTTAAGGCTTGTGTGGCATGTCTTATCTACTTTAAGGTTGGAATTTTCTAAGTGTGAAAGATTCAATTTAAATGGTGGTTTTAGTTTAAGTGGTTTAGTTGATTTGTCAATTTTATTTGGTGATTTGATTTGGTTTGAATGAACCTACACTTAGTGACTAAATGTTATGAAGAGAAGAAAACAGAGGAGAACTCTCTTTCATCCCAACCTTAAAGTATTTCTAAGGTATATTCATTAATGAATTTTCTTTGGTGAATGTTTTATTATGTATTTTTATTAATCATAAGTTTAGACTTACTCTAAATAGCCCTAATCAATAAGAAAAACCTGTTAGGATTAGTTAGGGTGGATTACTATTCACATAACACATACCCATTCATTTTTTCCACCATGTATACCATGCATATGAATAATCCTAAGAATAGCTATACATGTAATGCAACTCTTAGCACACCTTGATGATGAATGCAAAGAGAAATGATTTGAAAATGGATATTCCATGAATGCACGTCTTTGTTATGTAGAAAAGAGGAATTCTTTTATCCATTAGGTAAATGCACATTCACATGTATAAAAGTTATAAGTGAGTACAATGCCATTATTTTCTACATGAGGGGTATAAGGTATAAAATCTACTCGGGGCTACTTAAAGCCTCACAGCCCTGGGATGTCCAAACTGATATACCACTTTTCTTAAATACATGTAGATGTACAAAAAGAATCAAATGGATGAAGAATCATGCAAAAGATTTATGTTTGATTTGATTGTAAGATTTACATGTGCAATATGAAGGTCCTTTCTAAGTCTTAATATATAGATGCATAGGAATAGATTTAGGCAAGTATTGTATTCTTTTCAAATGAATTATACACTTGCAAAATCCTATGTAAATCCATATTAAGAGAAGGAAAGAAAATTTCATAATACACATCTTACGCTATCATCACATGCAAGCTTATAAATATTCATAAGTAACATAACTTCATCTATAATTTTTTATTTATAGGGCTTGAAAATTAATTTTTGGTTTAATAATGATCATAGCCACACATATTCTTAATTTTAGCCAACACATGCAATTTGACATAAAGGAAATATTTTCTTTAATTAATTTTTAAAAGAAATGAATGCATGATTTCATATGGCAAGCAATATTTAGCATGATTGGAAAGAAATAAAGGAATGTAAGCACATGACTTCATTCACCCTAATTAATTCCTAAGGACCATCCTATAAAATAAGATCATTTAAAATGAATCATAGTTTTTTAAGGAGATTTTTATTTTTGAATTTGATTTGATTTAGGAAATGTGAGAAAGGTTTGCTAATCCTAACCCATTCTCCCATGTGTGAATTGGTTTAGTTTAAGTTGGGACAATTAAGTTGATTTTATATTTTGATTAGGTTTAAGTATGAATTAAATTCATTAATTATGCCTTACTATTAACATAATTATGCAAGTAATTATGAACCAACATATGATATGCAACCACATGAAAATTAAATCAGCAATGCACCTAAGAAGTGAAGGGGCCTAATGCAATTTCATACTCATTAATTAAGCTAAGGGTTTAATTAAGTACTTTTATGACCCCTCACACATGTAGTTTGATTATAATTTCCTTTGGAATCCTTTTAGGTTATTGAACACCAAGAATCTTCTCAAGAATTAAATGATTAAGTTTTGAAATGATTTGGTTTGGAGTTTGATTAATTGAATTAATCAATGAAGTGATTAAGCCATTAATTAATTACAACTTAGTTAAGTGTTTATCCAAATGAAATAGACTTAGGGGAAAAGATTGGAAAAGAAGTCCTAATCTCATTCTCTAAGTCCATTCACTGTTTCATGATGATTTCTGAGTTTAATTAATAAATTTATCACTATTAAACATTTTAATTAATCATTTAATTAATTAATAAAGTGATTAGGGATGAAACAAGCAATTCCCCTAATTAGTCAAGCAATAAATTTTAAAAATCATGGGAGATAGAGGTCATCCCACTAATTAACCTGGGAAAGTTTGGGATAAATTGCTGGATTAATTAGGAGTACTATTAATTATATTTCAATAAAACAAAATTGACTTAAAAGATTTAAAATAATTAATTTTAATTTTTATTATTCTTCTCTGAATTATCTTTGAAATGAGTATTTATTTGTATTTTTTGGATTTTTCTATAATTAGTTATGAATTTTGGAAGTTTGATTAAAATTGAATTTATTAAGCTAATTCCCCTAATCCCAGCCACATGGTGACGCGACACGCTTCCACGCGATACGAGATAGGTTATTTAAGCTATTACATCCGATGATACCGTGGCGATGAGTCGCGCTGACACCTTCTGCGGTCGCCGATCTAAGATCGAACGGTCGAGATTAATCTCATAGTTTAGGCTTATAATCACAGTGGATCTAATGTGATATGATCATAGCCATCCGTTCCAATCATACAGAAGAAAAGGTGTGTGATCTTTCTCCTCCTGAGCAGTGAGAGACGGATGTCGTTCATCGATCGTCGCTCGATCCGAGCACACAGCTTGAATGGAGCTCAAATTCACCCCACACCTTCGGGGAAGCACAAGCAATGCATCTAACGGTGGAGATCACATGACTTGACAATTTCCTTCACAAAGGACTAAGAAAAATTTATCCTAAGGTCAGTTTCAATGGCATACCTTGTTGGAGGCTATCACTGGCACTTCTAACGGAGGAGGTAGCTTCGTCTAGCGGAGACGAAGCTCTGTTGAAGGAATTAGGTCTTGATTTGAAGTAGATGGTTTGGTTGACCAAGCTCCCTTTCAATGGAGATCGGCTTTGATCGAAGTGATGCTTCCCGTGAATTGGAAACTTGGGAAACAACTTGGTTGCATTGATGGTGTGTGTAAGGTTAATTTGGTTTTGATGGAGAATTGTGTGAGTTGGAATCATGATTGATCTCCCCTATTTTGGCTTTGAGTAAAATCGAAAATGGAAATCAAGGGAGCTTGGGAAGCTTGGGAGGCTTGATTGAATCTCTTTAGCTCTATAGAAATGAATGCTTTTGGTTTGAGTGGGAATGAGAGGGGATATATCTCCCCCTCCTTGGATCGGCTGGTGATGGGCTATTTTATCATTTTTAATCAATGAGAAGGATTGCAAGCACAGTTTGAGCTGCAAAACACCCCCACATGGGTCGTTTTGAGTAGTGGAAGGAAGGAGAGTGGGTGCCCATGTGCTAGGTGAGTGTATTTGGAGTTCCAAGTGTTCAATTGCCATTGGAGAGGTTGGTTGGCTTTGGCTTGGGTCATGGCCGACCCAAGCTCATTGGGCCATGTTCACCATCTCCCTTGGTGCCCATGTAGACCAATGAAGGATGTCAAGTGGCCTTGAGAGAGAAATGACCAAATTTCAAGTGAATTTGGTCATAGGATACCCTTTGACCTAAGGGCAAAGTGGTCATTCAATCATGATTTTGATTTGGGCTGATTTGAAATAATTCAAAAATGGGTTGGGCAAAAATTTAAGTGATTTGGAGTTCTTTTGATTTGATTTGGTTCAATTTGATCCATTTAGGTCAAGTTGGGTCAAATTCGAGTTAGGTTGGCCAATTAGTCAAATTGGGTCAAACCATGGGTTAGGTCAAGCTCAAATGATCATTTGGATCCTATGGGTGTCATTGGTTTGGTTCAATTTGGTTTTGGTTCATTGGAGTTCATTTAGGTCAAATGGGTCAAGTTGACCAATTTGACCCATTTGACCTAATTGGATTAGGTCATGGGTTGGTTTAGGCTTGGTTGATCATTTGAAATATATTGCAAGCTTTGGTTTCAATTATTTTTTATTTGGTTTTATTTCAAGTTGATTTGACCTTTTAGGTCAAGTTGGGTTCATGGTCAATTGAGCTAGGTTGGGTCTAATTGAAGCTTTGGTCAAGTTCAACAATCAATTTGGAATGAATTTGACCCATTGGTTGCACTCAATTTGGCTTAGATCAAGATTTTTCCCATTTTGGCTTTCTTAGGTCAATTTGGGTCAACTTAGGTCAAGTGGCCAATTAGGCTTGGTTCGGCATAATTGATTGCTTGATCATGTTCAATCATTGATTATGGATTGGTTTAGATCAATGGTTTCAATGAATTTGGCTTATAGTGAGTTTTGGCTTGTTTAGGTTTCATTTGGGCTAAGTGTTGATTTGGTCAAAGGGCTAGGTTTGACTTGGTTTGACCCAATTTGAGTGATTGATCATCCTAGGATGATTGTTGCTCACAATGTGAGGCTTGGATGGGCTTAGTTCAATCAAATTTGGGTTGTATTAGAATTTGGCTCAAAAAGGTCCTTTAGGTCACTTTGGATCAAGTGAGCATAAATGTGTTAATTGGCTTGATCAAGGCTTGATTTAGGTTTGGTTGAACACACATACGGACTTATGATGGAAATATAAATCCAATTGCAAGTGATTTGGAGTCAAATGGGTTTTGGTTCATTTAACAATTTCAAGTCAAAATGGTGAACATGGTTTTGACTGGGGTTAGTTTGATTTTGGTTTGGTGATTGTAGTTTATGTTTATATTTGAGCATGTGATTGAAGGGATGATTGTTTGTAGAGAAAATCCAAGGGTTTGGATTGATTTGAAAATGATTTGGCTAAGTTCAAGGATTTAACTTGAAAGGGTGTAAATTGGATTTAAGTTGGATTTGGATTTGAGTTTTGAATTGATTTTGATTATTTGAATTTATATTTCATTTATATTTGTGAATATAAATGAGAATATAAAAGGGTTATGAGAAAATATTTTGAACTTGGAGTGATTTGGATTTGATTTGGGCTAAATCCATAAGATGAAATCAAATGGCTGAGGAAAGATTTTGTGATTTGAATTCAATCATGGGTTTCAATCATTTGATTTGAATTGATTCATGATTTGGATTTTGGAATTTGGATTTGAATTTATAGTTTGAATTGATTTATGATTTGAGAATATCAATTTAGTTGAAATTGATTTGAGATTTGAGAAATCAATTGAGTTGGAATTAATTAAATATTTGATTAGAGAAAATTAATTGAGTTGGAATTGATTTGAGATTTGATTTGGATTGGTTTGAAGAGGGAGGCAAGGATGAGGTTCAAACTATAGGGTAGGCAAGTCCTCCTAATACCCCTAAGGCATAACCCATTCCTATGGCTAACTCCTTTAAGTCTTTAGGGTTAGGTTAAGTGTTCACCTAATCACTAGAAGTGTCTTAAGACTATGGAACTCTTTGTGTCTAAAGGAGTCCTATGTCTAAGATGGAGAAGTTGAGAGCTCAGTAATAGGTGTGGTGTGCCAACAAAGGCATGTGGTGTGTGGCTGAGATGATCGACAATGCTCGAGCGATGCATGAGCACTAAAGAAATGATATACTCCTAAACCTGAGTTGTAGAAGGAATCAAGATCTAGTGCAATGCAACTCTACTTATGTCAAAGACATAAGAGAGTGAAGAAGGAATCCACTAAGGATTGAGTATGTGAGCCTTCTATTAGGGAAAACAAATTCAAATTATCCTCTAGGGATAAGAGGTTGTGAAATCCGTGGGGATTAGATCTTGGGATCCATTGAGGATAGAAGTGTGAACTCTCCACTAGGGGAGCAAGTTCATTTGGATTGAATTGATTTCATTGGGAGAATTGGAAAGATTTGCATCTCATTGAGTAGAAGATGATTGATTTGATTGTTTGATTTGGCTCCACTAGGGAGATAGAAAAGATTTGCATGTCACTGAGGAGAAGTGGATTGATTTGTTTGTTTAGTTTGACTCCACTGGGAGGTTGGTTGGATTTTTTTTAGATTTTAAATGTTGAATTTTTGAGATGGACCATCGCGAGTAGGGACCATATAATATAATCTCAGTTACCAATCCAAAGGGGTAGTCTACCAACCACATGGTAGGACTATCCAACCAAAGGGGTTGCCTTTCGGTATACAATGGATGTACTAAGAAGAAAGCATAGCAGACTTACATCTTCCAAAGTAGGGATTAGTCTCTCGGGTGATTTATTAGCAACACAATGAATTGGACCCAACCTCAGGCTGACCACTGAGTGAAAGCCACTGGGGGACTTAAATAAGCTCAAAGATAGTCAAAATAAAATTCATTTTTTAATTATATTTGATGAACCCCATTGGTTTAAGATGGACTGTACTGAGTAAGGGCCATATCGGCCTGGCCTACCTCAAATTTACTAATCCAAAGGGAGCAGTGTCTTGGCCGAGGGGAGAACTATCCAACAAAAGGGGTGCCTTTCAGTTTGCAGTAGTCAATTCAGGGAAGAAAGCTCAGGTAGGGGTGTGCACTAATCGGTTCAAACCAAAAAATTGAATTGAACTGATGTTGTTTGGTCAGTTTGGTTCGGTTTTAAATCTCACGGTTCAGTTTTGGTTATAAATGCCTAGTTTTTCAATTTTCAATTTTTGGTTTAATTTTTTTAAAAGATTAGATAAACTGAATAAACTGAATAAACCAAAATTAGTTAAAAAGTCAAATATAAATATGTAATTTTGATTGTAAATGCTTAATTATTTGTATAGATTTATAGATTTCTACTTGACTAAGAAATTTTTAATATATAAAATTTATTAGATTGTTTTAATTAATTAGTTCATTAAAAATATTTCTTTTAATTTTTATGTACTATTCAGTTTAATCAAAAATGAAACCGAATAAACTAAATTTTAATTCAGTTTGGTTAGTTCAGTTTTATATGTTATTTGGATGGTTCGGTTATTTTAAATTATTTAGTTCGGTTTGTTTGGTTTAATGAAAAATTCGACTGAACTGACCGAACCAACCGAATGCTCACCCTTAAGCTCAAGGATTCACATCTTCTTGAACAAAAGACCACTGGGGCAACATTAGCAAGGTAAAATGTCAACCCAACCTAGGGCTGTCTGTCGGTTTGCGACAGTCATGCTAGAAAGAATGTGTAGTTGACTTACATCTTTCAGAGCGAAATGACTGTCGGGGTAACCTGTTTGTGGCAAAACATATTGAACCCGACCTAAGAGCGACTGCTGAGAGAGTGCCGACCCGGGGACTTATCTCCACTCAAAGTAGTCGCAATTCTATAGAGAGTTATCGTCTTTGCCTTAAAGGTAGGATGCTTGCTTGGGAAAGGGGCCACTGGGGGCTTGAATTCCTAATCCACAAGTGAATAAATTTGTTTGTTTATCATGTACCCTGTTGGTTTGCTAGACCTATCTCAGATTTACTGAACCAAGGGAGAATTTGTGCATCTGCTGAACAAATTCTTCAATCACAGGGGTGGCTACTAGGAAAGAGAGATTGCCCAATCCAAGAGTAGCCCGGGTAGTGTCTAAATGGGGTCGCAAAGAATGTAATCTGAATAGAATGCCCATAGGGAATGGGTCATTAAGGGCTTTATCCAAAACTCTGGAGAAGATAATGTCTATAGGTATTCGGTGGCCAACTCAAGGAGAAAGCGCAGGGACTCATATCTGCCAACAGTGGTGTATCCACCGGGTGAGTCACTATCAGCATAGCGAACATCAACCAACCTAAGGTGCCCATTAATTTGTGACAATCAGCCTAGGAAGAAAGCATCAGAGACTCACATCCTCCTATAATGGAACTGATTGTCGGGATAGTCTATCTTCGGCTTTATAGGTGCTATCCGACCTAGGGTGACTGCTGAGTGAATGCCACTGGGGGATTTATATCACTTCAAAAGTAGTCAAGAGAAAAGGAGATGCTTGGGGACTTATCCTAAACCTCAAATATACTTGACCTAGTAAGTACATGCTGGTTAATTCAAGAAGAAAGCATGTAATCTTACATACTCTTAAATAGAGTCAACATGAGGTAGCTTACTGGCTGCGCAATGAGGTCAACCAAACTAACAAAATGCTCATCAGTTTATAATGGTCAAGTCAGAAAGAAAGCATGGGGACTCACATCGGCCAGACAAGTGATCACTGGGGTGACATACTAACAAGGTAGCATGTCAGCCTGACCTAGAGCAGCTAATGAGTGAGTGCCACAGGGGCCTTGCTCCCACATCAAAATAGCTCAGGATAAAAGATATGTGTTTATTTTTATGTTTGTGTTAGAGGGAATATGATGCTGCTCTGGTTCTCTTACACCTACCCTAAACACGCTAAAGAGTTGATGAAATGGTGCCACGAATGGTAGTTATGATTCCACCAAAAAAGGATGCCACTTAGGTTTTCTTACACTTAACTTAGTTGTGCTAGTCAAAATAGGATGCCTCTTGGGTTCTCTTACACCTACTCTAGTTGCGTCATGGAATCGTGTTCAATTTATGTTCGTGTTATTAAAGAAGGATATGATGCCTCTTGGGTTCTCTTACACCTACCCTTAACATGTCATGGCGATTCGTAAACAAGGCAACAATACTTTGAATGAAGATAATATTTTGATGAAATGGAATGAAATTCCTGAAGATAATTATTTTCAAACATGATTTTATGGATAATATTTCTTCAAATAGAGCCATTAATTAAAAGCATCGAGTGTTCTCCTTTATAATCAATAAGTTGATAAGATCCTCCTTGATAGGTCTTCTCAATGACAAAAGGGTCTTCCCAAGTGGGTTTAAACTTGCCTCCCATCTTTCAATGGGCAACAATTAATCTCCTTAGAACTCAAACAAGCTCTCTTACTTGAAAAGCTCTAGGTCAAACCAGCTTGTAGTGAGCTCGAATCATCTTGGCTCGATATAACTCGAGGGTTTGGCATGCCCGTAGGAGTCTCTCCTCTAAACCTTTGAGCTCTTCTAACCACAACTTGACATTCTGCTCTATAGTGATTTTACTACCCAGTGCTATCCTTAGTGATGGGAGCTGAACTTCTAATGGTAGAATGACTTCAGACCCATACACTAAAGAGAATTGGGTAGATTGGGTATGGGTAATGTATATGGTGTGGTTTGTCCACAAGGCTTCAACTAGCTACTCATGCCACTGCCATTTACTCGTCAAGTGTTTTCTTTAGTATTTTGATGAGAGTTTTATTGAATGCTTCTGCTAGGCCATTCGCCATGGGATAGTAGATAGTGGAGTATCTCCAATCTATACCATGTCTTCTGGCATGACTATTATTTTTGGTGCTTTTGAATACAATACCATTATTAGATATAATTCATCGAGGCACTTCGAACTTATATATGATATGGTTCCTAAAAAATTGGAGCACATGCTGACCTGTGATCTCTAAGTGGGATTGACTCTGCCCATTTTGAAAAGTTATTGGTGGCAGCTAGGATGAACTGATGACCCTTGGAAGAAGGAGGATCAATCAACCCACTATGTAAGTACCCCAACACTCGAATGGCCATGAGGCAATGTAAGGTGTAGAACATTGGGTGGTTGATGCAAGACCACACCATATAGTTGACACTGATGGCATCTCCTAGTTACATCCATGCAGTCTGTAGTCATCGAAGGCCAGTTGTATCCTAGTCTCTTGATCTTTTCTTTCATCTTCAGGCCAAATTGATGCGGTCTGCATAGACCTGAATGTACCTCGATCATGATCTTATGATCTTCATGTTTGTCTAAATAGCCATGGTAAATTTTTATAAATCTCTGCCTTCATCTATCCCCTTTCCTTTTCAGAAAAGAAGGACAAATGAAAAAAAAATAATATTATGTTAGGACGCTACGCAGATCTACATATGTTCTTATTTAGGTGATCGGGATGACATTGAGGAAAGGTGTACTATCTTAAGAGATAAAAGTTACCACCCTATAATAGACCTAATCACTTTAATAAGGACTCCTAAAAACTATGGGTCTTCAGAATGTACCAGAGATTCTTCCCCTACTTTACTTGGAAAAGTAAATCAAGGTTTTTTTAAAATAAGGTTGTTAAGTTTCCTACAGGGGCAAGCCCCCATAGTTAATTATATTCTAAGGAACATGATTCCTTAGGAATACTCTCGATTAAGGTAAATGAGCTTTGTCTCCAAAGATTTTGAAAGGTAGGACTATCAATCGATTGGTTTATTTTTAGAAAGTCAAGTGGGATCGATCAAGAGGAGGGAGTTCTTATCGAAGCCAAATGAAAATAAGTAGGGGATGCATAAGATACTAGGAAGCCTAGTAAGCATCCCAAACTATCCTATGGTTGTGCTTTACATTTTTTTTTGAAATTTGAATTAATTTGTTTGAGTTGAATTTTTATTAAAATTCTAGGCTTATAATTTAATGACACAAGGTCATAGAAATGCCTAAGAGGTAAGGATTTATGCTCATAGCCACAAAGGAAAATAACAACCTCTGAACCTGAATCTAGGGAGTTTTGGTGAGGGCCAAAAGCATGACCTAAATCTAAGGAGAAAATGGGTATTTGGTTTTACCTCCACAAGAGAGGATAAACCACCCGACTATTGGACTTACAACCGCGCCAACTAACTCCTCCTATTTTAAATTCATGTAGGCAAGTCATGTTTATGCAAGATAATTTTATTTATTTAGAAAGTGGCTAAGTCATTAAACACACCTTAAGAGACTAGATCATGTACATCATGCTTTAATGACTTAAATCTAATGCAAAATTTTCATATGTTTTATTTTTATTTTGGACAATCAATTTTACTCAGGCTATATGATTCATATGCCTAATGCATGATAAATAATATTATAGGCCAAAATCAATAAGATGGGATTTGTATTTCCATCATGGCTCTCAAAGGTCAAGTTCTGCGGTGGAAGCCCTCCAATCAAGAGTGAAATAATATGCCTTTATGCATGATGTGAGAAAAGTAATACTCATCGGTTACTAATTATTTTTTATCTTTTTTAGCCTGATTTTAGAGGTTATGAGTTATTTATTTTAAAATTGAGTTGCTTAATTGGGTAGAAGATTTATTTTTGCCTAAGAGCCTAATCGTCATCTAGGCCATACATCAAGTAAAGAAGAAACTAAGAAAACATGCCATTTCTAGTGCACAAATTAAACAAAATATCAAACATTTTATAAAGCTAATACAAAAGAATAAAATGTCATTTGTGGTCACCACACAAAACTCAAAAATTTGGGTAGAAGCTCCCCTACCTTACAACAAAAATGAATTAATTACAATAAGCAAGGAATTCATGTTATGGGGTCTTCATTCTTCATTCTTCTTTCTTCTTTTCTTCTTTTCTTCTTTTTCTTCTTTTGGTTCCTTCTTAGATGGTTGAATTTGGTTGCTCCAAAGGCTTCACATGGTACATAAGATGAAATCTTATGACCAATGCTCATCCTAATCATAACAATCATTCCAAAAATCTTAATTGTAAAATTACATGAAAAGGAAAAGTAAATCTAACTAACACCGCAAAATAGAGATTAGCTAAACAAACCATATAATCCCAAGCATGTATATTGGACTTAACACCCCACACATGGGTAACCAAGTCCACCTATTGGATTATGCTTAGGGGTATAAGCACCCACATAAAAAAAAAGTATTATATTTTATTATACCCCTTTAAGCACAATCCCTATAGAAGATAATGATTAGACTAAATCTATTTCATTCTACACACATTCACCCTTACATCCAGACTAAAATATTATAACATAAAATAAAAGCAATGCATCAAACCATGCACCACCCTAACTTAAAGCTAGAAATAGTGACTTAGTCTAATATGTGTGCTTCAAGAGGTTTGTGTGGTATGCTCAGCTAAGTTTTGAAGTTTAAATTTTCTAAGTATGAAAAATATTCAAGTGAGATGGGTGGTTTCATTCAAGTTGTTTATTTTGATTTATATTTGGTGATTTATTTAGTTTAATGAACTTAATTAATTATTAAGTTGTAAAGAGAGGGAAAAGAAAAGAGTACTTCTCGTTCCTTCCCTACCTTAAATAATTTCTAAAGTTAATTCATGTTTGAATTTATTTAGTCAATGTCTTATTATGTGTTTTAATTAATCCTAAGTTTAGATTTTCCCTAAGTAAACCTATTCAAAAAGAAAGGCATTTTAAGATTAAGTAAAGTGAATTAATATCACAAAACACACATCACTTCATTTCTTTCCCAACATGGATAACATGCATATGGATGAATCCTAAGCATATCTATACATACAAATGAAAATGTTTAGCACACTTTATGATGAATGCTAAGAAATATTATTTAAGAAAATTTGGATGCTTTATGATGCATGATTTTCATTAAGTAGAAAAGAGGGATTTCTTTTGTCCTTTATTAATTTACACATGTGTATGTATGAAAGGCATAAGTGAGTATGACGCCATTATTAGCACCAGGGGTGTAAGGTACAAGACATACTTAGGGCTACTTAAAGCCTCACAACCCCGGGGTTGTCCAGACTAATATACTACTTTTCTTAAATACATATGAATGTGCAAAAGAAATAAGTGGAAAAAGAAAGATGCAAAAGTTTATATTCATTTGATTTTTGGTTTGGTTGTTTAATTTGTATGTGTGATGTGAAATTCCTTCTTAAGTTATCTCATAGGAGTGTATAGGAATAGATTTGAGCAAGTGTTATTTCCTTTTCAAATGGACTATACACTTTGCCAATCCTATACAATTCTATGTTAAGAAAAGAGGGAGAATCAAAGCCACATAATACATATCTTTATATTCACATGCAAGCTTATAAATAATTATAAGTAGCATACCTTTCAGTTTTGATGTTTGATTTATGAAAAATTTTGAATTTAATAGTGATAATAGCCATTCATATTCTTACTTTAGCCAAAACATGCAATTTGACATAAAGAAAATATTTCATTTTAATTTTGATTTTAAAAGGAATGAATGCATGATTTTCATATGACATACACATTTAGCATGTTAGGAAAGAAATAAATAGTGAAAGCAATGTAAATTCATTCACCTAATTAATTCTAAAGACAATCCTATGAATAGAATTATTTAAGCAAATCAAATTTTTTAAAGAAATTTTGTTTGATTTTGAGTTTGATTTTTGAGAAATGTGAGATGAGTTTGCTGGTCCTAACCCATTCCACACATGTGTATGATGTTTTAGTTTAATTTTAGGTGATTAGATCAATTTTTATGTTTTAGTTAGGTTAAGGTGTAATTAAGTGTATTAATTACCCCTTACCTATACACCTTAGCATATTTAATCAAATAATTATGAGCCAATGATATGACATAAAATCACACAAGGAATTTTTAGTGAATGCACCTAAGAAAAGGGCCTAATATTTGTCTCACAATTAATGATTAATTAAGTTAAAGGGTTTAATTAAGTACTTTCATAACCCTTCCCACACATGTGGATTTGGTTTTGATTTCCTTTAGGTTATTAAACACCCAAGCATCTACCCATGGATGAATTGATTAAGTTCTAGAATGTTTTGAAATTTTATCAAGTTAATTAAGTAAGTAATTAGTGGATTAATCTAGTTTAAAGATTAAGGAAGAAAGGGGTTTAAGGCTTAGAAAATTTCCCAAAATTTATTCCATAAACCTCTTCTCTGAAGCAAGACTTAATAATTTAATCTTAATCCACTATTCATATGCTTAATTACCTTAATTACATAAAGAGAGTAAAGGATTCAATCTAATTAAACCATTAATAAATCCCAAGAAAATTAGGGGTAGTCATCCCTAAATGCACATGAGAAGTTTGAGATTAATCAATGGGATAATTAGAAGTAATTAGGGTTATTAGGTTTTCATTAAAACCCTTATTAAGAAAATATACTATTCAAAATCTAGTGAAATTAATTTTAAAATATTCTACTCTCAATTATCTTTCCAATGCTTTATTATATTTTAGATTTTGAATTAGTTAATATGAAGATTCATTGATTAAGGATAATTAAATAAATCTATAATTAAAATATCTAATCTCATCGGTGCCATGTGGAAGCTGACGTGGCACGCGCTTTCCATGTGGCATGACAGGAGAGGCTATTTAAGTTATCACATTGTAATGCCACGCGCTATGCTACGCGCTTTCTCCCCATCAATCAAGGATAGAACGAGTTTAGCTTGTATTAAATGATTAAATCAAATATCCTACATGTCTTGATCATGGCCTTCCATCCAAAATGCGGAGATGGATGGCCCATGATCCATCCTGATCTTCCCGGGAGATGGTCACCGTTCATCTTCTAGGGGAAGATCCAAGCTCGATTGAGCTCAGATTGAAACCAAATTCAACCCACACCATCTAAGAGTAAAGGGGAACATATCCAATAGCTAACTTTCCTTGGGATAAAACTTTCACACAAGGACCACAAACTATGCTGGAATGGCTTTACCTCACCAAGGCTATCACCGCAATCCCTCAAGTAGTAGCTCCTAGGGAGATGAAGCCTTGTTGAAGTTTGAGGTTGAGATTGGATGGATTTTCTATGGACCAAGTTCACCTTCAAATGTTCGCCTTGATCAAAGTCCCACCTCCCTTGCCTTGAGAAAGAAGCTTGGGAGTGAGTTCATTAGCCTCTAGGGTGCTCAAGGAGGAATTATATTAGTTTGAGTATTGAGAGATGGAATTATCTTGAGCTCCCTATTTTGGTTTATAGAAACCCAGAAATGGAGAATTGAATCACTCGGAAGCTTGGGAGACTTGCAAATGGTTTGCTAAATTCTCTAAGCTCAATCAATGTGTCACTCATGAATTCAAGTGAATTAGGGGAGTATATCTCCCCAGGTGAATCGATAAGCTTCCTTGCCATTTTGATCCAATACACTAGTGGGTTTTAGGATGAGGTCATGGCATTAATTTTGAGCATGGAGTGGAGTAGTGAAGGTCCTATGTGCTTGAAATGAGTGGAGGAGGGATCCCACGTGCTCATGTCCATGGGGGGGTTATCAGTTTTGACCTTGGGTTTGGTTTAGCTGATCCAAACCCATTGGGTCATGTGCACCATATTTATTAATGACCAATTGGTCCACTAAGAGGATGCCAAGTGTCTATGAAAAGGAATTGACCAAATTTCAAGTGGTTTTGATTTAGGTTACCCTATGGCCTAGGGGTAAAATGGTCATTTGATCTTGATTTTAGTTTGAATATGTTTGGTATGACTGAAAAATAGGTTAGGATAAGTTTCATTAAGTTTGGAGTTGGTTTGATATGATTTGGCTCATGTTGACCTATTTAGGTCAAAATGGGTTAAGTTGGGTCAAGTTCATATGACCATTTGAAATATTTTGGCATCATTGGTTTGGTTCAATTTGATTTATATTTGAATTTGGTTCATTTGATTTCATTTAGGTCAAATGGGTCAAGTTGACCAATTTGACCCATTTGACCTATTTGGGTTAGGTCATGGGTTGATGTATGGTTGATCATTTGAAATGGATATCTTTGTTTCCAATCAATTTGGTTTATATTTTGATTTGGCTCAATTTGACCTTTAGTCAAGGGGTTCAAGGTCAATTGGCTAGTTAGGTCTAGTTGGCCAATTGGGGCTTTGGTCAAGTTCAACAAGTGATTTGGAATGAACTTGACTCATTAGTTTCAATCAATTTGGCTTAGATAAAGTTTTCACACATTTTAACTTTTTAGGTCAAGTTGGGTTAAGTGGCCAATTGAGCTAGGTTAGGCTCAAATGATGACTTGGTTAAGTTTAAACATTGATCATGAATGAGTTTTGATCAATGGTTTCAATCAATTTGGCCTATGGTGGATTTTGGCTAGTTTAGGTTTCATTTTGTTGACTTGGTCAACCCTTAGGTTTGACTTGGTTTGACCCAATTTGAGTGATTGATCATCTTGATTGTTGCTCACAATGTGAGACTTAGTTGGGCTTAGTTCAATCCAATTTGGTAGGATTAGAATTTGCTCATAAGGGGTATTTTAGGTCACTTCAAGTGAGCCTAGGTGGGTCATATGGCTTGGTAAAAGCTTGATTTGAGTTTGATTGACCTCACATATGGACTTATGTGAGAAATATAAATAAATTTACAAGTGGTTTCAAGTCAAATGGGTTTTGATTCACTTGATAATTTCAAGTTCAAAAGGGTGAACATGAGTTTGACTTGGGTTTGATTTTTGAATTTAGTTTTGGTTTGATGATTGTTTATATTTGGATTTTACATTTTAGGATTGATTGAATCATGAGAAAAATCAAGAGTTTGGCTTGATTTGAATTTGATTTGGCTAAGTTCAAGAAGTTTGACTTGAAAGGCTTAGGTTGAATTTTGATTGAATTTGGATTTGATTTTGGGTTTGATTTGATATTTGAATTTATATTTCATTTATATGAATATAAATGAGAATATAAATGAGTTATGAAAATTTCATGAATTTGAAGTGATTTGAACTTGATTTGAGCTAAGTCCATAGAGGAATCAAAGGATTTTAGAAAAGATTTTGGAATTTGGATTTGATTTGGTTTAGTTTTGATTGTTTATATATTTATTTATATGTGAATATAAATGAAAATAATATAAATGGGTTGTGAGAAAATTTGAATTTGAATTGATTTAGATTTGATTTGAGCTAAGTCCATAAGAGAATCAAGGACTTAGAAATATTTTGATTTGGAGTTCAATCATGAGTTTCAATCAATTTGGAATTGATATCATGATTTGGGAAAATCCAAATTGATTGGTTGAGTTAGAGTTGGTATGGGTTTGGAGTTTTGAAGGAAGTGAAGATTTTAAGCTAGGTAGGCAAATTTTCCTAACACCCCTAAGGCATGGCCTATTCCTATGGCTAACTCTTCTAAGTCTCTAGGGCTAGGTTGAGTGTCCACCTAATCATTAGATGTGTCTTAAGACTAAGGAACTCTTAAAGTCTAAGAGAAGTCCTATGTCTAAGATGGAGGGCTTGAGAGCTCATTATAAAAATGAGGTCAACAAAGGGCACCCAATAGGTGTGGAGTGCTGATAGGGAACATCGCATGTATTGGTGTTGATTGAAATGATCAACAACACCGAATAATCACAATCACTTATAGAAATAGTCTACTCCTAACCAAGGTATAGAAGGCATCCAGAGCTTAGTGTAATGTGACTCTACTCATGCCAAGGACATAAGAGAGGGAAGGAATAATCCAGGGATAGAGTATGAACCTTCCAATGTTGAAATCATCCACAAGGGATGAAGATTTGATTCATTGGGGAGAAATTGATTTGATTTGTTTAATTTGTTTTGATTATTTTGATTTGATTGACTCCACTGAGGAAAATGGTTGAATTTATTTCAGATTTTTAGATTTTGGATTTTAAGATGACCTTTGGTGATGGATCGACCGAGTAGGAGCCATGGAGGAGACCTAACTGATTTACCAATAAAAAAGGGTAGTCTACCAAACACATAGTAGGACTAAACCAAAAAAGATGCCTCTGTGCAATGGTCAAGTTACGAAGAAAATGCAGGGACTCACATCTTCCAATCAAGTGACCACTAGGGTGATCGGTTGACAAGGCAACATATCGAACCCGACCTAGGGATGACTATTGAGTGAATGCTATTGGGGGACTTAAATCAACTCAAAGATAGACCAAATTAGTTTTATTCTTTAATTTGTTTTGATTATTTATGGATCCCATCAGTTTGCGATGTACTGCACTGAGTAGGGGCCGTGGAGGCCTAGACCTAAATCACGCTTACTAATCCAAAGGGAGTAGTCTACCAACCACAAGGTAGGACTATCCAACCAAAAGGGGTGCCTTTCAGTTTGTAATGGTCAAGTTAGAAAGAAAGCATGGGGACTCACATCTTCCAAAATAAAGAACCATGGGTGATCTTGCTTTGGCAACAAATCAACCAATTAGGTTGACTATTAAGTGAATGTCGCTGGGGGACTTAAATCAGCTCAAAGATAGTCAAGATTAATTTCATTTTTTAATTTATTTTGATGGATTCTATTGCTTTATGATGGATCACACTGAGAAGGAGCTTATATTTTCTAGACCTATCTCAGATTTACCAAACCAAAGGGAATAGCTTCCCGGTCGATGGGAGAACTATCCGACCAAAGGAGTGATTTTGGTTTGCAATGATCAACACAAAGGAAGAAAGGTTGGGGACTCATCTTCCACTACAAAAGACCACCGGGTGATCATTTGGGCAAATTGAACAAGGTACCATCGATTTATGATAGTCATGCTAGAAAGAATGCATCATAGTCTTACATCTTCCAAAGCAAAATGACCGCCAGGGTAACCTACTTATGGCAAAATAGGTTGAAATTGACCTAAGGGTGACTATGGAGTGAGTACCAACCCAGGAATTTATCTAACCTCAGGTAGTTAAGAAATTCCTATAGGGAGTTCTACTGCCACTACCCTAAAGATAGGATGCCTGCTTGGGAAAAGGGGCCCTTTGGGGGCTTGAATTCCAAATCCATAAGCAAATTAATTAATTTATTTATTTAGCCTATTTATCATGGACCCTGTTAGTTTGCGAGGGATCAAACTGAGAAGGAGCTTATATCAGCCTAGACCTATCTCAGATTTACTGAACCAAGGGAGAATTTGCACATCCGCTAAACAAATTCTCCAACCACAGGGGTGGCTACTAGGAAAGGGGAACTGTCCAATCCAAGAGTAACCCGGGTAGTGTCTAAATGGGGTTGCAAAGGATGTGATCCAAATAGAATGCCCGTAGGGAGACTAAGGCTTAATCCAAAACCGGAGAAGATGACATGGCGTCATATATCAAATAAATATTGGTCCAACTCAAGGAGAAAGTGTGGGGGACTCAAGAAAGAGTGGTGTATCCACCGTGAGTCATCGATAGAGAACATCAACCAACCTAAGGTGCTGTTACAATAGAAGAAAGCTCGGGACTCACATCCTCCTATAACAAAATGATTGTTGTTATCTTCTGATGCCATCCGACCTGGGAGACTACTGTGAAATGGAGGACTTATATTGACTCAAATGTAGTCAAGAGGAAAGGAGCCTCTGGGGGACTTATCCTAAACCTCAAATATTCTCTGCGTAGGTAGATCATGATGATTATTTCAAGAAGAAAGCTCGGGGACTCACATCTTCTTAAATAAAATCAATATGTCGTAGCTGATTGGCTGGGCAATGATGTATACTATACTAACAAGGCACTCATTGGTTTGCAATGGTCAAGTTAGAAAGGAAGCGCAGGGATTCACATCTTCCAAATAAGTGACCATTGACAGGTAAACCCGATATAGAGTAGCTAATGAGTGAGTACCATAGGGGTTTGCTCTCACATCAAAATAGTCCGAGACAAAAGATATTTATTTATTTTTGTGCTTGTGTTAAAGGGAATAGGACACCTGTTGGGTTCTCTTACGTCTACCTTAAACATGCTGGGGATTTTGATGAAATGGTGTCACGGATGGCAATCGGGAATTCCCACTAAGAAAGGATGTCGCTTGGGTTCTCTCACACCTAACTTAATTGTGCTAATCGAAATAGGATGTCTCTTAGGTTCTCTCACACTTATTCTAATATCACTGAGAGATTGTGTTTGATTGTTGTTATGAGGAGATAGATGCCTGGGGACTCTTATACATCCTATCACCATCATGTGATTAAGACAAACAAATAATGCTTCAAAAGAAGAGAAGATTTTGATGAAATGGAATTAAATTTTTATTATTTTATTGATATTTATTTTCAAACATGATTTATGGGTAATATTTATTCAAATAGATCCCATTAATTGGAAGCATCGGGTGTTCCCCTTTACAATCAATGTCGATAAGATCCTCTCTTGGTAGGCTTCTCTATGACATAGGGCCTTCCCAAGTGGGTTCAAACTTGCCTCCCATCTTTGATGGGCAACAATTGGTCTCCTTAGGACTAACACAAGTTCTCCTACTTGGAAAGACCTAGGCTAACTACCTTGTTGTGAGCTTGAATCATTTTGGCATACAACTCGAGGTTCGCATGCTCGTAGACTCTCCTCAAACCTTCAAGCTTCTAACCATAACTTTGTATTCTATTTTGTAGTGATCTTGCTACCCAATGCTATCCTTAGTAATGAGAGTTGAACTTCTAAAGGTAGAACATCTTCAGACCCATACACTAAGAAAAATGGGGTATTGAGTTGAGTTTGGTGGTGGGTAGCCAGAAGGTTCAACCAACCGCCGCTTCCACTGTTGTCATCAAGAGTCTTCTTTAGTATTTGGATGAGAGTTTTTGAATGCTTCTAAGCCATTTGCTCGGGTAGTAGATGGTGGAGTATCTCCAATCTACCATCTTAGCAAGTATGATCTTGGTGCTTTTGAATGCACCATTATCGATATAATTCATCGAGGCCCCAAACCTATATATTATATGGTTCTAAAAATGAAACATGCGAGTGATCTTTGAGTGGGATTGCCTCCACTTTGGAAAAGTAGTATGGCAACTAAGATGAACCGATGACTCGGAAGAAGAATGATTGATTGGACCCAATATTCGTACCAACACTCAAATGGCCATGAAGCCAATATTGGGTATAGAATATTGGGTGGTTGATGTAGAACCACACCATGTATCTGACACTGATGGCACCTCCTAGCTACATCCATGTACTCTATAATCGTCAAAGGCTAGTAGTATCCTAGTCTCATGATCTTCATCTTTATCTTCAGATCAGATTGATGTGCTTTGTATAGAACTGAATGTACCTAAGTTATAATGCCATGAGATTTGTGTTTATCTAAATAATGTAACCATATTTGATCAAAAGATCGTCGGTATAGGGTGCCATCAACAAGAGCATAGGAGAGAGCTCTCTGTTTCACCTAATGGGCTTGTGACTTTCTTGAGGTAGTTTATCTATGTTCAAATAGTCTATGAACGGTTGCCTCTAATCCAACTCCTTGTCCTTATAGGCAATGACAACCTCCCCTTCAAGAGAAAGTCTCTCAATGAGTTCAACATCAATAAGGGATATGACTTGTCTATTTTAGACCCTTATTGGAATGGACTCATCTTCCAGACATGCCAATTCTTTGGCAAGTTTGGCCAAAGCATCTTTGTTCTACTCGGAACCTTATACATGACTTTAGGATTTGGGCCAACAGCTTCATGGTATACTGGTGGTAATGATGAAGCTTGGATTTGAGAACCTTGTAAGACCCGCCAACTGCTTGATGACCAATGAGAATCCCCAAAATGTTGTTGATGCTTGACACATCAATAGCTAACTCAAATGACAATCAAAGCCTCATACTGCTTCATTGTTGGTGCAGGATTGGAAAGATAGTATGAGAATCTCATCATCGAGAGTTAAGAGAACTATTCCCCCCTCTTTCCTGAAGGGTAGGTGCTTCCCCTTTATGAAAAGAAGTGCACCATATAAATACATCTCCCATCATGGTTGTCAACTCCCTAAGTTCATGATTTGTTCAGGAGATCATCACTAACAGAATGAGGAAGTGGGTGCTAAGAAATCTGCTAGTGCTTGTCCTTTTATCACACGGAGGGGTACAAATGTAATATCAAACTACAAGAGGATCATGGACCATCGTGCCAAACATCTGGGTAATGTTGGCCATGTCATGATGTACTGTAGTGGGTTGGTTTTGGAAATCAAGTTGACCTTATGAGAAAGCATATAGTGTGTAGCTTTTAGGATGCAAAGATCAAAGCAAATTTTCAATAGGTGGATATTCACTTTGAGAATCGACAATGATTGAGGTAGTAGAGAGCACTCTCCTTCCCTCCATCATTGGCTTAGGCGAACAAAGCACTGAGAGAGTCATCCAATGCAGTAGTGTAGAGGATGAGTGGCCTGCCCGGGATAGGGATGCTAGAACTAGCGGCTTCACCAAATACTGCTTGATATCTTCAAAGGCATGCTGACAGTTATCATCCCACTTGAACTTGACATCCTTTTTAATAAGTACTGAGAATGCCTTGCATCTCCCTGATAGGTTGGAAATTAAGCATCTTAGATACGCCAACTGTCCTTGGAAAGATCTGAGTTGAGTTAAACTCTTAAGAGATGACATTTCTAAGATAGCTTTGATCTTTTCTAGATCTATGTCTATTCCCCAGTGTTGGACAACAAACTCATGGAATTTTCCCGAAGCTACTCTGAATGCATACTTCAGGGGATTCATTTTAAGGTTATATTATCTTAACCATTCGAAAACTACTCTCAAGTCAAAGAGATGGTCTACTTTTTCTCTGCTCTTGACTACTAGATCATCAACATAGCTCAACTCTGAATGAGTTCATTGAAGATCCGAGTCATGACCATTGGTATGTAGCACCACATTTTAAGGCCAAAAGGCATGACCTTATAATAATAGATTCCGATTGGTTCAAAAGTAGCATTTCTTTCATCTTATATCCATATTTGTAATGACCATCCATAAAGGAGAAAACTACGTGAGATGAGGCGATGCCCACCATTAATTTTGGTATAGGAAAAGGAAACTCATCCTTAGGGCATGCCTTGTTTAAGTCCCTAAAATCGACGTGTAAGTGAATTTGGCCATTCTTCTTCTTAATTGGGATGACATCGCATAGTAGGTATTTTCTTCCTGATAAAACCAACATCAATTGACAAATGATGTTTCAATTTCTAATCACATGCCTTGGAACTTGCTTAATGGTTAGCCAGATCTATTGCTAGTGTGGATGTTATGTAGGAGATAATTAGCATCTCTTCATAACTCCATGCAAAATATCAAAATAGCCTAACTAAGTCATTGGTTTCTTCTTCATTCAAAGACAACCATGAGCGTATTTTCTTCTATCATGAGGTTGATTTCTTTAAGCTTATTGATTGTTGAATGGATCTCCTCTTCAAATTCTGGTGGGGCATCTTTGATTTGGAGATCATCTGGATCATCTAAGGTTTCTAAACACACATCCTCATAAGAGTTGGTTTGGTGAAAAAAAGAATCTATCGACTCCATGGTTATGACAACAAGCAAGAATCATCATTTCAATCGACCCACAATATCGAATCCTAGTCTTGAACTTGATCATGCATTGTGGTGAAAATTTCAATGTGGGATTTCTAAAAGAATACGAAATATACTTCCATCTTCACTCTATATGAGATAAAATGAGGATGTAAATATACATCTTCTTCTTTTTATATTTAACACCATGTTCCATAGATTTTCTTATTGAGGGTGATCGATACAAAGGAGAGGTGACTATCTTGAAAGATAAGTCACCACCCTACAATGGACCTAATCACCTCAACAAGGACTCTAAATGGTATGTGTAAAAAAGATTCTTCCCTACTTTACATAGAAAAGTAAAGTAGGGTTTATTATAAATCGTGTTCGAAGTTCTCAAGGGCAAGCTCCATAGTTAATTACATCCTAAGAGATCCTTAGAATAATCTCAATTAAGGTAAATGATCGTTGTCTCTAAAGATTTCAATATGTAGAACTATCAATCAATTAGCTCATTTTTAAAGATAAAATGAGATTGATCAAAGAGAGGGAGTTATTATCGAAGCCAAATGAAGATAAATAGGAGATGCTCATGATGTTAGGAAACTTAATGAGCATCTCAAACTATCTTATGGTTGGGCTTTACAATTTTGAAATTTATTTAATTTATTTGAGTTAAATTTTTCATTAGAAATTTAGGCTTTATGATTCCACCCCATAAGATTATGGAAAGGCCTAAGAGGTGAGGATTATGCTTATGGCCCAAAAAGATGAGAAGCAACCTTAGAACCTAAATCTAGAGTTTTTGAGAGCCAAAAGCATAAATCCTAAATCTACAAAATGGGCATTTGGTTTGCTCCATAAGAGAGGACAAACCACCCAACCGCTAGACTTACAACTGCTAGGGTGGCAGCCAACTAACTCATCCTACAATTTTAAATTCATGTAAGTTATATGTTTTATGCAAGATAGTTGTATTTTTTAGAAAGAGACTAAGTCCTTAAACTCACTCCCAAAAGAGACTAGATCATGTAAGGGTGTTTTCAAATGACCTAAATCTAATGCAATTCAGATTTCATTTTATTTTTTAATTTTTGGATAATCATTTTGACTTAGGCTAATAGGATTCATATGCCTTATGCATGAGAAATGAGATTATTGGCCAAAATAAGCGAGAAGGGAGGAGGTGTGTTTCCACCATGGCTCTCAAAGGTCAAGCCAAGTTTCTCTGGCAAAGGTGGAAGCCCTCCAATTAAGAGTGAAAATAATATGCATTTATGCATGATGTTATAAAAGAAGTACTCATCCAGCTAAAAGGTTGTTAATTCTTTTATCTTGATTTTAGCCTAAGATTTAGGTGTGGTTATGAGTTCTTTATTTTTAATTTTGAATTTATTAAATTTGGTAAAAGATTTATTTTTCTCTAAGAGCCTAATCCACATCTAGGCCAAACATAAAGCAAGAAAGAAACTAGGAAAAAAGATGTCACTTAATGCACAAGCTAAACAAATCATCAATCAATTTATAAAGCTAATCACAAAAGAATAAGAGGCCATTATGGTCGGGTACCACCACACAAACCTGAAAATAAATTGGTCTGAGCTCTACCCTTATACAACTCAGATTATAAATGAATTAAATACAATTAAGCAAGGATTTATGGGGGGTCTTCAAGCTTCATTTCTTCTTTCTTTTTCTTTTCTTCTTTCTTCTTTGGTTCCTTCTTTTTGATCGTTGTAAGGTGGTTGCTCCAAAGGCTTCACATGGTGCATAAGATAAGATCTTATGACCAATGCTCATCCTAATCCCCATAACAATCATTCCAAAATCTTAATTGCAAAAATTACATGAAAAAGAAAAGTAAATATAGACAACACTTGCAAAATAGAGATTAGCTAAACAAATCACACAAAATCTCAAGAATGTATATTGGACTTATCACTCCACACATGGGTGACTAAGCCCACCTGGCCTATTGGATTATGCTTAGGGGTATAAACACCTGGACAACAAAAGCATTTATATTTTTATTTATCACATCGCTCCTTAAGCACAATCCCCTGTAGAAGACAATGGTTAGACTAAGATCTCCCTACCTTTCATTTTATGCACATACATTCTAATCATCCAAACTAAAACATATATCACAAAATAAAATTAAACATCAAACCATGCACCATCCAAACCTAAAGCTAGAAGTGGTGACTTAGCCTGATGTGTGTGCTTTAGAGGTTTATGTGGTATACTTAGCTATGGCTTTAAGTTAGAATTTTCTAAGTTTGAAGAATGTTCAACTTAGAGGAGAGTTTCATTTAAGTGATTTAATTATTTTGTGTTGATTTTATTTTATGTTTTGGTTAGGTTCAAATGAATCCTACAATTAATTACTAAGTTATAAAGAGAGGGAAGGAGAAGAGAACTCCTCTTTCCTTCCCTAATCTAAGTAATTTCTAAAGTGGATTCATATTTTAGTTTTGTTAAGTGAATGTTTTATTATATGCTTTAATTAATCCTAAGTTCAGATGAACTCTAAAAAAACCTATTAAAAAGAAAAGCATTTTAAGATTAAGTAAAATGAACTAAATTCAAAAAATATACATCACTTCATTTCTTTCCCGACATGTATAACATGCATATGAATGTGTTCTAAACATATCTATACATACAAATGGGAATGTTTAGCACACTTTATGATGCATGCTAAGTAGTTCATTTAAGAAAATTTGAATGTTTATGATGCAAAATTTTCATTAAGTAGCAAAGGGGTTTCTTATCCAATTTTCACATGCACATATGAATGTATGAAAGGCATAAGTGTGTACAACGCCATTGTTAACCAGGGGTGTAAGGTATAAGACCTACTTAGGGCTACTTAAAGCCTCAAAGGTTGTCAGACTAATATACACTTTCCTTAAGATACATGTACAAAAGAAATGATGGAAAAGAAAGAATGCAAAAGTTTGTTATTGATTTATTGTTGTTTATACAATTTATATGTACAAGTATAGGTATCCTTCTTAAGTAATAGCATAGGAATGAATAGATATTAATTAGGCAAGTTTGGTTCTTTTCAAATGAACTACACTTGCAAATCTATTCAAAATTATGCTAAAGAGAAGAAAGGAAACCTATACTAAGCACATCCTTATATTCTACTCACATGCAACTTATAAGTAAGATATAATTAACACACTTTTAATTTTGATAAGTGATTCATATATTTTGAAAATAATTTAGGTTTAATTGTGATAATAGCTACTCATATTCTTACTTTAGCCAACACATGCAATTTGACATAAAGAAAGCATTTTCATTTTAAATTTGATTTTTGAAAAGCATGAATGCATAAAATCATATGCCACATATTTAGCATGTTGGGGAAGAACTAAGGCAATGAAAGCATGTAAACACATTCACATTAATTAATTTCTAAAGACAATGAAATAAGAAAGCTTAAAGAAAATCAAAGTTTATTTAATGTGATTTTTGTTTGATTTTGAATTTGATTTAATTTTAAAATGTGAAGTGAGTTTGATATTCCTAACTAATTCTCACATGTGTTTGATATCTTTATTCAATTTTTAGATGATTAGATTCATTTTATATTTTGATTAGGTTAAGGTATGAATTAAGCATTAATTATCCTTACACACCACCTTAGCATAGTTTGAAATAATTCCAATGAGATGACATAAAACCTATAAGAAATTTAAATTTTCAATGCACCTAAAGAAAAGGGGCCTAATGTAATTTGGCTCATGATTAATGATTAATTAAGCTTTTAATTTAAGTAATTTCAAACCCCTCACACATAAGAGTTGAATTTTGATTTCCTTAATTGTACTTAGACTTTTGAACACCTAAGCATCTACCCAAGAAGAATTAATTGAGTTATGTAAATTTTTAGAATTTTAAGAAATTAATTAAGAGGGTAATTAGCAAATTAACCCTTTAATTAAGAGAGGATTAAGGAAGAAAAGGAGGGTTTAAGGGATAACTTAGGGGAAATGCCCCAAAATTATTTCCTAAACCTCATATTCACCGAAACAAATCTTAATCAACTTCAATAAAGGATTAAACCACTTATCAAATGCTTAATTAACCTTAATTACATTAAAGTAATTAGGAATGAATAACAATTCCTAAATTAAGCCATCAATCCCAAAAAAATTAGAGGTAGAAGTCCTCACTAAACCCAAGAAGTTTGAGATTAACCAATAGATTAATTAGGGAGTAATTAACAAATTAACATTCCCAATAAAACCCAAATTTAGAGAAAAGAACTATTCTAAATTAATCAAAATCAATTTTAGAATATTCTATGTTCAATTATCTTTCTAATTCAATTTATTTCATAATTTTTTAATTTTCTAGGTTGAGATATGATTTTTAGAAGTTTAGGTAATTTATTAAAATTATTTAAATCCAAATTAAATCCTATGCTTTTATGACGATCATGCACTTTACACACGACGCCTTCCCATTGCTTATTTAAAACATCCCATTGTAGCACATGTATGTATCAATGCTTTTGCCTCATATCAGATCGGATGGTTAGATTAAAGCTAGGATCTTGGGATAAATAGGATATAAAGCATGTTTTAATCAATCCATCCAAAATGCGTGGATGGATGGCAGATCCTTCGCAAACATGTGAGCCATGGAGATCCATGTTCTATTTTGATTTGAGCTCGATTGAGCGGATTGAGAAAACTCAACCCACACACCATCAACAGATCCTAGATTACATCAAATGGTCAAGATCTTATGCCATTAACATTTCTTTCACAAAGCTCCACACCATATTGAGTTTAATGATTAAAAAATGGCTAACCTCGCTGGAGGTGATCACCAACACTCTATTCCTTGAGAAGCTTCTTGTAATGCTTTGGAAAGTTTGATGAGGTTGAGTGGATTTCTATGGGTCACCTCCTCATTAGCTTGAGCTCGACTTTGATTGAATTGGATCTCCTGCTTCAAGAACTTGTAAAGAGCAGTGCACTCAACTTGGTCCTCTCGATGAAGCTTGAAGAAGGAGTTGAGTTTGAGTGTGGAGAAAGTTAAATTCAATGGACCTCCCTATTTTACTTAAGAAAATTGAGAAGATGCAAATTGAATCTCCTCAGAAGCTAGATCACTTGTAAAATGGCTCTTATGACTCTCTAGGCTTCAATCGATAATGGCTTTGTTGAGATTCAAAAGAATAAGGTAGAGTATATCTCCCCCTTTTGCAATCGGTCGGTCAAGCATAAGCTTACCATTTTGATCCAATTTCCAAGATTGAAAGGGTTGTTTGAGATGTTAGAATTGTTCTTGAGTTCATTTTGCCAGAGGAGTAGGAATATGAACTTCCCATGTGCTCAAAATAAGTGGAGGCATGATTCCCATGTGGCCATTTCAAGGGAGTGGTCTTCCATTGGGTCAAGTTGGGCTAACCCAAACTCATTGGGTTGCGTGCACCACCCTTCCTAGTGATCACTTGATCTATTAGGAGAGTATCAAGTTGGTATAACGAGGATTTGACCATATTCTAAGTGGAATTGGCCAAAATTTACTCTATGGACTAGGGGTAAAATGGTCATTTGGCTGATTTTGGAATTTGGAAATGTTGGGTATGTTGAGAAAATGGGTTTGGCGAAGTTTCTTTGGATTTGGAGTTCATTTGGTATGGTTTATTCATGACCCATTTAGGTCAAAATGGGTCAACTTGGGTCAAACCAAGGTCAAGTTCATATGACCATTTGAAATATTTTGGTTGCTTTGGTTTGATTCAATTTGGTTTAGGTTTGAATTTGGTTCATATGACTTCATTTCGGTGAAATGGGTCAAGTTGACCAATTTGACCCATTTGACTTATTTGAGCTTCATGGGTAGTTTAGGTTTGATTAGACATATGAAGTAGAGATCTTTATTTTCAATCAATTTTGGTTAAGTTTGAATTTGGCTCAATATGACCCTTTAGGTCAAGTTGGGTTCAAGCCCTAGTTTGGTAATTGAGGCTTTGGTCAAGTTCAACAAGTGATTTGGAATGAACTTGACCCATTGGTTTCAATCAATTTGGCTTAGATCGTTTTGACACATTTTGACTTTTAGGTCAAGTTGGGTCAACCAAGAATGCTAGGTTACTCAAATGTTGACTTGGTCAAGTTCAAACATTGGTCATGAACAAACTTAGATCAATGGTTTCAATCAATTAGGCCTATGGTGGATTTTGGCTATGTTGGATTTCATTTTGGCTAAGTGTTGACTTGGTCAACCTTTAGGTTTGACATGGTTTGACCCAATTTGAGTGATTGATCATCTGATGATGATTGTTGATCATGATGGGAGGCTTAGTTGAGTTTGATTCAATCTAATTTGGTTAGGATTAGAATTTGGCTCATAAATGGTTTTATGTCACTTTGGGTCAAGTGAGCCTGGGTCAAATGGCTTGGTCAAAGCTTGATTTGAGTTTGATTGAACTTGTATATGGACCTATGATTGAAATATAAATCTATTTGCAAGTGATTTGAAGTCAAATGAGTTTTGATTCATTTGACTATTTCCTATTCAAAGGGTGAACATGAAATGAATCTTGGGCTTGATTTTGAATTGGGTTTTGGTTAAGTGATTGAAGTTTGTATTTATATTTGATTCATGATTGAAGGATTGATTGAATCATGAAGAAAAATCAAGATTTGGCTTGATTTGAAGTTGATTTGGATAAGTTCAAGAATTTGACTTGAAAGACTTAGGTTATTTTGTTTGAATTTGAGTTTGATTTAGAATTTGTTTTGGTTGTTTAAATTTACATATTTCGTTTATATATGAATATAAATGAGAATATAAATGGATTTTGAAAATTTTAAGGATTTGAAGTGATTTTATCATGATCTAGGCTAAGTCCAAGAGAAAATTTAAAGGGTTGAAATATTTGGAGTTTGGATTTGATTTTGAGTTTAGTTTGATTGATTTGAATTTATATTTTATTTGTATATGTGAATATAAATGAGAACATAAATGAGAATATAAATGAGAATATAAATGAGTTATGAGAAAATCTCATGGATTTGAAGTGATTTGATCATGATCTAGGCTAAGTCCTTAAGAGAAAATTTAAAGGACTTAGGAAATATTTGGAGTTTGGATTTAATTTTTGAGTTTAATTTGATTGATTTAAATTTATATTTCATTTATATATATAAATATAAATGAGAATATAAATGAGTTATGAAAAAATCTCATGAGTTTGAGTTGATTTGAACTTAATTTAGGCTAAGTCCTTGAAAGAAAATTAAGGACTTAGGAAATATTTGGAGTTTGGAATTTCAATCATGGGTTTCAATCATGGATTTGAATCATATGGTATTAATTTGAGTTTGGAGAAAATCAATTTGGCTAGGGTTGATTTAGGTTTGATGTTGATTTGATTTTGGAGTTTGATTTGAAAGAAGGAAGTGAGGAATGTGGTTCAAGCTATGTGGGCAAATTTTCCTAACACCCCAAGGCATGACCAATCATGGCTAACTCTCTAAGTCTCTAGGGTTGAGTGTCCACCTAATCACTAGATGTGTCTTAAGACTATGGATCTCTTAAAGTCTAAGAGGAGTCCTATGTATAAGATGGAGGGGTTAAGAACTCATTCTAAAAATGAGGTCAACATGCATCCCTGCCTGTGTTACTCCATAACTTTTTGAAGTACTCCGACCTATGCTTAGACCATAAATAAGGAATCAAACTCTTCTTTGCAAGATTAAGAACACAAGGTGAGTACCAATCAAAAGGTAATTCCATTAATTCTTTATATGAATTCTCCTCAAGTTCTACATCAACTTTAGGACTGGAGGAGGATGATCCCAAAAAGAATCTTTTCGTCTTAATGTCTCTAGAAGATTTAGGGGCTTCCTTAACTACTAAACCTTCAACTTTTTGAGATGAAAGTGAGGTTAGAGCTAAGGTTCATAACTGCCGGCTGATAGTTTTACATGCATATGATTCGAATAATTTGCTTTGTCTGGAGGCCCGGTCTTCGTCAATGTTCGGCTCGAATGTCACCTCTAATGAAACCCGCTAAGAGGGGTTGGCTGGTATACTAATCACATTAGACACATCCTCTAAGTTGGATTCTAAGTCTATATGAATAGTAAGGGAACTCCTATGAATTGAAACATAACCCCTCTTGATGGCCAACTGGGGTCTTCCACCTCTGAACGCCTCTATTTCTCGCCTCGCTGCCGGTGGAGGTCGAGTCATCCTACCCACATGTCCATATGATGGAATGAACTATGGGTGGAATGTCATATGAGGCTCTATTTCTTCTTCACTTTTCCTTTCTTTTTCACTTGAATTTTCATTCTTCTTTTATCTTTCTTTCTCATTTTCTTCATTTTCCTTCTCTTTTGAACTTGAATTTTGTCCAAGTCCACGAGAAAGGGTGTTTTGAGGAAGATAGAAGGTCACATCTTCATATATCTCAACCTCTTTAACTAAAAAAGGGTTTTCATCTTCTTTGACACAGTACTCAATCCCATCCTTCCTGAACTTGATGCACTGATGGAGGGAGGATGGAAACATCTTGTTCTGATGTATCCAAGGCCTATCAAGCAAAGTGGTGAACGAAGTATTTGAATCAATGATATAAAACTTGGCTTCAGTTTTCCAGTCACTTATCTCCAAAGGTAATACTATGGAACCTAAAGTCCACTCGCCTTATTCATTGAAACCTCTCAACATCATTCGATCTTCTCGGAGCGTGGCAATGTCGATCCTCAAATAGGCAAGAGTCTTTAGACTCATAATGTTCACCAATGCACCTGGATCGATGAGAACTCTGGCAAGTCTGAATCTGCCCATGTCCATTATAATTTAGATGGGGCGGTTGTGCTCCATGTCCCCCAGAAGAAGGTCTTCATATGTGAAAGTGATCCCCTGAGCTTCCCTGGAATAATGTGCCTCCTCTCTAATAGCAGTCAACTGAGCTAAGCATATCTCAGGATCAAGGAGAGCCTTGATTAATGATTTTCTCATCTCTTTGGATAAGGCAAGGGCAACGTATATGCTTAGCTTAGATGACAACTTTTATAGGTGAGAGAGGACATTTTAGTTCACCTTGGGATGATCCTCCACAAGCATATCCAAGGGTGGTGGGCATCCTATGGAGGGGCTTCTCGATCCTCTGAACCAATGACTTATTTTCTCTATCTTGAGGTGCGCCTAGGAGGTAAAACCTTGCCACTAGGAGGTTGACGGTGATCTCTTGTGTAGGGTAATGGAAGGTTCTACACACGTCAAGCTCACCTACAACATCTCCTATGGGACCCTCAAAATTGGATGATTCCAAGTCTATCTCAAGAGGTGAACTCATAGTATTCAAAGTAAGAAAATCCAACTCCAAATCAAAAAGTGGAAGATCAAAATTGTTATAGTTATTGTTTAGATTTGAAGAGTTATTAGGAATAGATTCAGACAACCCATCAGAAGTGACACAAATATAATTCAAGCTAGCTTTATTCTTTAATTTCTTGGATTTGATAGGAGGTACATAGTAGAAATCAAGTAAAGTAAGAGGTGTGAGGGATTTGATGCCCTCATCTAAAAATAATACTAAAAAAGAAGAGCTAGGCAAAGTAGTCGCTAATGTGGTAGCTGCAATGGTGGACTGGAGGCTGGACTAGGTCAGTGGTTACATTATTGGGCTATCCCGGGATGGCACATGCTGCTACTACTGAGCTCCCCCTTTCCCTAAGTTGGGTCTGGAAATTTACAAACCTTCTTTGATGTTGGAGGTTTGAGCTGACTCAGGCACCTGCAAGAAAAGTTTCTTGATTTTTGAGATAATTTTCTTGTAGATTTTGGATAAGGAGATATCCCAGCCTTCCTTAGTTTTGGAAGGATTGCAAGTATCCCCAAGGATTACCCTAATGAAACTGGATGATTGTTCCACAAGGTATTCCTTCAGGATGACTATAACACAGATCTTGAAGCTATGTTCAAGACAGTCCTTAAATGTGAAGCAATATTCCAAAACATGACCTAACATATAGTGGTAGAGGCAAAAGTTAGGATCATGGTTTTTGCCCACTTCCTCCGGTCTCCTAAGTTCGGGTAGCTAAAATCGCTTTTTAAAGATTCTTAAAGAACTTCTTACCTCCCTCTTAAATGAATAAGGCTTGTTAAGTTTATCAAAATAGTAGGTGGACCATAGCTACCCGGTGGGTATGTGTACCTCTTGATGATGTGGTAGGAGGAGGAGCGGTCAGAGCCATGGAGGCTCTTTGTGGCGATAGGGCTATCTCGGTGGTGGTAGAGGAGATGGAAGCAATGGCTATGGAGCACAAGGTCTCTCAAACTACTCTTTGGCAGGATATTTCCCATTATCTATTGCTATCATTGCCCCTAGTTTCTTCTCATATACCTTTTGCAGCTTTGGCTTTGTTGATAGATCTAGAGAAGGAAATTATTTGGCTTCTCCTTGCAAGCTAGCCTCCTTGTTGATTAATTTCTCAAAAGTTTTAATGGTGAAGCCTTTGTGCATGAAGGTGACCAGGCCATGGATATTCTTAAATAGAATCTTGATGGTGTGCTATTTAGAAAGCTGTGGTTCACATTTCATACTCAAATTATGCCATCTGAGAATGTAATCAATGAGAGACTCACTAGGATTTTGTTGAGCCACAACAAGATTGCCAACAGTGACCTTTTGCTGAGCTTCTAAAAACCTCTTGATAAAGAGTTGATCCAACTCAGTAAAAGTCTTCATTGAACTATTGGGAAGTTCAGCATGCCAGTCAAATGCTATACCCACTAAGCTACTAATGAAGAGGTGGAAGAGTAAAGCGTCACTACCACGGCGTTGTAATAGCGGCCCAAAATGCAATGTGTCTCGGGTTCATTGCCATCAAAATCTTGAAAGAAGGTGAAACCCTTAGGATATTGGATTATCAATTCCTCGGTAGGGTCTACCCTTTGGAATTGATGATCCTCCTGGAGCTTGAGCTTCTTCTTTTCGTTGTTCCATATTCTTTTCTTGTATGGAGTTACTATTCACTACCTTCCTATACATGCTGGTGCTACCTTGCTCTACTAGAGGTAAAGTCTTGGATGGATCCAATACATGCACCAACTCTAGCTGACTGGTCTCAACTATAGTAGGATGAACTGTCGGGGATTGGTTTTGAAGTGCTAAGATAGCTGCTAGCAGATCTTCAAGCCTCTTCTCCATCCTATCTATTTTTTCATTCTTTTGCTTTATCTGCTGAAGGAGGTGTTGGGTCGAGTAGGCTATGTCTTTCTGCTCGGCCTCAACACCTTCCATAGTTTTTTGCTCTCTAAGGAGGGATCCCACAGTATCTACCATGCAAAACCTCTGAATCTCCCAATAAATCATCTTCATTGGTTCGCGATCTTCTCCTAATTAAGTCATCCTAGGATCTCTTTCTTCTCCATGAAATAATGGGCTATATCATCTAGAGAATGATCTATTCGACTAGCACAAATGACTTTAGATGTGGTGGGATCACTATCATGCCGTGAGGCAGACCTCCCTACTGGCGTGAGTGAACCTTATGAGGGCTATACTTGCTGGAAGAAATATGCTCGTGACTGTCACTGAATCTTGGCTCTATCATCATAGGTGCAATTGAGCTATCACCTTCTCTCCAACAACTAAACCATCTCTATGTCTACTTGTGGTGGTGGTGGTGAAGGGATGACACTATGCTTTGAGGTCACCATTCTCTTCACCACCCTAGGCATAAGGTTCAACAAGAGAGCTTGGCCTTACCATAGTAGCTGGTGTAGATATGATGAGATCTCTCGGCCATAGTCGGATCACCATCGAGGTCCTCTTCTCCCCAGATGCGACCTTCATGGCCTTTGGTGGAATTGGAGATGCTGGAACATGGACAAGTGATGGTGGATGGGGGTAGAACGGTGTGGTGGAGGCACCACCTACTCTCTCGGGATAGGAGCCGCTCTCCTATGATGTGTAGTCCTTGTGAGCAAAATGATGTCAGTATGATTGACATGGGTAGCACACCGATCAAGAAAATCAATGAGTGTAGAGACCACTGACTACCGACTGAACCTCTGCCTCTCCTAGCTGGTGATATGAATTGAGGTATGGGCATCCCTAGCCCCCTCTTGTCTAATTTGTTTCCCCACACTGCAGGGGATAATGGATCTAAAATCAAACTGAGCCCCAGACTCAGATCATCCGTAGGCTCCCCCTACTTGGCGTAGAATAGATTGGAGGTTGGCATATGACCTCCTCCTCTCACTGACTGGTGCCTGGTACTAAGCCATTGGTGGAGGTGAAGTAAAAATCCTCTTGACATCCTCTCTGTCAGACTTAACAAGAGGATGGGCGGTTCACTATAAGGAAACCACCAACTCCTCAATAATAGACTACATGGCTGCCTCCATCTCCCTAGAAATGCGAGTGTGGCCGCTTTATCATGCAATTCTTATTTCTCCTTTGGGTCGTAGGGTGAGTAGAGTAAGAGCTAGACCCAACCTCAAAAGCAGGGGAGACAATCCCTGGGATCAGGGGAGCCTTCCTCTTTGAGGGTGCTAGTGAGTGGGTGCTAGCCTTAATTGGGGCAGCATGGGAAACCATGGGCAAATGGGGCAGCGACACACTACTGTGGGAACCACCATAGCCTTCCACTTCAAAGAGGGAATCTCAAAATTTGATGTCATGTCAACCCGAATGATTGGCTCCTGCCCAACCACTAAGCTCCTACTAATGGTCATGAGGGAGGTCCCCTCAGGTAATCTGGGCCTCCTCAAAACCTCATCCAAAGTGGATGAGGTGGGCATAGTCAGAGTGGGGAAGGCTGGCCTGATCTAGGGCCAGATCCATCTCATGGGGAAAAGTGAACACATACTTAGGTGCTGCCATTGAATCAAGTTGTATTGAGCGAGGCTGAAAATTGTGAACTAACAATATTGAAAACAAACTTAAATTAAATTCTCTTATTTTGTTGATTTTTGAATTTGAATTTTGAATTTGAACCCATACTCAACATCTTGAAAGTGTTAAGTCGGGCTCAAATGATTTAGAATAGATTTTGAGATTTGATTGGAAAATGAAATTTTTGGATGTAGAATCCACTTTCAACAAATTTGGATATGTTGAAAATGGGTTCAAATATTTTTGAAGAGATGCTTCCATTGGTTCATATTTGAATTTTTGTTTTGATTTTGAGGACCCTTAATTTAACAAATTTGGGTATGTTAAAGTAAAGGATCAATTTGATTTTGATTTGAGATTTTTTGGAATCTACTCACGTAGCAAATTTGGGTATGCTAAATGAGGTATTTGAAAACAATTTCTTCTTTTTATTTGTTTGCTTTATTTTGTGAATCATTTATGATTTTAAAAATGGAATTCTCATTTAGCAATTTGGGTATGCTAAATGAGGAATCCTAAGTATGTTTTTTTTTTGAAATTTTTTGAAAATATGACTCTTAGCAAATTTGTGTATGCTAAAAAAAAAATCCTAATGTGTTTCTTTTGTTTGTAGAGATTTTGATTTTGAAAAATAGGATCCTTAGCAAATTTGGGTATGCTAAGGAAATCTTAATGTGTTTTTTTTGTTTGGATTTTGATTGAAAATGGAGACTTCACTTTAGCAAACATGGTATGCTAAAATGAAGTTCCAATGTGTTTCTTTAATTTTGTGAAATGGAGATTTCACTTAGCAAATTTGAGTATGCTCAATGAAATTCCAAAAATGTGTTTCAAATTTTGTTTTGGAAATGGAGACTTCACTTTAGCAAATGTGATATGCTAGAATGAAGTTCCAATGTGCTTTAAAATTTTGTGAAATGGAGATTTTACTTAGCAAATTTGAGTATGCTAAATGAAATTCCAAAAATGTGTTTCAATTTTTTTTTTTTTGTATTTTGAAAAAGGGAGACTTCACTTTGGCAAATGGGGTATGCTAGAATGAAGTTCCAATGTGCTTTAAAATTTTGTGAGATGGGGATTTTACTTAGCAAATTTGAGTATGCTAAATGAAATTTCAAAAATGTGTTTCAAATTTTTATGTTTTTGATTTTGTTTTGACAAAAATGGTGACTTAACTTTAACAATATGGTATGCTAAAGAATGAAGTTCCAAAATTATTTCTTTTTTGTTTTGGATTTTATTTTAAAAAATGGAGACTTCACTTTAGCAAATGTGGTATGCTAAAATAAAGTTCCAATGTGTTTTGAAATTTTGTGTTTTTGTTGATTTTGATAAGAGGGATTTCAACAATTTTGGGTATGTAAGATGAAATCAATTATGTTTCATTTTCAAAGATGTATTTACATATGTGATTATTGCTTTTGAAAGAGGAAATTCCTAATCATATATGAAATATGTTAGGTGGTATTTCAAAATAATGTATTTTATTTGGAAATGAAATCTTCATTCAATAAATTTGGGTATATTGAATGGAGATGTTCATATGTGCTTTTGAAAGTTTTTTGATTAGAAATGAAAACTCCATTCAATAGATGTGGGTATATATTGAAGATGTTCATATTTTGAAAATTTGTTTTTTTATTTTGATTGGAAATGAAACCTCCATACAATAAATGTGGATATATTGAATGGAGAGGTTTTATATGGAAAGGTGAACATTTCAACTAACACATGTGGAATGTGTTGAGTGGAATTTCAAAGTTGTGATTTTGCTTGAAGATGTAATATCCATCCAACACATTTGAATGCATTGAATGGAAAAGCCCATCTTTAAATTTTGTTCTTTTTGAAAACATGATTGTTGGAATTTTATTTTTGAAAATGAAGTCTTCATCAAAATGAATTGAGTGAAGAAGATCACTTGTGCTTTTACAAAATAGGAGTGTTGGTTTTATTTTTGAAATGTTTCTACATGTAACAATTGTGAAAATTATTAGATGTAGTGCAAATATTTTATTAAGTATATTTTGAAAAAGTGCTTTTGAAAAGTAAGACTTTAATGAAGGATTTACTTTATCTTTACTTTTTTTTGGAATGAACCTTTCCTTACCATAAAAATGGTAAAGATGAAGTCTTTAATCATTTTCTTTTTATTAAAATTTTATTTTCACCCATTGGGAAACCCAACGGGGATTTTAGGACCAACAGGGGTGATGTCTTTAAACCTAAAGATGTTGGCTAGCTTAACTTAAGGATGAAATAAGCTAAGTGCCAATGGAAAGAAAGATAGTCTTGGATTCATACAAAAGTACAAACCCATTATCGATACATAGAGACAATGATCATTTGCCAAAGATGGTGAGAGGAACCATCCCCAGCGGAGTCGCCAAAAAAATCTATGGTGAAAATTTTTATATAAATGTCCGTCTTCATCTATCCTCTTTTCTTTTTAGAAAAGAAGGACAAATGAAAACAAAAATATATATAAAAATAACATCTTGTTAGGATGCCATGCAGATCTATAGATGTTCTTATTAGGGTGATCGGGAATGACATTGAGAAAATATGTACTATCTCGAGAGATAGAAGTCACCACCCTACAATGGACCTAATCACATTAATAAATACTCCTAAGGGCTATGGGTCTTTGGAATGTACCAGAGATTCTTCCCCTACTTTATATGGAAAAGTAAAATAAGATTTATTTTAAATCGAGTTCGTTAAGTTCCCTATAGGAGCAAACCCCCATAGTTAATTACATCCTAAGGAACATGATTCCTTAGGAATACTCGATTAAGGTAAATGATCATTGTCTCCAAAGATTGAAGGTAGGACTATCAATTGATTGGTTTATTTTAGAAAGTCAAGTGGGATCGATCAAGAGGAGGGAGTTCTTATCAAGCCAAATGAATAAGTAAGGGATGCTTAAGATACTAGGAAGCCTAGTAAGCATCCCAAACTGCCCTATGGTTGGGATTTACATTTTTTTGAAATTTGAATTAATTTATTTGAGTTGAATTTTTATTAGAATGGTAGGGCTTATAATTTAATGACACAAGGTCACAAAATGCTTAAGAGGTAATGATTTATGCTCATAGCCCCACAAAACCTGAATCTAGGGAGCTTTGGTGAGGGCCAAAAGCATGACCTAAATCTAAGGAGAAAATGGGTATTTGGTTTACCTCCACAAGAGAGGATAAACCACCCAACTATTAGACTTACAACTGCCTAGGGGTGGTCGCCAACTAACTCCTCCTACGATTTTAAATTCATGTAGGCAAGTCATATGTTTATGCAAGATAACAAGGTTGTTATTTATTTAGAAAGTGACTAAGTCCCTAAACACACTCCCTAAGAGACTATATTATGTAAGGGCATGCTTTAATGACTTAAATCTAATTCAAAATTTTCATATGTTTTATTTTTATTTTGGACAATCAATTTGACTCAGGCTATAGGATTCATATGTCTAATGCATGAGAAATAAGATTATGAGCCAAAATCAACAAGATGAGAGGTGTATTTCCATCATGGCTCTCAAAGGTCAAGCCTAGTTCTCTGGCATTGGTGGAAGCCCTCCAAATCAAGAGTAAAATTATATGCCTTTATGCATGATGTGAGAAAAGTAATACTCATCCAGCTAAGGGGTTACTAATTCTTTTATCTTGATTTTTTAGCCTAAGCTTTAGATGAAGTTATGAGCTATTTATTTTAAATTTTGAGTTGCTTAATTGGGTAAAAAATTTATTTTTCCCTAAGAGCCTAATCGTCATCCAGGTCATACATCAAGCAAGAAAGAAACTAGGAAAACATGTCATTTCTAGTGCATAAACTAAACAAAACATCAAATATTTTATAAAGCTAATGTAAAAAAATAAAAGCCATTTGTGGTGGGCACCACACAAACCAAACAAATTGGGTTCGAGCTCTACCCTTATTACAATGAATTAATTACAATTAAGCAAGGAATTCATGTTATGGGGTCTTCATCCTTCACTTCTTCTTAGTTTTTTTCTTCTTTTGGTTCCATCTTTTGGATGATTGGAATGAGGTTGCTCCAAATGCTTCACATGGTATATAAAATGAAATATTATGACCAATGCTCATCCTAATCCCCCATATCAATCATTCCAAAATTCTAATTGTGAAATTACATGAAAAGAAAAATTAAAACTAAATAACACCTACAAAATTAAGATTAGCTAAACAAATCAAACAAATCCCAAGAATATATGTTGGACTTAACACCCCACTCATGGGTAACCATGTCCACCTAGCCTATTGGATTATGCTTAGGGGTATAAGCACACTTGTGCAAAAAGTTATATTTTTATCAGCCTTAAGCACAATCCTGAAGATAATGATTAGACTAAATGATCCTACCATTCATTCTATACAAATTCACCCTAACATCCAGACTAAAATATTATATCAAAAAACAAAAGTAAAACACCAAACCATGCTCCACCTTAACCTAAATCTAGAAATGGTGACTTAGTCTAATGTGTGTGCTTGAAAAAGTTTGTGTGGTATGCTTAGCTAAGCTTTAAGGTTTAAATTTCCTAAGTATGAAAAATGTTCAACTTAGATGGGTGGTTTTATTCAAGTTGTTTATTTGATTTAGTTGATTTTTATTTAGTGATTTGTTTAAGTTTGAATGAACCTACAATTAATTATTAAGTTGTGAAGAGAGGGAAAAGAAACGAGAACTTCTCTTTCCTTCCCTACCCTAAGTAATTTCTAAAGTTGATTCATGTTTGATTTTATGTAGTAAATATTTTGTTATGTATAATTTTTAAAAATTTTAAAATTTAAGTAGTAATCACTATCACGCCATTTCATTTCTTTCCCAACATGTATATGTTGACCTCATTTTGGAAGAGGTCATTTTAGCAATGAAAGATCTCAAGTTCAAATAGATTTCTAATTCACTATTCAAGTCACTATGCTTAGTGACTTAGGAAATGCATTTTGAGTTAAATCCAATCTACTTGGTTTAATGCAAAATCAAGTTAAATATCCAACATAAATTAAATCAAGTGAATCAATACAAATAAAATGGAAATTCAAATAAACCTAAAGTCAACTCTAGTCACATTAACTTAAGTGGGTCCACTTGGTCAAAAAGTCAACCCACTTAATTTGGCTACATCACCAAAAATATTTCAAATTATCAAATGAATATGTGTGATAATAATGAAAAAGAAATTTGAGTCCATGGAGGCCTAGATTAGGTAAGTTAAATTCCTTAAATCAAAATAACCTAAATATGCTACATTGAACTCAAATTTAAGAGAAATCAAAATAGATCTAAATTGAATGTCCTAAATCATATGGAGATGGTGATGGGACATAACCCAATTCCCTATTGGGTGTCATTGGGTTATATGGGTCATTTGACTCATAAGAAATTAGGTTTAATTCTCTTAATGCAATTTGGGTCAAGTGAGTTAAGCAAGATAAAAGAAATAAGGAAATTTCAAACCACTTCCAACCAAATTGCATGGGATGGGGGTGACACTTTCTTAAACCTTTCTAATGAAGGTTTAAATCCCTAATCAAGCTACTTAAACTTCTCTTGCATTATTGCATAAAATCTAACTGGAGGAAATCAATGCAAGCAAAGGAAATGGAGAAGTCAAATTCCTTCTTCCTTCTTCTCTCCTCTTCACATTGGACAGGTGTGGGATCGAAGATGAGAGCATTAGCTAGCTTCCAAGGTCATCCATTATCAAAATTGACCAAGGGATAGCCAAGGAGAAACTTAAAGGCTCTCGACCATATATGAAAACATAGAGAGATACTTCCCCAAGGAGAATTGAACACACACACACACCTTTACACATCAAAATTGAGGCTAAACAAAAGTTCCCCCTCCCCCAAAGTGTCGTTAACCACTACAAACCATCAAAGCCAAAAATAGCACTCAAGGGTTGGTCTAGGGAGCAATCTATAAGGAATTAACTCAATTACTTTGGTAAGCAAGTTTGATTCAAGCTTTCAAAGCTCTAAGATCATTTCCAAGGCCAATCGTCCAACGAATTGAGGTATGCCATTGTTGACCTTGAGTTTTTCATTAAAGTTTTTAGCCTTGGTCATTTTCATATAAAGCTTGATCTTAAGTGAGATCAAGATGCATGGATTGAAAGAGGCGCTTGCAATGATCATGTGGCAATTGAAATCAAGTGATTTCCTTATCTATATCAAAAGTTATTAGAAAAACATTATGGATAGTCCTCGACTCCCATAGAGATTGGAGGTGGGGGAAATCAAGACCATCCATTTCTTTTAATAGAAAGCGACGGTCCGGATCTAGCCGATTAAAATCCTTAAGGAACCCGAGGTAACCTAGGTTCGATATTTGATCGGACATCTCATAGAAGATATCACATTTTGAGCTGTGGTGATGTAGGCATGCTCCCACAAACCCACTCCATGATGGGCGTGCACAAGTGCATGCCACACTCATGTGGATCTTGCATGGGACTGCACTTAAAAACAACTAAAAGTTGTTATTTAACGGATTAAATAATTAAGAAAAACACAAAAAACTTCAAAAAAACATAAAAAATCAAATATAAATTAGAAAATTACAAATAAAAGCTTTATGGATTTATCTTGATGAGAGGAATCCATAGAAATTAAAATCCCTAATTTTTATTGGGTAATGTTCTCTTAATTATGGTTTAATTGAAAACATTAAACTCTTATTACTCTCAAATTAATAATCCAATTAATTTAAAACTTTGGAAAAATGAAATTAAGCATAAAACACACCTTAGATAAATTTTTAGGGATTTAATTCTAAATTCAAAGGACCCTTAATGAAATAATTAGGAAATTTTATTTTAACAATCCTAAATAAACATAATGAATATTAAGGAACATCATAACACAAATTAAACCTAATGAAACCTATATGAACCTAATAAATCATTAATTAACTTAATTAGGTAATTTCATGATTTAAATAATTTAATTAATAGCCTGAACTTAATTAAATAATAGTAAGTCAACTAGTTAACCAAAAATTATGAATAAACCCTCATTGGAAAGGTATTTCAGTGAAGAATAAATGAAAAATAAAATCCTTTAATGAATATTAATAAATTAGGATTAATTTAGGTTTTAATAAAATAATTAAAACTTTAATTACACGCTAATTACATATCTAATCTAGCTAAAACTTTAGGGATATAAAATTGGCATGTAACCCTACTTAGCAAAAATATTTTAAGTCCAAATGATCTTTGGATTTGGAGTTCTTAAATTTTTAAATCCTTAGGTCAATGTTAATCAAATTTCAGGTTAAGGAAATTAATTAACCCATTAAATTAAATGGTAATTCAAATCAATCTTAATCAAACATCAGAAAACTATTAAAAAACTTCTTTGAATATCCTAAGTCAATTGAAGTGATCAAATTTAATCGTAAGTTAATTAAATAAAACATTAGGTTAATAAAACTATTAATTAACTTAAACCTTAAAATTTGAATCAATAGAATTTAATGAAAACACTCAACTCTAATGAATTTAAGTATGAATCTAAATCTTATTAAATAAGATCAAATAATTAACCTAAGTACTTTTGGTTAAGCCTAGTCCATTAACAAACTCAAGATACTAAATTATATTAAAAAACATAAACCTTAAGCTTACAAATCCATGATATAAAAAACTTAAGTTAAATTAAATAAAATCAAACTTTAATCTAAACTCTTTAAGTTATCATAAGCTAAATTAAATGAAACCAACATAACTTAATTCAAGATGAAACAAATTAAATTAATTAAATCTAACATAGCAGTTCTAACAAATGAAATAATTCAAATCAAATTAAAAATTCAAAAATAAAAGAAACATAAATCAAATCCAAACATAAATAACATCAAAAGGATTAATTAAGATACTTAAGGATCTTAATTAGACTTTTGGAAACCTCATTAGGATTTAGGACATGGAATAAAGTGAGTTTCACCTAAAAATGAAATTCATTATATTTCTCATTCTTGAAAACTTAAATATTACTTTAACCAAATAAAATGAAAATAAAAAAGGATTAAATCATTAAACCATTTGAATTGAAACCAACCAATAATAAAAATTAAACCAATTCAAACGTCAAACTTAAACTTGAACTTAAAGGCTTAGTAAAGACATACCACACAAACCCAACTTCTACACACGCTAGATTACTTAGGTCACAGACTCTAGATCTAGGATGATCATTCTATGATTTTCTTTTAATCTCTTGTGATATGTTGTCGTGCTTCACATGTCTGTGGTGTATTAATTTCTATGGGCTTATTTGTTCGTTAGACTAGATGGAAGGGCGTTCTTTCTAGATTTAACATTATTTTTTTTACTAAGGACTATGTTAAAGGGATCGCTGTAATAAATGAATCATAAAATTATTGTTTCCTTGTAGGTGCTGAAAATCCCTTTGCATAGTCCATAGGATAGGTGGGCAACAAGAAACTAATGCTAAGCCTGTATGTTTGTAAAAATATAAACTGCTTTGTGTGTTGGGTGTATTTCCTAATGTCTATTTTATAGGGCTTAGGATTTATTTTTGAATTCTAAATGTAAATTTGAGTTAGAATTAGGTTAGGATTTATGGGGTCTAGGATTAGCGAGAGGGAATGGTGGTGTGTGGAGCCCGATGGATGTCCATGAAGAAGGAGACTTTCCTGGAGAGAAGACCCATAGATCAAAACTTATAGTGCTTGGCCGGGTTGTATATGGGCAGAACTCAGTTGCTCATTTTTCTTTCTTCCAAGGTGTACAGTAGTACCCGACTGCATTAGTCTTTTTGTTATATAATTTAATTTGGCTTGATTTATTTTGGGTGCGTAATAGAAACATCATGCTTTTTCTAGGTTTCTTTCTGTGTTGTGTTTGTGCTATGATGAATGCCTGGACATAAGCTCATAGGATAAACTAAATTTTCTAACCAACTAAATCAGTTGAATTATAAAAATAAATACAACTCATAATCATCATATGAAAGCCTAGGTATTAAAGCAAGACAAAATATGTAGCAACCCCTTAGCTGGATGCTTTAACATCATGCATAAATCATATTGTTTCACTCTTGATCAATGAAGGACTTCCATCCTCGAGAAACGACCTTTGAGAGCTTATGATGGAAGTGCACCTTCTTATTCGATTTGGCCCATAATCTTTTCTAGTTGCATGCATTTGGCATAAATTATATTCCTGACCTAAAATGAGTCCGAGTCAAAATTATAAAAAATCGACAAATATGCATTAGTTAAGTGCATCTTCCCTACATGATCTTATGGATTAGGGGTAAGTCTAGGTAGATTTCTTTCCTAAAATGCCCTAGCCATCTTGCATTTATATGACTTATGGTTTTAAAATGCTTAGGTGGTGTTAAGCCTTCTCTCCGAAGGTTGTAAGTCCGAGAGTCGAGATAGGTTAGTTCCCTTCAAGTGAGAAGAATGGCCAATGATTTCAAAGGGTAGAACTAGGTGGAGCATCTGACATGTGTTAGAAGCACCTATAGACTAGGTTATGAAGCATCCTTTTAGGAAAGTCTTCGACCCTAGGCATTTCTACAGTCTTGTGCTGGTAGAATCTAAGCCCTAGATCTAAGAAAATGATAACTTGAAATCTAAAATTAAAAATCCCAAATTTGAAGCCCAATCATAGGATAGTTGAAATGTCTACTGGGTATCCCAATATCAATAGACATTTTTTACTCTTTCCCATTTGACTCTTGAAAATAACTCTCTCTAATTTGAATCACTCCCTATTGAATTTCCAAAAATCAATCCTTTGAATGCGACTTTAGTAGTTTTTAGGAATAACCACTTATTTCTTTAATCGAGAGTCTTCTTGGGAAGAGACCTTTCCTAAGATGTAATTAACTATAGAGGCTTGCCTTTATAGTGAACCATGATCCTAGGATAAAATAAACCTTCTTCTACTTTTCCATATAGTTCAGGGGAAAATACTTTGGTACATGAAAGACCCATTAGCCTTAAGAGTCTTTTATTGAAATGATTGAATCCATTATAGGAGAGCATGTTTATCTTTTGAGATAATATGCATATTCCTTAATGATGTATTTGGTCATCTAAATAAAATATTCCAAAACTCTATGTGGTGTCATTTCTTTTCTCTATTCTAGTTAAAACACCAATAGTATAACGTGCATATGGATGAATCCTAAGCATATCTATACATACAAATGGAAATGTTTAGCATATTTTATGATGAATGCTAAGAAATGTTACTTAAGAAAATTTGGATGCTTTATGATGCATGCTTTCATTAAGTAGAAAAGAGGGATTTCTTATATTCTTTATTCATATACACATGTGTATGTATGAAGGGCATAAGTGAGTATGGTACCATTGTTAGCATCAGGGGTGTAAGATACAAGACCTACTTAGGGCTACTTAAAGCCTCATAACCCTAGAGTTATCCAGACTAGTATACCACTTTCCTTTAATACATATGCATGTGCAAAAGAAATAAATGAAAAAAGAAAGATGCAAAAGTTTATATTTATTTGATTTTTGGTTTGGTTATTTAATTTATATGTGTGATGTAAAATTCCTTCTTAAGTCATGACATATGAGTGTATAGAAATGGATTTGAGCAAGTGTTATGTCTTTTTCAAATGGTCTATACACTTTGCCAATCCTATACAATTCTATATTAAGAAAGAGAGGGAGAAAGAGTTTGTTGGTTCCTATATTTATGAATAAAGGTGATGAACAAGAGTTTGCAACTTATAGAGGAATTCAGTTAATGTGTCATACATTAAAATTATGGGAGAGAGTAATTGAGCATAAGTTTTGATGTGATATAAAAGTTTCTCACAATCAATTTGGTTTCATGGCAGGTAGATCTACTATGGATGCTATACATTTTGTTAAGGGTTTGATGGAGAAGTATAGAAAGTAAGGAGGATCTACATATGATATTTATTGATTTAGAGAAAGCTTATGATAAAGTTTTAAGAGATGTTCTTTGGAGAGTCCTAGAACAGAAATGAGTTAATATTGGCTATATTCAATTCATTAAGAATATGTATACTAGAGCAGTTACTTGTGTCCAAACACAAAGAGGATTGATAAAATATTTTCCTATTTCAATTGGATTACATTAAGGATTATCTTTTTTGCTTTAGTTATGGATGTTCTTACTTAGGCATTTATAGGAAGATGTACCTTGGTGTATGCTTTCTTTGACATTCTTCTTGTTGATTAGACTAGAGGGATTCCAAGAGAAACTTGAATTATGGAGGTCAACATAAGAGTCTAAAGGTTTTCATTTAAGTAGATCTAAAACTGAATATATGGAGTGTAATTTTGGTTGTAGAAGTTATAGTGGTAGTGTTGTGATATTAGGTGAACAAGTCATTTAATGAGTGATTAAGATATTTAGGCTCATTGTTCAAAATGATGGTGAAATAGATGGAGATGTTATTAGTAGAATTCAAGTTGGATGGTTGAAGTGGAGGAATGCATCTGGCCTATTGTGTGATAGAAAAGTTCCACTTAAACTTAAGAGAAAATTTTATAAGATGGTGGTAAGACTTGCAATGACTTATGGTGCAAAATGTTAGCCAATAAAAGAGAAGCATATTACTAAGTTAAGTATTACAGAGATGAGTATGCTTAGGTGGATGAGTGGCTTTACTCTTAGAGATAAAATGTGAAATGTGTATGTTCAGGAAAAAGTTGGAGCTCTTGTGTGGATAAGATTAGAGAGAGAGTTAGATTTTTTGGCCACATAAAGCGTCTGTCGATGACAGTTAGAGTAGATGCATTACATTTTCCAGGTTAAGGTAGAGGTAGACCTAAAAGACTTGGTTAAGATGTATAAAAAATGACTTTAGTATACTTGAATTAAATGAGAATTTGATATATAATAAAAAATAATGGAGATGAATGATTTATGTAGCTGATCGCACTTAGTGGGATAAAGGCTGTTGGTGTTGTTGTAAGCTTATAAATAGTTACAAGTAGCATACCTTTTAGTTTTGATGTTTGATTTATAAATTTGTGAAAATAATTTTGAATTTTATAGTGATAATAGCCATTCGTATTCTTACTTTAGCCAAAATATGCAACTTGACATAAAGAAAACTTTTCATTTTAATTTTGATTTTAAATGGAATGAATGCATGATTTTCATATAATACATATTTAGCATGTTAGGAAAGAAATAAAGTAGTGAAAGCGATGTAAATTCATTCACCCTAATTAATTCCTAAAGACAATCCTATGGAATAAAATTATTTAAAGCAAATTAAATTTGGTTTTAAATAAATTTTGTTGGATTTTGAGTTTGATTTCAAATTGAGAAATGTGAGATGAGTTTCCTGGTCCTAACCCATTCCCAGATATGTATGACATTTTAGTTTAATTTTTTAGGTGATTAAATTAAGTTTATGTTTTAGTTAGGTTAAGGTGTTCATTAAGTGTATTAATTACCCCTTACCTATATCACATTTGCATATTTAACCAAATAATTTTGAGCCAATGATATGACATAAAACCACACAAGGAATTTAAATTAGCAATGCACCTAGGAAAAAAAGGGCCTAATGGATTTGGCTCACAATTAATGATTAATTAAGCTAAAGGGTTTAAGTTAAGTACTTTCATAACCCTTCCCACACATATGAATTAGGTTTTGATTTTCTTATGCCACTTAGGTTATTAAACACCTAGAATCTGCCCAAGATGGATTGATTAAGTTCTAGAATGTTTTGAACATTTTATTAAGTTAATTAAGTAATTAGTGGATTAACCCTTAATTGAGTTTGAATTAAGGAAGGAAAGGGGTTTAGGGAATGGCTTAGAGAAAATTCTATAAATCCATTCCATAAGCCTCTTCTCTACTTAAGCAAGACTTAATTGACTTAATAAAAGGATTAAACCATTGCTCATATGCTTAATTACCCATTACATAGAGTAATTGATTCAATAATTGATTCCCTAATTAATCCATTGTGGAGAAAAAATTTTTCTTAAGATGTATACTTCTTCAATCTATGTGGATAATAATAGAAATATACACTTTGCATTTGGACACCATGTAGATCTGCAGATATTCTTATTAAGGTGATCAAGTATGACATTGAGGAGAGGTGTACTATCTTAAAAGATAGAAGTCACCATCCTACAATGGACCTAATCACCTAAATAAGGACTCCTAAGGACAATGGGTCTGCATATGTATCTGAGATTCATCCCCTACTTTACATGAAAAAATAAAGTAAGATTTATTGTAAATCAAGTTCATTGAGTTCCCTACAAGGGCAAGCCCCCATAGTTAATTATATCCTAAGGAATGATATTCCTTAGGAATACTCTCGATTAAGATAAATGATCGTTGTCTCCAAAGATTTTGAAAAGGTAGGACTATCAATCGATTGATTTATTTTTAGAAAGTCAAATGGGATTGATCAAGAGGAGGGAGTTCTTTATTGAAGCCAAATGAAAATAAGTAGGGGATGCTTAAGGTACTAGGAAGCCTAGTAAGCATCCCAAACTACCCTATGGTTGGGTTTTTCATTTTTGAAATTGAATTAATGTGTTTGAGTTGAATTTTTATTAGAATTATAGGACTTATAATTCCGTGATACAAGATCACGTAAATGCCTACGAGGTGAGGATTTATACTTACAGCCGACAAAAGAGAGAAGCAACCTCAAAATCTAAATCTAGAGAGCTTTGGAGAGGGCCAAAAGTATGACCTAAATCTAAGGTGAAAATAGGTATTTGGTTTACCTCCATAAGAGAGGATAAATCACCCAACTATTGGACTTACAATCGCCTCGGGGTGGCCACCAACTAACTCCTCCTACAGTTTTAAACTCATGTAGGAAAGTCTTATGTTTATGCAAGATAACAAGGTTGTTATTTATTTAGAAAGAGACTAAGTCTTTAAACACACTCTTTAAAAAGACTAGATCATGTAAGGACATGCTTCAAATGACTTAAATCTAATGCAAAATGTTCGCATGTTTTATTTTTATTTTGGACAATCATTTGACCCAGGCTATAGGATTCGTATGCCTAATGCATGAGAAATAAGATTATGGGTCAAAATTAGTAAGATAAGGAGGTGTGTTTCCTCCATGGCTCTCATAGGTCAAGCCAAGTTCTCTGGCAAAGGTGGAAGCCCTCCAATTTAAAAGTAAAATAATATGCTTTTATGCATGACGTTAGAAAAGAAAGTACACATCCAACTAAGGGGTTTCTAATTCTTTTATCTTAATTTTAACTTAGGCTTTAGATGAGGTTATGAGTTATTTATTTTTAATTTTGAGTTGATTAATTTGGTAGAAGATTTATTTTCCTAAGAGCCTAATCTTAACTTAGGCTTTAGGTGAGGTTATCTAGGTCATATATCAAGCAAGGAAGAAACTAAGAAAATGATGTCATCTTAATGCACAAGCTAAACAAAACATCAAACATTTTATAAAGCTAATGCAAAAGAATAAAAATGCCATTTGTGGTTGGGCACCACCGCACAAACCCCAAAACAAATTGGGTAGCCGAGCTCTACCCTTATACAACCCGAATTACAAATGAATTAATTACAATTAAGCAAGGAATTCATGTTATGGGGGGTCTTCATTTCTTCTTTTCTTTTTTCTTCACTTCTTTCTTTTTTTTTATCTCTTTTCTTCTTTCTTCTTTTGGTTCCTTCTTTTGGATGGTTAGAATGTGGTTGCTCGAAAGGTTTCACATAGTACATAAGATGAAATCTTTTGACCAATGCTCATCCTAATCCCCCATAACAATCATTCCAAAATCCTAATTACAAAAGTACATGAAAAGGAAAAGTAAATCTAACTAACACCTGTAAAATAGAGATTAGCTAAAAAACCATACAATTTTTAAGCATGTATATTGGACTTAGCACCCCACACATGGGTAACCAAGTCCACTTGGCCTATTGGATTATGTTTAGGGGTATAAGCACCTGCACATGAAAAGCATTTATATTTTTATAATAGTGCCCCTTAAACACAATTCCCTACAGAAGTCAATGATTAGACTAGATCATCCTACCATTCATTCTACACACATTCACCCTAACATCCAGACTAGAAATAGTAAGTCACAAAATAAAAGCAAATATCAAACCATAAACCACCCAAACCTAAATCTAGAAATGGTGATTTAGCCTAATGTATGTGCTTTAAAAGGTTTGTGTGGTATGCTTATGACATTAAGGCTTAGATTTTCTAAGTGTGAAGATGTTCAACTTAGATAGGTGGTTTCATTTAATTGCATAGTTGATTTGGGTTGATTTTATTTTGTATTTTGATTTGGTTTAAGTGAATACTACCATTAATTACTAAGTTGTAAAGAGAGGGAAAAGAGAAGAGAACTTCTCTTTCCTTCCTTACCTTAAGTAATTTCTAAAGTGGATTCATATTTGATTTTGTTTAGTTATTGTATTATTATGTGTTTTAATTAATCCTAAGTTTAGATTTTTCCTAAATAAACTGTTTCAAAAAGATAGGTATTTTAAGATTAAGTAAAGTGAATTAATGTCACAAAACACACATCACCTCATTTCTTTCCCAACATGTATAACATGCATATGGATGAATCCTAAGCATATCTATACATACAAGTGAAAATATTTAGCACACTTTATTATGAATGCTAAGAAATGTTACTTAGGAAAATTGGAATATCTTATGATGCATGATTTTCATTTAGTAGATAAGAAGGGTTTCCATTTATCCTTTATTCATATGCACATGTGTATGTATGAAAGGCATAAGTGAGCACATTACCATTATTAGAACTAGGGGTGTAAAGTACAAGACCTACTTAGGGATACTTAAAGCCTCACAATCCCGAGGTTGTTCAGACTAATATATCACTTTCCTTAAATATATATACATGTGCAAAAGAAATAAATGGAGAAAGAAAGATGCAAAGTTTATGTTTATTTAAATTTTGGCTTGTTTATATAATTTATATGTGTAGATGTAAAGATCCTTCTTAAGTTATAACATGGAAGAGGATAAGAGTAGATTTTAAACAAGTGTTATGTTCTTTTAAAGAACTATGCACTTTGCAAATCTTATCCAAATCCATGTTAAGAGGTAAGAAAGGAAGCAAACATTGACACATTTTTATATTCACATGCAAGCTTATAAATAAAGTATAAGTAGCACACCTTTCGATTTTGATATTTGATTTAAAAGTTTTCAAAATAATTTTGAATTTAATAGTGATAATAGCCATTCATATTTCTACTTTAGCCAAACATACAATTTGACATGAAGAAAATATTTCATTTGAATTTTGATTTTTAAAAGATATGAATGCATGAATTTCATATGACACACATATTTAGTATGCTAGAAAAGAAATAAAGTGATGAAAGCAATATAAATTCATTCAGCCTAATTAATTCCTAAAGATAATCCTATGAAATAAGAGAGTTTAAAGTGAATCAAAATTTGTTTAATGTGATTTTTATTTTGAATTTTATTTATGTTTGATTTTGGAAATGTTAAAGAACGTTTGCTGGTCCTAACCCATTTCCCCCATGTGTATGGCATTTTAGTTTAATCTTTGGATGACTGGATTATCTTTATATTTTGATTAGGTTAAGATGTGAATTAAGTGTGTTAATTACCCCTTACCTATACCACCTTAGCATATTTAATCAAATAATTATAAGCCAATGATATGACATAAAACCATACAAGGAATTTAAATCAACAATGCTCCTAAGAAAAAAAGGGCCTAATGGATTTGGATCATGATTAATGATTAATTAAGCTAAGGGGTTTAAGTTAAGTAATTTCATAATCCTTCTCGCACATGTGCATTGAATTTTGATTTCCTTAATGTACTTAGGTTATTGAACACCTAAGTATCTACCCAAAGTGAATTAGTTAAGTTCTAGAAGGTTTTAGAATTTTATGAAATTAATTTGGTAGGTAATTAGTGGATTAATCCTTAATTGAATTTGAATTTAGTAAGAAAGAGGGGTTTAAGGGATAGCTTAAGGAAGATATCACAAAATTATTCCCTAAACCTCTTATTAATTTAAACAAACCTTAATTAACTCAATCAAGAGATTAAACCACTGATTACATACTTAATTAGACTTAATTAGATTAAGAGAGTAATTAGGAATGAATCCAACAATTACCCTAATTAAAACATTAACAAATCTCAAGAAAATTGGGGAGGCAGAAGTCATCCCACTCGTTGACCTCATTTTTAAACTGAGTTCTCAACACCTCCATCTTAGGCTTAGGATTCCTCTTAGACTTTAAGAGTTCCTTAGTCTTATGACACATCTAGTGATTAGTTGGACACTCTCACCTAGCCCTAGAGGACTTCGAAGAGTTAGCCATAGGAATAGGTCATGCCTTAGGGGTGTTAGGAAAATCTATTACCCTTTAGCCTAAACCATTCATCACTTTCCTTCTTTCATGTCAAACTCCAAATCAATTCTATTAGATTTTCTCAAAATCCAAATAAATTCCATGATTCAATTCCTTGATTGAAATCCATGATTGAAACCCATGATCAAATTCTATCAAAATTCCTAAGTCAAAATTTCCTAAGTCCTTAACCCTTTCTTAAGGACTTAGCCAAAATTGTGATATAAACCTATTCAAATCTTAGAGATTTTCTCATAATTCATTTATATTCTTATTTATATTCACATATATAAATGAAATATAAATTAAAATCAATCAAATCAAATTCAAAATTCCAAAATAATTCATGAAAATTTTCTTAAGTTCCCTTAATTTTCCATTAAAGGACTTACCCAAAATCAACTCCAAATATTGATCAAACCTATTCAAACCCTTGAGATTTTCTCAAAACCTATTTATATCATCATTTATATTCTCATATATAAATGAAATATAAATATAACTCAATCATGATCAACAATCATCATGGGATGATCAATCAATCAAATTAGGTCAAACCTAAGGGTTGACCAAGTCAACACTTAACCTAAAATGAAACCTAACATAGCCAAAATCCAATATAGGCCAAATTGATTGAAACCATTGATCTAAGATCACTCATGATCTATGTTTGAACTTGTCCAAGCCAACATTTGAGCCTAACCTAGCCCAATTGGACTTGATTGTTGACCCATTTTTACCTAAAGGGTCAAAATATGTCAAAACTTGATCTAAGATAAATTGATTGAAACCAATGGATCAAGTCCATCCCAAAGCACTTGTGGAACTTGACCAAAGTCTCAATTGGCCAACTAGACCCACCCTAGCCCAATTGACCTGAGACCCAACATGACCTAAAGGGGTCATGTTGAGCCAAAATTGAACCTAACTCAAATTGATTGGAAACAAAGATACCAATCCCCTTATGACCAACCTAACCTAAACACTTGATAACCCAAATAGGTCAAATGGGTTAATAAGTTGACCCATTTGACCTAAATGAGTCATATGAGCCAAACCTAATCCAAATTGAACCAAACCAAAGGCACCCATTTCAAATGGTCATGAACTTGACCCTTGGTTTGACCCAATTTGACCTATTGGTCAAGTTGTTGACCCATTTTAAATGGGTTAACATGAGCCAAACCCATCAATGGATTCCAAATCCATTGAACTTGGACCAACCTATTTTCTAACATACCAAACATACTCAAATTGAAAAAAAATAGTAAAATGACCACTATACCCTAGGCCATAGACAATTTGGCTACCCTGGTAAGTCATGCACTCATCCAAACACTTGAGGTCCTAAAACCTCAAGGGACCTGGTAATGAGTGGTGCCCAACCCAATGGGTTTGGGTTTTATCCCATGGACCAAACTTGACCCCATAAAAAGAAAATTCAAACACCCCCCCCACCTCATTGGATGCACATGGGGTAGGCTTCCTCTCTCCAAAACGACCATGTGCACCTCAACCACTCACAACCACTATGGTGACAATTGGATCAAAATGGCAAGCATAGGCTCACCATCCGATTTCATGGGAGATATACTCCCCCTAATTCACCGAAATCATAACTCACTCATACTTGGAGGTCTAAGAAGCTTTAGCAAACATCACAGCTTTCCCAAGGCTCTAGAAGAGATTTATTCATCTTCTCGATTTTGCAAAATAGGGAGCTCACCTTGATTCTAACTCACACTTGATTCCACTTCAATTCCTTCTCACTCATCATCCAAGGACTTGATGAGCTTGCCTAAGAATCCAATTGAGTTCTAAAGCCGGGAAGATCAATTGATCAAAGCCACAAGCTGAGTTGGTCCACCAATCATCTACTCAACCTCAGCTAGGAACTTAGCAGGCTTGTCTATGAAGCTACCTCATCAATTTTGAGTGCTAGTGATCACCTCCGATGAGGTTAGTGAGTTTTTGACCACTTAGGCTAAGGGGTTTTGGTCTTTTGTGAAGTGGATTTTAATTTCATTAGATCTTAGTATTTGGATTGCTCATCCTTTAGATAGATGTGTGTTGAATCTTGTTTGAATCCATGAAGGATCAGCTGGATCTTCCCTTATTGTGACTCACATTCCTCCTCGGGGAAGAAGTCGTCCATCTCGACCATCCATCCATCTTTAGAAGGCGAATAAGATTTTCCCCATTTTTTAATCCTCCATTTAAAACCACGGGTATCCTCACCGATCTTTGATCGGATAAAGACACTTGCACCACCACGCCTCTCGATTTGATAAGTTTAATGCTCAATGCATGTAAAGCATCTGACGCATACCGACTTGTGATTATTAAATAGGATTATTTATTTAATTCATAATTAATCTATAGCTTTAAAAAGCATAACTCCTTATAGAAAAATAAAAAAAAAAAATAAAAGGAAAATGCCTTGAATAGATAATTCCATCTAGAATTTTCTAAAATGTTTTCAATACATTTTGATTTCCTTCTTCTAATTTGGGTTTCTTTGGGAATGGTAATTAGTTAATTACTTTCATTTAAAATTAAGCTAATGGATCTCAAATTTTAGGGTTTTTAGGGATGACCTACCTTCTAATTTTCTTGAGATATATTGAGGCCTTGATTAAGGAAATTGCTAGCTCATTCTTGAATTACCCACTTCATATAATTAAGGTAATTAAATGCAGTGGGTTTTCCTGATTAGGTTATTAAGGTTTGATCCAGTGATAGGTTTGGAATAATTTTGGGTATTTCCTAAGCTATTCCCTAAACCCTCTCTCTTAATTCCTTTCTTAATTAAGGATTAATCCATTAATTAACCTTTTAAATGATTTTCAAAAATTCTAAAAATCTCTAGAACTTAATTACTCTACCTTGGGTAGATTCTTAGGTGTTAAATAGCCTAAGTCTAATTAAGGAAATTAAACTCCCTTTCATAAGTGTGAAGGGGTGTTTTAAAAGTGTTGAAGCTAAAACCCCTTAGCTTAATTAACTTTTAATTGTGAGCCAAATTGCATTAGGCCATTTCATTACTAGGTGCATTGCAAATTTACATTCCTTGTGGGTTTTATGCCATCTCATTGGCTCATAATTACTTAGTTAATTTTTCTAAGGTGGTGTAGGTAAGGGTTAATTAAATCACTTAATGTATACCCTAACCTAATCAATGCTTAAAAGTGGATTTAATTTTTTGAAAATAAACTAAAATGCAAAACATATGTGGGAATGGGTTAGGAATAGCAAACTAATCTCACCCTTTTAAAATTAAATCAAGCTTCAAACAAACTAGAATTATTTTGAAATTCACTTTGATTTATTCTAAGTTTTCTTATTCTTTAAGAATATCTTTATGAATTAATTAAAGTGAGTTTGTTCATATAATTACAGTGCTTTAGATCTTTCCCAAAATGTTAAATTGTATGCCATATGACTTATGCATCCATGATTTCATGTTTTGAAAGTTTTAAAATGAAATTATTTACTTTATGTCAAATGTGCATGTGTTGGCTAAAGTAAAATATGAATGGCTATTATCACTACCAAATCCAAAATATTTTTAAAATATATAAATGAAACATCAAATTTGAAAGTGTGCTATTCATATATTAATTATTAGCTTACATGTGATGAAGTATAAAGCATGTTTAGTATAGCCTTCCCTTCTTTTCTTATGATAGCATAGTTTTGAATATGGGTTGGTAAGATGTAGGGTTCATTTGAAAAGAACCGAACACTTACATAATTCTAAACCTTATTCATCTCTATGCTCTCACTTAAGAAGGATTGCCTATACTTGCGTGAATAAATTTCATAAACAAAAATGAAATCATTAAGCAAACTTTTGCATATTCCTTTTCCACTTTATTTCTTTTATATGCATATTAGTACTTAAGGAAAGCGGTATATTAGCCTGGAAAACCCCGAGGTTGCGAGGCTTTAAGTAGCCCTATGTTTTTCTTGTACCTTACACCTCTGATTAGCAATGGCACTATACTCACTTTTGCCCTTCTTACTTTCATGCATGTATGTGAAGTTTTTGGAGAAAGAAAACCTTTTCTACTTAAGCAAAATCATGCATCTAAATCTTCTAAATTTTGTTAAATGAATTACTTAGCATGCATCATAGAGTGTGTTAACTATCTTCATTTTCATGTATAGTTATGTTTAGGGTCCATCCATATGCATGTTATATATGTTGGGAAAGAATTGAAGTAATGTATGTTATGTGAACTTTAATTCATTTTTCTTAATCTTAAAATGTCTTTATTTTTGAATAGGTTTGTTTAGAATTGATCTAAACTTAGGACTAATTAAAATATTTGATCAAATATTCACCTAAATGAAACTAAAATGTGAACTTACCTTAGAAATTACTTAAGGATTAGGGAAGGAAAGAGAAGTTCTCTTTTCTTTACCTCTTTTTTGATAACTTAGTAATTAATTATATGTTTCATTTAAACTAAATAAAAACATGAAATAAAAATAACCCAAAGTCACTAAACAACTTAAATGAAACCCTCCTCTAAGTTGAACATGTCTTTCACACTTAAAAAATTCAAACATAAAGTCCTAAAGTAAGCATACCACATAAACCTTCAAAGCACACACATTAGTCTAAGTCACCACTTCTAGCTTTAGATTAGGTCGATGCATGGATTGATGTTATGTTTTATTTTGTGATAAATGTTTTAGACTGGATGTTAGGGTGTATGATCGTAGAATGAATGGTAGGATGTGCTTAGTCTAAATATTCTTTTCTACAGGAGATTGTGCTAAAGAAGTGTTATCATAAATAAAAATATAAATGCTTGTTGCTTGTAGGTGCTTATACCCCTTTGCATAATCCATAGGCCAGGTGGACTTAGTCATCCTTGTGTGGGGTGATAAGTCCAATATACATGCTTGGGATTTTTGCGGTGTGATTTGACTAGCCTTTATCTTACAGGTGTTAGTTAGATTTATGCTTTTTTCCTTTTCATGTAAAAATTTATATATTTAGGATTGTTGGAATGATTTGTAATGGGAGATTAGGATGAACATTGGTCATAAGATCCCATCTTATATACCATGTAAAGCCTTGGAGCATCTACCACTCAACCATCCAGAGGAAGATCTAAAGAAAGAAAGAAAAATGAAAGAAAGAAGAAAGGAGAAAGAAGAATAAAGCTTGAAGACCACCCATAAGAATGAATTCCTTTTGCTTAATTATAATTTAATTCATTTGTAATCTGGGTTGTATAAGGGTAGAGCTCGGCTACGCAATTTGATATCTTCGAGTTTGTGCAGTGGTGCCCAACCACAAACGGCTATTTATTCTTTTTGCGCTAATTTTATAATTTGATTGATGTTTGTTTAACTTGTGCATTAAGTGGCATGATTTTCCTAATTTCTTTTTCTTGCTTTATGTATGGCCTAGATGTGAATTAGGCTCTTTAGGGAAAAATAAATCATTTACCCAACTTAACTACTTGAAATAAAACTAAATAACTCATAACCTCACTTAAAGCTTAGGATTAAAAATCAAGATAAAAGAATTAGAAACCCCTTTGCTGGATGAGTTCTTTTCTTTATAATATCATGCACAATAGCATCTTATTTCACTCTTGATTGGAGGGCTTCCATATTTTTTAGAGAATCTGGCTTGACCTTTGAGGGTCGTGGTGGAAACTCACCTCCTAAAATTCTAGCTGATTTTGGCCAACAATCTATTTTCTCATGCATTAGTCATAAAAGTCTTATTATCCTGAGTCAAAATTGATTATCCAAAATTGAAATAAAATGAAATTTGAAATGCATCAGATTACGGTCATTAAAGCATGTCCCTTTACATGATCTAGTTTCTTTAGGGACTAAGTTTAAGGACTTAGCTTCTTTCTAAATAAAAATAGCCTAGCTATCTTGCATAAGCATAAAGACTTGTCTGCATGTATTTAAAATCATAGGAGGAGTTAGTTGGCGGCCTCCCCCAGGTGGTTGTAGGTCCAAGCTATCGGGTAGTTTGTCCTCTCTTGTGGAGGCAATCCGATTACCCATTTTTACCTTAGACTTAGGTTGTGCTTTCGGCCATCATCGAAGCACCCTAGATTTAGGTTCTGAGGTTGCTTCTCCTCTTTGTAGGCCACAAGCATAATTCCTCACCTCTTAGGCATTTTCTTACTCTTGTGTTAAGGAATCTTAAGTCTTGAAATTCTAATGAAAAATGTAACTCAAATGATTTAAAATAATTTCTAAAATGTAAAGACCAACTATTGTATAGTTTGAGATGCTCGCCAGTTTTCCTAGCATCGTGAGCATCTCCTACTTATTCCCATTTTTGGCTTCGATAATAACTCCCTATTTTTATCAATTCCATTTGATCTTAAAAAAAACAAACTAATCGATTGATAGTCTTTCCTATTTAAATCTTTAGAGGTAACGATCATTTACCTTAATCAAGAGTTTTCCTAAAGGATCTTATCCTTTAGGATGTAATTAACTATGAGGCTTTACTTAGAATAAACCAGTTTAAAATAAACTGCTTTACTTCTCCATGTAAAGTAGGGAAATTCTGGTACATATGTAGAAATCATCCTTAAGAGTCCTTGTAGGTGATTGGTTCCATTAAAAAAGTGACTTATCTTTTGAGATAGTACACTATACCTTGATGACGTATCGATCACTAAATAAACATCTGGATGCATGACGTCTTACCAAGATGAATTTTTGTAAGGGTGTCCTTTTTCTCTTCTCCCAAATAGATTTGAAAGGCGACTCCATTATAATAATTTATTCACCACACCACTAAATACACACAAGAAGTTTAAGATTAATTAATGAAATAATCAAAGAGTAATTATCCTAATTATATTCCCAATAAAACCTAAATTTAGAAAATAACACTATTTAAAATCCATCAAAATCAATTTTATAATATTCTATATTCAATTATCTTTCATATGCAAATTATTTAATATTTTTTTATTTTTCTACACTTAGATATGAATATTTCAAGTTTTCCTAATTAATTAGAAAATTTAATCCCCTAATTATATAGCTAATCCCATTGGCGCCACGTGGAGGCTCACATGATGTGCGCTTTCCATGTGGTGTGGCGGGAGAGGCTATTTAAGTAGTCACATTGTAGCGTCGCGTCAGCAGCTGCGATACGCGCTTTCTCCATGTTCGTCTGATCAAGAATCGAATGGCAGAGATTAAACCCATGATATTAAAGGATTAATCCATGGATCCAGTGTCTTTTAATCATGGTCGTCCATCTAAAATGTGTGGATGGATGGCCTATGATTCACCCCTGATCTTCCCTGAGGGAGATGGCCATCGTCGATCTTCTAAGGGAAGATTCAAGCTCAATTGAGCTTGGATTGAAACAAAATTCTACCCACACCATCACCATGCAAAGGAGATCACATCAAATAGCTAATTTCTTATAGGATGAAACTTCACTTCACGAAGGACCAAGAGGAGATGAATTTAAGCTCGATTTAATGTCATACCTCGCCAGAGGCTATCATCGGTGCTCGATTCCCTTGAAGTAGCTTTGTCTGGTGGAGATAAAGCCTTGTTGAAGGTTTGAGGCCTTGAGATTCAATGGATCTTCCCACCCATAAATTGAGCTCGGTCTTGGTCAAGGTCACTCCTTCCTTGCTTGGAGAACTTGTATGAAGGTTGGGGTGAGATCAATTTTATCCTTTGAGGGTGCTCAAAGGAGGAATTAGACTAGTTTTGAGTATTGGATGAGATGGAGTTTTTATGGAGCTCCCCATTTTGATCCATGGCAGAAAATGGAAATTCAAACTCACTCTAGAAAGCTTGGGGAGGCTTGCAATAGCTTGCTCTGACCTCCCTAAGCTCAATCGAATTGGAGAATGATGAATTCAAATGAAATTAGAGGGAGTATATCTCCCCCTAGAGCAATCGAATGATCATGCCTCCGTTCACCATTTATGATCAAATGACTAGATTTGTTCAATTTGTTTGGCTGTTAGGAGCTGCACATGGGTCAGTTTGGAGTGTAGAGTGGAGTAGTGGAGCTCCCATGTGCCTTAATTGAGTGGAGGAGGGATTACAAGTGCTTAATTTCAAGTGAGGTGGTCGGTTTTAGGTTGGGTTGGGCTGACCCAAACCCATTAGGAGGTGCACCACACTCACAAGTGTCCACTTGGTCCACTAAGAGGGTGTCAAGTGGTCATGAAGAGGATTTGACCAAATTCCAAGTGAATTTTGCCAAAATTAACCCTATGGCCTAGGGGGAAAATGGTCATTTGGCTCGTGTTTCAATTTGAATATGTTTGGCATGATTGAAAAAAGGGTTGGGCCAAGTTTCAATGGATTTGGATTTGATTTGATATGATTTGGCTCATGTTGACCCATTTAGGTCAAAATGGGTCAAGTTGACCAATTGGTCAAATTGGGTCAAACTAAGGGTTTCGACAAGTTCATATGAACATTTGAAATGTATTGGTGGTTTTAGTTTGGTTCAATTTGATTTATATTTAGTTTTGGTTCAATTGAGTTCATTTAGGTCAAATGGGTAAAGTTGACCAATTTGACCTACTTAGGTTAGGTCATGGGTTGGCATAGGTTTCATTGGTCATATGAAATGGATTGATATATTTATTTCCAATCAATTTGGTTTATATTTGAGTTTGGCTCAATTTGACCTTTTAGGTCAAGTTGAGTTCATGTTAATTGCTATGGTTAGATTGATGAGGCTTTGGTCATGTTCAACAATCATTTTGGAATGAACTTGACCCATTGGTTTCAATCAATTTGGCTTAGATCAAGTTTTGACATTTTGTCTTCTTAGGTCAAGTTGGGTCAACTTGGGTCAAGTGAATTAGGGTTAGGCTCAGATGTTGACTTGGTCAAGTTCAAACATTGGTCATGAATGCATTTTGATCAATGGTTTCAATAAATTTGGCCTATGGTAGATTTTGGCTATGTTGGGTTTCATTTTGGCTAAGTGTTGACTTGGTCAACCCTTAGATTTGACTTGGTTTGACACAATTTGACTAATTGATCATCTTATGATGATTGTTGCTCACAGTGTGAGGCTTAGGTGAGCTTAGTTCAATCCAATTTGATTTGGATTAGAATTTGGCTCATAAGGATACTTTCGGTCACTTTGGGTCAAGTGAGCCTAAGTAGGTTAAATGGCTTGGTCAAAGCTTGATTTGAGTTTGATTAAACTCACATATGGACTTATGATTGAAATATAAATCCATTTGTAAGTGGTTTGAAGTCAAATTAGTTTTGATTCATTTGACAATTTCAAGTTCAAAAGGGTGAACATGAGTTTGACTTGGGTTTGATTTTTGAATTGAGTTTTGGTTTGGTAATTAAAGTTTATGTTTATATTTGGATTCATGATTGAAGGATTAATTGAATCATAAGAAAAATCAAGAGTTTGGCTTGATCTGAATTTGATTTGGCTGAGTTCAAGATTTTGACTTGAAAGACTTAGGTTGGATTTTGATTGAATTTGAGTTTAATTTTTGGAGCTAGTTTTGGTTGTTTGAATTTATATTTCATTTATATATGTGAATATAAATGAAAATATAAATGGGTTATTAGAAGATTTCATGAAGTTGAAGTTATTCGAACTTGATTTAGGCTAAGTCCTTAAGAGGGAATCAAAGGAGTTAGGAAATATTTTTGATTTGGATTTGAATTTTGGATTTAGTTTGATTGATTTGAATTTATATTTCATTTATATATATGAATATAAATGAGAATATAAATAGGTTGTGAGAAAATTTCTTGAATTTGAATTGATTTAAGTTTGATTTAGGCTAAGTCCGTGAGAGGGAATCAAAGGACTTAGGAAATATTTTTGACTTGGAATTTCAATCATAAGCTTCAATCATTTGAATTTGATCATGGATTTCAATCATTTGGGATTGATTTTAGTTTGGCAAAAATCAGTTAAGTTGGAATTGATTTAAGTTTAACTTGAAGGAAGGAAGTGAGGAATTTGGTTTAAGCTATAGGGTAGGCAAATTTTCCTAACACCCCTAAGGCATGACCTATTCCTAGGACTAACTCATCTAAGTCTCTAGGGCTAGGTTGAGTGTCCACCTAATAACTACATGTGTCTTAATATTATGGATCTCTTAAAGTCTAAGAGAAGTCCTATGTCTAAGATGGAGGGGTTGAGAGCTCATCCTAAAATTGAGGTCAACAAAGGGCGCCCAATAGGTGAGGTGTGACCAACAAGGAACACCGCACGTATTGGTGTTGAACAAAATGATCAACAACACCGAACGATCACAAGAACTAACAAAGATGATCTACTCCTAACCTGAGGTGTAGAAGGAATTTAGAACTTAGTGTAATGTGCCTCTACTCATGTTAAGGACATATGAGAGGGAAGGAGGAATCCACAAGAGATAGAGTATGTGAACCTTCCATTAGGGAAACATGTTCAAGTCATCCACAAAGGGGATGAGAGGTTTGATTTGATTGTCACTGGGGGGGAGGGGGAATCGATCTAATTTAATTTGTTGTTTGTTTAATTTATTATTTTTTTAATTTTATTTGTTTTGACTCTACCAGGGATAGAAAAGTGAACTCTCCAACGGGGAGGCAAGTTCAAGTCATCCACAAGGGAGGGGTTGTGAAATCGTTGAGAATTACAGTTCATTTGGGGAACTAGAAATACTTGCATCTCACTGAAGAGAAGCAAAATTTTGATTTGGATTGATTGATTATTTTGTGTTGTTTGTTTCACTCCATTGAGGGAGGAGGGTTGAATTTGTTTCAGATTTTTAATTTTAGATTTTGAAATGGACCCTATTGATTTGTGATGGATCACACTGAGTAATGGAGGCCTAGATCTAACTCAGATTAATCGATCCAAAGGGGTAGTATACTAACCACATAGTAGGACTAACAGACCAAAGGGATGTATTTCGGTGTGCAATGGTCAAGTTAGGAAGAAAGCACGAGGACTCACATCTTCCAAAATAAGGAACCGCTAGGGTGATCGGTTGCTTTGGGCAACAAATCAAACCCGACCTAGGGTTGACTATTGAGTGAATACCGTTGGGGGACTTAAATCAGCTCAAAGGTAGTCAAAGATTAATTTCATTTTTAGTTTTATTTTGATGGATTATGTTGGCGATGGATCACACGATTATCTTATATTAGCCTAGACCTATCTCAGATTTAATGAACCAAAGGGAGTAGCTTCCTAGCCGATGGGAGAACTATCTGACCAAAGAAGTTCCTTTCAGCTTGCAATGATTAATTCAAGGGAAGAAAGCTTGAGGACTCAAATCTTCCACTATGAAAGACCACTGGGGTGATCGTTTGCTTTGGGCAATAAATCAAACCTGACTTAGGATTGCCCATTAGTTTGCGATAGTCATTCTAGGAAGAATGCATCATAGTCTTACATCTTCCAAAGCAGAATGACTATCGGGTTAACCTGCTTATGGAGAAACAGATTGAACTTGACCTAAGGGTGACTCTGAGTGAGTACCAGCAGGATTTATCTCAACTCAAAGTAAATTCTATGGAGTTATCTTGACTTCCTAAAGATAGGATGCCTGCTTGGGAAAAGGGGCCCTTCGGGGGCTTTAATTGCTAATCCATAAGCGAATATTTTTGTTTGTTTATTTATTTTTTTATCATGGACTCTGTTAGTTTGCGAGGGATTAAACTGAGTAGGAGCCACGAAGGCCTAGATCTAACTCAGATTTACCGAACCAAGGGAGAATCTACGCATCCGCTAAATAAATTCTCTAATCACAGGGATGGTTACTAGGAAAGGGGGACTTTCCAATCCAGGAGTAACCCGGGTAATGTCTAAATGGGGTCGCAAAGGATGTGATCCAAATAGAATGTCCACAAGAAGAGGGGCCGCTAAGGGCTTAATCCAAAACCCCAGAGAAGATGACACGGTTAGTCATATATTAAATAGGTATTCAGTGGCCACCTCAAGGAGAAAGCTTGGGGACTCATATCTGCCAAGAGTGATATATATCCGGTGAGTCCTTGTCGACATAGCGAATCAACCAACTTAAGGTGCACTTTTGTATACTAGAAGAAATCTGACTCATCCATCATCTTCATTGTTGAGATAGTTTGTCTTTGGCTTGACAGGTGCCATCCGACCTAGGGTGACTACTGAGTGAATGCCACTAGGTTACTTACATCGACTCAAATGTAGTCAAGAGGAAAGGAGCCTCTGGGGACTTATCCTAGACCTATAATATACTCAACCTAGTTAGATCATGATGATTAGTTTAAGAAGAAAGCCCGGGGACTCACATCCTCTTAAACCAAAATCAACATGAGGTGGCTTTCTAGCTGAGCAGTGAAGCCTACTATTGACCTCATTTTTAGGATGAGCTCTCAACCCCTCCATTTTAGACATAGGACTCCCCTTAAACTTTAAGAGCTCCTTTGTTTTAAGACATATCTAGTGATTAGGTGGACACTCAACCTAGCTCTAGAAGACTTGGAAGAGTTAGCCATAGGAATAGGTCATGCTTTAGGGGTGTTAGGAAAACTTGCCTACCCTTAGCTTCAATCATTCCTCACTTTTCTTCCTTCAAGTAAAACTCTAAATAAATCTTATTTGATGTTCTCCAAACTCAAATCAACTCCATGTGATTGAAATCCATGATTGAAATCTATGATTGAAACCTATGAATGAAATTCCTAAGTTCAAATCTTCCTAAGTCCTTAATCTTCCTCTTAAGGACTTCGCAAAAATCATGATCAAAATCAAATAAAATCTTTGAGATTTTCTTAGAATTCATTTATATTATCATTTATATTCTCATATATAAATGAAATATAAATTCAAACCAATCAAACTAGACCCAAAATTCCAAATCAATTAATGAGATTTTCTAAGTCCTTTAAGTTTTCCCTTAAAGACTTAACCTAAAACATGATCAAATTAATTCAAATTCATGGGATTTTCTCATAACTCATTTATATTCTCATTTATATTCACATATATAAATGAAATATAAATACAAATCAATCAAATTAAATCCTCAAATTAAATTTCAAATCTAAAATCTTTCTTATGTCTTTAATTTTCCATTAATGGACTTAGCCTAAAACATGATCAAATCAATTCAAATTCATGGGATTTTCTCATAACTCATTTATATTCACATATATAAATGAAATATAAATATAAATCAATCAAACCAAATTCAAAAATTCAAATCCCTACTTCAAAATTTCCTAAGTCCTTTAAAATTCCCTCTTAATGGACTTAGCCTAAATCATGATCAAATAACTTCAAATCCTTGAAATTTTCTCATGATCCATTTAGATTCAGATTTATATTCACATATATAAATAAAATATGAATTCAAAAATTCCAAACCAATTCCAAAAATCAAACTCAAATCCACTCAAAATCCAACATAAGCCTTTCAAGTCAAAATCTTGAACTTAGCCAAATCAATTTCAAATCAAGCCAAACTCTTGATTTTCCTTCATGATTCAATCAACCCTACAATCATGAATCCATATATAAATCCAAACTTCAATCACCAAATAAAAAATTCAATTCAAAAATCAAAGCCAAAATCCCTTCATATTCTTCCTTTGAATATGAATTGTCAAATGGATCAAAACCCATTTGACTTCAAACCACTTGTAAATGGATTTATATTTCAATGATAAGTCCATATACAAGTTCAATCAAACTCAAATCAAGCTTTGACCAAGCCATTTGACCCACTTAGGCTCACTTGACCCAAAGTGACCTAAAGTACCATTATGAGCCAAATTTTAATCCTAACCAAATTGGATTGAATCAAACTCACCTATGCCTCTCATCATGATCAACAATCATCATGGGATGATCAATTCAAATTGGGTCAAACCAAGTCAAACTAAGGGTTGACCAAGTCAACATAGCAAAACCTAACATAGCCAAATTCTACCATAGGCCAAATTGATTGAAACCATTGATCTAAGTTCACTCATGACCTATGTTTGAACTTGACCAAGCCAACATTTGAGCCTAACCTAGCCCAATTGGCCACTTGACCCAAGTTGATCCAACTTGATCTAAAAAGTCAAAATGTGTCAAAACTTGATCTAAGCCAAATTGATTGAAACCAATGGGTCAAGTTCATTCCAAATCACTTGTTGAACTTGACCAAAGCCTCAATTGGTCAACTAGACCCAACCTAGCCCAATTGGCCTTAGACCCAAGGGTCATGTTGAGCCAAATTTGAATTTAACCAAAATTGATTGGAAACAAAGATACTAATCCATTCCATATGACTAACCAAACCTAAACCTACTGTTGACCTAGCTCAAATATGTCAAATGGGTCAAATAGGTCAACTTGACCCATTTGACCTAACTAAAGTCATATGAGTCAAATTAAAAACTAATCCAAATTGAACCAAACCAAAGCCACCAAAATATTTCAAATGGTCATATGAACTTGACCCAACCCTTGGTTTGACCCAATTTGACCAATTGGTCAACTTGACCCATTTTGACCTAAATGGGTCAACATGAGCCAAACCTTATCAAATGAATTCCAAATCTCATGAAACTTGGCCAAACCTAGTTTCTCCACATATTGAAAATTCAATAAAATGACCATTCTACCCTAGGCCATAGAACAAATTTTTAATCCATGGTAATTTGGTCATACCCCTTCATATCACTTGATGCCTTTCTAATAGCTCAAGTGGACCTAATGAAGAGTGGTGCACCTAACCCAATGGGTTTAGGTCAGCCCAAATGGACCAAAGGCCAAAACCATCCCATGGATCAAATTGGCTCATTCCAAATCCTTTTTCCACCCAATTTGATGCACATGGGAGGTTGTCAATCCACTCAAGGCCTCAAACCAACCATGTACAAAGAGCTAACAGATCAAACAACCTCTCCAATGTGGTCAATTGGATCAAAATGGCAAGGGAGGTGTCGGCCATTCGATTTCCATAGGGGGAGATATACTCCCCCTAATTCAATTTGAAATGATCATTCCCTCAATTGATTGAAGCCTAAAGAGTGTTAGGAAAGATCAGAGAGCCCTCCTAAGCTTTCTAAGAGGGATTTGAAAAGTGATGTTCTCAGTTTTCTCTATTAAAAATTGGGGAGCTCACTTCAATCTTCAACTTCCTCTATACTCAATTTCACTTTAATTGCCTTTGCACATTTCAATAGGGAGCTAATTCGAGTGCACCCAAGCATTCACACAAGTTCCCAAAGCAAGGAGAGCCTCAATTGGATTAAAGCCGCAAGTAGGATCAAGTGGTGGTGGTCCATAGAGATCCACTCAAGGATTGAAAATTTCAGGGCTTCATCTTCTAGATGAAGCTACCTCATCGATCGAAGGTGATCACCTCTAGCGGTATATAATTTTTTTAACCACTTTTCTTGGGGGTGTCTTTGTGAAAGAATTTTCAATTCATGAGAAATCCGCCATTGGATAAGCTCCTCTTTAGCTTTAGATGGTGTGGGAATAATCTTATTCCAATCCGAGCTCAATCGAGATAGGATCTTCTCTAAGATCACGGAAAGCCTCTGTTGATTCTAAGGGAAGAACTCAGGTGATCCTGGTCATCCATCTGTGTATTTTGGATCGAAGGCCAAGATTATTCCAATGTTTAAAAAATGAATTATCTCTTTTAAAACTATGGGATAATCCCTGGGCATCCGATCTTTGATCAAATGGCAGGGATCAAAGAGCATCCCATCGTCGCACTACCATTTAGATGTGATGTTTAAGTAGGTAGCTCATGATGCGACGCGTGTAAAGCATGCTGACCGCCACTGCCGCGTGTCATGCTATGAGCTGAGGGATTAGCTAGGGAATTTAATTAATATTAATTAATCTATTGACCTTCAAAAATCCATATCTCTCTCAATAAAATTGAAAAAATATGAGGTAAAATCCTATAGAAAGATAATTCAACCTAGAATATTTGAAAAATAATTTCAATGGAATTTGAGTTATCCTTTTCTTTGAATTTGGGTTTTTTTTATAAATCATATTTTGCTAATTACTTCTTAATTAACCATCTGATTAATCCCAAACTTCTTGGGTATGTTTCAGGGGATGACTTCTACCTCCCCTAATTTTCTTGGGATTTATTTAAGGCTTAATTGAATTGCAATGTGTTTCCTAATTACCTCTTATGTAATTAAGGATAATTTGGGTTTGATTAGTGATTTAATTCATTGCTAAAGTTGATTAAGGTTAGATCCAGTGGATAAGGGATTTAGGAAATAATTTTGGGATATTTCCCCTAAGCTATTCCCTAAACCCCCTTTTATTTCCTTAATCCCCTCTTAATTAAAGGTTAATTCATTAATTATCCCCTTAATTAATTTCTAAAAATTCTAAAATCTTCCATAACTTAATTAATCTACTTTGGGTAGATGCTTAGGTGTTTAAGAGCCTAAGTTCAATTAAGGAAATCAAAACCCAATTCATATGTGTGAAAGGGTGTTTTGAAATTACTTAAGTTAAACCCCTTAGCTTAATTAACCATTAATCATGAGCCAAATTGCATTAGGCCCTTTTCTTCCTAGGTGCATTGCAATTTAAATTCCTTGTGAGTTTTTATGTCATCTCATTGGCTCATAATTATTTGGTTAACTATGTTAAGGTGGTGTAGGTAAGGGTTAATTAACTTAATTCATACCTTAACCTAATTAATACATAAAATGAATCTAATCATCTAAAAATTAAACAAAAATATCAAACACATGTGGGAATGGGTTAGGAATAGTAAACTCAACTCACATTTTCAAAATTAAATCAAACTTAAAACTAAACAAAAATCACATTGAATTAACTTTGATTTATTTTAAACTTTCTTATTCCATAAGAATGTCTTTAGGATTTAATTAAAGCGAATGTGTTTACATGATTTCATTACTTTGATTCTTTCCCAACATGTTAAATTTGTATGTCATGTGATTCATGCATTCCATATTTTCAAATTTAAATTTAAAATGAAATTGTTTACTTTATGTCAAATTTTTATGTGTTGGCTAAAGTAGAAATATGAATGGCTATTATCACTACTAAATTCAAATTATTTTCAAAACATATAAATCAAATCAAATTCAAAGTGTGCTACTTATATTTTAATTATAAGCTTGCATGTGAAAGAATATAAGGATGTGCTTAGCATAGATTTCCTTTCTCTCTTATGTTAGTATAATTTTGAATAAGAGTTGGTAAGATGTATGGTTCATTTGAAAAGAACCTAACACTTACCTAATTTCATATCCTATTCATTCCTATGCTATCACTTAAGAAGGGTTACCTATACTCGTACACATAAATGGCATAAACAAAATGAATCAAATAATACAACTTTTGCATTCTATCTTTCCAATTTATTTCTTTTGTACATATGTTTGTATTTAAGGAAAGTGGTATATTAGTCTGACAACCGAGGTTGCTGAGGCTTTAAGTAGTAACCAAGTAGGTCTTGTACCTTACACCTGGTTAACAATGGCTATACTCACTTATGCCTTTCTTACTTTCATATGTATGTGAAAATTGGATAAAACCTTTTCTACTTAAGAAAATCATGCATATTAAACTTTCAAATTTCTTAAATAAATTACTTAGCATGCATCATAAAGTATATTAAATATTCTCATTTGTGTATAGATATGCTTAGGATTCATTCATATGCATGTTATACATGTTGGGAAAGAAATGAAGTAATGTGTGTTTTGTGAATTTGGTTCATTTTATTTAATCTTAAAATGCCTTTCTTTTTGAATAGGTTTGTTTAGAGTTCATCTAAACTTAGGATTAATTAAAACACTTAATCAAAACATTCACTAAACAAAACTAAAATGTGAATCTACTTTAGAAATTACTTAGGTTAGGGAAGGAAAGAGAAGTTCTCTTCTCTTTACTCTCTTCATAACTTAGTAATTAATTGTAGGATTCCACTTGAACTTAATCAAAACATGAAATAAAATCAACCCAAAATAATTAAACAACTTAAATGAAACCCTCCTCTAAGTTGAACATGTTTTCACACTTAGAAAATTTAACTTAAAGTCATATAAGCATACCACACTTCTTCAAAGCACATTAGCCTAAGTCACCACTTCTAGCTTTAGGTTAGGGGTACATGGTTTGATGTTTATTTTGTGATATATGTTTTAGACATGTTAGGGTGTATGCTCATAGAATGAATGGTAGGTGATCTTAGACTATTCATTTTCTATAGGGATTGTGCTTAAGGGTATTATCATAAATAAAAATATAAATGCTTTTTTTGCTTGCGGTGCTTATACCCCTAAGCATAATCCATAGGCAGTGGACTTAGTCACCTATGTATGGGGTGATAAGTCCAATAAACATGCTTGAGATTTGTGTGGTTTATTTTAGTAAATCTTTATTTTGCAAGTGTTAGTTAGATTTTCATTCTTTTTCATTTTCATGTAAATTTATGCAATTAGGATTTTGTAATGATTGTTATGGGAATTAGGATGAGCATTGGTCATAAGATCCTATCTTATGCACCATGTGAAGCCTTGGAGTATCTACCTTCCAACCATCCAAAAGAAGGAACCAAAGAAAAGAAAGAAGAAAGAAAGAAGAAAGAAGAAATATGAAGTTCCTTGCTTAATTTTTAATTAATTCATTTGTAATCAGTTGTATAAGGGTAGAGCTCTACCCAATTTATTATTTTGGTTTGTGGTGGTGCGACCACAATGGCCTTTTCTTTTGATTAGCTTTATAAATTGATTGATGATTTGTTTAGCTTTTTCATTAAGTGGCATCTTTTCTAGTTTCTTCCTTGCTTTATGTATGGCACGGATGTGGATTAGGCTCTTTAGGAAAAATAATCTTCTACCCAACTTAACTACTCAAATTAAAATAAAGAACTCATAACCTTACCTAAAGCTTATGTTAAAAATCAAGATAAAAGAATAAGCAACCCCTTAGCCGGATGAGTATTTCTTTTATAATATTATGCACAAATACATCTTATTTCACTCTTGATTGGAGGGCTTCCACCTTTACAAGATAAACTTGGCTTGACCTTTGAGAGCCATGGTGGAAACACACCTCCTCACTTCTCGTTGATTTTGGCCAATAACTTTATTTCTTATGGATTAGGCATATTAATCCTATTAGCTTGAGTCAAAATAATTGTTCAAAAATGAAAATAAAATGAAAAATGAATTGCATTAGATTTAGGTCATTTGAAGCATGTCTTTACATGACTAGTCTTTTTAGGGAGTGAGTTTAAGGAATTAGTCTCTTTCTAAACAAACAACAGCCTAACTTATCTTATATAAGCATAAACTTGTCTACATGTATTTTAAATCATAGGAGGGGTTAATTGGCAGCCACCCCTAGGCAATTGTAAGTCCAAGCTGTCGGGTGGTTTGTCCTCTCTTGTGGATGCAAGTCAAATACCCATTTTCGCCTTAGATTTAGGTTATGCTTTTGGCCCTCACTAAAGCTCCCTAGATTTAGGTTCTAAGATTGCTTCTCCCTTTTGTGGGCCATAAGTTTAATTACTCATCTCCTAGGCATTTCCCTTAATCTTCTGTTAAGGAATCATAAGTCCTAAATTTCTAATGAAAAATTTAACTCAAACAAATTAAATCAATTTCAAAAATGTAAAGCCCAACTATAGGATAGTTTGAGATGCTTACTAGGTTTCCTAGCATCATGGGCATCTCCTACTTATCTTCCATTTGGGCTTCGATAATAACTCCCTCTCTTTGATCAATCCCATTTGATCTTCAAAAATGAATCGATTGATTGATAGTCCTTTCCTATTAAAATCTTTGAAGATAATGATCATTTACCTTAATCGAGAGTTTTCTAAGGAATCCATTCCTTAGATGTAATTAACTATGGGGCTTGTCTGAGGGAACTTAATGAACCAATTTAAAATAAATCCTACTTTACTTTTCCATGTAAAGTAGGGGAAGAATCTAGTACATATGCACTCATCCTTAGAGTCCTTATTGAGGTGATTAGGTCCATTAAAGTAGTGACTTCTATCTTTTGAGATAGTACACTATTCTTTGATCACAGAATAAGTATATCTGGATCTGTGGCATCCTAAAAAATAAATTTTATATTGCATCTTTCTTTTCTAACCAACATTTGAAAGGCGACCTCTATAGAAATTTTTCACCACACCTACCAAACTAACAAGGCACTCGTTGGTTTGCAAGGGTCAAGTTAGGTAGAAAGTGTGGGGACTCACATATTCTAAATAAGTGACCATTAGGGTGACATTTGAGGTAGCATGTAGACCGATTACAAATATGGCCACAGGGCTTGCTCCCATCAAAAGTGAGATAAAATGCATGTGTATGTTTTTGTATTAAAGAATAAAGAATTCTCTCTCCATAAACTTGGGATGAGTTTGAGTATGCCCTCTAAGGGTGCTTGAAAGAGGAATTGGATTACTTTAGAGTATTGAGTAAGATGGAAATTGGCTTGAGCTCCCCTATTTTCAGTTTAGAGAAATCAAGAAATGGAGAATTCTAACTCACTCTAGGAAGCTTGGGGAGTTGGAATGTTTCTTTTATAATATTACATGAATTCAAGTGGAATTAGGGGGAGTATATCTCCATCTAGGTCAATCAGATGGTCGCAAGCTTCCTTATTATTTTGATACAATACACCTCTTTGAGTGGGTTTGTTAGGCTATTAGGAGTGTCATGGCATTCAATTTTGAGTGTGGAATGGAGTGGTGAATGTCCCATGTGCTTGAAATGAGTGGAGGAGGGATCCCATGTGCTCATGTCCATGGGGGGTCATCAATTTTGACTTTAGGTTGGATTTGACTGACCCAAATCCATTGGGTCATGTGCACCTTGTCCATTAGTGATCATTTGGTCCATTAAGAGGATGCCAAGTGTCCATGAAAAGGAATTGATCAAACTCTAAGTGGTTTTGATTTTAGGTTACCCTATGGCCTAGGGGTAAAATTATCATTTGACCTTGATTTTAGTTTGAATATGTTCAGTATGATTGAAAAATGGGTTAGGCCAAGTTTCATTAAATTTGGAGTTGGTTTGATATGATTTGGTTCATGTTGACCCATTTGGTCAAATTGGGTCAAGTTCATATGACCATTTAAAATATTTTAGCATCATTTGTTTAGTTCAATTTGATTTATACTTGAATTTGGTTCATTTGATTTCATTTAGGTCAAATGTGAGTTAGCCAATTTGACACATTTGACCTATTTAGAGTCATGGGTTGGTTTATGTTTAGTTGATCATTTGAAATGGATTGATATCTTTGTTTCCAATCAATTTGGTTTATATTTGGATTTGGCTCAATTTTATCCTTTAGGTCAAGTTGGCAGGTCAATTGGGCTTTAGTTAGGTCTAGTTGGCCAATTAAGGTTTGGTCAAGTTCAACAAGTAATTTGAAATGAACTTGACCCATTAATGATCAATTTAGAGATCAAGTTTTGACACATTTTGACTTTTAGGTCAACTTGGGTTCACTTGGGTCAAGTATTGGGCTAGGTTAGGCTCAAATGATGACTTGGTCAAGTTCAAACATTGGTCATGAATGAGTTTTGATCCTGGTTTCAATCAATTTAGACTATGGTGGATTTTAAGTTTTAGGTTTCATGTTGGCTAAGTGTTAACTTGGACCCTTAGGTTTGACTTGATTTGACCCAATTTGAGTGATTGATCATCTCATGATGATTGTTGCTATGTCACTTAGTTGTGATTCTCAATTTGATTTGGGTTGGCTCATAAGAGTACTTTAGGTCACTTTGAGGCAAGTGAGCCTAAGTGGGTCATATGGCTTGGTCAAAGCTTGATTTGAGTTTGATTGAACTCACAAATGGACTTATGTGAAAAATCTAAATCCATTTGCAAGTGGTTTGAAGACAAATTAGTTTTGATTCATTTGACAATTTCAAGTTCAAAAGGGTTAACATGAGTTTGACTTGGGTTTAATTTTTGAATTTAGTTTTGGTTTGGTGATTGAAGTTTATGTTTATATTTGGATTCCTGATTGAAGGATTGATTGAATCATGAGAAAAAAAATCAAGAGTTTGGCTTGATCTGAATTTGATTTAGCTAAGTTCAAGATTTTAACTTGAAAGGCTTAGGTTGGATTTTGATTGAATTTGAGTTTGATTTTTGGAGTTGGTTTTGGTTGTTTGAATTTATGTTTCATTTATATATGTGAATATAAATGAAAATCTAAATGTGTTATGAGCAAATTTCATGAATTTGAAGTGATTTCAACTTGATTTAGGCTAAGTCCTTAAGAGAAAATCAAAGGACTTAGGAAATATTTTTTGATTTAGATTTTAATTTTGGATTTAGTTTGATTGATTTGAATTTATATATATTTTATATATGTGAATATAAATGAGAATATAAATTGGTTATGAAAAAATTTCTTGAATTTGAATTGATTTAGGTTAGATTTAGGCTAAGTCCATGAGGGGGAATCAAAGGACTTAGGAAATTTTTTGAGCTTGGAATTTCAATTTTGTATTTAGTTTGATTGATTTGAGTTTATATTTCATTTATATATGTGAATATAAATGAGAATATAAATTGGTTGTGAGAAAATTTCTTTAATTTGAATTGATTTAGATTTGATTTGCTAAGTCCATGAGAGAATCAAGGACTTATGAAATATTTTTTGACTTGGAATTTCAATCATAAGCTTCTTTTTATTGTTCATGGATTTCAATCATTTGGGATTGATTTGAGTTTGGAGAAAATCAATTAAGCAGAATTTATTTAAGTTTGACTTGAAGGAAGGAAGTGAGAATTTGGTTCAAGAATATGATAACACAAGGCATGACCTATTCCTGGGGCTAACTCTTCTAAGTCTCTGCTGGGTTGAGTGTCCACCTAATCACTGATGTGTCTTAAGACTGATCTCTTAAAGTCTAAGAGGAGTCATATCTAAGATGGAGGTGTTGAGCTCATCCAAAATGAGGTCAACAAAGGGTGCCCAAGAGATTTGGTGATTGACAAGGAACACACATATTGGTGTTGACAAAATGATCAACAACACCCACAATCAAAGCACTAATGATCTACCCTCGAGGTGTAGAAGGAATCCACTTAGTAATGTGGCTCCTCATGTTTGGACATAAGAGAGGGAAGGAGGAATCACAAGGGATAGTATGTGAAGCTTCCACTTGGAAAACAGTTCAAGTCATCCATAAAAAGATGAGAGGTTATTTGATTCTCACTTGTGGTGGGAAGAGGCTATCGATTTAATTTATTGTTTTTAATGAGTTTGTTTGACTCCACCAGGCATAGAAATGAACTCTCCACTGGGGAGGCAAGTTCAAGTCATCCACAAGGGAGGGTTGCAAAATCCACTGAGGGATTAGAATTCTAAGTTCGCTAGGGAACTAGAAAGACTTGCATCTCACTGAGAGAAGCAAAAAATTTTGATTTGGATTGATTGATTATTTTGTATTGTTTGTTTCACTCCACTGAGAGAGGAGGGTTGTATTTATTTCATATTTTTAATTTTGGATTTTGAAATGGACCTTGTTGGTTTTGATGGATGTGTAGAACCATGGAGGCTTGACCTAACTGATTGATCCAAAGGGTAGTCTAACCATAGTAGGATTAATGACCAAATGCCTGCTACAACGGTCAAGTTAGAAAGAAAGCAGGGACTCACATCTTTTTACAAAAAGTGATGTTGCTTTGGGCAATAAATCGAACCCGACCTAGGGCTGACTATTAAGTGAATGGTGCTGAAGGACATTGATTAGCTCAAAGGTAGCCAAAGATTAATTTTATTTTCTCTTTTAGTTTTATTTTGATGGATTTCATTTATTTGTGATGGACCACATTGAGAAGGAGCTTATATTAGCCTAGACTTATCTCTGATTTACTAAACCAAAGGGAATAGCTTCCCGACTGATGGGAGAACTATCTAACCAAAGGAGTGCCTTTCAATTTTTAATGATCAATTTAAGGGAAGAAAGCTCAGAGACTCACATCTTTCACTACAAAAGACCACTAGGGTGATCAGTTACTTTGGGCAACAAATCAAACCCAACATAGGGCTGCCCGTCAATTTGTGATAGTCATGCTAGGAAGAATGAGTCATAGTCTTACATCTTCCAAAGTAGAATGGCTGCCGGGGTAACTTGCTTGTGGCAAATAGATTGAACCCAAAGCTTTGAGTGAGTATCGACCTTTATCTCAACTCAAGTAGTCGAGCAATTTTGAGTTCTCAGCCCTAAAGATAGGATGCCTGCTTGGGAAAAGGGGCCCTTCGAGGGCTTGAATTCCTATTCCACAAGTGAATATTTTTATTTTTTTAGATTAGTTTATTTATCATGGACCCTATTAGTTTGCAAGGGATCATACTGAGTAGAAGCCACAGAGGCCTAGACCTAACTCAAATTTATCGAACCAAGGGAGAATCTGCGCATCTGCTGAACAAATTCTCTAACCACAAGGGTGGTTACTAGGAAAGGGGCTGCCAATCTTGGGTAATCCTAGTGTCAAATGGGGTCACAAGGATGTGATCCAAATAGAATATGCAGAGAGGGGTAAGGGCTTAATCCAAAATCACAGAAGATGACATGGTTAGCCATATATCAAATGGTATTTGTAACCTCAAGGAGAAAGGTTGAGACTCATGCCAAAATTGATATATCCACTAGGTGAGTCATAGACTTCAACCACCTATGGTGCTTTGTTTACAACAATCTAGGAAGAAAGCTCAGGACTCACATCCTTCTATAAAATTGATTCTGAGATAGTTTGTCTTCACCAAATCATGACTACAACTACTATTGAGTGAATGCCACTAGGGACTTACATCGACTCAAATGTAGTCAAGAGGAAAGGATCCTTTGGGGATTTATCCTAGACCTTATATATACTCGACCTAGTTAGATCATGATGATTAGTTCAACAAGAAAGCTCGGGGACTCACATCCTCTTATACAAAAATCAACATGAGGTAGCTTACTGGCTGGGCAGTGAAGCCTACTAAACTAACAAGGCACTCGTTGGTTTTCAATGGTCAAGTTAGGAAGAAAGCGTGAGGACTCACATCTTCCAAACAAGTGGCCACTAGGGTGACACACACTAGCGGTAGCATCACCTAGAAGCTAATGAGTAAATGCCATAGGGGCTTGCTCCCACATCAAAATTGCCCGAGGTAAAAGGCATGTGTTTATTTTTGTGCTTGTGTTAAAGGGAATAGGATGCCGCATGGGTTCTCTCACACCTACCTTAAACTTGGGATGAGTTTGACTAGGCCCTTTGAGGGTGCTTGAAGGAAAAATTGGATTGGTTTAGAGTATTGAGTGAGATAAAAATTATCTTGAGCTCCCCTATTTTTGGTTTAGATAAATTGAGAAATGGAGAATTCTAACTCACTCTAGGAAGCTTGGGGAGACTTGCAATGGCTTACTCTGAATTCCATAAGCTCAATTGAATGTGACACTCATGAATTCAAGTGGAATTAGGGGGAGTATATCTCCCCCTAGGTGAATTGGATGGCCGCAAGCTTCCTTATCATTTTGATACAATACACCTCCTTGAGTGAGTTTGTTAGGCTGTTAGGAGTGTCATGGCATTCAGTTTTGAGTGTGGAGTGGAGTAGTGAAGGTCCCATGTCCTTGAAATGAGTGGAGGAGGGATCCAATGTGCTCATGTCCATGGGGGGTGGTCAGTTTTGACCTTGGGTTGGGTTTGGCTAACCCAAACCCATTGGGTCATGTGCACCATGTCCATTAGTAAATTTGGTCCCTCGAGGATCTCAGTGTCCATGAAAAGGAATTGAATTAAAGTGGTTTTGATTTTAGGTTACCCTATGGCCTAAGGGTAAAATGGTCATTTGACCTTGATTTCAGTTTGAATATGTTTAGTATGATTGAAAAATGGGTTAGGACAAGTTTCTTTGAATTTGGAGTTGGTTTGATATGATTTGGCTCATGTTGACCCATTTAGATCAAAATGGGTCAACTTAGTCAAGTTCCAAGTGTCAAAATAAGGGTTGTCAAGTTCATATGACCATTTAAAATATTTTTGGCATCATTGGTTTGGTTCAATTTGATTTATATTTGAATTTGGTTCATTTGATTTTATTTAGGTCAAATGGGTCAAGTTGACCAATTTGACCCATTTGACCTATTTGGGTTAGATCATGGGTTGGGTTATGTTTGGTTGATCATTTGAAATAGATTTGAATCTTTATTTATAATCGATTTGGTTTATATTTGGATTTGGCTCAATTTGACCCTTTAGGTCAAGTTGTGTTCAAGGTCAATTGGGATGGTTAGGAGGCCAATTAGGCTTTGGTCAAGTTTAACAAGTGATTTGGAATGAACTTGATGTTTTTCAATCAATTTGGCTTAGATCAAGTTTGACACATTTTGACATGGTCAAGTTGGGTCCAAAGGTCAAGTGGCCATCTATTAGCTATGATGACTTTCAAGTTTAAACATTGGTCATGAATAAGTTTTGATCAATGGTTTTCAATTTGGCCTATGGTGGATTTTTTGCTAGTTTAGGTTTCATTTTGGCTAAGTGTGACTTAGTCAACCCTTATGTTTGACTTAGTTTGACCTAATTTGAGTGATTGATCATCTCATGATGATTGTTTCTCATAATGTGAGACTTAGTTGGGCTTAGTTCAATCCAATTTGGTTTGATTTGGCTCATAATCTTTAGGTCACTTTGAGAAAGTGAGCCTAAGTGCTCAAATGGTCAAAGCATTTGAGTTTGATTGAACTCACATATGGACTTATGTGAAATTTAAATCCATTTGCAAGTGGTTTGAAGTCAAATGGGTTTTGATTCACTTGATTTGTTCAGGGTGAACATGAGTTTCATTTGGGTTTGGTTTTTGAATTTAGTTTTGGTTTAATGATTGGAGTTTGTGTTTATATTTGAATTCATGATTGTAGGATTGATTGAATCATGAAGAAAATCAAGAGTTTGGCTTGATTTGAATTGAATTTGGTAAGGTCAAGAGTTTTACTTGAAAGGCTTAGGTTGAATTTTGATTGAATTTGGATTTGATTTTTGGGTTTGGTTTTAGATATTTTAATTTATATTTCATTTATATATGTGAATATAAATGAGAATATGAATGGGTTATGAGAAAATTTCATGAATTTGAAGTGATTTGAACTTGATTTGTGCTAAGTCCATAAGAGGGAATCAAAGGACTTAGGAAAAGATTTTTGGAATTTGGATTTGATTGTGGGCTTAGTTTTGATTGTTTGCATTTATATTTCATTTGTATATGTGAATATAAATGAGAATATAAATGGTTTGTGAGAAAATATCTTGAGTTTGAATTGATTTAGATTAGATTTGACCTAAGTCTATAAGGTAGGAACAAAGGGACTTAGAAAATATTTTGGGTTTTGGAGTTCAATCATGGGTTGGGAAAATCCATTGAATTGATTTGAGGTTTGAGTTAGAGTTGGTATGGGTTTAGAGTTTAACTTGAAAGAAGGAAGTGAGGATTTGGTTTAAGCTATAGGGTAGGAAAATTTTCCTAACACTCCTAAGGCACGGCCTATTCCTATGGCTAACTCTTATAAATCTCTAAGGTTGGGTTGAGTGTCCATCTAATCACTAAATGTGTCTTAAGACTAAGAAACTCTTAAAGTCTAATAGAAGTCCTATGTCTAAGATGGAGGGGTTGAGAGCTCATTCTAAAAATGAGGTCAACGTAACCCATTTGATCAAAGGCCGATAATGTCATCCATGAGAGCATGAGAGCTCTCACCATGATGGGCTTATGATTTCTATTGAGGTAGTTTGCCTCTAGTCAAATAATCTATGAGTAGTTGCCTCCAATGCAGCTCCTTGTCCTTTTTGGCAATGGCAATCACCCCTTCAAGACAATAGCTCTCGACAGGTTTAGCATCAATCAGGGATATGACTTGTCAATTTTGGACCCTTATTGGAATGGACTCATCTTCCATATGCCAACTCTTTGCAAGTTTGAAAAGCATCTAGATGTTCTCTCTAGAACCTTGTAGATGGTGACCTCATTTAGACTTCATGGTGTACTCATGGTAGTGAAAGCTTAGGTTTTAGAACCTTATAGGAGAATCCGGTTGATAACTAGTTGATAATCCCCATAGATGTTGATTCTTTTATTTTTCTTGTAATATAACTACCCAATCAAAGTCTCATACTAATTATTGGTGCATGGATTAAGATAGTATGAGAATCTCAAATCATCTGAGTTAAAGGATGATTCCTACCCTATGTTTCCTAGAAGAGTAGATCATGATTCTTCTCCTTTTTAAGAGGAAGCCGCACCATCAAAATACATCTTTGTGGTGAAATTCTTCATATGAGATTTCTAAAAAGTATAAAATATATATACTTTCATCTTCACTCTATGCGGGATAAAATGAGGATGGAAATATACATCTGCTTCTTTTTATGCATTTTGACACCACGTAGATCCACATATATTCTTTTGAGGGTTATCGGGTATGACATTGAGGAGAGGTGTACTATATCGAAAGATAGAAGTCACTATCCTACAATGGACCTAATCACCTCAACAAAGACTCCTAAGGACAATGGGTTTGCATGTGTACCAAAGATTCTTCCCCTACTTTACATGAAAAAGTAAAGTAGGGTTTATTTTAAACCGGGTTCATTAAGTTCCTTACGGGACAAGCCCCATAGTTAATTACATCTAAGGGATGAGATCCCTTATACTCTCTCTATAAAGGTAAATGATTTGTCTCCAAAGATTTCAATAGGTAGGACTATCAATCGATTAGTTTATTTTGGAAGGTCAAATGGGATTGATCAAGAGAGGGAGTTATTATCAAAGCCAAGGAAGATAAGTAGGAGATGCTCATGCTAGAAACTAGCGAGCATCTCAAATATCTATGGTTGGGCTTTACATGTTTGAAATTGATTTAATTTGTTTGGGTTGAATTTTTCATTAGAAATTTAGGGCTTATGATTCCATAAGACAAGATTATGGAAATGCCTAAGAGGTGAGGATTTATGCTTATGGCCCATGGAAGGGAGAAGCAACCTCAGAACCTAAATCTAGGGAGCTTTGAGGGCTAAAAGCATAACCTAAATCTAAGGCAAAAATGGGTATTTCATTTGCCTCCACAAGAGAGGAAAAATCACCCGACTGCTTGGACTTGCAACCGCCTAGGGGTGGCTGCCATTAACTCCTCCTATGATTTTAAATTCATGTAGGCAAGTCATATGCTCTATGGAAGATAGCTAGACTGCTATTTATTTAGAAAAATACTAAATCCTTAAACTCACTCCCTAAAGAGACTAGATCATGTAAGGGTGTGATTCAAATGATATAAATCTAATGCAATTCATATTACATTTTATTTTCATTTTTAGACAATCATTTTGACTCAGGATAATAAGATTCATATCCCTAATGCATTAGAAATGAGATTATTGGCCAAAATCGTGAGAAGGGAGGAGGTGTATTTCCACCATGGCCCTCAAAGGTCAAGCCAAGTTTCTGGAAAAGAAAGCCCTCCATCAAGAGTGAAAAAGATGCATTTGTGCATGTTATAAAATAAGTACTCATCCACTAAGGGGTTGCTAATTCTTTTATCTTGATTTTACTAAGCTTTAGGTGAGGTTATGAATTCTTTAATTTTAGTTTTGAATTGTTAAATTTGGTAAAAAAATTATTTTTTCCTAAGAGCCTAATCTACATCCAGGCCATACATAAAGTAAGAAAGAAACTAGGAAAAGGATGCCACTTAATGCACAAGCTAAACAAATCATCAATCAATTTATAAAGCTAATTGTAAAAGAATAAGAGGCCATTGTGGTCACGCACCACTGCAAAAACCCAAAAAATAAATTGGGTAGCTAAGCTTTACCCTTATACAACCTGGATTACAAATGAATTACATACAATTAAGCAAGGAAGTAATTATTATGGGGTCTTCAAGCTTCATTTCTTCAGTCTTCTTTTCTTCTTTCTTCTTTGGTTCCTTATTTTGGATGGTTGGAAGGTGGATGCTCCAAAGTCTTCATATGCAAATGGGGATGTTTAGCACACTTTATGATGCATGCTAAGTAGTTCATTTAAGAAAATTTGAATGTTTATGATGCATGATTTTCATTAAGTAACAAAGGGGTTTCTTATCCAATTTTACATGCACACATGAATGTATGAAAAGATGAGCCATTGTTAACAGAGGTGTAAGGTACAAGACCTACTTAGAACTTAAAACTCACAACCCGGTTGTCGGACTAATATACCACTTTCTTAAATACAAACTTACGTATTGCTATGAATGGAAAAAAAAGAATGCAAAAGTTTATGTTGATTAATTTATTTTTGTTTAGACAATTTGTATGTACAAGTATAGGTATCGTTCTTAAGTAATAGCATAGGAATGAATAGGATATGGAATTAGGCAAGTGTTAGGTTCTTTTTCAAATGAACACTTGCAAATCCTATTCAAAACTATACTAAAAGAGAGTAGAAGGAAAACCTACACTAAGCACATCCTTATATTTTACTCACATGCAAACTTATAAGTAAGATATAAGTAACATACTTTTAGTTTTAGTAATTGATTCATATATTTTTTAAAATGATTTGGGATTTAATAGTGATAATAGCCACTCATATTCTTACTTTAGCCAACACATGCAATTTGATATAAAGGAAACATTTTCATTTTTAAATTTGATTTTGAAAAGCATGAATGAATGAAATCATATGACACACATATTTAGCATATGTTGGGAAAGAACTAAAGTAATGAAAGCATGTAAACACATTCACTTTAATTAATTCTAAAGACATCATATGAAATAAAAGCTTAAAGAAAATCAAATTTTACTTAATGTGATTTTTATTTGATTTTGAATTTGATTTAATTTTGAAAATATGAAGTGAGTTTTATTCCTAACCCATTCCCATATGTTTGATATTTTATTCAATTTTTAGATGATTAGATTCATTTTATATTTTGATTAGGTTAAGGTATGAATTAAACATATTAATTACCCTTACACACCACCTTAGCATAGTTAATCAAATAATTATGAGCCAATAAGATGACATAAAAACTCACAAGGAATTTAAATTTGCAATGCACCTAGGAAGAAAGGGGCCTAATGCAATTTGGCTCATGATTAATGATTAATTAAGCTAAGAGATTTAACTTAAGTAATTTCAAAACACCCCTCACACATATGAGTTGAATTTTGATTTCTTGAAGGTTTTAAAATTTTAAGAAATTAATTAAGAGGGTAATTAGTGAATTAACACTTAATTAAAATAGGATTAAGAAAGAAAAGGGGGTTTGAGGAATAGCTTAGGGGAAATACCCCAAAATTATTCACTAAACCTCCTATTCACTGAAACAAACCTTAATCAACTTCAACAAAGGATTAAACCACTAATCAAACCCTTAATACTTAATTAAATTAAGGGGTAATTAGAAAATGAATTCATAATTTTCCTAATTAAGCCACCAATCAATCCCAAGAAAATTAGGGGAGGCAAAAGTTATCCCCCAAAATATAATCAAGAAGTTTAGGAATAATTAGTGGATTAATTAAAGAGTAATTAGAAAATTAAGATTTCTAATAAAACCCAAATTTAGAGAAAAGAAGTGTTTAAAATTATTCAAAATCAATTTTAGAATATTCTATATTCAATTATCTTTTTAATGCAATTTATTTAATATTTTTCTAATTTTTCTAGGTTTAGATATGAATTTTCAAAGTTTAGGTAATTAATTAGGAATTATTTAAACCATAATTAATTCCTTAATCCTATGGCGTGCCACGCATGAGCTGATGTGGCATGTGCTTTACATGCGGAACCTTCCCTTTGGCCACTTAAACATCCCATCATAGTGCCGCGTGGTAGCGATGCTATGCATTTTTCCCTCAGCTGTCCGATCAAGGATCGGATGGCTGAGATTAAAGCTGCCATTCAGAGGAGATAAAATTAAATCTAAAGCGTGTTTTAATCTTGGCCATCCATCCAAAATGTGCGGATGGATGGCCAGAGATCCTCCCTATTCTTCCCTGTGAAAAATGGGGACCGTCCACTTTCAAAGAGAAGATCCGAGCTCGAGCTGGATTGGATTAATCAACCCACACCATCTAAACCTACAAGCATCAATAGTCAAAATTTCATGGGATCAAAATTTCTTTCACAAAGCTCCACACCACATTGAGTTTAATGGTCGAAAATGGCATACCTCATTGGAGGTGATCATTGGCTCGATTCCCTTGAGAAGCTTTCAGTTGAGATGAAGCTTTAGTGAAAGTTTCAGCTCTTGAGGTTAAGTGGATGGCTCTATAGACCAACTTCTCCTCCAAGTGAGCTCAGCTTTGATTGAATTGGATCCTCTCTTGCCTTTGGAGCTTGGGAAAGAGCTTGGGCAAGCTCAACTTGGTCCTCTGATGGAGCTTGCTAAGGTAATTTGGTTGATATTGAGTATTGGCTAAGTTCAAAATCCTATGGAGCTCCCCTATTTTCACCTTGTGAAAATCGAGAAGATGAAGTTGGAAAGTGCTAGAAGGAGCTTGGGATCACTAGGAAAAGACTCCTCTAGCTTCCTCTCACTCAATGGAGAATGAGGAAGATTTAAATGAATTGGAGTATCTCCCCATCGACGAGAAGGGAGAGCCATTTTGATCCAATTAGCTTAGGAGTGAGTTTGTTAGGCCGTTTAGGCTGTCCTTGAGTTCGTTTTAGGCTAGGGAGTGGATTAGTGAATTCCCCATGTGCTCCATTTGAGTGGAGACATGATTCCCATGTGCCCATTTCCATGTACATGGTCGGTTTGGGGGTCAAGTTGACAAACCCATTGGGTTGGGTGCACCACCCTCCCAAGTTCACTTGACCTACTAGAAGAGTATCAAGTAGGTATGAAGAGGGTTTGATGAAATTCCAAGTGGAATTGGCCAAAAATTTGGCCTAGGGTAAAATGGTCATTTGGTTGAATTTTTTGAATTTGGATATGTTGGGTATGTTGAAAATAGGTTTGGCCAAGTTTCATTGGATTTGGAGTTCATTTGGTATGGTTTGGCTCATGTTGACCCATTTAGGTCAAAATGGGTCAACTTAGTCAAGTTGACCAATTGGTCAAATTGGGTCAAACCAAGGTCAAGTTCATATGACCATTTGAAATATTTTGGTGCTTTTTTGATTCAATTTGGTTTAGGTTTGAATTTGGCTCATATGACTTCATTTAGGTCAAATGGGCCAAGTTAATTTGACCATTTGACCTATTTGAGCTAGGTCATGGGTAGGTTTAGGTTTGGTTGGTCATATGAAGTGGATTGGTATCTTTGTTTCCAATCAATTTTGATTAAGTTTGAATTTGGCTCAATATGACCCTTTGTGGGTTCAAGGTCAATTGGGCTAGGTTAGGTCTAGTTGGCCAATTGAGGCTTTGGTCAAGTTCAACAAGTGATTTGGAATAAACTTGACCCATTGGTTTCAATCAATTTGGCTTAGATCAAGTTTTGACACATTTTGACTTTTTAGTTTTGACACAACTTGGGTCAAGTCAATTGGGCTAGGTTAGGCTCAAGTGTTGACTTGGTCAAGTTCAAACATTGATCATGAATGAACTTAGATCATTGGTTTCAATCAATTTGTCCTATGGTGGATTTTGGCTACGTTAGGCTTCAGTTTGGCTACTTATTGACTTAGTCAACCCTTAAGTTTGACTTGGTTTGACCTCATTTGAGTGATTGATCATCTCATGGTGATTGTTGATCAAGATGAGAGGCTTAGGTGAGTTTGATTCAATCCAATTTGGTTAAGATTAGAATTTGGCTCATAAGGGTACTTTAGGTCACTTTGGGTCAAGTGAGCCTAAGTGGGTAAAATGGTCAAAGCTTGATTTGAGTTTGATTGTACTTGTATATGGACTTATGATTGACATATAAATCCATTTGCAAGTGGTTTGAACTCAACTGGGTTTTGATTCATTTGAAAATTTTATATTCAAAGGAAGAACATGAATGAATTTTGGCTTGACTTTTGATTTGGGTTTTGATTTAGTGATTGAAGTTTGTATTTATATTTGGATTCATGATTGAAGGATTGATTTAATCATGAAGGAAAATCAAGAGTTTGATTTGATTTGAAGTTGATTTAGCTAAGTTCAAGATTTTGACTTGAAAGGCTTAGGTTGGATTTTGAATGAGTTTGAGTTTGATTGTTTGAAGTTATATTTCATCTATATTTGTGAATATAAATGAGTTATGAGAAAATTTTAAGGATTTGAAGTGATTTGATCATGACCTAGGCTAAGTCCTTAAGGGGAAATTAAGGGACTTAGACAATCTTGGATTTTGGAACTTGAATTTTGAATTTGATTTGATTGATTTGAATTTATATTTCATTTATATATGTGAATATAAATGAGAATATAAATGGGTTATGAGAAAATTTCAAAGATTTGAATTGATTTTGATTTGATTTAGGCTAAGTCCTTAAGAAAAAATTAAAGACTTGGAAATTTTTTGGAATTTGAATTTTGGGTTTAACTTGATTGATTTGAATTTATATTTTATATATGTGAATATAAATGAGAATATAAATGTAATGAGAATTTTGAGTTTGAATTAATTTGAAGATTTGATTTAGGCTAAGAAAATTAAAGACTTAGGAAATTTTGGAGTTTAGAATTTTTTGAATTTAGTTTGATTGGATTGTTATATTTCATTTATATATGTGAATATAAATGAGAATAAAATGAATTGTGAGAAAAATTCATGAAGTTGAATTGATTTTAGGATATTGGCTAAGTCCTTGAGAGGAAATTAAGGACTTAGGAAATATTTGGAATTTTGGAATTTTAATCATGGATTTTGATTTGAGTTTGGAGAAAATCAAATAAGATTGATTTGAGTTTGACTTGAAGGAAGGAAGGTCAAGAGTGGTTCAAGCTAAGGGTAGAATTTTCTAACCTAAGGCATGACCCTAATTTCTTTGGTGTCCACCTAATCACTAGATGATTTGAACTCATGAAGTTCTATCACATGGAGGGAATCATGAAGTGGGTTGTGTTACTAAATCCACTTGTGATTATCACTTCATCCTTTCATAGAGGTACAAATGAAATATCAAATTGCGAGAGAATCATGCACCATCTGAACCGTCACGGATAACATTTTATGTGAGATCTTGCAGGATTGGTTCTTGAAATCAAGTTTACCTTGAGAAAGTTTGTGTGTAGCCTTTGGGATGCAAAGATTAAAGCTAGGCAATGTTTCTCAATAGGTGGGTAGTTTGCTTGAGGATCTGATGGTGAGGGTAGTGAGCATTCTTCTTCCCTTCGTCATTGGTTTGAGCCAACAAAGTGCCAAAGGAGTCTTCCAATGTAGCATTATAGAGAATAAGTGGCTTGCCAGGGATAAGGGATGCTAAAACTAGCAGCTTCACCAAATACTGCTTGATGTCTTCAAAGCATGTCGGTACTTGTCATCTCACTTGAACTTAGTGTCCTTTTTGACAAGTGCTGAAAATAGTTTGCATCTCCCAGAATAGAGAATGGAGATAGTGCCTTAGATACTAACTGGAATGATCTAATTTGAGTTAGGCTTTTAGGGGTGACATTTCTAAGATAGATTTGATATTTTTCTATCTCTATTCCCGTTGGAACAAACCCAAGGAACTTCCTATTCCAAATGCACACTTCATGAGGTTCATTTTGAGGTTGAATTGTCTTAACCATTCAAAACTACTCTTAAGTCAAATAGATGGTCTTTTTTCTTTGCTTTTGACAACTAAATCAACATACATTCAACTTGATGATGAATGAGTTCATTGAAGATTTGAGTCATGGGGTATGTAGCATTGGCATTTTAAGGTCAAAGGCATGACCTTATAATAATAGATTTGATCGAGTTTAAAAGCGTATTTCTTTCATCCCTGGCCATCTTGATTTGGTTGTAGCTAGATGATGCATCCATAAAGGATATCTTGGTGATGTTCATCATTAATTAGTATAGGAAGTGAAAATTCATCCTTAGGACATGCCTTATTTAAGTCCCTGAAATCGACACATATGTAAATTTGGCCATTCATTTTCTTAACTGTCATGACACTGGCTAACCAAGTAGGGTATTTTTCTTCCCTGTTAAAACCAGTATCGATCAGTTTCTTAATTTTAGAAATGACCTATTTTTGATTTCTAATCGCATGCATCTAAGAGCTTGCTTGATAGGAATGAGGTCTCTTACTAGTTTATAAGCTACATAGAGATAATTGGCATCTCTTCATAGCTCCAAGCAAAGCAATTCTTAAACTCAGTCAATAGCCTAACTAAGTCATTAGTTTCTTCTTCATTCAACAGAGAACTAATGTATGTGGGGTGTGGGTCTTCTGCTATCCTGAGGTTGATTTCTTTGAGCTTGTCAATGGTTGAATGGATTTCTTCTTCCAATTCAAGAGGTGCATCTTTGATTTGAATATTATTATGATTATTTGAAGTTTCTAAACACACCTCTTCATAAAAGTTAGTGTGGTTTGAGAATATCTTATCAAACTCGAAATGATTGGTGACAACTAAGCAGTAATCATCGTTATCGACTGGACCCACTGTAGAATCCTAATCCTAGTCTTGATTGTGCATCACTACCTTTATTATTCCACAACTTCTAAAAAACTCTGACTTGTGACTGGACCATGCATAAGGAATTGAACCTTTCTTTGCAAGATTATGAACACAAGGCGAGTACCAATCAAAAGGTAATTCCATTAAATCTTTATATGAATTATCCTTAAGTTCTACATCTATTTTTGGACTTGAAGATGATGATCCCAATAGGAATCTCCTTGGCTTGACATCCATGGAAGACCTAGGAGCTTCCTTAACAACTAAACACTAAACTTTTGGAGAAGAAAGTGGGGTCAGAGCTAAAGTTCACAACTGTTGCCTAATGGTTTTACATAATCCTAATTTGAATACATTCATGCTTTGCTTGGAGGCCTAGTCTTTGTCACTATCTGGCTCGAGTGTCACCTCCAATGAAACCCACTGAGAGGGGTTGGCTGGTGTGCTAATCACATGAGACTCATCCTTCGAGCTGGATTCCAAATATATGTGAATAGCATGAATACTCAAGTGAACCAGAACATGGCCCCTGTTGGCTGGCCGCTTACCAAGGGATCTTCCACCTCTACAATTTCCTTTGTATCTGCCTCTGCCTCTGCCTCTACCTGGTAGAGGTTATGTCATCCTACCCATATGTCTGTATGGTGGAATGGATGTGGGTGGAATGTAACATGCGGCTCTACCTCTTCCTTGGTGTCCCTTTCTCGCTCACTTGTACTTTCTTTCTTCTTTTCTTTTTTTTCTTTTGTATTTGAATTTTGACCAAATTTATGAGAATAGACATTTTGATTTTGTGGAAGATAGTAGGTCGCATCCTCATATATCTCGACCTCTCTAACTGAAAATGGCTTTTCATCTCCTTTGACATAGTATTCGATTCCATCTCTTCGAAACTTGATGCATTAATGAAGAGAGGATGGAACCATCTTCGTGTATCCAACCTCTTGAGCAAAGTAGTGAATGATGTATTCAAATCAATTATAGAACTTGGTTAATCTTCCAATCACTATTTAGGTAACATTATGGAGCCTAAAATCTCATTTATTTGATTCTCAACATCATTCAATCTCCTTGAGTTCGAGATGTCAATCTTAAATAGGCGGTTTTGCTCATAATGTTCACTAAACTGATCAACCAACACCCTAGAAGTGAATCTTATCCATTATGATGTGGATGGGACAATTATGCTTTGTGTCCCCCAGAAGAAGGTCTTCATCAATGAATGTAACTCCCTGGGCTTCTCTTGAATAATGTGCCTCTTCTCTAACAGTGGTCAGCTGAGCTAAGCATATTTCTAGATCAAGGAGGGCCTTGATTAATGATTCTCTCATCTCTTTGGACAAGAAAGGCACAATATGCTTAGTTTAGGCCGGCTTTCTTAGGTGAGCGAAGATGTTGTAATCAACTCTAGGCTGGTCCTCCACAAGCATATCCATAGGTGGAGCATCTTGTGGATGGGTTTCTTGCTCATCAGTACCAATGACGGGTTTTCCCTTATCTTGAGGTATTGCCCCAAGTGGTAAAACCTTACCACTGCGGAGGTTAACTTCGGTGACCTCTTCTGGTGGTTGTTGATCTCATTTTTAGGATGAGCTCTCAATACCTCCATCTTAGACAGGACTTCTCTTAAACTTTAGAGTTCCTTTGTCTTAAGACACATCTATGATTAGGTGGACTCAACCTAGCCCTAGAAGACTTAGAAGAGTTAGCCATATGTGGTGAAATATTCCCGCCTTCAACTATCCTTTTGAAGAGGATGAATGGAAATAAAAATATACGCCTTTTGGTCGGGACACTATGTAGATCCCCAAATGTTCTTATTAGGGTGATCGGGTACAACATTGAGAAGAGGTGTACTATTTCAAAAGATAGAAGTCACCACCCTACATTAGACCCAATCACCTCAATAAGACTCCCCAGGACTATGGGTGCATATGTAGAGATTCTTCCCCTACTTTACATGAAAAGTAGTAGGTTTTATTTTAAATCGGGTTTTGTTAAGTTCCCTGGGAAGCTAGTTAATTATATCTTAAGGAATGAGATTCCTCAAGAATACTCTCGATTAAGGTAAATGATCATTGTCTCCAAAGATTTCAATAGGTGGGACTATCAATCAATTAGTTTATTTTTGGCAAATCAAGTGGGATCGATCAAGAGGAGGGAGTTCTTATCGAAGCCAAATGGTGGTGAGTAAGGGATGTTTAGGATACTAGGAAGCTTAGTAAACATCCCAAACTATCCAATGGTTGGGCTTTACATTTTTTAAATTGAATTACTTAGTTAAGTTGTATTTTTATTAGAAGTTTAGGGCTTATAATTCCATAATACAAGGTTATGGAAATACCTAAGAAGTGAGGATTTATGCTTATGGCCCATAGAAGAGAGAAGCAACCTCAGAACCTAAATCTAGGGAGCTTTGGCCAGGGCCAAAAGCATGATCTAAATCTAAGGCAAAAAATGGGTATTCGGTTTGCCTCCATAAGAGAGAATAAACCACCCGACTGTTTGGACTTAGAACCGACTGAGGGTGGTTGCCAACTAACTCCTCCTACAGTTTTAAATATATGTAGGCAAGTCTTATGCTTTATGCAAGATAGTTGGATTGTTATTTATTTTAGAAAAAGTCTAAGTCCTTAAATTCACTCCCTAAGAGACTAGATCATGAAAGGGCATGAAAAATGACCTAGATCTAATGCAAAACATATTACATTTTACTTTCATTTTTAGACAATCATTTGACTCAAGCTTATAGGATTCATATGCCTAATGCATGAGAAATAAGATTATGGGCCAAAAATAGTGAGAAGGGGGAGGTGTGTTTCCACCATGGCTCTCAAAGGTCAAGCCAACTTCTCCGGCATGAGTGGATTCCCTCCAAGAGTGAAACAATATGTATTGTGCATGATGTTGTAAAGAAATACTCATCTAGCTAAGGAGTTGTTAATTCTTTTATCTTGATTTTTAGCTTAAGCTTTAAATGAGGTTATGAGTTGTTTATTTTTAATTTTGAGTTGATTAATTTGGTAGAAGATTTATTTTTCCTAAGAGCCTAATCCTCATTCAGGCCATACACCAAAGCAAGGAAGAAACTAGAAAAAGGATGCCATTTCTAAAGCACAAGCTAAACAAAATATCAAACATTTTATAAAGCTTACATAAAAGAATAAAAGACCATGTGTTGTCGGGCACCACCTTACAAACTCGAAAATAAATTGGGTAGCCGAGCTCTACCATTATACAAGCTGGATTACAAATAAATTAATTACAATTAAGCCAAGAATTCATATTATGGGGGTCTTCAAGCTTCATTTTTTCATTCTTATTTTCTTCTTTCTCCTTCTTTTGGATGGTTGGAAGGTGGTTACTCCAAAGGCTTCACATGGTACATGAGACATAATCTTATAACCAATGCTCATCCTAATCCCCATAATAATCATTCCAAAATCCTAATTACAAAATTACATGAAAGGAAAAAAATAAATCTAACTAAAACAGAAAATAGAGATTAGCTAAACAAATCACACATTCCTAAGCATGTATATAACAAATTGGACTTAGCACCCTACACATGGGTAACCAAGTCCACCTGTCCTATTTTAGATTATGCTTAGGGGTATAAGCAACCTACATAGCAAAAGCAATTATATTTTTATTACAATGCTCCTTAAACACAATCCCCTTCAAAAGATAATGATTAGACTAAATCACCATACCATTCATTCTATGCACATACACCCTAACATCCAGACTAAAATATTACATTGCAAAACAAAAAAAAACATCAAACCGTGCACCACCCTAACATGGGACTGGAGGTGGTGACTTAGCCTAATGTGTGTGTGTCATGTAAGGTTTAAGTGTTATGCTTAGCTAGGCTTTTAAGATTAGTATTTTCCAAGTATGAAAATGTTCAACTTAGAAGGGTGGTCTCATTTAAGTTGTTTAGTTGATTTGGGTTGATTTTATTTTATGATTTGATTTGATTTGAATGAACTTACTATTAATTACTAAGTGTTGTAAAGAGAGGGAAAAGAGAAGAGAACTTCTCTTTCCTTCCCCATCTTAAGTAATTTTTATAGTAGATTTATATTTAGTTTTGTTTAGAGAATGTTTTATTATGTCTTTTAATTAATCTTAAGTTTAGATTTTTCTCTAAACAAATATATTCAAAAAGAAAGGTATTTTAAGATTAAGTAAAGTGAATTACTATGACAAAACACACAACATTTTATTTCTTTCCACATGTGTGTCATGCACATGAATGAATCCTAAGCATATCTATACATGAGATGTAAGTATTTATCACACCTTAATGATGAATGCTAAGAGAGGTTTCTTAAGAAAACTTGGAATGTTTCATGTATGCATGATTTTGTTAAGTAGGAGAGAGTGATTCTTTTATCCATCTTTCATATGCACATTTACAAGTATAAAAGATATAAGTGAGTATGTCATCATTGTTAACCAGGGGTGTAAGGTACAAGACCTACTTAGGGCTACTTAAAGCCTTCACAATGAGGTTGTCCAGACTAATATACCACTTTTCTTAAATACATGTGCATGTACAAAAAAAATACATGGAAGAGAATGCTAAGTGAGCTACTTAAGAAAATTTGAATGCTTTATGATGCATAATTTTTTATTAAGAGAAAGAGATTTTCTTATCCATTTTTCACATGCACACATGTATGTATGAAGGCATAAGTGAGTACTGCCATTGTTAACCAGGGGTGTAAGGTACAAGACTACTTAGGCTACTTAAAGACTTAACCCTGGGTTGTCCAAACTAATATACCATTTTCCTTAAATACAAGCATATGTACAAAAAAAATAAATGGAAAAGAAAGATGCAAAAGTTTGTATTTATGTTTGAACTTGGTTATACAATTTATATGTGTGAGTGTAAGGATCTTTCTTAAGTCATAATATGGAAGAGGATAAGAATAGATTTAAGTAAGTGTTGTGTTCTTTTAAAAGAACTATACACTTTACAAATCTTATTCAAATCCATATTAAGAGGAAAGAAAGGAAGCAAACATAAGACACATTTTTTATATTCACATGCAAGCTTATAAATAAACTATAAGTAGCACACTTTTAGTTTTAGGTATTTGATTTATAGATTTTGAAAATAGATTTGAATTTAATAGTGATAATAGCCACCTATCTTTTTATTTTAGCCAAAACATGTAATTTGACATAAAGAAAATAATTCATTTTGAATTTAATTTTAGAAAAGCATGAATGCATGATTTTCATATGACATACACATTTAGCATGCTAGAAAATAAATAAAATGATATAAGCATGTAATTTCATTCACTCTAATTAATTTTTAAAGACAATCTTATGAAGTAAGATTATTTAAAGAGAATCAAAAGTTATTTAAAGAGATTTCATTTTATTTTGAGTTTGATTTGAATTAGAAAAGTGTGAGAAGGTTTGCTGGTCCTTACCCATTCCCACATGTGTGTATTATTTTAGTTTATTTTTAGGTGATTAGATTAATTTTATGCTTTGGTTAGGTTAAGGTGTAGATTAAGTTCATTAATTACCCCTTATATACCACTTTAACATATTTAATCAAATAATTATGAGATGACATAAAATGTAAGGAATTTAAATAAATAATGCATCCTAAGAAAGAAAGGTACCTAATGCAATTGGCTCACAATTAATGATTAATTAAGCTAAAGGGTATAATTTAAGTACTTTCATAACCTTTCCCACAGATATGGGTTAGGTATGATTTCCTTAAGTTTACTTAGGTTATTGAATACCTAAGTATCTACCCAAGAAGGATTGACTAAGTTTCTGGATTAATTCTGAATTTGATAATTAGATTTAATTAATTAAGTAGATCATTAGTGGATTAATCCTTAATTAGATTTAGATTTAAGGAAGAAAGGGGGTTTAGGGAATAGCTTAAGGAAAATATCCCAAAATCATTCCATAAACCTCTTAATCACTTAAAAAAAGTTTAATTATCTTAATCAAGAAATTAAACTACTATTCACATGCTTAATTAACCTTAATTACATTAAGAGGGTGATTAGGGGTTCATTAATTAATTTTCCTAATTGAGTCATTAATAAATTCCAAGAAAAAGAGGTGAAGTTATCCCCTAAACATGCTTGAGAAATTTGGAATTAATTAATGAAGTCATTATGGAGTAATTAGGTTATTAAGTTTTAAATAAACCTTAATTAAGGAAAATCTAGTATTCAAACTTACTTAGAAACAATTTTATTAGATTCTCCTTTGAATTATATCTAAAATGAGCCCTCATTCATATTTTTCTGATTTTTTTAAATTCAGTTATGTATTTTTCAAGTTTTAGTTGATTTAAGTGATCTTAAAGAATTCTGCTAATTTATTTTATTAAAATAAACCATTCAACATTCAAAATTAAATATCTTTTAATCCAAAGGTCATTTTGATTTGAAATTTTTATGATAAGTGTAATTTAAAATCAATTTTAATATCTAAAACTTTCAACTTAATCTGACATGTATTTTTGATTTAATTAAAGAAATTTGATTTTCACTAAAAGTCCAATTAAGCTGCAAATATTCAGTGAAATTTAGGGATTTCTAGTTTATTGGATTCCTCTCAAGAAGACAAATCCAATGAGTCTTTATTTTTAATTTTTGGTTAAGTATTTTATTTTTTATAATTTTTTGAAGTTTTAGGTATTTAAATTAATTTTTTAAATTAGAAAAATTGCGCGGCACTGACGTGGCCACGTGGAGCCGCATGGCATGTGCGTACATGATGCCATGATTCGCCACCGCATCGCTGGATGTAGGAAAGACGGTCAATGCTTGAGAGCGACCTGCGCTCACTCGACGTCCGTCATCGGATTGTCCGACGACCGCAATTTGAAGGCCTGGATCGTGTGATTGGCGCATGATCTAAGCGCCCGATCATGAACTGTGATGAAGCCATCATGTGAACCATGATCGATGGTCATCTCATCAAGCAAGGCCCGGACGATCACGCGATGAGCCATTCAATCCCCGCAAACGTGGGATCAGAAAGTGGATGCTTCTCCGGCGGCGATGAACAGTGATTTTAGGCTTTTTAAATGAAAAATAAGAGTTTCTAAGTGAAAACTTGTCCAAACGGACTTGGTTTTGCATCGATTTGCACCCAAAAAAAATTTTATTTTCTAATCGGGATGATTTAAAGTAAAAAATGCAGGATTATCTAGGGTAGATTCCTAAAAATCGCAAAAAATCTATCATAAAATGAAAGATCCTAAGGTTGGCTATGGTTTTTCAAGGTTACCTCACTGGGGATGATTTTTCGGCGGCGGTGGTGACTCGAGCACACTGTCAAGAGAGGGAAGAAGCCTTGAACTGAGCTTAGATCCTCGCCTTCACATCAAAATGAAGTTTCCTCCGATAATCATCATTTCCTCATCGAAATCCCCTTGGATTTGGAATATTTTCTCCAAAATGAAGTGGATGATTGCTAATGACTTTTGGGAGCTCTAGGAGGAGAAGAATGAGAGGAATGAGGGTTTTCTTCAGCCACTAAAGCCTTAGAATGAAAAGTCAAGTGAAATGAACCATTTTCCACCTTTATTTAAAATTTTGGCTCCAAACTCATGTCACTTGGCTTGGGGTGGTTGGGAATGGAAGAGAATCATCCTAGGTGGCTCCCTATGGTTGGCTAAGACATGAAAAGTGGCTGTCATGAAGGATAAGTGGGTGTCCTAGCCAAGGGGAGGTGAGTGTCCTTCATGCCAAGTGTTCCAATTGGAGAGGTGAGGTGATTTCACCTCCCCATGAGTCATGGCTGCCCCAACCACTCCTTGGGTCAAAAAATCAATGTCCTTGGTGCCTATGTGGACCAATGGATGAGTGTCAAGTGGCCAAAGAAGAGAAATGACCACTTGGGAAAGTGCCTTTTCTCATGGGATGCCCTTGACCCAAGGGCAAAGTGGTCATTTGGTTTTGAATTTTATTTGGGAAGATTTGAAATGAGTCAAACGTAATTTGGAAATTTCATGTCATTTGAAGTTCATTTGGTTTAATTTGGGTTAATTTGACCCATTTGGGTCAAATCGAGTCAAAATGGGTTAGGTTGACCAATTGGTCAATCAAACCAAGAGTTGGGTCAAATGACTATTTGGCGTATATTGGTTCAAATGGTTTCAATAAATTTTGTTTAATTTAGATTTAATTTAGATTTTGGTCAATTTGATCCTTTAGGTCAATTTGGGCTAAGTTGATCGATTTGACCCAATTGACCAAATTGGTTTGAATCATGGCTTCATTTGGGTTTGTTTGATCATTTAAAATGGATTTGTATCTTTTTTCCAATCAATTTGGTTTGTATTTGGTTTTGGCTTGATTTGACCTTTTAGGTCAAGTTGGGTTCATTGTCAATTGGGCTATGTTGTGTCTAGTTCATCAATTGGTCAAATTGGATTTAATTAAGGCTTTGGTCAAGTTCAATCAATTTGGAGTGAAATTTAGCCATTGGTTGCAATCAATTTGGTGTAGGTTACAATTTGGCTAGTTTGGGTTCATATGGGTTAAAAGGTTGACTTGGTCAACATGTTAGGTTGACTTGGTTTGACCCAATTCATGACAATTGATTAACCTATGATGATCAACAAACATGACATAAAGTTTGGATTGGCTTAATTCACTTTGATTTGAATTGAATTGAATTTTGGTTCATGTAGGTCAAATTGGCCACTTTGGGTCAAGTGAACCAATTGGGTTTAGTTGGCTTGATCAAGGCCTGATTCAAGTTTGGTTGAACTCACATGTGGATTTATGATTGAAATATAAATCCATTTGCAAGAGATTTGAAGTCAAATGGGTTTTGATTCATTTGACAATTTTCAAGTTCAAAAGGGTTGACATGAGTTTGACTTGGGTTTGATTTTTGAATTTAGTTTTGGTTTTTTGAGGATTGAATTTTGTATTTATATTTGGATTCATGATTGAAAGATTGATTGAATCATAAAGAAAAATCAAGTTTTGATTTGAGTTTGATTTGGTAAGTTCAAGAATTTGACTTGAAAGGCTTAGGTTTGATTTTGACTTTGAGTTTGAGTTTTGAATTGATTCTTGGATATTTAAATTTAAATTTCATTTATATATGTGAATATAAATGAGAATATAAATGGGTTATGAGAAAATTTCTTGAATTTGAATTGATTTGTATTTATTAGCTAAGTCCTTAAGATAGAATCAAAGGGCTTAGGAAAGATTTTTTTATTTGGATTTGGATTTAGTTTATTTTTGAATTTATATTTCATTTATATATGTGAATATGAATGAGAATATAAATGGGATATGAGAAAATTTCTTGAATTTTAATTGATTTGGATTTGATTTGAGCTAAGTCCATTAGATAGAATCAAAGGGCTTAGGAAAGATTTTCAATTTGGAATTTCAATCATGAGCATCAATCATTTGAAGTTGATCATGGATTTCATTCATTTGGAATTGATTTGGATTTATGGAAAATCAATTAGGTTGGAATTGATTATTGATTTGATTTGGAGTTGAAGTTGATATGAGTTTGGAGTTGATTTGAATTTGACTTAAAAGAAGGAAGTGAGGAGTTGGTTCAAGCTATAAAGTAAGCAAATTTTCCTAACACCCCTAAGGAAAAACTTATTCCTATGGCTAACTCATCTAAGTCTTTAGGGCTAGGTTAAGTGACCACCTAATCACTAGATTTGTCTTAAGACTAAGGAATTCTTAAAGTCTAAGAGAAGTCCTATGTCTAAGATGGAGGGGTTGAGAGCTCATTCCAAAAATGAGGTCAACACCATAGGAATAGGTCATGCACATTGGTGACCTGGCTTACCCCAAATTTTAAACCATTCCTCATCATTTTTTTCAAGCTCAAATCAACCCATAATGATTTTCCATGAAAGTCTTATTTTTTCTTATGGAATTCCAAAATTATGATCTAAACCACAAATATTGAGATTTTCTCATTAGACTTATATTTCATTATATAAAATGAAATATAAAATATCAATTAAATCAAACCTCCAAATCAAATTCCAAATAAAATTTCCTAAGTCCTTTAATTTTTTTAAAGGACTTAGCCTAAATCATTCAAATCAATCAAATCATATTTTCATATTTATATTTCTCATATATAAATATATAAAAATATAAATTCAAACCAAATTTAAACTCCAAAATTTTCAAGTCCTTAAATCCTTCTTAATGGACTTAGCCCAAATCATGATTAAACCTCTTCAAATCCTTGAAATTTTCTCATGATCCATTTATATTCTCATTTATATACATATATAAATATAAGTTCAAACAATCAAAACCAATTAAAAAAATCAACTCAAAATCCAATCTAAGCCTTTCAAGTCAAAATCTTGAACTTAGCCAATTTCAAATCAAGCCAAACTCTTGATTTTCTCATGATTCAATCAACACTACAATCATGATCCCATATCCAAACTTCAATCAAACAATCAAAACCTAAGTAAAAAATCAAAGCCAAAAACCTTTCATATTCTTCCTCTGAATATGAAATTGTCAAATGAATCAAAACTCAATTGACTTCAAACCACTTATAAATGAATTTATATTTCAATCATAAGTCCATATATAAGATCAATCAAGCTCAAATCAAGCTTTGACCAAGCCATTTGACCCACTAAGGGTCACTTGACCCAAAGTGACCTAAAATACTCTTATGAGACAAATTATAATCCTAATCAAATTGGATTGAACCAAACTCATTTACCCCTCTCATCATGATCAACAATCATCATGGGATGATCAATCAATCAAATTAGGTCAAACCAAGTCAAACCTAAGACCAAGTTAACACTTAACCCAAAAATCAAACCTAACAAGCCATTCCACCATAAACCAAATTGATTGAAACCATTGATCTAAGTTCACTCATGACCTATGTTTGAACTTGACCAAGCCAACATTTGATTAACCAGCCTAATTCCACTTGACCCAAGTTGACCCAACTTGACCTAAAAAAGTCAAAATGTGTCAAAACTTGATCTAAGCCAAATTGATTTGGCAACCATCCCAACCACCAATTGTCTTAGACCAACATGACCAAGGGCCACGTTGAGCCAAATTTGAACTTAACCAAAATTGAATGGAAATAGAGATACCAATCCACTCCATATGACTAACCAAACCTAAACCCACCCTTGACCTACCTCAAATAGGTCAAATGAGTCAAATAGGTCAACTTGACTCATTTGACCAAAATGAAGTCATATGAGCCAAATTCAAAACCATACCAAACTGAATCAAACCAAAGCCACCAAAACATTAAAATGGTCATATGAACTTACCACTTGACCCAATTTGACCAATTGATCAACTTGACCTAAGTTGACCCATTTTGACCTAAATGGGTCAACATGAGCCAAACCCTATCAAATGAATTGCAAATCTCATGAAACTTGGCCAAATCTAGTTTCTCCACATACCCAACATATCCAAAGTAAAAAAAAATCAACAAAATGACCATTCTACCCCTAGGCCATAAAATAAATTTTGGCATAATCCATGGGTAATTTGGTCATACCCTCTTCATATTCATTTGAGGCTTTCCTAAAAGCTCAAGGGGACCTAATGAAGGGTGGTGCACCTAACCCAATGGGTCAGTCAATGGCCCCTAAAATAAACCCCCATGGGTCAAAACTCCAAATTCAAACTCCCTCTCCCACTCAAATTCAAGCACATGGGAGGTTGGAAATCCACTCCTTGGCTCAAACCAACCATGTGCACACACTTAACAGCTCAAACAGCCTTCCCATTGTAATCAATTGGATCAAAATGGCACAATGGCTTGCAGCCATCCGATCCTTCAAGGGGGAGATATACTCCCTCTAGATGAACTCAAATCCATCAATTCCACATTCGATTGAGTACTAGAGAGAGTAAAGAGTCATTAGAGAGTGATCCCTAGCTTTCTAGAGCTCTAGCCATTTTCCTATCCTCAATTTTTGAATAGTGAAAATAGGGGAGGAAAATTGAAGAGCTAACTTTCTCCATACTCAATTTCCACCTAATTGCTTTTGCATACTTCATCATGGAGCTAAGTCGAGTGCACCCAAGCTTCCATTGGAGTTCCCACAGCCAGGAGGAGTTGAATTGAATCAGCAAGGGAGTTGGTCCATTGAGAATTTACATAACCTCAAGAGCTCATTCTTCCAACACGCCTTGTCTCAGGTCCAAGGAATCGAATCATGACTACCTGCATTTTGACCACCTAGCATAGGAGGTGTTGGTCCTTTGAAGAAAATATTCAATTCAAGTGAATCCCATCATTGGGTGTGCTTTTGGCTTGGTGTGGTTAAATTTGGTTTGAATCCAAGCTCAATCTCTCCTAGATCATGGATGGTCTCTGTTGATCAAGAAGGGAAGAACTTGGGAGATCTCAGCCATCCATCCACACATTTTGGATGGACGGTCAAGATAATTCCCCGCATTTAGATTTTCTTTATCTATTTTAAAACCACGGGAGATCTGTATTCAATCTTTGATCGAGATCAAACCAAGATTGTCACCGCCTTTGGGATTTAATGTTTATGAATCCCTCACGGCTGACACGGTAAAGCGTGGCGACCACACGCCACGCCGTGAGCGAGGTTAGTTAAAATGCCTTAATTAATTTCTATTAATCTAAGGATTTTCTAAAATTCATAATTCTCTCTACAAAATTCAAAAAAATATGAAATAAAATTCTATGGAAAGATAATTTAACCTAGAATATTTTAAAATTAATTTCAATGAGTTTTAAAATATGATTTTCTCTAATTTTAGGTTTTATTGGAAACTTTATTTTTCTAATTACCTTTTAATTAAGCCTTTGATTAATCCCAAACTTCTTGGGCATGATTTAGAAGATGATTTCTACCTCCCCTAATTTTTTTGAGATTTACTGAAGGCTTGATTAGAAGAATTGCATATGGATTTCTTAATTATCCTCCTTATGTAATTAAGAATAATTAGAGTATGATTAGTGGTTTTAATCCATTATTAGGGTTGATTAAGGTCAGATCCAGTAGATAGGAGGTTTAGGGAATCATTTTGGGGCATTTCCCTTAAGCTATTCCCTAAACCCCTTTTTCTCTCCTTAATCTCCTCTTAATTAAGGGTTAATTCATTAATTATCCCCTTAATTAATTTCTAATTATAAAAATTTCTATAACTTAATTAATATACTTTGGGTAGATGCTTAGGTGTTTAATAACCTAAGTTTAATTAAGGAAATCAAAACCCAATTCATATGTGTGAAAGGGTGTTTTGAAATTACTTAAGCTAAATCCCTTAGCTTAATTAACTTTTAAATATGACCCAAATTACATTAGGCCTTTTTCTTATTAGGTGCATTACAAATTTAAATTACTTGTGAGTTTCTTTATCATCTCATTGGCTCATAATTATTTGGTCAATTATTCTAAGGTGGTGTAGGTAAGGGTTAATTACGTTACTTAATTCATACCTTAACCTAATCAAAGTTTAAAAATGAATCTAATTATCTAAAAATTAAACAAAAATATCAAACACATATGGGAATGGGTTAGGAACAGCAAACTTAACTCACTTTTTCAAAATTAAATCAAACTTCAAACTAAACAAAAATCACATCGAATTCACTTGATTTATTTTAAACTTTCTTATTCTATAAGAATGCCTTTAGGATTTAAGTGAAGTGAACTTGTTTACATGCTTTCATTGCCTTGAGTCTTTCCCCAACATGTTAAATTTGTATGTCATGTGGTTTCATGCATTCATATTTTTCAAATTCAAGTTTAAAAAATGAAATTGTTTACTTTATGTCAAATTTGCATGTGTTGGCTAAAGTAGAAATATGAATGACTATTATCACTACTAAATCCAAATTATTTTCAAAACACATAAATCAAATATCAAATATGAAAGTATGTTATTTATATTTTAATTATGAGTTTGCATGTGAAAGATTATAAGCATGCTTAGCATAGGTTTCCTTTCTCTTTATGTTAGCATAGTTTTGAATAGAGTTGGTAAGATGTAAGGTTCATTTGAAAAGAACCTAACACTTACTTAATTCCATAACCTATCCATCCTTATGCTATCACCTAAGAAGGGATACCTATACTTGCATATATAAATTGCATAAATTAAATGAATCCATTAATATAACTTTTGCATTCTTGTTTTCCATTTCATTTCTTTTATACATATGTTTGTATTTAAGGAAAGTGGTATATTACTGGACAACCTCGAGGTTTGAGTAAAGTAGCTGGTAGTCTTGTACCTTACACTGGTTAATGCGTTGTACTCACTTAGCCTTTCTTACTTTTATGCATGTATGTGAAAGTTTGGATAAAGAAACCCTTTTCTACTTAAGAAAAATCATGCATATTCAACTTCTAAATTTCCTTAAATGGATTACTTAACAAGCATCATAAAGTGTGTTAAATACTCTTATTTGTATATATAGATATTCTTAGGGTCCATCCATATGCATGTTATATATGTTGGGAAAGAAATGAAGTAATGTGTATTATGTGAATTTTGATTCATTTTATTTAATCTTAAAATACCTTTCTTTTTGAATAGGTTTGTTTAGAGTTTATCTAAACATAGGATTAATTAAAAGATTTAATTAAAACATTAACCTAAACAAAATTAAAATATGAATCTATTTTAAAAATTACTTAAGTTAGGAAAGGATAGAGAAGCTCCATTCTCTTTCCCTCTCTTCATAACTTAGTAATTAATTATATGATTTACTTGAACCAAATCAAAACATGAAAAAAAAATCAACCCAAAATAATTAAACAAATTAAATGAAACCCACCTCTAGGTTGAATATGTTCTTCACACTTAAGGAATATAAACCTAAATCCATAGCTAAGCATACCACACAAACCTTCAAAGCACACACATTAACCTAAGTCACCACTTTTAGCTTTAGGTTTGGTCGGTGTATGGTTTGATGATTATTTTGTTTTATGATATATGTTTAGACTAGATGTTAGGGTGTATGCTTATTGAATGAATGGTAGGATGTTCTTAGTCTAACTATTCTTTTCTATAGGGAATTGTGCTTAATGGGCGCTATCATAAATAAAAATATAAATGTAGGTGATAAGTCTAATAGGCCAGGTGGACTTACTCACCCATGTGTGGGGTGATATGTCTAATATACATGCTTGAGATTTATATAGTTTGCTGTAGCTAATCTTTATTTTGCAGGTGTTAGTTATATTTCTACTTTTCCTTATAAATTTATGCAGTTAGGATTTTAGAATGATTGTTATGGGGATTAGGATGAGCATTGGCCATAAGATCCTATCTTATGCACCATGTGAAGCCTTGGAGCATCTACCTTCCAACCATCCAAAAGAAGGAACCAAAAAAGAAAGAAGAAAAGGAGAAAGAAGAAAGAAGAAAGAAAGGATAAAGCTTGAAGACCCCCATAACAATGAATTCCTTTAATTGTAATTTAATTCATTTGTAATCTGGTTGTATAAGGTAGCTCATTTGATATTTTTGATTTGTGTGGTCCACCACAACGACCTTTTATTCTTTTTGCGATTAGCTTTCTAAATTGGTTGATGATTTGTTCAAGATTTTGCATTAAGTGGCATGCTTTTCCTAGTTTCTTCCTTCCTTTATGTATGGCCTAGATGTGGATTATGCTCTTTAGAGAAAAATAAATCTTTTACTCAACTTAATAACTCAAAATTAAAGTTAAACAACTCATAACCTCACCTAAAGCTTAGGCTTGAAATCAAAATAAAAGAATTAGCAACCCCTTTAGCTGGATGAGCATTTTTTTTATAATATCATGCACAAATGCATCTTATTTCACTCTTGATTGAAGGGCTTCCACCTTTGCCAGAGAAACTTGGCTTGACCTTTGAGAGCCATGGTGGAAACTCGCCTCCTCCTTTCTCATTGATTTTGGTCAATGACTTTATTCCTCACCTCTTAGGCATTTTCTTAATCTTATGTTAAGGAATCATAAGTCCTAAATTTCTAATGAAAAATTCAACTTAAATAAACTAAATCAATTTCCAAAATGTAAAGCCCAACTATAGGATAGTTTGAGATGCTCGCTAGGTTTCCTAGCATTGTGGACATCTCCTACTTATCTTCCATTTTTTGCTTCGATAATAACTCCCTCTTTTGATCAATCCCATTTGATCCTCAAAAAATATGAACTAATTGATTGATAGTCCTTCCTATTAAAATCTTCAAAGACAATGATCTTACCTTAAGGATATATCAACTATGGGCTTGCCCTATGGGGAACTTAACAACGCTTAAAATAAACCCTTTACTTTTCCATAAAGTAGGGGAAGAATCTCTGTACATATACAAACCCATCATCCTTAGAGTCCTTATTAAGGTGATTCTTAGGGTAGTAACTTCTATCTCTCGAGATAGTGCACTATTTTCTTGATGACACTCGATCACCTGAATAAGTACATCTATGGATCTACGTGGCATTCTAAAAAAATAAATTTTTATATGATTATTATCTTTCATTTCTCCCAATAGATTTGAAAGGCGAGTCCTCGTATATAAGAATTTTTCTCCATAGTGGTTTAGTGGAAGATTCTACGCTCATCGCATACAACTTCTCCTATAGGACCCTGAATCATGATTCCAAGTCTATCTCAAGAGGTGAACCCATAGTATTCATAAAGGAAAGTCCATTTTGAAAAGAGAGGATGATGAGTTGTTATAATTATTAAGACTTGAAGAGTTTTCTAAAAGAGTAGAATCAACCCAGTGACAATGTAATTTAAAATAGCTTTCTTCCTTGATTTAGATTTAAAAGAAGGTACATAGAAGAAATTTAGTAAAGTAAGTGGGGTGAGAGATTTGATTCCCTCATTCGTTGATACAAGATGTGTACTAGAAGAAGAACTAGTTGAAGTAGGAATGACGAAGTAGTACAAGTGGATGGAGGCGAACTGGGGTGTTTAGCTATCCTAGGAAAGTATGGGCTACCTTGAGCTTCTACTTTCCCAAGTTATTTAACTTGCAACCTTCCTTGATGTTGGAGGTTCGAGCTACCTCAGGCACCTGTAAGAAAAGTTTCTTGATTTTAGAAATAATATTTTTAGAGGTTTGGGATAAAGAGTTATCACAACCTTCTTTTATTTTGAGAGGATCACATGTATCACTAAGGATTACCCTAGTAGAACTGGATGGTTGTTTCACTAGATATTCTTTAGGGATAATTATAGCACCTAACTTGTAGCTATGCAAGCCAGTCCTTAAATGTAAAGAAATTCTCCAAAACATGGCCTAGCATGCGGTGGTAGGGAAAAAGTTAGGATCATTACTCCTGCCCACTTTCTCCGGCTTCCTAAGCTCGAGTAGCTGAAAATTAGGTTTCTTTAAGAGGTTCTTAAAGATTTTCCTAACTACCTCCCTCTTAAATGAATATGGTTTGTTTAATTTATCCAAAAAGAGTAGGATGATAACTACCTGGCGTATGTACGCTATTGAGAGTATGGAGGAGGAGGAGGCTAAGGTCGTGAGGCTACTGGTCATAAAGATGGCCTGGGGTGGTAAAGGATGGAAGCAGGCGGAGTGGAGCCTCTCATATCTATATGGTTAGTTGCTTCCTCTTATCCAATGCTGTTATTTCCCCTGACTTCTTTTCATAGGTTTTCTATGGCTTTGGCTTTGATGACTGAACTTGAAAAGGTAATTGTTTGGCCTCTCATTGTAAACTAGTTGCCTTATTGATTAGCTTCTTGAATGTCTTAATGGTGAAACCTTTAAGCATGAAGGCCATGAATATTTTTAATAGAATTTTAATAGCATTCTATTCATACAGCTGTGATTCACATTTCATACTTAAATTATGTCATATAAGAATATAATCAATGATGGACTCAGTGGAATTTTGTTGTGCTATAATGAGATCACCCACACTTACCCTTTGCTGAGCTCTAGTAAACCTCTTAATAAAGAATTACTCCAACTCCACAAAATACTTCACTGAATCATTTGGGAGCTCAGTGTACCAATCAAAAGCTATGCCTGCTAAACTGCTGACAAAGAGACGGAACAATAGCACATCTCTGCCACCAGCATTGCAACAGCTAGCCCTAAAGTGCATTATATGTTGGCAAGGGTTCCCACTACCATCAAAACTTTTGAAAGAATGAGGAATAAATCCCTTAGGATATTGGATAACATCAAATTCCTCTAGGTAGGACCTACCCTTTGGAATTGATGAACCACCTCGGCTGCTTTCTTTCACTTTTTATTCAACCATGAGTATCTTTCTCTGTATGTAGGTACTATTCACTATCTTCCTATACAAGTTAGTCTTGCTACTAGAGGTGAACTCTTGGGTTGATCCAGGACATGCAATAACTCAGGCTAACCAATCTCCGCAATGGTAGGATGTACTACTGGAGCTTGATTTGAAGTGCTAGAACTGCCACTAATAAATCTTCAAGTATCTTTCTCATCCTATCAATTTGTTCATCCTTTTGTTTAAGTTATTGAAGGAGGTGTTGGGTCAAATAGCTTGTATTGCCCCTGCTCACCAACACCTTCCAAACTCTGATGATCCTGAAGTAGGGAGCCTCTAATATCAACCATATGCACCTCTTCCGAGTTTTCCAACAAATCATCTTCGTTGGGGTTGAAGCTAACCTTCTCCTCTTTGAGGTCAGACTAATCATACCCTAGGATTTTTCTCTTCTCAGTGAGATATTGTGCTATGATATCATCCAAGGAGCAGTCTAATGGAGCAGGCATAAATGCTCACGGCTGATCAGTGGTGGGGTCATGCTCATGAACTAAGATACATATGACCTCCCCTGCCACTGAAGTGCTAACCTTGTGAGGACTATGCTCACAGGAGGATACATGCTCATGACTATCACTTGATATGGATGGAGTGCTGCTCTTGGGAGGATCTATCACCATGGGGTCAATGGAACTATCTCCTTCTCCCTCTACTACTGCTATATCCATGGTTAGTTGAGGTGGTGTTGGTGATGGCATGACTATGATGCTACGAGGTTGCCATTCCATCTTCATTAAAAAGGAGGTCGAGCAGGGAGAGCTCTCACCTCGGCAAAATGAAGCGGATCCCTTGGCGATCACCGGGGCTTTCTTCTCGATGCTCCTCATGGCTTTGGATAGAAGATGGAACTTGCATTGGCGATGGCGGACATGGAGTAGAGCAGTGTGATGGAGACAACACCAACTCTCCTTGTACGGGGGTTCCCCTCTTATGATGGGTTACCAATATAATACTATGTGACCAAATGTAGACATGTCGTGGAAATCTACAAGTGGAGGCGCCCGCATATCTCACCTCTCGCTAGTAATGAACTAATACCCTCCTCTCCTCTCGATGATCTACTCACTTACTATGAAGAATAACTGACAGATCAAACTAGGCTTTGGACTCTGATCATCCATAAGCCCTGCCAACTTAGAGAAAAATGTCCTGAGGCTAGCATATGACCTCCTCCTATCTCTGATAGGTGTCTCATTATGAACTGCATATGGAGGTGATACTATAATCCTACTGACATCTTCCTCTCCTTCAAAACCAGAAAGAGGATGGAACTTGTTCTAAGTAAGCAAAGGAGAGACTACTCTGGGTGACTTCCCTACTGTAATGTGAGATAATGTCTCCATCTCCTTGGCAATGCGCATATGATGCTGCTTGATCTTGTGGCTCATTGTGGCCGGGTCTAGGTGGAAAGATGGAGCTAGACCCTACCTCAAAGGTGGGGAGACTATCCTAAGCCGTGGTATCCTTCCCCTTAAAGGAAGCTGAGTGGGTACTAGCTGCACGGGCAATAATGGGAAGAACTATCTGAACTAGAACTGAATTATGGGAACTTATGCCTTCATCTTTAGAGAGGGAAATTCAAAATCTCAGGACATCTCAATATGGATGACTTGTCCGACCACCACATTCTAACGCAGGTGGTGAGGGTTTCCCCTCACAAGTAATCTGGCTCCCTCATCCTTGCCAAATGTATAAAGAAAATCTTTGGGGGAGGGCATCAAGGCCAAATCCATCCAAAGGGAAGGTGAACACATACTTTTGAAAATCCATTTGCATTGTACTAAACTTGAGAAAAGCTGACTAAGTGAACTAAAATTCTTGTAATTTTTGAAAATAAACTCAAATCATTTTCTACTTGGTATTCTAATTTATTTAGAGTTTGAACCCACACTCAACAATTTGAATATGTTAAGTGGGGCTCATTGAATTTAGGAGAGAATATTTTGAATAGATTGAAGGAGAGATTTTGAGTTCATTTGAGTTTAGAATCCACATTCAACAAATTTGTGTATGTTGAATGGGTTCAAATATTTTGGAGAGACTTTTGATGCTTCCATTGGTTCATATTTGAATTTGATTTTATGTTTGGGGACCCTTTATTTAACAAATTTGAGTATGTTAAATAGAGGGTCAATTGATTTCTTTTTAGATTTGATTTTGGGATTACTCATTTAGCAAATTTGGGTATGCTAAATGAGATGTTTGAAAATAATTTTCTTTTTGCTTGTTTTCCCATGATGTGTATCATGTGTGAATTTAGAAATGGAATCTTTACTTAGCAAATTTGTGTATGCTAAATAAAGCCCAAATCTAATTTTTATTTTGATTTTGAAAATGGGATCTTTACTTAGCAAATTTGTGTATGCTAAATAAAGCCCAAATGTGTTTTTTTTTTTATTTTGGTTTTGAAAATGGGATCTTTACTTAGCAAATTTGTGTATGCTAAATAAAGTCCAAATGTGTTTGATTTTTTTTTTTTTTTTGGCTTTGAAAATGGGATCTTTACTTAGCAAATTTGTGTATGCTAAATAAAGCCCAAATGTTTGATTTTGTTTTGATTTTATGTTATTTTTTGAAAAGAGGGATTTTATTTAACAAATATGGTGTGTTAAATAGAATCCAATTTATTCAATTTTCTTTTGAAAAATGAAACTCTCATTTGACAAATTTGGGTATGTCAAATGGAATTGTATTTTGATTCTCATGATTTTTGCAAAGTAGATTTCCATTTAAAAAATTTGGGTATGTAAAATGGAAGTCAATTTTCATTTTCATTTTTCAAAGATGAAATTTTTGTGTGTGATTATTGCTTTTTGAAAAGAAGGAAATTCCAACTTAACACATGTGGAATGTGTTGAGTGGAGTTTCAAATGGTGTGATTTTATTTGAAAATGAAACCTCCATTCAACAAATTTGGGATATTGAATGAAGATGCTTATTTTAAATTTGTGCTTTTGAAAAGAAAGAAACTCCAACTCTAATATATATATATATATATATATATATATATATATATATATATATATATATATTGAATGAATTTGATTTTATAAAATGATTTTATTTGAAAAGAGATCTTCATTCAATAAATTTGGGTATATTGAATGAAGATGTTCATTTAATTTTCAATATGTGCTTTTGAAAGATGATTTTGATTTTGATTTTGAAAAGAACCTACATGTAACAATCTTGAAGATGGGGTTGAATCATATATATTTTGTGAAAATTTTGTGCAAATATTTTATTATGTGAACTTTTTTGAAGTGCTTTTGAAAAGTGATATTTTATAAAGGATTTATTTTTCTTATTTGTGGAATGAATCCTTTTCCATATAGATGGTAAGGAGGTTCAAAAGGTCTTTAGTCATCTCTTTTTATTAAATTTTATTTTCACTTATTGGGAGACCCAATAGGGGTTTTAAGACCTACATGGAGTGAGGTCCTAAAACCTAAAGGATGTTGGCTAGCTTAGCTTAAGAATGAAATGAGCTAAGTGCCAACGAAGGATAGTCTCAAACTCATATGAAATACAAATCCACTATCGATACTTAGAGACAACAATCATTTATAAAATATGGAGAGAACCATCCCGAGTCACCAAAAAAATCTTGTTTTATTTTTTTGTTTTTAGTTGGACACCACATAGATCAGTTATGGTGATTGGATGACATTGAGGAATGATGTACTATCTCGAGATAGAAGTCACCATCCTACAATGGACCTAATCACATAAGGACTCTAAGGAATGAATCTTTGAATGCAGAGATCTTTCCCTACTTTACATGAAAAGTAAAGTAGGGTTTATTTTAAGCGTTCATTAAGTTTCTGAGGCAAGCCCCATAGTTAATTACATCTAAGAATATGAGATTCTTAGAATACTCTCGATTAAGTAAATGATCATTGTCTCCAAAGATTTTAAAGATAGGACTATCAATCAATTGGTTATTTTTAGAAAATCAAGTGGGATTGAGCAAAGAGAGTTATTATTGAAACCAAGAGATGAGTAGATGCTCATGATACTAGAAACTAGTGAGCATCCCAAACTATCATATGGTTGGGCTTTATATTTTGAAATTGAGGAGAATTATATGTTTGAGTTGAATTTTTATTAGAAATCTAGGGCAATTCCACAATACAAGACTGTAGAAATGCCTAAGAGGTGAGGATTTATGCTTAGCAGCATAAAGGAAACATAACCTGATCCTAAATCTAGGGAGCTTTGGCAAGGGCCAAAGCATGACCTAAATCTAAGTGAAATGGGTATATGGTTTACCTCACAAGAGAATAAACCACCCGATTGTTGGACTTACAACCGCACGGTGGCCAACTAACTCCTATGATTTTAAATACATGTAGGCAAGTCTTATGCTTTGCAAGATAGCTAGGCTATTATTTTAGAAAGAGACTAAGTCCTTAAACTCACTCTAAGAGACTAGATCATGAAGGGCATGAATAATGACTTAATCTAATGCAAATTTTGTCAAGTTTTATTTTTGATTTTTGGACATTTTATTTGATGAGGATTTCATATGCCTAATGCATGAGAAGATTGGTTATGGGCCAAAATCAGAAAGAAAGAGGTGTGTTTCCACCATGGCTCTCAAAGGTCAAGCCATTTTCTCTAGCAAAGGTGGAAGCCCTCCATTAACTAGAGTGAAGCAATATGATTTATGCATGATATGAGACATACAACATCCAGCTAAGGGGTTGCTAAATCTTTTATTATCTTGATTTATGTCTTAGGCTTTAGGTGAGGTTATGAGTTATTTAATTTAATTTTGAGTTGATTAATTGGATAAAAAATTTATTTTTTCTAAGAGCCTAATGCATCAGCCATTCAACAACCATCAAACAATTAAGAAACTAGAAAATCATGCCATCTAATTGCAATCATAAACAAACATCAATCAATTTATAAAATTGCAAAATAAATAAAGAGGTGTGGTGGGTTCCACACAAACCGAAAAGAAAATGGGTAGTAGAGCTCTACCCTTATACAACCCATATTATAAATGAATAATTACAATTAAAGGAATTCATATGGGGTCTTCATTCTTCATTTTTTTTCTTATTTTTTTCTTTCTTTTGGCTTGATTGGAATATGATTGCTCCAAAGGCATCAGATGCATAAGACTTGGTCTTATGACCAATGTTCATCTAATCCCCATAACATTCATTCCAAATCTTAATTACAAAATTTACATCAAAATGGGAAAGGTAAATCTAACTAAACACAAAATAAAGGATTAGTTAAACATACCACAACCCAAGCATTATATGAATAATTTGGACTTAGCACCCCACATATGGGTAACCAAGTCCACTGTCTATTTGGATTATGCTTAGAGGTATAAGCAACATGTAGTAAAAGCATTTATATTTTTATTACACCCTTAGCACAATCCCTATAGAAGACAAGATTAGGCTAAGATGCCCTATCATCATGTCTATGCATATACACCCTAACATCCAATCTGTACATCACAAAATAAAATCAGGCATCAAACCATGCACCACCCTAACATAGAACTAGAAATGGTGACTTCGCCTAATATGTGTGCCATTTAAGGCTTGTGTGGCATGTCTTAGTTAGGCTTTAAGGTTGAAATTTTCTAAGTGTGAAGATTCAATTTAGATGGGTTCATTTAAGTGATTTAGTTGATTTGTCAATTTTAGTTGGTGATTTGATTTGGTTTGAATGAACCACTTAGTGACTAAATGTTATGAAGAGAAGAAAGAGAGAACTCTCTTTCATCCCTACCTTAAGATTTCTAAGGTAGATTCATTAATGAATTTTCTTTGGTGATATTTTATTATGTGTTTTAATTAACCTAAGTTTAGATTTACTCTAAATAGCCATTATTCAAAGAAAGATCTCTTAGGATTAGTTAGGGTGGATTACTATCACATAACACACCCATTCATTTCTTTCCACCATGTATACCATGCATATGAATAATCTAAGCATAGTTATACATGCAATGCAAATCTTAGCACACTTTGATGATGAATGCAAAGAGATATGGTTTGAAATTTGGATATTCCATGAATGCACATCTTTGTTATGTATAAAGAGGGATTTTTTATCCATTAAAAATGCACATCCACATGTATAAAAGTTATAAGTGAGTATGCCATTATTTTCTTCACTAGGGGCAAGGTGACTTACTTAGGGCTACTTAAATCCTCAGACGGATGTCCAAAGATATACCACTTTTCTTAAATACATGTAGATGTACAAAAGAACCAAATGGATAAAGAATCATGCAAGATTTATGTTTGATTTAATTGTAAGATTTACATGTGTAATATAATATGAAGGTCCTTCTAAGTCTTAATATAGAGAGATTCATGGAATAGATTTAGGAAAGTGTTGTATTCTTTTTAAATGAATTATACACTTGCAAATCCTATATAAATCCATATTAGAGAAGGAAAGAGAACTTCATACACATCTTATGCTATCATCACATGCAAGCTTATAAATATTATAACTAACATCACTTCATCATAATCTTTTTATTTATAGGTTTTGAAAATAATTTTGGTTTAATAATGATAATAGCCACTCATATTCTTAATTTTAGCTACACATGTAATTTGACATAAAGGAAATATTTTTTTTAATTAATTTTAAAAGAAATGAATGCATGATTTCATATGGCAACAATATTTAGCATGATTGGAAAGAAATAAAGAATGTAAGCATGACTTCATTCACCCTAATTAATTCTAAGGACAATCCTATAAAATAAGATCATTTAAAATGAATCAAAGTTCTTTAAGGAGATTTTTATTTTTGAATTTGATTTGACTTAGGAAATGTGAGAAAGGTTTGTTAATCCTAACCCATTCCCCCATGTGTGAATTGGTTTAGTTTAATTTGGAGCAAATAAGTTGAATTTATATTTTAATTAAGTTAAGGTATGAATTAAATCCATTAATTATGCCTTAACTATACCACTTTAACATAATTATCCAAGTAATTATGAGCCAACATATGATATGCAACCATGAAATTAAATAAGTAATGCACCTAAGAAGTGAAGGGGACTAATGCAATTGGCTCATAATTATTGGTTAATTAAGCTAAACGATTTAACTAAGTATTTTTATAACCCTCCTACACATGTAGTTTGAATATAATTTCCTTTAAAATCTTCTTAAGTTATTGAACACTTAAAAATCTGCCCAAGAATTAAATGATTAAGTTCTAGAATGATTTGGTTTAAAGTTTTATTAATTGAATTAATCAATGAAGTGATTAAGCCATTAATTAATTACAACTTAGTTAAGTGTTTATCCAAATGAAATAGACTTAGGGGAAAATATTGGAAAAGAAGTCCTAATCTCATTCTCTAAATTCATTCACTATTTCATGATGATTAGCAAGCTTAATTAATGAATTTATCACTATTTAACATGTTAATTAATCATTTAATTAATTAAAAAAGTGATTAGGGATGAAACAAGTAATTCCCCTGATTAGTCAAGCAATAAATTCCAAGAAAATCAAGAGAGGCAGAGGTCATCCCACTAATTAACCTCAGAAAGTTTGGGAATAATTGTTGGATTAATTAGGGAGTAATTAGCTTAATTTTATTTTCAATAAAACCCAAATTGAGATAAAATCTCTATTCAAAATTACTTAATTTTACTTTTTTTATTATTCTTCTCTAAATTATCTTTAAAATAAATTTTTATTTATAGTTTTTGGATTTTTCTATAATTAATTATGAATTTTGGAAGCGTCACCATTAAAATCATTAATTAAGCCTAATTAATCCTAATCCAATGGCGGCTAACATGGCGCTTTCCATGTGTGCGGGATGTTATTTAAGTTTCACATTGTGGTGAGTCAAGCGCAAACGCGCTTCTCTGTGCGATCTAAGATCAGATGATCGAGATTAATCTTGTAGTTTAGGCTTATAATCATAGTGGATCTAATGTGTTCTAATCACAGCCGTCCATTCCAATCACATGAAACGGATGGTGTGATGATCCTCCTGGCGATGAGAGATGGATGCCATTCATCTCTCGATCCTCACCGAGCTCGAATGGATCAAATTCACCCCCACCTTGAGGAAGCACAAGCAATGCATCTAATGGTGGAGATCATATGAATTGATAATTTCTTTATAAAGGACCAAGCAAAATTATCCAAGATGGTTTTACCTCACGAGGCTATCAGCACTTCCAATGAGGTAGCTTTGTAGAGATGAAAGCCTTGTTGAAGAATTAGGTCTTGATTTGAAGTAGATGGTTGGTTGACCAGCGCCCATTCAATGGTGATTGGCTTGATCAAGTGAAGCTTCTCCTTGGAGACTTGGGAAATAACTTGGTTGAGCTCGATGAAGTCCAGATGGTGTGTAGGTTAATTTGGTTTTGATGAGAAGAGTGAGTTGGAATCATGATTGATCTCCCTATTTTGGCTTTGAGTAAAACTTAAAATGGAAATCAAGGGAGCTTGGGAATGGCTTGGAAAAGCTTGGGGAGGCTTTGATTGAATCTCCTTAGCTCTGTGGAAATGAATGATCGTCGTTTGAGTGGGAATGAGAGGGGGTATATCTCCCCTCTTGGACCGGTGATGGCTGTTTACCATTTTGATCAATGGAAAGGATTGTGGGTTTGAGCTACAAAACACCCATATGGGTCATTTTAGGTGGAGGGAAGGAGAGTGGTGCCCATGTGCTTTGGTGAGTGCATATGGAGTTCCAAGTGTTATTGCCATTGGAGAGGTTGGTTTGGCCTTGGCAGGTCATGTTCACCACCTCCCTTGTGCCCATGTGGACCAATGAAAGCATGCCAAGTGGTCCTTGAGAGAAATGACCAAATTTTAAGTGAATTTGGTCATAGGATACCTTTGACCTAAGGGCAAAGGTCATTGCCATCATTTTGATTTGGGAAGATTTAAAATTCAAAATGGGTTGGGCCAAATTTCAAGTGATTTGGAGTTCATTTGATTGGTTGGTTCAATTTGATTCATTTAGGTCAAGTTGAGTCAAATTGGGTTAGGTTGACTAAGTGGTCAAATTGGGGCAAACCATTAGGTCAAGTTCAAATGATCATTTGGAACTATTAGTCATTGGTTTTGGTTTCAATTTGGTTTAGATTTAGTTTTGGTTCATTTTGAGTTCATTTAGGTCAAATGGGTCAAGTTGATTTTGACCCATTTTTGACCCAATTTGTTAGGTCATGGGTTGGTTTAGGCTTGGTTGATCATTTGAAATATATTACAAGCTTTGGTTTCAATCAATTTTGATTTAGTTTGATTTCAAGTTGATTTGACCTTTTAGGTCAAGTTGGGTTCATGGCCAATTGGGCTAGGTTGGGTCTAATTGGTCAATTGAAGCTTTCATCAAGTTTAACAATCAATTTGCATTGAATTTGACCCATTAGTTGCAATCAATTTGTCTTAGATCAAGATTTGACCAATTTTAGCTTTTAGGTCAATTTGGGTCAACTTAGGTCAAGTGGTCAATTAGGCTTGGTTTGGCATAATTGATGTCTTGTTCAATCATTGATTATGGATTGGTTTAGATCAATGGTTTCAATCAATTTGGCTTATAATGAGTTTTGGCTTATTTTGGTTTCATTTGGGCTAAGTGTTGACTTGGTCAAAGGCTAAGTTTGACTTTAATTTGGGTGATTGATCATCCTAGATGATTGTTGCTCACAATGTGAGGCTTAGATGGGCTTAGTTCAATCCAATTTGTGCTGGATTAAAATTTGGCTCAAAAAGGTACTTTAGGTCACTTTGGGTCAAGTGAGCCTAAATGGGTTACTTGGTTTGATCAAGGCTTGATTTAAGTTTGGTTGAACTCACATATGGACTTATGATGAAAATATAAATCTAATTGTAAGTGATTTGGAGTCAAATGGGTTTTAATTTATTTAACAATTTTAAGTCAAAAAGATGAACATGGGTTTGAATTTGGGTTAGTTTGATTTTGGTTTGGGTGATTAGTTTTGTTTATATTTGGGCATGTCATTGAAGTGATTATTTGAAGAGAAATTCCAAAGGTTTGGATTGATTTGAGAATGATTTAGCTAAGTTCAAGGATTTGACTTGAAAGGTGTAAGATTTAAGTTGGATTTGAATTTGATTTTTGAATTGATTTTTTGTTATTTGAATTTATATTTCATTTATATTTGTCAATATAAATGAGAATATAAATGGGTTATGAAAATATTTTGAGTTTGAGTGATTTGGATTTGGTTTGGGTTAAGTCCATAAGATGAAATCAAAAGGCTTAGAAAGATTTTGGGATTTATTGAATCATGGGTTTGATTATTTGATTTAGAATTAATTCATGATTTGGATTTTGGAATTTAGATTTGTATTTAAAGTTTGATTGATTTATGATTTGAGAAAATCAATTGTGTTGGAATTGATTTGAGATTTGAGAAAATCAATTGAGTTGGAGTTGATTTAAGATTTAAGAAAACAATTGAGTTGGAATTGATTTAAGATGATTTGATTGGTTTGAAGGAGGAGGCAAGGATTAGTTCAAACTATATGGTAAGTAAGTCCTCCTAATACCCTAAGCCATAACCCATTCATATGGCTAACTCTCTAAGTATCTAGGTTAGGTTAAATGTTCACCTAATCACTAGAAGTGTCTTAAGACTAAGGAACTCTTAATGTCTAGAGGAGTCATATGTCTAAGATGGAGAAGTTGAGAGGTCACTCCAAAAGTGAGGTCAACATAACTCTAATTCTGATCATTCTCTTCTTCTAATTTAGAAATGGATTTTCCATTCCTGAAACATTCGGGTTTGCCCATTGAGATTGATTTGGAGTCATCCGACTCCAATGATCCCATAGGAGAAGTTGTAGGTGAACCTGATGAGCAGGTAGAACTTTCCACTAAACCATCTCTAAGTCCAAGTCAACCTCCACAGTTCACCTCCTAGGGTAGCACCTCAAGATAAGGGTAAACAAACCATTGGTTCTAGTGATCAAGAAGCTCCACAAAATGCTCCACCATGGATATGTTTGTGGAGGACCAACATAGTTGACTACAATATCCCTCACCTTTGAAAGTTTCTAGCTAAATTAAGTATATATGATGCCTTTGTCTTATCCAAAGAGATGAGTCATTGATCAACGCCCTTCTTGATCTAGAGCTCACATCGCTATTGGAGGAGAGGCATGTTATTCAAAAGAAGTTGTGAGTTACATTGATGAAGACCTTTACAATTGAACATAAATCACCACCACATGAGAAATGGGCGATTAATTCTCAAGGTGTTAGTTTATCCAAGTGCATTGAACATTATGAGTCAAGACCCTTGACTAAGTTGACATCTCCAAACTTATGATGTTGAGAGGATTCAATGAACAAGAAGGCTTTGCTCTATAGTGTTGCCATTAGAGATAAATGATTGGAAGATGAAGCAAGTTCTACATAATTTATTCAAATACATCTTTCACTACTTTTAGAGTTAGATACATGGAAATAACATGGTTCCTCTCTTTACATGGTGCATCAAATTCCAAAGAGTGAAATTTTGTCAAGGAGACTTTGAGTACCCACATTTTCTTCTAGCTTGACCATTGTACATAGAAACCCCTTAGTTTATAGTTCTACCATGTGGCTAGTGTCCTACCCTTTGGATTGGTAAATGATGAGATATATCCCCTTCTCTAATCCATATAACAAGGTCCATCTCAAAATTTAAACTTGAAACAAACAATCAACCAACTTCTCCCCTGAGACATCAATCATGACCTCCCTGGAGTCAATTAAATCCAATTCAAACTTTCATTCCTTAGGAGTGCCCTCAAAAGAAATCATCAAATCTCATCCCAAGTGGATAACTTTGAACCTACTTCCCCAGTGGAAGGTTCACCTTGATCCTTTCTCCACCCCACATATGCCCTTGCATGAGTGGAGTTACATTGCACTAAGATTTTTTATTCCTTTTACATCTGGTTTAGGAGTAGATTTCTATTAGTGTTTGATCCTTGACGTTATTAATCATCTGGTCAACACATGGTGTGTGCCTTGTCACCACCATTGGGTGACCTTTGTGACCTCGGAGTGAGCTCACCAACTTCCATATAATAGACCTAGGACTCTCATGAGACACTAAGAGCTCTTTGGTCTTAAGACACTTCTAGTGATTAAGTGAATACTTATTCTAACCTAGAGACTTAGAAGAGTTAGCCATGGGGATAGGTTGTGCCTTAAATTTTAGGACTTGCCACACTATAGCCCAAACCAATCCTTCTTCCTTCTTCCAAACCAAACTTAAATTCAAATTCAAATTCCAAATCCAAATTCCAAAACCAATTCCAAATTCAATGATTGAAACCCATGATCAAAATCAAACTCCAAATCCCTTCTTAAGTCCATTGATTTTATCTTATGGACTTAGCCTTAACCAAATTCAAATCAACTCAATCCAATTGATTTTCTCAATTCAAATTCAATCTCAATTCAAATTCTAAATCATAAATCAATTCCAAATTCAATGATTGAAACCCATGATTAAGTCCATTTCCTAAGCCATATGAACCACCTTCATATGCTTTCAAACTCCTTCAAACCAACTCAAACTTGGTTGATTTCATTATAAATCAATCATTCATTTATTTATATTCACAAATAAAATGAAATCCAAGTTTAAACCCTTCAAACCAAATCAAAAAAAAAATCAAATCAAATCAAATTTCTTTTTAGCTAAATTCTTGAACTTAAATGATACCCAAAACCAATTCAAAACTCATCGATTCCTTATGATTCAATCATTCCTACAATCATTGACCCAAATATAAACATAAACCACCATTCTCAAACCAAATCTAAGCTGACTCAAATCTACCCGAGTCAAACACAAGTTAACTCTCTTGCCTTGAAATTATCAATGAACCAAAACCCATTTGGCTCCAAAATAATTTATATTTCAATCCTAGGCTCATGTGTGAGTTCAACTAAACTTGAATCAAGTCATGATCAAGCCAATCAACCCATTTAGGTCCACTTGACCCAAAATGACCTAAAAGACCCTTTCTGAACCAAGTTTTAATCCAACCCAAATTGGATTGAACTAAGCCCATCCAAACCTCATGACATAATCAACAGTCACCCTAGGGTGATCAATTGCCTTAAATTGGGTCAAACCAAGTCAAACCTAGCTTTGACCAGGTCAACATTTAACCCAAATGAAACCCAAACTAGCCAAAATTGACCATATGACAAATTGATTGAAACTTTTGATTCAAACTCATTCATAACCAATGATTGAACATGACCAAACCTTCACTTAAGCCAAACTGTTTAATTGGCCATTTGACCCAAGTTGACCCAAATTGGCCTAAAAGCTAAAATGGGTCAAATCATGATGTAATTCAAATTGATTACAAATAATAGTTCAAGATCATCCCAAATTGATTATTTAACTTGACCAAACCCATAATTGAGCCAAGTTGACCAATTGGTCAACTTGGCCCAACTTAGCCCAATTTGACCTAAATGGTCAAATTAGCCAAAATCCAAATTAATTCTAAATTAAACCAAACCAAAGCCTACAATCATTTCCAACCAATTGGACTTGACTCACCCTAACCCAACCTTAATTTGATCAAATTGGTCAAATTAGTCAACTTGACCTATTGACCTATATGAACCCAAATGAGCCATAACCAAATCCAAACTAAATTAAACCAAACCAATGACACCAGTATACTCCAATTGTTCATGTGAACTTGACTCAACCCTTGGTTTGACCCAATTTGACCAATTAGTCAACTTGACCCAACCTAACCCATTTGACCTAAATAGGTCAAATTAAGTCAAATCAAACCAAATAAACTCCAAACCACTTGAAATTTGGGCTAACCTACTTTTGACCCATTCTAAATCTGCCCAAATCAAACTCATAGCCAAATGATCATTTTGCCCTTAAATTTAAGGCATCCCATGAGATAAGACACATGCACATTGAGTCATTTTCTCCCCATGGCCACTTGACATCCAACCATAGGTCCACATAAGCACCTTAGACCATGGTGACTGGTTGGTGGGTGGTCCATGATCCAGGAGGTGAAATCACCTCCTCCCCCATTGGAACAGAAAGCCATTGGACACCCACTCCCTTGGCATCCACTCTCACACTCTTCTCCACTCAAAGAAAGCCAACTAACATGATTCTGCCCAAACCAGCTCCCATGGTGACCCCTTGATAAAAAAAATTCCAAATCATCATGGTCATCGATCAAGGAATGAGGGGTATACCCCTCATTCTCACTCAAACTCACACACTCACCTTTATTCAACCCTAAGCAAGGAGAAGAATCCTGAGCCATTCCAAGCATTCCCAAGCTTCCCCAAAAGCCATTTTTGGTTTTAATGAAATCAAATGGAGAGATCACCTCATTTCTCATTTTCTCAAATCTCCACCAAAGTACAATTAACTATGCACACCTTCCTTGAGTGAAACAAAAGAACAAATCCTTTCCCAAGCATCTAGGATAGAGTTCACCAAGCCCCAAGCACCTATGCTGGATTGGTCTTTCGAGCAAATTACACCAAATCAAAGCTCGTTCAATAGAGCTTCATTTCTACCAAACAAAGCTTCCTCAATCGTTGGAACCACCATAAGCTGAGGTATGCCATTAAAATCGATCCTTGAATAAAAATAGCTTGGTCTTATGTGAAAGAAATTTTCATGTCATGCATTTTCCACCGTTGGATTTGATTGACGTGCTTCCCCTAAGGTGTGGATTATTTTATCTCCATCCAAGCTCATGGATGAAGTTTCCATTAATGGATAGCCATTCTTCATCGCCGAGGAGATAGATCATGGACCGCCCATCCGCACATGATGATGATCGATCTAATCACGCTTAGAACCCTGATTAATCCTTGAAATCATGGGTTTGATCATCATCCAATCAGATCGGACGGTCCATAAAGATATTGCATCATCGTGTCGGATGTGATAACTTAAATAGCCACCTCCATCGTACCACATGAAAAGTGCAATCGGTACCACATGGCCTAAAGGGATTAAGGCTTTAATTAGGCTAATTTATCTATTTTAATCAAACTTCCTAAATTCATAACTAAATGTAGAAAATTCTAAAAAAATATAAACTAAGGCTTATTTTAAAGATATTTCTGCAAAATTATTAGATTGATTTTGAATAATGAATCTGGCTTAATTAAAGTTTAATTAGAAATGTAATTAGCCTAATTACTCTTTAATTAATCATCCAATTCATCTCAAACTTTCTATATATGTTTAGGGGATGACCTCTCTCCTATTTTTTTGGGATTTTATTTGTTGCTTAATTAGGAAAATTAATAGATTAAGTCGTAATCACTTTCATAATATAATTAGTGATAATTAAGCAAATAAATAGTAAATTAATTAATCAATTAAGCTTATTAACCTTTGTTAATGATGATGAAGTCTAGGGAAATGGATTGGGACTCCCTCTTCCAATCTGTTCCTTAAATCTTCTCTAATCCCTTAAGTAATTAATTAATTAACACCCTTTAATTAATTAATTAATTAATAAGATTAACTAAAAATACAATTCATAACCTGGACCTTAACTAACTAATTGAGAAGATTTAGGGATTAAAACTTGGACTCCTTTCTTTGCCTCGTTCTCTAAGCCCATCTCATTTTGATTGGTTAAGATTAATTAAGACTTAATTAACTAATTGATGAAGTTAATTAATCCAATTGAACTGAATTTCTCTTTCTAATCTTGGGTAGCTCTTTGGGTGTTCAATAACCCAAAATGAAAGATGATGAAATTATGGTTAGCTCACATTTGTGAGAAAATCATAAGAGTAGCTAGGTGCGGTCCCTTAAGCTTAATTAACTATTAATCATGAGTCAATTGCATTAGGCCCCTTTCATTTCTTGAGCATTGCAAATTTACTTTCATGTGGTTGCATATCATATTGGCTCATTATTACTTAATTAATTTAAGGTGATGTAGGTAATTTAATCCACTTAATTCATACCCTAACCTAGTTAAACCATAAAATCAACTTAATTACTTCTTCATTAAACTAAGATTAACTCACATATGGGGAATGGGATTAGGACCAGCAAACCTCTTTCATATTTCCTAACTCAAATCAAACATAAAGATGAAATAGCCTTAAAGAACTTTGGTTTATTTTAAGTATTTATTTAGTATGATTATCCTTAAGAATTAATTAATGAATAAAATCATGTGCTTATGTTCATTTATTTCTTTCCATGTCATGCTAAATATTGCTTGCCATGTGTAATCATGTATTCATTTATTTTAAAATTAATTTAATAAAATGATTTCCTTTATATCTAATTGCATGTGTTGATTTAAATCAAATATGTGTGGCTATTATCACTATTAAATCAAAATTATTTTCAAAAGTGTATGAATCAATTATAATATATGGAGTGATGTAAATTATAAATATCAATAAGTTTGCATGTGTTGATAATAGAATATGCAATATGAAGTTCTCTTTCTTATCTTATGGATTCACATAGGATTCACATAACATTTGTCTAAATCTATTCCTATGCATCTCCATGTTAAGACTTTGGAAGATTTTCATATTACATATGTAAATCATGTAATCAAATCAATATGATTCTTTGTATGACATCTTGTTCTTATGATTTTTTTGCACATTCACTTGTATTTGAGAAAAGTGGTATATTAGTCAGGACATCCATCCGAGGCTTTAAGTAGCCCTAAGTATGTCTTGTACCTTATGCTCCTGGTGTAAAAAACAATGGCTCCGTACTCACATAAAACTCTTATGCATATGCATGTGTGATATGACCAATGGATAGGAAATATAAATCAAATGAATGAAATACAATTTTTGCATGGGCTTTCCTATCCATAGAGTTGCTTATATAACTACATGTATCTAAGAAAAGTGGTACATTAGTCTGGACATCCCAGGGCTATGAGGCTTTAAGTAGCCCTAAGTAGGCCTTGTATCTTATGCCCCTTGTGTAGAAAATAATGGTGTCGTACTCACTTAAAACTTTTATACATGTGAATGTGTATCAAGTTAATGGATGAAAAATCCATCTTTTCTATTAGAAAGGCATGCATTCATAATTCAATCAAATGAAATATTGAAATTCTAAATACACTTCTTTGCATTTATCATTCAAGTATGCTAGAAATCTAAATCGAATGTATAGATATGCTTAAGGTTTGTTCATATGCATGATATACATGAGGGAAAGAAATAAAGGAATATGTGTATGTGATAGTAATTCATCCTAACTAATCTTAAGATGTCTTTCTTATTGAATAAGTTTGCTTAAAATAATCCTAAACTTAGGATTAATTAAAATATATAATAATCCATCCACTAAAAGAAATTGGTTAATTAATTTACTTTAGAAGTGACTTAAGTAGGGATGAGAGATTCCCTCTCTTTCTTTTCTTTATAACACTTGTTAAGTGCAAGCCAAAAAAAAAAACAAACATAAATATTAATCAAAACTTGCAAATTAGCTAAACAACTTAAAGAGAAATCAACCCTTGATAAATTAAATCCCTCACACTTAGAAAATTATAACTCTAAAGCCTAGTTAGGACATGATGCACAAGCTTTAATTCACACACATTAGACTAAGTTACCATTTAGCTTTATGTTGTATGGTTTGATGTATTATTGTAGACTTGATGTGTGGATAGTAGTCTAGATGTTAGATATTAGCCAAATCATGCTTCTCAGAGGGTTGTAAGGGGCTAATAAATAAAAATATAAATACTTTTACAGGTGTTTAGACCCTAAGCATAACCCAAGTTAGATAGTGGGCTTGGTTACCCATGTGGGTGTTAAGTCCAAATTATTCATATAACTATTGGGTTATGGGTGTTTAGCTAATATTTGTTTTGCATGTGTATATTTACTTTCCTTATTTTAATGTAATTTTGCATTAGGATTAGGATGAAGGTTATGGGAGATTAGGATATGATCATAGACCAAGTCTTATGTACCATGTGATGCCTTTGAGCAAGCAACATTCAAATCAACCCCAAAAGGAAAGAAGTGGAGCAAATCAAATGAATAAATGAAGGAAGAAGAATGAAGAATGAAGACCCCATAACATTCATTATTTGTAATAGTAATTATTTTCTTGTAATCAGGTTGTATAAGGGTAGAGCTCCTACCCATCTTTTCAGTTGTATGGTACCCTAACGATCAACCTTTTATTCTTTTCAATAGCTTTATAAAATTATTTGATGTTTATTTAGCATTAGAAAAGTATGCCTTTTCATAGTTTATTTATAATTGGTGATTGTTGTATTGCATGGATGCGTTTTAGGCTCTTAAAAAATAAATTTTCTATCCCATTAACAACTTATAGTTAAAATTTTAAAATAATTTATAACTTTATATAAAAGCTTAGGCATTAAATCAAGATAATAAAATATTTAGTAACCCCTTAGCTAGATGATTGTATGTTTAATATCATGCATAACCATCTTATTTTACTCTTGTTAAGAGAGGGCTTCCATCTTTGCCAAATAGAACAGGCTTAACCTTTGAGAGCCTATGATGGGAGAACACCTCTTTCCCTTTGATTTGGCCCATAATTAACTTCTCATGCATTTAGGCATATAAATCTCATAGCTTGTGTCAAAATAAAGAGTCTCAAATTAAATAAAATTTGATAAAAATTTACATTAAATTTAAGTCATTATTCATACCCCTCATGCTCTAGTCTTTTAGGGAGTAGGACTTAGTTTTCTTTTCTAAATAATAACAATCTAGCCATCTTATAAAGAATATGACTTGTCTACATGAATTAAAAGCATAGGAGGAGTTAGCTAGTTTCCACTCTAGCAGTAATAAGTCCAAAGAATCGATAGTTTACTCTCTTTATAAAACCATATACCTTTAGATTTAGGTCATGCTTTGGCCATCGCCAAAGCTCCTAGATTTAGGATCCGAGATTGGTGTTTTCCTTTATGGCTACAAGCATAAATCCTCACCTCTAGGCATTTTCATAATCTTAGATTATGGAATTATAAGTTCTAAATTTTAATAAAATTTTAAATCAAATAAATAAATCTCCTCAATTTCAAATATATCATAGATAGATTGGAGTGCTCACTAGTTTTCCTAGTATCATGAGCACTCCCTACCCATCCCCTTGGTTTCGATAATAACTTTTCCTTTTGATCCATCCCACTTGATCTTCTAAAACACAACTAATTTTGATAGTCATATATTTAAATTCTTTGGGACAACAATCGCCTATTTTAATCGAGTATTCTTAAGGAATTCACTTTCCTTAAGATATACTAACTATGGGGCTTGCTCATAGGAACTTTAGAACCCAATTTAAATAAACCATATTTTATTCATCCATGGAAAGTGGGAAAAATCTCAAAGTCTCATCATGCCTTAAGAGTCTTTGGTGATTAGTCCATTATGAGTGATTTCTATCTTCAGATAGTACACTATTCTTTAATGTACTGATCACCACAAATAACCCTCGATCTGATGTCCCCAATACAAATGAATCAAAATAAACACTGCACCCATGTTAGTGACTTGATATGTTTAAGGAAATATAATTAAGTGATTTTCATGATTTAATTAAGTTGAATCATTAAACAATCCATTTAATTATCCTTTCCTATGCTTCTTTATTTTAATTATTTAATCATGAGCCATAAATGATATGAACATGAGAGAAAGTAAAGTGCAATGTAAAGGACCTAAGATAATGATTAGAATGTTAAAGAATCTAATTAAGTCTTATAATTTTCCCACACTTATGGGGTAATCATAATTTCCTTAAGATATGTCATTGAACACATAAAGAGGAACCCTAATTTAAATATTGATTATCAAGGGATTAGAAATTTAATTTGATTTAATTTGGGCATTAATTAATTAATTTTTTACCAGTATTACTTTCCCTTTGATGAAATGAATTTAGAAAAGTAATAGGAAAGAGGTCATAATCGCCACCCTCATCATCTCGTTAATTAATGATTGATGAGCTTTAATTAATTATTATTATTTAGAACTTTAATTAATCATTAAATTAATTAAGAGTAATTAAAGTTTGAATTTCAAATTTTTAATAAATAAATCCCAAGAAAATCATAAGAGGTGAGGTCATTCCATTAAATCAACATGTCAAGTTTGGGATTAATTGCCTAAGTAATTATAGCTTAATTAAGCTAATTAAGAAAATATTCAAATCTAATTATGTCTTAATCACTGTTCAAAATAAAATAAATTTATTTTTATTAAATTCTCCGTGTTTAACCTTTCCAAAATGTATTTATTTATATTTTTAAATTTTCTACAATGCTATATGAATTTAGAGGTTTCAAAGAAATTAATTGCATTTTAAGCCTAATAACTTAATCCTATCATGCCATGCGAGGATGCGCTTTCCACGCGGCAGGAGATTTTCCACTTAAACAGTTCGACATGGTGCTGATGTGACGGCTGTGGTCGCCATCCCTCATGATTTAAGATCGATGGTGAGGATTAATCTCGCGATTCCTATAGAATTAAATCGAATTAAATCTAACTGATTAATCATGGTCATCTGTTTTAATCACATGAAATGAACGACGGATGATCCTTCGTCCCTCGAGTGACGGAAGATGGACACCGTTCACCTCCCTCCTCTCGATCTGAGCATGAGCTTGGAGGCTGGATCGACTCCAAAAGCTTTAAGGAGACATTCTAAGGGAATCATATAATTAAAATCATATGAAATCACACTTTTCTTCATAAAGGCCTTTTTTTTTTTTAGATTTTGATGATTTGTCAAAATTTATCTCACTAGAGCTCAAGACCGAAGATCGATCAAGATAGTGCCTTGAAGATAAAGCCCTCACTGAGAAGCTCGCCCCCTCCCTCATTGGTGGCTCAGGGCTAAATGTCACCGGAATCCTCACCTGAGTTGGCTAAGAGTGGTATCCCCAATCAAAGAATCAATTTGTGGCTTGGAGCAATAGAGTTAATTAGGAAATGGTGGATTTTAGGTGAGATTGGATGGATTGGTGCTGTTGGCTCAATTTATGTCATGATGGGAAGGCTCCAGAACTGAATGCACTGGGAGGTTTCCTTGAGTTTAGCTCCTACTTCTCTCTCTCTCTCTCTCTCTCTCTCTCTCTCTCTCTCTCTCTCTCTTCTCTCTCTCATGTGTGTTTTGAATCAAATTTCTCCTCCCTCCAATCTAACAATTTGGATTGGTTCTAAAAAAATTATAGGTGTTGGTGGTGCATATGGTCGGGAGAACGAGGTGGCTGATTTGAGTGGCTAAATGAAGGGACGCCAAAGGCGAGGTGGTTATCTTTAGTCTTCTATGTGTGATAATGGGAGGAAGTGGGTTGTTCACCCACTTGGCTCATGGTGATCCAACTAACTTTGGGTCGTGAGCGGTCCCTCATGTCCATTTGGAGCTAGGTGGCTATCAAGGTAGAGAGGGTTTGACCATCCAAGAATGGGTTTTGTTCCATTTAGAGGCTTTACCCAATGGGTAATGGGTCACTTCAAATTTGTTTTAGTTGTTTGGGTTGACCCATGGTGACCCAAGGATGGTGCCAAGTTTGAATGGGTTTGATTTGATTTGATTTTAGCTAATTTGACCCATGTAAGTCAAATTAGACTAGGTTGTTAGTTGATATTGGTCAAATTGGGTCAACATAGTTGGGATAAGTTTAAATGATGATTTGGGATGTTTGTTCAATTGGTTTGATTTGATTTTGAGATTTGAATTTGACTCATATGGGTTCATATCAAATAAGAAGTGACCAATTTGGTCAAATTGACCAAATTGGCTTTGGGGTATTGGTTTAGGTTCAATTGATCATTTTAAGATGATTGTTGGTTTTGATTTTTTAATTTGATTTATAAATGATTTAACCAATTTGCCCCTTTAGGTCAATTTGGGCTAAATGGAAAAATTGGTTTGACTTGGTCAAATTAGGTTTAACTAAGGATTTTATCATGTTCAATAATCAATTTGTAATGGGTTTGAGTCATTGGTTATAATCAATTTGGATTAGAATTTGATTTTGCCCAATTTGGCCTTAAGGTCATATTCAACTTGGGTCAAGAGGTCAATTGGGTTTATTTTTAGCTTAATTGATGATAAAATTATGTTCAAGGATCAATTTGAAGTTTGTTAGAATAATTGGTTTCAATTGATTGAGTTTGGAATGAAGTTTGGTTCAATTTGGCTTATATAGAATAACTTAGGTCAAGTTATTGAATTGAGTTTGTTTGAAATGATTGCTTGATCAATCAAGAATGATCAAAAATAAATATAGATTTTGGATGGTTTGGTTCAATCTAATTTTGTTAGATTGGAGTTTGTTCAAATGGTCATTTAGGTCACTTTGGGTCCCCTAATGTGTCAATTGAGTTGGTTTCAAGTTGAATTGAGTTTTGATTGAGTTTGAAATTGATTTGATTGATGGGCTTTGATTAAAAATTGATTTATATTTAATTGGAATCTCATTTGGACATTTTCAAATGGCTAGCTAAGTTAATTGAATTGATTTTGGTCAATTGGCTTGATTGTAGATTTTGGAAGACTTTGGAATGAAGGTTTTGAATGGTTGGAGTGCTTTTGAAAAAAATCAATTGTGTTTGATTTGATTGAAGAAATTTTGGTTAAGTCCATGGGATTGGCTTAAAGGATTAAGATGGATTTAGAATGGGTTTTGATCATTTGGCTTGGAGCATGGATAAATTGGAATTCAATTGGGTTTGGTTGGATTAATTGGATTTGGTTTGGCTAAGAATTAGCAAACTCATGGGTTAAAATATGATGATAGAAGGTCTTAAGACATAGTCTAAACCATGGAAAGTCCTCCCAAGTCCCTGTTAAGTGTTCACCCAACCACTAGAAGTATCCCATGATTAAGAAAGTCTTAGTGTCTAGATTAAAGTCTAAGATGGAAGATTAAATCCTCACTCCAACAATGAGGTCAACAAATATGGTTGTATATCACATGGCAATTTGTCTTATGATTGTCTAATATCTTTTTGAGATATTAAATGATTTAATTATAATTTATGAGTTAGAGTGCACTCGAGTCCTAGCCTCATGAAGTCTCCCAATCATAAAAAAAATCATGTTTCTACTCATATATCATTATTAAATGTCATACCCTAAAATCTCAAATATTTGACTACATAATTGATTAACTTATAATATTCTCGCTTGTTGGCTTCAACTTATACATATCTCTACATCATAAGTATTGATAGTGTTTTTAGCTTATAAATTGTATTTTAAAATAAGTATCAATAAACAAAATATTTAATTTCTATTTAATTTCTCATTGAAATGTTCATCATAAATAAACTATTTTTTATCTATAAATCTTATTTCTAATGAAGTCTAATATAAAGTGATGTGCCAATAATTATCCTATAAATAATGTTTTTTAGCAAAAAAAAGTCTCCTAAAGAGGGTTAGACAAGAGCTAATTATAGGTGATAACATTATCGAAATTCTATTGATAATTTTCAATTAATATTTTTAATGAGTTTATTACCGATAAGGGTTAATCAACACATTGAGCACATATCAATGTACACAAATATAAATAATTATTTGTTTTTTGATATAAATAAAATGAGAATATGAACATCAAAAATTTAATTTTAACGAAAATATGAAGTTAGTTTAAATTTTCATTTTTCCACAAACCCTCTCCTATTATTCTCTCATTCTTCTCATCTCCTTTGGTCTCCTCCTCCTTTTCTATTGATGCTACCTTGAGCTGCTACCTAAATCATTATTAAATTATGAGATTTACTATCTCTTTTATCCATGCATTCATGCAAATTTCATTCATTATGTTGTGTGAGCTCACAAATTGCATGCGAGCATGGACGTAGATTTTCAATCATTACAGCAACCTATATTTGATTCTTACTGCTCATCCCCATATAAGCATGTTATGAGGTGAATTGTGCATCTTAAACTATGCATCCAATTATATGACATTTTATTTAAAAATTTTGAAATTTGTGTTAGCTAATCTACCTTATGAATTATAAAAGAAATAAGATTTTGACATTATAGGAAGCCTCTTACCCTCTCTCACTCTCATCTTAAACGTAAAATAGACAGTTATATCCTACATAACAACGTTGTCCTAACTCTTTCATACATCTCTCTCTCTCTCTCTCTCTCTCTCTCTCTCTCTCTTTGCTCTGCTAGTAAAACGTCATATGCATTTATGCCCTCAATACATCATAATCTTCTTCTTCAGAATCATGTATTTATAATTCATCTTCTTTCTTCTATCCCTCCATCAAAATCCACTACTTCAATGCATAATTCACTCACTCTACATATGCACTCCATTTGAAAATTATAACTTATTTCTTGCATATAAATTCCCTCTATTGGACAATTTTTTAAGACACTGAAAGGAGGGTATATTTGTATGTGCAATAATCTTATTGAACATTTTTTAAAAAAATTATTCCCAATTCAAAATCTAAAAAATCAAACATGGAAGAAAAGAAATACCCAATTAAACTAAACAAATAATTTAGTGAGTAACTGTGGAATATGCAAATATAAGACTGAATAAATAACAAATTTTACTATGACTATATGATTCACATGATATCTTACATATAGCTTTAGGAATGGTGAGAGAACCTCTAAAAGTAGTATTAAGAACTCTCTAAAGTCCTCATAAAAGTAGCAATCAATGGATTCCAAAATCTCTTAGTGTACATGTTACACTCACATTAGTACTATCTATTCAACATACTAAAAAAAGTGTTATTTTGAAGAACCATTTAAGAAAATTAATAACCTCGATGGATTTAATTAAATCATGATTGAGCTCAAAAGTATAATAAAATTATATAATTAATTATAATTAAAACCTAATTAATATAATTAGAAAATTTTAATTTGATGTATGAAGCATATGAAGCCAATTTAAACCTACAAATAAAGAGAACATATAATTAAAAAAATATTCATGAAATTATCATTAAGCCTATTTTCCTTGATTAAGAGAATACTAATGTAATTAACATATATACAAAATTAAATAATTTAATAAATATAATATACATTTTGAATCAAATAAAATTTTTTAAAATATATGGCCAAATTCATAATAATCAACACATTATGCATATGATCACTAATAATAGAATAAATGCAATAATATTGCTCAAGTAAATATATTTGAAATAAGTAATATCTATTAAGCCATATAAATTCTTTTTAAAAAGAAATATTTTTATAATATCCAAAACAAACTTTAAAAATAAAAATAAAAGCTGATCAACTTAAGTTTCTATTCATTCTTTGATAAATTCTATTATAATAATTTGAAATAAAAGTATCTAAGCACGCCCACACACATATACAGAACTAAAATCTTAAAATAACACATTTCATCCCTGCTTGTTGATTTCATCCATTTGAGAACAGCTATAAGGTTTATGTAAAAAAAGTTTTTCGAACCTTCTCATTATCTTCATGATTGGTGGTAAATGGTTAAACAAAGATAAAATACTTATCAAATAAATAGAAGACACTGCATATGATTTTTTATCATCTAACAAAAGTTCGCATGAGCCATGTAAGCTCATATGATTAACAAGAACTGGAATGAAAGAATTAACTTTTGACATAAGGATGGTTTGAGAGAGAGAGAGAGAGAGTTATATTTAAAAGTTTTATTATATATTATATTATTATATTATTTATATTTTATTTAAATAATTTAAATATTTATTACAACAACAACAACAACAACAGCCTTAATCCCACTAGTGGCTACATGAATCCTTCGCCATCAGTGTCCTATTATGTGTCAAATTCTCATTTAATTCAAGTATACTAAGATCATTTTGCATCTTAACCAAGTCTTTTAGTCTACCTCTACCTTTCTTAACATAAGGCAAATCTAAAGCATCTACTCCTTATTGTCATCATCTACGACTGCTTTATGTGGCCAAACCATCTAAGGCACTCCCTAATCTTATCTACCACTCTACTCCAACTTTTTCCCAACATACTATTTTCATTTTGCATTCTATCTCTAAGAGTAAAGCCACTCATCCATTGAGCATCCTCATCTCTATAACACTTAACTTAGTCTTATGCTTCTTTTATTGGCCAACATTCTGCACCATAAGTCATCAGTGTCTTACCACCATCTTATAAAATTTTCCTTGTTTAAGTGGAACTTTTCTATCACATAAAAGCCGATGTATTCCTCCACTTCAACCATCCAACTTGAATTCTACTAATAACATCTCCATCTATTTCACCATCATTTTGAACAATAGAACCTAAATATCTAAATCGCTCACTCTTATTAATGACTTGATCAAAAGTCACAACACCACTAAAACTTCTACAACTAAAATTACACTCCATATATTCGCTTTGGATCTACTTAAACTAAAAAACCTTTAGACTAAAGTTGACCTCCATAATTCAAGTTTTGTTGGACTCCCTCTAGTCTTATCAACAAGAAGAATGTCATCGAAAAGCATACACCAAGGTACATCTTCTAAATGCCTCGTAAGAACATCCATAACTAAAGTAAAAAAGATAAGGGCTTAATGTTGATCCTTGATGTAATCCAACCAAATAGGAAAATATTTTGTCAATCCTCCTTGTGTTTGGACACAAGTAACAGCCTAGTATACATATCCTTAATGACTTGAATATAACCAATATTAACTGCTCTAGAACTCTCCAAAGAACATCTCTTGAGACTTTATCATAAGCTTTCTAAATCAATAAATATCATAGATCCTTCTTACTTTCTCTATGCTTCTCCATCAAACCTCTTAACAAATGTATAGCATCCATAGTAGATCTACGCATGAAACCAAAGACAGAGAAACTTATCACATCGTAACCTATGCTCAATTACTCTCCCATAATTTTAATGTATGGCACATTAACTTAATTCCTCTATAATTTGCACACTCTTGAGCATCACCTTTATTCTTAAATATGAACCAACAAACTCTTTCTCCACTCATCTGCATCTTTTAGTCTTTAAAATAACATTAAAAGATTTGTAAGCTAAGAAATTCCTTGATCTCTAAACATTTCCACACTTTATTGGAATATTATCCGCCCTATCGCTTTCCACATTTCATTTTCTTTAAAGCTTCACTAACTGATTTACTAATCTAATGATAAAAAATGAAATTCTCTATTTTGTTTAGGTATTTTGCTAAAATCAATCGTCTTTCAGATCCTTCATTGAAAAGTTTATCAAAATACCTCATCCACCTATTTTCAATATCTTTTCTAAGAAAGACTTTATTTTTTTCATCCTTATACCCATCACTTGAACTATGTCTTTACTTCTCCTATTTCTTTGCTTAACTTATACATACATCTTTCACCTTCTAGATCTAATCTATTGTATAAATCACTTTTAAATTCAGATCACATATTACTTTCTTAGAATCTCTACAGACTTTATATCTTTCCTAATTCCTGAGTTTATACATCTAAACCAAGTTTTATAACAATGCTTATTTCTTATTTTTCAGAGACAGACTCGAGACCAATTATTCTTATTAAAAGAAGCTTTTCCTTTTGATTCTCCAAATTTTAATATTTATTATATCATATAATTTATTTTTGAACCTTTCTCATAGGTGAAAGTCACTCTAAGGGGCTATTTGGTTGGCTGAAAAAGGAATGCAGTGTAAAAGAAATACAGTGTAAAAGGATTACTTTATAATTATTTGGTTGAGAGTTTTACAAATTCATGAATTTATTTTTTCTTTGGTAAAAAATATAATGTAAAGTATTGATGGTTTTGACGCTGACGATCATTGTGACAATGACGACGGTGACGCGGGCGTACGGCAAAATGGGCCGGGGTGGTATGGTATATGGTGGCGGTGGTATGGCCGAATACGGTTATGTAAGAACGACGCAAAGACTTTACATCACATGTATTTTGAATTCGCCTAAATCGAACGAATTCCAAATACACCAAAAATGACCTATGTGATGTATTTGGAATATATTGCATTACCTTAAAAATTTACTTTACTTCAAGCCAAACATCAAAAAAATTAAAATCATTATATTTACTTTACACTGTATTCTAAATTCTTCTAACCAAACAACTCCTAATAAGTATTGATATATAGAGAAGTAACTAATCTTAGTTTACATAAGAAGTAAATTTATATATTAGAATAAAATAAAAATTTAAAATAAATTTTAGAAGTAAGAGAAGAAAATAAATGATTAATTTGATATTTCATAAAAGAAATTATAAAATGTAAAGATGATCAATTATTCTCTTTTAATTATGTTTGGATTTGTCTTTACTGATATATAAGAACAAAATCAATCTCATTTAAAATTTAGATATTAAAATAAATATAAAAAATAAAATAAATTTTAATAAAATAAATGACTAATTTGATAGCTACACTCATGACCCAGCTCTATAAATTCCTGCCAAAAGGCTGCACATGTAAAAGTCGAATAAGGGCAATACTGTAATTATGACTATTTAGACGTGCATTTAAGATGTGGCTGCTATTGAGTTCTCGCCGTCCTCCGCTCGCGTCCCCTATTTCTGCTCTGCGAAGGGGAGGGAATTCAGAAATTAAGCTCTCTTTCAATCTGTTAGTGCGAAATTGAAAGCTTGAGAAATCGAGAGTAGAACACGAAGGAGAAAGCGAAGGGTTGAAGAATATAGCAGCTTGAATAATGGCTTCCAGATTGGCTTTTCGACCGGTTGCATTCCTTTGCGCCTCCCCAACACGAGAAAACGGCAGCCGGAGCGCTGCCGCTCGTTCCCCGCAGGTCTCCATGGCTTCCACTGTTGGCACCACATCTAGGTAGATTCTTCCTCTGTTTGCTTCCGCTCAAGGCCGGTTGGCGTATTTCGGGTTCTCGATTCTATTCTTTGAAACGGGGTTTTGTCTATATTTTTTCTTCTAATTTGGGTTCCAAGTTGAGAAATTGAAACTTCTTTCATGAATTTTATTTAGATTTGAATTAGTTTTGTTGGTTTACTGGTTGGAATGCCTGTGATGTTTTGCTGCTGCAATCTGGTCAAGTTTGTTATCTCATTTTGCAAATGCATGATCAAGGTTTTGAATTTGTTTTCCCTTTTTGCATGAATTGGCTATATATTTCTCTCTTTTTTTTCTGATTTGATTCTTTGCCCCTAATCGGACTGAATGCGCATTGCTTTTATTGATTTGTGTATTGAATGTTTTTCTTTTATTCTTTTTGTTTGTTTTTTTCCTGGGGCAGAAAGTTTCCTATCTCTGAGATTTCATCTTGCATAATTTATTTCCTTATGAGTTGGCTTGAATCTACTTTTTTGTGGATATGGACTGTTGGTTTCTTTTATACTGTGTACCTTCCCTCTTGATGTTGGGGCGAAGCTTTGAATATGATACACCTTGTAATTGCTTTTTTGTAATTTTATTATTCATACCAGATACCACACAAGTTTTATAGATTTACATATCTGAATCCTTAACTTCAATGTGCAAATATTTATATAAATATAACTTAAATTTTCAATATCACTAACTTTTTAAAATGAAAATACACATTTTTACATAAAAACACTAACCGTTATTCATATAAATATCAAATTTAGGTCTTAAATATGTAAATAGGTGAGAATTGTGTGGTATGTATGTAAATCTTCCTTATAATTTTGAATTTAATTGATTCACATTCTTCTGGAGAAGAATCGGTGTATTAATAGCCTGATATCCCTTTTTTCGCAAGATTTTTTCCGAATTTATGACCTATTCCACAGGAATGCCAAATACATGTTAATCCCAATTTATTGATCTGGGGCTCAGTTCTTTGATACTTCTACTAGTTGTTATTAGGATATCTGGTGTTCTATTTGCGTTCTTTGTGCAAAAAGCAAGATTGAAGTAGATGGTTCTGCCACTGATATCACGTGAGGAGTTTGATGCCTTAGTTTTGTGCTTATTGATAAGAACTTAACTTTAAAGTAAAGTTCTCTTTTTGGTTATTGGTGGCCCTGTGCTTTCTTTTTCCAGCATTGTTTAGTGGTATAACAAATTAGGTCGGAAGATTTCTACCTTAATAATTTTTTTAGATATTTTGGCTATACTTTCTTTAGTTTTGGGCTTGTGCTTGTGCACACGTAATGTGCTTCTGGATGTTAAGCTGATGAAGCTTAGAACGAGATATCTTAGCACTGATCATAGATAATGGATTATCACATTTGAAGCCGTTGATCTAGATGTATTTTATCTAATGAGCTTGCAGACACATTTATTTAGATAACTAAGGGGCTGTTAGGGATCATTTTTGGTTTTTATTTTATAATTTTTTGTTTTTATTTTGCTTTGTTTTTATTTTGATTTGAAACAAAATATTTTTGATAGTGATCGGTGTTTTTAAACACTCAAAACATTCAAAAGTTGTTTTTAAGTGTTTTTAAAAATAAAAAATAAAATCACACAAAAAAATATATATATGTTAAACAAACATGTTTTTAAAAATAACATAAAACAAAACAAAAGTTATACCAAACAATATCTAAGCTTTTATCTTTGCTCAAGTTTTCTATAAGTTTCTTCATCAACTGGATATTGTATTGCTTCCTTTCACATTTTTGGCTAGATTTTGAAGAGATACTATTGTTTTAACCAATTGTCAACTTTTTAGGTTTGACTTAGGAGGCAAGGATATATATATAAGTGATCTCTTTATCCAATTTACATGTATTTTTTATGTTTGGTTATTCCTTCGATGCTGTGTTGGATATGGATAGGTCACATGCATGGCTTATATAGGATTCTAAACATCAAAAGCATAGTTAGATAACTAATTGTATACATTTTCTAACTTGCATTTTTATTTTTATTTTTTTATTTTTTTATTTTGAAATAATAACACAATTTGCATGTAGACTATGCTGCATCTATATGCAACAATAAGTGTTTGCATATGAACAACAACAACAATAACAACAAGCCTTAATCCCACTAGGTCATACATGAATCCTTCGTCTCCATTGTGTCCTATTATGTGTCAAATTCTCATTTAATTGAAGTATACTAAGATCATTTTTTATACATCTTAACCAAGTTTTTTAAGTCTACTTCTACCTTTCTTAACATACAAATCTAATGCATCTACTCTCCTAATCGGTCATCGGACGGCCGACGCTTTATGTGGCCAAACCATCTAGCTTCTCCTAATCTTATCTACCACCGAGTTACTCCAATTTTTCCTAACATACTCATTTTGCATTCTATCTCTAAGGGTAAAACCACTCATCCACGAGCATCCTCATCTCGTAACACTTAACTTAGTCTTATATTTCTCTTTTATTGGCCAACATTCTGCACCATAAGTCATTGCAGGTCTTACCACCATCTTATAAAATTTTCCCTTAAGTTTAAGTGGAACTTTTCTAAGTGTTTGCATATGAACGTGTAATATTATTTGTGTTTTCTATTTGTGGTTGCATGTTTGTGCTAGACTTAATGAATGTTTCTATTTGCAATAATAGACCGAAGTATGTATACACCTGCATGGTTCTACATACAAATATACCTATAAATACATTTTATATGTACATTTATATTTCCTACATCATACTAATAACCGTATATCTAATTCTTTTTTTAAGACTTTGTGTTTGATATTGTGTCCATCCCTGATCATTGCTGGATAAGCTTCAACCATGTTAAAAGGCTAGTTTATTTAGCTTTGGATGGTTTATCTTACAAGTTGTTACTAAATGCAATTCATAAAATCATCTTAAGCACTTGGGTTATTAAGGTTTAGATTTTTTCTGGCCGCCAGCATTGTTTTCTTAGTTATACTAGAGAAATAACCAAATTATGAAAAAAAATTTGGTGCGATATCTTTTCCCCTCATGGATGGATGGTATATTATAACTATTGTTAGACCCAAGTGGTTTTTCTTGATCAAGCTGGCTGTTTATGAATGCTATAATATAGGATATGAAGTTTTAGTTCAGCCATTTGCAGGTTTTCTTAGTAATTACACAGAGCAGCAATCAAATTTTAAAAAATTGCCTCTGCAATACATTTTGATTGCATGGATTGTTTTTTTAGTAGTGTAGAGTTGTTTGGCGAAACAGAGAATCAACAAGATGAGATCTTGTGCTTTTGCATTCACTTCTATCTAAGCGTTCTAGATTTTTTTTTTAATTCTTTTTAGTCTGATGTAATTATTTAATCTAATAATAATTGGATGTTAATATTATACGGACTTTTTTTATCTTTTCTGGAATATCTTTTCTATGCCAGTGCATCGTGATTACGACCTTTAATCTGTTGTACATGTGGATTCAGTTTTTACCATGGCTATTATTTTTAAATCAACTAAACTTGTTGATGATCTTTATTTATTTATTTATCTTTAATTGAACTATAGGATTGTGATGCCAAAAAAGCCTTTCACTCCCCCACGTGAGGTACATGAACAAATCACTCACTCCATGCCGCCCCAGAAGGTTGAGATTTTCAAGTCCTTGGAGGATTGGGCAAAAGAGAACATTCTGGTGCACCTGAAGCCAGTGGATAAGTGTTGGCAGCCACAGGATTTTTTGCCTGTCCCTTCTGCAGAGAGCTTCCATGATGAAGTTAAGGAACTAAGAGAACGCTCGAAGGAAATTCCCGATGATTTTTTTGTTGTCTTGGTTGGAGACATGATTACGGAAGAAGCTCTCCCTACTTACCAAACCATGCTGAATACCCTTGACGGCGTCCGGGATGAAACAGGTGCAAGCCCTACTTCTTGGGCTGTTTGGACTCGAGCGTGGACTGCTGAAGAAAATCGACATGGAGACCTTCTCAACAAGTATCTGTATCTTAGTGGAAGAGTAGATATGAAGCAAATCGAGAGGACAACTCAATATCTGATTGGCTCTGGAATGGTAAGATTTGTTCATATTCTCCTTAGGAAGATTCAGTGCCTTGTTGATGTGTGAAGTTAATGCAGGTGTAATCCAGTAGAATTACAGATGGTGAGGTGTAGGTCCGCCTATACCTGTCACCAGTGGCACCGCTTCATCACCTTTGTTGTTGTTTTACATCTTATATATGCATGATATAAACTGATATAAGAGATTACATCTTAATTTACCCACTTTGAAGTAAGCTTTATGCAATCCTATTTTAAGTGGCAGTAGGGGAAAAAAGGACCTATATTTATTTTGTTAAGGTTAATCTAAATTTATGGCATTGTACCAAGAGTAATTCTATTAGCATTTAGCTCTAGAATTTCTATTTAATTGCTCTTTAGATGTTTGATTCAGTCTTCGAGCTAACACATCATCTTTTTTGCCGGTTTCTTAGGATCCAAGAACAGAAAACAATCCATATCTCGGCTTCATCTACACTTCCTTCCAGGAGCGTGCGACCTTCATCTCCCATGGCAACACTGCCAGGCTTGCCAAGGAGCATGGGGACATGAAGCTAGCACAGGTTTGCGGTATTATTGCCTCTGATGAGAAACGCCATGAAACTGCCTACACCAAGATCATTGAGAAGCTCTTTGAGATTGACCCTGATGGGACTCTGCTTGCCTTCGCCGACATGATGAAGAAGAAGATATCCATGCCTGCCCATCTCATGTTCGACGGTCGCGATGATAATCTTTTCGAGCACTTCTCTACGGTGGCACAGCGGCTCGGAGTATACACGGCCACGGACTATGCTGACATCCTGGAGTTCCTCGTTGGTAGGTGGAAGGTGGAAGAACTCACGGGGCTATCCGGCGATGGGAAGAAAGCTCAAGACTTTGTATGCACCCTGGTGCCACGAATTCGAAGGCTAGAGGAGAGGGCTCAGGGGAGGTCTAAGACGGGAGGAAAGATGCGTTTCAGTTGGATCTACGACAGGGAAGTAATGATCTAAGCTTCTGTAAGGAATTGTTAGTTTTAATTGGTTGGTGGTGGTGACCTTTCTTTGTTTTGAACAATGAGAGGGTTTATAGATGAAAAGTTTCTCCTTTTTGTCTAATGGTTTTTCTTATCATTCAAATGTTTTTGTTATATGGGTTGTGTTGTTGGTGGTGGTTGGATGCCTGCATGTAGTACTCAGGGTTCAGATTTACAGTGGGTTGCATCTGAGCAGGTGTGTTTTTTTATTCATAAATCTGTGATGTTGGAATGTTTTGTACAAGTATCTATGCTTTTGAAATTGAAATTTGAACTCTCTCTCTCTCTCTCTCTCTTTTTAAGTCCTGAATCATACCTACAGTAGTCGGCCAAGAATATGTTGGAATGAATTTTGTACTATTCAGCTTTTGAAATTCTATTATATAAATACAAGAGCTTTGATGAGTTCATGTATTTATATTACTAGAGAAATCGATCTGAGACTACAGAGATTCTGATACCTTAAGCATCATCCAAACTGTGCTCTTATTGGTTCAAAAGTAGTAACTCCACTTGATTTATTGCACTTAAATCCTTAATACCAACTAGACATCCAACATATCAATTATTTATTTATTATTATTTTTTAGGGTTATAAGTGGAATAGTACACCTTTTTTTTTTTTTTGAGGTACAGAACATCTTGAGATATTTCCCCCCAAAAGAGAGAGCATATAATGATTGTAAGAGGAGTAAGCTCAATTTTATGTAGAGTAGTGTGATAAAGGTTTGCATTATTGATGGTATATCATCTTTTATTAATAGATGGTCATTACTAAAAATTATACCATTAATATCACTTGGCATAATTTTGACCTAAAGTAAGTGGTCAATCTAAACTCAATATGCTTATTAAACAATTTGAGATCTCAATTTAAACTTGATTAGATTAAACCTAGGAGTGTCGGTTCAAACTGAAAAAATTGAATCAAATCGATATTATTTATCGGTTTGATTCAGTTTTAAATTTTACAGTTCGATTTTTTTATTATAAATGCCTAGTTATTCAATTTTGGTTCGATTTTTTTTTAAAAGAGATCGATTAAATCGAATAAATTGAATAAATTAAAATTAGTTAAAAAGTCAAATATAAATATATAATTTTGATTATAAATGTTTAATTATTTGTATAAATTTATAGATTTAATTGATTAAAAAAATTTACTATATAAAATTTATTAAATTATGTTTTAATTAATTAGTTCATTAAAAATAAAAAAAATTAATTATATGTTATTTGGTTTAACCGAAAATCGAATTGAATAAATCAAATTATAATTCAATTTGGATGGTTTAATTTTATATGTTATTTGAATGATTGGGTTTATTCAATTTAAAAAAAAAAATTAATCAATTGAATGCTCACACCTAATTAAACCAAATTGAATCGGACTCAATCCGATAAGTGTTTAATTAGGCTTAGGTTAGTGTCAACACAACATAAACACAACATAAACTGAGCGTTATGATCAAATTTGTACAAGCTAATTCGATGGAATAAACAACAATTCCTATTAGGTAAGAGCTTTCAATGAAGAAAAAAACTAAAAATGATTAATCCACTCAAAAAAATAAGTTTTAGGTTTTCAGGATGCCCAACAATAAGATTTGATATTTTTTTTAGAGTCAGTTAAATTGGATCAAAACTCAAATCAAATGTTACATGAGTTGAAGTAAACATAGGATTTATATCAAATTCAATGCTCACCCCCCTAAGTGTAAAACAAGTAGATAAAATTATGTGCGGAAGTAATAGATGGAAAAATAAGCAGAACAATGATTTTATGAATTAAATTTATACAAAATAATTCAGAAAAATATATTTAAAACCTCAAAAATAGTCGAAAGAATGAAAAGCAAATGAAGATTCATAAAACTAACCTCAAATAATTAGGCAAGATTAATGATAATGATGAGTTTAAAATCTCATTATCCAATTGAAAAGAAAAATTTACAGAATATGAAAGTAGGGAAAACAAGAGAACTATTTTGAGGAGTGCTTCATACACTGAATTACGCACAAACACCAAGTAATATAAGAGATTGTAAAAAATGGAGTTATCCAACTTAACTCAATGTAGAGAACACATTCACATAAACATAATTTGGACACATAGAAGAAGAAATAATAGTCTAAATTATCAATAATAAGAATACAAAATAGAAAACTAGTTCCATATTCTCGATGTGCATAAATTTACAGAGCTGCGAACTTGTAAAATTCTGCTACTTAGGTCCGAGGTGCTTTTGGATTCGAAGTTCTTTAAAGTCCCGCGAAAAGTTTTATTCTTTGGCTTTTGGCTAAACTTTTTCAAATGAGATGCTAAAACTCGGGTTCAAAAGCACACTATTCAAACGGTATCAAAATTAAAAATTCAGGCTCTCAAAAGCAAAACGCACTAAAAAAGCTCTCCCAAACGAAGCCTTGCACACAACTATAGCTGGCATAAACTCCATGAATATACAATTACCTTTCATATTTCTCTCTTCATTTCTATTTATTTACAATCTAACATGAAATATAAATTGTGTCAGGAGCTCTTGATACAAATGCAATCATAAGGAATTTCTTATTGCAACACGTGGCATTAACAGTATTCAGGAGCATTACAACTTTCTAAACGTACATTTCATAGAAGAGTCTTCAAAAAAATTTTATTTTATCATCAAAAGTATTATAAATGTTTTCATTATTTTTGTAGAAAAAATAATTAATCAATCACTTGATTTAGATGAGTATTATCATGATCGCAATAAGCATCTCCTAACTGTAGTTATATCAGGAGCTGTTGACACGATTTTCTCATATGACTGTAATATTTACTTTTTTTTGTGTTTCTACAATTAGGAAGGAAAATTTAGGCTATAATAACCTATTAAGGGGAGAAGAGCTTAATGCATTACTTTTTCTATGGACTTACATATTTCCAGAAAATATCCTTGCTTGTTGCTATGTGAAGGTAAGGAGTTCAGTATAAGATCGAAATGTCATCTGCATAAATGATAAAAAGAAGGAAATTTACATACATACCACCCAATTCTTCTGCATTTACATATTTTATACCCAAACAATATTTATAAAACCAAGACTTTTCCTAGCTCAAAAAAAAGATTTCACTGAAAAAAGTAATGGTATTTTGATATAATAAAGATTTAGCTATTTAAGTAAAAATTAAAATTTTAGGAATACAATTTAAGAATGGTATGTATGTAAATCCCCCAGAGAAATTTACATACATACCACCCAATTCTTCTGCATTTACATATTTCAGAACAAAACTGTCATCAGCCTTTCTGCAACTATAAATATAACTGGCTCAGATGAATATTTGCTGCTGTAAATGAAGACATCAAAGAACATGAAAGAGAACAAAATATTCAACTGTCTTTAAAAGAATGAAATGCATTTTATAAGCTTTTGCAATTGTTTTAATTGTGAGCATTTCAATGCATAAATTGATCAATCCTTAAGGCATTATTTATAGGTGGTTGGCCATGCACTCATGCTCATCAACAGTACGAACATTACAAAATATCATAACATTTTTGACACCAACATTGGTGGCAGTAATTTTATATACTTTTAGTGGCTTGTCACGTAAAAACATATGATTGTATTGGTATTCTATATAAAGTTTTAATTTTATTGGTACATCACCTCTCTCTATACCTTCTTGCCAATGTATTGTTCTGTCAGCTCATTAGCATATGTGGGTTTACATAAACTAAGTAACCCTAAAACTAACCTACAGATGGGATTTGGGGTGAAGCCGAGCCTTCCCCCCCAGAAAAGTAAGTTGATCCCCATCCAAATCAAACTGATTTAATTTTTTTATTCAAATTTTGATTTCAAGAATTTTACTTGATCAAACCAAACACAAGTTGGAGAGGTTTGTTTTTTCAATCAAGATTATTCCAAGTATGCAATCTTTAAAAACTTAATGAAAATTGCAATTATGCTAGATTTTTATTGGCCTACTTAAGTTAAATATTATTCACTGCCCTTTCCACCCTTCTTTTGTACTGAGAATTGATACCCATGTTTTCTCATGCAGAAAAAATAATAACAATGCCATTAATTCAACCAAGTATGACTAATAAGGAATATAAATTTATTTCACTTTCTATTTGCTTGCTCCATGACATGGGAATATAATTAATTCGAATGGATAGATGTATCTAAAACTAGTTAAATTGAGAAAGCAAAACCATGAAAAATATTGCAGATAAATTCATTAAATTACCATCAAAAATGAAATCGAGCATCAAAAGTAGATTAATTGAATACTGAAACCAAAAAGTTTAGGTTATAGTATACTAATTGGCATATTCATAACTTTAGCCTCTGGTAACAGTAAGTAATCAATAAGGTGTATGTAATCTATAGAAGATGATTTTAGTACTTACATGAGCTCTATCAGCAATGGCGGGCCTGCAAATGAAGAAATAATTAGTTAGTCAAGCTTCTTGATACTGGAGTGAGAAAACCTACCAACAAGGCTATAAGTGAATTAGTATATTCGATGAAAAACTCAACACTTATATAAGACACTTTTAAATTTGTTTATTTAGAGAATTAAATAAATATGAACAAAAATTTTGAAGATCAATATATAACTAAACAAACTTGAATGTTGGCCTACACGTCTATTGATGTTCATAACTTATTTATTATTTAACAAGCAGCTTACTAAAAGTTCGATAAAATGCTCATTTAATAATTACTTAGTTGCTTGTTTGATAACTTATTTTATATTATTATATTAATTTTTTTTTCATACAATTTAAAAATTATTTATATTGCCAAAAGTTAAAAATTGATGAAATAATGTTAGAATAAAAAACTAATAATTTTAAGTAATATTTGATGATGAAAATATTAAACAAATTGTAAATGTATAGATGAAAAATATATATTTATTTATATTGAACAAATAGTAATATGAATAGATTAAAATTAAATTTATTATTCATGAAATAATAGAAATAATGTTGAATGAATTATTATGACTTTTCATAAAAAATAATTTTGAATATATTTATTGTTAGTCTAATATTACCTATATAATTATTTAAGCTTGATTATGACTTGAACTAGATAACAACATTAATTAATAATGTTTGAACAAGATTTTAAAACTCAGATAATGTTCAAGCTTGATTAGAAAGTAAATAAAAATTTGAATAAAATAGAACTGCACTTGACTTGGTTCATTTGGAATCTTACTTAACCAAATATCAAGCTGGATTTCGTTGACTGAGATGAACCATAACTTAATACCCCTTCAAAATTCACAAACTAATTTCTGAAAAAAAATAGAGCATAGCACATAGCTAACCTTTACATCACGAGAACCAACAGGAGTGGGAATTCCTCTATGAACAATATATTGCTTATCCACTATGCCAACATTTTTGGCTATATCTCCCTGACATAGAGGAACTTAGGTTATTTGCCCTGTCCACAAATAAGTGAAACATAGAATAGAAAAATGTAAATTAATTACCTGAGCACAATATCCGAGCCTATAATCCAGTCCCAATGCTTGAATTAAATCATTCTAGAAAAGAAGAAGCAAATCCAGAAGACAATTTGAGCTTTTTTTCATCCTTTTATCTCATATAGAGTATATATATAGTGTCCCATAGATAAAATGTATTAATATCCCTAATTATAGTTTTGTATATAACAGAAACATATAAAAAAATTGTTACATAGTGTTGGAAACAACTAACATACCTGAATCAAATACCAAGCACAACGCCAGGCAGCCTTTGAAAAGACAGGAGCCATCATTTCTACCCACCTACAAAACACATGAAACTTAATATTCACCTGTAGATCATCGATTTCTAACAACAAAATTCATTTTACGGAAATAGTTAAATAAAACAGCAGTTAAAATAGATGGTAAATGGAGGGAATACACATTACATTTCACATTAATATGCTGATATCGAGTTATGATATGATAATCATTTGCTGTTTGAAAAATGAGATTAAGTGGAAAGAAAAGAATAATCAAGATGAACAACACAAGAAAATTGCATTTGTTTCGCTTTGGAAGAAAGTTAAGTCCACATGAAAGTGGAAGAAGCTTCTTAATCACATGCTAATGATAATTTTCTGTCACTCCTCTTTCTTCTATGCTTTCTTGCACTTAATAAAAGAGGATTCTTCTTCTTTTTTCTAAATTATGTCAATTTTTATTAAACTCTATAAATCCAAATGTCTTTGGGCCACATACTTAAATTTTTAGTACAAATACATAATTAGTTAGACTTGATTAAAGCTCAAATTTGTCTCAAACTCGATTAAAAAATTAATAAATAAGTGTGAATAAGATTTTAAAGCTCGGATGATGTTTAAACTCAATAAAGAAATAAATGAACAAACTTGAATAATGTAATTGTCGGATGATTTACAGCCCTATTTGAAACTACAAACAAAGAATAGAAAGGTTAAACAGCAAATTATAAGACCCAAATAATTGATGCAATAAATTATGCATGTCTAACCACCTTAAAAATCAGAACAACCTCATTGCTTACAAAAAGGTGCCAACATTACATACAAGGAAACGAAAGATGTTGCTGCTACACGTCTAAAAAAAAAAACAAATAAAATCTGCACATTATTAGGTGAACCAATTAAAATGAGGAAAGTGTGAAAGACTTCTTCTTGGGAATTGTTTTTTAATGGTTCGCCTAATCAAAAGTTGCTTGAGTTTAAATATAGGACTTTTTTTTTCTTTTAATCTTAGCATTACGCAAAAGAAATGAGAAGTGCAAATGAGCTAATGGTCTATGTTTAGATCACAAACAATAGGTTTACAAGAGAAAATACCCGTGAAAGTTAACTTTCGTCGCATGCTCAGAAATTTGATGATGCACCTCAGATTTGCTTAAATCCAGCTGAGGATGGGATATTTCTAGTCTCTCTCTTTCAACAATTGATAAGTAACTGCAGTTTGATTCATTTGTTATGTTAATAAAAAAAAAAAGCTAGCATTCAAGTGGTTTGATGAGAAAATTCTTGTCCATCTTCGAAATCAAACAGCTTCAACGAAACATTGTAAATTGTCACACAGATAATGCAATCTAAGAACAGATGGAGACAAGAATGCAGCACATTTAAAAATCTAAATATAACCAACTGATACTAAACATCAGAAAGACCTACTAAGAGTTTCAGATGACAGACTAATAGAACAACTAATATAATCTCAAATTTAAACACTTCAAAGATATAACTGAAGTGGGTATATACCGTTTGGGATCGAAATGATTCACTATGAGGCAGAGAAAGATGTAATCATACTCTGTAACTACATCGGGGTGTAAGAAACGCTTGGCAAACCACCTATGCCATAAAATAGTGTATTAAACATATGAAAATAGCTAAAAAAATATTTTCCATATTGACTCAAGAATGACTATCTGAATAACACAAATAGGAAATACCATTTTGTTTCGTTGGTTACAGAGATATGCAATACCGTATCAATCCATTGCAAGTCTCTCCATTCATTAACCAAACCATCATAATGAAAAAGCATCACAGTGGAATGAACAGAAGAGAACTGAAATATAGAATTAAAAAAATAATATAAATAAGAGTTCATAAGAAAAAAAAATATGCCAATGGAAAATTATACAACATACCTTCTCGACTATTTTATCCACGATTTTCTTTTGCTTTATTCCAACTGTTATGGCCAGCAAAGTCCTCGGTGGATCATTATTTACCTGAATACAACACATGGAAAAAAGCGATCATAATTCATATAAAAAGATGCCAACGGGACAAAAGTAATGTTGGATACACAAGCAGTCAAATTTATTTTAATTCAAAAATTTAAGCCTCTGAGCCAGGGCAACCGCTTAGTAATTTCTACACTAATATATTTTTAAAACATACAATCTGAGACTAAATTTAAGACTCAAGAGGAGTCTTAAAAGAACCTTATTGTTACTGCACTTGAACATTGCTCAACTATGATAGAAAGGGCCAAAGAGTGAATTAAACGTGATCAAAATTAAGTAGATACACTAGTGGTCACATTCATTTTCAACATAAAAACTTAAGCAAATTATGAGCGCCAACCGATTTGTATTTTTTAAACCAACATATTTTTATAACCATCCAATGTGAGATTAAACCTAAGTTTCCAATCTCTTAACAAGGTGCATAACTAGTATATTTAAACATTTCTTACTAATAAGGAAAACATAAAAATTATTACTTTTAGCAGACCCTACAAGCATCAACTCCCTTTTTAATGATCATCATTGTACCCCTAAAAGCAAATAATGAAACTAGGAAAAGCATGTACCATAAGAAGATCGTAATGCTAAAAATGAATAAATAAATAAAAATTAAAAGATAGAGCATAACAAAGTAAGATCAGCTTTTCAAGACATCGCAAGTTTTATCAAATAGTACATGAAGAGAAAAATAGCCCTTTAGTTCTATAAAATAGTACCCTGTGTTATAATTGTTTTTTAGTATAAATACAATTCATATGGATTTCTTAAAAGAAAGCCATGATGTTTTATAAGAAGGCTGAATCTGCAGAACTCACTATACAAGCAGTAATATGAAGACTACCGTTTCATCTGATGAGTAGTCACATTTAAATTATCAAATCAGAAAAAGAAATCCACTTTATTCATTTCATCATTATCGCATATTATGGAATATATATATTAATGGTTGACTAACAAAACTTCTCATCTTTAATAAAATTAGCACCAGCACCAACCTTTTTCTTTTGAGGACGTGGAAATTTCCACAGGTGCTGCATTTCCAAATTTGTTGTGCTGCTTATAATTCCTTTGGGCAATGACTCACATGCTAGAGGCTTTGATTTATTCTAAAACAACAACAATCATAGCAAATAAGTTAGAGCAATCTCAATTACAAACAACATGAGTGATGGAAAGTGTGATATGCCATACAATCAGATCAATCTCCCAAAATCAGGATGAATTTCAATCATATCATGTTAAATTATCATAACAATAAGCTAAGCACAATAGGTACAGCAACACCAAGGTACTAAAGATAGAATGGACTTCCAAAATTAGGTCTATAACAAAACTAAGCATTGAGGTAAAATACCAGACAGAATTTGGTTTCTGTGGCCGGGTTTGAAATGGAAAGCGCCAACTTGAACGCTCTCTGCAAAGGTGTATAGAGATAAATTCATAAATTGGTAACACATCATTCAGTTGAATATAAAATTCGCTCAGGGGAGCAAAAAGGAATAATTTTGATTTTTTCTTATGCCAAAGAAAAAGAAGGAAATTCATTCGCTCATTAAATTAGATATTGAAGTTGTCAATCAAGAAAATTAGAAAAGAGAATATATAGATTATGCTGGGGGAAAGCAAATGCAAGTAGTGCACACCGGTAAGAGAATTTGCAACAAAAATTATGTAAATGGGAGGTTTCGTGTTCCAACTAATTCTTCAACAAGAGAAAGGCATATATTTAATTTTCATCATCAATAAAATCTATAAGAACGTCACTTATCTAAAATTCACATCATTGCATACATACAATGCTACCATTAAAATGAACAAAATTTTCACAAAGAAAAAAAATTACAGATAGGATTATTATTGCAACTAAAGCAGTCCAGGCACATGATCTCTTTTTTGAAGACCATTTAAGTAGAGAAACCTGCCAAAAATGAAATAGAGAAGCAATTAAAATACAATTACATTACAATTTGCAGAAAGATTCAAAATAAGTTTCGTTGAATTACTACATCATCAATATCACTTCTTTCAAGAATTGAAATCCTGCATGTTCTACTCTGCAATTTTTGTGTTAATATATATATATATATATATATATATTTGACATTTGCAAAAACTTCTTTATGGGCTATAAGTTTTTTTTTTTTTTTGTTAATTTTAGAAGATTATAAAAACTCATGAGAATTCATAATTAATTCTATAATTTCAAATCTTAATAACATCATAAATATAGTCTTAAAAGGAAGAGTTTAGCATTCCATAATAGCAAGCAAATAGAGTTTTCAGGTGCTTGTTGGAGAGATTTTCGATTCTTCAAGAGAGAGGAGGGTTGTTTTGGGTTTCAGCTAGAGAGAAAGCTTTCAATTATAACAAAAAAAGAGCTCTCATTTGGACTTTTCATGGCAAAGAAACGAAGAGAGTAGATGCACTAGCATTAGTGTTTTCTTCTCGACGTCCAACCCATCATCTTAGCAACAGGTGGTTAAGTTCTATCACATTCATTTATACAGATAAAGTGATATCTTTGTTCCTATCTTCAACTTGCATAAAATGTAATATCTCCATCCACCCCTTTCAAACCTTAGCGAATTAAGTGATCTCTATGAACGTAAGTGGATCACTAAACTACATAAATTTTGCGTATGCTTTGGGGTATGTTATTGTTGGGATTGGTATCTATTCTTTGCGTATTTTGTTCGTCGCTACTTTTATTCTAGTAGATTCATCGCCAAGTATTTATCAATAAAAACCTAGAATAAAGAGAAACAAAAAAAAAGGGAAGCGCAGAAGATGAATCCAACTATTCAACCACTAAAGAAACAAAAGCCGTAAGGAAAATAATAAAAAAAATGGATCGAAAGAAGCTGTTACCATGAGGATATAAGCAAAAGATGAAGAAAATCAGCATAACAGGGGTGGCTATCCTTAGCAGCGAAGACGAGACCAAAAAGACCGACGATAAGGATTGACTAATAAGAATACCGACTGGATAAAATAGAAAATTTGGGCTCCGGAGAAGACGAAGGATCGAGACAGAGACGTGAGAGAGAGAGAGAGAAGGGTGAGCGTTCCAAACGTTATTTCGCAGTCAAGAAGCAAGCGCGGTAGGATGAAATCAGGAGTCAGTTTGGTTTGTTAGGATTAAATAATTTATTTTTTTATTCATTTGAATCAAATTATTATTGCAATGTTAAGATATTTTAGGAGTGAGTAATTTGAGAAAATTCTTGGGTGGTTTGAATATTAAAAAAATTATTAGATTTATTTTAAGGTTAATATAATATTTAAAAAATTAATGGTTTTTTAAATTATATTTATATCAAAGTAAACCAAATAACTTTGAAATTCATATAGATATATATGAATTAGAGTATATATATATATATATATATATATATATATATATTGTTTATCATTTTAAAAAAAATGTTATAGTCATAGAGCCCATCTTAACATTATAGCTTTGGCTCACACCATTGATGTCACAAATTTGATGCTTTTCTATACAAGTGTGTGCATGAATTTAAATTATATTAACTCAAAATAAAATAAAATAAAAAGAAGGAAAGGGAGATTTGACATTTTAACATTTATAATGCATAAATTTGGGCCAATATCCTAACATATTTTTGTATGACCAAATATCTTTAAATGCATAATAAGCAATTTATTCATCTCGACCTATATTATGCTCAAAATACATATGATAACATCATTCTAGCTCCTCTGTACACATTACTATATTTTGATTGAATATGAATAAACAACTCAACAAAGGGTTGAAATAGGTTTAACCAAGCTAAGCCTAGTTTGGACAAGTTAATCTAAGTTTAACCTTATTTGAATGCATTTTTTTATGGTGCAATACAAAATAATTTGAGCTGAGAAAACAAGTGAAGCTAAATACTTTAGCCAAAAAGATCAAAAGATTATGAGTAAGTGTGGTAAGAGATTATGAAATAAAGTGCCAAATACTAAAAATAAGCAAGCAAATCCATAAAGACAAAGGAAGGAGATCCGTTTGGATTCACCTACAAACAGAGAGGTTTATGTCAGGAACTTTTAGGAAGCTCGAACCAAAGGTGGAAGGACCATTTAAAATAATTAAGCATAAAAATGATAGTACCTATAAGTATCCCATAATTATAATGTATTAATCAAATTTAATGTCATTGATGTATTATCTTACTATGAATCCAAGAATGACTTATCCAACATAGTTTAATCCTCTATTTTTTTTTTTGGAGAGAAAGATATAGGGTTATACCTACCTTTGTTTTTAGTAAAACAAATAAATAAGGGCATTTTTATTCTAAGTGCAAGTCACATTGACTATAAGAAGTGGTGTGTTGGATTTAACATTATAGGTTTTATGTAAGTGACTTTTATATATAAATAAAAGTATAATCTTATTGTTAGAAAACATTTGCTAATAATAAAAGATGGATGGTTTACTTCCATTTTGATTTGTATCCCAAATAGCTTTAGGTTCTTGCCTTTGATTTTCTAGGTGTAACAGTTCTAAGATCGAGCCAAGAAGGCAAAAGGAGCTAGCTCCCAATGCAAGTGGTGGAAGCTTTGACACATTCTCTACTATTACCAATCATGTTGAGTATCATTAGCTCTTCTTTAAAAAATCTTGAATCCAATAAAGAAAATATATAGCTCTAATGTTTATGTCATTGCTAGCCATCATTTATTGCTCTCAAAACTATTTTTCCTTCTTTATTCAATGATATTATTGTTAAAGAATTTTATTTTCATATTTTTAAAATCGTAAATCACAAATGTTCTAGCTAGTCAATTGAATTAATTTCTATCATTGAACCTACTAAGAGAAATATTAAATCTATGACTAAGAAATAAAGTACTATTAGCTTCCCTACTGCCTTCACAAAGTATAAGAATTTATATTAAATATCCCTTACACTGGTATCATACAAGAATCTTTCTCATAGTCACCAAACTTCTATTTTCAACTTAAATAGTATTTTCATCTTTATGATTATATTTAAGTCATTAAGAAATGAGAATTGAAAGATTGCCATGAATGAAGAAACTAAAGCTCTTCAAAAGGAAAAGAATGAGAACATTAGACCTAATAGAACCACCCAAAGGAAACAAAATGAGGAGGTAGATGGGTTAATCTTATAAAATATAAACCTAATGATTCATTAAAGAGGTAGAAAGCTAGATTAGTTTTCCAAGGCTATACACAAACATAAGAAATCAATAATCTTGAGACCTTCACCCTAGTTGCTAAGATTAATAATATTTGAGTTATTTTAACATTAACAAATAATGTGGACTAAAAAAATTATAATAATTTAATATCAAGAATGAGTTTTTATAAGGTGAACTAAAAGAGAAGGCATATATGGAGGTCTTATCGGGATTTGACTTAAATGTAGAAGAAATGGTGTGTAGGTTAAAAAGTATATTATATGGATTGAATCAACCTATATGAGACTGGTTTGAAAGGTTTGTAAAGTATTAAATAACATAAGATATAAATAAATAAATAAATACCAAACAATATTTATAAAGTGCATGCCTTCAAAGAGAGGGTCAGAAAATAAGGCAAGCTAAAGTGTTTTTATTATTATTGAGATTTTTTATCCTCAATATATCTTTGTATTACAATAAAATTATATTACAAACTTAATACAATATATAGATAACTTTGGATATAAACCTATCAAAACATTATAGAATTCAATCATGACTTAATAATGGTCTATAAGAAAGCAATAGAGATATAATACTCACAAATGCAATTCTATTTAATAGAATTAGTATACTAATCATGAATGCTTTTTTACTTAAAGTTTGCTTTTATATAAACCTATTTAATTAGTAAAGTTATCTAAAACATCTCTCAAAATGTTTGTCCAAATAACTTTAAGCTTCCAATAATCATGAAAAAATACTTTAAGGACAGTGATAATATCCCATGAAATATTGCTATAATAGAATTATATTATGATATTTTAGTGTATTTTCTTATGTTATTTTAAGTCATATATTCAAATCGTCTTTACCCCATTATAGAGTATTTGATACTCTATCTTATAAATATTTCTTCTAATTTTTATAAGCACTATAAATATGAAAACAAAAAGTTATTTATTTGAATTAAAATTTTAAAGAATTTACATGTGCTCATACAAATAATTTTGGGCCCAAACTTAGTGGATGATTACACTAAAAAGATTAGACTGATTAGAGACATATTAAGAGTAGTATAAGATAAACAACAGAAGTATTACAATTACAATAATCGAGCCATAAAATTATAGTTCAATGATTTTGTATTTGTAAAATCAACCCACTTGAGGTTGAGCAAGTTTGGTAGAGAAGAAAAGTTGAGTTCATGATATATTGGGTTTATTTGATGTGATTGATAGAGTAAGAAAGTCAACATATCAACTGTTGTTATGAGATCGCATGTTAAATATTCACAATATATTTCAAATTTTTTTCTTTGAGAAACTGTGTTACAAATGTGGCAAATAGGATCCTAAAGAATGAAATAGAAGTGCACCCTAATTTGCTTATAAAGAAGAACCTTATAGCATTTTAGCTTATAGTGTGAAGTAATTGAGAAGGAAGTAGATTCATATGGTAAATATTCTATGGATGAATAGATTTAATAGAAAAGCCACTTAGGTGAAAGAATTTGTGATGAGACAATTTTATCCAACATTATTTGATTGGTGGATGCAAAATTAAAATGTTAAGGATGACATTTTTCTAAGATATAATTCTATTATTTAATAAAATTATCATAATAATCTTCAATGGTTGTTTACTTAGACTCTACTTCTATATATATACATGTTTAATTAATAAAGTTCTCCAAATACCTCTTAAAGTGTCTACCCGAATAATTTTAAGCTTCAAAAAATATGAAAAGAATTATTTTTTAAAAGAAAAGTGATATGATTATCTTGAAATATTATTATAACAAAATTGATCTATGGTATTTAAGAGTATTTGACAGTTTATCTTATAAATATAAAAATAAAAAATAATTATTTAATTTAAACTTTTTTTAAAGAAGTTATAGGCGCTAGTACAAATAAATTTTCTAGGCCATCTAACTTATGTTTTGTAAATCATTTTTATCAAAGTGTTCTAGACATGATTTAGTATGAAATGAATATTTTTCTAAATTTTTTTAATTATGAACTTCAAGATTTAAATGAATTTATATTGAAATTAAAAAAATAATAATTAATTTTATAACCCTCTTACATATTTATAAAAATAAAATAAAGGAAGATTTACTTGCATACCACACAATTCTAATGCATTTGCATATCTAACATCTAAAATTATATATTTATTTATTTAGTTAGCACTTTCCCATGTAAAAGGATGCAAAAAGTCAATAATGATGATTTTTTATGTGATATCAAAGGATAAGATGTTATATATCTAAAAAAATAAAGTTTTGAGTGTTAGATATGTAAATACATAAGAATTGTTGGTATGTATGCAAATCCCTCAAAAATAAAATGCATAAATTTCCTATTCCACCTTCTAAGATTTGGGATTTCTCATTTGTTTCCTCTTTCTTTGAGTTCTAGAGAGAGAAAAGGAGAAAACAGAGAGCAATAGGAGAGAGAAAGTATGATTTGGAAATTTGAGAGCTGATTTTTTCTATCCTACTAATTGAAAAAATTGATTATCTCGAGATAATCTGTCATTATCTTACTTAAATTTTTAATAATTTTAATTTTGGATGAAATTTTTTGTATTTAATTTGAGCAAATTTATTAAAAATCAAACAACTCTATATTTGTGAAATTTTCAACGTGTAACTTTTAATAAGTTATTATTCTAGACATTATACACATATTGACATAATTATATTATGTTTTCATTAAGTAGTTTAGATTGGGTGATAATTCAAGTATTTTGGGGGAACTCTAGACATTTTATAATTAATTGCAATATGTCAGCTTATCATATTAGTGCCATAAAAGCTTTTCATTGTTGTATTTTGTAATTTACGCACAATGAATTAAGCATAATGTTAATTCATATAAATTTTACTCTTCTTTCATATTTATAAATTCTTATATACTATTATGAATCACTCATATTCATTAAATACTTATTATTTGTATCTATATTTTATGAATATATGTGTAAATGCTTAATTATAGGTTTTATGTATAAATATATTGGGAGGTATAAGGGCCTGAGTAAAATATTTATTGAGAAATATAATGGTGTGAATAGTTAAATTGTGCTATGCACGAAGAGACATAAGTGCTTGAAAGATAATTTGAATGCATACATAAATATATTGATATATATATATATATATATATGAAGGTTTGATAATTATATGTGATGCCCTTAAGAGAGATAAAAACCTAAGAAAATTTTTTATATAATATGTTTGAAAATATTATTTATTTTAATAATTTATTATGAATCAAATGTCATATTAACATAAATTATATGCTGTAATTTTTTACATATGATATGTACTATAAAACTCAAAATATTAGAGAAAATACCTACTAAATTACATAAATTTATAGAAGTAGCTAAATCGTTAAGTGTGCCAACATCAAAGTCTTTATGTATTAATGTTTCAACAAAATGAAATTCAACTTTTAACATGCTAAAGTTTGCATTTATCTACTATGAGGTTGTTTGGTTGCCTGCATTTGGAATACAGTATAAAAAGAATACAGTGTAAAAAAAATTCAGTGTAAAATAATTACTTTATAATTGTTTGGTTAAGAGCTTTACAAATTCATGACTTTGCTTTTTTTTGTTTGGTTGACAAAATATAATGAAAGAACCGAAGGTTTGGCAATGGGAGGCTACGGTGTATGAGGCCGCACATCACTTATTATACGGTGTATTTGAAATTCACCCAAATCCAAATATTATAACCAAGATTTCTACAGATTTGAAATGCATTACTGAGTTGTATGATTTGAACGCATCAGTAGTGAACGAACGTAGTGCCGATTACTTTATATTGGTTGAGAGTTTTACAAATTCATGACTGCTTTTTTTATTTGGTTGACAAAATGTAATGTAAAGAACCGGTTTGACATCTACGGCAAAGCGACGCCGATCGACGGACCGGCACGGCGGCAGCATGCAGCGCCGGAGACGGCGAATGGTCGTCACGGTCACTACGGGTGCAAATGGCGAAGCCGACGGCCATGGCGGCGGCGACGGGCCAGTGAAGCGGACGGCTACGGCACAGCATGGTGAGGAGCCACCGGCCGATCACTTTACATTGGCGGATTTGAAATTCCAATCGGAATTACAAATACACAAACTACTTTCTCAGATTTGATAATTTTACTTTACTCGAACCAATCTTGAAATGTTAAGTCGATTTGGAAGATTCCAAATGCAGAACCAAACACTCTACATTATCGGAATTTACTTTACAGAAACCAAACGCGAAATGTTCAAAATAGACGCTTAGAATGCAATACATTCCAAATGCAGGCAACCAAACAGCCCTATAATATTTTTCATCATTATGAAATCAGCGATAATAACTATAAATAACTATCATCAGACAATGATTTGATAAAAATATGAGTCTTAAATCTATTAAATATAAGTCTTAAAGCATACATAGATACAAACTAAGTGCCTACTTACCCATCAAAAGACCATCAAGAATTATCTTCTAAAAATTATCAATCTAAATCAAAATGAATGACAACCATTCATTTATTTAATTTGGATGAGTAAAATTGATGCCAACACAGATTGAGAGAAGCCATGTGTCCAAACTGTTGCCATCTCATGAATCCAATTGGCTTGCAACAAAGCCATCAAGCATCCATGATAAAGTACTAGAGAAAGTGCATTTCCTTTTGAAAAAATTTACATAACACAATGTTGATTTGAACAATAGTATTTCACATTTTAATATTTAAATGAATGAAAATTTAACAAACTATTGTCTCATTATATAAAAGATACACAAACCAAAATTTAAATAATGCATTCTATCATTTTCCTTGCTGCTTATTTCTCATTTCAAAGTCATCCAAACGAACCAGAAGCCTAAATAATATCATCAAACCAAACAAAGACACAATTAGGAGATAAAAATATAAATTATTCAATCCCAACACCCCATTAGTTCAAACAGTAGAACAGCACCAAAATAATTCTTGCAAACATTAAGCAGCTATTTATGAAAAAAAAATTTAAAAAAATAGAACAAAAATGCGAATATTAAAAATATACTCGAAGCAAAGAAAGCAATTTTATAATAATTTCAATCAATCATCAATTCATCATACAATTTTCTTCTGCAATAAAGCTAAACGTCCAACCACCCACCCCTTCCCCACACCCCAAAAGGAATAAAATAAAAGAAGAAAATTGTACAGCGTTACAGCAGAATCTAGACGCTTAATCAGAACTCGTCGTCCACTAAAAGAGCGACGATGGAGGCTATATTGTTAAAACGCGTTCCAGTGCAGCAAATTCTTCAGATCAGCCCAAAAGTGCCCAAACGCGATCCAATGTTTTCTTTCCCAGAAGCTTAAGAAAAGCATATCCCTTGAGCATTTGCAAAGTAGACCCTGTGGTAGTTCCTCTTCGTGAGCTTCCTCCGGCATATGGGACACTTCTTTTGCTTTGAGACAGAAGCCTCAATGCAGCTACGACAAAACATATGACCACAGATTGTCGATGAAGCCTCGTTTAATGAGTCCAAACACACTGCACATGTTAAACTAAGTTCCTTTGATGGAGCTGAATCTGAATCCTCCGTCTTGGATGAAGCTGAAGCCTCCATCCAAGCAACGGGATTGGGATTCATTTCCTCACTCTTCTACGATAAGCAGAAATTTCGAGTTCAGAACTGGAACTGAACTGATACATTGGTAATTCTTATGAAAACTTAACTGAATAGTTCGCAATAAACATCATATAATTGAAAGCTATTCATTGGTGCTATAGACGGGAAGATCAGAATCAAATGGAAACAGACAGGCAATCTAGAATAGGCATATTGAGGTTCGGACTTAGCATTAATAAAATAACGTCTTTATGCCCGATTTTGCAACATTATTAATACAAATTTTAAGTGCCCAACATTTTTATTGTGCTAGTTCAATCAAAACAAAATAAAATAAAATAAAACCATTCATTAATATTAAAAGGACAACGAGAAAACAGCTTACATGCATCATTCACTTTTAATAGGGAAGTAATCTTGTAAATGAAAAAAAAAAACAAAAACAAAAAAGAAAACAAATGTCTATTTTTTATCTCTCATTACATTGAAATTCTAACATTATTACTAGCAAAAACAACACAACTGAAAAGATAACTAGAAAGTTCACAAAGAGGAAGGTATCGTAGGATCTATTTTTCAGAAGCTCAAGGGATATTCTTTTCTTGAGCTTCTGGGTAAGAAAAGCATCATGAGCCAATAGAACGTACACGGGCTGTTCCTGTAGTAAGAAGAATTTGTCGCATTGAAACGTCTTTTAATAATTGCACTCCATATGTATTTTGTCGCTATCAAACTTGATCACCACTTTCTAATTATCAATGCATTTAAAATGTCATAATAAATAAATTAAAATTCAATACATTTAATTTACATTTAAGATAATAACTCAATTTTAAAATAGATGCATTAACTATTCACCATGCTACATTTAAAATTAAGAAACGACATAGAGGTTAAATGCCCCTAATCACAATCAAATCAAAATTCAATTCAAAAAATTAATTTCATAATGCCAAAAAAGCATCAAATTTAATTAAATGAGAAAGTATCAAATCAATTAAGGATCAATCAAATAATTAAAATCAAATTTTAATAAAATTATGCATATCAAGTCGAGAAGCTCGACGACGCCTAAACGACCTCCGCTCACAAATTGATCGCCGCCGTCGCCAAACGCCGAGACCTATCAAACGACGCATCGACCCAAAGTGTGCGAAGGCCGATTTGAGCCACGCCGCACAATTTAAACCTAAATTTACTCAATTGCCGTCGCTAAAACCAATCCGATCCGATCGCCGCCGTATTCGCATAACAACTTAAATTGACACCCATATTGCTGTCAGTAATAAAATCGCAATTAAACGATCACGGCTTAATCCGCTAATTACCCCTTAAATCCCGCTCAATCCCTACCTAACCGTGTTATCATTTTCGCCAATGAAGAAGCCATCTTAAAGGTAACAGAGGCGACTCCATTCACGATTTTTCCTCTCTCTCTCTTTCCTTCTCGCTGATCAAGCTCACGCTCTCGACTTCTCCTCGCTTTCGGTTTCCCTCTCTGGCTGCTTTGCTCTCCGCTCTTTTCACGGCGTTTCTTCCTCTCGCTTCTCTCCTCTTCTAAAGTTTCTGCTCTCGCGTCCCGACAAGCTCAGCTAACGCTCCTCCTCAGACGAAGAACTTTCGTTTGTCGCTCGCTTTTCTCCTCTCACGATTCTTCCTTCCTCTCCTTCGTCGTCACGCAAAAGAGAAGCCGAGGATCGCTCTTCCAACCCTAACCACCGAACCCCTTTTCTTCCTCTTACTTAGCATTCTAAACCTCCAGTTTTTCTCTAACAAGTTTGTTTTATGCATTTGAGCTTCTGGAAGTTAGGGTTTTCAATATGCTATATCTTATGCGGATTATGCTAAGAGTTTCCTTTGGGATTTGGGAAAATCTTTTTATTTCCTATTATCTACTGGATTTTATGGTGTTTATCTTGCTGAAAATGCTTTGGGGATAATGTATGGCCCAACCATTTTTCTTTGTTTGTCTTCCTAGATCTCACTTGTTTATCTTGTTAAAAAATTCTTTTCTCTAAGGGAGAATCAATCATTTTGTCGTTTAATGGGCATAAGCATGGAGAACATTTCTACCTAAGGGGAAAATTGTTATTGTTTGTCTGAGGCCATGCTGAAAATTTCTTTTCTCAAAAATCATGTTTAATGGGCATAAGCATCTGAGAACATTTCTATCTAAGGGAAAATTGTTAGCTTGTTAAAGGCCATGCATGTTTCTCTGGGGAATCAATGCTTTCTTTAATGGGCATAAGCATGTCGAGAACATTTCATCTATGGGAAAATTGTTATGTTGTCCATGCATGCTGAAAATCTTTTCTCATAGAATCTTGTTATTTAATGGCCAAGATGTGAAAATATTTTCCCCTAGGGGAATCGATCATTTGTTATTGATGAGTATAAGGCTTGCTAAACTTTCTTATCTAAGGGAAATCAAGTAGTTTGCATCTAAAGACGTGTTTGCTGAAAATTTCTTTTATTTGAGCCTAAGTTTGAAAATTTGATAAGAAGGATGTATGGCTTAAATATCATATTATTTGTTGTCTCCCATGAATTTCATGCTTCTACTTTTCCTCAATTTATTTCATGAAGGAATTATATATATATGTCATGTTCTTTCATATGCAAGTTGAATGAAATTAATAGAAAGGGATTTGATTATACCAATTTGCTATTATCTATGAGTTTCATTCTTGCATACTTGCATATGTGATATCATTAACAGGAAATGCTATTTTATCAAAGCATTACGTGTCACGACACTACACGCCTCTCATGGTGTGTCGGGCCTCAAAGAACCCCGCGGAGAGGATTTGTAAACTTTGATAAAGACCAGATAAGCTCGTAATTTCATCTTTATACTCAGATATGTGATATCCGCTAACAGGAAATGCTATATCAAAGTTTCACCATGGGTCTCACGAGACACCATGCGTTTCGCGTAGGCGCGCCTCACAACCCCTCATGGGAGAGTCGGATAATTCTGTAGAACTGAGGATAGTGTAAAATTCATCTTTATACTTGATATGATATCTAATGGAACGCTAACATCAAAGCAAATTGTCTCACGACACCACACAACGCCTTTCGGGCGTGAAGGCGTCCTGCAAGAACCCTCATGCGAGAGGATCAGAACTTTGATAAGCACGGAGATGCGATTCGTAACCGCATATAAGCACCCCACGCACGCCTTTTCAGGTAAATAAACTTTCCGACGCTCACGATTCCACCACGACGCCTTTCTTGGCGCGTGGAAGGCTCCTCCCAAGATTACGGATGACGCCGGAGGTCAAATTTTCAAAAAAAAAAGAGTTGAAATGTGTCATATATAAATGTTTATACTTTAATTTCATATACATGAACGAAATTTATTACACTTATAAGTAATTTCACGCTGTCAACGCCACGTAAACATGATAAAGATTGTTCACGCTTAACGTGAAATGTGATTAAACCCATGCACGCCTTTCTTGGCGTGTAAATAATTTCTAGGGTGTCTCACGACACCTACCCACGCTGCATGAAGGCCTAAGTCCCCATGGACGACGGGAGGTCAAATTTTGATAAATAAAATGTGAAAAAGAAAGGGGAGGTACATACATATGGTTATTCATGCTACTTATTCATCATATTATATATTAAAGATGCTTACTGAAGCTACGAATCTTCAGATACAATAATTATTCATTTAAAGCTCAAATTCATTTTACCTAAGTATGATTATGTCATGAATGGGTAAAAATGAAAATGACACTCAATGATATGAAAGATACAAGCAGTATGCCATATATCATTTTAAACAAAGAATATCTTATCCATCCCGCTTGGAGACGTAACAAAACCTAAAAATCTAATGAAATGCTATCAGAAGTTAATTACAGAAACGAAAAGATAAAGCATCAAGATCATCATTCTTTTAAGTTCAAGATCTCAAGAAGAAAATCTCAAACTCGATCCCCATGTAAATCTAGATGACAAAGTGGAGAATGATGATCTAAATAATTAATTATTCATCCTCTAAAGAAATAAATGATCTTATCCATCCCTTGCCTTTTTGATCCCTTAACAAACCTTGTCATATTAAAATCTGCAAATATCAAATATATACTCCAACTAGACATTCAACGCCCATACAACATTCTAAGAATGATACTCAGATCAATGTCCAAACATTACACATATGCAAGTAAGACAAATATAAAAAACAGATACTACATCTTCCTTTTTCTAGGCCCCTTAACAAAACCTAAAATGTATAAAAATTAAACGAAATCAATATATATATTTCAACTTATTCTGTCATACAACATTTTAAAAGAACAGATACTGACAATGTGTTTGTCAAACAATAGACACTAACAGATAAACAAAAGAAGAACAAATCATCCTTGCCGGTCTTAGGCCCCTTAACAAAACCTAAAAAATCTAATGACGCTATTTAAATCTTTTAATTCGCACAAAATGAAAAGATTTAATATCTAAGATCACCTTAATGTATTTTGTAAAGTTCAAGATCTCAAGAAGAAATCTCAACCCGATCCTCTTAATCAGAGTTGACGTTCAAACGATATTAAATTAATCTAGATCCCATCCTCCAAGAAAAATAGATAGTATATCCTGCTTCTGACCGGCCCCTTAACAAAACCTAAAATCATATCAAAACGCATGATTGTATTACACCAAGTCAAATATAAAAAATGATGTTATATCTTCCTGCTCTTCGACCGTCCTTAATAAAACCCAAAATGTCATATTGAAATCCAAACTTGCAAATCAGACTTACATTTCAACTACATTCAATGTCCATACAACATTTTAAAAGAAGATATCAGATGATGAATGCCCAAACATTGGGACATATGCAAGTAGAAAAAGAAGATACATCTCTCCGCTGGTTCTGACCGTCCCGTTAACAAAACCTAAAATTCATATCAAAACTAATGCCAGATATAATCATGTCAAATACCAGATGATGTTATACATCCCGGTTCTTGACCCCGTTAACAAAACTCAAAATCAAAATTGACATCAAAACTTCAACATTGACATCTTAATGTCCATGCAATTTTCAAAGAACAAATATCCATATGCATGTTGGAGTAATTACTAAGTCAAATACAAAAGAACGATACTACATAATCCCGGCTATCTTCTGACCGTCCCAACAAAACCTAAAAATTTGATATTATAAGAATTTCAAATTAATAATATCCGGTAGTTTAACTCTCACATAATAATACATAATGAACCAACTAACATGTTTCTAAAATTCAAATTCTTAAAGAAAAGTCCCAAACCCGATCCTCTATGTTCAAACTAGAGGGACAAGTTTTGAAGGATTATACTTTTGAGATGATTTAATTTGCACTGATCCTCAGAAAACTGTAGAGCCGCCTATCAATCGATATTAAATGATCGGTAAGGGTAATTATAATTAAGATTTCAATGATAAATGATCATATATATTCAAATCAAAATCAATCATAAATGATCAAAATTCAAAGAAAATAACAAAAAAATAAAATAAATGAAATTAATTATTAAAAAAACTAAAAATAAAAAAAAAAAATTAATTCACCCTCCGAATTGTTTGTCTTCGGTGACAAATTAAGAAAACTTTGCTCACAAAGAAATGTCAAATTAAATACATAACTACCTTCACACTCAAATATTCCTAAAGTTCTAGCGACGTCTGTCCTCTGTCCTGCTGAGCAAGACCACACATAATGGCATGCACTGAGCTCCTCCGGTGGTCACATATGGCACCACTAAATTATTACACGCACTCAGATGCCCCTTGCTGCTTGAAATAGAATGTATTTGGTTAAGCAAAAGCCCCTACTAAGGCGTTGACTTATATTTGTCCCCTGACAAACTCCACCCCTGTGTCTACAAGGACACCTTGACGACGAACCCATGTGTCCGACAAGGATCCTTCGCCGGGTCGACTACCTCCTCCGACTGTTTTACGGATCGCCATACCGGATGACGGAACCATTGATCTTGATCACATCGCTCCCCACAAAAGTTTTAAGTTAAAATAATAAATTTCATAAGTTCTAAACTCCACTCATCGCAATTATATACTGCTATTTAACCATTCATCGACTAAATTTTAATCGAAAGTGCTCTCTCAAGATTGGGAGGGGTAATTAACTAAGGCTTGCCTTATAGAAACCCGAACCAGATATAAAAGTTCTCACCAAATGAGAACGAAATCGGTCTTATCTACTATTCATCCGCCTTCAAATTATCACCGACACTTAAACAACTCTTTCCTTTATCGAAAGATGCCAAGGAATTTTCGGATCCCACATCCACTTAAGAAAAGCATATCCCTTGAGCTTTTGGAAAGTAGATCCTATGGTAGTTCCTCTTTGTGAACTTTCTAGTCATATTTCAATTGTTTTGTTTTTGCTAAAAATGATGTTAGAATTTCAATGTGATAAGAGATGAAAAAATAAATTGCTTGTTTTTTTCAACAGTGTTCTTCTAAATGAAAATAAGTCATCTATTTTTCATCTCCCATCAATCCATCACAGTGAAATTCTAATGTCATTGTCAGCAAAAATAACCCAATTGAAAACATAGCCAAGCACAAAGAAAAACAAAAAGAATCTTCAGCCACTTTAATATTTTGAAAAATTGCTTTTCAATCATCTTCACTTAGAACTATCATTATTAATATTATAATATATTATGTTGAGAATGCTTATAAAGAACATGACATACACAAATTTCTAATGTGATTATAAAGCTACTAAGTTATAAAGCTACTAAGTTGGATGTTTTGAAAATACATACATTTTAAAAATACAGTTTAACCGAAAATTCATATAGCCCTAAATGTATTTTAAAACCATGAGTTATTATCTTGTGTGTAAATAAAATGCATTGAAATTTTTTTTGTATTTGTTATGATATATTTTAAATGCATTGAAAATTCATGAGTGCTAGTCAAGAATGATAACAATGAACTACAAATGACAGGATACTACAATTGCAACAAACAACAATGGAGTAGTAGTACCTTAATTTATACACTCAAAGTTTTAGTTCACATTCAAAATTGTGCACTTTCAATTAACATCTTCACCAAAATATAAATATAAGTAAACAAATGCAATAGTAGTATTACCTTAATTTCTTTAACCCCGACGTAGGAGCAACTTCAACAAACAAGAGAATGCAACCAAGCTGCGGCTTCGATTTCTTTGATTAGGGCTTTGTGGACTATAGGAGCAACTTTGATGAAGGCACATGAGAAGGCAACAAGGGCACAAATGCAAGTGCAACGAGACGCAATTGTTGGTGCAACAGGGGGACTTTGATTTCTTGGCTGGGTCGATGCAGAAGTAGCTTTGATGAAGTCAAAGGAATAGGTGAAATGTGGCTTCAACCCTTTGTTACATAGGTGTGTGCATTAGTCGGTTCAAACTGAAAAATCAAATCGAACCGATGTTATTTGATCGGTTCGGTTCGATTTGTAAACTTACAGTTCGATTTTTTGTTATGAAAAATAAGATATTTGATTCACAGTTTTGGATTCAATTTTTTTTAAAAAAAAATATTGGTTAAACCGAATAAACCAATATAGTTTACAAATCATGTGTAAGCATGTAATTTTGGTTGTAAATACTTAGCTATTTATATAAATTGATAAATTTCTATTTGTCTAATAAATTTTTAATGTATAATGTTTATTAAATCATGCTTTAACTAATTAGTTTATAAAAGAACTAAATTTTTTTATTTCATTTATATGTTATTTGGTTTAACCGAAAATCGAACCAAATAAACAGAATTATAGTTCAATTTGATCGGTTTGATTTTACACATTACAACAACAATAACAACAACAAGCCTTTATCCCACTAAGTCGGGTCGATTATATGAATCCCTCGTTTCCATTGTGTCCTATTATATGTCTAATTCTCATCAAGTATACTAAGGCCATTTTTTATACATCTTAATCAAATCTTTTTACCTCTACCTTTCTTAACATAAGAAAATCTAACGATCTACTCTCCTAACCATCGACCGACGCTTTATGTGGCCAAACCAACAAGGTGACTCTCTAAGTTTATCGCCACCGAGCTACTCCAACTTTTTTCCAACATACTCATTTCGATTTTATCTCTAAGAGTAAAGTCACTCATCCACGAGCATCTTCATCTGAATACTTAACTTAGTCTTATGCTTCTTTATTGTCAACATTCTGCACATAAGTCATGTAGTCTTACCACCATCTTATAAAATTTTCCCTCAAGTTTAAGTGAAACTTTCTATCACAGAACAAGCCATATGCATTCCTCCACTTCAACCATCCAACTTGAATTCTACTAATAACATCTCCATCTATTTCACCATCATTTTGAACAATAGAGCCTAAATATCTGAATCGCTCACTCTTATTAATGACTTGTTCACCTAATGCAACAACACTACCACTAGAACTTCTACAACTAATGCACATCCCTAATGTTACGCATTATTTGGACAATTTGATTATTGAGTTTAGTTTGATTTATTAAAAAAAAAAAATCGACCAAACCGACCGAATGCACATCCTTAATATTACGCAACACACTTATCCTCCTGTCTCGTGGTTTCAAAAACATGTTTGCACAGTGTTCTTTCTGTGTCCACTTCAACTCTCTGTCATAACAAGTTAAGTGAAGTGTAAGACATGTGTTGAGAATGTTGATACCGTGTCGAACACTCCCCAACACGTGTGCAACACAAGTACGACAACTATTTAGAAGTGTTGGTGCTTCACAAGAAATCACCTAGTTTAGCTGACTTCAAGGTAAGGGTTTGGGGTATTTCAAATCCATCAAAATTATATTTTGCATTTTGATTGCTTCAAACCAAATAACAAGTTGGATTATAAGCAAATGGAATACAATACAATCCTAATGCTTTCAACCAAATAGCCCCAATAAATAATTTCAAACTTAGTAATTGTAAGTTCTAGAAGAGAGGCATCCAAGAAAAACTACATTAGAACCTCCATGATAAAATGCTGATTTAAGAACTACATAATTGACAAGGAAATAACTTTCAAAAAAGAACATACAAGCTAATTGTTGGGTGAGGTAAACATGAACTGAAGTGCTTGAAATGACTTTGACCTGACCAATGAGATAGTATTCTCAAATCATTTAAGCAAAAGCTTAGGGATCTGGTCAGAAGAAAATTTAAGTAAATAGCTTTGACACTAAACAATCAACTTCTCTATACATCAAAGAAAATTATGTTAATTTGGTCAGCTAACAAAATTTTGTAAACTAGTTGAAAACTGCAGTAATTTAGATTGAGCAACAAAAAAAAAAATTCAAAGGATTAAGGGTCTTTTTCCATTTGACGTTATTTGCATATATTATAATCAAGATAGCAATGCAACGCAAATAGCAATCTAATATTTTAAAAGCACTATTTGTTTAAATGGCATCTTACTTTAATGATTATGCTATTGCATCCAAAAATTTAAGTTGATCATGATTTTTCCCTTCTAATATTCTAAACCATCAAGATAGAGAAAATTCAAATGGCGAGCTATTTGTTCGTTATTTAGATTAATCTTAGCTACTAAAACTATTTAGACTAGTTAATGTAAGAGGAAACATCTAACAAAAGACCTTTAATTATGAATGCAATAACTTTACAGAGAAAATTAAACCAAACTGCCCAAAATCTAATCATAAATTAACACAAATTATTTCTTTGTAAAATTTTTAGAATTTAATCATTTTGGCAGCCATGCCTCATCAGTTGCATATACAAATCTAATCACCATTTCCTGAAAGATAAATATGTTGTACGCTTTCCAACCTTTTTGTTATAGTAAATGCAAATTATGAGTTTCAAAAAAAAAAAAAACATAAACATGTAAGAAATATATTATTACCTTCAGATCGCAGTTTTCATTTATATCCAAATCACAATCAATGATCTCCTCTCCTAAAGGAATTTGAGAATGCAATTTCTTGACACTAAGAGACAAAGTTGTTTCTGGTTCCTCCTCATCTACGATAACAAATGCGTGCAAATTAGTTATTGAAAAATAAATTAAATATAGAAACTACCTAGTCCTATGAAAGGCAAACACCAATACAAGATACAGAAACATACCTGAACATGAGAACATGGTATAACAGTAGAAAGTGAACACAATATGCCATTGGCACTTATTAATAAATTATTACTATAAAATTTGTAATCAAAATGCCTAATATCTATCTTTTCTAGGAATGTCAATGTTAAATCTAATATGAAAACCCAACTTGAATGCAACATGAAAAAATATGAGTTTGAGACAACTCATGTAATAGATTCCGGTTGTGAACAAGTCAACAAAAGTGACTACAAAAATTGAGTCAAGTGAAGTTAACCTAAAAATAACGACTTAATCATAAACTTATAAGTTATAAATTATATTATTTTGAGTTTTTTTTGTCAAAATAAGAAATTGTGTTCATTTCGAGTTAAGTTGATACTAACTTATAACAAAATGTTTTATGTCATGTCAGGTTTTGACTTTCATATTAAGCTCCATTAGCCGAATCAATTATATATGATGAGATCGAGGTAATAATTGTATCATCGTACAAATTGACTTTGTAATGTCTCAATTGCGAACAAAGTCACAAGAAGTGTTGTTCGATCGCAATATAGATTACATCAATGCATTCAAAATGCTAAAATTATATAAGAAAGATATCCATATTGTCTGATCACCACTCGAATTGGCGACACAATGAAATTCAAGATAATTTATCACATTTGAGGTGTGCAAGAAACAAGAATAGGTAAGAGTTGATGCAATAAATTACTCTAAATTTTAAAATTATTTACTTGTATTATTATTATTATACAAAATTTAAAATCAAATTAAAATTTTTATCTCATTAAAAGCAAATCTAAAAAAATAAATAATCCCATCCATGTTGCAATTTAACATGCTTATTTCATTGTTGCCTAATTTTTAAAAATGAAACAAAAAGTAAAAATCTAATCCACTCTTCATCTTATCTAATTAGTCCCAAAACCTATTTCCTATTCAAGTGACAATATCCTTTAAATTAATCTTCCCTTGCTTGTTATATTCACCTATATACCTCCTCAATCCTCTCCCATTACTAGTCGACACTTTAGCATCCTCCTGAACACATGTATATCTATATATAGATCAACCTTCACACAACCAAGCCATTCTCATCTTAATTTCAGAATAAATCTCATATTTCTTTCAACTTCAAAGCATGAGCAATAATTAAAATAAATTAATCAGTATTATAAGTTCAAGCTCATTTATCATATTATTTGATTGATTATTCAAGTTTTTTAAGATGGTGTTCAAGCTAAACTCATTTTAAAATTTTATTAATTAGTTTGTTCAAGAGCTCATGAATTATCGATATAACAAGTAGCTCGTTTAACGAAATAAACAAGCTTTAATCAAGCCTTAATCAAGCTTGTTAGCGAGCAACATGTGAGAAATATATATGTTTTATTTTTACCAAACCATAATCAAGCTCAATGCTTCTTCATGAGCTTTAAATGATACTATTTATGAACATAAATAAACTAACAATAAATTTTGTTTCTTTCATTTAAATCAGTATTTACAAAGTGTTCAAACTCATTTGATTAGTAGAGAACTAACATGAACAATCAGCCGAGTGAGTAGCTTGCAGCCTTAATGAGCAAAGTTCCCAAATGCGACCCCTGACTCCCTCTCTTTCCTCTCTCTCTATCTCATCTCATCCACACACATAACAAAATCAATCAACTTCCTTCTCTATTTTTCTTGATCTCGAGCTTCCTCGCCCTTAGAACCATTGTAGATCACATATTCTCGTCTTACTCGGATTGCACTAATCCGCTATGCCTCTTACTATGTTTCCACAAACTCGTGCACTACTAACCAATTTGCTACATCACCCAACAAGCTCATACAACTCCCTTCCAAATTCACTTTCATTACATGATCTCAAGCTCGAGTCCTCGCTACCCTCTTCTACTTGTCCCATAACAAAACTCCCCAAGTCAATCATCAGCCTATGCTCCTCTTTCTACAGTTAAGCACAACCACCTCCCTGTATGATCTATTGTCCATCTTCAACTTCATCACAACTCCCCTCGCTTCTCTGATCCGCACACCACAGTAAGCTCATCAACCTCCTCCAACTCTCGTCTCTCACATCTAGTTGTCAATTCATGTGACTCAGGGTGTAAATTCAGCTTGAGCAAGCCAAGCACTTGTCCATATTTGGCTCATAAATAACTTGTTCGAGTTTGACTCAAAATAATATGTGTTCTTTTTGAGCTTATGTTTGACTCAAATTAGCTCATTTAATACCAATAAATTCATAACTTGATTTGCCAATTGAATCCAAGTATTCAAATTAACTATTCATTCACATTAGATATCCCATATTCCTTCCACTTGGCATATTGAACTAAAAAACATAATATAACTAAAAAGCAAATAACAAATTTTCCATTGGAAAAAACACAATAACAGTGGGATGAAAGGTTCAAATCCATGCCATTTCCTTCTCCAAATAGCCCACACACCTAACCACCATATGACATATGCAATGGTGGAATGATATATATTTATATATATATTCTCATTTCAAGCTAAACCAAGCCAATTCCTTAAACTTTGGCATATAGAACTAAAAAACATAATATAACTAAAAAGCAAATAACAAATTTTCCATTGGAAAAAACACAATAACGGTGGGATGAAAGGTTCAAATCCATGCCATTTCCTTTTCCAAAAAGCCCACACACCTAACTACCATACGACATATGCAATGGTGGAATGATATATATATATATATATATATATATTCTCATTTCAAGCAAAAACCAGTCAAACACGATCGAACAAAGGGTTGTTGTGTTCGACTAATTATAAATCAAGCTTAAAATATTTATTTATATTCGGCTCGTTAACTTAACGAACGATTCGAACATGAGTTGTCCGTGATCAACAAGCTTATTTGATAGCCCTACTCCCCTGCTTGGTTTGGCTCATGTGAGCATGCTCTCTAATCTACTCCATCTCTTGATCCTCTCCAAGCCGCATGAGTCATAACTTTTCCCTTTGCTTGCATCACCAGACCACCACCTAGCATCCTCCCAAACCACCAAGTTGAGCACTTACTAACCGCATTTCTCCTTCAAAAAAATCTAGTAAAACCAAAATCGAGCTTCCTTTTCTCTCAAATCAATTGCAACCCACCACCACAAAGTCATCAATTTTGCCACCTCAGTTCATCGACATCTCATTGTTTTATGTGTAAAAGTAGAAATTTTAAAATGATATTGAAATTTTAAGTACCCGAGTAAGTTGTTCCATTGTGACGAGAAAATGCAAAAAAAAAAAAAATTAAATATTTGTGTACATTGTTCTAACATAGTGGGAATAATATGCAAAAATAAATACTTGTATGTGTTGTTCCAATACAACGGAGAAATTTTGTGTTCATTTTTTTGTGTAGTTTTTGGAGGCCTATGACGCTTCTTATAAGCATGATAAGTGTGAATAACTCTCGACCGTAATGTTGCAAGACTTTTAACCATGAAATGGGCGAAAGGTCAACAACTCTCGAAGTACTCCCCACTATATGAGAATGACATCAGGATGCTATCAAATTTTTATCGAAATATGAACAAACAAAAAATTCAAACAAGACAAACCAAAATAATATTAAAATTTTAAATTAACAATTAACTTAATATTAATGGGCCATTTGGTTGGGTAAAAAATGAATGTATTGCATTGTTTTTTCAATGAAATGAAATATTGAAATTTGGATGGTTGAAAAAGAAATGCAATATAAAATTTCAATGCATTCTTTTTTCACCACTTAGTTCAAATCCAATGAAAAATAGTTTCATTTAATTTGAGAGATTTTACTTTACATTGGTTAGTGTGAAGTGAATGTGGCGACTCTGGGATATAGCCCATGTCATTGGTGAATTAAACCTGCTGTGACTACCGTCTGCATGGTGGTTGTCTTGTCGCATTCACCCGTCACCGCTCATCACCAATTTTACATTAATTTTATTTTACTCAAACCAAAACTAAATATTCTCGAATTTGATTTGCATCCATCAAACAACCATAAAGTATTTTAAATACACTATATTCCTTTTATATTGAATTTTTTTATATTGCATTATTTTTTTAGCCAACCAAAAAGCCCCTAAAATATGAAATGCGAACTTCTGAAACGTGAATAAGCTTGGAAGTTTCAAATTAAAATGAACTTATAACGAATGAAATATTTATTAATGAGAGCAGGTGATGCATTTCAATAAATATTTAAATTTTACTACATCAGACATAAAAATAATCAAAAGAACCCAAATTGAATGATTTGAGGCTGACATACAAAAGACTTGCATTAAGCTTCAAGGTTAACGTTTACGTTAAAATAGAACTCAAGCTGAACTTTAAGTGAATAAAACTAGATGACTTACAAATGAGCATAAATGCATCCTTTAAAAGAACACTTAGATTGTGCATCTATATGCATAGCTGAGGCACACAAGATTTGCAGTATTTAAATGCTTATCCTTAAACTAGAACAGGATCCAAATAAAACTTACATCCTGCATCAAATGAATTAAAAAGAACCAAAAGAACTTAAATGGGGCTTATAATGCACTTGAAAGCTCATCAATAAGCATTCAAAAATTCAATAAACTAAGAAATAAATGCAAGCAAAGATGTCAACTTATAATATTAACCTAAAACACCTAACATCACCAATTTGCAACACATCGTGCAAGCGAACATATAACATTAATAAAGGCTTTTGATAAATTTTTGTGCATATTATAGAGTGATTTTAAGTTACTCTGATGCTTTATAATTTGTACAAGTACTCAAGTGAATCTTACATGCATGTTGAAATGACATTGCATTCGAATTCATTACAACAAATGTGTGCAAACAAGCAAAAATTTTAAATAAATGAGCAATGCACATATCACAAAGCAATCACACACTCAAAATATGACAACAAAATGCGTACAAAAAACTTAAACGGATCCATGGCTAAATGTGAAAAAAGAAAAAATTTGCACATATTATGAGGCAAAATGATCATTCAAATTTAATGCCTCGAAAGGTATGCAAGTATTCTTAAGTAACCTACATATGTCCAGACACATGTGCTGAACTTTTAAAACTAGTGTTTGAAATTACTATGTGAATTAAATATATAATTAATTTAAAGTATTTAATGTTAAAAGGCATGCAAATACATCTGTAATAACATTGAAATTTATTCAATCACACAAAGTAAATGCGCCAAAACTTGTAGAATCAATTCAAATATACTCGCATGTGCAACAACATAAGTGTTCAGGATGTTGGGTAAAGTAAAATTAACAATCAACTTAAATTAACTCGACTCTAAAAACCGTGCTAATATTTTTACAAATTGAAATTTATTTTGAAAATTTATATTTTTCATTTAGAAAATATTAATATTAATAGTTGATGCATGCACATACTCTTAAGTAGACTATTTCTTTTATATAATGAAATCACAAATCTCACTAGCCAATCTAATCATTCTAATAATGACATAAGTTGACAAGACTAGTTGAAAATTTAATTTTTTTTATATTTTGTCTATAACCAATCTAAATTCTACATTTAAAATTACAAACTCATCATTTTTTAAATTAAAGTGCAACAACAAATTTTAATCACATACCTGATCCTATACACTTATAATTACAAACTCATCATTTTTTAAATTAAAGTGCAACACAAATTTTAATCACATACCCGATCCTGTACACTTATAAGTGATAAGGTTTATAATGATTAATCTCAAATAAATTTTAAATCACAATAAATCATAGACCCGATTCTTTGAAAGTAAACAAGTGGAGTTGACAAAGTACATCCCTCAATGATGATTGCATTGAAAGAAGATATCAACCAAAGGGATTCAATCTAAAAATAAAATTTTTAAGTTGCAGTGAATGTTTAAGTAATTCACAACCCAATGATGGCTATGTTAATTGACAATATCATACAAAAAGGATACTATCAAAATTTCTAAAATTATCTTATTAAACCATCATAAATTTAAATATTTATTGTTTTTCAGTTTTGTAAAGAACATTAAGACCAATAAAATCACTTAAATAAAATTCATCATTCTAAAATTGAAAATAAAATCCACCTAATCCACACTCAACAACCATTTGTCAAGGGTAATAACCTAAAAAAACCTCCAACCAACAAAAGAGCTAATATTGAATCAAGTATATCACTATGATCACTCTCAAACGATCTTAAGCTAGTAAAGATGTGGCATCTTGTTCTCTGACTAAGTGTTTGGCACCTCAATGACCCCACTAAATTATAATTACGACTATGATCCTCTAATTGAGTGATTTGGCACCTTAATGTCCCCATTAAATTATGATAAATTTTAATATTTAGGGTTTAGAAATTAATTTTAATTATGGCTCCACTAAATTATGATAATATCAACCGAAGAGGATACTATCAAAATTGTTAAAATTTTATCATTAAATCATCATAAATTTAAATATTAATTATTTTTGAGTTTTTTAAAAACATTAAAATTAAGAAAAATCACTTAAATGAAAATCATCATTCTAAAATTGAAAATAAAATCCATCTAATCCACCCTTAATAACCATTTGTTGAAAGTGATAACTTTAAAAAAAATCAACTCACAAAAGAGTCAATATTGAATCGAGTATGTCACTTTGACCACTCTCAAAGGATTTCAAGCCAGTAAAGACATGTTATTTTGTTCTCTGCCCAGTGGCTTGACACCTCAATAACATCACTAAATTATAGTTACAACTACAATCTGTGGATTTGGCTTTTAATGACCCCACTAAGTTATGATATGAACATCAATGACTTCTTCAAGAGAACCTTCACCATCATCAATAAAAAAAAATTCTAGGTTCTTCCTAAGTACTACAAAAGAACCTTTTCCCCCTTATCACTAGATTTTATTTTCTAAAGAATAACTAATAGAACAATTAGACAATCAAGCATTGATTAAATAGTCAATATAGACTATTAGAATGTCCAGGAAATCTATCCTTAAAGTACTAACATAGAAGTAAACAATGAACTTCTACAATTAAACAAATGAATATACACCACAGATTATGCTATATGAAATGATGAAACACAAAAATATCTAGTAAGAAATACTTGGTAACCTTCTTCAACTAAGTTTAAAATATTCATTCAATCAACATTATAAACGATATGATTATCCAATCAAAAATAATAAGTTATATCATCCAGTCACCATTATATAACATATTTATTAAACCTAATTTGAAAAACCTCAATATCATCTGAGCATCCACATCACAAGAATACCTTGTTATTGTAAGTTTAAAAGAAGAAAAATGCTTTACTTTTTCTCATTCCTCCAATAGTATTAACATTATCAAAAGTTTCAAAACAAAATTAAACAGCTACCATTGATGTATAAATCAGTTAAAACTTTATTTAAGCTAATTGAAACCAGTTGTTATATCATATTATGCATCAGAGAAAAATTAAAGATTCTAAAACATATATTCAGGCACACAGAACATAAGAAGGTCAACCTGACTGCCAAGAATTTGTTTCCAATATCTCATCAATGACAGGTGTAACTGGTCGTTTCCTACTTGACGGGCTCTTAGCCTAAAGATATCACCAGAGAAATAAAAGAAGATACAGTAAGACAAAGCAGACAACCAATAGAAAAAATAATGCAAAGAAAACCAAATTTAGGGTTAATAATGCATGCATCAACATAAATGTGACAAATGAATCAACAAAACTAGCTAATTTTGAGTATTATTGAAAAAACAAATTGTAGAAATGATCATGGATCGAGGTTAAAACATACTGGAGCATCCCATGAAGAGGAAGGTAGCAAGATGACATCATCATCATATATGGCATCTACATCAATTGGTGAAGAAAAGGATCCAGGACTTTCAAGAATAGTTTTCTGCATATGCTTCAGATCAAATAGAGCAGCAACATCCTCAAACTGTCGGCCTTCAGCAGGAAGTTCATTCAGATCGAAGTCCAGAATCATCTTAGGCAGATTTTACAATCAATTATGCTCCTCTTTGTTTGTTAAGGCTCAAGCAAAGTATGCTAATTACTGGAACAAATAACAACTAATCAGTGCTACAATATTTCAACCAGTCTACTTTATAGACTCTAGAAGAGACGAAATCCTATTGTTCCAGAAAAATATTAAGCTTATGTGAGTATTAGGATCCCACATCACAGGAAAAATAACCAGATCAAATATTCCTATCAATGCCTTGAATGTAGGGTAAATGGGACATTCAGCGAGTTGAGTCTTTGTTCGTGTTCGGCTCGTGTTCGAAATAACTTTAAATTTCAGTGTTTGTGTTCGGCTCGAATTGTTCAAAATGATTTGTATAAGCTCGAAATGGCTTGAAAAAGTAATAATCCGAAAAATAAGGAGGACGGAGGATTTGAACCGAGCCAATTAACCACTAAGCAATGCTTGTTATTATGAAATTATTTTGTGTGTATGTGTGTGTGTGTGTGTGTGTCTATATATATATAATTTTTTATTTCGAGTTAAATGAGTAGGATTGTTCATGTTCAGCTAATTTATAAATTGAGCTTAAAGAGCCAAACACGAGCTATTGGCGAACAACAAGCTTTTTTTTTTTCACAACCCTACTCTAATGTATAATAAGATAACCATTTATATTTTCAAAAAAAATAATCTTCTAATAATCTATAAATATATAATGATGATGATGATGAATCAAGTAATCAACCCTGTAAAACTTCAAGTCCAAAACACAAATTAGGTGAAACAACAATAAGTTGATGAGCTACCAGACTTCAAACTCTGAAAAATAACAGGTCATTAGATTAATTTTCAATAAAAAAAAAATCATGATAGACATCGTGCGACCAGGCCATAATACATTGAAAAACGTAAAAGCCGAACAAGTCAAAGCAAAGAAAAATCTGACTCTTAGCCAAATATTCAATAGAAATAATCAAAGCACTTGAAAAGAGAAAGCAAAAACAAAAAAGCGGAGGGTTAATGTTCCACATTAGATTGAGAATCGGCCGGGGAATAACATTTGGAAGCTGAATCTCACCCGACCCCTAATCACATTAACAAGTCACATAAACCTGGAAACGATTTGAGTAATAAAAGAAGAAGAAAATGAAAAGAAAGAGGAAGAGAAAGCGCGAGAAACCCACCAGTATAGTGAAGAAACAGCTTCTAGGTATGCGCCTTGCGATCGAGGCCCCTCTCTACAAATAAAGATGGAGCTTTCAAAACCGGCCCCTGGGTTTCCGAAAAAGGAAGTATTTACGAGGAGATCATAGCCGAATTCAGACCTAAGGATTTCATCATAGAGAAAATATTTCGTGCGCAAACGAAAGTGCGCGCGCGGGAGAGAGAGAGAGAGAGAGAGAGAGAGGAAAGGGAACCTCGTTATCTTCCCCAAAAAATAAATTTTTTGAAAAAAAGGACGACGGCGGGCTCGCTTTGGTGCAGCTGCCTGCCTCGTATACGAAATCGAGGAAAGCCCGTTCATATAGCTATTTGTGTAGCATAAACTAAGGGGGCCAGCGCGATGCCGAAGTCCGCCGACCGTTCCGATTCGTGAACGGCTATCGAGAATATAGATCAGCAGGAGGGTGCGGTGTTGGGTCAGAGTGGGTTTTGTTAATTCTAAATTTAAAAATAACTTTTTCGATAATATAATTAAAATATAATAATAGCCTGTAATCTATAATTGAAATAATTTACTGTTCAATCAGACTTTTTGAACGAAATTTTATAGTCTATTTCTAAACATTCAATTTTACTTTATTAAAAATAATTCGAAAAGAAGAAAATTTCTTGAATAGAATAACGCCTTTTTATTTTAGTCTTTATAAATGGGGATGGGCAAAATTTTTTTCACATTTATGGTCAAACTGCAAAACTGGATTAGCAAGATCAGAGTTTTAGAACAAAGCGTGTAGAAATTAAGAAGAAATCATGATTATTTAGGGGTTGGTTGCCTATATTTGAAATGAGAAAAAGGAATCAGATATAAAAGAATTGATGTAAAGTTAATTTATAATTATTTGGTTTGACTTTAATTCACGACTTTCATTTTAATTTGGTTGACAAAATGTAATGTAAAGTAAATTGAAGGTTTGGACGTCGACGGTGGGGTCACGATGCCCGGGAGCGGCTGACGGCGGCAAGCACTGCGATGGAGGCTGGAGCAGCGGCGAGTGCGGCGGCAAGCGGCTGGCAGCCGGCGGTGGCGGCGGCCTGAGTGAGCGCATGACGGCGCCGGCCGCCGCATTACTACTGGCTTTATTTAGAATTCGTCAGGTGGAATTCAAATCTATAACGCTATGTATTTGAAATGATCTGTAATTTTCTTTACTTGGAATCAAACACTTAAAATGTTAATGTGTATTTGAAATGCACGATTCATACTAATAACATTATAATGAATAATTAAATAAGTTAGTAGTGGCAATATATTTTAGATAGTATAATTAAACAACAAAAGTAAAAGACTAAATTCTTAGAGAGCACATGAATAAGAAAGAATCAATCAAAATCTAATGATAGATACGATCCTCACTAAAAGAGATCTTTTAAGATTTAAGGGACAAATAAAATCTTTTCTTTAGGCATCGAGATATCTATAAGGAAACCTTGTTAAAAAATGAACAATCTTTACTAATAAGATTATAATAATAACTAATTAACAATATCTTCACTTATTTAAAAATTTGAGAATTATTATGTGTTAAAAAATTTATAATGATAGAATGAAAATCATTAAGTTTTGATTTTACATGAAAATCTATCACACACACTCATAATTAGAGAAAATATAAAGAACACTAAAATTTTAATATAAAAAATCTCATATGAGGAAAAAATTAGTGAGCCTAGCTAAGTTTAAATAATCTACTCTTCTCCTACGGTGGAAAAGATAGATTTATAAAATTATGATTGTATGAAAAATAGGAAACAGCTACTTTCAAAATTATGTTATAATGATCGTATGATGGTAATCATGCTTTGATAGCCTCCAAAGATTAGTGAAAATCATTGTGGTGGTCAACGATGATAGTAGGTGGTGGTCGATGATGCTTATTAGTGATAACTGACTTCAAGCTATTTAATTTAACTCTTAGTTCCTCTCCCAAGCCTCTCCCCCTTCAAGGTGAAAATGAAGTCATATTTATAAACTTTTGGGATGAGTATTTTAATATTTTAACCAAAATCTCAAAACACTACATCTAATGGTTCATATAATTCATTTGAACGTATATAGTTTTTTAAGGATTTAAGTATCTTAATGACTTTCAATTTGATTGATCTTCGGCTCATTAAATTTATCTTGTCGAACTACTCGAATTGACAACAAGCACACTAGATTTAGAGACAATTGATCATTCAATTAATATTTTAAAGTTTCTAGGTGCACTTCTGAATCTTGATTTGAACTCATTTTGACTCAGATCGGCCCTTCTTAGTGTTGGCGGACTTGTCTCATTAAGATGTTTCATTTAACTATAAATTTATTAAAATCAGATATTTGGGTGATGTATAATTTAGTTTTAAAATTTTAATGTACAAATTACTTTGGGATTCGTGCATAATTAATAAAACATATTAGTAATTGTTGCATGCTAGAAACCAGTTGTGGTAGAGTGAAAGTTTACGCCTTAGCCTTGTTATGAAATCCAGCATACACACAGGTATTTAAATAGTGAACAAGAAAACTCCAGAATTTTAACGTGGAAAACCTCGAAAAGAGGGAAAAATCACGGCTAGATAAAATCATCCACTATGTATCTATTTGAGTACAAAATCTTCCGATAATGGGATTACAAAATTGTATATGAGAAACAATATGTAGCGGCAATCAGTTATAGTTGCTCGTGATAGTAGATGATGGTGAACGAGGAACAATGACGATGAAGGTCGTCATGATGGAGACAGCGAGAGAGATTGGCGAGGGCGGCCGGAGGGCGGTGTGCGATGGTTGACAATTCAGTGGTAACGGTGCTTGGAGGATCTTCAAGCTTTAGAGCTCTCTCCTCCCTCTTACTTTGGCCCCCTTCATATGAGGAACGATGGGCTATTTATAGACTGAAGTAGTGGTGTTTATATAAATACATGCAAAATCCGAACCACTCCTCTTCATCGGACTCATGATGATTCCCTTGATCATATGATGTATTTTGTGCATTTGAATGCCTAAATGATGTCGGAATTATGAGATCTTAGGCTTGTTAGATCTGGCTCGTCAAGACGCTCAATTTAACTATAAACACTCTATGTTTGAGAACTATTTAGGGATTTAACTGACATCTCAAAGTTTTTAAAGATATTTTAAGTGCTTGATTTCGACCAGCTTCAACTTCGGGTCAGCATGCTTTTAGCTTCAAGATTCGTGATTCGACTAGTAGTATTTTAAGTGTCATATCGTTCTATTTTGGATGACATTATCTCAATCATTCAAAAATATATATGTCAAATACGAAAATAGCAAATTCTTCAATGAAATTTGAGGTCCATTAATCACACATTTTGAGAGAATGGATCTTCATGGAAAGATTATAACTAGAAGCGGTCACGGGCAAATGTGTGTAAGTATCGTGGGTGCGAGATTTGAGGTTCTGGGACCCATCCGGTGTCTGAGCCATGGTGCTTCTACGAGGCGTCGCGAGTGCTCGGCGCCCATGCGATGGTAGCCGGTACAGTCCTCCACCCATGGCGGCCTTGCCGCGGCGCTCCACGCGCTGCAAAAGCCCCCCATATCGCATGCACTCGCCCTGGCCGGCAGTTGGTACGCTGATAGCGGACGATCATGCGGCGAGGTTCTGAAACGGGAGTCGCGCATGAGTCAGGCTGGCGCGTGATGGGTCAATGCCGGTGACAATGCAGTCAAGCATTCAGCCACCGGTTAGCTGGGCTCGATGGGTTAAGCGGTTTTGGCTTTTAGCGGTTGGTGATTTTGATGATTTTTATCTTTTGTCCATATGGGGTCTATAAAACCCCAGGTGAAGGAGAAGACACCTTCTCTTCTTCTGAGAGAATCGTTGAGATCAAGACCCATAGTTCATGTGAGCTCCAATTTTCCCTCGAAATAGATGTTAACTAACCTCGTTGGACCGATCGAGTTCGGAGGCGATCAAGACCCGTAGTTCATACGGCAAGGCTCCAATTTTTCCTTGAAAGAGGTGTTAACTGACCTCGTCGGATTGACCGGGTTTGAAGGCGATCAAGACCGTGCACCCAGCTCCGATTTTCCGAAAGAGGTGTTGACTCGTCGGCCGGTTCGAAGTGATCAATACCCGTAGTTCATACGGCAAGGCTTCAATTTTTCCTTGAAAGAGGTATTAACTGATCTCGTCGGACCGACCAGGTTCGGAGGCAATCAAGACTCGTTGTTCATACAGCAAGGCTCCAGTTTTCCCTTGAAAGAGGTGTCAACTATCCTCGTCAAATACGGTTGGGAAGACCGTACTTACATCGAGACTCAATTTTCTCTCGAAGCGTCAGCCCCATGTCGGACCGGCAGGTTGAAGATGATCGGCGATGATAACCGGAGATAGTGATAAGATGATACGGCGATGGCGGCGTCGATGATTAGCGGATGGTAGCGATGATGGTGACCGTGAGGAGATTCAGGATGATAAGATTGTCGTGATGGTCGGCGGGCCGAGTGGTAGCGACGGCGGCCAGCGGTAGTAGCCGATCCGGATGGTTGGCCGGCAAGAATCAGCGGCGGTAGCGTAGTGCTGTGGCGCGGCGTCTATGGTGGATGCAATATTCGGATGGTGGCCGGATGGTGGCGGCAGCCGTCGATGGTCATTTTACCTATCCGAGGTTATTTGTCTGAGTGTGACTCGATGACGTTAACCTGTATGGAAGAGGTTGAATTGAATCCGCTAAAAATTTTTGACCTATCTGAGGTTGGTTGTGAGAGTGTGACTTGATGACGTTAACCTGTATGGAAGAGGTCGAATTGAATCCGCTGAGAATTTTTGGCCTATTCGAGGTTGTTGTTGTCAGAGTGTGACTCGATGACGTTAACCTGTATGGAAGAGGTCGAATTAAATCCGTTGAGGATTTCTAACATATCTGAGGTTGTTTATCAGAGTGTTTGCTCAATGATGTTAACCTGTGTGGAAGAGGTTGAATTGAATCAGATTTTGACCATCCGGATTGTTTGTCGAGTGTTACCGATGGCGTTAACTGGAAGAGGTTGAATTGGATCCGAGTATTTTTTATCCGGGTTGTTTGTTAGAGTGTTACGATGATAGCGTGTGGAAGAGGTTGAATTGAATCCGAGATTTTGACCCATCGAGGTTGTTTGTCGTGTTAGATGGCGTTAACACGTTGGAAGAGGTTGAATTGAATCCGCGAAAATTTTAACATATCGAGGTTGTTTGTCGAGTGTTACCCGATGGCGTTAACTATGGAAGAGGTCGTGGAAGTCCACCAAGAACCTTTTGACTATCCTAGGTTATTTGTCGAGTGTTACCTGACTAACTGTATGGATGAGGTTGAATTGAATCTGCTGAGGATTTTTGACCTATTCGAGGTTGTTTATCAAGGTGTTACCCGGTGACGTTAACCTCTATGAAAGATGTTGTGGGAAGTCCACCAAGGACCTTTTGACTTATCCTAGGTTGTTTGTCAGAGTCTTTGCTTGATGAAGTTAACTTGTGTGGAAGAGATTGAATTAAAACATTTGTTTGTGGTTGTAGCCAAAGTTGCTCCTTAACCCTGGTCTTATTTTTCCATGAGTATAATTGGAAAATCATAATTTGCAAAGCTATATCACTTCTCAATGTTAAAATATCCTTCAACTTTGACTTATTTCTTAGGATGATGTCGATTAGATGCTTAACATATGATCTTACGAGATTAAGAGTTGCCCCCAATTTTCAAAATCAGGAAGGAACAAAGTTTGATGAATCTTCATTCTTTGCCTGCGCTCCTTAAAAGCTTGAAATGCTCCACCTTGATGGTGGTTTTGATCTTGTTGGAAAACTTGGTCATCATACAAGATTAAATAATGAGAATCAACTTTCCACAGACAGCGCCAAACTGTTGCATGCTAGAAAACCAATTATGTTAGAGTGAAAGTTTACACCTTAGCCTTTTGTGAAATCCAGCACGCACACATGTATTTAAAGAGTGAACAAGAAAACTCCAGAATTTTAACTTGAAAAAACCTCAAAGAGGAAAATCATGGGGCCTAGCCCAGTAAAAATAATCCACTATGTATCTGTTACAGAGTTCAAAACCTTCCCGATAATGGGATTATATAATTGTATATGAGAAAGAAACAACAACTATGTAGCGACGGTCAGGTTGTAACAGTTGCTAGTGTTAGTAGATGATGGTGAACAATGGGGAACAATGACTGACGATGAAGGTCATCGTGATGGAAACCAAGATGATGGACGAGGATCATGATGGCGGGGGCGATGGCCGATGGTTGGCGGCCGTCAGTGGTACGATTGTGCTTGGAGGATCTTCAAGCTTTAGAGCTCTCTCCTCCCACTTGCTTTGACCCCCTTTATATGAAGAATGATGGGCTATTTATAGATTGGAGGAGTGGCATTTCTGTAAATACATGCAAAATCCGAACAACTCCTCTCCATCGGATGGCTCATGATGATTCCCTGATCATATGATGTATTTTGTGTATTTGAATGCTCAAATGATGTCAGAATTATGAGATCTTGGGTTTGTTAGATCCGGCTCGTCAAGATGCTCGATTTGACTATAAACACTCCATGTTTAAGAACTATTTAAGGATTTAACTGACATCCCAATATTTTCAAAGATATTTTAAGTGCTTGGTTTCGACCATCTTCAACTTCGGGTCAGCTTGCTTTTAGCATCAAGATTCGTGCTTTGACTAGTAGTATTTTAAGTGTCATATCAGTAATATATAATCTCTAAAAGTTTAGGTTCTTCACTATCCAAAAATCTCAACAAAAAAAATTTTTTTTTCAACATATTAAAAGACATAAGCCTTAAAAGGTTTTTTTTCTCAATTAAAAAATCTTAAAAGGTACAAAGCTAAAAATTATATATTCTTTCTCAAAATCTTAAAAGGCATAAGACTAAGAAGATATGAGTTCTTTCTCAAAGTTTTGATGGCATGTCTACAAATGAATATTTAACACAATTTCTAATATAAGTTGGAAATCTCACATGGATCTTCTTCTCATTTCCTTTTATTAAATATTTTTATTCAATGGCTACATCATTATGTTAAAACATTTTTCCTAACACCAAACTAATCCATTATATGTAGTGACATGGAAGCACTTTGATTGCACATATCCAAAATTTGATAAACCTAAAATGTATGCTTAATTCTATGTGTCGATGAATTCACGCCATAGAGTCAAGTTGTTGCACCTTGGTTTATTATTACTACACCATACAATATCTTTCCAAAGTTGTGTATGATAAACCCTTGTTTATGTATAATGCTTATTATTCCTAAACCACATAATTCAAAGCCTAGAATAAATGTATATATAGGCTCTCATAGAAGATCTCAAACTTTTGTGGGAAGAAGGTGTATTGACTTATAGTATCTCAACAAAACTGAATTTCAAATTAAGGCAACATTGATGTGGATAATTGATGATTTTTCAACATATAACATTATTAGGGTAGAGAATATAAGAGAAGTTAGCTTGCCGTGTTGTATGGATTATTCAAAAGCGATATTAAGATGCGGTGGAAAACATTCATGGTTAGATTGTTATCTAATATTTTCCTTACAAATCATCCATTTAGAAGAAATAAGAAGGCATTCATGAAAATAAAGTTGCGAAGAACACTCCACCACCGATTTACTGAAGATGAATTATGGGAGATGGTGCAATTAATACAAAAAACTATAGAGCTTTTTATGTTATTAGAGACTAAATTATCACATTATGGTGTTACTCATAATTAGACAAAGCACAATTTTTTTTTAAATTTATTGTATTAGAGGATAAATTTAATACACCATAACTAAAATGTGATGCACATCGAGAAAAAAATACTCATAATTTCATCATATTAGAATAAATTATGTACATTCTAGCCTTCAAATTATCTTCAACACTATAATAGAAATAAAAGAAATTTTGATGGCTAGAATGGACTTTTAGGAGTATTGCAAAAGGAGGGAGCTAGAGCTAAATGAAGCAAAAGTGATAAAATCTTGAAGCCTAAAGCCGAATATGTGCTTACACTTGAGCAAAGAAGGGTTGTGTGTGAGTAGATCCAATCTCTAAAGAGGCCGAATGGGTATGTATATAATTCATCCCAGAGTGTTGATATTAGGTCAAAAAATTTATTTGGGTCAAAAAGCCATGACAACCACATCTCATGGAGTATATACTGCCAATTACATTCATCACATTAATAGAGGAAATTTGGAATCCATCAACAGATTTAAACATTTTTCAAAGATTTATGATTCGCATGACTCAATATAAATTCACTAATGCAATGTAAGAATATCATTGCTATAATATTATATAACTTAGAGCGAATTATCTCACCTAGACTATTTGACTTTATGGATCACTTGCTAATTTTTCTACCTTATGATTCTATGAAGCAAGAATTGGAGACCCTACTCAATATTGTCAAATGTACCATTCAAAAGGTAAAATAGTTTATTAGTATTTTTTTTCTTTAATGTAGCATGTGCCTATGTAAACTTGCTAATTCACAAAAAAAAAAAAAAAAACAAATTATAGATTTTTGAATAAAATTAAAAGGAATGTAAAAATAAAGCCTATTTAGAACGATTTATTTGCGAAGCATACCTTATACAAGAAACTACATATTTTTGCTCATATTATTTTAATCCTAATGTAAAATATAGTCGAACTAGAGCACCTCATAATGAAATATAGATTGTGAGAATAACATTTATTTGTTATACATAGAGACATCAATTGGATGACCTAAAATCATAATAAGTTACGAATGAATTTTGAGAGACAACCATCTACTTGCTTTTAGGACATGTTCACAAACATCTATTAGTCTGGAGGGAAGCTCTTGTGGATTATGAAAAGAGTATGAGTCGATCTACCTGCAGGTTGGGATAACCTAGAGTACACCTAGAAGATGGGGCATAATAAGCAAAATTGTGCATTTGATTGGGCGGCATGGGGGACTTACAACATACTGATGGCTCAATTTCTCATACTAAGTATAAGAGAAAAATGATAAGCACATATATTGATTTGATATTTATTATATGATCTTATGGTGAATATTTCTATCTTCATCTATCCTTGAAAAATAAATGAAGATAAAAATACACTTTTTGATTGGACACCACGTAGATTCGCATATATTCTTATTAGGGTGATCAGGTGTGTCATTGAAGAATGAAGTACTATCTCGAGAAACAGAAGTCAAGTAGGGTTTATTTTAAACCGAGTTTATTAAGTTCCTTATGGAGGCAAGCTCCCATAGTTAATTACATTTTAAGGAATGAGATTCCTTAAGAATACTCTCGATTAAGGTAAATGATTGTTATCTCCAAATATTTCAAAGATAGGACTATCAATCAATTGGTTTTTTTTTTTGAAAGATCAAATAGGATTTATCGAAAGGAGAGAGTTATTATTGAAGCCAAAGAAAGATAAGTAAAGGATACTCACGATGTTAGGAAACCAAGCGAGCATCTCAAACTATCTTATAGTTAGACTTTATATTTTTGAATTTGAAAAGAAATTATTTATTTGAGTTGAATTTTTATTTGAAATCTAGGGCTTACAATTCTATGATACAAGATCATGGAAATGCCTAAGAGGTGAGGATTTATGCTTGTAGCCCGCAAAGGGAAACATCAACATCTGAACCTAAATCTAGAGGACTTTGGCGAGGGCCAAAACACGACCTTAATCTAAGGCGAAAATAGGCATATGGAGAGGATAAACCACCCGACTATTAGACTTAAAACAGCCTGAGGGTGGCCACCAACTAACTCCTCCTACGATTTTAAATACATGTAGACAAGTCTTATATTTTTGCAAGATAGCTAAGTTATTATTTATTTAGAAAGAGACTAAGTCCTTAAACACACTCTAAGAGACTAGATAATTTAGGACATGATTAATGACTTAAATTTAATACAAATATTTATTATGATTTATTTTAATTTTTGGATAATTGATTTGACATTGGCTATGAGATTCATATATCTAATAAATGAGAAATTTGATTATGGGTCAGAATTAACAAGAATGAGGCGTGTTTCTATGGCTCTCAAAGGTCAAGCCAAATTTCCTGATAAAAGTGGAAGCCCTCCATAAGTAAGAGTTAAACAATGATTTTAATGCATGATGTGAAATATACAACATCCAGCCAAGGGGTTGCTAAATCTTTATCTTGATTTATAACCCAGGCTTTATCTGAAGTTATGAGTTGTTAATTTTTAATTTTAAGTTGATTAATTGGATAGAAAATTTTTTTTATTAGAAGCCTAATGGCATCCATGTCATTCATCAAACAAAAACTAGAAAAAATATGACATCTTAATGCACAAGCTAAACAAACATCAAATAATTTATAAAGCTAGCGGAAAAGAATAAGAAGTCTTTGTGGTCGGCTCGACCGCACAAACCTGAAAAGAAATTGGGTAGCTGAACTCTACTCTTATACAACTCGAATTATAAATGAATAACTACAATTTAGAAGGAATTTATGTTATGTGGTGTTGAACTGTGATGCAAGGCCACAAATCAAGACAAGTTTCTAAATTCAAATTCGACTCTTGAAGCGATGCAAAACAATGGTTCAAAATGCATTGGACATCCCTCGAAAATGGTCAAAATAACCATCGAATTTAACCAGCTTCGCTTGCGACACTGTTGAATCGCCAAGAGATATAGTATATTGCAAAATTTAATCAACTAAGCAGCCATTATCGGCATCGACATATTTTAATCGCGTTCGGACGATGTCAAACAACCTCCGGCTTTAAATTGAATATTGTTAGCTTCAAACATTGAAATTATCAAAATGACACCAAGGCTCATTCCGACTTGTATGCAAATATCGAATGATTTGAAGTGACAACACGCAAATCGAGTCGAATGACATGTCGCCAACAATCAAACGACTGATTCGACGAACGGATTGCTATCGCTGTCGTAACATCGTAAATCGGTCAAGATATAAATATCGATTTAACTGCATCCGACAAAGTGCTCGAAGCCGCCAGAATATCAGAGACGCAATGCAAGTCAAATTACCCCGCTCACCAAATCGATCACGCTTCAAACATCAAAATATACTGCTGAGATCGCTGTATTTCAATTCTAGCCGGTAAAAATCGAGGCCGAAAGTTCGGCCGAGATTTATTTTCCGAACACCCAATTTGACGCCGACTCTAAACAGCCTCCCGCTAAACCACCGCACCATTACATGCCTAACATCGTAATTATTTAAGATTATATATATATATATATATATATATATATATATATATATATATATATATATATATATATATATATATATATATTACATGATTTTGTCATAAAATTCAAATTGAGGTTAATTAGATGCTTAATTAATATTCATATATTAATTAACTTGAAATTTCTAATAAAATTTAAAACCACTCAATCGACCGGCTCAATCGACCAGCCCTAAATCCTCCTCCACGCAGCAAATCGAAGCCTCCTCTCTCAAGTCTCAACTACTCCCGCTTCGATTCTCTCCAACCGCTCCCGCTCTCAATTTCCCCTCCTAAAAGCCTTTTTGAAAAATAAAAAATTCAGTTCTAAAAACCGCACAGCCCACCCTTCCCTCTCTGGTTCGAAACTCCTCTGGCAAGAATTCTCTCCCTCTCGTCCATGGTCCTCTCTCTCTCTCTCTGGTCCGCAACCAAAGAATGGACAGTCTTTTCAATCTTTTGGCGGAAGAGAGCAAAGGTTTGTCTATTCTTCGTCGAAAGATGGAGGAGGCGCGTCGCCTTCGACGCCGCGAAGGAGATGCAATCGCCACATTTCTGGGCTATCATCCGTGCCACAAGTGGCCGCTGGAAACGATATTCAGCCGACGTCAAGAGCTTTTCACACAAATTGAACACTAAGGGCGCCAACCCTCTTCCGTTTAGGAAGCTGTACGGTCTCACAAGGCTAGAAGATATAATGACGGTGATCAAGTCCAAGTTTAAGCTTCTCAAATAGAAGGTGAATGCAGAGTTGGGTGTTTACGCTGGCAATTTGGTCGGAATCCTTGATAAAGCTACCGAGGAACACCCGGAGTGGAGGGAGCCATAAGCCATTAGAGGATCTCCTTGTGATCTCGCAGAAATGCGCGGAGATGCCGACGAACGAGTTCTGGTCAAACATGAGGGGATAGTTCAGAATCTTGACGACCGTCGGCATAAGCTGCCCATGGGAACTCTCAAGAAAGTACACACTAATATCCTCTTCATCCTCACGAGGTGCACTCGCCTGTTGAATTTCATAAGGAGGGTGCTTACGGAAAGGAGGAAGCGTGTTCTTGGCCTCCACCAGTTTAGTGGTCTTGGTTCTTATCCAGAGTAGTCTGATCCTGGCCAGGCTCTTAAGAACCAGATCACTGCTAGGGACATCAAGGAGAAGATCATGAGAAAAAAAAATATCAGGAGAAAAGGCTCAATTTGTCTCATTTGAATCAATATTCAACTGGAGGGCCTGAATCCCCGACGAGCAATGATAGAATTTCTTCTTGGAAGAAGCTGCCATCTGCTGTACAGAAAAATCAGAAGAAGGTAAAAACGGAGAAGGAGGATGCCTCCCGGTTGAAGAAGGGTCCTACTTTGCAGAGGCGGGAAAAAGCAAAACTTGACGGTGAAGAGAAAAGCCACCGCGTCTGTTGTGGATGATCTCGTTGAATGAAGTACCTGAATATAATTCATGGGATTTCACACTTATCATTCTGGCCAACGTTGCTAACAACTGGGGATACTTTGTGCTGCTTTCATGGATGCAGGTGTACAGGTGTACTTCTCTGGCTACATTGCCGGAGCCGCCTATGACTTAATTAATTTTGGCTAGTATTTCACGCGGGTTCAAAAGTTAATTTAGGCTCCATTTGGGTAAGTTTTGATTTCTGAAAAACTAATTTAAAAGTGCTCCCTGAAAAACTATTTGTCTTTGACTTTTAAAAGGAGCTGAGAAAAAAAGCTAACTATTCAAACGGGGTATCAAAATTAAAATTCTCAAAAGTAAAACGACTAAAAGCTCTCCCAAACTAGCCTATTAGCTTCATAAGTCCTGGAGTTATCTTATTCTACTTGAAGTTTGAAGATCTCATTATGAGTGATCGAAGGTCGGACGAGGTGCTTCAAAACATCAATCATTACGCTCATCGGCCAGGTAGCCAAACAAGCCTAATGTAGACCCACACCTGGATGAGAGGTTATTAAAATTTTGTCTAATTTTTAGACTTAGAAAAAAAAGAGGAGATAATTATATCATTGATCATGTATTTGTAGGCTAAGAGCTCATCCAGGCGAGATAAAAAAATGTACGGGTGCAAACACACCACTACGCTCAATAGAAGTAGCCAAAACACCCCTGACCTCCCACACGATGACGGAGGTATCGAATTTTTTTAAATTTTAAACTTAGAAAAAGAGGGGAGGGGGGGATTGAATGTATGTTATATATGTCTTTTTTTCAGGTTTTGAAGACCTCAAGGCTTCGATGAGCGATGAGATGGCAGGTGTCACAAGACACAACCTTCCTTCAACGAGCGTGTCGAGTAAGCAAAACACACCTCGATGCCCCCTACAGGGGATGATCTTAGGAAGGTGAAATTTTCTTCAAATTTTAGACTTAGAAAAAGAGCATGGGGAATGAATATATATTGTAGAGCGCGATGAGATAAAAAGAGTAGGGGGAATGAATATATATTGTCAAAATTTTCTTCAAATTTTCTTCAAATTCTAGACTTAGAAAAAGGCTCTTCTTTTGTTTTGAATACTTGTCGGCTTAGCGATGAGATAAAAGTGTGTATCATCATTCAGACGCTCAGAACAAATAAAATACCCCATGACTTATGGGGATGGCCAGAGGAAATTTGTCAATTTTTTATACAAATTCTAGACTTAGAAAAGGAGGGGGAAAATTAAATTTAAACAAAAGAGAGGGAAAATTAAATTTAAACAAAAGAAAGAAAAAATCAAATCTAAACGAAAGAGGGGAAATCAAATTTAAACAAAAGAAGGGCAAAATCAAATTTGAATAAAGAGAAGGAAAATCAAATCCGAACAGAGAGGGTGAAGACAAATTTGAATAAAAGAATGGTAAAAGGAGAATTACTTATAGAAGTAATATTCTCCTTAAATTAATAAATTAAATTATCCCTTGAATATATAGCTCCAAAATGCTTTCTTAACCCAGGATCCATAACTCTTGCTGGCGACAAAAGATAATACTAAACTAAAATCTACAAATATCATAGGGCATCTTTTAATCAAAATTGAGAAATTTCATCCTAATTATGATTTTTAAGAGCAATAATTTCATTAATTAGATGAAATTAGCTAAAGTTATAAACTCATGCATGTGCTCGGATATGAAGATTTCAATTGCGTAGATTAAATTAGATTCAATTAAATATGAATCTGAAAAATCTAATAATATATTAAATTAGTTTACAATGCCTTCTTTGCCACCGGATCTGCAACCCTTTGTACAAGCAAACAGAAATACTAAATCTAAATTTACAAAAATCATAAGGCTCTTTGATAAAAAATTAAGGAATTTTATTCTAATTATGATTTTCAAAATCAATAAAAATTATTAATTAGATGAAATTAGTTAAGCTATAAATACCTGCATGTGCTCGGACATAGTTTTAATGTCTGAAAAGGCTATGTAGGATAAATTGGAATTAAATAAAAATTTGAAATCAATTTCAAAATTAAGAAAAAAACTATATAAAGTTTTAAATACACCCGCATGTGCCCCAACACTACGTTGAATGTTAAAATTCAAGTGTCTGAGGAAGCTGCATGAGTTGCTTCTCGGTTTAGTCTTAGGAATGAGTCTGGGTTAACAAAACCTAAAAACTTATAAAAAGAGTTTCAAGTTAGTGAAATATCTGAAAAATTGATTCTATTAGGTGATAGTAGATCTAATCCTCTATTAGCAACTAAATAGAGTTGATAGGATCTAAAACTCTTAAATATATTCAAATTAATTAATTTTCAAATATAAATTAAAATTATTTAAATGAAACTCTATCATTAAAAACTTTAACGTCTTAGAACTCTGGCTTATTCTAAATAAACCCATGTATGTGCTGTTGAATGCCTAAATTCAAGTGTAGGATCTTTGCGGGTTGCTTCTGTTAGTCTTAGGATTGATGCGGGTTAACAAATCTAAAAACATATAATAAGAGCTTCAAATCAGTGAAATATCTGAGAAATTGATTCTGTGAGGTGACAGTAGATCTAATCCTCTATTAGCAACTAAATAGAGTTGATAGGATCTAAAGCTCTTCAACATATTCAAATCAATCAATTTTTTTAATCAAATCATCTTTCAAATATCAATTTGGAACGGCTTAAACGAAACTCTATCACTAAAAATTTAAACCAAACTCAATCTATCCACCTTCCGCAACTATTTGTCAGGGGTGACAAATTAAGCAAACTCTAGCTCACAAAGGAGCCAATGTCAAATCAAGTGTTCTGCTATGTTCACTCTCAATCAATTTCACGCCAGTAAGGACGTGGCTCGTGTCCTCTGAATTGCGTGGCTTGGCTAGTAGGCTCCACAGATGAAGCAGTTATCAAGAGTCCTCTGATCGGGTGGTTTGGCCAGTCCGACTCTATTATATTACGATCACGATCGTAACCCGTATGCTCCCCAATGGCTTTGCCTTTTGAGTTGTGAATCATAGGGTATACTTGATTGGGAAAATTGCCCTCTGTCAGTTAAGGTGGACTTAAGATTGTCTCCTTAGAAAAACACCACCCTAGGTCTACAAGGATTTCTTGGATGACGTAACCCATGTGTTGCTGATGAGGATCCTTCTGTCAGGTTGGGTCGACTATCTCCTCTAACTAAGTAGACCAAGGATCGCGGCTGCTCGGGATGATGAAACCATGGGATCTAGATCGGGCACGTCATCATTCCCCGAACCATCCAGTTTAAGCTATAATGATGAATTTTGTATCTCAAATCCTAAAACTCTACATGCTACTACTATACGCTACGCATTTAGCGATTTAATGACTAGCCTTAATCGAAAGTTCTCTCTCACTTATTGAGAGGGGTAATTAACTATAGGGGGTTGCGCCTATAGGAAACCTGGAACCAGATCTAAAAGTTCTCACTAAATGAGGATGAAATCTCTTGGTAGTGTCTTATCTACTATTCCATCCACCTTCTGAAAATTACACTGACACTTTAAACTACTCTTTTCATCGAAGAGGTCGGTGGCTAATTTTTGGAGCCCACATTTCTGGCGACTCCGTTGGGGATAGGATTCTCTTTCCATCTTTAGTTAGTCGAATTTGAGTTGTAGTAGAAAAAAACATGATAAAAATTGAAATGTAAAATCAATTATCAATGAAACTAAAACTAAACTAATTATGACATTATGACTAATCTATTTGTTCTATATATCGATGGATCTTTAGAACACCGTTTATCATGCAGTGTCATGGAGCCAATATCCTAATCTTGTAATATCAGGATGTTGAAGCTACTATTCAATTTGATAGTGTAGACTTCCCAACCTTCACCATTACAAATAATCCTCCACCTGAAGCATCTGCATATTGTACACACCAACCTGTGCAATAGAGAAGGACAATTGGAATGACCATAATTGTTATTGAGGTTCATCAAAAGAGAGTATTTGTACTTAAAAGGTTGATACATTTTGAAGTGTCTGGTCCTTCAAGAGGTGAAAGTTTCAGTCATACCTGTGAATGTGACAACCCTGCCAGTTGAACCTTTCGTCTAAGAAGGTATGATACTGAAGCCTCCTCTTCTAGAAAAAAATTGAGTAGAAGGCAAAGGAGAAGAAACACTAAACTGTGAGCTCAGTAATTATTGTCTGAATCACAAGTCATACAATCAACCTTACAACCAGAAATGACTATTTTTACCCCACAATAAATTTGAAAATTTTGAGATGGGTGAAAAGGAATAGCTCTACTGGTGATGTTAAATAATATTTTTGGGCTCAACAGCAGTCGGCTTCAACCTTTATGAAGAAAAACATGAAGCTCTATCTACTCGAGTGCATAAAGTTTTGAAGGTTGTTAAGGAAAAATATCTTATGAAGAACATGTATCAAATATCAATTATCAAAGTAGCCAAAATGTTTCCACTACAAAAGCTACAAATAGTTATAGCAAGAGCTCTAAGACTATTCTAATCAATTTCTACATAGTGAGCATCGGGGTGTGACACCTGAACCACATGTTTGGGAATCTGTTATCAAAAAGTCTAGATAAAAAGACAAAAAAGAAATATGGAGGCTGAATCCCCAAGAAGAAGTAGTGACGCAGAAGCTTCTTCATCTGAAAGCAAGTTAACCTAGAGACTACGGAGAAAGAGAAATCCTGAACTGCATGCTCAACAACCATCATTCAAGCAAAAAATTATGCAGTCAACTGCAGAACCAGAAGTGAGTGTTCCAATCTATAATGGGTTTGACAGCTCAAGATGGGTAAAAAGGGATAGCTTTACTGGTTAAATCAAACAGTCCAACTGGACCCGACAATGTCAGATCCCAGTTCTAGTGAGAAAAATTGAAACTATATATGCAAGAGTGTATCAGATCCTCAAAGTTGCTAAGAAAAAATGATTGATGAAAAGAAAATATGAAGGTCCTATCCTTAGGGAGACTAGAGTTGCTCCTCTAAAGAGACCTCCTCTTACAGCCCTAACAAAATGTCTACTAATTCAAGTCTCGCACAGTGAGCATCGATGCGTGACACTTGGACCATATGTCCAAGAATCCGTTGTCAAAAGGTACCGACAAATAGGTGAGCAAATTTGAGGCCAAAATTTCGAAGTAAAATTCCCTTACAAATAGACAACAATGTGACATCTAGACTGTACTTCCACAAAATCCACTCCTCATGCTAAAGAATTTGGAGCTGAAGCAATCTTGCCACTTGAAGTTGAACTACCTTCACTCTAAGTAGCCATTCAACACAATCTCACTCAAGATAAGAATGTCTGTCTACGGATGTGAGAATTTGATGGACTTGACGAGGTCAGACACTAAGCTCAACAAAATCTAGAAGTCTACCGAGCAAAGATGTCCAAAAGTTTCATCATTATATGTTATCTCATAAGATTACACTCATCTCGAGGATCGATCCACTAAAGTACTTGAGGAAAAGGCCAGAATTGATAGGTCACTAGGAAAGATGGGCAATATTACTTTTGCAATTTGATATCACATATATTCCGCAGAAAGTAATGAAGGGACAAGTCTTTAGATTTTCTAGCTGCATATCTCATCCATGCAGACTCTTCTCTTAATGACGATTTACTCGATGAGCAAATTATGCTCATTCATGAAAGAGAAAAAATCACAAATTTGGGAAATGTACTTTGATGAAGTCTCATTAATCAAATAAATCTAACATCTAAATTTCCCAAGAGTAAGAGTAGGAATCGACATCATCTTCATAACACCAAAATGATGTATAATGAGATGATCATATGGATTAATCGAGCCAAGAACCAATAATGAAGCTGAATATGAAGCATTGGTGGCAGGCCTCGAAGAAGCTATTTTCATAGGCATTCAAAACCTGCATATCATTGGTGATTCTCAGCTTATTATAAATCAAGTACTTGTCATCTATATAATTAACAAGCTTAAGTTAGCTTTTCATCACAAGCGAGTTCTTGAGCTTATGCGATACCAAATATCACACTAGAATAATCCGAGAATCAAAGGCAGCTTGGCAAAATTAGCTAAGAAAATGACAAGTATGAATGGTGATTATGTAATAATCGACATATTTACTCAATGAGTTCTAGAGTAATAAAATATCAATCCTCGCAGGTAGAGGGGTTACCAATTTGACCCAGCAGGATGCGACTCAGGTTGCTCCTCATACTCTCCAAAATCAATAAAAAGTTGTACCAAGAAGAGCTAAGAATGACATCACCTTAGAAAAGTAGTGTGAAGCCTTTGTTGCAGAAGAATCACATGATTGGAGGCAACCCTTCATCGACTACTTTAAAGAGGGCAAATTACCAAATAATTAATCACTGGCAGCTCAAATCGAAAAGAGAATGCTACACTATGCTTTCGTAAACAACACTTTATATCATAGATACTTTGAACAAATGTGGCTACGATGCCTAGGTGTAGATGAAGCTAGCAAAGTGATGATTGAAGTTCATGAAGGACTTTGTGGTGCACATTAGTCAGGTCCTAAGATGACAGTAAAGATCAAAAGAATGGGCTATTATTGGTCATCTATGGTGAGAGATTATATTAATCATGCTAAGAGGTGTCATGAGTGTCAAGTACATGAGAATCTCATCCATCAACCTCCAAATCCATTACACCTAACAATAGCATCCTAACCATTCGAATGTTGGGGTACATATGTAATTGGACCAATCGATCCACCGTCGTCAGCTGGACATTGCTTCATCCTAGTAGCGACTGACTATTTCTCTAAGTGGGTTGAAGCTACCCCATTTAAAGAAATTACTGCCTACCGAGTGATCAACTTCTTCATGCATAATGTAGTCATAATCCAAGAGCAAATAGCTTGGCGGAAGCCTTCAACAAAACATTGGTCAAGCTGCTCAAGAAGATTGTTACTAAAAAAAAAAAGAATGACATACCAAGCTAGTAGAGGCTCTATGGACATATCAAACTACCTACAAGATGCTGAGTAAAATCACTCCCTATTCATTGGTATTTGGATCTGAAGCAGTTCTTCCGCTTGAGGTTAAGTTTCCTTCACTTCGAGTAGCCATTCAGTACAACCAACTGAGGATCAAAATGCTCGTCTGAGAATGGAGGAACTCGATGCGCTTGATGAAGTTAGATTACAAGCTAATCAAAATCTGGAAGTCTATCGAGCAAAGATGTCCAGGGCTTTTGACCATACAGTGCGACCTTGAACATTCCAAAAAGGGAAATTGGTCCTGGTGCTGAGAAGACCAATTATTCCCAATCAAAAATTTGGTGGCAAATTTGAGCCTAATTGGGAAGGCCCTTTTGTCAAAAAAGTGTATCAAGGAAAGGCATACCAACTCATTAACATAAAGGGTGAAAGGCCAATGCCACCAATTAATGGTTGATACTTGAAAAAGTGCTATACTTGATGACCATATTCTTGAGGTACAATGGAAATTCCTCTGCAAGATAGGGTGAATTTTTTTTAGTATATTTATTTAGGTTGACATTGTGCTTCATGCCAAGATCCCTAAATAAACAAACTCCATATGAAGAAATTTTCTGTAAAAATTCCCCTGTTACACAGGGGGTATTTTTTTAGTTTATTTATTTAGGTTAACATCGTGTTTCATGCCGAAATCCCTAAATAAATACACTATAGGTGAAGAACTTTTTTGTGAAAATTCTCCTGTTACACAGGGGGCATTTTTAAATTTTTATATACAGATAAAATTAATGTTGTATGTTAAAATCTTTTTTAGAATACATCAATTCAAATATGGATGTATTTGTATATTTTCATCTTGAAAAATTCTCTTAAATATACTTTAGAATTCCCCCTGCAAGGCAGAGGGCATTTTTTAGTTTATATTAACTCTATTTGAGTTGACATCATGCCATAAGATAAGATCCTCAAATATATTTTTATTCAGGTTGACATCGAGCTTTATGCTGAAATCTCTGAATATATCCATAATTATTACTATTAAGTTGCAGAGTTTTGCAGGAACAAAAGAATCTATTTCTACACATGAAAGGATAATCCTAAATGTCAAAAAATTTATCTCCCAGATCTGCCAAAATTCTGGAGATCAAGTTAGAAGAACTCCCAATTTCGGAAGATTCAATCAATTAAGTTGGAGAAATATCAACCTCTACATCCTAAAGTCTAGGACACGGATGGGTTCTAAAGGTCGAACTCAACAAGCCCATAAATGGTTGAGTTGTTGACGCACTCCTCACTCAACAAGTCGCAAGAAAAGATCACAGTGAAAGAGCCCGCGTTCGTCAGTCTGATGATAAAACCATCAATCCACTATAGCTCAAGTTGAAGACTCGAGTAAGTTCTAAAGGTCGAACTCAACAAGCCGCAAGAAAAGGCCGTAGTGAAAGAGCCCTTGCTCGTCAGTCCAATGATGATAGCTGTTCAATCTCAAACCAGATCCAGCTTAGTGATTGTAAGTTATCAGGATCTAAGAGATCTTTCTACTTGATCGATGGACCAAGGCAATCTGAAGAAATGCTCAATTTAGGGCTACCTCAAATCAATCTATATATTACCTGCAAGGTGATATTTCAATCTATTCTCAAATGACCTGATCAAGCTCAAAGCACAGATCAAAGCCTATCTCCTCATCAAGTCCGTCAAAGTAGATAGCACGGGATCGAGGAAGTAATTCAATAGTTCAAATAAAGCCGATGACTGAACTAAAGAAATTTTATGGTTATTCAGTTTGTTAAAGCACACGTTGCTAGACTAATAACTCAACATTGACCTTATATAAGCCGGAAGGCTGGGTCATATGTATGTATCCTTCAACGAATCCATCAAAGAAGCATGTACAGGGTTCATGGAGTGTATACACGTCCTGACAAGTCAATGTTGACAAATCAGGTCAGTCATTCATTCATCCAGTCCATCAAGCTCAAAGCTAGGACAGAAGGACTTTCAAATCCGACCAAACATGGATAAGCCGATTCCCCAACATAATCGTTCATAAAAACAAGCAGACCAATTCCTCCATCAAACCCAACCAAGCAGGAAGCTAGGGTTCGATGAAGCTCAAATCTGCAATGACATAAAAGAAAGAGATTTTCAGCAAATCCATTGAAGCAGATAGTAGATGGTGTAAGAACTCTTATCTACCCGACTAGTCGATTCTGATAAATCGGTCAAGCCCGTCATTTAGCATGCCCTGAATAAGGTAGCATACTAATGACAAATCATGTCAAAGCTCTGTAGGCTATCGCAATCAAAGCCAAAATGATCCAAGCTCTGTGGCCAGCCCAAATGGTCAACTAGTTTTCAATAAACATGACTCGCTCCATGCATGAATCACATTTGTTGGGGGGCATTTGTTGACCTGCATATGTGTGTCACAAATCAAGACAAGCCCACAAGTAAAATTTGACGAACTTCGGAAGCCATAGTGCACAAATCGGGGTTCAAAATGCACTAGACATCCCTGAAAATGGTCAAAATGACCTCCGATCGACGAATAGGATTACCGTTGAATTTAGAAGGTTGAAATCAATCAAGATATAGATATTGCAATATTTAACGATCAATCAATTAAGCTCGAGCTATCAAGGCATCGACACGCTTATCTGAGTCGGGAAGCTGCGATAATGTCTGAACAACCTCCATTTATTAAATTGAACATGCCATTAGCTTCAAAACATTGAAATATATCAAATGATACTGCCCGCGCCCAATTCGGACGTGTATGTGCAAATATTGAATGATTTGAAGTGACAGTACGCAAATCGAGGTTGAAATGCACAAGACGCCACCAAAATCAACTCAAATGACATCTGATCGATGAACGGACTTCGCTATCGCGTTCAGAACATCGAACTTGGTCAAGATATAAATATTGCATGACTTGATGAACAATCGATCAAACGCCGAAGTCGCGCCAGGCGCATATCGAGATCATTAGCACCACGCAAGTCAAATGACCTCCGTAAATTAATCATTCCAGGCTTTGAAACATCAAAATTTATCGTGAGCTCGTGATTCAGAACGAAGTCTGGAAATCGGCGATTAAAAGCGGCGATACATTTTGAAATTGACCCAATTGAACTAAGCCTCGACAATCAGATTATTTATATATATATATATATATATATATATATAGATATATATATATATATATATATATATATTAATCATATGATTTTATCATCATAAAATTTAAATTGAGGTTGATTAGATGCTTGATTAATATTCATATATTAATTAATTTGAAATTTATAATAAAATTTAAAACCCACTCAATCTCAATCAACCAGCCCTAAATCCTTCTCCACGCAGCAAACCGAAGCCTGCTCTCTCAACGACTCCCGCTTCGATTCTCTCCAACCGCTCCCGCTCTCAATTTCCCCTCCTAAAAGCCTTTTTGAAAAATAAAAATTCAGTTCTAAATATCGCACAGCCCACCCTTCCCTCTCTGGTTCGAAACTCCTCTGGCAAGAATTCTCTCCCTCTCGTCCATGGTCCTCTCTCTCTCTCTCTCTCTCTCTCCTCGCAACCAAAGAATGGACAGTCTTTTCAATCTTGTGGCGGAAGAGAGCAAAGGTTCGTCTATTTTCGTCGAAAGATGTCGAAGGCGCGTCGCCTTCGACGCCGCGAAGGAGATGCAATCGCCACATTTCTGGGCTATCATCCGTGCCACAAGTGGCCGCTAGAAATGATATTCAGCCGACGTCAAGAGCTTTTCACACAAATTGAACACTAAGGGCGCCAACCCTCTTCCGTTTAGGAAGCTGTACGGTCTCACAAAACTAGAAGATATAATGACGGTGATCAAGTCGAAATTTAAGCTTCTCAAAGAGAAGGTGAATGCAGAGTTGGGTGTTTACGCTGGCAATTTGGTCGGAATCCTTGATAAAGCTACCGAGGAACACCCAGAGTGGAGGGAGCCATTAGAGGATCTCCTTGTGATCTCACAGAAATGCGCGGAGATGCCGACGGACGAGTTCTGGGTCAAACATGAGGGGATAGTTCAGAATCTTGATGACCGTCGGCATAAGCTGCCCATGGGAACCCTCAAGAAAGTACACACTAATATCCTCTTCATCCTCACGAGGTGCACTCGCCTGTTGCAATTTCATAAGGAGAGTGCTTATGGCAAGGAGGAAGCATGTTCTTGGCCTCCACCAGTTTAGTGGTCTTGGTTTTTATCCAGACTAGTCTGTGATCCTGGCCAGGCTCTTAAGAACCAGATCACTGCTAGGGACATCAAGGAGAAGAGAAAAAAAAAATCAGGAGAAAAGGCTCAATTTGTCTCATTTGAATCAATATTCAACTGGAGGGGCTGAATTCCCGACGAGCAATGATAGAATTTCTTCTTGGAAGAAGCTGCCATCTGCTGTACAGAAAAATCAGAAGAAGGTAGAAATGGAGGAGGATGACTCCCGGTTGAAGAAGGGTCCTACTTTGTAGAGGCGGGAAAAAGCAAAACTTGACGGTGAACAGAAAAGCCACCGCGTGTGTTGTGGATGATCTCGTTGAATGAAGTACTTGAATATAATTCATGGGATTTCACACCAATCATTCTGGCCAACGTTGCTAACAATTGGGGATACTTTGTGCTGCTTTCATGGATGCCGGTGTACTTCAAGACTATCTATAATGTGAGTCTAAAATAAGCTGCTTGGTTTAGTGCTCTTCTAGGGGGAGTGATGGCTCTCTCTGGCTACATTGCCAGAGCCGCCTATGACTTCTTATTCAATTTTGGCTAATCTATCACGCGGGTTCAAAAGTTAATGCAGTCTATTAGCTTCATAAGTCCTGGAGTTACCTTATTCTGCTTGAAGTTTGAAGGCTACGTTATGCTCATCAGGGCGCAATGAGTGATTGAAGGTCAGAGGTGTTTTAAAACACCAACCGTCATAGTCATCAGGGCATGACGGGTATGCCAAAACAAATTCTGTAGACCCACATACGACTGGAGAATGAAATTTAAATTTTGACTTTAGAAAAAAAAGGGGATAATTATATATTGTATTGTATGTATTATTGTAGGTTTGAAGAACTTGTTGTGCTCAGCAGGGCACGATGAGATGAAAAAAAGCGGTTCAACACACCGCTGATATGCTCAGGCATCGTGCAAAAAAGCCAAACATAATGCAACCTCCTACACGGGGATGACGTCGTGAGGCTGTTGAAATTTTTTTCAAATTCTAGACTTAGAAAAAGAGCAGGGGGGAATGAATATATGTTGTACATGTATTCTTTCAGGTTTTGAAGACCTTGTAGATGTGATTAGCGTGGTTGCACACCACTCACGGAGATATACCGAACAATAAAAATACCCCCGATGCAGCCCCCTACATGGGGATGATGCCGAGAGGCTGACGAAATTTTGTCTAAATTTTAGACTTAGAAAAAAGGGGAAAAATCAAGTTTAAATGAAAGAGGGGGAAAATAAAATTTAAACAAAAGAAGAGAAAAATCAAATCTAAACAAAAGAGGGGGAAAGTCAAATTTAAACAAAAGAAGGGAAAAGTCAAATTTGAATAATGAGAAGGAAAATCAAATCCGAATAGAGAGGGTGAAGACAAATTTGAATAAAAGAATGGTAAAAGGAGAACTACTTCTAGGAGTAAATCTTCTCCTTAAAATAATAAATTAAATTATCCCTTGAATATATAGCTCCAAAATGCTTTCTTCGCCATCAGATCTGTAACTTTTCGTACAAGCATACAGAAGGCGATACTAAACTAAAATCTACAAATATCATAGGATGTCTTTTAATCAAAAATTGAGGAATTTCATCCTAATTATGATTTTCAAGAGTAATAATTTCATTAATTAGATGAAATTAGCTAAAGTTATAAACTTCTGCATGTGCTCAGACATATAGATTTTAAGTGTAAAATTTAATGTTTAAAAAGACTGCGCAGGTTAAATTGGAATCAATTAAATATGAATATAAAAATTCTAATTTCTAGATCAATTTACAATGCCTTCTTTGCCACCGGATCTACAACCCTTTGTATAAGCAGATAGAAGGCGATACTAAATCCAAATCTACAAAAATCATTAGACCCCTTTGATCAAAAATTAAGGAATTTTATTCTAATTATACTTTTCAAAATTAATGATTTCATTAATTAGATGAAATTAGCTAAGCTAAAAACTCCTGCATGTGCTCAGACATAGAGATTTTAATTGTAAATTTTAATGTCTGAAAAGGCCGCGCAGGCTAAATTGGAATTAAATAAAAATCTGAAATCAATTTTATAATTAAGAAACAAAAAACTACATAAAGTATTAAATACACCTGAATGTGCCCCGACACTATCACTGAATGTTGAAATTCAAGTGTCTGAGGATACTGCACGGGTTGCTTCCCGGTTTAGTCTTAGGATTGGGTCGGGTTATCAAAACCTAAAAACTTATAAAAAGAGTTTCAAGGCAATAAGATATCTAAAAATTGATTCGGTGAGATATAATCCTCACATTTAGCAACTAAATGGGAGTTGGCTAAAATCTTAAACATATTCAAATTGATCAATTTTCAAATATCAATTGAAATTGCTTAAATGAAACTCTATCATTAATGAGTTTAATGTCTTAGAACTCTGCCTTATTCTAAATAAATCCGCATGTGCCCGACACATCTTTGAATGCCTAAATTCAAGTACGTGGATCTTTGCGCAAGTTGCGATTTAGTCTTAGGATTGGGTCCGGGTTAACAAAACCTAAAAATATATAATAAGAGCTTCAAATCAGTGAAATATCTGAGAAATTGATTCTGTGAGGTGACAGTAGATCTAATTCTTTGTTAGCAGCTAAACAGAGTTGATGAGATTTAAAGTTCTTCAACATATTCAAATCAATCAATTTTTCTAATCAAATCAGCATTCAAATATCAATCTGAAATGGCTTAAATGAAACTCTATCACAAAAAATTTAAACCAAACTCAATCTATTCACCTTCTGTAATTATTTGTCAGGGGTGACAAATTAAGCAAACTTTAGCTCACAAAGAGTCAATTTCAAATCAAGTGTTTTGCTATGTTCACTCTCAATCAATTTTACACCAGTAAGGATGTGGCCCGTGTCCTTTGAACTGCATGGCTTGGCCAGTAGGCTCCATAGATGAAGCAGTTATGACCAGAGTCCTCTGATTGGGTGATTTGGCTAGTCTGACTCCATTATATTACGATCACGACCGTATCCCGTATGCTCCCCAATGGCTTTGCCCTTTGAGTTGTGAATCATATGGTATACTTGATTGGGAAAATTGCCCTCTATCAGCTAAGGTGGACTTAAGATTATCTCCTTAGAAAAACACCATCCCAGGTCTACAAGGATTTCTTGGATGACGTAACCCATGTGTTACTGATGAGGATCCTTCTGTCAGATTGGGTCAATTATCTCCTCTGACTAAGTAGACCAAGGACCGCGATTGCCTGGGATGATGAAACCATAGGATCTAGATCAGGCACGTCATCATTCCCCCAACCATTTAGTTTAAGCTATAATGATGAATTTTGTATCTCAATTCCTAAAACTCTACATGCTACTACTATACGCTTTCGCATTCGATAATGACTAACTTTAATCAAAGTTCTCTCTCACTTATTGAGGGATTAACTATAGAGCTTGCTTTAGAAAACAGAACCAGATCTAAAGTTCTCACTAAATTAGAATGAAATCTCTAGGCAGTGTCTTATCTATTATTCCATCTGCCTTTTGAAAATTACACCGACACTTTAAACTACTCTTTTCATTGAAGAGGTCGGTGGATAATTTTTGGAGCCCACAGATTTCTGACGACTCTGCTGGGGATAAGATTCTCTTTGCATCTTTGGTTAGTCGAATTTGAGCTGTAGTAGAAACAAAACATGATAAAAATTGAAATGTAAAATCAATTATCAATGAAACCAAAACTAAACTAATGATGACATTATGACTAATCTATTTGTTCTATATATCAATGGATCTTCAAAACACCGTTTATCATGCAACTAGGTCACGGAGCCAATATCCTTCTGGCTAACGCTGTAATTATACTGGTGATGTTGAAGCTACTATTCAATTTGATAGTGTAGACTTTCCAGCCTTCACCATTGCAAATAATCCTCCACCTGAAGCATCTGCATATTATACACACCAACGTGTGCAATAGAGGAGGACAATTGGAATGACCACTATTGTTATTGAGGTTCATCAAAAGAGAGTATTTGTACTTAAACGGTTAATTCATTTTGAAGCGCCAGTCATGAAGAGAACCTTCGCTGTGTAGAAAGTTTTAGTCATACTTGTGAATGCGATAACCTGCTAGTTGAACCATTCATACTAAGAAGGTATGATACTGAAGCCTCATCTTCTGGAGGAAAATTGAATAGAAGGTAAAGGAGAAGAAAAACTAAACTGTGAGCTCAGTAATTGATGTCTGAATCACAAGTTATATACAATCAAACTTACAACTAGAAGCGAGTATTTCTACTCCACAATAAATTTGAAAATTTTGAGATGGTGAAAAAGAATAGCTATACTGGTGATGTTAAACAATATTTTTATGCTCAACAATAGTCGGCTTCAACCTTTATGAAGAAACAACATGAAGCTCTATCTACTCGAGTACATAGAGTTCTGAAGGTTGTTAAGGAAAAATTTTTTATGAAGAACATGTATCAAATATCAATTATCAAAGAAGCCAAAAATATTTTTTAACAAAAGTTACAATCAGTGGTAGTATGAGCTCAAGACTGTTCTAAGAAATTTCTACATGGTGAGCATCGGGGCATGACATAAGTGAGTACGACGACATTATTCTCTACACCAAGGGTATAAGATACAAGATCTTCTTAGGGCTACCTAAAGCCTCGCAATCCCGGGATGTCCACACTAATATACCACTTTTTTAGATACATGTGCATGTATAAAAGCAAATGAATGGATGAAGAGTCATGCAAAAGGTTTATGTTTGTTTGTTTGATTTGTTGGTTGTTTAATTTATATGTGCAATATGAAGATCCTTATTAATTCATGATATAGGAGTGCATAGAAATAAATTTAAGCAAGTGTTATGTTCTTTTCAAAGGAACTATACACTTTGTAAATCCTATGCAAACCATGTTAAGAAAAAAGAAGAAAACCACATAACACATTTTAAGCTATATTCACATGCAAGCTTATAAATACTTATAAGTAGCATACATTCATATATAGTCTCTGATTTATAAGTTTTGAGAATAATTTTTGATTTAGTAGTGATAATAGCTACTCATATTCTTACTTTAGCCAAAACATGCAATTTGACATAAAGGAAACATTTTATTTATTTTAATTTTTCAAAAGATATGAATGCATGATTTTCATATGGAACACAACATTTAGCATGCTTGGGATGAAATAAAGTGATGTAAGCATATAACTTCATTCACCCTAATTAATTCCTAAAGATAATCCTATGAAATAAGATCATTTAAAGAGAATCAACATTTCTTAAAGAGATTTTTATTTTTGTTTTGAGTTTGATTTAGAAAATATAAAAAGGGTGTTTGCTGGTCCTAACCCATTTCCCTCATGTGTGTGTTATTTTAGCTTAATTTTATCACAATTAAATTGATTAATATGTTTTATTTAGGTTAAGGTGTACATTAAGTCCATTAATTACCCCTTCCCTATACCACTTTAACATAATTAAACTAACAATTATGAGCCAACATAAAATATGCAATCACATGGAATTTAAATCAACAATGCACCTTGGAAAGAAAGGGGCCTAATACAATTGACCCATAATTATTGATTAATTAAGCTAAAAGGGTTTTCATTTAGTACTTTCATAACCTTTCCCCACACATGTAGGTTGGATTTGATTTCCTTAAGCTTAACTTAGGCTTTTGAACACCTAAGGATCTACCCAAGAATGGGATTGATTAAGTGATTAAGTTTATGGGTTAATTTTGATTTTTGAGTTTGGTTAATTAAGTTATTTAATGAAATGATTAAATCATTAACCAATTTGTAAATTAATTAAGTTTTCATTCATATGAAATAGACTTAGGAGAGAAGATTTGGAAAAGGCATCTTAATCTCATTTCTTAAGTCTATCTACTATTCTAAGATGATTAACAAGCTTAACTAATGGATTCATCATCATTTAATATGTTAATTAATTATTTAATTGAATAAGGGAGTGATTAAAGATGAAACAAGCAATGACCTAAATTAATCCAGTAATAAATTCAAAGAAAATCATTAGAGGCAGAGGTCATCCCACTAATTAACCCTAGGGAGTTTGAAATTAATTATAAAAATAATTAAGGAGTAATTAACATAATTACATCCCCAATAAAGCTCAAATTGAGTAAATGTTACTGTTCAAATCAATTAGAAATAATTTTATTAGATCCCCTCTGAATTATCTTTAAAATGAAGTTGAGTTTGTATTTTTTTAAATTTTTTCTATATTTAGTTATGAATTTTTGAAGTTTCTATGATTAATAAGTCATTAAATAACCTAATTATATAATTAATCTCATCAGCGTCATGTGGGCTGCTGACGCAGCGCGCTCTTTCCACGTGGCACAATGAGATTGGTTATCTAAGTTGTCAAATTGGATGTCGCATCAACCGGCTACGCTTTTCTCCTTAGTCATCTGATCAAAGATTAGATGGTCATGATTAAACCTACAATTTTAAAAGATAAAATCACTAGATCTAACATGTTTTTAATCAGGACCGTCCATCCAAAACATGCAGGATGGACGGTCCATGATTCATCCCTACCCTCGCCAGTGAGAGATGGAGACCGTCCATCCTCCATGGCTTGATCCGAGCTCACTTGAGCTCGAATTGAGCTAGGATTCAACCCACACCATCTAGAAGCAAGAAGAGGAAGATGCAATGGTGGAATTCAATTGTTATTACACTTCCCTTAATAAAAGACCAAATAATTTTGAACTTAAGCTCATTTTTAAAGCATACCTCGTTGGAGGCTATCACCGTGCTCCCAACCATTGAGGTAGCTTCGTCTAGTGGAGATGAATCCCTGTTGAAGGTTTGAGGGTTCATTTTGCAATGGATCTTCCAATTGACCAAAGCTTGCTTCGATGGCTTTTGACTTTGGTCTAACTCCTCCTTCCCGTGGCTTGGTTGCTTGGGATTTGCTTTGGATGCGCTTGACTTAATGCCTTGATAGTGCTTGCAAGAGGAATTGGACTTTGGTTGGGTATTGAGTAGGTTGGAACTCTCCCTCACCTCCCCTATTTTTGGCTTAGGCAAAATCGAGAATGGGAATTTCAAATGAGCTGAGGAATCCTTGGAGGAGCTTGGGAAGCTTGCCTTTGGGTTCTTTGAGCTCAATCAAATGCAAGGTGAGTGAAATGAATTGAAATAAGGGGGAGTATATCTCCCCCTACTTGGATCGGATGGTTGAAGGTATCCTCCCCATTTTGTCATTTGATCTAATTGAATGGGTTTTTTAGGTTGTTAGGAGTGCCATGTGATTTGGTTTTGGCAGGGGAGTGTAGTAGAGGAGTTTCCCATGTGTTAAATAAGACTATGGAGTGATTCTACATGTTCATTTTTCATTGGGTGGTCAGTTTGGCCATGGGTTGGGTCATGGCTGACCCAAACCCATTTGGTTATATTCACCACCCTCATTAGTGCCCATTTAGTCCAAGAGGATGCCAAGTGGCCATGAAAAGGAATTAGTCAAATTCCAAGTGAATTTGACCAAGAGTTACCCTTTGACCCAAGAGTAAAATGGTCATTTGGCTTTATTTTCAATTTGGACAGATTTGGAATAGTTTGAAATTGGGTTGGGCCAAATTTCAAGGAATTTAGAGTTGATTTGATATCATTTGGCTCATGTTGACCCATTTAGATCAAAATGGGTCAACATGGGTCAAGTTGACCAATTGGTCAAATTGGGTCAAACCAAGGGTTGGGTCAAGTTCATTTGACCATTTGGAGTGATTTGGTATCATTGGTTTGGTTCAATTTGATTTATATTTGATTTTAGTTCATTTGAGTTCACTTAGGTCAAATGGGCCAAGTTGACCAATTTGACCCATTTGACTCAATTGGGTTAAGTCATGGGTTGGTTTAGGTTTGGTTGGTCATTTGAAATATTTTGTAAGCTTTGGTTTCAATCAATTTTGGTTAGATTTGATTTTGGCTTGATATGATCTTTTAGGTCAAGTTGGGTTCATGGTCAATCGGGCTAGGTTGGGTCTAGTTATCCAATTGAGGTTTTACTCAAGTTCAACAAGTGGTTTAGAATGAATTTGACCCATTGCTTACAATCAATTTGACTTAGATCAATATTTGATACATTTTTGACTTTTTAGGTCAACTTGGGTCAAGTGGCTAATTAGGCTAGGTTTAGCTCAATTGGTGACTTGGCCGTGTTCAATTATTGTTCATGAACTAGTTTAGATCAATGGTTTTAATCAATTTGGCCTATGGTGAATTTTGTCTAGTTTGACTTTCCTTTTGGCTAAGTGTTGACTTGGTCAACACTTAGGTTTGACTTGATTTGACTGAATTTGAGTGATTGGTCATCTCATGATGATTGTTGCTCACAATGTGAGGCTTAGGTAGCTTAGTTCAATCCAATTTGGGTAGGATTAGAATTTGGCTCAAAAAGGTATTTTAGGTCACATTGGGTCAAGTGAGCCTAAGTGGGTCAATTGACTTGATCAAGGCTTGATTTAAGTTTGATTGAACTCACATATGGACTTATGATTGAAATATGAATCCATTTGCAAGTGATTTGGAGTCAAATGGGTTTTGATTCAATTGACAATTTCAAGTCAAAAGGGTGAACATGGGTTTGGCTTGGGTTAGTTTGATTTTGGTTTGATGATTGAAGTTTGTGTTTATATTTGGATTCATGATTGAATGGTTGAATGAATCATGAAGAAAATCCAAGGGTTTAGATTGATTTGAGTTTGATTAGGCTAAGTTCAAGAATTTGACTTGAAAGAGCATAGGTTGGATTTAGGTTAGATTTGGGTTTGAGTTTTGAATTGGTTTTTGTTATTTGAATTTATATTTCATTTAAATTTGAATATAAATGAGATTAAAAATGGGTTATGAGAAAATCTCTTGAGTTTGAATTGATTTGGATTTGAGTTTGAGTTTGAAGTTGATTTTAATTTGAGGTTGGTTTAGGATTTGAAGTTTGACTTGAAAGAAGGAAGGAAGGATTGAGTTTAAGCTATAGGATAGACAAGTTTTTCTAACACCCCTAAGGCATAACCTATTCTATTGCTAACTCTTCTAAGTCTCTAGGGTGAGGTTAAGTGTTCACCTAATCACTAAAAGTGCCTTAAGACTAAGGAAACTCTTAATGTCTAAGAGGAATCATATGTTTAAGATGGAGAAGTTGAGAGCTCACTCCAAAAGTGAGGTCAACAGATCTAATTTTAAATTACTATCTTTAATTTTAATTGTATTTATAAAAGCAGATGTTAGGAATGGAGCTTATTTTGTTAGAGCAACACAAGCACACATCAATGCTAGTAGGACTAGTTGTGGTTGATAACAAATATTAGTAAGAAAATGTAAGAACTATTTTTTAAGGAAATTATTATAGTAACATTTCATTAGGATATTATTACTAATGTTGAACTTTTATAGGAAGAGTACATGCATGTGAGGAATATTAAGAGTAAGTCATCGCAAGGAGAGTCATAATTGTAGTGAGATGAGTTCAACATGTGTAATCTATTGCCAATTTTAAATGTTTGCTCTCCTAACCCCTTAAACTCCATCTAGTTTGCTCTCCTAACCACAACTTTAATGATGTTTAAAGGAGATTTCTTGGGATGTAATCTATTGCCAATTTTAAATGTTCAAAATCTTCAAAATGATTTCTTGAGACTCAAAGAGGGTGAAAAAAAGAGTTGGCCTGTACTGGGAAGTAATGGGTCACCCACTCCAAAAAGCCCCACTTATCTTCTTCTGCATGTTTAAGAAGTCTCGACAATGAAATAAATGGCTTGAGAATAATCTAGGGAGTCTTATTTGGGCTTCTAAAAAAGAGATAATTTAGAAGAATTTAAGAAGTGTATGGTCAAGGAAGCTCAAATTCAGCTCTTTATCGAACATTCCCATATATTAAGGATGTTCCGATGGATTGGCCCTATAACTTTAAGGGAGATGAGAGATATAAAGGGTTTTAATAAAGCTTAGGGGTAGGACAAAGCTAATGTAAAACTAGATTGAGCAATAAAGTGACATTAGATCCTTTGATCTAGGAAGCTTAATTAGGTTTAACCCAATTGAACAAAATAATTAAATTAGATGGGGTATAATTTAAGAAGATCATAAACAATTTAGCAAAGCTGGAAAAGTGGGTCAAGTTCGAATAAAGTAGGTTTGGATAAGTAGTCATCTCCTTAGTTAAGCCAATGGAATCTTATGTCTTTGTAGAACATTGTGGTGTTTATTTTTGGAATATGTGTATAGGGGATATCAAGCAGATTTGAGGGTATACTTATTGAAGTGATTAGGTATGACATTGAGGTATGATGTACTATCTTGAAAGATAGCGGCATCACAATGAACTAATCACCTAATAAGCTCTAGGTATGACGGGTGAATATACACAGTTTTTTTTCATACTTACATGGATGAATAAAGTAGAGTTTATTTAGACCGAGTTCTAAAGTTTCCTATGGGGACAAGCCCCTATTGTTAATTACATCCTATGGAAGGTGAGTTCCTTAGGAATACTCTTGATTAAAGTAGACAATTATTATCTCCAAAGATTTTAACGATAAGATTACCAATAAATTGTTTATATTAGAAAATCAAATGGGATAGATCAAAAGGAGAGACTTATTATCGAAGCCAAATGAGATGAGTAGGGAATGCTCATAATACTAGGAAACCTAATAATCATTCCAATATATCCTATGGTTGGGCTTTATATGTTTGAAATTGAGGAGAATTATTTACTTGAGTTGAATTTTTATTAGACTGCTAGGGCTTATGATCCAACAATACAAAATTGTAGAAATGCCTAAGAGGTAAGAATTTATACTTCTAGCCTGAAAGAAACAACAACCTCAGATCCTAAATCTATGGAGTTATAGCAAGGGCCAAAACATGATCTAAATCTAAGTGAAGATGTGTATATGGATTTACGTCCACTAGAGAGAGTAAATTACTCAACTGCTGGACTTAAACTGCCTCGACTGGCAACCAGCTAACTCCTCCTACTCTTTAAAACCATGTAGGCAAGTTATATGATTTTGCAAGATATTTGGATTATTATTATTTAGAAAGAAACTAAAGTACTTAAATCTATTCCCTAAGAGAATAGAGCATGAGTGATATGAACAATGACTTAGTTTAATGCAAATCTTTTCAAAATTTATTTGATTTTGGACTCTTCATTTTGACAAAGGTCATATGACTTTTATATGCCTATCCACGGTCTCCCAAATAAAGCATTGAAAGATGTATTTGAGTTTATGATATGAAACTTGACTTCAGTCTTCCAATCATCTATCTAAAATGGCAACACTATGGAGCCTAAGGCCCTTTTGCCTTGTTCATTGAATCCTGTCAATATCATCCTCTCTTTTTGAAGTTTGGAGATGTCAATCCTAAGTAGGCAAGGGTTTTTAGACTCATAATATTGACTGATGCACCTTGGTCAACCAGAACTCTTGATAACCTGTTTCTACTAACATCCACTATAATGTAGAGAGGAAAATTATGCTTGGTCATCCCTAGAAGCAAGTCTTCATCACTGAATGTAACTCCTAGAATGTCCTTTAAGTTGTGTGCCTTCTCTTCAGTAGTTGAGCTAAGAATATCTCTGGATCAAGAGGAGCCTTGATTAGAGACTCCCTCATCTCTTTGGATAAGATAAGGGCGTTATATATGCTTAACTTAGCCGACAACTTTCTAAGATGTGCTAGATATTGTAATCGACTCTGACTTGGTCCACCACAAGCATATCCATAGGTGGAGCATCCTGTGCATGGGCTATCTACTCACTGGAACAAATGATTTGTTTACCCTTATCCTGATGTGCTACCCTAAGAGGTAAAGCTTTACCACTGCAGGTTGACTTCAGTGACTTCTTGAAATGATGAACATATGACAAGTTCTACCTTCTCATTAGGTATACCTACAACTTCTCCTATAGGATCCTCAGAGTTAGTTGACTCTAAGTCAATCTCAAGAGGTGAAACTAATTGATTCAGAAAAGGAAATTTTGATTCTGAATCAGAAGAGAATGGATCAGAATGACTAGAGCTATTATTATTTTCTATACTTGGAGAGTTTTCAAGAGGAATAAAATCTAGAGTATCAGAAGTGGATAATATATAAGTAAAATCTGCTTTCTTCATTGATTTCTTTTTAAGTGGAGGTACATGATAAAAATTTAATAAAGTAAGTGAATTAAGGGATTTAATTCCCTTGTCCATTAATATAATGCTTCTACTAGTAAAAGAGGAGCTAGCAAAGGAAGAAGTAGTAGTTGCAACTTTGGATGGAGTGCTGGACTCAGACGGTGGTTACGCTACTGAATTATCTTGGGCAAGTAGGGTGAGCTGCTACTGCTGCTGCTGGGCTATCATCTTCTTCAAGTTATCTTTGACAACTTGCAAACCTTCCTTGATGTTGGAGGTTTGAGCTACCTCTGGCACATATAAAGAGAGTTTCTTGATTTTAGAAACTACTTTTTTAAAGGTTCGAGATAAGGCAATATCCCAACCTTCTTTTGTCTTAAGAGGATCACAAGTATCCCCAAAAATTACTCTAATAGAAATAGATGGTTGTTCTAATAAGTATTTCTTAAGGATAACTATGGCTCCTAACTTATAACTATGCTCAAGCTAGTCTTTAAAAGTAATGCAATCCTCTAATACATGGCTAATCATACGGTGGTAGGGGCAATAGTTAGGATCATTACTCTTACCTACTTCCTCTGGCCTCTTGAGCTCTAGTAACTGAAAGTCAGGTTTCTTTAAGAGATTCTTAAAAAATTTTCTAACTACTTCCCTCTTGAATGAATATGGTTTATTCAATCTATCAGCAAGAGTAAGTGGATAGGAGTACCGCTGTTGGGTATGCTGCTGAGGTGGTGGGAATGACCGTTGTGGTGGCTGATATGATGGCCGAGGTGGTGGCAAAGGAGGCGGTTGAGCTCATGGTCTCTTATACTGGACTCTTGCTAGCTGCTTCCCTCTATCTACTGACATAACTGTCCCTTGCTTCTTCTCAACCACCTTCTACGGCTTGGGCTGAGATGATTGATTAAGAAAAGGCAACTATTTGGCTTCCTCTTGCAAGCTAGCTACCTTGTTGATTAGTTTCTCAAATGTTTTGATGGTAAAGCCCTTAAGCATGAAGGCAACCAGGCCATAGATATTCTTGAGAAGAATCTCAATGACATGTTGATCAGACAACTATAGCTTGTATTTCATGATCAGGTTGAGCCACTTGAGAATATAATCAACAAGGGACTCATTGGGAACTTACTTCGCTACAATGAAGTCACCTACAGTCACTCTTTATTGAGCTTCAGCAAACCTCTTGATGAAGAGGTGCCCCAACTCAACAAAAGTCCCCACCAAATTATTTGGTAGTTTGGCGTACCAATCAAATGTAACCCCTGCTAGGCTGTTGACAAAGAGTTTGAACAAGAGTGCATCACTGCCACCGGCGTTGCAACAGCCATCTCTAAAATATGCAATATGCTGATGCGGGTTCCCACTGCCATCAAAGATCTTGAAGAAAGGCGGCACCAAACCCTTGGAGTATTGAACTATAATGAATTTATCTCGGTATGGTCTACCCTTTAGGATAAATGAGCTCCCCCTGGCATGCACCATCGCTTCCCTCACCTGCTGCTCTACCATATGCTTGATATCCTTTTCATGCATGGAGGTGCCATCTATAACCTTCATATGCAAGCTACCAGCATCATCCTCTATAGGAGTGCACCTAGGATGGTCTAAAGTATGCACCAACTCTGGTTTGTTAGCTACCATGGGAGAAGGCTATGAGATTAGGGCTGAGGTCTGCAATGCTAAAACCACTGACATCAACTCCTCTACCTTCTTCTCCATCTTATCAATATGATCATCCCTCGCTGGTGGAGGAGGTGCCGAGTCGAGTGAGAAGTGTCACCTTCCATGAGCACATCACCTTCCTAGCTAAGCTGATCCTGCTGTAAGGACCACCGTGTATCGACCATGTGGACCCCGGCTGTGTCATCCAACATATCATCTTTATCAAGATCAAAGTGAACTCTATCCTTCTCCTGATATGAATGGTCACTCCTAAGAATTTGCTTTTCTCGATAAAGTAGTCCGCTAATATGTCATCTATCAATCTCACTGCTTCTGCGGACCGATGAACACCCACCGATCGCTGAGACTATGCTCATCTATCTCGCTGTGATGTCGCCTATTATCAAGACTTTCTCACTGGGAGGATCAACTATCATGGGGACTATGTCTATGTCCACTCCCCTCTCTCCCTCTATCTGTGGTGATGGTGATGTGATGACGATGCTCTTGGGTCATCACTCCTTCCTGACCACATCTGAGGTAGAGGGTCAAGCAGGGGAGCTCAATCTCAGGTGGAGTGGATGGAGTGGGAACCTAGGGCCATATCCGGATCACCAGTGGGGATGGTCTTTCCCCGGATGGGGGCTTCTAAAGCTTGGCGAGAATGATGGATGCTGTAAGTTGAATGGGTCATGGTGGATGGCAAGGGGAGCGGTGTGATGGCAACACAAACTACCTCTCAACTGGAGATGACCTCCTTTATCAAACCACCCGAGGTACATGTTCAATCATCTGGCTCAACAGTATGATGATCGTGGAAATCTATGAGGGTGGAGGCTACCGACTACCTAGCACACCTCCGTCACTCTCACTTGCCTGCTTGGGCAGATAATCTAGCCTCCATAGCTCTCTCCCTGTGGATCTGACCCCTAATGCTCCTAGGGATCATGGATCTTAGATCAAACAAGGTACCAGACTCTAAGCATCTATAAGCTCTCACCCCGGCATAGAACAGTCCTAAGTCCTGCATAGGGCCTCCATGCTCCCTGGTGTCTCAAAGTATGTTGGTGGTCGAGGCGATGCAGCGATCCTCCTGTAATCTTCCTCTCTATCTGAGGCTGAGAAGGGGTGAAACCTACTACCACTCAAAAGTGGAGAGGTCTCATGGGGAGAACCCTCCTCAACTATGTGATAAGCAACATCGATCTCCCTGGTTGCTCACTCATGTCTCGCTTGACCTTCCTATTTTTGTTGTGGCTTTGGGTGCAGGTAAGCAAACCAGAGTGAGAACTGAACCTACCTTGAAGGTAGGGGAGATTATCTCGGAGGCCAAGATAGCCTTCCCCTTTGGGGTGACCAAAGAGGAGGTAGCAGCTCTCACTAGAGCTATGATAGGGGCAACTGATTGAACATATGCAGAAGCAGCTGGTATTGATACTGACATTGAATGAGGTGTGGGAACCACGGTAGCCTTCCTCTTCAATGAGGGGAACTCATAGTCAGATGGAATGTCAAAGCAGATAAGTGGCGTCTGTATTGCCACCTCCTCCCTACTGATAGTTGTGAGGGCTATCCCCTCACAAGTAACTTGAACTCCCTCAAAACCATGGCTAAAGTAAATGATATGGCGTGGGTCGGGATTCCGATCTAAGGCTAGATCTACACCTGAGGGGAAGGAAAAAATAAACTTGTCGAAAGTCATAATCACTGCACTAATTGAAGGCTAAAAAGGCTGACAATGCTGAAACCACTGCATTTGTTGAAACATAATTGAGTCAAACCCTTGCTTTGATATTTGTCTTCAATCACTGACTTTTAAACTTGATTTGAAATTTGAACCCACACTTAACAAATTTAGGTATGCTAAGTCGGGTTCATTGAATTTTTGAAGAGATTTTTACTATTGGAGGAGAGACTTTGCCATATGATTTTGATTTAGAACCCATACTCACCAAATTTAAGTATGTTGACCTGGGTTTAAATATTTGGAGAGACTTTTGAAGATATATATATATATATATATATATGTTGTATGTCTTGTTTGAAAATTTGATTTGGAAAACCTTTGCCTAGCAAATTTAGGTATGCTAAAAAAAGGTTTTCAATTATATGTGTTTGAAAATTTTGTGAAAACATCTTTGTTTGCGATGATTTGTTATGTGTTTGATACATGTTGATTTGATTTGAAAAATGGGGCCCTTACTTAACAAATTTGGTATGTTAAATAAAGGAAAATGTGTTATGATGTGTGTTCATTTGAAAATGAGACTTCTATTTAACAAATTTGGTATGTTAAGTAGGAGTCAAGTATTATGATTTGAAAATGAGGCTCTTACTTAGCAAATTTGGTATGTTAGGTAGGAGCCAAGTGTATTGAATATGTGTTGATTTGAAAATGAGGCTCTTAATAAATTTGGTATGTTAAGTAGGAGCTAAGTGTATTTATGGTTTGAAAATGAGGCTCTTACTTAACAAAATTGGTATGTTAAGTAGGAGCCAAGTATATGCATGATTTGAAAATGAGACTCTTGCTTAACAAATTTGGAATGTTAAGTAGGAGCCAAGTGTATGCATGATTTTTGGAAGAGGGAAATATATTTAACAAATTTAAGTATGTTAAATAGAGTTCAATTTGTTTTTTGTGATTTTTGAAAATGAGACTCTCATTTGACAAATTTGGGTATGTCAAATGAAGTCCAAATGTGTTTTGATGTTTAAGACTTTGGAAAAGAGGAATTCTATTTAACAAATGTGGGTATATTAAATAAAATTTAATTTATTTTGATTTTCCAAAAGAAAAGGGAGCTCTCTTTTGACAAATTTAGGAATATCAAATGGAGGTTCAAAATATGTCTTGATTTTTTTTATTTTTTGTGCATAATTTCTTGCTTTTGAAAAGAGGGAAACTTCAACTCTAGCACACATGAAATATGCTAAGTGGAGTTTCAATTTTATGTCATGATTTTATTTGAAAATAAAATCTTCATTCAACAAATTTGGGTATGTTGAACAGAGATAGCTATTTTTAAGAATGTGCTTTTGAAAAAGGGATTTTTTTAAAAAATTATTGATTTTAATTTTGAAAAGAACCTCTATGTAACAATTATAGGAATTTTTAAATGAGGTTTGGTTATATGAGTTTTTTGAAAATATCTAATAAATTTTGTGCAAAAATCTTTTGTTATGTGAATTTTCAAAAAGTATTTTTGGAAAGTGGCATTTTGCAAAAGAGTCTATTTTCTTAAATATATGATGAACCTTGCCTCACCAAGCTTGTGGTAAAGAGGTTCTAAATTTTAGTCATCTCCTTTCATTAGTTAATTTTATCTTTCACCTATTGGGGGACCTAATAGGGGTTTCAAGACCTATAATGAGTGAGGTCCTAAAACCTACAGGATGTTGGATAGCTTTACTTAAGAATGAAATAAGTTAAGTACCAATGGAAGGAAAGATAGTCTCAGACTCATATGAAATACAAGTCCACTATCGATGCTTGGAGATAATAAGTGTTTACTGGAGATGGAGAGAGGAACTATCCCCAGTGGAGTCGTCAGAAAAATCTGTGGTATTTTTTTTGGAATATGTGTATAGGGGACACCACATAGATCTATGAGTGTACTTATTGAAGTGATCGGCTATGATATTAAGGTATAATATATTATCTCAAAAGATAGAGGTTTCACCCTTCAATGGATCATATCACCTAATAAGGACTCCTAAGATATGATGGGTCTTCAAATATACCAGCAATTTTCCTCTTACTTTACATGGATGAATAAAGTAGGGTTTATTTGGATCAGGTTCTAAAGTTCCCTATGGGGGCAAGCCCTCATAATTAATTACATCCTAAAGAAGGTGAGTTCCTTAGAATACTCTTGATTAAAGTATGCAATTGTTATCTCCAAAGATTTCAACAATAAGACTATCAATAAATTATTTATATTGGAAAATCAAATGGGATATATCAAAAGGAGAGACATAGATGAGTAAGGAATGCTCATGATACTAGGAAATCTAGTGAGCATTCCAATATATCATATGGTTGATCTTTATATGTTTGAAATTGAGGAGAATTATTTATTTGAGTTGAATTTTCATTAGATTGCTAGGGCTTATAATCTCATAATACAAGATTATAGAAATGCCTAAGAGGTGATGATTTATGCTTCTAGCTCGAAGAAAACAGTAACCTGAGATCCTAAATCTAGGGAGTTTTAGCAAGGGCCAAAGCACAGCCTAAATCTAAATGAAGATGGGTATATGATTTATCTCCATAAGAGAGAGTAAATCACTCGATCGTTGGACTTATAACCATTTTGAGTGGCAGCCAGCTAACTCCTCCTATGCTTTAAAACATGTAGGCAATTCATATGTGTGGTGAAAATTTCCACACATATAGATGTTGCCTTCAAATCTGTTAGTAGAAAGGAGAGGCAAAACTATATATGTAGAAAATTCATCTTGGTAAGATGCCATGCAGATCTGCAAATGTACTTATTCAAGTGATCGGGTACATCATCAAAGTATAGTGTACTATCTTGAGAGACAGAAGTCACCACCCTTTAATGGAACCAATCACCTTAATAATGACTCCTAAGGATGATGGGTCTGCATATGTACCAGAGATTCTTCCCCTACTTTATATGAAAATGTAAAATAGGGTTTATTTAAAACTGGGTTCATTAAGTTCCCTACAGGGGCAAGCCCCCATAGTTAATTACATCCTAAAGGATAGAATCTTTAGGAAAACTCTAGATTAAGGTAAATAATCGATGTATCTGACGATTTCAATAGGGAAGGACTATCAATCGATTGGTTTATATTTAAAGATTAAATATGATTGATAAAAAAAGGAGTTATTATTGAGGCCAAAATGGAAAATAAGTAGGAGATGCTCAAGATGCTAGGAAACCTAGCGAGCATCTAAAACTATCCTAAAATTGGGCTTTACATTTTAAAAGTTGATTTAGTTTATTTGAGTTATATTTTTGATTAAAATTTTAAGACTTAAGATTCCTTAACACAAGATTAAGGAAATGCCTAAGAGGTAAGGAATTAAGCTTATGGCACCCAAAGGGAAGAAGCAACCTCAGAACCTAAATCTAGGGAGCTTCGGTGAGGACTAGAAGCATAACCTAAATTTAAGGCAAAAATGGGTAATTGATTTGCCTCCACAACAGAGGACGAACCACCCGACTGCTTAGACTTACAACTGTCTAGGGGTGGCCGCCAACTAACTCCTTGTATGATTTTAAATACATGTAGGCAAGTCTTTATGCTTAATGCAAGATAGCTAGGCTATTTTTATTTATAAAAGGGCTAAGTCCTTAAACTCACTCCCTAAAGAGACTAGATCATGTAAAGGGCATGCTTCAAATGACCTGAATCTAATGCATTTCAATTTCATTTTATTGTTCATTTTGGACAATTATTTTGACTAAGGCTAATAGGATTTTTATGACTAATGCATGAAAAAATAGATTATTGGCTAAAATTAGAGAGAAATTTAGGAGGAGAGTTTCCACCACGACCCTCAAAGGTCAAGCCGAAGTTCTCTAGAAAAGATGAAGCCCTCCAATCAAGAGTGAGACAAGATGCATTTGTGCATGATGTTATAAGGCAACCATAAAACTCATCCAGCTAAGGGGTTACTAAATCTTTTATCTTGATTTTTAAACTAGGCTTTTAGTGAGGTTATGCATTTCTTATTTTAATTTTGAGTTTGTTAAATTGGGTAAAAGATTTATTTTTCCTAAAGAGCCTAATTCTCATCCAGGCCATACATAAAGCAAGGAAGAAACTAAAAAAAGCATGACACTTAATGCAAAAGCTAAACAAATTACCAAATAATTTATAAAGCTAATCGCAAAAAAAATAAAAGGGTCACACCGCACAAACCAAAATATCAAATTGGCAAGCTCTACCCTTATACAACCTGGATTATAAATGAATTAAATTACAATTTAAGCAAAGGAATTCATTATTATGGGGGTCTTCAAGCTTTATTCTTCTTTCTTCTTTCTTTCTTCTTTGAATCTTCCTTCGGATGGTTGAGTGGTAGATGCTTCAAGGCTTCACATGGTGCATAAGATGGGAATCTTATGGCCAATGCTCACCCTAATCCCCTATAACAAATCATTCCAAATCATAAATATATCAAATTGTTTACATGAAAAGGGAAAGCATAAATTTAACTAACAAAATAAAGGTTAGTCAAATCACACCACACAAATCCCAAGCATGTATATTGGACTTATCACCCCACACATGGGTGACTAAGTCCACCTAGCCTATGGATTATGCTAAGGGGTATGAATAGTTGCAAGCAAGAAGTATTTATATTTTTATTTATGACAGCGCCCCTTTAGCACAATCCCTTGTAGAAAAGAATGGTTAGACTCCAAATCCTAAAAATACAAATTGTTTACATGAAAAGGGAAAGCATAAATTTAACTAACAAAATAAAGGTTAGTTAAATCACACCACACAAATCCCAAGCATGTATATTGGACTTATCACCCCACACATGGGTGACTAAGTCCACCTGGCCTATGGATTATGCTAAGGGGTATGAACAGTTGCAAACAAGAAGCATTTATATTGGTATTTATGACAGCGCCCCTTTAGCACAATCCCTTGTAGAAAAGAATGGTTAGACTAAGCACATCCTACCATTCATTCTACGAGCATACACCCTGACATCCAGTCTAAAATATTCATCATAAAATAAAACATAATATCAAACCATGCACCGACCTAACCTAAGGCTAGCAATGGTGACTTAGGCTAATGTGTGCGCTTTGAAGGTATGTGTGGTATGCTTAGCTTATGATTTTGGGTTCAAGTTTTCTAAGTATGAAAGACATGTTCAACTTAGAGGAGGGTTTTTATCTAAGTTTTTTTTAACTATTTTTGATTATTTTTATTTCATATTTTATTTTAGTTTGAGTGAAACCTACACTTAATTACTAAGTTATAAAGAGAGGGAAAGAGAAGAAGACTTCTCTTTCCTTCCCTAATCCCTAAGTAATTTCTAAGGTAAGTTCACATTTTAGTTTCATTTAGATGAATATTTTGATTACATCTTTTAATTAATCCTAAGTTTAGATCGACTCTAAACAAACCTATTCAAAAAGAAAGGCATTTTAAGATTAAATAAAATGAATCAAAATTTACATCATACACATCACTTTAACTCTTTCCCAACATATATAACATGCATATGGATAGAACCTAAGCATATCTATACATGCAAATGAGAGTAATTAACACACTTTATGATGTATGCTAAGTAATCCATTTAAGAAAATTTAGAAGTTAAGCATGTATGATTTTCTTAAGTAGAAGAATAATTATTTATCCAATTTTCACATACACCTATGAATGAAGAAAAGGCATAAGTGAGTATGGCACCATTGTTAGCACCACGGGTGTAAGGTACAAGTCCTACTTGGGGTTACTTAAAGCCTCATAATCCCAGGACTTTCCAGACTAATATACTTTTCTTAAATTTAAACATATGTATAAAAGAAATGAAAGGAAAAGGAATATGCAAAAATTATTTGATAGATTTGTTTTCCTAATACAATTTATTCATGCAAGTGTAGGCAATCCTCCTTAGATGATAGCATAGGGATGAATAGGGTGTGAAATTAAGTGAGTGTTGGGTTCTTTTCAAATGAACCTCACATCTTACCAACCCATATCCAAAACTATGTTATCATAAAGAAAGAAGGAAAAGGCTACACTAAACATGCTTTATAATTCATTACATGCAAGCTACTAATTAAAATATGAATAGCATACTTTCAGATTTGATTTTTCATTTATAGGTTTTGAAAATATTTTGGATTTAGTAGTGATAATTGCCACTCATATTCTACTTTAGCCAACACATTCAAATTTGACATAAAGTAAACAAATTTATTTTTAAAATTTTGAAAACATGAAATTATGGATGCATGAGCCATATGGTATACAATTTAACATGTTGGAAAAAATATAAAGCAATGAAATTATATGAACAAACTCATTTTACTTAATTCCTAAAGACATTCTTAATGAATAAGAAAACTTAGAATAAATCAAAGTGAATTTCAAAAATAATTTTTGTATAATTAAAGTTTGATTTAATTTCAAAAGGGTGAGATTAGTTTGTTGTCCTTAACCCATTCCTACATGTGTTTTGTATTTTTGTTTAATTTTTAGTTCATTAGATCCATTTTTAAGCATTGATTAGGTTAGGGTATGAATTAAGTGACTTAATTAACCCTTACCTACACCTAGGAAAATTAACTTATTTAATTATGAGCCAATGAGATGACATAAAACCCACAAGGTATTTAAATTTGCAATGCACCTAGTAATGAAAAGGCCTAATGCAATTTGGCTCACAATTAAAAGTTAATTAAACCAAAGGGGTTTTAACTTAAGTACTTTTAAAACACCCCTTTCATACTTATGAAAGGGGGTTTAATTTTCTTAATCAAACTTAGGTTATTAAACACCTAAGTATCTACCCAAAGTAGATTGATTAAGTTCTGGAGATTTTTAGAATTTTGAACATTATTTAGAATGATTAATGGATTAACCCTTAATTAAGAAAGGGATTACGGAAAAAAAAAAGGTGTTTAAGGAATAACTTAGGAAAAATACCCCCAAATTAGTTCCTAGAACCCCTATTCACTGGATCCAACCTTAATCCAACTAAACATAGGGAAACCCCACTAATTATCCCTTAATTATGCTTAATTACATAAAAAGGGTAATTAGGAAATCATATGTAATTATTCTCATCAAGCCTCCAATAAATCCCAAGAAAATTAGGGCAGACAGAAGTCATCCCTTAAAGTATACCCAAGAAATTTGAGATTAATCAAAGGCTTAATTAGAGAGTAATTAGGAAAATAAAGTTTCCAAGAAAAGCTAAATTCAGAGAAAAATTTGATTTAAAACCCATTAAAATTAATTTTATAATATTCTAGGTTGAACTATCTATCCAAGGCATTTTCCTTTTATTTTTGAATTTTCTATGAAGAGATATGAATTTTAGAAGCCATAGGGATTAATTAGGAAATAATTAGTTAATTAACTAATCCCATTAATCCCCTCACCCGCGGCACGATGCGTGGCGGCGGTGGTCAGCATGCTTTACACGCGTCGCACCTCGAGCCACTCACTTAAGTTATCAAATCAGGATGGTGGCGGTGGCGCACGAGTTTTAATCTTTAGCCGTCCGATCAAAGATTGGACGACTGAGGATCTCCCCGCATTTTATAAAAAGACTAATAATTTCTAAACGTGGGGAATTATCTCCGTCGTCCATCCAAAATGCACGGATGGACAGCCAAGATCTTCCCAGTTCTTCCTCTTAGAAAAATAGAGACCATCCATGATTTAGGAGGAGATCCGAGCTCGATTAAGCTCGGATTAAAACAAGACTTAACCCACACCATCTAAAGCCAATAAGCGCCACATCCAACGGTGGGATTTACATGAATTGAAAATTTCTTTCACAAAGGATCAACACCTCCTATGCTAGGTGGTCGAAAAATCCCATACCTCACCGGAAATGATCACCGGCACTCGAGAATGATGAGGTAGCTTCGTCTAGTGGAGACGAAGCCCTATTGAAATTCCTAGGCCTTGAGATTGAGTGGCTTGCTCTATAGACCAACACCACTTGAATATCCTTGCGACTTTATCCAATTGCTCTCCTTGCTATGGGAACTCCGATGGAAGCTTGAGTGTACTCGGATTGGTCCTTAGAAGAAGTGCAAGAGGAATTATGATGGTTTTTAATGTGGAGGAGGTTCAAGATTGGATTGAGCTCCCCTATTTTCACACTATGCAAAATCGAGAAGATGAAGTTTGATTTCACTCTAAGAAGCTTGAGGAGGCTGAGGAATTGCTTCTCTGACTTCCCTAGGTTTAATCAAAATGAGGAATCATACCTTTGAGTTTGTTTAGGGGGAGTATATCTCCCCATTGAAGGATCGGACGGCTGACAATGTTCTTATCATTTTGATCCAATTGATCATAGGCTGAGGGTTGTTTGATAAGTTAGGAGTGTGCACATGGTTAGTTTGAGCCAATGAGTGGATTGCCAACCTTCCATGTGCATCAAATTTAGTGGAGGAAGGATTTGGAATGAGCTAATTTGACCCATAGGGTCAGTTTTGGCCTTGGGATCATTTGGGCTGACCCAAACCCATTGGGTTGGGAGCACCACTCTTCATTGGGCCCCCTTGAGCTATTAGGAAGGTATCAAGGTGATATGAAGAGGGCATGACCAAAATACCCATGGGCTAGGCAAAAATTTGTTTTATGGCCTAGGAGTATAATGATCATTTTGCTAATTTTTTACTTTGGGTATGTTTGGTATGTTGAGAAAATAGGTTGGGCCAAGTTTCAATAGATTTGGAATCCATTTGATAGGGTTTGGCTCATGTTGACCCATTTAGGTCAAAATGGGTCAACTTGGGTCAAGTTGACCAATAGGTCAAATTAGGTTAAAGCAAGGGTTGGGTCAAGTTCATATGATCATTTGAAATATTTTAGTGCTTTTGGTTTGGTTCAATTTGGTATAGATTAGGTTTTGGCTCATATGACCCATTTAGGTCAAATGGGTCAAGTTGACCTATTTGACCCATTTGACCTATTTTGGTTAGGTCAAGGGTTGGTTTAGGTTTGGTTGATCATATGAAGTGGATTGATATCTTTGTTTCCAATAAATTTGAGTTAGGTTCAATTTTGGCTCAACATGACCCCTTTAGGTCATGTTGGGTCTAAGGTCAATTGGGCTAGGTTGGGTCTAGTTGGCCAATTGAGGCTTTGGTCAAGTTCCACAAGTGATTTGGGATGGACTTGACCCATTGGTTTCAATCAATTTGGCTTAGATCAAGTTTTGACACATTTTGGCCCTTTAGGTCAAAATGGGTGAACTTGGGTTAAATAAGCCAAATGGGTTAGGTTAGGCTTAAATGTTGGCTTGGTTAAGTTCAAACATAGGTCATGAGTGAACTTAGATCAATGGTTTCAATCAATTTGGTCCATGAGAGATTTTGGCTACGTTGGGTTTCATTTTGGGTTAAGTGATGACTTGGTCAACCCTTAGGTTTGACTTGGTTTGACCCAATTTGATTGATTGATCATCCTATGATGATTGTTGGTCATGATGAGAGGGATATATGAGTTTGGTTCAATCTAGTTTGGTTAGGATCAAAAGTTGGCTCATAAGGGTACTTTAGGTTACTTTGGGTCAAGTGAGCCTAAGTGGGTCAAATGGCTTGGTCAAAGCTTGATTTGAAGTTGATTGATCTTGTATATGGACTTATGATTGAAATATAAATCCATTTAAAAGAGGTTTGAAGTCAAATGGGTTTTGATCCATTTGAAAATTTCATATTCAAAGGAAGAATATGAAGGAGTTTTGGGTTTGATTTTTGCTTTGGATTTTGATTGAAGGATTGGGGTTTGAATTTATATATGATCTCATGATTGTAGGATTGATTGAACCATGAGAGAAAATCAAGAGTTTGGCTTGATTTGAAATGATTTTGGCTAAGTTCAAGATTTTGATTTGAAAGGCTTAGATTTGATTTTAATTTAATTTGAGTTTAATTTTTGGAGTAGATTTTGATTGTTTGAATTTATATTTCATCTATATATGTGAATATAAATGAGGATATAAATTGATCATGAGAAAATTTCAAGAATTTTAAGTGCTTTAGTCATGATTTGGGCTAAATCCATTAAAGGGAATTTAAGGGATTTAATGGAATTTTTAATTTAAATTTTAATTTTTTGAGTTGGATATGATTGATTTATATTTATATTTTATTTATATATGAGAACATAAATGAGAATACAAATATATTTTGAGAAAATCCCATGAGTTTGAAGTGGTTTGATCAAAGTTTATGGTGAATCCATTAATGAAAATTAATGAATTTAAGGGATTTTTAAGCATTTTTTAGTTTGGAATTTAATTCTTAGGTTTGATTGAATTGATTTATAAATATATTTCATTTATATATGAAATATAAATGAGGATTTAAATTGATTTTGAGAAAAGTTCAAGAATTTGAAATGGTTTGATCAAGTTTTGGAGTTGATTTTGGCTAAGTCATTTAATGGAAAAGGGACTTAAGAAAATTTTCATGAATTGAATTTGGATTTTGGATTTGATTTGATGGATTTGAATTTATATTTCATTTATAAATATGAATATAAATGAGAATATAAATGGTTCATGAAAAATTCTCAAGGCTTTGAGTGGGTTTTGATCATCGTTTTGGTTAAGTCCTTAAGGAAGGGTTAAGGACTTAGAAAATTTTGACTTAGGAATTTTGATGAATTTTGATCATGGGTTTCAATCAAAAGTTTCAATCATGGATTTGATTCAGATAGAGTTGATTTGACTTGGAGGAAATCAATTAGTATTGACTTGAATTTTGTCTTGAAAGAAGGAAAGGTGAGGAATGGTGCAAGCAAAGGGTAGGAAAATTTCCTAACACACCTAAGGCATAACTTATTTCCTATGGATAAACCTTCTAAGTCTTCTAGGGCTAGGGGAGTGTCCACCTAATCACTAGATGTGTCTTAAGACTAAGGAACTCTTAAATTCTAAGAGTAATCTTATGTCTAAGATGGAGGTGTTGAGAGCTCACTCTAAAAATGAGGTCAACAATATGATTTTACAAGATAGTTGGGTTGTTATTATTTAGCAAGAAACTAAAGTCCTTAAACCCACTCCCTAAGAGACTAGAGCATGAGTGGTATGAATAATGACTTAGTCTAATGCAAATATTTTCAAATTTTATTTAATTTTGTACTCTTCATTTTGAAAAAAGCCATAAGATTTTCATATGCCTAAATGCATGTTTAAATGAGTTATAGGGCAAATCAGAGAGAAAGATGTATTTTTCACCACAGAGGAGACCCTCAAAGGTCAAGTCTTCCCTTATTGTGCAAGGATGAAACCTTCTCTTTGCAAGAGTGAAGTAATATGAATGCATGATATCAAACATACAATATTCAGTTAAGGGGTTACTAAATATTTTAATTATCTTGATGTAATGCTTAGGTTTTATATGAGGTTATGAGTTATTTAGAAAATTTAGTTATGAGTTATAGTTGGGGAAGAAAGATTCATTTTTCCTTAAGAGCCTAATCGGATTCAGGTCATACATTAAATCACCATTCATAAAGAAACTAGAAAAATGCATGCTATTTCTATTGCACAATTTAAATATAACATCAAGCATTTTATAAATCCAGTGCAAAAGAATAAAATGCCAGTGCAGTCGGGTGTTGCCGTAAAACCTGAAAAGAGAAAATGGGTAGTCAATCTCTACCCATATACAACCCGATATATGAAAGAATAATTGTAATTTATAAATGAATAAATGCTATTGGGGTCTTCTTATATTCATTCTTCATATCTCCTTCATTTGGATGTGCATGATTCAAAGACATCACAGGATCTCCTAGGGCAAAGCCTTTTAGCCACTACTCATCCTAATCTACCATAACACTAATCATAATTCCTAATATGCGATTACATTAAAACAATAGGAAAAGTAAATCTAACTACACCTATAAAATAAGTGTTAGCTAAACACACCATATCAACCCAAGCAGTTATATGAGTGATTTGGACTTAGTACCTCGCACTTGGGTAACCAAATCAACCTGTCTTAATTTAGATTATGCTTAGGGTTAAGCGACCTATAAAAGAGAGCATTTATATTTATTTTAAGTGCCCCTTAATCATAATCTCCTACAAATAATATGATTAGGCTTATCACGGCCTAACATTCAGTCTACGAAGCATACACCCTAACATCTAGTCTACAACACTACATCATAAAACCAAACATATATCACTCCATGCACCGCCCTAACATAAATCTAAAAATGGTGACTTACTCCTAAAGTGTGTGTATTAAGGCTTGTGTGGTTTGCCTTAACTAGGCTTTGTTATAATTTTCTAAGTATGAAAGGATTTAATTTAAGATGTTGATTTCACTTTAAATGATTTATTTTATTTGAGATTTTACTTAGCCTTTTCTTTTGTTCCATTTGGCTTACACTTAGCAACTAAGTGTTATACAGAGAAGAAAAGAGAGGATTACTATCTTTTATCCCTACCTTAAGTAACTTCTAAAAAATTAACTAGACTTAGTTCTCTTTAGTGAATGGCTTATTATTTGTTTTAAATTAATCTTAAGTTTAGGTTTACTTTAAATAATTTCATTCAATAAGAAAGACATCTGAAGATTAATTGGAATTAATTACTCTCACCTGACACATATTCATTAATTTCTTTCCATCATATGTAACATGCACATGATTAAACTTTAAGCATACCTATGCATGCAATATGTTCTAGCACACTTAAATGATGGATATGAGTATGTATATATTTAGGATTTATATTTTTCTTTTGATTGAAATATTTTATCATATCAATTTAAAGCTCTATCTAGGTTCTTATATAAAAATACATAAGAATAAAATTAAATAAGTACATGTCATTATTAACTAGGAAGTGAGATAATCAAATGACCTCCTTGGGGCTAGCTAAAGCCTTACGTTCCTAGGATGTCCAAACTATATACCCATTACATTTAAACATATGCAAGTTTATATACATGAATATAAGAAAGAAAGCTTTAAATCACATGATTAATTAATTTGACAACTTAATTATTCATGAATGCATGAATTTTTTATAAAAGAAAGAGGGGTTCTAATTCCATAATTAAATACACACATGTATAAGAGACATAAGCTAGTACATGTCATTGTTAACCAGTAAAGTGAGGTAATCAAATGACCTCCTTGGGACTACTTAAAGCCTCATATTCTTGGGATGTCCAGATTAAATATTTACTTTTCTCAAATACATATGGATGTATACATAAATAAAGGAAGGAAAACCATGCAAAAGTTACATTTTTATTTGATTGAAATATTTAAGCATATGGAGTAAAGTCTTATCCAAACTCTAATATTAAAATACATAGGAATGAAATCAAATGGAGTACATGTCGTTGTTAAACCAGGGAAGTGAGGTAATCAAATGACCTCCTTGGGGTTAACTAAAGCTTCGTATTTCCAGGATGTACAAGTTATATGCCCATCAATATTCTTACTTATATAAATCAATACTATGAAAGAAAAGAAACTTCACTTCATACACTTAAGCGATAATCACATACATCTCTTATGTATTTATAATCACTTCATAGCATATATAGTCATTCATTTATAAGTTTTTGAAAAATATATTTGGATTTAATAATGATAATAGCCACACATATATTAATTTAAACCAACACATACAAGCTTGACATAAAGGAAACCATTTAATTTAATTAATTTTGAAAAAGGTGAATGCATGAATCAAGTAACATACAACATTTAATATGATTGGAAAGAAATAAAGAGACACAAGCACATGATTTCATTCAATCCAACTAATTCTTAAAGATAATCATATTAAATAAGCTCATTTAAGACAAACCAAAATTTTTTGATGTCATTTCTAATTTCATGTTTGATTTGATTTAGGAGATGTGTGAAAGGTTTGCTAATCCTAATCCCATTCCATGTGTGAATTAATTTACTTTAATGAAAAATGAATCAGATTAATTTTATGGATTAAGAAGGTTAAGGTGTGAATTAAATCAATTAATTAAACCCTTACGTATGTTACCTTAAGATAGTTAATTAAATGATTATGAGCCAAAGTAATATACCAAATGAATTGAGAAGTAAATAGCAATGCTCCTATGAAATGAAAGGGGCCTAATGCAATTAGCTCACAATCATTAATTAAATAAACTTAAGATACTCACTTAATTACTTGTATAATTTTCTCATACAAGTGAGCCAACCATAATTTCATTAACTCTCTTTAGGTTATTAAATACCTAAAGCTCTATCCATGGGTCAATTAAGGAAAATCAGATGCAATTACCATTTTAATTAGGTTAACCAAATTATTAATCCATTAATCCATTTCTTTTACTTAATTACCAAACTTAATTAATTATCCTTTGAAATGAAATGACCTAAAGGGGAAAATGTTGGAATAGAGGTCCCAACCTAATTCCATAAGCCCTCTCATTCAAGTAAATATGATTTGAAATGATTTGAATTTCAATTTAACCAATTAGACCACTATAGTTAATTAATCTTTAATTAGCATTTTGGTTGAAAAAGAGATGGAAATTTAAGGAAAAGATTAGGAGGGAGGCCCCATTCCAATTCCTTAAGTCTCCCCACTATTCAACAGTGAGTAGTCCAATGTGCTGATTAATTACTATTCAAATGCTTAATTATTACTTAGATAAGTTAAGAAGGTAATTAGGGATTAAATAATCAATTTCCATAATTAATCAACTAATAAATTCCAAGAAAAATAGGAGAGACAGAGGTCATCCTCCTAAACATTCTCAAAAAGTTTAAAATTGATTGGTTAATTAATTAGGGAGTAATTAGGCTTAATTAAACCATAATTAAGCCAAAATTACTATTCAAAATTAATTAAGGATAATTTTAATGGATTCCCCTCTAAAATACCATTAAAATGAGACATTATTTATATTTTTTGAATTTTTTTATAATTAGTTATGAATTATGGAAGTTATAGCCTTAAAATACATTAATTAGCCTTAATTAAGCCTAATCCCATCGATGCCACGTGGAGTGCTAACGCGGCATGCTTTTCATGTGACTATGTGATTGGGTATTTAAGTTGTCACATCCACGCGTTGAGTCAACCTGCGGCATAAAAGGAGAAAAATATATGACTCTAACACAATTTGATCAGAGCCATCCATTCCAATCACATGGAATGAATGGCTTGTGATCCTCCTTCACGATGAGCTGAAGGCATGCGCCATGGATGCTCGGTGCTCACCCAAGCTTGGATTCACTCTAAAATCAACCCACACCTTCGCGCGAGGGATCCACAAGGATCCAACAGCTAGGATGGGCTCACATGCAAGTTTCCTTCGAAAACCTCCAACAAAATTTTCCTATCTCTAGTTTTGAGGAATTACCTCACCGGAGCTCAAGACTGATGGTGGGATCGGCAAAGGTAGCATCGTCTAGTAGAGACGAGGCTCTGTTGAGAAGAAATCAAGCCAATTTCCCTCGATTCACTCGATGGATCAACTTTTGTCACTTTGGAGCTCGGTGGTGATCGAAGTCCTTCCTCGGTTGCTTGGGAGCTTGGGAAATGACTTGGGTGGCTTCAATGATGTGCGTGGAAGGTGTGTGTAAGATTAATTTGGCTTTAGTTGAGAAATGAGGGAGTTGGAATCGAGATTGGAGTGCCTTATTTTGATTTCACACAAAGAGGAGAAATGTTGAAAGAGGGGAGCTCAAGATGGCTTTGGGGATTACAAGTGGGTTCGAATCATTGGGAAGCTCTCACGATTTGAATTGATGCATTTCCTGTGAATTGAGGGGGTATACCCCTCGGTTTGCTGAGGTAGACGAACGAGATGTCTTCCCATTTTTTAGCTGACCAGCCACCGTCAGAGCAGTAGAGTGGTCGCACTCAAGTCCACGTGGCTCGTATGGATTGAGAGAAGCCATGGCAAGAGGCTCCGAGCTGGATTTGGGTAGATTTTCTTTGCTTGGATCTTTTGGTCTTCGGTTTGCATGGGAGGTGAGTTAACTCACCGCCCTTTGGTCCATGGCTGACCTAGCAAAGGTTAGGGGGCTTAGGTGGCTTAGGTGATGCCTCATTTGGATGAGTGAGGATTGCTAAGGTGAAATAAAAAGTGGACTTTGCCATATGAGGAAAGAATCCAATGTGGGAGAGGATCTATGAAGGATTTGCATTGGACTTGGCTCCCAATGGGTTTGGGCTGATTTTGGGCTGATCTAGGATGAGTTTGGGTCAGGTCAGGTCAACCTCCAAGGGCTCATGGGTTTTGGCTTCATTTGATCAAATGGGTTCATAGTGGGTCCTGTTGGGTTGGGTTAATCAATTGGTCAAATTAGGTCAAACAAAGGCTTGGGTTAGGTTCAAATGATGATTTGAAGAGTTTAGTTCAAGTGGTTTCAATTAAGTTGGCCTAGGTTTGATTTTGGCTCATTTGGAATCAAATGGGTCAAATGGGTCGAGTTGACCAATTTGACCAAAGTGACCAAATTGGGTTGGATTAGATGTTGGTTCAAGTTCAATTGGTCAATTAAAAATTATTGTAGGCTTTGACTTGAATCAATTTGGATTTAATTTGGATTTTGGCCAATTTAACCCTTTAGGTCAATTTGGGCTAGATTGTGTCAAGTTGACCAATTGGTCAAATTGGGCTCAATTATAACTTTGGTCAAGTTCAATAATTAATTTGGAATGAACTTGAGCCATTGGTTGTAATCAATTTGGGTTGGATCATGATTTGATCCACTTTGGCCTTTTAGGCCAATTTGGGTGAACTTGGGTCAAATGGCCAATCAGACTTGGTTCAGCTCAATTGAGGGTCAAGTCATGCTCAATCATTGATCATGAGTTGGTTTGAATCAATGGTTTCAATCAATTTGGTGTATGGTGGTTTTGGCTAGTTTGGGTTTCATTTAGGCTAAAGGTTGATTTAGTTAAAGAATCAAGTTAACTTGGTTTTACCCAATTCAAGGTGATTGATCATCCTAAGTGATTGTTGATCATGATATGAGGCTAGGATGGGCTTGGTTCAATCCAATCTAGGTGAGATTAGAACTTGTCTCAAAAAGGTCCTTTAGGCCACTTTGGGTCAAGTGGACCTAAATAGGTCAATTGATTTAGTTTTGGCTTGATTTAAATTTAGTTAAAATCATATATGAGCCTAAGATTAAAATATGAATTCAACTGCAATCAATTTAGAGTCCAATGAATTTTGGCTCATTTGAAGTTTCCAAGTTAAAAGGGTTAACTTGGGCTTGACTTGAGATTGGTTTGATAATTGTAGGCTTCATTTATATTTGGATAGACGATTGAAGGAATGATTGATTCAAAGAAAATCCATTAGTTTTGGCTTAGTTTAGGTGGATTTTGGTTAAGTCCAAGAAATTGGCTTAAAAGACTTGAATTGGAGTTTTGGTTTGATTTTGGATTTGGTTTTAGTTATTTGAATTTATATTTCATTTATATTTATGAATGTAAATGAAGATATAAATGATTCATGAGAAAATCACTTGAGTTTGGAGTGATTTGGAAGAAAACTTGACCAAGCTCGTGGAGGTAAGTCAAAAGAGCTTAAGTAAGAAATTGATTTAATTTGATTTATTTTTGGTCATTGGAAAGTGGGTTTCAACACTACCTTTGCTGGCCCCGAGTCCGGATGTGAAAAGTGGAGGGTTGTGATAGGTAGTCGATAGCCAATGTAGAACTTATCGAAATAATCATAACATGAATCCTTTAAATCATTATGTTAAAGCTAGGGTGTCCCCTATAAGCGATGCATTGTATGGCTTGAATACAGTGAAAAATGTGCAAGGGCCACTACATCGGTGCCCAGGTGCAATGTTAAATAAGCAAGAGTTCCCACATTATGGACGGATGTGGCAAAGAAGTTAGTCTATGAAACTAGAATTAGGTTAGGAACTTGGAATAAAGGTACTATTACAGGTAAATTAATAGAATTAATAGATATTATGATTCATAGAAAGATAAATATTTTATGTGTTTAAGAAACTAAATGGGTTGAGGAAAAGGCCAAGGGGATTGATATTTTAGATTTTAAACTTTGGTATTCAGGTAGAAGTCAAACTAGAAATGATGTAGGTGTGATTATAGATAAAAGTTTGAAGGATAATGTTATAAATATTAATAGATATGGAGATAGAATTATAGCTTTAAAGATTATTGTTCATACTAAGATTATCAATGTTATAAATGTTTATGCTCCTCAAGTAGGTTTGGATGTAAGCGTAAAAGAAAAATTTTGGAATGAATTAGAGGGATTGATACAAAAGATACCTCTTGAAGAAAAGTATTTATTATAGGAGATTTAAATGGACATGTTGGTAGAGTGGTAGAAGATTTTAAAAGTATTCATGGTGGTTATGAATTTGGAGTGGCTAATGTGAAGGTAGGATTATATTAGATTTTGCTTTAGCTTATGATTTTGTAGTTGCTAATACTTTATTTAAGAAAAGAGATGAATATATTATTACTTATAAAAATGGATCTAGTAAAACACAGATTAATTATTTTCTGATAATAAAAATAGATTGTTTAAATTATAAAGATTGTAAGGTCATTTCAAGTGAAAGTTTAAGTACCTAACATTGATTGTTAGTTTTAAATTTTAAGATGAAAAATTGTAAGAGAAATAATAAATCAAATTATTACCCTAGGATTAGATGGTGACACTTAAAGAATACAAATAAAAATATTTTTAAGAGCAAGCTACAAGAGCTACAAGAGCTTAAAATTTGGGATGTTCATAAGAAGCTAATGTTATGTGGGAAAAAATAGTAAGTGAAATTAAGCAAATTGCTAAAAATGTGCTTGGAGAATCAAAAGGAAAAGCTTCTTTTAATAAAAATAGTTGGTGGTAGAGTTAGAGTGTGCAAGAAAAGATAAGAAATAAGAAGCATTATTATAAAACTTGGTTTAGATGTAAAAACTCAAAGAATTGGGAAAGATATAAAGTGGCCTATAGAGATTCTAAGAAAGCAATATGTAATGCAAAAAAAATTAGCTTTTAGTGATTTATACAATAGATTAGATACCAAGGAGGGTGAAAGATGTATGCATAACTTAGCTAACCAAAGATATAGGAGAAGTAAAGACTTAGTTTTAAGTGAGGTGTATTAAGGATAAAAATAATAAAGTGCTTTCTTAGAAAAGGTTATTGAAAATAGGTGGATGAGATATTTTGATAAACTTTTCAATGAAGGATCTGAAAGTGTGATTGATTTTAGTAACCTTAATACCCTAAACAAAATAGAGAGATTTTTATCGTTATTAGTAAAAAAAGAAGTTTTAAAGAAAATGAAATATGGAAAAACAGTACTACCTGATGATATTCCAATAGAAGTGTGGAAATTTTTAGGAGATCAAGGAATTTCTTAGCTTTCAAATCTTTTTAATATTATTTTAAAGACTAAAAAGATGTCAGATGAGTGGAGAAAGAGTTTGTTGGTTCCTATATTTAAGAATAAGATGATGCAATAGTGTGCAAATTATAGAGGAATTAAGTTAATGTGATATACATTAAAATTATGGGAAAGAGTAACTGAGCATAAGTTATGATGTGATACAAAAGTTTCTCACAATTAGTTTGGTTTCATACCAGGTAGATCTACAATGGATGCTACACATTTGTTAAGAGTTTTGATGGAGAAGTATAGCGAAAGTAAGGAGGATCTACATATGATATTTATTGATTTAGAGAAAGCTTATGATAAAGTTTCAAGAGATGTTCTTTGGAGAGTTCTAGAATATAAAGGAGTTACTATTGGTTATATTCAAGTCATTAAGGATATGTATACTAGAGCTGTTACTTGTGTCCAAACACAAGGAGGATTGACAAAATATTTTTCTATTTCAATTGGATTACATCAAAGATCAGCTTTAAACCATTATCTTTTTGCTTTAGTTATGGATGTTCATACTAGGCATTTACAGGAAGATGTACCTTGGTGTATGCTTTTAACTGATGACATTCTTCTTGTTGATAAGACTAGAGAGGGAGTCCAAGAGAAACTTGAATTATGGAGGTCAACATTAGAGTCTAAAGATTTTCTTTTAAGTAGATCTAAAACTGAATATATAGTGTATTTTTAGTTGTAGAAGTTCTAGTGGTAGTGTTGTGACATTATATGAACAAGTCATTAATAAGAGTGAGCGATTCAGATATTTATGCTCTATTGTTCAAAATGATGGTGAAATAGATGTAGATGTTATTAGTAGAATTCAAGTTGGATGGTTGAAATGGAGGAATGCATCTGGCCTGTTGTGTGATAGAAAAGTTCCACTTAAACTTAAGGGAAAGTTTTATAAGATGGTGGTAAGACCTATAATGACTTATGGTGCAGAATGTTGGTAAATAAAAGAGAAGCATAAGACTAAGTTAAGTGTTACAGAGATGAGGATGCCCAGGTGGATGAGTGGCTTTACTCTTAGAGATGAAATGCAAAATGAATATGTTCGGGAAAAAGTTGGAGTAGCTCCAGTGGCAGATAAGATTAGAGAGAATCGCCTTAGATGGTTTGGCCACATAAAGCGTCGGCTGTCCGATGACCGGTTAGGAGAGTAGATGCATTAGATTTCCTTATGTTAAGAAAGGTATAGGTAGACCTAAAAAGACTTGGTTATGATGTATAAAAAATGACCTTAGTATACTTGAATTAAATGAGAATTTGACACATAATAGGACATAATGGAGACGAAGGATTCATGTAGCTGACCCCACTTAGGGGATAAAGGCTTGTTGTTGTTGTTGTTGTTGTTGGAAAGTGGGTTTCATTTATATTTATGAATATAAATGAAGGAACAATTGATTTATAAAGAAACTAATTGATTTTGGGATGATTTGGGTTAAGATTTGGTTAAGCTTATGGATGTAAGTCCACATGGCTTAAGAAGGGTCTTGGTTTGATTTGATTTAGTTTTATTTGGTTTTGGTCATTTGAGTATGGATTTTATTTATATTTGTGAATATAAATGAAGGAATAATTGATTTATAAGAAAAGCAATCAAGTTTGGGATAACTTAGGTGGAGATTTGGCTAAGCTTATAAGAATGGGTCATATGGCTTAGGAAGAAATTTTGGAACTTGGATTTGATTTTGGGTTTTAGTCACTTGGAATTGAGTTTGGTTAAGGATAAGTCCATGAGATGAAATCAAAGGGCTTATAAAGGGTTTTAAATTCAATCATAAGGTTTATGGAGAATTTTGAGCTTGAATTTGATTATGGGATTAATTATGAGTCTTCAAAATTTGGTTTGGATTTGGCATGAATTTGATCTGAGAAGGAAAGCATTGATTGGGTTTATGCTTTAGGGCAGGAAAATCTCCCTAAATCCCTAAGGAATGACTTATCCCTTTGGCTAATCCTTCTAAGTCTTTAGGCTTAGGTCAAGTGTTCACCTAATCACTAAAAGTATGTTAAGACTAAAGAGTTCTCAGTGTCTATAAGAGTCCTAAATCTATGATGATGAAGTTGAGAACTCACTCCAAAGTGAGGTCAACAGACATTTAGGGCCATTTAGTTACGAGAATAAGCTTAATTTGACTTGATTGTGTAAAAAAAACTCAATTAGGTCATACTGTGGCTAACTAGGCTAACTTATGTTCACTAAGATTTAGACTAGATCTAGTCCATTTAGAAGTAGGATCATTATTTCTTTAAACCTCTTATGTGTGGGAAGGCTTCACTGGTGGCAGATCTATGATAAAATTAGCTTTGATAAAGCCAATTTGATGAAATGATTCACTTTATGTCTAATTAGCATAAGTTTGGCTAACCTAAGTCCAAGCTAAATCTAATATATCTTAAGTTGAATCCATTAGATCCCTAAGTCTTTTAATGCGACATGGGTTAATTCATAGTGGGACCAAGTCCATCTAAGGCGAATTACATCACGCTAAAACTATATTATAAAATTTTTAAGAAACATATTGCATTCTTTATTATTATTATTATTATTATTATTATTATTATTATTATCATTTTGATAAACTTGACTACTAGGGGAAAAATCAAAATAACACCAAAATGTCCTATAATTAAGCATTTTGCTATATGTAGGTAGACCAAATATTGGTTAAAAGAGCCATCTAAGAAAGCCTTTTGTCTTAATTTTTTAGTTGGTTGCTTCAGTGGCTTTCAACATTAAAGGTTTACTTAGTATTCAAGGCAAATGAATCCAATGTCATAAAAATACCCAATGCTTTAGACTCCATTAAATTAAATAAAGCAACTTTGGTAGCTCATCTCTTAACCATTTCTTCTCCTCTACATTCAATTTCAATACTCCCTAATTAGCTCCTCTTAAATTAATTAAATAAGTTTAATCTTTATTTATTTATTATGATAAGTAATAATGGCGATTTAATCATTTTTAGGATCTTACAAATATTACTAATGCTAATTATTTTTCTATTGTCATACTAAATAATATGAAGCATGTTTAATAGTAAAAATTACTTCTCTTTTACTAATGTAATTTATACATAAATTCATAATAATATTGTAAATTTAATGGTATTATTATAATTTTTTAAAATTTTGGTCAACAATATTAAGAATTATTATGAAATATTTTGCGTTGTAATTTACAACTATGCGTGCAAAAATATTACGATGTTCAAAATTTTTATAAAATACACCAAAAATCTTTATTTCTTATATCTTTAATCAAAATTACTTTTGATTATTCTATTTTAAAGAAAACCTTAGCCAACATTAAATTAAATGTTTTCATATTTTTTTACTAGTTTTAAAATAAAAATGTAGTGAACATGTATTGAAATATATAAGACTTTTAATTTTAATACATTGAAATTTATCTTTCAATATTTTAGAATTTTCTTATATTACTTATCATGGTAAGTGATATATCACTCAAAAATTTGTCAAATCAAGCAATAAACTTAAAACAACACATGTATGCGATCGAATTGAACATCTCGGTGAAAAGAGTCTATTGATATCAGTAATGGGTCAATTCAAGTCTAAATGAGCTCAAATCAAGCTCAAAAATTTGTCAAATCAAGCATCTCAATGAAATGAGTCTATCAAAAACAAAATTTCAAATTAAGCACTAATCTTAAAGCAACACATATATGCTATCAAATTTGTCAAATCAAGCGCTAATCTCAAAAATTTATCGAATTAAGCACTAATCTTAAAGCAATACATATATGTGATTGAATTGAACATCTCAACAAAAATAGTATATCGATATCACTAATGGATCAATCCAAGTCCAAATGAGTTCAAATCATGTTCAAAGAATATAAGTGAAAACTTTGAGATCGAATCTAATTAGATGGTCAAATGATCTCCAAATTTGACGTATTTATAATCAAATCAAGTGAATCGACTTGAGGAATCCAATGAGCCCAAGATCATTCAAATCGAAGATCGTTTGGTTGGATCAAATCATTAAAAGTATCTATGATCAATGAAATTAATATGAACAGTCAGATGGAGCATTTTAGAATTTTGGATATAATTACGAAAATGCCTTTCTTAAATCCTATAAATAAGACTCATTCTTATCATAAGTTGGGAGGAAGCTCGAAGACAACTTGAGAGAAAGCTAGGAGAGTGCTAAAAAAAACTAGAAGCTTGAAGTCTGTTCTCACAAGCGTTGTCGATAGCTGTTGTAACATTATTCTGGAACTCCCATCATCTTGATTTTTTAAATATAGCCTTGTAATCTTGTTATTGGGAAGTTAAAATTTTATAACTCAAAATACATATAGTATAACATTTTGACTGAGCTAGACCTCATGGTCTTTTCCTTCTTCCTGGAGTTTTTTCATGTAAAAATCATGAAGTCACTTATCCTCTTTTCAACTATTTATGCGTGTATTGAATTTTTATACAAATTTAAGGTGTGAAGTTTTACTCTATTGCCATGAGTTCTCTTGCACGCGATATTAATAATGAATTATTTACTTAAAATTTTATTAAATTATCTTGTATAATAACTTCTATGATAAATATACAGTGTAGTAATCTAAAATTTACTTTTGATGTTTTTTTAAATGGAGAGTTATGAGTTTTGGTTGAGTTTACCTTCAAATAGGATTGTGGAAGAAACCATCAAATTTTAAAACCAAAAATACCATCCAAGCTCATCTCACATAGTAAACTTGATATGTAGTCTTTTAGTTAATAGTGACTTCACTACTACACATATTACAAATGATGAAGTTTGAGATTTTGTTATTAAAGTTGACTAAGTGATAGTGGTGGGTGGCCTTTCGGTGAGATTAAGTTGTAGAAAATACTATGAATCTTTAGATTGATATCTAAAGATGAGATTTGTAGTTTTTCGTGAATTTTTGAAGGGTTTAGTATGATTTTCTAGTCGAACTTCCAAGGCTAGCTCGTATTGAGCTAGTTTGGGCTATTTGAAAGATCTCTTTAGAGAAAAAATTTTAGGTGAACTAAATGGTTGAAAATAATTATGGATGATGAGCTTAATATGGGAACTAATGATCTGGAATAGATGATAAGGTTTGGTAAAATTTATAAGGGTGTCAATAGGTAAGGAATGATATTAAGTCTTAGTTTCATCTAGTTTTGCCAAGATCTTTAGTGGGGCTTTAGAGTGGATTTGATATTTGGGATGGTTAATCTTGGAGGAAGCTAAGGATGTTGAAAAATACTTAAGTAAAATAAAAGAAAATTATTAAGCAAGTAAAAGCAACTATAAAATAGACTAATAGATAACTACCTAATCTCATAAAAAAGGCAAACTTGAGCCACTAGCACCATGCTAGAAAAAATAACAATGCTTTATTTGAAATAATTCATTGAACAACTAAAATTACAAAACATTTCAGCATATATTTATAGGCACTACAAGTCTTTAGGGTTACAATTTTGAGAGGAAAAAAATGGAAGGAAAGGAGTATGTTGATTATATGATCCCTATTACACAAGTAATTAATTTTGATAATAACAAACATATGTTTGACTAAAGCTAATGGTTTATTTTTAAGTGTTTTTACGAAGCTCATCAAACTCAATGTGCTTAGTCAAATTTAGAAAGTCGGATCAGTTTAGGGTTACCACATGGATAAAAATTATCAAATTAAGGTTCAATTAAATATTAAATAATTACCTGTAATTAACTTGGACTTCAAAAGCTTGTATAAAATTAACCATTACACCAAAAATATAAATAAACCCTCTTTGGATTTAAATTTTAGAGAGGAATACAATATTATAAAAATCCCCAAAATTTGTTAAATATTTAGAGTTAATTTGAGTTTTATTAAAAATAGTAATTCTCTAATTACTTCTAAATTATGAGCCTACTCAAGTTGAAATTTTAGAGTAACAGCCTAATGCAAGGACCTAATTACCATGAAAATTTCAAAACAATTAGAGCTCTATTTAAAGATATGATTTTTTGAACCATATTAGGATAAATTAGGTAAAATAGTTAATATAAAATTATGAAAATTACCCAAATATACTAAATTAGCTTAAAACACTCTTTAATATCAAAGTCCCTAAGAATATTAATTAGGCTCACTGAACATGATTAAATCATAAAATCATTCAATCTTAAGGAATAAGTAAAATTTAATTAAATAAATTAATTAATACATAACTTAAAATACTCATAAAAAAATTAATCACTTAACCAAAAATTATGAATGATCCCTCTTTGAATTTAACATCCAGAAAGAAATCTGATAACATTAATATCCAAACATATTACAATATATTTTAAGAGTATTTTGATTTTTACTAAAAAATTAAATTGCTTAATTACTCCTAAAATACACACTTAATAGACTTGAAATTTTTATAGTAGGCTCACTACATCAATTTACATCTCCCATAAAATTTTTAGGATATTTGTGTCATTGGTTTAAAATTTATCAACTTTCATCATCTCAAGATAAGTTAATAAAAGAATTAATTTAAAAAATGTATAAAAAGCACAAAATTTAAATTAATTAATTTTAACCACTCATATTAACAAAGAATTACCTATATAAAATAATTAAGTTCACTAGTTTTGATTATACCACCAAGCACTTAAATCCAAACTTAGTTATGATTTAAAAATTATCCCTAGGTCATTAATTACTATTTAATTAAAGTTAATCAAATCAAATCCGACTAATCCTCAACTAAACCGTGATAAAATTAAATCTTATTAATCACTAATTGAATCTTAAGAAAATCAACCACTTAAGTAAATAAAACACATCAAAGCAAACCAATGATTTGTTAAGCCCTAATCAAATTACTAACTTAATCATGTCAAATCTAATCAATACTTATTTAAACTCTAATTAAGGTAATCACTTAACTAAGTCAATCACTTAATTAGGTCAGTTAGTTAATCATTAATCAAATTTGAACCAAGATGATTAATTTATCAAGTTTACATTATAATTAATCAATTCAAATGTAACCACGTAAACCTTAATCTATAATTATACTTTAATCAAGTTAATTATATAATTAAACTCATCATGCCAAACTTAATTAAACTAAATGAACCATTCAAGTTAATTATCCTAAATATAATGAATCAAATCACAAATTTATTCTCATAAGACATTAAAATCTTATAAAAATCATCTAATTTAGAACTTAGGGGAAGGCTTCCACCTTTTCGAGAAATGTTTACTCTATTAGGGTTGTTTGGTTGGCTGAAAAAGGAATGCAATATAAAAGAATACAGTGTAAAAGAAATTCAGTGTAAAAGGATTACTTTATAGTTGTTTGGTTGAGAGTTTTACAAATTCATGACTTTACTTTTTTCTGTTTGGATGAAAAAATATAATGTAAAATATTTTGAAGGTTTTGGCCTTCGAAGGATGTGACGTGGTGGCGGTGGCGGGGTGGCCGTGAAGGCGTGGCAACGCGGCAGTTTGCATCACTTTACATTGACCGGTGTATTTGGAATTAATTAAAATTGGACGAATTCCAAATACACCAAAAATAGCCTTTGTAAGATATTTGGAATATATTACATATTTACATTATATTGGAAATTTATTTTACTTCAAACTAAACACAAAAAAAAGTTAAAATCTCTGCATTTGCTTTATACTGCATTCCAAATGTAGGCAACCAAACAGCCCCTTAGGACTAGGGTATAATAAATAGTGGACCCTACCCCAAATAAGCCCCACTCTTTCTCATACTCTTCAAAACATTAAATCCAACTCAAACTCAAATTAAGTTAAAATTCATAATCAGTCTCTAAATCATTAATCATTTGAATTAGAACCTCCCAATAGTAATAAATTAAATCCCACTTTCAAATTATAATTCAAATATTAGACCTAGCTTTTACACACACATTAGATTGATAAGTCACCGATCCTAGTTTAGGTTAGGCTGGTGTTTTGTTGAGATGTATTAATTTTTTATTTTGTGATGTAATATTTTAGACTAGATAGGAGTGATGTATGCTTACAGACTTACATGTTAAGATGATTTTTATAAGACTAATGATCTCTTTTACATGGTATTATGCTTAATAAAAAAGGGCTACTATAATAATTTTAAATATAACAAGTTTGCTTGTAAGTGCTATTAGTTTAACCATGAGCATAGCCCATTAGGATAAATGTTGCTTGATGCATGCTAGTGCTAAGCCCCACTACATTATATATATATATAACACTATCCTATGAATGAAAAAATGTATTTCACATTTTAAAATTTAATGATAGTGATATTTTTATGTGATATTAAAGATTTAAGTGTTATGTATATAAATATTAAAATTTAAGTGTTAAATATATAAATAAATAAGAATTATATGGGTGTAAATCACCCTACTAAGAAGTAGAAGTTATATATTCTAATTAATAAATATAATTATGATTTTTATGAATAATTAAAATATGATAAATAGAATAATATAACATATATGATTTATAATTATTTTAAAATATGATTGATATTAAATCATAATTATAAACTTAAATTAGAGGTGTAAAGTTCACAAAATTAGGTAAAATAGTAGGAAGTAGATCTGCCCCTTAGATTTAGGGGTGACCATTGCCCCCTTCCTATGATCTCACCACTAGTTCCCAAGGTGTCAAGCTAAGGTTCATAAGACCTAAGCAAGGGTCCTTCAAGCTTAAGTATGTTTCAATGATAAATCTAACCATGCGTTTAGCATGATGGCGGTCTTTGTGTAATATATAATTTTGTGGTATGCTTACGTTTTGAAGAATCTACAGCCAAAAATTACATTTTTCAATCTAACATGATTCCCTGCAGTGGTAGTCAGAAAGTTGAGTATTGACTTTTCAAAAATAAAAAAAATTATAGATCCCACAAATTTTAAACAGCAAATTCTTTTGCAACACCCCCACTATTATTTTTTCAAGTAGCTATAACTACCCCAAACATACTCTAAATTTAATTTGCTCCAAAATAAAATAAAAAAGTCAACATAAATGCATCTACCACATGACAATTTGCTAATCCTGCACCTCCTAAAAGCTACATCCTTGTGCAAAAAAGAAAAACTAAGATATCTAATATTATTTTATTTTATTTTTATTATACATCTCAATCTATGTTTTTTTATTTCAATTTTAATTTAAAGGAAAAAATATATATTTTTTTTATTTTTAACATGTAATGTGAAGTAACAAAACAAATTGTTTATTTTATAACATACAAGCCAAGAGGATGTACTTTCATGTACACTTCTTAAACACTAATATAACTTATCATTGCTTTAAATTAAATATCATTAGTATGCTGGAACAGTGAAGACATGATATTACATTGTTAATAATAATAATAATAATAATAATAATAATAATAATAATAATAATAATAATAATAGTAATAATAATATAACATAAGAGCACCATTAGCATTTGAGAAAAATTTGATTTTTGAGCAGAAAAAAAAATTGTTTTATACTAATAAAAAAATTATATCAGCTAAATAACGTATCAAGTAAAAAATTATATCTTTATTCATCATAACACTGAAAATTTCCTAGCAGTTAATTGCTAGGAAGAAACACTGATTTATTATATAAACATGTTAAGATAATAACATAAACTCTTCAACAATATCCTTTGAAAATATTTAAAGTAAACAAATATTTAAAGTAAACAAAAGTCTTCATACAGAATACAGAATGTATATCACAAAATCCTCACTTCTTTCCCCAGTTGAAGCAGCAGCGCCATTTCTGGAAAATTTAGTTTTTAAGTTCAGATTACTTATCAATTAGTGAAAAAAACAAATGGAATGAGACACTTACAGTAGGCTTGCTGCTGCCAGTATCATGATGATAACTGTTGAGATAAACTGAATCATCAATGATCATTGGAACCTTTATTGCGGTAGTCTGCTTCTCCTCACTCACTCTGTTAAAAAGATCAGTGAAGGCTTCACCAGATGAAGGATTGTTCTCATCCCAATCACCAAACTCTGGCACAGCAATGCCTGCTTCAGGCTGCCGTGAAAAAAAATCAAAATCATCCAGTTAAAACTCTCATACACAACTTATACACTTTAAGCTATCCTTTTCACTCAAACTAAGCATGAATAGCAAAGGGGGTCGACTGCTAACTTTCAGTGTAGACCTCGCTGGAGTGTTGGAAGCCACATCATGGCCACCTTCTGAAGAAACTTTTCTTTCCCTCGAAGGAGAGAAGCCTCCAACCTCGTTTGGGAGTCTTCGATGATGGTGGCGAAGGGGAGATTGTTTGGCATTGCTTTCATGGCTTCCAGTTGTCCTGGCTGTCTGCCTTTGAGGGGAGGCAGAATGCTTTCGAAGGCTTTCCTTTGCATCACTTGGGTTGATTATTGTCCCTGATATTATATGCTTCGGCAGACTTTCAGAGTACCTCCATTTAGATGCCTGTGATGATTGGTGCAATCAACAACTATTTAAGAACTTAGATCTATCAGAAGAAATAGTGAGCCTGTTGAAGCAGACAACTGCCATATAAGAAATTGAATTTTAAGGAAATATCCGATGATTCTAATTTGAAATGAAGTGATCTGAAGCATTTTAATTCAAGTAAAATTACTGAATAGAATCAGATTCAGAAAATCTCAGATGGTAAAGGAAAACAAGAAAAAATTCAATTGCGCAGAGATTTATTTTGGATAACAGCATTCATAATATATTGTGTCTCCATGCATTTACAATCATCCAACTGGAAATAATCCAAAACAATGAAAATATCTTTGGACAGGGCTGGTCCAACCAAACTAGCCGAACATACCTCCCCACCACCTCAAAAGCTTCTTATATACCAAGGCAAGGCAAGGGATTGCGAGAGAGAGAGAGCAGGCAAGCATGTGAGAACAGGCTGTGAGCAGAGGGGAAGGAGACTATGCAGAAGCAAGTTCAGCTCCTTTAGTATACTGTGTGAGCGAGAATGAGGAAGAAGAGATCTTGGTCCTATATTTGATGGCTTTGAAATAATTTTTAGAGAGGAAACCGAGGGAGGAGATAGGGAAATAAATTTATGTACATTCTTCTGCTCACATCAATTATCTTCATCTTAATCTTGCTTTAAAAAGGTGATAGCTCAAAATTAATTTTTCTTCTTGTTTAATGTTACCAAATTACATAAGTCTGATGTGACTTAAACCAATTTTAAGATTTATGGATATTATTTAAGCAATTAAAATGGGGGGATTGAGACATTTGATTCTATATTGTCTCTTCCTGATATTCATTTAACTACAATCTAGTTTCATCTGTTTCTCTTAAGGTACTGTTTCATCAAATTAAACAAATCTAATAGAGGTCTTTAGCCATTTTTTAATCAGTAAAAGTTTGTACACAAAAAGTTGATGTGGATCAATAATTGTCATTAGTTGAGAAAAAATTGGTACCAAATTAGATTCTCTAGAGTTAGAGGAGATCTGATGGCAATAGTGAACTTCATGGAGCAAGGGGCAATCCAAATTACACTTCACCCATTGAAACGCCAATAATGCTCATACAAAAAGTTGACAGCTAGCCGATGTGCATAAGTACATGGTAAACTAAATAAAGACATCAATAATACTATAACCCACTGCTGCAAATTAAACTGTGGATTCACTCATTATAACCGACAACATACTTCTCCAAGCTGGATCTTAAATCGTCTATCACCCAGATCCTAGTCCGAGTGCAGGATACTTGGAAGAGAACCTTAAGGCTAGATCCCAATAATGCTCTTAGAAAAAGTTAATAGCTAGCCAATGTGCATCGACTATAGATCATTAAATAAAAACATTAGTAAAAATTATAACCCACTACAACGAAGGAAAACATTGATTGACTAATTGCAACCAACAATACACTTGTCCAACTTAGATCTCAAAATTGGCTACCATCAAATCCAAATTCTAGTGGAGGATACTTCGAAGACAATCAAAAGACAAGGCAAGATCTATACAAATGGGGAGTGATGTTGTTTCTATTGTGCAAAGCACCAATGATATTTATATGGTTAATGAATGACATACACCATTCTTACCAAAATCAATTTGTCATAATTTACCCTGATGGTATTACGGCATACATTGAAAGCTAGAAGAAGCATCTACAACACCTATAAAAGGTTTTTGGGGTTTTAGATGATGATAAAATCATATTTAATCTCAAAAAGTGTGACTTTAGGAATCTTAAACTTATCTAAGATTCATCATGGGTGAACATTAAATAGACTGGAACAAACAATCCAGGGATAGCCTAGACTATGTACAGTTTTGAAGTCTGGAGTTTGATGGGATCTTTCCATTATGCGTTCAAGTTCATGCATTATATCTCAATATCGGTTGCTACTTCGCATGCTCTTATAAGTCGAAAAAATTAAAAAAGAGAAACCATTCTGCTTCTCATAATGATCACCAAGGCATCATGTTTGCTATCAGCATCTAAATGACCAATCAATAGCTTATCATTTAGAGATTTTACAGGGAACCTATAAAATTTATCCCATCTATGATAAAATTAAATGACAAGCATGTTTTCTTAACCAATAACAAACAATTCTAAGACCCTATTCATAACCATACTGGTCTTATCGATGCACGAAGAGGAGTTCATTATGTTTTACACCATAGATGTAAATTTAGACAGTCTTGTAGGCTCTTGAGCAAAGGCAAATCAATGGCTTATAGTTTTCAGGATAAGCTCCTCAAGCATAGAAATCACTTACATGAACCAAAGGATGTCGACAATTTGAACTGAATATGGAGACACAATCTGAGGGTGACATGGCACTTTAGAGTGGAGAAAACTCTTCAAAATTAAGGTGTTACATATTGTGCAAAAATTAACTTAAATATGCAACAATTTGTAAGAGGATGCATTCATTACAGCATTTTGAAGCCATGAAACAAAAAGATAGGGCTCCACACACTTCTTTTAGTACTTAGCTACCTCCAGGATTCAATCTCAATAGTGTACTTAGGAAGACTATTGAAGGCTCTAATAGCATTCAATTGCCTCTTTAGCATCATCGATTATTGCAACATTTAATTCCTTGCAAAAAATGCTACCAAAAGGTGAGGAAGCTACCGAATTGATCTTTCGAATATCAACAAGTATGATAGCACTTTAGATTGTTTACTTCAGCTATATATTAATTGTGTTTAAATGAAAAAAATATATTAATAAATGATAAAATTATATAAATTTTGAATAAATATGAATATTTCCTAAGGCATTTTTAACAAGCTTAAATATTGAGTTATATCAGATTAATTTATAAAGAATTTTGGTTAGAAATAGATAAAAAGATGCTATGAATATATAGTTATAAATAATATAATAATAATATCATAGTTAAAGTGTAGATGTTTTACAAGATGAAATATATGTTTTAAGTTACAATTTCAGGCAAATTATATTTTTTTAAATTTATTTGCGATTCATAGGTTGAACTTGTAACATGTGCGAACAAATTAGCAGAAAAATCAAACTAAATCATCAAAGATCAAAACATTATGCGAGTACTCATACTTCTAACTTATGATAATATTATTATTTTCTTCTAAACTAATTGCTTGTTGTGTCATTGATAGATTTGCATTGATTGTTATTGCAATGTTTACCTTGATTTACCTAATCTTTGAAAATTGGTCATATTGACTTGCATGTTCCAAAATCTTTTCAATGTCTAATATTTAGTGTCCACCCCCCCCCAAGATTTAGAGATATTATAATATTTTTTAATTTTACTTTCACCGATAAAGAATTTCATATTATGCCCCCTCCAAAATTTAAGAATTTATTTGTTAAGATTATTAAAGAAATAAAGCTTTATTTTATTATTTTTATTTATCATTTATATTTTCTCTATTTATAATAAATAATTTAAAATATTTTACTTTTCTCAAAATTTTAAGTTAATTTATTTACATAATAAATAATAAGGATAAATAGATTATTAGATACATATTATTATTAGAATTAGGATGATATAAAGGTAATTTTTACTTATATTATAAACTTAAATGATTTTATAATAGTAGATTTAATGATTATGGATAATTAATTTGAATCTTATGTTTTGGATATTCGACTTAATGAATAATTTTCATTTTAAAAAGATAATAAAACACATACAGAGAAAATGATCAAAATAAATTAAAAAGTAAAATTTATATTATTTTATTTTCAAATTATTAAAAGTAACTTTGGCTTTAAAATTATTATAACAAGAATAATTTTCATTTATCTTAGGGGGGCACATTGCCCTCTAAGATTTAGAGATATTATAATATTCTTTATAATTTTACTTTCACCCATAAAGAATTTCATATTATGCCCCCTCCAAAATTTTAGAATTTATTTGTTAAGATTATTAAAGAAATAAAACTTTATTTATTTATTATTTTTATTTATCATTTATATTTTATCTATTTATAATACATAATATAAAATATTTTATTTTTCTCAAAATTTTAAGTTAAATTTATTTACATAATAAATAATAATGAATAGTTATTAGATCTAAAATAGAATATAGGTATAATTTTAGTTGTAGAAATTTTTATATAGTGTTTACTTTTATATAATTAATTAAGATAATTAATATTTTCTATTTTAAAATGATTGAAATGAATATTATTAAATTCAATTGGATGGTTAAGTGGAAATGATTATATAATAGAAAAAGACTTAAAACTTAAAAAAATTTTATAAGATTATTAAACCTTAATGACTTATGGTGCAATATTAAAAAAAAACATAAATATAATTAAATATTTAATGAATGAAGTGGATCATTTTACCATTAGAGATAGAATGCAAAATGAGTATGTTAAAATTGGTAGCTCATGATAGATAAGATTAGAGTGCTTAGATGGTTTTACTAAAATATGATGACATTAAGTAGATGTTAGATTTTCCTTATGTTAAGAATATAGACTAAAAGACTTTTAAGATGTATAAAAATGATCTTTATACTAATTAAATGAGAATTTTTAATAGACCAAATGGACGAAGGATTTTTGCACACTAATTAAAGGTTAATTTGTTGTTGTTGTTGTTGTGAATAAATAATAATGATGAATAGATTATTAGATGCATATTATTATTAGAATTATGATGATATAAAGGTAATTTTTACTTATATTATAAACTTAAATGACTTTATAATAGTAGATTTAACTATTATGGATAATTAATTTGAAACTATTTTGAATATTCGGCTTAATGAATAATTTTCATTTTTAAAAGATATTGGAACACATACAAAGAAAATGATCGAAATAAATTAAAAAAAATACAATTTATATTATTTTATTTTCAAATTATTAAAAGTAACATTGACTTTACAATTATTATAACAAGTGTTGAAAGAGCTTTTTTGTCATGAATATTAAAAAAAATCAACAATAAAATATAATTAAATATTAATGAATGAATGATCTTTTGATCACTTATGTTGAAACTGATATGCTAAATGGATTTACCATTGATGTAATTATTCAATGCTTTTAAAATATGAATAGCAGATGTCACTAATTGTGAGCTTTTTATTCATGTCTATGTTATCTTTTTCTTATAAATATTTTATAACTAAATTTTTTTTTAAACTGCCAATGTCGATCTAAGGTCTAGATGAAGAAGGTTGAGAATACTTTTAAAGTGCAAAATGATGCTCCATGTAAAGGAAATTTTGGCTCCACCACTAGGTACGACTTTAAAGGTTGGATCCCATGATAGATGTAAATAATATAGATACAATAGAATATTAAACTGCATGATAGAATGTGTTAAACTTTCTAAATAATAGATCATAATTGAATATAAACTATCATTTGTTATACAAATTTATTATATTTAACTATCATGTATATTATTTCTTTTTCATTATATTACTGTAGTTTAAAGGGATCACTAATTGTTGATAGCATATTATTTTGATCTAATATTTCAGGATAAAGTTTAAATTAAAATACGTGAAAGAAGAGAAACTGTTTATCATCGACATGGTGCTACAAGCTGCAGATATTTATAACATTGACTTAGAGTAAATTTATAGCTCTTTCACTTTAGTGGTAGTTGTTAGTTTTAAAATTTCTATTGAGATTAAAAAAAGTCTGAAAATAAAAATTTACCATCCAACCATTTGTTCTCACCTTTATCTTTTTTCCAAAGTCCTCAGGGGGGTTAGGTCGTGACATCTGGCAAAGACAATAGGTTCCTTAATACTTTTTGGAGATTATTATAAAGCCTGATGGACACAAAAGTAAAATGGAGCATCACCTTCCACCCTCAAGATGATGGTGGAATAGAGGTGGGGAGTAAAACAATGGTTCGAATATTATGAGACTACAATTCTTAGTATCTAAAGGCATGGGGCGATATCACTTTCTTTTACATTCATTTTGTTATAAAAATGAATTCTTATTTTGAGGTCTATCTAGATCTTATGCAACAAAGTTGATTCAATTTGGGGTTCCTTATGAATATATGAAAATATGGTGAAGTGAAGAATAAGAAGTTCTTCCATGTAGAGATCCAAAAGACCCTTTAGAAGGAAACGGAGAACCTCATGAGGCCATGGTAGAGATAAAAAAGCTCATTGTTACAATCATCACATAGAGTGCACATTTCAAGATAGAAACTTAGTTTAGATGCACTTAAGGTAGGATAGGTTAAGAGAAGAGGATAAAAAATTAAATCCAATTCACTAGAGACAATTCTGAAAACAATAGAAAATTGATGACTATGCATTTTGGTTGGACCTATCAACCTACATAAAGATCTACTGCATTATCAATGTAGAGAAAAAAAAATTATTTGAGCCTCTGTCATTTAGAAAAAATAAGAATGTTAAAGCATATTTCCTATTATGGAAAATCTAAACATCGAAACAGAAGGTTCATTACAAGAGAAATACATTATGGATATGAAGACAACCTCAACATGAGATGGATTAAAAGAGGCAAAAAAGGTTGCCAAAAAATGTCAAACCTCCAAACATGCCTAGTGATTTTCTAAATGACTAAAGCTCTTACCTCATCTACTATTTGTAAGAGTGATGAACCTAAAATTGGAGTTATTATCCTGTGGGATCTTTGGACTAATGAAGCCGAAGGAGTATTTCAGGTTACAATTTGTTGGCTTAAGAATACTTGAAATCAAGAGTTTTGTTATTTGTTTTTTTTATTTATTTATAGATTTGTAGAATCATTGAGTTTATTAGATTTTTTTTTTATTTTACATATTTTCATTTATTTTCTAATTTAAGACCATTATAAATTTACTTAAACCCCCCATTAAGGTAAAGAATAGAAGAGAAAGTTTCTTCCTCTAAATCCTGTAAGAATTGTAAAAATAAATTGGCAATATGAATTTAAGACAAAAATTTAACATAATTAATCAAATAAAATTAAAAATAATGAGATTAAAATAGCACAGGAGTGTCTTTGTTTATCCAAAATAGCAAGCCTTTCACATTTGCCATATTATAATACTCTCAAGATAAAAGCTTATCTTGTGCTACTTGATGAATCAAAACATCTAACCTTGTCTCAAATTGCTCAAAAAAATTGAAATAAACAGAATGACAAGAAGTGCAGTGAATAGAGAAAGAAATAGTATTTAGAAATTTTCTCATGCATTTCAAGCTTATATTCGAATGTAAGATGAGAGCAAAACACTAAAGCACCATTTATGATTTATAGCCGTTAATAATTATTATTATAAGTCATAGATTTATTAATTTATTTATATTTATTTAATTTATATTATATGTTATAAAATTAATTTAATAACATTAATAATAATGTCAGCATTATTTGTTATAATGTTATAATGTTTATAACATTATAATGTTATAATAATATTATTTTTTATTAGCTATAACAATCTAGCCCAAAAAATCACTAGCTGGTCCTCTTCTCTTTCAAGTTCTCTTAGCAAGCCATCTTCCAACGACTACCATAATCCAACTCTAATACCCTCCAAGAAAGTTACTAAAACCTCCCCAACCTTTTAGGGCAGCTACAATTGACCTCCAACCATTCTCCACAAGGTCTTCATCTAACACCTTGTGACCCCGGTGACAATAATAATTCAAGCTAAGGATAGTGAGGGCTGAGGATACTAGTTTGCATTTGGGAACAAGCCTAGTATTTGGGGAAAATCAAGTTAGGCACTCAAAATTTAATAACCAAAAATTTTAAAAAAATAAGATGAAATTTCCTAAAATTTATACCCACTCTTGACATATTTCAAAAATTTCCTAACATTTTTATAAAATTTTACATTTCATTTCAATCATTTTGATATGTAGACGTATATATAAGTATTTAAGTATAATAAAAAATTTTAATTAAATAATTAATTAATAGAATATTTTAAGAATATTCCCAACTTTAACTTATTAAGCCTCCTATAACTTCAATAGAGGCAGAATTTGAATATGGGAAATAAACAGAGGAGAAATAAAGAAGAAAAGAAGAAGGATCAAGCCAGAAGAAGATGAATATAAAAAAAGAGGAGAAAGAGAAGAAAAAAAGAAGTAAAACTAGAAATTTAGACAAGGAATCTAGTTTTTTATCTTTTCTTTATAAATCGAGTTAATTTTGAAGGTAATAATCCAATATTTTCAATTTTCTATTTCAATTGACTTGCTTTCGAGTTATCTTAAGACTTTAAATGAGGAGGAATTTCATTGCGGTAAAAATATTATTTTAAGGTTAATTGATTTAATTTTGAGTTATATATAAAGTGAAAAAATAATTACTTTAAAATTAACATGTTTGAACATTTTTGTAAATACTCGGTTGCTAAATGAAAAACAACATTTGTTTGGTTCATTTATCTTCTACTTATCGTTTAAACTTGTGCTGTTAAGGAGCTCAATTAAGGCTCAATTACATCTCGATTAAGGCTTGATTAAGACTTGTTCATGAGAACAACATCATTTAAAATTTCATTGTTTAGGCTTAATAAGCTTTAATTGATGTTGTTGGGTATATTTCAACAAATAAGTTGAACAAAACATTGAGCATTAAAGCTCATTTATTTCATTAAATGAAACTTGTTAACTTTCGAGCAATTTGAATCAACCTAGTAAACACATTTGAGCCGAGTTCAAATTAAGGCTTGATTAAAGCTCATTTATTTCATTAAACAAGTTACTTATTAAGAGGCTTGATTAGCCCAATTTGAACCAACCTAGTAAACTCATCCGAGCTGAGTTCGAACAAGAACTTTTTAAACGAGCTCAAGCTTAAACACAATTCTAAAAGCTAGAATCAAGCTCATTTAGAGCTCGAGCTCAAAATTGGTAAACAAATATATGCTCAGCTCGGCTTAGTTCTTTTGCAGCCCAAACAAAATCAGATTCCAAAACATACCACTAAGGTACCCAAAAAGTGTGGAGTAGAAAAAATATCTAAAATTTGAACTGACCAAGTAAACGCATTCGAGCCGAGTTCGAACAGAATTTTTTTAAACAAACTTAAGCTTAAACACAATTCTAAAAGCTCAACTCGAGCTCGAGCTTGAAATTGGTAAACAAGCTTGAGCTTGAGCAAGTATATGCTGGGTTCAGCTCAGTTCATTTGCAGCCCTAATAAAATCGGATTCCAAGACCTACTACTAAGGTACCCAAAAAATTGGAAGTAGAAATAATGTCTGAAATCCTTCTTGATCTATATCCACCTCTTGTTTAAATAAAAATCTATGCTTTCGCACTTTTTCCAACGTTACATAATCATAATCCCTCATCAAAATAAATAAAATTAAAAATAACACCAAAATCGTCGTGCTGTATAATACGAGGGAACACCAAAATTTAACAGAAAAACCAGTAAAGAATCATCAAATTTTCAGCATTATCAAAGCAAAAACTGTCCAGTTAAGAAAAAAATAACTCACCGACATCGAGGATGAGAAGATCCGAAGAGGGAGAGCTCCGCTCAAAGGATTCAAGACCGCTTACTTGCCGATCGTCTCCTTCCTCCGATTGGAAGAAGGAGCATATATACAGTCCAAACACATCCTCAGACGAAAAGGGCGAGAAAAAGAGGATTGACTCCAAAGTCTTGGTTCTGAACTTTTCTTTTCCAAATCCCAATTCAGCAGATCAATCTCCATCAACACGTTTCAATAGGGATGCCGATGACTAGCTGCTCTATGAACCCTGCATTTAATGATACGAGTATTTTTGACAAGTCAAAATTTTAACATCAAATCAACAGAGTCAATAAAAAAGAAGGTACCGCAACCTATGGTATTAATTAGCAAAGGGATGAGAAGGGCTCAATTATATATATATATATATATATATATATATATATATATATATATATATAGAAAAAACTAATAGTTCATTGTAAATAACTTTCTATTATGTTTTTATATTTTATTTAAAATAAACCATTTTAATATTTTAAATATATATTATTTTTTTTTTAAAAATATATATAATTAATTCATGCATGAACTAGTATATATTTATATTGCATCAAAGCTATACTTGCAAGTCAGCCTGCTAACTAAGGTGATTTTCATTTAAAAAATAAAAATACATAAAAGTTATTTTTATTTATTTTGAAAATAATTAAATTTATTTTTAAAACAAAAACCATTCAAGAGAATGAATCAAATATAATTTTTTTAAAAAAAAAAATAAATATATATGTAGAAAAAAACTAATAGTTCATTGTAAATAACTTTCTATTATGGTTTTATATTTTTATTTAAAATAAACCATTTTAATATCTTAAATATATATTATTTTTTTATTAAATAATACATAAATTAATTCATGTGAACTAGTATATTTGTTGCAAGTCAGCCTGCTAACTAAGGTGATTTTCATTTAAAAAATAAAAATACATAAAAGTTATTTTTATTTATTTTGAAAATAATTAAATTTATTTTTAAAACAAAAACCATTCAAGAGAATGAATCAAATATAAATTTTTTAAAAACAAAAATAAATATATATGTAGAAAAAAACTAATAGTTCATTGTAAATAACTTTCTATTGTGTTTTTATATTTTTATTTAAAATAAACCATTTTAATATCTTAAATATATATTATTTTTTTATTAAATAATACATAAATTAATTCATGTGAACTAGTATATTTGTTGCAAGTCAGCCTGCTAACTAAGGTGATTTTCATTTAAAAAAAAAATACATAAAAGTTATTTTATTTATTTTGAAAATAATTAAATTTATTTTAAAACAAAACCATTCAAGAGAATGAATCAAATATAAATTTTTTAAAACAAAAATAAATATATATGTAGAAAAAAACTAATAGTTCATTGTAAATAACTTTCTATTATGTTTTTATTTACAATAAACCATTTTAATATCTTAAATATATATTATTTTTTATTAAATAATATATAAATTAATTCATGCGAACTAGTATATTTGTTGCAAGTCAGCCTGCTAACTAAGGTGATTTTCATTTAAAAAATAAAAATACATAAAAGTTATTTTTATTTATTTTGAAAATAATTAAATTTATTTTTAAAACAAAAACCATTCAAGAGTATGAATCAAATATAAATTTTTTAAAAACAAAAATAAAAGATGATTCCAAAATGGCCATAAGCTCATTCATGACATCTAAGTTTGTTTGTGGGTCAAAACTTTGCTAACAAGATAAATAGAACAAACTTAGAAAGTGAAAGGGAGAAAAAAAGAGAGCATAAAGAATCTAAGAGAGAAGCTCTAGAAATTCACTAAATTATAGAAAATAAAGATTATATAAACCAATTGATCCCATAAGCCTACCTCTTAGCCCCCTATTATAGTTCTAGATCAAAGTTTAGTGCTATAAAAAAAACTATACAAGATAAGAAAATACATAGTAAAGCTTAATAATTGATCGTTATAAAAATCATATAGCATATAGCCAAAATATGTAAGAAAATGTACAAGTCAATATTTAATTAAAATCATCATTAGGTGAAGTTGCCACTTTGATTGATATAATGTTGATAAGTATAGCTTGATTTTAGGCAAATAAGTTTAGTTGAATCCCGCGTCGAGTATGCAAAAAGTGAGTTTGTAATGACTTTGATGAGTTCAACATACCTTAGACAACATTAGGACTTGAGTATGCATTGTGAGTTTGTATAACTTAGGAAAATAAATTATTCATTCTCCTTCTATTGATCGAGTCTTGAAATCCTTTTCAAGATTATGCATTCTCCTTCACTTGAGCTTATTTTAGGAAAATAAGTTTAGTTGAATCCCGCGATGAGTATGCAACAAGTGAGTTTGTAATGACTTTGACGAGTTCAACATACCTTAGACAACATTACAACTTGAGTATGCATTGAGACTTTGTAATGACTTTGGCAAATAAGTTATTCATTCTCCTTCTATTGATTGAGTCTTGAAATCCTTTCCGAGATTATGAATAAAACCAAGAGCTTACACTATGTGAAATGAAGAAATCACAAACAACTTTACCGATGACTATTTTTAGTAAGTGATTTTGGAGTTATTATTGGTGACCTAGCCACCGAAAATAATTTAGTGGTTGAACTATTGAAATCGGCCATCAAAAATTAGTTTATAGTTTTAATGGTGTAATCATCGAAAGGTTCGTCAAACGTAAGTGAAGTAAATTTTGATGGGCTAATCACTAGAAACCTCACTAGCGAAACCCTTAAATCACATCTTTTGTGCCCAATCCCTATTTCTTCTTAGTGTTTCTTTTTTATCTTTCTCCTAGTTGATGACAACCATGCACACCTCCATTGCCTCCATACCCAAAAAGCTTAATTTAGCTTGATTCTTCTTTTTATTTGAAAGTAAAGTAAATCCTTTTCTCTAGCTTCTTGAAGTTTTAATATGTGAATTTATTTGTTTTTTTTTTTACTTTGAACTTAAAAATAGATGTCATACTTTTGAGTTCCATTTAATTAAAAAAATATTGTGGTGTTTATTTTTTGGTTCATGTGTTTTGTGTGTGTATATGTGAGGGACACCACGCAGATCAGAGAATGTACTTATTGAGGTGATCAGGTACGACATTAAGGAATAGTGTACTATCTCGAGAGATAGAAGTCACTATCCTATAATGGACCTAATCACCTAATAATGACCTAAGGCATGATGGGTCTTCAAATATACTAGAGATTTTTTCCCTACTTTACATGGAAAAGTAAAACATGGTTTATTTAAATCGAATTCGTTAAGTTCCCTATAGAGGCAAGCCTTCATAGTTAATTACATCTTGTGGAAAGTGAATCCCTTAAGAATACTCTTGATTAAAGTAGAAGATTATTGTCTCCAAAGAATTCAAAGATAGGACTATCAATAATTTTGTTGTATTTTAGAAGATCAAATGGGATGGATCAAAAAAGGGGAGAGTTATTATCGAAACCAAAGGAGATGAGTAGAGAGTGCTCATAATACTAGGAAACCTAGTGAGCACCCTAATCTATCTGATGGTTGGGCTTTATATATTTGAAATTGAGGAGATTTATTCATTCAGGTTGAAATTTTATTAGAAATTTAGGACTTATAATTCAACAATACAAGATTATGGAAATGCCTAAGAGGTGAGGATTTATGCTTATAGCATGCAAAGAAAAACAACAACCTCATATCCTAAATCTAGGGAGCTTTGGTGAGGGCCAAAGCATGACCTAAATCTAAAGTGAGAGTTGGTATATGATTTACCTCCACAAGAGAGAGTAAACCATTCTTTATTTGTTATGGAGTGGCGGTAGCTAACTCTCCTCTTTAAATTCATATGGTCAAGTCATATGCTTTGCAAGATGGTTAAGCTGTTATTTATTTAGAAGAGAAACTAAGTCCTTAAACCCACTTTCTAAGAGACTAGAGCATGAGGGGTATGGATAATGACTTAATATAATGCAAATTTTTATCAAATTTTATTTAATTTGTGACTCTTTATTTTGACACAAGCTATAGAATTTTGTATGCCTAAATGCAAAAGAAATTTATTATGGGCCAAATCAATAGGGAAAGAGGTGTTCTTCCATCATAGGCTCTTAAAGGTTAAGCTCATTTTATCTAGCAAAGATGGAATCCCTCTCTTAATGATAGTGAAACAAGATGGTTATGCATGATGTTCAACATACAACCATCCAACTAAGGGGTTGCTAAATATTTTATTATCTTGATTTAATGCCTAGGCTTTCATATGAGGTTATGAATTATTTTAAAATTTTAGTTATGAGTTGTTAGTGGGATAGAAAACTTATTTTTATTCTAAGAGCCTAAACACATCCAGGCCATACAGCAATCACCAATCATAAAGAAATTATGAAAAGATATGTTATTTCTAATGCAGCTAACACATTAAATAATTCTATAAAAGCTATAAAAGAATAAGAGGTTGATCGATGTTCTCGTACAACCGAAAAGAAATGTAAGTAGCCGAGCTCTACCCTTATACATCTCAGTATAATGAAAGAATAATTACAATTATAAAATGATAAGTGTTATGGGGGTCTTCATTCTTCATCCTCCATTCTTCACTCTTCACCTTTCATTTTTTCATTTTGATTTGCTCCATTTCTTTCTCCCTTTTGGCTTGATTAGGATGTAGCTTGCTCCAAAGGCATCACAAGGTGTATAAGATTTGGTCTTATAACCAATGCTCATCCTAATCTCCCATAATGCTTATCCTAATCCTAATGCAAAATTACATTAAAAAGAAGGAAAGTAAATCTATCTACACATGCAAAACAAATGTTAGCTAAATATACCATACAACCCAAGCAGTTATATAAATAATTTAGACTTAGCACTCCACACATGGGTAACCAAGCCCACTTGTCCTAACTTGGGTTATGCTCAGGGGTATAAGTAACCTACACAGCAAAAGCATTTATATTTTTTATTACAGTGACCCCTTAAGCACGACCCTCTTGCATAAAATATGATTATGCTAATATCGGCCTTACAACTAGACTACACACATACATCCTAACATTCACTCTAAAATAATACATCATAAAACCAAATATACACCAAACTAACATAAAATTAAAAATGGTGAATTAATCTAATGCGTATGTGCTAAGGCTTGTGTGGTATGTCCTAACTAGGCTTTAGAGTTATGATTTGCTAAGTGTGAGAATTTAATTTATAAAGGGTTGATTTCTTTTTAAATGATTTAATTGATTTGAAGATTTTATTTAGTGTTTTCTTTTGTTTCATATAGCCTACACTTAGCAACTAAGTATTATAAAGAGAAGAAAGAGAGGGAATCTCTCTTTTATCCCTATCTTAAGTCATTTCTAAGATAAGTTAATTAGCTTAGTTCTCTTTAGTGAATGATTTATTTTTTGTTTTAATTAATCCTTATGTTTAGGTTTATATTAAATACACTCATTCATTAAGAAAGGCATCTTAAGATTAATTAGAATGAATTTACTATCACATAATACACATTCATTCATTTCTTTCCATCATGTATATTATGCATATGAGTGAATCTTAAGCATACATATACATGCAATTGGTATTTTTAGCATACTTGAATGATGAATGCAAAGAAGTGTATTTGGAATTTAAATATTTCATTTTTGATTGAATTATGAATGCATGCCTTATTACATAGAAAAGAGGGTTTTTTTTCATCCATTAGCAAGATACACATTCACATGTATAAAAGTTTTAAGTGAGTATGGTGCTATTATTTTTTACACAAGTGGCGTAAGGTACAAGACCTACTTATGGCTACTTAAAGTCTCATAGTCTTGAGATGTCCAGACTAATATACCACTTTTCTTAGATACATATAGATGTATAAGCAACTATAAGGATAAGGAAAACCCATGCAAAAGTTTTGTTTGATTTATGATTATTATTCATTGGCCACATCATACATACATATGTATAATAGGTTTAAGAGAGTACGGCGCCATTATTTTCTGCACTAAGGGCGTAAGGTACAAGACCTACTTAGGGATACTTAAAGCCTCGCAGTCCTAGGGTGTCCAGACTAATATACCACTTTTCTCATATACAGATGAATGTACAAAAAGAACCACATGAATAAGGAATCATGCAAGAAGTCATATTTGATTTAATAGTATGATTTACTTATGTGATATGAAATTCTTCCTAAGTCTTAACATGGAAATACATAAGAGTAGATTTAGGTAAATGTTTTATATTCTTCTCAAATGAACTATACACTTGCAAATCCTATGTGAATCTATGTTAAGATAAGGAAAGAGAACTTCATATTGCACATCTTGGATTATTATCACATGTAAACTTATAGATACTTGTAATTAATATTACTTCATTTATAATAATTGATTTATAGGTTTTGAAATTAGTTATTGATTTAGTAGTAATAATAGTCACACATATTTTGATTTATGCCAACACATGCAATTTGACATAAAAGAAAATATTTCATTTAATTAATTTTAAAATAAATGAATGCATGATTTCATATGGAAAGTAATATTTAGCATGATTGGAAAGAAATGAAAGAATATAAGCACATGATTTCATTCATCCCAATTAATTCCTAAGGACAATCACATTAAATAAGGCTATTTAAAATAAACCAAAATTCTTTAAAGATATTTTTAACTTTGAGTTTGATTTGATTTAGAAAATATGAAAGAGGTTTGCTAATCCTAACCCAATTCCCCATGTGTGAATTAATTTGGTTTAATGAAGAATATTTAAGTTAATTTTATATTTTAATTAGGTTAATGTATGAATTGAGTGAATTAATTAACTCTTACCTATATCACCTTAAGTTAATTAACTAATTAATAATAAGCCAAAATGATATGTAATCATATGAAAAATAAATTTGCAATGCTTCTAAGAAATGAAAGGGGACTAATGCAATTGGCTTATGATTAATAATTAATTAAGCTTAAAGGATCTCACTTAATTACTTTTATAATTTTCTCACACATGTGAGCCAACCATAATTTCATTATCACTGACCTTAGGTTATTGAATACCAAGGAGCTACCCAAGATCAATTAAGGATTGCTTAGATGTGGATGAGTTGATTCTTAATTTTAATTTCAATAAGCCTTTAATTAATGGATTAAACACTTTGGTTATGTTTTAATTTGAATGATGAAATTAGCTTAGCGGAGAGGATAAAGGGCAAGGCCCCAATCCTAATCCCTAAATCATTTTAAATATTCAATTAAATTATGATTTCCCTAACTTGAAGATTAATCACTTAATTAATCAATTAATCATTTCATTAACCATTACTCAATTTGATTTTTAAAGGTAAAGAAAACTTAGGAAAAGTATCCCCAACCACATCCCCTAAGTTATCTTATTGTTCAAGAGAGGTAATTAGGTTTAAATGATTGATCAGTTACTATTCATTCATTAATTATGATTAATTAGATTAAGAGAGTGTTACGGCTTAATCAAGTAATTTCCCTAATTAAACAATCAATAAAATCTTAGAAAAATAGGGGAGATAGAGGTCATCCCCCTAAACATCCTTAAAAAATTTGGGATTAATTGAGTGTCTAATTAAGGTGTAATTAAGTTAATTAGATTTTTAATAAAATCTTAATTAAGCCATAATCACTATTCAAAATTAATTAATAATAATTTTTCTAGATTTTACCCTAAAATATCTTCAAAATGAGCCTAAGTTTGTATTTTTTTTGGATTTTCTATAATTAGTTATGATTTTATGAAGTTTCGAGATTAAAAAATGAATTAATTAGCCCCATCTTGCCATGAGCACGCGATTGCGCACATGGCGCGATGGGAGTAGCTGTTTAAGTAGTCATATATGAAGGTTGACTCGGATGGCGACAGACGCGCTTTCTCCACGAACCGTCCGATCTAAGATCGGATGGCCACGATTCAATCCGTAGTTTATGAAAGGAATCAAAGGATCTATAGTGGATTTGATCAAAGCCGTTCATTCCAATCACGCAGGAAGGATGGCTCATGATCAAAGCCATTCTTTCCACTAAATTTGGGGAAGGGAGACGCACACATCCAATGGCCAAAAATCCATGAATTTTGAATTTACTTCACAAAAGACCAATCCAATTTTTCATACAAGGCTCAGTTTGTGAAATTATCTCACCAAAGCTAATATCCGGCTGTGTAATGCCAAAGGTAGCTTCACCTAGTTGAGGCGAGACCCTGTTGAAGAGCTTTGAGCTTGATTTAGGCTAGAGTGCTCGGTTGACCAATCCACGCATGCAAGGGGCTCTCATCGAAATCTATTTTTTGGTGCTTGAAGGAGAATGATTGATTTAGATAGAGTGATGGTGTGGGTGCAAGGAATTTGGATTTGATTTAGTGGAGAGGGAGTATTGCTCGAATGAGTGGTGTCCTATTTTGACCTTGCTCGGAGAAGAGGATTCTCGATCGAGGAGGGCTTGGGGATTCTTGGAAATGCTCTGAGGAGTTTCAGAATTAGCTTAGAAAGGCTCATGATGCAATTTGCATTCTTTTTTGCTCGAATTGAAGGGGGTATACCCCTCAATTGCCCATCATGGATAAATGACAATACACGATTTGTCTTGTGCCATCTGTCGACTTGTCTCCATCAAGTCAGGGTGGCACGCAAGGGATGGGAGGCTATCATGGAACCATTGAAGGGTGCAAGGCTTGGATCCAATGGGTGCTCAATTTGGGTTGGAGCTGAGTCAACTCACCTCCCACAGATCCTTGGCTGACCTAGGGTGTGTTAGGTTGGCTAGGTGGGTCAGGAGAAGGTTCTATGGAGTGCTAAAGGGGTTGCCATGAGGATGGGAGAGTTGACTTGGCTTAAATCCATTAGTTTTGGAGTTTAAATCCCATGGTTTGATGGCTAATCCCCTTAGTGGGGCCCACTTGGCTTTTGGGGAGGTCTTAGGTTGAACTAGGGTAAGTTTGAGCTGAGTTAGGTCAGCCCACAAGATTCTATAAATTGGAATTGAGTGGTCTGGCTTGGATTGGTCAAATGGGTTCCATTTGGGCTAGGTTGGGTTGGATTGACCAATTGGTCAAATTGGGTCAAACCAAAGCTTGGGTTAGGTTCATATGATGATTTCGGATGTTTTGGTTCAATTAATTTGGATTGGTTTGGCCTAGGTTTGGAATTGACTCATCTAGATTCAAAAGGTCAAATTGGTCAAGTGACCAATTTGACCAAATTGGGTTGGGTTGGGTGTTGATTCAAGTTTAATTGGTTGATTATAAGTGATCTTAGGCTTTGGTTTGGTTTAATTTGAAATTAATTTGAATTTGGCCATTTTGACCCTTTAGGTCAATTTGGGCTAGGTTGGGTCAAGTTGACCAATTTGTCAACTTGGGCTCAATCATGGCTTTGGTCAAGTTCAATAAGTGATTTGGGATGAACTTGAGCCAATAGTTGCAATCAATTTGGATTAAATCAGGATTTGACCCATTTTAGCTTTCTAGGCCAATTTGGGTCAACTTAGGTCAAATGATCAATTAAGCTTGGTTTGGCTCAAGTGAGGGTTTGGTCATGTTCAATCATTGATTATGAATGGGTTTGAATCAATAGTTTCAATAAATTTGGCATATGATGGATTTTGGCTAGTTTGAGTTTCATTTGGGTTAAATGTTGACTTGGTCAAAAGCTAAGTTTGACTTAGTTTGACCCAATTCAAGGGGGTTGATCACCCCATGATGATTGTTGATCATAATTGAGGTTTAGATGGGCTTAGTTCAATCCAATTTGGGTTGGATTCAAACTTGGCTCAAAAAGATTTTTTAGGTCACTTTAGGTCAAGTGAGCCTAAATGGGTCAATTAGCTTGATCAAGGTTTGATTCAAGTTTAGTTGAACTCACATATAAGCCTAGGATTGAAATATAAATCCAATTGCAATTGGTTTGGAGCCAAGTGGGTTTTGGTTCGATTAACTTGGACTTGATTTGGGTTGACTTGGATTTGGTTTGATAATGGTGATTTATGCTTATAGTTGGATCAATGATTGAAGGAATAATTGAATCATGAAGAAATCCATGAATTTTGAGTTGATTTAGATGTCATTTAGCCAAGCTCAAAAGTTTGGCTAAAAGGGCTAAAATTGGGAATTTGACTTGATTTGGATTTAGTTTGGACCATTTGAATTTATATTTCATTTATATTTATGAATATAAATGAAGATATAAATAGGTTGTGAGAAAATCACTTGAGTTTGGAGTGATTTGGAAGTAGATTTGATTAAGCATAGGGATGTAGATCAAAAGAGATTTAACTTGGATTTTGATTTGGTTTGACTTATTTTGATTTTATTTGAATGGTTTGAATTTGGATTTCATTTATATTTATAAATATAAATGAAGGAATGATTTATTTATAAAGAAATCAACTAAGTTTGAGTTGGTTTGAAGGATTTTTGGCTAAACATATGAAGGTGATTCATATGACTTAGAAAGGGATTTGGAATTTGAATTTAATCATGGGTTTCAAACATTTGGAGCTTAGAATTGATTTATGATTTGGGATTTGATTTGAGATTAAATTTGATAATTAAAAAAAATTAATTGGATTGGAGTTGATTTGGATTTGGTTAAGGCTAAGTCCATAAGATAAAATCAAATGGCTTAAGAAGGGATTTAGAGTTTGAATTTAGTGATGGATTTCAAACATTGGATAGTTGGATTTGATTTTGGGGTTTGAATTTGAATTTGAGGGTTTGGTTTGAAATAAGGAAGCAAAGATTGGGTTTGGGCTATAGGTTAGGCAAGTCCTCCTAAATCCCTAAGGCACAACCTATTCCTATGGATAACTCTTCTAAATCTCTAGGGTTATGTTAAGTGTTCACCTAATCACTATAAGTGTCTTAAGAGTAAGGAACTCTTAGTGTCTATAAGAGTTCTAGATCTATGATGAGGAAACTAAAAGCTCACTCTAAAAATGAGGTCAACAAAGGGCACCCAATAGGTGTGGTGTGACTGACAAGGCACACCGCACGTATTGGTGTTGATCGAGACGATCAGCAACATTCGAAGAATATCAAACACTAATAGAAATGATCTACTCCTAAACCTGAGATCTAGAAGAAATCAAGATCTCAATGCAATGCAACTCCACTCATGCCTAGGGAATAAGGGAGGAAGAAGGGATCCACCAAGGGATCAAGCATGTGAACCTTCCACTAGGGAAGCAGGTTTAGGTTATCCACTAGGGATACAAGGTTTGGATTTGGATGCAAGGTATGATTTGGGTAGAATATCCGCTGGGGATTAGGATGTATAGCCCACTAGTGATAGATGCATGAACCTTCCAATAGGGAAGCAAGTTCAGGTTATCCACTAGGGATAAAGGGGGTCTAAATTTCTTTTGAATGTGCATTCATTAGGGAATGCAAGTTTGAATTAGATTTAATTGACTAAACTGGGGAGGTCGGGATGATTGATGTCTCGTTGGGGAGAAGTCGATTGATTGTTTGTTTTAATTTTAGATTTTGAGATGGACCATGTCGGTTTACGATGGACCACACTGAGAAGGGGCTATGTCGACCTAGGCCTACACAAATTTATCAATCCAAAGGGATAGTACACCAGCCACATGGTAGAACTATCCGACCTAAGGGGTTGCCTTTCGGCATACAATGACTATGCTAGGAAGTGTGGTGTTTATTTTTGGTTTGATGTGTGTTGTGTATTGGGGACACCATGCATATCTGAGGAAGTACTTGTTGAGGTGATTGGGTATGACATTAAGGAATAATATATTATCTCGAGAGATAGAATTCACTACCCTATCATGGACCTAATCACCTAATAAGGACTCCTAATGCATAATGGGTATTCAAATATACCAAAGATTTTTCCCCTACTTTATATGAAAAAGTAAAGCAGGGTTTATTTAAACTAGGTTCATTAAGTTCCCTATGGAGGCAAACCTCTGTAGTTAATTACATCTTAAGGGAAGTGAATTCTTTAAGAATACTCTCGATTAAAGTAGGCGATTGTTGTCTCTAAAGAATACCAAGATAGGACTATAAAAGTATTGGTTTTATTTTAGAAAATCAAGTGGGAGGGATCAAAAGGGGAGAGAGTAATTATCGAAATCAAAGGAGATGAGTAGGGAGTCCTCATGATACTAGGAAACCAAGTGAGCACTCCAATTTATTTTATAGTTGGGCTTTATGTATTTTAATTTGAGGAGATTTATTTGTTTGAGTTAAATTTTATTAGAAATCTAGGACTTATAATTCAATAATACAAGAATGTGAAAATGCCTAAGAGGTGAGGATTTATGCTCACAACCCGCAAAGAGAAACAACAACCTCAGATCCTAAATTTAGGGAGCTTTGGCGAGGGCCCAAACACAACCTAAATATAAGGCAAAAGTGCGCATATGGTTTACCTCCATAAGCCACTCGACTACTGGACTTATTACCGCCTAGAGTGGCAACTAGCTAACTCTTCCTACGCTTTAAATCCATGTAGGCAAGTCATATGCTTTGCAAGATGGTTAGGCTATTATTTATTTAGAAGAGAAACTAAGCCCTTAAACTCACTCTAAGAGACTATATTATGAAAGGCGTGAAAAATGACTTAAATCTAATGCAAATTTTATTAAGTTTTATTTAATTTTTGGACTTTTTTATTTTGACACAGGATATAGGATTTTGTATGCCTAAATGCATGAGAAATGATTATGGGCCAAATCAGAAGAGAAAGAGACATCTTTTCATCAAAGGCTCTTACAGGTTAAGCCTTTATTCTCTGGCATAGATGGAAGCCCTCTCTTGACAAGAGTGAATGAATATGATATGCATGATATTATACATATAATCATCTAGCTAAGGGGTTGCTAAATATTTTTATTATCTTGATTTAATTCATAGGCTTTTATGTGAGGTTATGAGTTATTTTAAAATTTTAATTATGAGTTGTTAGTGGGATAGAAAATTTATTTTCATCCTAAGAGCCTAATCACATCCAGGCTACACATCAATCACCAATCATAAAGAAACTATGAAAAGACATGATATTTCTAATGCACAAGCTAAACCAAACATCAAATAATTTTATAATGCTATCGCAAAAAAATAAGAGGTCGATGCGGTTGAGTACCGCCGTACAACCCAAAAAAGAAATGTGGATAGCCAAGCTCTACCCTTATACATCTCGGTATAATAAAAGAATAATTACAATTATAAAGTGATAAGTGTTATGAGAGTCTTCATTCTTCATCCTCCATTCATCAGTCTTCATTTTTTGTTTCTTTATTTTTGATTTGTTCCATTTATTTCTTTCTTTTAGCTTGATTGAGATGTTGTTTGCTCCAAAGATGTTACATAATGTATAAGACTTGATCTTATAACCAATGTTCATCATAATCCCCCATAACACTTATCATAATCCTAAGGCAAAAATTACATTCAAAGAAAAGAAAAATAAATCTAGCTACACCTGCAAGACAAGCATTAGTTAAACACTCCATACAACCCAAGCAATTATATGAATAATTTGGACTTAACACCCCACACATGGGTAACCAAGTCCACCAATCCTAACTTGGCGTATACTTAGGAGCTAAGTAACCTGCACAGCAAAAAATATTTATATTTTATTACAGCAGGCCCTTAAGCACGACCCTCTGCATAAAACATGATTAGGTTATTCTCGACCTAACATTCAGACTACACACATGCACTCTAACATCCAGTCTAAAAGAATACATCATAAAACTAAACATTCATCAAACCATGCACCGCCCTAACATAAAGCTATAAATGGTGACTTAGTCTAATGTGCATGTATTAGAGCTTGTGTGGTATGTCCTAACTAGGCTTTAGAGTTATGATTTGCTAAGTGTGAGGGATTTAACTTATAAAGGGTTGATTTCTCTTTAAGTGGTTTAGTTGATTTGAAGATTTTACTTAATATTTTCTTTTATTTCATATAACCTACACTTAACAACTAAGTATTATAAAGAGAAGAAAGAGAGGGAACCTCTCTTTTATCTCTTCCTTCATTTCTAAGGCAAGTTAATTAATAAATTTCATTTAGTGAATATTTTATTATATGTTTTAATTAACCCTGAGTTTAGGTTCATTCTAAATAACCCTATTCAATGAGAAAGGCATATTAAGGTTAATTAAAATGGATTACTATCACATAACATACATTCATTCATTTCTTTTCATCATATATATCATGCATATGAATAATCCTAAGCATACATATACATGCGTATAAATCTTAGCATACTTTGATGATGAATGCAAAGAGGTGTATTTGGAATTTAAATATTTCATTTGTTGATTGAATTATGAATGCATGACTTTATTATATAGAAAAGAGGGATTTTTCATCCATTAGCTAAATGCACATTCACATGTATAAAAGTTTTAAGTGAGTATGGAATTATTTTCTACACCAGAGACGTAAGGTACAAGACCTACTTAAGACTCCTTAAAGCCTCGCAGCCCGGGATGTCCAGACTAATATACCACTTTTCTTAGATACTTGTAAATGCATGAATAACTATAAGGATAGAAAAATTGATGCAAAAGGTTATACTTGATTTATTTGATTTGTTATTCTTTATTCATTGGCCACATCGTACATGCATATGTATAAGAGTTTTAAGTGAGTACGGCTCCATTATTTTTTACACCAAGGGCATAAAGTATAAGACCTACTTGGGGTTACTTAAAGCCTCGTAGCCCCAGGATGTCCAAACTAATATACCACTTTTCTCAAATACATATGAATGTACAAGAAGAACCAAATGGATAAGGAATCTTGTAAGAAATTATGTTTGATTTGGTTGTATAATTTACATGTGTGATATGAAACTCTTCCTAAGTCTTAACATGGAGATGCATAGGAATAAATTTAGGCAAGTGTTGTAATATTTTCAAATGAACTATATTCTTGCCAATCCTATGTGAATCCATATTAAGAGAGGGAAAGAGAACCACATATTACACATCTTGTACTATTATCACATGCAAGCTGATAGATATTTGTAAGTAATATTATTTCATTCATAATAATTGATTTATAGGTTTTGAAAATAGCTTTTGATTTTATAATGATAATAGCCACTCATATTTTTAATTTAAGTCAACACATGCAATTTGACATAAAATAAAATATTTTATTTAATTAATTTTAAAAGGAATGAATGCATGATTTCATATGGCAAGCAATATTTATCATGATTGGAAGAAATAAAGGAATGTAAGCATATGATTTCATTCACCCCAATTAATTCCTAAGGACAATAATATTAAATAAGGCTATTTAAAATGAACCAAAATTTTTAAAGACATTTTTAACTTTGAGTTTGATTTGATTTAGAAAATATGAGAGAGGTTTGTTAATCCTAGCCCAATTCCCCATATGTGAATTAATTTAGTTTAATGAAGAATATTTAAGTTAATTTTATGTTTTAATTAGGTGAGGGCATGAATTAAATGAATTAATTAACTCTTACCTATATCACCTTAAGTTAATTAACAAATTAATAATAAGCCAATATGATATGCAACCATATGAAAAGTAAATTTGCAATGCTCCTAAGAAATGAAAGATTCTTAATGCAATTGGCTTATGATTAATAGTTAATTAAGCTTAAGGGATCTCACTTAATTACTTTTTATGATTTTCTCACACATGTGAGCCAACCATAATTTCATTATCTCTCACATTGGGTTATTAAACACACAAGGAGCTACCTAAGATCAATTAAAGATTGCTTAGGTGTGGATGAATTGATTCTTTAATTTTAATTTTGTTAAGCCTTTAATCAATTGATTAAACATTTTGCTTATGTTATAATTTGAATGATGAAATTAACTTAAGGAAAAGGATCAAGGGCAAGGCCCCCAATCCTAATCCCTAAATCATTTAAACATCCAATTAGATTTTGATTTCTTTATTTTGAAGATTAATCACTCAATTAATTAATTAAGTTTTTCATTAACAATTAATTAATTTAAATTTTCAAGATAAAGAAGACTTAGGAAATGAATTAGGAAAAATATCCCCAATTGCATTCCCAAAGTTATCTTACAGTTCAACAAAAATAATTATGTTGAAATGATTAATCAAGTTATTATTCATTCATTAATTATGATTAATTAGATTAAGAGAGTGATTAGAGCTTAATCAAGTAATTTTTCTAATTAAGTAATCAATAAAATCCTTAAAAAATAGGAGAGGTAGAGGTCATCCCCTAAATATCCACAGAAAATTTGAGATTAATTAAGTGCTTAATTAAAGTGCAATTAAGCTAATTAGATTTTTAATAAAATCAACCAAAAATCACTATTCAAAATCAATTAATTATAATTTTCTAGATTCTCCTCTGAAATATCTTCAAAATGAGCCAAATTTATATTTTTTGGATTTTCTACAATTAGTTATGATTTTAGGAAGTTTCAGGATTAAAAACTAATTAATTAGCCCTAATTAAAGACTTAATCCTGTCGGGCCACACGAAGGCTGACGCGGTGCACTTTCCATGTGGTGCGATGGAATTGGCTATTTAAGTAGTCGTCCGTGCGCTAACTCAGCCGGCGTCGGACATGATTTTTTTGTGAACCGTCTGATCTAAGATCATATGACCACGATTTGATCCACGGTTTAGGAAAAGAATCGAGAGCTCTACTGCGGGATTTGATCAAAGCCGTTCATCCCAAACATGCGGGATGGACAGCTCATGATCTATCATGTTCGTGAGCAAAAAAAAATGGATGTCGTCCGTCTTCCCTCATTCGATTCGAGCTCACCCGAGCTCGGATTGTCTCCAAACTCTTCCACACCTTCGGGAAAGGGAGACACACACATCCAACGGTCAATTTCCCATGAAATTCAAAATTTCTTTATAAATGACCAACCCACTTTTCCATACAATGCTTAGTTTGAGAAATTACCTCACCATAGCTAATGTTGGTGGTGCAACGCTGGAGGTTGCTTCGCCTAGTTGAGGTGAGGCCCTATTGAAGAGCTTTGAGCTTGATTTGGTGGGGGGAGGCTTGGTTGACCAATCCATGCTCGCGAAGGCTTCTGCTTTGATCAAACTCAGTCCTCCCATGGCTTGGAAGTTTGGGAATTGCTTTGGTTGGCTTTGATGGGGTATGGTGATGGTGTGGCTAAGAGGAATTGAAGTTTGATTTAGAAATGAGGGAGTATTGCTTTCGGGTGGATGCCACATTTTGGCTTTGCTTGGGTATGGGCAATGCAGAATGGAGAGCTTGGGGATCACGGAAACACTCACAGGGGCTTGAAATTCACATGGGAGCTCACTGATAATTGTGTTCCAAATCGTGTTCGAATTGAGGGGGTATACCCCTCAATTTCCCATCATGGATGGATGGCAGCTTGCGCACATTTTGCATTGGCTTGCCACCATCCGGCCGTCGGACTTGTCTCCATCAAGTCAGGGAGGCACACTAGGGATGGGAGGAATGATGGGAGGCTGCCATGGACCCAATGTGTAAGGATGTCAAGGCTTGGATCCAATGGGTGCTCGATTTGGGTTGGAGGTGAGTCAACTCACCTCTCAAAGGTCCTTGGTCTACCTAGGGTGAGTTAGCTTAGCTAGGTGGGTCGGGAGAAGGTTTCATGAAGTGTTAATGAGCAACCATAGGGATAGGCAAGTTGACTTTAGCTTGGATCCAATGATTTTAAGATTTAAATCCTATAGTTTGATGGCTAATCCCCTTGGTGGGGCCCACTTAGCTTTTAGGCTAATTTGAAAATAAATTAGGACATGTTTGGCTCGGGTTTGACTAAGTCCTAGATCCCATAAGTTGGTTTGGAGGGATTTGGCTTGGATTGGTCAAATGGGTTTCATTTGGGCTAGGTTATGTTGGGTTGACCAATTGGTTAAATTGGGTCAAACTAATGCTTGAGTTAGGTTCATATGATGATTTGGAATGTTGTGGTTCAATTAATTTGGATTGGTTTGGTCTAGGTTTAGATTTGACTCATTTAGATTCAAAAGGGTCAAATTGGTCAAGTTAACTAATTTGACCAAATTAGGTTAGGTTATGTGTTAAGTCAAGTTCAATTGGTTGATTAAAAATGATTGTAAGCTTTGGTTTGGTTTAATTTGGAATCAATTTGAATTTTGGCCAATTTGACCTTTTAGGTCAATTTGGGCTAGGTTGGCTCAAGTTGACCACTTGGTCAAGTCGGGCTCAATCATAGCTTTGGTCAAGTTCAATAAGTGATTTAGAATGAACTTGAGCCATTGGTTGCAATCAATTTGAACTAAATCATGATTTGACCCATTTTGGATTTTAGGCCAATTTGGGTCAACTTAGGTCAAGTGGCCAATTAGGCTTGATTTGGCTCAATAAATGGCTTGGTCATGTTCAATCATTGATTATGAATGGGTTTGAGTCAATGGTTTTAATTAATTTGCATATGATGGATTTTGACTAGTTTGGGTTTCATTTAGGCTAAATGTTGACTTGGTCAAAGGCTAGCTTTGACTAGGTTTGACCCAATTCAAGGTGGTTGATCACCCCATGATAATTATTGATCATGATTGAGGTTTAGATAGGCTTAGTTCAATCTAATTTGGGTTGGATTAGAAATTAGCTCAAAAAGGTGCTTCAGATTACTTTAGGTTAAGTGAGCCTAAATGGGTCAATTGGCTCGATCAAGGTTTGATTCAAGTTTGGTTGAACCCACATATGAGCTTAGGATTGAAATATAAATCCAATTGCAATTGGTTTGAAGCCAAATGGGTTTTGGTTCATATGACAATTTCAAGGCAAAAGGGTTAATTTGGGCTTCATTTGGGTTGAGTTGGATTTGGTTTAATAATGGTGGTTTATGTTTATATTTGGATCAATGATTGAATCATGAAGAAATCCATGAGTTTTGAGTTGATTTGGGTTTCATTTAGCCAAGTTCAAAAGTTTGGCTAAAAGGGCTCAAATTGAGAATTTGATTTGATTTGAGTTTGGTTTTGGTCATTTGAATTTATATTTTATTTATATTTGTGAATATAAAAGAAGATATTAATGGGTTATAAGAAAATCACTTGAGTTTGGAGTGATTTGAAAACAAATTTGATTAAGCTTAGGGATGTAGGTCAAAAGGGCTAACTTGGGTTTTGATTTAGTCTGATTTATTTTGATTTGATTTGAATGGTTTGAATTTAGATTTCATTTGTATTTGTAAATATAGATTAATGAATGATTGATTTATAAAGAAATCAACCAAGCTTGAGTTGGTTTGAAGGAGTTTTAACTAAACACATGAAGGTGGTTCATATGGCTTAGGGAGAGATTTTGAAATTTAGACTTAATCATGGGTTTCAATCATTTGAAATTTGGAATTGATTCATGATTTGGAATTTGATTTGATAAAATCAATTGGATTGGGATTGATTTGAATTTGGTTAAGGCTAAGTCCATAAGATAAAATCAAAGGGCTTAGGAAGGGATTTAGAGTTTGAATTTAGTGATGGATTTCTATCATTGGATAGTTGGATTTGATTTTAGAATTTGAATTTGAATTTGAGATTTGGTTTGAAAGAAGGAAGCAAGGATTGGGTTTGGGGCTATAGGGTAGGCAAGTCCTCCTAAATCCCTAAGGCATAACTTATTCCTATGGCTAACTCTTCTAAGTCTCTAGGGTTAGGTTAAGTGTTCACCTAATCACTAGAAGTGCCTTAAGACTAAGAAACTCTTAGTGTCTATAAGAGTCCTAGATCTATGATGAGGAAGTTGAGAGCTCACTCCAAAAGGGAGGTCAACAAAGAGTGCCCAATAGGTGTGGTGTGACTAACAAGGCACACTTACGTATTAGCGTGTGAATGATCAACAATGACAGGGTTCACAAACACTAACATGATCTACTCTAAACGAGATATAGAAGGAAATCAAGATCTTGCAATGCAACTCCATCATGCCAAGCATAAGGGAGGAAGAAAGGATCCACCAAGGGATCAAGCATATGAACCTTCTACTAGGGAAGCTAGGTTCAAGTTATCCAATAGGGATAAGAGGTTTGGATTTGAGTGTAAGGTATGATTGGGTTGAGTATCCACTGGGGATTGGGATGTATAACCCGCTGGGGATAGACACATGTACCTTCCATTAGGGATGTAGGTTCAGGTTATCTACTAGGGATAAGAGTGTTTGAATATCTTTTGAGGGTGCACTCACTGGGGAATGCAAGTTTGAATCGGGTTTAATTGACTCCACTGGAGAAGTCGGGATGATCAATGTCTCACTAGGCAGAAACTGATTGATTATTTGTTTAAGTTTTAGATTTCAAGATGAACCCTGTCAGTTTGCGATGGACCTTGAGAAGAGATATGTCGACCCCTATCTCAGATTTACCAATCCAAAGGGGTTGTCCACCGGCCACTTGGTAGAACTATCCGACCAAAGGGGTTGCCTTTCGGTGTACAACGACCATGCTTGGGAGAAAGCATAGCAGACTTACATCTCCAAAAGCAAGAGACAACCGTTGGGGTGATCTATTGGATGCAATAAATCGGACCCAACCTAGGGTGACTACTGAATGAATGCCACTTGGGACTTATATCAACTCAAAAGTAGTCAAGATAATGTCATTTGATTGAAATGCATTTATTTTAATTTCAATTATTTTAATTCGATGGATCTCATCGTTTGCGATCAACCCACTAAGAAGGGGCTAATATCAGCCTAGACCTATCTTAGATTTATAAATCCAAAGGGATAGTCTACTAGCCGTGGGTTAGAACTAACCAACTAAAAGGGTGCCTTTTAGTTTGCAATGGTCAAGTTAGGAAGAATGCATAGGGACTCACATCTTCTTAAACAAGGAACCCTTGAGGTGATCGATTACTTGTGTAACAAATCGGACCCGACCTAAGGCTGTCCATCTTGCAATGATCATGCTAGAAAGAATGCATAATAGATTTTATCTTTCAAAGTAAAGGCGATCGCTAAGATAACTTGTCGGTGGCACAACAAGTTGAACCCGACCTAAGGGCGACTACTAAGAGAGTGTCAGACCCGTGGACTTATCTCAACTCAAAGTAGTCAGACAATTCCTATATGGAGTTTTGCTGACACTGCCCTAAAGATAGGATGTCTGCTTGGGAAAGGGGCCATTGGGGGCTTGAATTCCTAATCCACAAGTGAAGATATATTTTATTTATTTTATATTTACATGGATCTTGTTGGTTAGTGAGGGACCACACTAAGAAGAACCTTATATTAGCCTAGTCCTATCTCAGACTTACTGGACCAAGGGAGAATCTACGCATCCGCTGAACAAATTCTTCAACCATAGGAGTGGCTAATAGGAAACAGGGGATGTCCAATCCAAGAGTAACCAGGGTTGTATCTAAATGGGGTCGCTAAGGACATGATCCAAATAGAGTGCCCACAGGGGAGGTGCCACTGGGGGCGTTATCTAGAACCCTGTAATAGAAAGCCTGTAGGTATTCGGTGGATAACTCAAGGAGAAAGCGTGGGGACTCACATCTTCCAAGAGTGGTATATCCACAGGGTGGGTCGCCGCCAGCATGGCGATAACCAACCAACCTAAGGTGTATATCGATTTGCGATAATCAGTCTAGAAAAAAGTGTGTAGGTTTACATCTTTCCAAAGCAGAACTAATCGCCGGGATAGTCTATCTTCAGCTCAACAGGGGCTATCCGACCTAAGGCAACTACTAAGCGAGGAGTCCTTAATGATGGGAGTTGGACTTCTAATGGTAGAATGCTTAGAACCCATACACTAAGGAAAATGGGATAAATTGAGTTGGAGTTATGTATGTGGTACGGTAGGCCCACAAGGCTTCAACTAACCACTCATGCCATTGTCGCTTGTTGTCGAGTGTCTTCTTCAGTATTTGAATGAGACTTTTGTTGAATTCTTCTGCTAGATTGTTTGCCCTCGGGTAATAGATGGAAGAGTATCTCCAATCTGTACTGCATCACCGAGCAGAGCTATTAATTTTAGTGCTCTTTAATGCAGTACCATTATCAGATATAATTCATCGAGGCACCCCAAACATATATATGATATGGTTCTTGAAAACTATAGCACATGTTGAGCTGTGACCTATCTAAGTGGGATTGCCTCCGCCCACTTAGAAAAGTAGTTGGTGGCAGCTAGAATGAACCAATGACCCTTAGAAGAAAGAGGATCGATCGGACCCACTGTGTTAGTGTCCCAACACTCAAATGGCTATGAGGCCAAAGTAGGATGTAGAATGTTGGGTGGTTGATGCAGGACCACACCGTGCACCTGACATTAGTGGCATCTCTTAGCTACATCTATGCAATATGTAATCATTGAAGGTCAGTAGTACCCTAGTCTTTTGATAGTGGCTTTCATCTTTGGACTGAATTGACGAGCTCTGCATAAGTGTACCTCGGTCATGATCTTACGGGCTTCGTATTTATCTAAACAACATAATCACATATGATCAAAAGACCACCGGTATAGGGTGTCATCCATGAGAGCATAGGAAAGAGCTCTCTATTTCATCTGATGGGCTAATGACTTCTCTTGAGATAGTTTGCCTATATTTAAGTAATCTATAAATGATTTCCTCCAATCTAACTCATCGTCCTTTTCAACAACGGCAACCTCCCCATCAAGATAGAGTCTCTTGATGAGTTCAACATCAATAAAAGATAAGACTTGTCTATTTTGGACACTTATTGGAATGTACTCATCTTCCAGATATGCCAACTCCTTAGCAAGCTTGGCCAATGCATCTGTTATAGCATTATCTCCTCAAGAATCTTGTAGATAGTGACCTTTGAGATTTGAGCCAACTGCTCCATGGTGTACTTGTGGTAATTATAGAGTTTAACCTTTAGAACTTTGTAGAACCCAATGATTTGGTTGATGACGAGCTGAGAATCCCTGAAGATGTTGATGCTTTCAAAGCATAATATAATGACTAACTCAAGGCTTCATTGTTGGTGCATGGATTGGACAAATGATATGAGAATCTCATCACATCGCGGTCTGGAGTTAGGAGGACTATTCCTACCCCTGCCTTTCCTAGAAGAGTAGATCGTGATTCTTCTCCTTTTTAAGAGTAAGCCACACCATAAAAATACATCTCCCAATGGAGAATTCTAGTGTCCCCTAAGTGCATGATTTGTTCATCGAGGAGGTCATCACTAAGCGGAGAATTAGCTAGAAGTGGGTGTGATGCTAAAAAATCTGCTAGTGCATATCCTTTCACAGCACGGAGGGGTACGAATGTGATGTCAAACTATGACAAAATTATGGACCATCGTGCCAACCGTCTAGATAACATCAGCCATCTCATGAGATATTGCAATGGATTGATTATAGAGATTAGATTCACCTTGTAAGAAAGCATGTAATGTCATAGCTTTTGGGATGCAAAGATTAAAGCTAGGTGTTCTTTTCAGGTGCTTTCCTCGTGAGGGATCGATGACGGGAGATAGTAGAGCATTTTCTTTTCCTCTATCATTTGCTTGGAACAAAGTGACAAGGGAGTCATCTAATGTAACGATGTAGAGGTTAATGGCCTACCCAGGATAGGGGTTGTTAGAACTGCCAGCGTCATCAAGTAGTTCTTGATGTCTTCAAAGTCGTGCTTGCACTTGTCATCCCACTTGAACTTAGTGTCCTTTTTGACAAGTGTTGAGAATGGCTAGCATTTTCCTGATAAGTTGGATATGAAGCATCTTAGATACGCCAACCGCCCTTGAAATGATCTGAGCTGAGTTAGAATTTTAGGGGGTGGTATTTCTAAGATAGCCTTGATCTTCTTTGGGTCGAACCGGTGTCGGACAACAAACCTAAGGAATTTCTTTGAAGCTACTCTGAATGCACACTTCAGGGGATTCATTTTGAGGTTAAATTATCTTAACCGTTCAAAAACTACTCTCAAGTCAAAGAGATGGTCTTCTTTTGCTTTTATTCTAGATCATCAACATAGCATTCAACTTAATGATGAATGAGTTCATTGAAAATCTGAGTCATGACCAACTGGTATGTAGCACCGATATTTTTAAGGCCAAAAGGCATGACCTTTATAACAATAGATTTCGATTGGGGTTCGAAAAGTAATGTTTTTTTCATCCTCAGGGGCCATCTTGATTTGGTTGTAACCAGATGACCCATCCATAAAGGAGAATACTGCATGAGATGAGGCGATGTCCACCATTAATTCAGAAGTGAAAATTCATCCTTAGGATATGCCTTATTTAGATCCATAAATTCGACGCATATGCAAATTTGGCCATTCTTTTTCTTAATTGAGATGACATTGGCTAACTAGGTAGGATATTTTTCTTTCCTGATAAAGCCAGCATCGATCAGTTTCTAGATTTCAGAAGTGACCTGCTATTCAATTTTTAATCACATGCATCTAGGAGCCTACTTGATAGGGTTAGCATTAAGAACTATTGCTAGTTTGTGGACCACTACTTTAGGAGATAAACAGAGCATTTCATCATAACTCCATGCGAAGCAATCCTTAAACTCAGCTAATAACCTAACTAAGTCATTGGTTTCTTCTTCATTCAATAAGGAACTGATGTACATCGGGCGTAGATCTTCTTTTATTACCAAGTTAATTTCTTTGAGTTCATCAATGGTTGATCTAATTTCTTCTTCAAACTCTGGCGGTGCATCTTTGACTTCAAGCTTATTTGGTTCATTTGAAGTTTTTAAACATACATTCTCATAAGATTTTTATGATTTGAGAAGAACCTATAGGACCCCAAATGAGTGGTAATGACTAGGCAATGGTTGTCACCATCGACTGGACCCACTATGTCGAATCCTAGTCTTGTCTTGATTGAGAATGTTTACTTTGGTTGTCCCATAGTTTTTCAAAGTAATCCAACCTGTGTTTAGAATAAGTATGTGGGATTAATCCCTTCTTTGCTAAGTTAAGAACACAAGGCAAATACCAATCAAAAGGTAGTTGTATTAAATATTTATATGAATCATCCTCAAGTTCTACATCAGCTTCCTGACTTAAGGATGATGCTCCCAACAAAACCTCTTGACGACATGTGGATGACTTGGGGGCCTCCTTAACTACCAAACCTTCAACTTTCTAGGAAGAAAGTGAGGTTAGAGCTAAACTTTCCAACTGTTGCCTGATTGTTCTACATAATGATGATTTGGATACATTCATACTTTGCTTGGAGGCCTTGTCTTCATCATTATCTGGCTCAAATGTCACCTCCAAAGGGACCCACAGAGAGGGGTTGGTCAGCATCTCATCCTCTGAACTAGACTCTAAGTCTATGTGGATAGCAGGGGTACTTCTGTGAGCTGGAACATAGCTCCTACCAGTTGGGCATCAACAAGGAGGTCTTCCACCTCTAGAACTGCCTCTGGACTTGCCTCTTCCTCTACCTGGTGGGGGTCGAGTCATCTTATCCATGTGTTCATCTGGCTCTACTTCTTCCTCGATGTCTGATTCTTGTTCACTTGTATTTTCTTTTCTTTTCCTTTTCTTTTCTTTTTTTTCAATTTCTTTTTTTGTTTCTTTTTCTTTTGATTTTGAGCTTTCACCAAGTTCATGAGAATAAACATTTTGATTTGGAGAAAGATAGTAGGCTGCATCCTCATATATCTTAACCTCCCTAACTAAAAATGACTTCAAGTCTCCTTTGACACAATACTTGATTCCACCTCTTCTGAATTTGATGCATTGGTGCAAAGAGGATGGAATCATGTTATTTCCATGTATCCAAAGCCAACCGAGGAAAGCGGTGAAAGATGTATCTGAATCAATTATGTAGAACTTGGCTTCTATCTTCTAGTCATTTCTCTAATGGAAACACTATGGAGCCTAATTCCCCCTCGCCTTGCTCACTGAAACCTCTCAACATCATCAAATCTCCTCAGAGTTCAAAGATGTCAATCCTCAAGTAGGTAAGGGTCTTTAGACTCATAATGTTCACTAATGCACCTGGATTAACTAACACCTTAGAGAGTCTGAATCTGCCCATGTCCATTGTGATGTAGAGGGGATGGTTGTGCTCCATTATCCCCAAAATAGGGTCTTCATCGGTGAATGTAACTCCACGGGCTTCTATTGAAAAACATGCCTCCTCTTCAATAGTGGTCAGCTGAGCTATGCATATTTCTGGATCAAGAGGGGCTTTGATCAATGACTCCCTCATCTCTTTGGATAAGACAAGGACATCATATATGCTTAGTTTAGCTGGCAACTTTCTCAAGTGAGTGAAGACATTATAGTCAACTATGAATTAGTCCTCCACAAGCATATCCGTAGGTGGAGCATCCTGTGGAGGAGCTTTTTGATTGCAAGAACTATTGACTTATTTACCCTTATCCTGAAGTGCTACCCTAGGAGGTAGAACTTTGTCACTATGAAGGTTGACTTCAGTGACTTCATGAGATGGTTTAATAGAAAGTTCTACCTGCTCATTGGGTTCACTTACAGTTCTCTTATAAGATCATCAAAGTCATATAACTCCAAATCATTCTCAATGGGCAAACCCAGATGATTTAGAAATGGGTAATCCATTTCAAAATAAAAAAGGAGTGGATCATAATTATTATAATTAATAGAACTTGGAGAGCTTTCGATAGAAATAAAATCATCAAGATCATCAAAAGTAGAGAGGATGTAAGCGAATCCATCTTCTTCTTCATTGATTAGATTTGGATGAAGGTCTAAAGTAGAAATCAAGTAAAAGTGAGTGAGGATTTGGCACCCCTCCGATACAATATTTACTAGAAGAAGAGATTTGGAGGCTACAACTATGGTAGAGTCGACTTGGTCGGTGGTTGAGCTAATGTGCTATCATGGGCAAGTGAAAGCTGTCGTTGATGCTACTGGGCTTTTACCTCCCTCAAGTTGTCATTAGCAACATGCAAAACTTTCTTAGAGTTGGAGGTTTGAGCTGCTCTAGGAACATGCAAGTGTAATTTTTTGATCTTAGAAATGATTTTCTTAGAGATTTGGATAGGGAGAGATCTGAACATTCCTCTATCTTGAGAAGATTGCATGTATCCCCAAGGATTACCCTAACATAACTAGAGGGTTGTTCTAGTAGGTATTCTTTAGGGATGACAATGGCACCCGACTTGTAGCTATGCTCAAGCTAGTCTTTAAAGATAAAATAATCTTCCAAGACATGACCTAGCATATGATGGTAGAGGTAAAAGTTTGGATCATGACTCTTGCCCATATCCTCAGGCATCCTAGGCTATGATAACTGAGAATCAGACTTCTTTAAGAGGTTCTTAAAGATCTTCCTGACTACCTCTTGAATGAACAAGGCTTATTCAATTTATTAGCAAGAGTAGGTAAGTGATAGCTACCAAATTATGGATAAGAGTACTGCTGTTGATACCATTGATGGGGATAGTGTTGAGCAGGCGGCGGTGGAGGTCATTGTGGAAATTGAGGTGGCTGATATGATGATCGAGGTGGTGGCAAAGGAGATGGTAGAGGAGGATGCTGAGCTCAAGGTTTGTCTGAACCACTGGGCTTCCCCTTATCAATTTGTGGCCCCAACTTTTCTTAAATGCCTTCTATGGTGACTGACCTTGAAAAGGTAACTGTTTGACCTCCCCTTGTGGACTAGGTGCCTTGTTGATTAATTTATCAAATATCTTAATGGTAAACCCTTTAAGCATGAAGGTGATCGGACCATGAATATTCTTGAGTAAAATTTCAATGGCATATTGTTCAGATAGGTGTGGTTCACATTTCATACTTAAATTGCACCATCTAAAAATGTAATTAACAAGGAACTCACTGGGGTGTTGTTGAGCTACAACAAGATCGCCTATAGTTACCCTTTACTGAGCTCCATCAAATCTCTTAATTAAGAGCTGCTCTAACTCAACAAATGTCTTCACTGAATCATTGGGTAGTTTAGCGTACCAATCAAATATAATGTTTGTCAAGCTACTGACGAAGAGGCAAAATAAGAGTGCATCATTGCTACCGACATTGCAACATCCGGCCCTAAAATGTGTTATGTACTGTCGGGAGTTTCCACTGCCATAAAAAATTTGAAGGAAGGAGGCACAAAGCCCTTAGGATATTGGACACCATCAAATTCCTCTAGGTAGGGTCAACCCTTTGGAACAGATGAACAACCTTGGGCTTGCACCAATGCATCCCTCACCTGTTGTTCTGTGGTGTTTATTTTTTTGGTTTGGTGTGCTTCGTGTGTTTAAGTGAGGGGACACCATGCGATCCACAGATATACTTATTAGGGTGATTGGGTGTGATATTAAGAAATAATGTACTATCTTGAAAGATAGAAGTCCTACCTATAATGGACCTAATCACCTAATAAGAACTCCTAAGTTATGATGGGTCTTCAAATATACCATAGATTTTTTTACCTACTTTACATGAAAAAGTAAAGCAGGATTTATTTAAATTAGGTTCATTAAATTTCCTATGGAGGCAAGCCTCCATAGTTAATCACATCATAAGGAAAATTAATTCCTTAAGAATACTCTCGATTAAAAGTAGGCAATTATTGTCTCCAAAGAATTTAAAGATGAGACCATCAAAGGATTGGTTGTATTTTTGAAAATCAAGTGGGAGAGATCAAAAGAGAAGAGTTATTATCAAAACCAAGGGAGATGAGTAAGGAGTGCTCATCATATTAAGAAGCCTAGTGAGCACTCCATCTATCCTATGGTTGGTCTTTATATATTTTAATTTGAAGATATTTATTTATTTGAGTGGAAATTTTATTAGAAATCTTGAACTTATAATTGAACAATTCAAGATTATGGAAATGCCTAAGAGGTGAGGATTTATGCTTGTAGCACAAAGAAACATTGATCTTAGATCCTAAATCTAGGGAGCTTTGACGCGGGCCAAAACATGACATAATTCTAAGGTGAAAATGTGTATATGATTTACTTTCACAAGAGATAGCAAACCATCCGATTACTGGCTTATTGTCACCTGGAGTAGCAGCCAGCTAACTCCTCCTACGCTTTAAATTCATGTAGGCAAGTCATATACTTTGCGAGATGGTTAAGTTGTTATTTATTGAGAATAGAAACTAAGTCCTTAAACTCACTCTCTAAGAGACTAGATCATGAAGGGCTTGAATAATGACTTAAATCTAATGCAATTTTTGTCAAGTTTTATTTGATTTTTGGACTTTTTATTCTCTTAGGAAGAGTGGAAGAATATGACATGCATCATATTATACATTCAATCATCCAGCTAAGGGGTTGCTAAATATTTTATTATCTTGATTTAATTCTTAGGCTTTTATGTGAATTTATGAATTATTTTAAAATTTTAGTTATGAGTTATTAATGGGATAAAAAATTTATTTTTTAAAAATCGCATCCAGAACCTGCGGAATCAAAATCATAAAAAAAACTATGAAAAGCATGCTTTCTAATGCACTAAACAAAAAATCAAAATAATTTTATAAAGCTATCAAAAGAATAAGAGGCGTGTGGTAAATGCACAGAAAAGAAATGTGGGTAGAGCTCTACCCTTATACATCTCGATATAATGAAAGAATAGTTACAATTATGAAATGATAAGTGTTATGGGGGTCTTCATTCTTCAACCTCCATTCTTCACTCTTCATCTTTTATTTCTTTACCTTTATTTACTCAATTTCTTTCTTTCTTTTAGTTTGGTTGAGATGTTGTTTGCTCCAAAGGCATCACATGGTATATAAGACATGGTCTTATAACCAATGCTCACCTTAATCCCCATAACACTTATCCTAGTCCTAATGCAAAAATTACATTAATAGGAAGAAAAGTAAATTTAGCTACACCTACAAAACAAATGTTAGCTAAACACACCATGCAATCCAAATAATTATAAGAATAATTTAGACTTAGCACCCCACACATGGGTAACCAAGTCCACATGTCCTAGCTTGGGCTATGCTTAGGGGCTAAGCAACCTGCACAGCAAAAAGTATTTATATTTTTATTACTACGACCCCTTAAGCACAACCCTTTGCATAAAACATGATTAGGTTAATATCGGCCTAACATCCAGGCTACGCACATACATCCTAACATCCAGTCTAAAATATTACATCGTAAAACTAAATATTCATCAAATCATGCACTGCCCTAACATAAAGCTTGAAATGGTCACTTAGCCTCATGTGCATGTGTTAGAGCTTGTGTGATATGTCTTAACTAGGCTTTAGAGTCATGATTTGCTAAGTGTGAGGGATTTAATTTATGAAGGGTTGATTTCTCTTTAAGTGGTTCAGTTGATTTGGGGATTTTACTTAGTGTTTTCTTTTGTTTCATGTAGCATACACTTAGCAACTAAGTATTATAAAGAGAAGAAAGAGAGGGGCTTCTCTTTTATCCCTACCTTAAGTCATTTCTAAGGTAAGTTAATTAATGAATTTCCTTTAGTGAATGGTTTATTATGTTTTTTAATTAACCTATAGTTTAGATTCATTCTAAATAGACCTATTCAATAAGAAAGGCTTCTTAGAATTAATTAGGATGGATTACTATCACATAACACACACTCATTCATTTCTTTCCATCATGTATATCATGCAAATGAATAATCTTAATCATACATTTACATGCAATGTAAATCTTAGCACACTTTGATGATGAATGCAAAGAAGTGTATTTGAAAATTTAAATATTTCATTTGTTGATTGAATTATAAATGCATGTCTTTATTATTACAAAAGAGAGATTTTTCATCCATTAACTATATAAACATTCACATGTAATTTTCTACACCAAGGGCATAAGGTACAAGACCTACTTAGGGCTACTTAAAGCCTCGAGCCCCGGGATGTCCACACTAATATATCACTTTTCTTAGATACATGTAAATGTATGAATAACTATAAAGATAGGAAAATCCATCCATAAGTTATGTTTTATTTATTTTATTTTTGATTCTCATTCATTAGCCACATCATAAATGCATATGTATAAGAGTGTTAAGTGAGTACGGTGCCATTATTTTCTGCACCAGGGGCATAAGGTATAAGACCTACTTAGGGCTACATAAAGCCTCGTAGCCCCTGGATGTCCAGACTAATATATCACTTTTCTCAAATACATATGAATATACAAAAAGAACCAAATGGATAGGGAATCATGTAAGAAATTATGTTTGACTTGGTTGTATGATTTACATGTGTAATATGAAATCCTTTCTAAGTCTTAACATGGAGATGCATAGAAATAAATTTAAACAAGTGTTGTGTTCTTTTCAAATGAACTATACACTTACAAATCCTATGTGAATCCATGTTAAGGTAGGGAAAGAGAACTTTGTAGTACACATCTTATATTATCATCACATGCAAGCTTATAAATATTTGTACTTAGCATTACTTCATTTATAATAATTGATTTATAGGTTTTGAAAATAGTTTTTTTTTTAGTTTAATAGTGATAATAGCCACTCATATTCTTAATTTCATTCAACACATACAATTTGACATAAAAGAGAACATTTTATTTAATTAATTTTTAAAAGAAATGATTGCATGATTTCATATGGCAAACAATATTTAGCATGATTGGAAAGAAATAAAGGAATGTAAATACATGATTTCATTTATCTCAATTAATTCTTAAGGATAATCATATTAAATAAGGCTATTTAAAATGAACCAAAGTCCTTTAAAGACATTTTTATCTTTGAATTTGATTTGATTTAGGAAATATGAGAGAGGTTTGCTAATTCTAACCCATTTCCCCATGTGTGAATTAGTTTGGTTTAATGAAGAATATTTAAGTTAATTTTATGTTTTGATTAGGTTAAGGTATGAATTAAATGAATTAATTATCCCTTAACTATATCACCTTAAGTTAACTAACTAATTAATAATAAGCTAATATGATATGCAACCACATAAAAAATAAATTCGCAATGCTCCTAAGAAATGAAAGGAGCCTAATGCAATTTGCTTACGATTAATAGTTAATTAAGCTTAAGGGATCTCACTTAGTTACTTTTATAATTTTCTCACACATGTGAGCCAATCATAATTTCATTATCTCTCACCTTGGGTTATTGAACACCTAAGGAGCTACCCAAGATCAATTAAAGGTTGCTTAAGTGTGAATGAATTAATTTTTTTATATAATTTTAATTTCATTAAGCTTTTAATGAATTGATTACACATTTTGGTTATATTTTTATTTGAATGATGAAATTAACTTAGGGAAAGGATCAAGGGCAAGGCCTCAATCCTAATCCCTAAATCATTTAAACATTCAATTAGGTTTTGATTTCCTTATTTTGAAGATTAATCACTTAATTAATTAATCATTCCATTAACCCATTAATTAAATTGATTTTTAAAGATAAAGAATGCTTACGAAATGAATTAGGAAAGGTATCGCCAATCACATTCCCATAGTGATCTTATTGTTCAATAGAAATAATTATGTTTAAATGATTAATCAAGTTACTGTGATTAGGGCTTACTCAAATGATTTTCTAATTAAGTAATCAATAAAATCCCAAAAAATAGGGAAGGCAAAGGTCATCCTCCTAAACATCCACAGAAAATTTGGGATTAATTGAGTGTTTAATTAAGGTATAATTAAGTTAATTAAATTTTTGATAAAACCCTAATTAAGCTAAAATCACTATTGAAAATCAATTAATTATAATTTTCCTAGATTCTCCTCTAAAATATCTTCAAAATGAGGGTAAGTTTATATTTTTTTGGATTTTCTGCAATTAGTTATGATTTTAGTAAGTTTTAGTATTAAAAACTAATTAATTAGCCTAATTAAAACTTTAATCCCCGACCATGTGACACGCGCGTGTGGCACCCCATTGCACGGCGGGTTGGCTATTTAAGTAGTCACTTCCATCGACTCAGCGGATGGCTTTCTCTGTGGTCGTGGATCGATCGATGGTGTGATTGATTTACGATTTTTGCAAAGAATCAAAGGCTCTACCGCGGGATTTGATCAAAATCGTTCATCTCAATCACACAAGATGGACGCTCATGATCTATCCCATTATTGAGCGACAAAAGATGGATGTCTTCAGTCTTCCCTCACTTGATCGAGCTCACCCGAGCTTGGATTGTTTTCAAATTCTTCCCACACCTTCAAGGAAGGGAGACGCACACATCCAACAGTCAATTTTGCATGAAATTGAAATTTTCTTTATAAAGGACTAAGCACGATTTCCTATAGCTATAGTTTTAAGGAATTACCTCACTAAAGCTAATGTCCGGCGGTGCAATGCCGGAGGTAGCTTTGCCTAGTTGAGGCGAGGCCCTCTTGAAGAGCTTTAAGCTTAATTTGGTATGGGAGGATCGATTGACCAATCCATGCGACGAAGGCTTCAACGATCGAACTCACACCTCTGGCCAGTTGGGAGCTTAGGAATTGATTTGGTTGGCTTTGATAGGGTATGGTGATGATGTGGCTAAGAGGAATTTGAATTTGATTAAGTGGAGAGGGAGTATTGCTTAGGATTGGGATGCCCTATTTCAACTTTGCTCGGGAATGGGCAATGCCGAATGGAGAGGGCTTGGGGATCATTGCAAACACTCTGAGGGGCTTCGAAATTCACCTAGGAGAGCTCACGATGCAAGTGTGTGCAAAATCGTGTTCGAACTGAGGGGGTATACCCCTCAATTTTCCATCATTGATGGATGGCTCATGTGCACATTTTGAACTGGTCGATGCCATTCAGCCGCTGGACTTGTCTCCATCAAGTTAGGGAGGCAGGATGGGAATGATGGGCGCCATGGACTGTGTGCAAGGATGCCATGGTCTTGACCCAATGGGTGCTCGATTTAGGTTGGAGGTGAGTCAACTCACCTCCCAAAGGTCCTTGGCCGACCTAAGGTGAGTTAGACTAGTTAGGTGTGTCAGGAGAAGGTTCCATGAAGTGCTAATGATTTGTCATAGGGATGGGCAAGTTGACTTTAGCTTGGATCCAATATTTTTAAGGTTTAAATCCTATGGTTTGATGGCTAATCCTCTCGGTGGGGCCGACTTGGTTTTACATTGATTTGAAGATGAATTAGGACATGTTTGGGTCGGGTCTGACGTCCTACGGCCCCATAAGTTGGTTTGGAGGGATTTGGCTTCATTTGGTCAAATGGGTTCCATTTGGGCTAGGGGTTGTGTTGACCAATTGGTCAAATTGGGTCAAACCAAGGCTTGGGTTAGGTTCATATGATGATTTGGGATGTTTTGATTCAATTAATTTGGATTGGTTTGGTCTATGTTTGAATTTGACTCATTTGAATTTAAAAAGGTCAAATTGGTCGAGTTGACCAATTTGACCAAATTAGGTTGGGTTAGGTGTTGAGTCAAGTTTAATTGGTTGATTAAAAATGATTGTAGGCTTTGGTTTGGTTTAATTTAGAATTAATTTGAATTTTGGCCAATTTGACCTTTTAGGTTGCTAGGTTAGTCAAGTTGACCAATTGGTCAACTTGGACTCAATCATGGCTTTGGTCAAGTTCAACAAGTGATGTCCAATGAACTTGAGTCATTGGTTGCAATCAATTTGGATTAAATCATGATTTGACTCATTTTAGTTTTTTAGGCCAATTTGGGTCAACTTAGGTCAAGTGGCCAATTAGGCTTGGTTTGGCTCAATTGATGACTTGGTCGTGTTCAATCATTGATTATGAATGGGTTTGAGTTAATGGTTTCAATCAATTTGGCATATGATAAATTTTGGATAATTTGGGTTTCATTTAGGCTAAATATTGATTTGGTCAAAGGCTAGGTTTGACTTGGTTTGACCCAATTCAAGTTGGTTTATCACCCCATGATGGTTATTGATCATGATTAAGTTTTAGATGGGCTTAGTCAATCAAATTTGGTTTGGATTAGAACTTGGCTCGAAAAGATCTTTTAGGTCACTTTAGGTCAAGTGAGCCTACATGAGTCAATTGGCTTGATCAAGGTTTCATTCAAGTTTAGTTGAACCCACATAAGAGCTTAGGATTAAAATATAAATCCAATTGCAATTGGTTTGGAGCCAAATGGGTTTCGGTTCATATGACAATTTCAAGTCAAAAGGGTTCACTTGGACTTGATTTGGATTTGGTTTGATAATAGTGGTTTATGTTTATATTTGGATCAATGATTGAAGGATTGATTGAATCATGAAGAAATCCATGAGTTTTGAGTTGGGTTTCATTTAAGTTCAAAAGTTTGACTAAAAGGGAATTGGAAATTTGATTTGATTTGAGTTTGGTTTTGGTCATTTGAATTTATATTTCATTTATATTTGAAAAAATAAATGAGGATATAAAGGGTTCATGAGAAAATCACTTGAGTTTGGAGTGATTTGAAAGTAAATTTGATTATGCTTAGGGATATAGGTTAAAAAGGCTAACTTGGGTTTTGATTTGGGTTGAATTATTTTGATTTGGTTTGAATAGTTTGAATTTAGATTTTATTTATATTTATGAATATAAATGAAATAATGATTGATTTATAAAGAAATCAACCAAGCTTGAGTTGGTTTGAAGGCGTTTTAGCTAAACACATGAAGGTGGTTCATATGGCTTAGGGAGAGATTTTTGAATTTGGACTTAATCATGGGTTTCAATCATTTAAAATTTGGAATTGATTCATGATTTGGAATTTGATTTGATAAAATCAATTGGATTGGGGTTGATTTGAATTTGGTTAAGGCTAAGTCCATAAGATAAAATCAAAGGGCTTAGGAAGGGATTTAGAGTTTGAATTTGGTGATGGATTTCAATCATTGGATAGTTGGATTTGAATTTAGAATCTGAATTTGAATTTGAGGTTTGGTTTGAAAGAAGAAAGCAAGGAATGGGTTTGGGCTATAGGGTAGGCAAGTCTTTCCTAAATCCCTAAGACACAACCTATTCCCATGGCCAACTCTTCTAAGTCTCTAGGGTTAGGTGTTCATCTAAACACTAGAAGTGTTTTAAGACTAAGAAACTCTTAGTGTCTATAAGAGTCCTAGGCCTATGATGAGGAAGTTGAGAGCTCACTCCAAAATTGAGGTCAATAAAGGGCTCCCAATAGGTGTGGTGTGACTGACAAGGCACACCGTGCATTTTGGTGTTGATCTAGGCGATCAACAATGTCTGAAGGATCACAAGCACTATCAGAAATGATCTACTCTTAAACTCGTGGGGTAGATGGAATCAAGACCTTAGTGCAATGGCACTCCACTCATGCCAAAGGCATAAGGGAGGAAGAAGGGATCCACAAGGGATCAGGCATGTGAACCTTTCACTAGGGAAGCACATTCAAGTTATCCATTAGGATAAGAGGTTTAGATTTGGGTGCAACATTTGATTTGGGTAGAGTATTCACTGGGGATAGATGCATGAACCTTTCACTAGGAAAGCGGGTTTGGGTTATCCACTAGGGATAAGGAGGGTTTGGATTTCTTTTGAGAGTGCACTCGTTGGGGAATGCAAATTAGAATTGGATTTAATTGACTTCGCTGGGGAAGTCGGGATGATTGATGTCTCACTAGGGAAAAATGGTTGATTATTTGTTTAAGTTTTTTAGATTTTAAGATGGACCCTATTGGTTTGCAATGGCTTGCACTTAGAAGGGGTTATGTCAGCCTTGGCCTATCTCAAATTTACCAATTCAAAGGAGTAGTCCACAAGCCACATGGTAGAACTATCCAACCTAAGGGGTTTCCTTTCGGTGTACAATGGCTATGCTAGGGAGAAAGCATAGTAGACTTACATCTCCAAAAGCAAGGGACAACCACTGGGGTGATCTATTGGATGCACAAATCGGACCCAACCTAGGGTGACTACTGAATCAATGCCTCTTGTGGACTTATATCAACTCGGAAGTGTCATTTGAATGAATTGCATTTGTTTTAATTTCATTTATTTTAATTTGATAGGTCTCGTCGATTTGTGATAGATCCACTAAGAAGGGGTTAATATCAACCTAAACCTATCTTAGATTTACCAATCCAAAAGGATAGTCTACTGGCCGTGGGGTAGAACTAACCAACCAAAGGGGTGCCTTTTGGTTTGTAAGTTAGGAAGAAAGCGTGGGGACTCACATCTTCCTAAACAAGAAACCACTAGGGTGATCGGTTGCTTGCACATAAATCAGACCCGACCTAAGGCTGCCCATCGGTTTACGATGGTCGTGCTAAAAAGAAAGCATAATAGACTTATATCTTTCAAAGCAAAGATGACCACTGGGGTGACTTGTCGGTGGCACAATAAGTTGAACCCAACCTTAGAGCAACTACTGATAGAGTGTCAGACTTATCTCAACTCAAAGTAGTTAGGCAATTCATATAGGAAGTTTTGCTGACACAACCCTAAAGATAACATGCATGCTTAGGAAAAGGGCCACTAGGGTTTGAATTCCTAATCCATAGCGAAGATATATTTTATTTATTTTATGTTTGGGGGGACCCTGTTGGTTTGCGAGGGACCACGCTGAGAAGGAGATTATATTAGCCTAGTCCTATCTCAAATTTACTGGACCAAGGGAGAATGTTCACATCCGCTGAACAAATTCTCCAACCACAAGGGTGGCTACTAGGAAAGAGGGACTGTCCAATCCAAGAGTAATCAGGATAGTGTCTAAATGGGGTTGCTAAGGACGTGATCCAAATAGAATTCCCACAAGAGAGGAGCCGCTGGGGGTGTTATCCAAAACCCTATAAAAGAAAGCCTGTAGGTATTCAGTGGCCAACTCAAGGAGAAAGCGCGGGGACTCACATCTGCCAAGAATGGTGTATCCACCGGGTGGGTTGCTGCCAACATGGCGATAACCAACCAACCTAAGTTTCTGTCGATTTGCGCTAATCAATTTAGAAAGAAGGCGTGTAGACTTGCATCTCTCCAAAGCAAAATTGATAACCGGGATAGTATGTCTCCGGCTCGATAAGGGCGATCCGACCTAAAGTGATGACTAAGCGAGCAGTCCTATGTAAGGACTAAACCCAAACTTGAAGTATTCATGAGGAAAGGAGCCTCTGGGGACTTAACCTAAACCTCAAATATACTTGATCTAGTTAGTGCATGATGGTTAGTTCAAGAAGAAAGCATGTAGGCTTACATCCTCTTAAACAAAGTCAACATACGGTAGCTTACTGACTGCACAGTAAGACCTACCAAATTAACAAGGCGCTCATTAGTTTCCAGTGGTTAAGTCAAGAAGAAAGCGTGGGGACTCACATCCGCCAGACAAATGACCACTGGGGTGGCATACAAGCAATGTAGTTTATCAACCTATCCTAGAGAAACTAATAAGTGAGTGCCACTAGGGTCTTGCTCCCACATCAAAGTAGCTCGAGACTAAAGATACGTGTTTGTTTGTGTTATGAAATAAGGAATAGGATGCTGCTTGGGTTCTTTTACACCTATCCTAAACATGTAGGAACGTGACTCCACCAAGAAAGGATGTTGCTTGGGTTCTCTTACACCTAACTTAGTTGTACTAATCGAAAAAAGATTCCTCTTGGGTTCTCTTACACCTATCCTAGTAACACTAAAGGATTGAATGTAATTTGTGATTATGTTGTGGATGGATAGGATGTCGCTTAAGTTCTCTTACACCTACCTTAAACACATCGTGTCAGATTCGCAAGCAAAAGATATTTCTAACACATAAGAGATGGAATTTGATATGAAAAGAAGTTTTATTTATGATTATTTTCAAGCAAGATTCATGGATAATATTTTTTTAGGTAGAGCCCATTGATAAGAAGCATAGGGCGCTCTCCCTTACAATTTATAAGTTGATAAGATCCTTTATGGTATGCCTTTTCTATGACAAAATGGCCTTCTCAAGTGGGTTCAAACTTGTCTCCCATCTTTTAACAAGAATTGGTCTCCTTAGAACTAAAACAAGCTCTCCTACTTAAAAATCTCTAGGATAGACCAACTAAATGTGAGTTTGAATTATTCTAGCTTTGTACAACTCGAGGTTCTGACATGCCCTGAGGCATCTCTCCTCCAAAACCTTTGAGGTCTTCTAACCGTAGCTTGGCATTCTGCTCTATAGTAATCTTGCTACCCACAACTATCCTTAGAAATGGGAGTTGGATTTCTAATGATAGAACGACTTCGGACCCATACACTAAGGAAAATGGGGTAGATTGAGTTGGAGTTCTGTATGTGATGTGGTAGGCCCATAAGGTTTCAACCAACTGCTTATGCCACAATCGCTTATTATCGTCGAGTGTCTTCTTCAGTATTTGGATGAGATTTTTATTGAATGCTTCTGCTAGACCATTTTCCCTTGGGTAATAGATGGTGGAATATCTCCAATCTATGTTGTGTCTCCGGGCAAAGCTGTTAATCTTGGTGCTCTTGAATGTAGTACCAGTATCGAATATAATTTGTTGAGGCACCCCGAATCTATATACAATATGAATCCTGAAAAATTGGAGCACATGCTAAACTGTAACCTCTCTAAGTAGGATTGCCTCTGCCCACTTGGAAAAGTAGTCGGTGATAGCTAGGATGACCTGGTAACCCTTGGAAGAAAGAGGATCGATTGGACCCACTATGTCAGTGCCCCAACACTCAAATGGCCATTAGGCCAATGTAGGATGTAGAATGTTCGATGGTTGATGTAGGACCACACCGTGCACCTGACATTGGTGGCATCTCCTTGCTACATCCATGCATTTTCTAATCATCACGGGCCAGTAATATCTAGTCTTTTGATCTTGGCTTTCATCTTCAGGCTGGGCTGGTGAGCTCCACATAGGCCTGAATGTACCTCGGTCACAATCTTATGGGCTTAATGTTTGGTTAAACAATGTAACCACATATGATCGAAAGACTGCCGATATAAGGTACCACCCACTAGAGCATAAGAGAGAGCTCTTTGTTTCACCTGATGGGCTAATAACTTCTCTTAAGGTAGTTTTCATGTTTAAGTAATCCATGAATGGCCGCCTCCAATCTGACTCATCGTTCTCTTTGGCAATGGCAACCTCCCTTTTAAGAGAGAGTCTGGTTGAGTTCAGCATCAATAAGAGATAAGACTTGTCTATTTTGAATCCTTATTGGAATGGACTTTTCTTCTAGGCATGTCAACTTCTTGGCAAGCTTGGCCAATGCATCTGCTACAGTATTATCACCTCGAAGAATCTTGTAGATAGTGACCTCTAGGATCTGAGCCAATAACTCTGTGGTGTACTTATGGTAATGATGGAGTTTAAACTTTAGAACTTTATAAGAGCCAACAATTTGGTTGATTACAAGCTTAGAACCCCTGAAGATGATGATGCTCTGGACGCATAATATAATGACTAACTCCAGACTGGCAATCAGAGTCCCATATTCAGCTTTGTTGTTGGTGCATGGATTGGACAGATGATATGAAAACCTCATCACATTGTGATCCAGAGTTAGAAGGACTATTCCTACCCCTGCCATCCCTAGAAGAACATATTGTGGTTCTTCTCATTTTTGAGAGGAAGTTGCACCATCAAAATATATCTCTCAAAGATGAATGCTAGTGTCCCCTAAGTTCATGATTTGTTCATCGAAGAGCTCATCACTAAGCGGAGAATCAATAGGAAGTGGGTGTGCTGCTAAGAAATCAACTATTGTCTATCCTTTCATAGCATAGAGGGGTATGAATGTGATGTCGAACTACGTTAAAATTATGAACCATCATGCCAACCATCTAGATAATGTTGGCCGTGTCATGAGATATTACAGTGGATTGATTTTAGAGATTAGATTCATCTTATGGGAAAGCAGGTAATGTCGTAGCTTTTAGGATGCAAAGATTAAAGCTAGGTAATGATTCTTAATAAGTGGATAGTTTACCTCAGTAGGAATTAGATGATAACTGAGGTAGTAGAGAGCATTTTCTTTTTCTTCATCATTGGTTTGAGACAACAAAGCGCTAAGGGAGTCGTCTAATGCAGTGGTGTAGAGGATAAATGGCTTGCCCGAGATAGAGCTACTAGAACTAGCGGCATTATCAGTAGTGCTTGATGTCTTCAAATGCATGCTGGCACTTGTCATCCCACTTGAACTTGGAGTCCTTTTTGACAAGTGCTGAGAATGGCTGGCACCTTCTTGATAAGTTGAATATGAAGCATCTTAGATACGCCAACCACCCTTGAAATGATCTAAGTTGAGTTAGACTTTTAGGGGGTGGCATTTTTAAGATAGCCTTGATCTTCTCTGGGTCAATCTCTATTCCTCAATGTCGGACAACAAACCTTGGTACTTCCCTAAGTTGGAGGCCTTCTTCTTCAATGGTTTGAAGCTTGTCTTGTTGACTTTGGAAAGTAATTTGTAAAGGAGTGTGGGGAGCAACATGAGCTACATCCTACCGACTTTCATTTGATGACCCCTCTTCCAGCGAGGGTTTTACACTTATTGGCTCTAGGACTCGACGAGTGTAAACAATATGTCGTCTTCCATACTCACCATTTCTTTAGCTAACTTAGCTTATCTTTGCTATTCCTAGCTCTAGAGACTCGAGTCATAATGACATTTGTAATTTATTTGATAAGCTCGAGAACTCGCTTGTGATAGTAGGCCAATTCAAGCTTATTGATTTTGTAAAGGCCCAACACTTGATTAATGATGAGTTGAGAATCGCCATAAATTTGCAAATTCCAGACTCCCATGGAAATGGATTCCTCTAAACCTGCCACCAACGCTTCATATTCTGCTTCATTCTTGGTTCGGGGTTGAGTTAATCTATAAGAATGTCTCATTATGCCACCTTCAGGTGTGATCAAGATGAGACCGATACCAGCTTGAGCCTTTGGGAGATTTGAGGGTTGAGTGTATTTGATGGACGAATCTCCATCAAAATACAATTCTCATATTTGTTGCTTTTTGTTTTCATATATATGCATGATTTGCTCATCAGGAAGATCATCGTTAATTAATGAATCTGTTGGGATGGGATGAGCAGCAAGAAAATCTACTAGAATTTGCCCCTTCACTGCTTTCTGGGGAACATATGTAATATCAAATTATAGTAGAAGGACATCCCATCGTGCCAAGCGTTGGTCTGTCAACGTTGGTCTTGTCATCAAGAACTTCAACGAATAGATCCTTGAGATAAGGGTAATTTTATGAGATAGCATGTAATGACGTAGCTTTTGGGCAGCAAAATTAATGCCAAACAATGCTTCTCAATTGGAGAATAATGCGCTTACGCTCTATTAGTCTTCAATATAATACATAGTTTTCCTTTCCTTCTTCATTATCTTGTGCCAGCACGTAGAGATTCTTAGTCTTCTGTATGCAGATGAGACTTTCCTGATTGGGCGGCAAGAATGGGTGGGTTCAAATATTTCTTTATTGTTGAAGGCCTCTTGACATTCTTCATCCCACTTGAAAAGTATCTTTCTTCATTAATTTTGCAGGGGTCAGCGATAAATTTGATATAAATCTTCTAATGAATGCGAGATGTCCCGTAAGTGTGAAGGCTCCTTGGAGGAGGCATTTCAACAATCACTTTGATTTTGTTGGGATCAATTTCAATCCCTCTATAGCGCACAACATATCCAAGGAACTCCCCCGAAGAGATTCCAAAGGCGCACTTAAGAGGATTCATCTTGAGGTCATATTTTTTGATTCTTTCAAAGACGATCCTTAAATCATCGAGATGATCTTTGCGATCTATACTCTTGACAATGAGGTCATCAATGTAGCACTCTACTTTTTGATGAATCAACTTGTTAAAGATTTGTGTCATAGCTCTTTGGTATGTAGCTCCAGCATTCTTCAAGCCGAAGGGCATGACTGTGTAGCAATATATGACAATTGGCATCCTGAATGAGGTATGTTTCTCATCTTCAGGAGCCATCTTGATTTGATTGTAACCTGACGATCCATCCATAAATGAGAATATGTCATAGTTTGAAGTATTATCCACTAACAGTTCTAATACAGGGAGCGAAAAGTCATCCTTTGGACATGCTTTGTTTAAGTCCCTGAAGTTTATAGATACAAATCTGACCATTCTTCTTTTTCACGGGGACGATATTACTTATCCAATCAGCGTATTTTTCTTCTCTAATGAAACCAGCTTCAATAAGCTTCTTGATTTCTGCAACTACCTGTTCTTCAACCTCCAATCTCATTCGCCTAGAGACTTGCTTGACTGGTGATGCATCTGGCTTAATTGCTAATTTGTAAATCGTTACATCAGGGGATAAGCCCGATATTTCAACATATGTCTAAGCAAAGCAGACCCTGAATTCACAGAGCAAGGTTTTTAATTCTTCCACTTTATCTTCAGGAAGTAGAGCACTGATGAACGTTGGGCGAGGATCCTCCTCAGTCCCCAAATTAATCTCTTTAAGTTCATCCATAATAGCTTCCTGCCCACCATCTTCAAGTTCTTGGTCGGCACTACTTCATTATTTGTGAGGCGACATTAAAATGACATTCTCATCTTCATTATCACTCTCAACTTCTATTCTGTTATTCATAGGTATATTCTTATGGACCATTGTCTTGGATGAAACCAAACTTTGGTAGTAGGTGTAAGCGAGGAATAGAACTCTTGTTCGTGTTACTCGTTGAAATTTTTGTTTATGTTCGGCTCGTTTATATATCGAGCTTGAAATATTTGTTCGTGTTCGGCTCATTTAATTAAAGCGCTAACGGCGAACACGATTCCGACAAAGTTTTGAGAGGGAGGATTCAATCAATCTTTTGCATAACGAAAGTTTGAAGTGTATGCTTGCATTTGTGATATGTAAATGTGTTTGTATATATATAATAATAATATTATTAATAATAATAATAATAGTAATAAATAATAATAATAAATAAAATAATAGTAATAAAATAATAATAATAATAATAATAATAATAAATAAAATAATAGTACAATAATAATAATAATAATAATAATAATAATAAATAATATAATATAATATAATAATTTTTATTTCGAAGTTAAATCGAACATGATCAAACAAATGATTGTTCGTGCGCTCGTTTATATCGAGCTTGAAATATATATATGTTAGGTGTTCTATTTAGTTAACGAGCAGCGAACACCCTACATTGTGAACAACGATGTCTTTTGACATCGATAGTGTGCTTATTTCTCTTACCAATGGTTTGAGAATCTTTTGGGTACTGTTGACCTGCAACTATGTGCTACTTGAAATTAAATAAATGATGTAGAGGTTAAAACCCCCCCTAATCGCGATCGAAATCAATTAAATTCGATTCGATTTGAAAATTCGACTTCATAATGTGTCGAAAGCATCAAAATTAATTAAATAGAAAATATCGAATCAATTAATGACCAATTAAATAATTAAAATCAATTTTTTAATGAAATTATGTACATAACAAAGTCGAGAAGCCCCGATGATGTCCGAACGACCTCCATTCATGAAATTGATCATGTCTTGTCGCCGAAATATCAAATTCTATCAAACGACACCTTCCGCGGTCGATTCGGCAAAGTATACGTGAACATCAATTAATTCAAATGTGACGTCACGCAATTTAAACCTAATTTCGCTCAAATCATCGTCGACATTGTCAAAATGACCTCCGATCGTGAAATCGATCATGTCGTTGCGCTCGACACAATGGAAATACCTAAGATTGACACTCATATTGTTAGGGTTTATTATTGGGGTGATTCATGAAAATTTATATGATTAAGGGCTAATTATCTTAATTACTAAGCTAATTAACCTAAGTAAACCCTTAATCCTTTAACCCCAGCCCATCGCATTAAAGCCATCCATCCTCTATCCCTATTGGACGTCGTTTAGGTAACCAATCAGAAGGTCGATCGGCTCTAATCCTCGAAACCAAAAGCGGCTAGGGCACGTTGACCTCATTCACGACATTCTTCTGCATTCTTCCTCTCACGAGCTGCGACTCTCATTTTCTCCCTTACGGTATTCCTCTCCTCCCGATCTCCCTCTTCCTCCTAAGCTCCCCTCGTTCCATCTGCGTGAGCCGAGTAGCCAAAGGGATTTCCCTTTCGTTCCTTCCCAGTCGAGCATCGCACAAGCCGAACGGAACGATCCTCTCGGCAGAACTCTCATCTCCATTGGAGCTCCCTCTCGTGAACCCTAAGCAAATCAAAATCCCTTCTTCCTCTTTAGCAATCAACACTTCCAGGTTGTCTCTTTCTAACCCTAAGCTTATTTTCATATGTTTGGATGTTTTGGAAATTAGGGTTTTTATTACATATGTTAGATCTTGTGTTGGAATGATGTTGAAAAATTTCTCTTAAAGGATTTGGGATGATGTTTGGCCCAAATCTTGTTCTTCTTGCTATTTTCCCTTGTCTATGGATGCCAACCTTTTTATTGTTTGTTGAAATTGCTTTACCTAAGGGAAAATTAGTTGATTTGTTGTACAAAGGTATTACACTTGCTGAAATTGTTTTACCTAAAGGGGGAAATCCATTGATTTTCTTTTCTAAAGGCATAATGCATGCTGAAAATATTTTTACTTAAGGAGAAATCTGTTGTTTTGCTTTTCTAAAGGCATAATGCATGCTGAAAATATTTTTACCAAAGGAGAAATCTATTGTCTTGTTGTCTAAAGGCATGATGCATGCTGAAAATATTTTCACTAGAGGGGAATTGAATCAGATTTGCTTTTAAAGAAGTATGATACATGCTAGAAATTATTTCTATCAAAGGGGAAATTGCTGGAAATTATTTCTATCAAAAGAGAAAGCTATCAATTTTTTTATATGAAAAAAAGATAGAAGTATCGAAATGTGGCAAGTTAAGATGTATAGCCTAAATATCATATTACTTGTCCTTCTTCTATGGGTTTCATGTTTCTTTCTTGCTTCAATTGGCTTCAATTGGCTTACTATCTGAAATCATTTTTATCAAAGGGGAGTTTTTGCCATGCTACTTGCTATCTCTTATGGATTTCATTTATTTTATCTCTTCCACATGACTAGAATGAAATCTGAAAAGTGAAATATGAAATTAGAAAAGAAAAGGAATTGGCTATACTACTTGCTATTCCCTATGGGTTTCATTCTTGCATATTTGCCTATTTCTATCATTTTGATATCTTGTTAATAGGAAATGCTACGCTATCAAAATTTTGGCCGTGGTGTCTCACAACATCCACCCATACACCTTTCTTGGTGTGGTGGGCAGGCCCAATCTCTCATGGCAACCCCCACATGTGGGGGGAGAGCCAGGAGGCTGTTATAAATTTTGATTATTATGCTCTTAATTAAATATACATGCAAGCAACTTTTTTTTTATTATGCAAATGCAAGCTTTAAATTTATTATAAGTACCTATTCATGTTTCTCCAACATGGTAGGGAAACTTGTTGCTATGCTATGCTAACTCATACACGCCTTTCTTGGCATGGTGGGCAAACAAAATTTTGGTCGTGGTGTCTCACGACAACCACCCCTGCGCCTTTCTTGGGGGTAAGTATCAGGGGTGATGTCGAGGCTGCAAATTTTGTTTAGAAAAAAAGGAGGAAAGATTTATTTTCTTGCAATATTTAAGCATGTTTATATACAAATGCAAGCTTTAAATCTATTGCTATAAGTACCTACTCATGTTTCTCCAACATAATAGAGAAATATTATGATGTGCTAACCCATACACGCCTTTCTTGGCGTGATGGGCAAATAAATTTCGGTCGTGGTGTCTCACGACACCTACCATACACGCCTTTCTTGGCGTGGTGGGAAGACCTAGTCCCCCGAAGTAGCCCCCTTTTGAGGGGATGATGTCGGGAGGCTGCCGAAATTTATAAAAAAAAAAGAAGATAGAAAGAAAGGGATGAAATGCTTAAGTTGTCATGTTAGCTTAAAATTTTCTTTATCTCAAATGTGAATGCTTATGCTTCAATTTCTATATCATGCAAACTATCCTATTCTATGGCAAATGTGATATGAGTTGATACTTATGCTTCAATTTCTATAACATGCAAGTTATCCTATTCTATGGCAAATGCAACATGAGTATATGAATTGATCAATGCTTATTTATGTTAAACATGAATGTTTATGTATTGATTTTTACATCATACAAGTTATCCTATTAAGTGGTCATTATGATATGCATTATTTAATGCTCATCTTAAAGCTCTATTTAGTTGACATGTTACATGTTGGACATGTGCTTAAACATAAAGCTTGAAATACATAGAAAATAATATCTACCATATGACATGACATCTATCATGAAGATATCAAAATAGAAAATTGTCAAGTTAGAAAGGGAACTTACAAGTCTATGTGGCACAACTTAACCCTTTTGCAAGATTGAAAGAACTTGGACTAGTAGTACTAAAGAAAAGAGGAAGATAGGAAGTAAGTTTCATGAGAGGTGAATCCTCTCTTATTTATAGGCTTCTCCTTCTTTTTCATCTATCTTATGGCATCGACACATATGGTGCCTTGTCATAAGTTACATGCAAGGAAATCATCTAAATTCATGCCATTTATCATATCACATGCACATGCATGGACATGTGGCATGCCCTTGTGCATCATTATCACTTCCCTTAATGTCATAAAAAAGAGAGGAATGGATTTAAAGGGAAAATAAACTCTTTTTGCTATATCTTCTTAATAAAATTTAATGGGTACTTGTGCCCCATTTATCATGAGCTTGCATGTGAAGGAGGTGGATTTTAATTAATCTCTTAAATGACATATGATATCTACTCATATCTTTGTCTTCTCCTCCCCATTATTAAGAAAAACATGGGCTATGGATCATAGTATAATGGGCCTCTAAAATAATTTATTTCAGCCTCTTTCCTTGGCTGATTTGTTACATAAGAAGAGGATTTCTAGCCCAAATTAAATGCTTAAATCTACTTTAGGTCCATTACTTCATAGTTGATTAAATGGACCCCCAAAGTGATTTATTTCAGCTCATATCCCTTCGATTTGTTACATAAAAGGGATTATTTATCTAGTTCATAATATACTCTTAGATAAATGATAGTCTTTATCTTACATCAACAACATTTTACTTGATCAAAATGGCTCAAAATATTCAATTTCAATCCCTATTTTTCCTTGCTGATTTGTGGCATAAAAGGGGGTTTTGGCCCTAACGTTATGCATATCTTATTTTTAATCAAATGCCTAAGTCTATTTTAGGTCCACTACTTCATGATTGATCAAATGTGCCTTCAAAATAATTTATTTCAGCATATTTTCCCTTGCTAATTGTGGCATAAAAGGGGGATTTTGGCCCAAACATTATGCATATCTTATTTTCAATCAAATGCCTAAGTCTATTTTAGGTCCACTACTTCATGATTGATCAAATGGGCCTTCAAAATAATTTATTTCAGTATATTTTCCCTTGCTGATTTGTGGCATAAAAGGGAGATTTTGGCCCAAACATTATGCATATCTTATTTTCAATCAAATGCCTAAGTCTATTTTAGGTCCACTACTTCATGATTGACCAAATGGGTCTCCAAAATAATTTATTTCAGCCTCTTTTCCTTTGCTGATTGGTGGCATAAAAAGGAGGATTTTTGGCCCAAATGAAGTGCATATCATATTCCCAATCAAATAATTATGTCTATTTTAGATTCCTCACTTCATTTTTGGCCCAAATAAAGTATCCAATAAATCAAATCTAGAAAGACATGTGATCCAAATGCGAGATAAATAAAAAAGAACAAATACTATACTTCGGTTTGGTCTTTTGGGCCGTCAGGTTAACAAAACTTAAAATCAAAATTTAAACTTCAACTTAGACATCCTAATGTTCATGCAAAATTTTCAAAAGAACAGATACATGCATGTTGAAGTAATTACTAAGTCAAATACAAAAGGACATATGCTACACATCCCGGTTTGGTCTTCGGACCGGGTCCAGTTAACAAAACCTAAAAATATCATATCAAGAACTAAACTTGCAAATTGACACCTACATTTCAACTTGACATTTACATGTTCATACAAATTTTAAAATAACGTATACTTGTATGTATGTTGAAGTAATCATCATGTCAAATACAAAAGAACAGATGCTATACATCCCGGTTTGGTCTTAGGACCGGGTCCGGGTTAACAAAAGCTAAAAAAATCTAATAATGTTATTGTAAATCTTAAAAGCTAATTCTATGATAAAATGACAAAAGATAAATCTATCGGCATCATTGTCAATGTATCCTCTCAAGTTTAAGATCGCAAGGAGAAAATCTCAAACCTGATCCTCTATGTACAATCTAGAGTTGACAAGGTTTGAAGAATGATAAATCTTGAAATAATTAATCTAGATCTGATCCTCTGTAAGAAGATAGTCAGAGTTGACAGGATCTATCTTTCCGATTTGGTCTTCGGACCGGGTCCGGGTTAACAAAACCTAAAAAATTTATATTATAAGAATTTTAAATTAATAATATCTGATAAACTAATTCTGTCATGAAATACAAAATATGAATCAACTGACATAGCTTCTGAAATTCAAATCCTCAAGAAGAAAAGTCTCAAACCTGATCCTCTATGTTCAAGCTAGAGTGGATAAGGTTTTGAAGGATTATACTTCTCGAGATAATGAATTTAGACCCGATCCTCTGTAGAAAACGCAGTAGACAAGGAGGTCTATCGATTGATATTAACCACATGATCGAAGGGTAATTTATTAAAATTTTAATGATAAATGATCATATATTCAAATCTAAATCAATTATAAAATGATCAAAATTTAAAGAAAATAATAAAATATAAATAAAAATGAAATGAATTATTTAAATTAAAACTAAAAAAAATCAATCCACCCCTCCGCTTGTCTTGGGGCGACAAATTAAGAAAACTTTTGCTCACAAAGAGCCAATGTCAAATTAAATACATAACTACCTTCACACTCAAATATTCCTAAAGCGTGGGGCGTGGCGTGTCCTCTCAGCGTGATTTTATCGCGATATGGTATCACATAAATGGCGATTCACGAGCCCTCGGGGTGGTTCACGCGATATGGTACCACTAAATTACGGTCACGGCCCGCAGTATGTTCCCCAACGGCTTTGCTCTTTGAGCTATGAAATGTATAATGTATTTGGTTTGGCAAAAAGCCCTATGTTAGCTAAGGTTGACTTATATTTATCCCCTTAGACAAACTCCACCCTAGGTCTACAATGACACTGGGCGGCGTAACCCATGTGTTGACAAGAATCCTTGGTCAGGTTGGGTATCGCCTCACTAAGTGGACCGGGGATCACGACGACTTAGGATGGCGGAACCATGGGATCTAGATGGGTGCATCATCATTCCCAGATAAAAGTTTTAAATTAAAATAATAAATTTCATAAGTTCTAAACTCCACTCACTACTGATTATATATCGTTCTTTAACGATTCATTGGCTAGCCTTAATCGAAAGTGCTCTCGGTATTGAGAGGGTAATTAACTATAGGGGCTTGCTTATAGGAAACACAGAATATAAAAGTTCTCACCAAATGAGAACATCTTTGGGTAGTGTCTTATTACTATTCATCATCAAATTATCACCGACACTTAAACAACTCTTTTCTTTTTATTTTCCAAAAGAGATCGGTGGTGAATTTTTGGATCCCACAAATACCACATCATTTCAAAGAGCTTAGTCCTTTGCTTACTTGCTCCATCCTGGACCCCATGCTTGCACATTAGGTTTTGCATCTTTGGAGAGTAATATTTTGGTATCCTTGTGGGCATAGCTTCTTCTTCTTCAGATAACTGCATTACCCAATCAGGATCTTCTTCTTGACACCCCTCAGATTTATAAAATAGGCTTCCTGGCCCATATTTTCTAGGGAGAGGAGGTACATAGAAGGTCATGAGTTCTTCGACTTTGTGAGTTTCTCGAGGGGTGATTTTTTTAAAATGTTGGGGAGGAATGGGAGTGACTATGAGTGTAGTCTCTGCTGCTGATGGATCTATGATTATTTTAAAGTAGGTGCATTGCACCTTACCTTCAAAAGCAGATTCAAACTCATAATCAGAGTCAAACTGATTTTCCTCAATCAATGTTTTACTCGAAGATTCACATGGACCTTTGGATTTGAAAGGAACACATTCATCTTCTTCTTCAGTATCTCTTTCTAGATGAGGGATGTTATTGATTTTAAACTTGTTCTTTATATCCCTAGGGATATTTGAAACAATCTCTTTTCCTTTATTCTTTTTAACTTCTCCTTTCTTCTTAACTCATTCTTTTATGGGTCTTGAAGTAGATGTAGTATTTGATAGTTGTTTAATTAGCTTTGATTCCTTCGGAAGGAAGTAACTGGCATCTTGATAAATCTTCATTTCATGCACCGCAAAAGGTTGCATGTCACCAACAATTTGGCATTCTTCTCCATCCTTTGTATATTTCATACATTGATGCAATGTAGATGGGACAATGCCATACTTATGAACCATGGTGCACTAGAAGAGCTCACGAATGAAGTATCAGCCGATCACATGAAATTTGGCTTCTGTGTAGAGGTCTCCAAATTTAAGAGGGAGAACGAAGGATCCGATAGTTTTCTGTCCCTTCTCATTGAATCCTTGAACTATGACTTTATCTCATCCCAGATGTTGTACATCTAGAGATAGCCATCTAAGAGTTCTCAAGTTCATAAGATTTATAGAGGAACCGGGATCAATTAAGATCCACGGTGTCATAATTTCATCACTTTGGTAACATCTGAGAGGGTAATTGTGCTGCGGTCCAAGCATTAGGTCATCTTCTAAAAATGTGACGGTTGGAGGCTCTTGAACATGCAAGGTCTCTGTTAGACAGCGTTCAGCAAAATATGCTTCAAACTTTTCCGGCTCTCTAAGAGCTTCAATTAAAGTGTTACGGAGATCTTCTGACATTAGAAGTGCTTCGTATACACTAAGCTACTGAAATTTTCCTTAGATGGGATAGAATATTATAGTCGATCCCTATTGATGAAAGCTTCTTATTTGAATCCTTAGGGATAACTTTTTCATTGATTTTAATTTCTTTTCCTTTATCCCTATTCATTGGCTCTTTCTTGTTGGGATGGTAGCACTCGACCACTTCTCAACTTGAACTTCATATGCATCGAATCTTGATGACTCGGTTCTTCGACATCACCTTGCCCGTCTAATAATAGACTAGAAGATTGATCTTCTTTACATTTTTTATGTTTGTTGATATGGTGAGCTCGATTCATCTTCATTTGGGAAACAGTTCTTCTTAAGGTTATCGACTTCATGCATCATCAAGCAAGACTTAGTAGGAAGTTCTTCAGCTTCTTCCCCTGCTTCTTTGTTGATCTGGAGATTTGTAATGAATTCTACAAGCGTGATAGGTTGTCTTGCTGATTGTATGTAATCTACCATATTATTGATGATCATTTGTGTTACGTTGCGACCATCAATAGTAGTAGTAACATTTTATGCTACTGCCTTTTTCTTTTTATTTAATTTATTTTTTCATTTGGCGGGTTTCCTAGCCTTCCCTTGCAGTATTTGGCTAGGCTATCTTTCATGAGATGAACTAGCCTTCCCATAACTTAGGTTTTGTCTCAACTCAAGTACGGGCTCAAGTGGTGATTTTCACTGAATACCTGGAATGCCTTCCAATTGCTTCAACATTTTTACAGTCTTTTTAGAGACTGTGACTTGCCATCTTTCATCATCGACAAGTTTCTCTTTCCCTTTATCATTGCTTGATAGTACTGGAGATGAGGTGATTACTTTTGTGGATTCTTTCTTCGGACGCACCAATACACTATCTGATAATGTGAATTCTCCATTTCTATATTTTCGTTCGAGCCAATCTTTGAATATGTAGCAATCTTCAATAGGATGGCCGAGCACCCGATGATATGGGCAATAATTTGGGATATCAGCTTGTCCAGCCTCTTCGGGTCTTTTACACTTTGGTAGCTGGAGACCTGCTTTGAGTGCATGCTTAAACAGTTTAGCCACACTTTTCCTCTTAAAAGAATACTCTTTGTTCAGCTTTTATTTTAGGGTTGGGGCCATTGAGTCATTCGCTCCTTTTATTTGCTTTGGTCGCTCGCCTTCACTGAAGTGACCTCGAGGCACATCATTACCTCCAAGTATGAGCTTGGGTTGTGAAACAGGATTGAATGACTGCTTTAGTCTTTCTTGGTAAATAAGTAGCCTTTCTTTATCTATATTATAGGCGCTTACACAGTTGAATGAGGTGAAATGTGTTTCACCCTTCTTCAGATCTAGAGGTTTTGCTCTTTTAGATTTATCTTGGTGGCTATCAGAATGGGATAAATTTAATTTCTCAAATTTAGCCACCCTATCAAGTAGCTCTTGAAATATGGTAATTGAAGCCATGCAAAGATAAGGTGTCATCTTATCATCGATGTTTCCCATCAACAGTTGGATCGCATGCTCTTCTTCTAACTGTTCCACACATTTCATACTCATATTTCTCCAACGTGTGATATATCAATCCTGATTCATCTTTCTTCCTCTTCTCAAGAGCAAAATCAGCAATTATTGTCTTTTTTGAGCTTGTTTTAAGGAACATGTTTTCAAGTTTGGCAAAAGCTTGGGAATCATTTGACAACTCATATCATTCAGCGGTCGAAGTTAGACTACTACAAATTAATGAATAATAATGCATCATTGCCCCCTATGTTACCACAGGACGCTTTGAACTGGGCCAGATGTTGCTTGGGATTACCATTTTCGTCGAATAGATTGAACTTTGGCATTGAATACCATTTTGGGTATGGAATTTGATCATACTCTGCGGGACATTGGAAACCTTTGCTCACCAATTTTTCTGCTTGCCCCACAGCTATAACAGCTTTTATCTTCTCATTCAAGATAATATCAAGTTGAGAGGCGAGCTTGAGATATAGTTTGTATATTCCGAAGCGGGTTCGAAATACTCATTTATTTCAATCCTCGTTTCAGGCTCAATTTGGACCCTTGAAGCATGTGAGAATAGATTTATTGGAGGATTGTCATGGGCATTACTAAAGGCTTGATGATTATTTGGGGGGACAGGTGTTGGACCTGCCGTAATATTTCTCGTGCGCATCATTGCATCATCATCATCATTTTGCTCATTTTCATATTCAACGAGTGATTTCTTTATCTTTGGCTTTCATCGCACAATTTGTCTCGCTTACGCCGTGGTTGTATCGGCGAAGGTGGGATTTCTTCCATTTCTACTTCTTCTTCCTCTCGTTGTTCCTCTTCTGAAAAATCAGAGGATGCTTCCTCTATTTGAACATTTTGTTATTCTTCGGTTAAGAGAATGCTTGTTGCGATATATGTTGATACATGGTTCACCACTTGTTGTGCCATGTATCTTGTTTATAGTTGTAGCATCCTCTCTTCCTCTTCATCCTCTTGGACAATTTTCGGCGTCTCCAATGGACTGATTCAGATGTGTAATCGACTTCTTGATTAGAGGGCTTCGAAGTTGACCCTCTGCGGAGTTGATTAACGACGGATCCCCTGGAGGATTCTCCAAGGTGTCTACCGTCATATTCTTTATTATTGGGGCCCCTCTTTTAGGCTCCCATCATCGATAGATTTGAGTTGGGGTGGATCTCCGAGAATTCACACCAGATGTCACGCCATTTCTTTACTCTAAAGCAATTTCCTTTTGAGGCCTAGGCCTCCATATCTGCTTCTTTCCACCGGGACCTTTCGACGGTGGATTCCTGGACGCGTGATCCAAGTGTCACACCCCGATTCTCACCGTGTGCGACATGGATCGATTGGCATCCTGCCATTTGAGTTACTGGATGAGGTCTCCTTGAGGCGATCCCCAGCATCCTTGATAAGGACCCGGTATCTTCTTTTCATCGCCTCTCTCCTTGGCAACTTGGAGAACCGATGCTGCAGATATAGTTTGGTTTCCTCGTGGAGGCTGGAACGACACTGGGGTCGAAGGGCTTGCGACTGGAGGCTGTTCCATTTAACCCACTTAAGGTTATCAAACTAATTTTTGATAGGAACACTCATTGTTGGTTCCACAATTGGTTGTGCAGCTGGCTGCACAGGCAGTAACTATTGAGCATGCAGCTCAAGGCTTCTTTTTCTTCTTTACCTCTGGCTAAGCTTGCTTCCCGATGAAGAAGCTTCAGCATCATGCCTCCTCAGGGCGAAGGGTTTAGCTGGCAGGATTGCATTATTCTAAGAGACTAAAGAGACAGTCCTCCTAGTAACAACCCTCTTCATGATTGGTGCCTCCGAGCGACCAAGCCTCTCAAAGACTGATGGTTTCTTTTGAAGTGACCCAGCGGTAGAGTCAGACTTTTAGGCCTTTTAGGGATTGCTGCAAATAGCGTGCAGGATGAGTTTGGGCTTCAGCAAGTTGAGGCCTAGCAACTTGCTCATTCAAGATGCCTGGGAAATCCATACTACCAAACTGGATGGTAGCTTCGATGCTTCCAGCGTTGATAATGGCGTTTGTCAGACGGATGTTGGCATCTAGAGTACATGATGTGTTACGTAATGCCATTCGGAGTTTAAAGGTAAAATTAGCGGTTAAAATAGCTATATTATCACCTTACTTTCAAAATATGGGTACAATAAGACAAACGTAAGCATATGCACTAAATAAAATCTCAAATGACTTAAGACTTTAAGTATCAAGCTTTTAAGTTGTCAAGTTTAACTTATCATTTCCCATTTCATTTTCATTTCTTATTTCATTCATTTTTTTTCTATACCCCGGTGCAATTATAACTTAAATTTGACTAGCCAAAGATGGAAATAGAAACATGTCCCCAGCGGAGTCGCCAGAAATCTGTGGGATCCGAAAATTCATCACCGACCTCTTTTGGAAAAGAAAAGAGTTATTTTAGTGTCGGTGAAAATTTCAGAAGGCAGATTAATAGTAGATAAGACACTACCCAGAGATTTCGTTCTCATTTGGTGAGAACTTTTTATATCTAGTTCCAAGTTTCCTATTAGCGCAAGCCCCTATAGTTATTTACCCCCTCATATTGAGAGAGCACTTTCGATTAAGTCAATGTTAAAGAATGAGTATATAATTGTAGTGAGTGGAGTTTAGAACTTATGAAATTTATTATTTTAATTTAAAACTTTTGTGGGGAACGATGGCGCTGATCTAGATCCCATTGTTCCGTCATCCCGTGTCTGATCCTTAGTCGGAGGAGGTGGTCGACCCCCGATCGAGCGATCCTTGTCGACAACACATGGGTTCGTCGTCAAGGTGTCCTTGTAGACTGGGGTGGAGTTTGTCTAAAGGGACAAATATAAGTCAACATTAACTAACATAGGGCTTTTTGCCCAACCAAATACATTCTACATTTCACAGCTCAAAGAGCAAAATCATTGAGGAACATACGGGCTGCGGTCGTGACCGTAATTTAGTGGTGTCATATCGTGGCGAACCACGGTCGGAGAATGCAGTATATTAAAATCACGCGAGAGAGGACACAAGTCACGCGTCCACGCTTTAGAAATATTTGAGTGTGAAGTTAGTTATGCATTTGATTTGACATTTACACTTTGTGAGCAAAAATTTTCTTAATTTATCACCCCAAGACAAACAATTGCGGAGGGGTTGATTGATTTTTTTTTAGTTTTAATTTAAATAATTCATTTCATTTTTTATTTATATATATATATTTTTTTGCTATTTTATTTAAAATTTGATCATTTTATGATTGATTTATATTTAAATATATGATCATTTATCATTGAAATTTTAATTATAATTACCCTTCTTGATCATAAAACTAATATCAATTGATAGACCTCATCTACTCACGGTTTCTATAGAGGATGGGTCTTAATTCATTGAAGTATAATCCTTCAAACAGCTTGACATAGGATCGGGTTTGGGACTTTTCTTCTTGAGGGTTTGAATTTTAGAAGCTATGTTAGTTGATTTATATCTTGTGATTACATGACAGAATTAGCTTCTATATTATTAATTTGAAAATCTTATAATATCAAAAAAAAATTTAGGTTTTGTTAACCCAGACCCGATCCAAAGACCAAACCGGGAAGATGTAGCATATGTTCTTTATTTCATATCTAACTTGCATATGGTCCTAAATGTCTAAACATTTCAACACATACGAGTATCTGTTCTTTGAAGATTTCATGGACATATGAATGTCAAGTTGAAATGTAGATGTCAATTTGCAAGTTTAGTTCTTGATGCGATATTTTTGGGTTTTGTTAACCCAGACCCGGTCCTAAGACCAAACCGGGAGGCATAGATCTTGTCACTCACTATCTTGCAGGATCGGTCTAGATTAGTATTTCAAGATCTATCATTCTCCAAACCTTGTCAACTCTAGATTGTACATAGAGGATCGGGTTTGAGATTTTTCTTCTTGAGATCTTGAACTTGAAAAGAATACATTAACAATGATGCCGATAGATTTATCTTTTGTCATTCTATGATAAAATTAGCTTCTCATATTTTATTAGATTGAAAATAGTATAATGGCATCATTAGATTATTTTTATTTTTTTTAGGTTTTGTTAACCCGGACCCGGTCCGAAGACCAAATCGGGAATTATAGATCGTTAAATGTTTGATTTTGTATATATATTTCAACATACATAGAGGTTTAAAGATGTATCGAATACGACACTTTGAAGGCCCATTTAATCAATTGTAAAGTAATGGATCCAAAATAGATATAAGCATTTGTTTTGGGCAAAAAATCCTCTCCTTATGTAACAAATCAGCAAAGGATATGAGGTGGAACTTCCGATTGCACATGGAAAGGAAGAGGAAGAGTTCGGTTGGCTGAAGCTTGGTCGATCCACACTCAAGCTCGGCTAGGGCTCAAGGATGACGGAGTATAAGGAAGAGAGGAAGAACGTGTGTGAGAGAAGAAAGCGAGGAAAGCGAGAAGAGCTCGTGAGAGGAGGATCGTCAAAGAGAACGAGAGGAGCCGATCATAGAAGGGAATCGCAGAGCTTATGGAGAGACGTGAGAAAGGAAGAGTCGAATGAAGAGAATGTCGTGAATGAGGTCAACGTGAATTCCCTTCGGCCTTTAGGTTAAACCGCATCGTTTGATTGGTTGCCTAAACGGCATCCAATAAGGATTAGCGGCCTACTCAATTAATTGGGTAGCTGATTTAGATTAAGGATTAGGGGATTAAGAGGTTAAATAGCCGCTAATGTAAATTAATGTAGTTTCGCGCCAAAATTTTGTGTTCGTGTGATAAATCCTAGCAATATGAGTGTCAATTTTAGATGTTTCCGCTATGCCGAACACAACGGCGCGATCGATTTCGCGATCGGAGGTCGTTTGGGCTATGTCGGCACGGTCGAAGTGAAATTGAGTTAAAATTATATAACGTCGCTCAAATCGATCGACGTTCGTGTACTTTGCGAATCAACCGCGGAAGGCGTCGTTTGATAGATTTCGATGTTTCGGCGACAACGGCGAGATAAATTTCGCGAACGGAGGTCGTTCGAATGTTGTCGAAGCATCCCGCCTTGGATATGCGCATAATTTCATTAAAAATTGATTTTAATTATTTGATCGACTAGTAATTGTTTGATATTTTCATTTAATTAATTTTAATATTTTCAACGCATTACAAAGTTGAATTTTCAAATTGAAGTGAGTTTGATTGATTACGATCGCGATTAGGGGTTTTAATCTTCACTTCATCTAATTAATTTCAGGTGGTATATACTTGTAGGTCAACAATCATATATATATATATATATATATATATATATATATATATATATATATATATATATATATATATATATATATATATATATATATATATATATCCTGGAAACAGGCATTCAAGCAAGGTAGGGTTTCACGAACCAAAATCTAGGAATTTATAAAAATTATGTCATAGAAAACTCGATAAAAACTTATATACTTATATGTTTCCTTAATACTTTTGCTATAAATATTTAAGTTTATATAATTTAATGTGATATTTTAAATTATCTTATAGATTGTCATGCAAATTACTTAAAATACATAGACACTTAATAGTTATGTAGTTTAAGCTTCTTTTACTAATGGAGTTTTACTTGCTTATGTACTGATTTGATTATACTGTGAATGTTTAATTATTCATTAGGAGATTGTAAGCAAAATTTGAAACATTCCTTTTCTTTAATGTCAAACTCGTGAATACAATTGGATTCTAGAACAGAAGCAAAATTGATCTAAAAACGATGATTTTATTCTGATTTAATTCACAAGTAATTTCGATAGATTCTAGTTTTAAAAAGTGGAATTGAGTGGAGTCAGTATAGGTACTACTTTCACATATAACATGACCACTTCTATTTAAGTTGCACCCCCACTTAATAAATTTGAATGTTGGTAAATATAAATGTCTTGAAAATAATGTTTTAGTTTTTATTTATTTTGAATGTTAAGTTGTTATATATTAGATAGTTTGTAGATTTTAAACCAATATTAATTTTCTTATAGCATATAAAAAAGAAAGAAATTTAATAAATTTACTGAATATATTTTCAATTTTTAAACACTCAAATAGCTATCCCTAACTTCACTTTGAATAAGTAGGTCTTGCATTATGAAGAAGTAAGAGCCATTACATAAAATCTACTTCATTCACACACACACACACACAAAAAAATGCAATCTTCATCGTATAATTTTTTAAGAAACTAAAGTTTTTAATTTTTTTTTTGCTCGAACAATTCCTGTCTCCTTTCTCCTATTGCCAGGCCAAAAAGCTTCCTTGGTGGAAGGAACACCCCATCCTTCCTCAAAGCCTCCAAAAAAGTCCAACAACCCCAAATTATAATCTTTTGCACAGCTTTTTGTTTCCTTCTATGAACAGAAACTTCTTTGTTGGAAGCCACATCCCATCCTTCCTCCTTAACTTCCAAAAAAATCCCGTATCCCAAGTCTCAGTCCTCTGCCTTCTCTCTTTCTACATCGTCTCTTTTGTCCAGACGAAGAACGGTACAGCCATTTTTCATTCTACCGATAGCTTCAAACCGACACATTTTTAGCGCCAACTACTAACGATCCAAACTCTATATTTGCTATCCACATAAACCCTGAAACTTCCTCAAATCATGATGTTGCTTCTTCTTCCTCTTTTATTGGTGACATGCTAAGAAAAATTTTATTTTTTGAATTGGTTATATTACAGTTCCTAATGATTTATTATAGAGTTCAGAATATCTGCAAAACTGAAACCTTTTCAGAAGAGATTGAAATCAAAATTGAAATAGAATATGAAAACCATTGATGTTTAAAGTAGCCTTATTTGCCCCACAAGTTTTTGCTCAGGTGCCCGTACTGCCATGTATGTTGCGAAACTCCAATACAATTTCCTTCAACGTAATATCCTTGCACCTTCTCCTCCCGTCCTCTTCTTTTCTCTTTCAACTTTCAACAATTATATATACCCCCACTCCCATTTCATTTTCTCTCAATCCATCACCTTTTCAACAGTTAGCTTCTAGCCTCTCTTCCACGCTATGGCAAACCTAAACCCAGTCAAGAATTACTCCAAGTGGTTTTCCAGCAAAGCCCTCATGAAACTAAGCCTCAACCACCTGCGTCGGCCAAAGAAGTCAGCGCCGGCCATAGAACAACCGCAAGATTACTTTCGAAAAATGTTTCGCCGCTTTGACTCAGATGGTGACGGGCGCATATCCAGGGAGGAGCTACAGTCCTTCTTTGCATGGGCTGGCAACCGCCTCTCAACGGACGAGGCAGCCGTGCTAGTCCAAGACCTTGACACGGACGACAACGGCCTCATCGACTACGACGAGTTCGTCCGCCTTGTGGGGGGCGGCAAACGAGGAAACATTGGAGAGAGTGACTACGAGGAAGATATTCGACGAGCTTTTGGGATGTTCGAAGGGGAGGAAGGGACGGGATACATCACGCCGAATGGGCTAAAGAGAGTTTTGGAAAGGCTTGGGGAGAAGAGAACGGAAGAAGAGTGTGCAGCCATGATTAGAGTTTATGACCTCGACGGCAATGGTGTGCTTGACTACCATGAGTTTCGCAGGATGATGAGTTAGGTGTTTATTAGAGTTTTGGCATATTGGTCAGTGAACTTTGGAGGAAAGGCTAGCTTTAGTTGGTTATTAATGAGATATTAGCTACTAGTCAATGATTTGTGCATGAGCACATGATTTTATTAAAAGTTGGTTGGTAGATGATAAGTTAGTCTTTGTTTTGGGCTGTCTTTTGTCATTGTATCCGTATATATGGATGTTAATTTTTATATCTTATGGAAGTTCTTCAAAGTCATTTTTAACTTTTTACTACGTTTAATTTCTTCTAGGGGAAAGTTATTAGCTTAGAATAATAGAATTATCCGAGTTTAGTTAACTCAGTGTTAACTGATAAAAGTTTTTTGAGCACTATCAATAGGGCAGTTTTTTTAAAAGAACTCAATGAAAATTTGCTTAGTATGAAGTATTTTATTTGAGCTTTTAGTGAGCTACCTATAAAATAATATATTAGTACGTTGCATCAACATAAATGGATGAGTAGGCTATTGTTCTAAAATATGATAATTTTTTAAAATTTTATTCAATTTAAAAAAAAAAAAATTAAAACATAAACATAAATTCCTTACATAAACGAACACTGAATTGTTCATCCCTAATTTTAGCTCCTTCATACTAATCATACATGAACTCGAATAATTCTTTTATAAATATTAGACCTATTCGGGATGATTTTAACATTACACAATCGATCATTATAACTCTGAGATTTTAAATCTTTCAATAACTTGAACCAGAAATTCATCCAAGAACTTGAGGTTTCTTTCAAAAATGATTATATTAAATTGAATTTTATTTTATTTATTTATTTTGTTCTTCATGCAACGACTATACATGTGTAGACATTGTTAAGCCACTTAGAAAAATCCTTAAGAGGTGGTTTCCTTGCCAGGAAAGAAGGAAAGGGTCCATTTATCATGGTTTAAGAGAAATGGTAATAATTGTTTTCACTAAAGGCTAGGTGCTAAAAAGTGATTTTGGAAAAGAAAATAGGAAATAGTCCTATCCACCATTAAAATGTGAAATACTTACCAATAATTTAGTTACAACATTGACAAGTTCAACACAAGTTGGACTCATAAATTTTAAGTCATAACACTTGGTCCAATTGCTAACGTTGATAAACAATGCTTGACAATAAATTCAATTATTTTGTCAACCATTTTGTTGAAGAGCATGACTAACTATAGTTAACCAATATACATTAGTGCAAGTTTATGACATATAAATTCGATTTTCATGCTTGATCATGCCAAAGATCACTACTTATCAATGTTCTGAGTTTCTCTCTCATGTGTTTTTCATCATCATTATAATGTCCAATATGATCATATAAGATTATAGATATTAGAACTATGCCAATTTGCACATCAAATGAAAATTGTTTATTTAGTGTTAAAATTGTGAATCATTCCTTCCATATGTTGAAGCCACGCTCCCCAACAGTTGTATTTATGTATGATGATCGCTAAATAGGGGTTTGAGTATTAGGGTTGTGCACTAGTTTAATAGCTCCCCAAGTGGCATATATAACGATAAGAAGTTAAGAAATATTTTGTGTTCACATGGCCTGAATCTCCCAAAAAAAGTTTTTCTAAGGGGCATTAAACCCATCATTTTCAATAGACCATCACAACACATGTTTGAAGCTAATCCTTCCCAACCATATGCTATGTACATAATAATCAATCATATGGTATATCAATAATCACATGTTGTGTGGTTAACCCTTTATTATTGTTGTACATATTTTATTTTTCCAATGCCATAAATTTCCCCAATGGCATTCTTAAAGCAAGGGTGGAATTATTATGAATATGTGGATGACAATAAAAAAGTTAGTTATAAGGTTAAACATTTTGGCATGAGACTGACAATTTCTAGTAAAATCTTATTGAAAACTTACTAATATTCTCCAAAAATATGTCAAGACAAATTTACAAATTTGACATGAATACCATCACAACAATAACAACAACAAGCCTTAATCCCACTAGGTGGGGTCATGTAGCCGACCCCACCTAGTGGGATTAAGGCTTATTGTTATTGTTGTTGTGATGGTATTCATCTATAACTCTTGATTTTGGGTTTTTTTAAGAAACCCGAATTAGAAAAATATTTCATCTCCTATTTTTATGAGTTTTAAATTATATTTCTTATGTGCACAAAAAGTCATACTAACAAAGACAAGCTAGACACAAAATCAAAGAAGTTTTTTTATGGGTTATGATACTAATGATTTTGATTATAGATTTTTGGAATATTGAAAATAAGATAGTAATTACAATAAGAAGTATTAGTGTGAAATAAATTGAAATGTCCAAAGCTAGGTTAAACGAGATTGAAAACATCACTATTATAAAAGATGTTGAATTCACATTTATTTTTTGATAAAAAAAAGGCATGAAAATGATGAAAATCAACATCAACCTAGCACCCATGTAGCGAAAATTAGGAGATCATAATAAATTTCAAAGTGTGTTAAGCATTAATCTTTGTTTACTATATTATATGCTACTCTAAGTTGGGGATAATAATAAAAGAGAAAATATATTTTCTCTAAAATAATAACACATGGACATTAATTAAGCTATTAAAAAAAAGATAAAAGCTTAATAAAATAAATGAATCTATAAAATCCATAAGGAGCATAATGGTAATAAAACATATAAGGTTAGATTAATGGTGAAATGTTTTCATTAGAAGGAAAAAAAGGTATTAACTTCACTAAAATTTTCTCTCATAGAGTTAAGCTAATAATTATATAGTTAGTACTAATTATTATAACTATGGAAGACTTGCACTTAAAGCAAATGAATGTTATAATTACTTTTCTTCATGTGATCTAAATGAAGAGATCTACATGGTTCAACCCAATTGCTTTAATGTACGAGGGAAAAAAAATCTAGTTTGTAAGCTTAAAACAAAACCAACACCAATGATATCAATACTTTAATGAATTCATGCACACTATTTACTTTCATGAATACAATCCTAATAATTGTTTCTATGTAAAAGGCATTGAAAAAGTTTGTAGCATCTTCTTTTAAATGATCATTACATGCTAATTAAGGGCTAACATTCAAAAAAATTATCAATCAATTACTTATTTGAAGTATATGAATGTTTATATATATAGTATGATATAAATTATAAATGAGTTAAATGTATTATTCTAATATGATATATTAGTGAATCAAGAAAAAGCATTAAATTTCTGAATAAAAAATATAATATTCATCACACATCTCATGATTTCAAAAAGATAGATAAGTTTTCTTCATTTCTAGTATAACTTGAAAAACATTCATATTTTGTTTAATTTTGTGTGATGAATTCTTTAATAAGATTGTGTAACTTATTAGGTTTTATGATTACCCTTATCACACCCATTTGAAGTAAAGAAGCTGACAAAATAAATATTAATATGCTTGTTAATGCCATAAGTTATGTTAAATAGATGCTCTTATATAAAAATAATAATGATGTTATTATATATATGAGAATAGTGCAGCTCTTTTTATATTATATCTTTATGACTAGTGTTAAGTTTTTATTTTATATTTATGGATCTAGTATTTTAGTATGATTCTAAATAATAAATTGATGATCGTGAATTTTGGAAGAATAAATATATTTTTTAAAGTTCAAATAATGTTATAAATATTTGAAATATAATAACAATAAAAAACATTTATCTCACTATATGAGATCAACAACATGAATCATTTTTCTCCATTGTGTCCTTTTAAATATCAAATTCTTATTTAATTCCAATGAAAAATAATAATTTTTATACTATTTAATCAAATCTTCTTAGATCTAACTATACATTTCTTAACATAGGTCAAATTTAATATATCTAATATTCTAATTAAGTCATCAAATGGACGACATTTCATGTGATATAACCATCTAAGGTGTGACTCAAATCTTCATAGCCTCCAACTAAAGCCAAACAAAGCTTCAATTTCTCCTAAGTTACAACCTTAGTCAACATATTTATAAGGTTTTAACAATATGAATCTTCTCCAAAGATATCAACCCACCTTCTAGAAGTGTGCAAATGAAATGATACCTTAGTTGTATATGTTTTATTCTGGGAGGAAACATGACATTCCTGACTAAATGAATGACACTCATACTATCACTATGAAGCTGTCATTTCCTTGTCTAACTCTGTCAAAAAAATTTGCCACTAAATTATCTCTTTACTAGCTTCTATAATAGCAACATACTCAACTTCTCGTGGTAAAGAGTACAACTATCTTCTGCAATTTAAAAACTCAACCCACCGCTATGCTTCCCAACGGAAGATATAACTTGTACACCTTGTTCCATCTAGATTTCCTATTAAGTTTGAATCTATAAATCCCTATAATTGAGCTCATGTGCATCCAAAGCATAATGTCATATTGATCATTCTTTTAGATATCTAAGAATCCACTTCACCACATTCCATTAATGTTTGTCAGGATTACTCATGTACCTACTGACCACTCACTACATGTGTAATATTCGGCCTGGTACATATCATGACATACATTAAGCTCCCAACTACTAAAGTATAAGAGTTCTCGTGTGCTCTTGCTTCTCTTCAGTCTTAGGTGATTCTTCCTTGAATAGTCTGAAATGACTAGCCAAAGAAGTGCTTATGCATGTTGAATCTTTGTAGAACCTTCTCAACAAGCTCCACCTGAGATAATTTCAACTTGCCTGCACTCCTATCCTATTGATTCCCATTCCTAGAATCTTCTTTTGCTTGACTTAAATCTTTCATCTCAGATTCTTTTGAGAGCTTCTTCTTCAGGTCTTTTATTTTCTTCATATATGACACTACAATGATCATATCGCTTACATACATGAGAAGAATAATATAACAATCTTCATATCTTTTAACATAGCAGCATTGACAGCCTAACATCTTATGTACCCACTATTTGATATAAACCTGTAAAAGCTCTTGTACCATTTCCTATATGCTTGCTTTAAGCCTTACAAGCTCTTCTTAAGTCTACACATCATAACTTCCTTTCCTGTACTCACATAACCCTATGGTTGTTCCATGTACAGCTTTTCCAAATCTTCATGTGAGATAGCTGTCTTCACATCCATCTGCTCCAGATGTAAATTCTCCAATGCTAATAGGCTCAACACTATATTGATGGTTCTTATCTTGATTACTAGAGAAAAGATCTTTGTGTAGTCAATTCATTCTTTTTGTTGGAACCCCATCATAAGTGTGGTCTTATAGTGCTTGTGTCGAGTTCTTTTTAGCTTACAAACTCACTTATTGTGTAGTGCTTTCTTACCATCGATAGCCTTGCCAAATCTCATATTTGATTTAACATGAGTGACTCCATCTCATCATCCAAAAGCTCTCACTCCTTGAGTCTTCTACTTAAATGGCTTCCTCATAGCACTCTAGTTCACCACCATCACTCAGTAATAAATAGTACAAAAAGGGGAGTACCTCTGTGTTAGCCGAGAAATTCTACTAGATCCTCTGACTTCAACAACGAATGTTTGAGGTACTTCATGTGCTTCTTAATCTTGAGAATAACCCTAAATGTCCTTTTGTACTTCTTCACCTTCTATCTTAAAGTATTAGGATGATTCTTCTGACTAAAGAATCATCCCAAGTCTCGTTTCTGTCATTATATATTTTCCTTTCATTGAATATGACATCTTTGCTCATAATGAACTTTTGATTTTGATAATCCCATAATTTGTACATAAATTCATCAGATCCATATCCAATGACACACTTCAAGGACTTTGGATCTAGCTTGCTCCTTGATCCTGCATCGATATGAATATATGATGAACACCAAATACTTTTAAATGAGATAGAGATATCTTTTTGTCACTAAATGCATCTTCTAGTAGGTCTTCATTCAATGGTACTGAAAGGCTTCTTTTGTTGATAAAATAAAGTGCAAAATTAACTGCTTCAAGGACTTTAGATCTAGCTTGCTCTTTGATCCTACATCAATATGAATATAAGATGAATAACAAAATACTTTTAGATGATGTGGAGATACATTTATGTCACTACATGCTTCTTCTAGTAGACCTTCATTCAATAGTACTAAAAGAACTTTTATTGTTCAGATAAATTGTAGTATTAACTGCTTCAACCCAGAATAGAACCTCATACTCCTTGCATGCTCCGTGACAATTCTATTTATGTGTTTAGCTACACTATTTTGTTGCAATGTTCCATGTACAATGAACTCCCACTCAATGTCATTTGATGCACAATAATCCTTGAATCTCTTATCATGACACTCGTCGTCATTATTTGATTTAAGATATTTCACCTTATGTCATGTCTCATTGCCTACCAGAACTTTCCACTTCTTGAATACATCAAACACATCCAACTTGTGTTTCAAGAAATATACCCATACCTTCCTGGTATGATCATCAATCTACCAATTGATTGAACTGGAGTGGGACTTAACTATGTGTACTAACTCCAATTTTCTTAGCTTGACCCTTGCTTTTAGAAAAACTCACTCTCTTTTGCTTATCATATACATAATCTTCACAAAAATATATAAGTCTATAGATTTTAAATCATGAAGTTTATTTTTTTTAAGTAAATACTTTATACATTTCTCACTAAGATAGACAAGCCCCCTAAGCCACAAGGCTGCATCTAATTCTTTTTGTAACTCTTATAAACTATGATGCTTGATTGATCAAATAAACCATCCCTTCAATATTGCCACGAGCCATCACTAAGGCATCCTTAGTTACCTTCCACGAACTCCCTCTGAAGATAGTCATGTACCCTAATTGTGCTAATTGGCTCACTGAAATCAGATTCCTCTTCAATCAAAGAACGTATCTAACATCCTTCAACTTCCAAACTGAATCATTTGATTAACTTTTGTCCACATTACATTTATCTATGATATTACAGATCTTGTTGTCCCCTAGGTACACGTTCCCATGTAATTTTTAAATACCTCTTTGTTGGGACTTGCATGAAAAGAGGCGCCTGAGTCGATTATCCACAATTCAATACTATTTAGAGATAAGATTAGAGAGTCACCTTGAGCTTCTTCTATGGAGACATTTGCAAACTAACCCATGTCTTGATTTCTTAGAGCCTTGCATTCATTTTTGAAGTGTCATTTATTCCCTCAATTTCAGCACTCCACCTTGCCCTTTTTCTTCCAATCTTAAATTTCCCCCTCCTTGACTTCGGTGGTTCCTGCTTGAGTTTCTATCTGAACTCCTTCCTATGCCTTCAACATTAAAGATGACATTTGAAATCTCTCTGCTCAACTTTTTCCTGACCCCCTCATTCAACTTCAATTTGACAACATCATCAAAATTCAACTTTATGTTGCCCGAAGAGTTGCTCACCGCCATGACTAATCCATCCCAACTCTCAGGCAAAAAAGATAGAATAAAAGTGTCACTATCTCATCATCAAACCAGATGAAATCGAGCATAATTGATTTGTCACAGTATTTAAGTTATTCAAATGTTCTGCTAGACTTCCATCAACCATCTTTATATTGAATAACCTCTTCATCAAGAATACTTTGTCAAAAGTGAATGACTTCTCATACATCCTTATCAATGCAATTATAAGGTCCACAATGGTCTTTTTATATAATATTGAAAGTAATAGATGAGGATAGTAAAAGTCGAATCAAACCTCATGTCTTTCAATTGAGGACTTCCCATTCTTCCATAGACTTTGACTATGGCCTCTTGGCAATCCCATACAGTGGCAAATATAATTTCTTTTGATACAACCTCCACTTGTATCTTCTTGAACACAAAGTTCATCCCATTGAACTTCTCAATCTTAAACTTTGAATCACCGGTCATTGCTCCCACTCGAACTAAACTTTCAAAACCTCCTCTCTAATACTAATTGTTGGGGAAGAAAGAAAAGCACAAAGTTCGAGCAAAAATCAATTCGAGTGTTCCACAGCATACATGGAACAAATAAAAAATCAAAGTAAAAGATATCATATTGAAGACACTAAATTTAATGTGTAAAAAATTGAGAATAAAAAAAATCATGCAACCACACCACCAAAAAATCCATTATGAATAAAAAAAAGTCAAGAGAATAGTATAGATTACACATATCTGAAACATCTCCACACTTCAATCACTATAGAGCACAACCTTCACTCTCACACACAAGAGAAAAATGACATTAGACTTAAAATTGCAGAAAGAACTACTTAAATACAAAGTCTCCCGACTCATAGCAATGCGACCCAAATGCCTAGGTGCTAACGTCGTTGTCCTCCAAGCTTTTCTACACGATTCCAAGTGTTGCAGCGTTGTTCTGGAGCACCAAGTTGATATGCTCTCTGTCATTTCTTCCTTTTTGGTGCCCGGTCCTAGTGCTGCCATGAAGCACCGAGGAGTTGTGACCCAACGTTGTGGCACTACCCTCCTAGTGCCAAGGTGTTGCCTCCTTTGATTCTAAAATTAAAATCACCTATTCCAGCGTCGAGGTCCTGCCTCCCAAAAATAAAATCAGGCTCCACTATATAACAGTTCTCTTTTTAATCACTTAATCACCCAATGTCACAATCCCACCACAAAATCTTTTCCAACTAAAATTACACTCCACATATTCAATTTTAGATCTACTTAAACGAAAGCTTTTAGATTCTAAGGTCAACCTCCATAACTCAAGTTTCTCTTGAACTCCCTCTCTAGTCTTATCTCAACAAGAAGAATGTCATCAACAAAAGCATACACCAAGATACATTATCATGTAAATGTCTAGTAAGAACATCCATAACTAAAGCAAAAAACTAGGGGCTTAAAGTTGATCATTGATGTAATCCAACTGTATAGGAAAATACTTACTCAATCTTCCTTATATTTGAACACAAGTAATAACTCCAATATACATATCCTTAATGACTTAAATTTAAGCAATATTAACTCCTTTCACTTCTATAATTCTCCAAAGCACTTATCTTAGAATTTTATCATATGCTTTCTTTAAATCAACAAATATCATATGTGAATCCTCCTTCTTCTGTATACAATCCACCAAACATCATAACAATGTTCAATTAGACTCACCCAGCATGAAACCAAACTGATTTTGGGAAATTTTCATATTGCACCGTAACAATATTAAATTACTCTCTCTCATAATTTTAATGTATGACACACTTACTTAATTCTTCTATAATTTGCGCAATATAATGCATCACCTTTATTCTTAAAAATAGAAATCAACAAACTCTTTCTCTACTTATCAAATATCTAATTAATCTTGATAAATAAATAGTAAGCCAAGAAATTTCTTGATCTCTACAGTATTTCTACACTTCTATTAGAATTAGGACTGCAAATGAACCGGGTCGACAAGCTACTTGTGGCTCAACTCAATTAGAGCTCATTCATTATTGATTGATTAAATAATCAAACTAGCTTGAGCACTTGTAAATACTCGATTGCTAAATGAACAAGCTTAAATAGCTTTCATTCGATTCATTTATAATCATGAACAATATCATTTAAAGATCGTGAACAAAGTCATTAAAAAGCTCGATTATAGTTCAATTAAAGCTTGTTTGTGAACAATATTATTTAATTATTTATTTATTTAGGCTTAATAAAACTTTAATTCATACAACTCATATATATTTCTCAACAAGCTACTCGCAAATAAGCTCAATTAAAGCTGTTTATTTCATTAAACGAGTTGCTTGTTAACATGCTCGATAATCCAATTAGAACCGAGCTCGTGAACAAACTCGAATCAACTTGAACTCAATAATGATAAAGAAGCTCAAGCTTAAACCCCATCTTAAAAAGCTCGAATCGAGCTTGAGCTCGATAATAATAAACAAGCTTGAACTCAAACACGCACATGCTCAGCTCATCTGGGTTCAGTTTGCGGCCCTAATTGAAATATCATCAAGTCCTATTGCTCTTCCACACTCCATTTTCTTTAAAACCTTTTCAAATTCAATTTTCATAACATGATAATAAAAATGAACTTCTATTTTATGATACTAAAGTTCTAAAGCCAATCATACTCTCACAATCTTTATCAAAAACCTTATCAAAAATTTTCCATCCACCTAAATTTAATATCTTATAAGAAAAATGTTTTATAATTTTCATCTTTAATGCACTTAGACTAAATCTTTACTTCTCATATCTCTTTATTTAGCTAACTTATGATTTGTTTAGATAATTGCAGTTATTTAAAAAATAATGGTAAAAATACTACAGAAGAATATCTTTATTTAAGCTATGATGGCTACAATTTTTTTAAAAAAAAATATAATTTTTTTTTTTAAAAAAAAACCTTTCTTCGTCATTCTGATATGTCAGTTAAAAATGTAATTTTTTTAGATTCTTCAAAATGTAGCGGCCATGCTCAAACGACACTATGATGATGTGTACCTTCATAGCTACGCCCTTACATATATATCTTTCACCCTCATTAGTATATAATCTATTATATAAATCACAAAATCAAATTCTTTGCATTACATATTACTTTCTCAAAATCCTGGTCATTTATATCTTTCCAAATTATTCAACCTTTTAACTAACTTTTATAACAACTTATTTTTCTTGTACATTTTGACTTCAACACTAACTATTTTTATTTTAATTCTCAAAGCATAATTTTCACAACTTATTCATCCCACTTGCTATATTTTTTCACATAACATTAACCTTCTCTTAAACATTACAAATCTTAAAATCTTATAACTTACTCTTAAATATATTTTTCTTATTATTCTTTAAATATCTTATCAAATCTTAAGATAATATTTTAATTTAATTTTCATCTTTTAAGCATGTATCTTAAAATTCTAAAATTAATAGTAGATATTGGGTATTTAAATATTTACCCAAAATGATCTTACAATCTTTACAATTTAAACGATTTATTTTTTATCAAAAAATAATCAATTTATATTTTATTATGTTTATTCTTTTATATAATAATATGCTCATCTTTTTTATTAAATAAAATAATAACAATTGTAAAATTATAAGCTAAAATAAAATATAATATAATCATACATCTTCATTAATCAATACAAATCCACAACCGTCATAAATATTTTTAAAATCTTTTACCACTCTATCAATGTCAATTTAAATCTCATCCAATAAATATACTTTCTTAAACAATATTCTATGTATTAATCCCTTTGATCATTCTAAAATTTTTCATTTGACTATACATCCAAACCTACTTGAGAAACATAATACTTATAGCATTAATAACATTAATATTAAAAATAATCTTTAAAACTATAATTTTATCTTTAATCCTATTAATATTTCATAATATTATCTTTTAACTCTTATCTATAATCACACCTACACAATTTATAGTATGACTCATACCAGAATATTAAAATTTAAAACTTAAATTATCAATCTCTTTAACCTTCTCCCCCAACCCATTTAATTCTTGAATAAAAAAAAAATATTTATCTTCCTATAAACTATAATATCTATTAACTCCATTAATTTACCCATAATAGTACATATATTCCAAATTCCTATCCTAATTTTAGTTTCATGAACTAACTTATTTGCCAACATTCATCCATAATATGAGAACATTTACTTATTTAACACTTCTCCCACGTTGTATCAACAACGGCACTTATACACTTTACTGTATTTAAGCTATACAACTTGTAGCTTCAAGAAACATCCTGACATTAACACAATGCATTAAACGATTCATATCATGATTTTTTGACAAGTTTTACATTGGTTGTCGACTATCTAATCACTTTTCTGATCCGAGACTTGAGACTCAGCAAAAGCAATGTTGATATTATAAATATTTGAAATATGATATAAATAAAAATATCTCCCTCCATATGCTCTACTCTAACCCTTAATATCAACTGAGGTCTGTATTATAATGGTTGGGTGTAACAAAATATGAAAGAAATGTGTGTTTGCATTGCAGAAAGTCGATTTCCTTGAACAACTTGAGGATTGAGATCAAATGCAATGGTCTCAACAATGGTCCAAGGTATCTAAGAATGGAAATCACCAACCAAGAAAATGGAACTCTATTCTTTACATTGGCCAGCCAACCATTATGGCCAATCCATTTATGGATACTCTAGTGATATAATCTCATGAAGGAGCAATAACACAAATGGATGGATGACGCTAACAATGAGCACATAGTGATGGAGGAGCTCATGTTGACATCGCCCATATGAGGCACGAATGTGTGCCTTAGACTATGTTATTGGAGAACTGCTGACACTAAAGGGAGGTCTTAGTGGCAATTACCAATTGAAAGCTAAATAACATTAAACATAAGTACATTATGAAAATGGACAATGACTACAGTAAGGCGCCGCTTTTATGTGGAGAATTGACTACCCAGATTGATGTTCATTGTAAAGACATCAAGTGGCCATTAGCTAGTTCGAAGCATATTAGAAGCCCACCACAAAATAGACATGTTAGATGATCTTTCTCATGAAGTTTAACTTCAACCTTTAGTACAAACTCAAAGCTATATATAGCATCAACTAAAAAAAACTCATTTGATATGCATGATAGAGTGGGGATCTCATTCGCAAATTCGGTAAACTGTTATTTTTATTTACAAAATTTTTAAAACATTAATCATTAAAAAAATCAAATCATACAAAGTTTTGTACAAACAACTCAAAAGCATTTTTAAAAAAAATTAAAATAAACAGATTAAATATCAACAAAACCATCTGATTAACATTGATAGATTTCACGGGGCATACAGAAAATAGCATGACGAAAAGAAAGACAATAAAAAAAAAGCAGACAATCCATTTAATTTAAAAAACGGAAATTGAAAACTCAGCTCTAGAGTTTAGGATCATCAGAAATACGAAGCATTACAGCAACCAAAATAAATTTACAAAAAAAAAAACAGTTATTATCTACTCACCACTGAAAAAAAGGTTTAATCAAAAGTTAAACTAGCCGTCCTAAGGCAATTAAAAAATAGAAATAATAAAAAAAGGCAATTAGAAAAAGACTACCATGAAACATTTGTTCTTCCCTGCTCTGGGATATTGTGTGGTAAGGCAGATCAGTAAAATTCAATTCTGTTGCTTCGTCTGATCAGTAGATTCAGATCTGCAAGTACGTTAATTAACTAGGAGGTCTTGGTCTTGGCATGCTCTGCCATGAATGCCAGGTACTTGGCCCTCTCTCTCCTATACCGTCCTATCTCTCTTAAAACTGCCAGGATCAAATGCAGTGACACAGGCGCAAAAAATGGCTACAAAACACGATAAAAAAAGCATTAGCAGCTGCAATTCATTGATTATGCTTGCAGCTGAATACTGAAATGAAAGGTTAGCTAGTTTATAACCACCAAAGTATGGAGTTTAGTTACAGTCCTGAAATAAACTAGATTTTCGTTCATGGAAACTTATATGCTGTTTCAGCTAGAAGAGTAATTATAAATATATATCGTCCATTGCTTAAAATTTGTAAAATATTTTGTGGCCGTATGTTCTGAGTTGAACGACAGGACTTGATCTGCTCTGATTTAGGATAGCAACAAAACTGGGAATGTAGACTTCAATAACAATAAAAAAACTAAAGTGGAAAACAAAGAGCGTTTCAGCTAAAAATAGAAGGCACTTCGAACAAGTTGAAGTTCTGACACTTTTACATGGCTTTTGCTGAACTTGTTAAGCTGAACTCCTACCAAAACCAAAAAAAATAAAATTGTCTGATTTAATAAGTTAAAGGGAGTGCATTATTTAGTTACCGCATTAAAATCAATAAAACCAAAAAAATTTTTAAAGATTTGGTTAAATTTTAAAATTAGTTGTTCAAATATTGATTCTAATTATTAAAATATTTTATTTTTGGTTATTGAATAAGTTAGTAATTCAAATTTTTCGATAAAATCAGAACCGATTAAATACTAATAAATTAAAATAAATTCCACCATTTATGTTAGTAACCAATTGATTTTAACCATGCTTCACTGAATATATGAAAATAACTAATTACTTTTCTAATGATATGATTTTAATTATGCATAATGCTTATCATTTATGCAATAAAAAATGTATAATGTATATACATTGCACAGATATTTTTCAAATACAATTAACTTCCGTTATTCAAAATCATATACAAGCAACCAAACTATATTATCATTCGGTTTGGTTCAATTATTCATTTTGTTTGGTTAGTTTGGTCAAAATTTTTAAACATAAAAAATCAACTAGTTTTGCAAATTTGCCATTTAAGCCATCCAAACCAATTAAATGAACACCACTAAATATAAAGGCCAACATGAAAGAAGTACTCATAAGGTCACTAAGCAGCAAGAGGAATGTCATATTAAAAAGAATGAATTTTGAGTTAAAAATCATTAAAAATGAGTGCGTTACTTACCATGTATATAGCAAAATAATGCTCAAGAGAAGAATAACTAATTGACATAATGGATGGATGGAAGAATGCATCTTCTGCTAAAGATCTTGCTTGGATAGCAGATGCTAAAACAAAATGTGGATTGAACGAATCAGTAAAAAGGTCATCTTATAACTACTTTATAGAACAATGAAAGATCTGTTCCCACAATTACCTGCTGAGGCATCATATATCCCAAGAGATGCATTATTTTGAGCAAGACTTGCAGCTTCAAGAGAATGCTTTACCTGAATAAGCAAATTACATGAAGCTAATAGACAAAATAGCTTTAAATTGAACAAAGTATGAATTGTATGTGTAGATACAGCATTCTGCATTCATGACAGCCACATTTACTGAATTCCTAATGTTCAAGTAAATAAACAACGATGAAGCGTATGCACATAATGTGGGAATAGCAACTTCCAGATGACTGAACAACTCAGAAAGAAAGTATTAGGCAAATAAAACTAAGCAAACATTTAGGCCCTGTTTGGAATCAATTTTTGTTTTCAGTTTTCTATTCTTATTTTTTAAAAAAGGATATATATATATATATATGTTTGTTTGCCTGTTTTTATGTTTCTAAAAAAGTTGTTTTTTGTTTTCAAAAATACTAAAAACATGTAAAACCTATTTTTTTTGTGTTTTTAAAACAACCCAATCATACTTTTCCAATTTTCAGGGATTTAAGTTTGATTTTTTTAAAATTTTCTTTAATTTACATTATATAATAATATTAGTTTTAATTAACTTAATCTAACAAAATTTATCTTGAATGCAAAATAATAATAAATTAATTTTAATATATCAAGTGTGTGTATATATATAATTTATGTAAGAATTTATATATTAATTTTTTATTGATTATAATTAAATTTAACATGATTTTATAATAATAATAATTTAACTTAATTAATCATATTTAATCTGAATATATGTAATTAATTATATTTAGGAAATATCTAATTCAATCAAATTTAATTTTAATTTAATTTAATTAATTAATTATTATTATTATTTAAAATAATTTATATCATTCTCATATATCTCGAGTACCGTACCATCATCTTATGTGTAGTAATTTATATTTCACATTTATGCATCAACCCCTACAAATGAGTACCTTATGCATTTTCAATATTTCAAAATTGTTGGTATAGTTGGTCTAGCAAACAGACATTATTTGAATAGCTTCAATGACGGTCAAAATAATTTTGGTTCCAATCGCATCACATCATTATCTATAACTTGTCGATTTCATTGTATGCGATTGAATCAACCATGAAAGATTCTCCTTTGATAGAATTTAACATTTTAATCCATCTGAGCGATTCGCTTTATGAATGAGTACCATTTGAGCTGTTTACGATAATTAAAATGAATCTAACTTTATCTGTCATTAGTCGATTTGATTTGTTCGTTTGATTCGGTGATAAAACAAATATAAATTTTTGTTTTATGCAAAAAATACCAACATATTGTTATTTTATTTAAATAAAATAAAAAATATAAAAACATAAAAACATAAAACAAAAAACACAAATAGTCCCAAGTGGCCTCTTAGACTGTAGTAATCAATCTCAATATTTTATTTTTCCAGTTAAAAATTTTTAAAAATGTAAATCAAACATATTTTTTGTTTTCTATATTAAAAATAAAAAATTCATAAAAATATCAAACATGTTTTTGTATTCACACAATAAAACTAAAACAAAAACAAAAAATAAAAATAAAAAGTGATCCCAAATAACCCTTAACTTTTGAAAATTGGATCCATAAACTTTCTCAATGAAGACAACAAATGATTATCTTTGAATTTTAACTTGATCAAATTCAAAGTTACCATTATATCTATAACCAACTACAAAATAATGTCCAATCAATTAATCACAACTTCTGCTCTCATACAAGTTCAACGGTTTTAAGGTGTTTGAGTGAGAAAAAAATTCAATGTATGAAAGATGAAACACAACTTTCTAAAAGCAGTCATTTAAGGTTGTTTGGGGCAGCCCTAGCTATATCTCTAGAAGTAGTTGTAGAACTGTTGTTGAAATTTTTGATTATTTAAAAGATATTATCAATATTATAATTTCACCCTTTTAGAAAAGTCGAATAAACACTTTTTATAGCTATCATACTCTGACAAATCTAGTTTAAAAAGCTGCTTCTCACCACAAAAATTCTAAAAAAAACAAGAAAAGTATAGCCAAATGGAAATGTGACACCGAAAGCAACCCTTAAATGGCCTCATACAAAGCACTTTAATGAATTTAGTTTACATATTCAATTCAAAAACAACAACAGCAACAACAACAACTTTTTCCCAGTATGTGGGGTCAGCCACATGAGTCCTTTTTCTCCAATCTACATATTCTCATTAAATCTTCTAATAAATTAAGATCATTTTTATACTTCCAAACCAAGCCTGTTTAGGTCTGCCTCTACCTTTCTTAACATTGGCCGAATCTAATACACCTACTCTCCTAACTGGGTCATCGAACGGCTGGCGTTTTCTATGAAGTGATTCTCTCTAATCTTATCTAGCACCGATCTACTCCAACCTTATAAAGTATTATAAAGTATATATTCATTTATCATTTTGTGTCTAAGTGTAAAGCAACTCATCCACCTGAGCATCCTCATCTCTGCAACACTTAATTTTATACCTCTCTTTTACTAGCCAACATTCAACACCATAAAGCATTGCAAGTCTCACTACCATCTAATAAAACTTTCCTATCACACAACAGGCCCAATGCATTTATCTGTTTCAACCATCCAACTTGAATTCTATTAATAACATCCCCATCTATATCACCATCACTATGACCAATAGACCCAAGATATCTAAAATGATCACTCGTTTTAATGACTTGGTCACCCATTGACACTACTCTGCCACTAGATCTTCTAGAAATAAAATTACACTCCGTGTATTTGGTTTTAGATCTACTCAAACAAAAACCTTTAGACTCTAAGGTTGACATCTATAATTCAAGTTTTTCTTAAACTCCCTCTCTAGTCTTATCAACATAAAGAATATCATCAACAAAAAAGCATACACAAAGGTAAATCCTCTAGAAGTCTAACAATATCCATAACTAAAGCAAAATGATATGGGCTTAAAGCCGATCCATGATGTAATCCAACTAAAATAGGAAAATATTTGGTCAACCCTCCTTCTGTTTGAACACAAGTGACAGGTTTAGTATACATATTCATAATGACTTGAATATAATAACTCTCTTCTTTTCTAGAACTCTCTAAAACACTTCTCTTGAACTTTATCATATGCTTTCTCTAAATTAACAAATATCATATGTAGATCCTCCTTATTCTTTCTATATTTTTCCATCAAACCTCTCAACAAATATATAGCATCCATGGTAGAGCTACCCTGCATAAATCCAAATTAGTTTGAAGAAATTTTTGTATCACGTCGTAGTCTATACTCAATTATTCTCTCTCATAATTTTAATGTATAACACATTTAACTTAATTCCCCTATAATTTACACACTCTTGTGCATCACCTTTAATCTTAAAAATAAGAACCAACAAACTCTTTCTCCACTCGTTTGACATATTTTAATAAACAAACAATTTTATCATTTTAAATTACCTATATATTATTTAATGATTAATTTATCATATTATAATAATGTAAAATTTATAAAAATACATATTTCATTCATTTATGTACTCATATCAGGAACATGGAAGCATTTTATCATAACATCATAAAAAGTCACTTTCATGAACTGTATTTGTTATATTTTAGTAAATAATAATTTTATTATTTCAAATTAACTATATATAATTTATGATTAATTTAACACATTATAATAGGATAAAATTTATCACAATATTTATTTCAATCATTTATTCACTTCTAGTAGTATATTATGAGAGCTTTCTACCAAAAAAAACTCTTACACCACAGATCATCATTTAACTAAATATTTATTCACTTTAACCAGCAACACAACACAGTACTAAAAATCCCAAGTAGAGCCTAAGACTAATCCACCCTCTAAGGGAAAGTCTATTGTGCCATGTGAATCCTTGGCAATGACACATTGATTTGGTGAGCCTGCTAAAGCTGGTACATTGGTCGAGGAGCAAGGAACATGTTCACATAAAAATTTTCTAAAATATATGGAAAAATTCCTAAAATGGGATATCATGGTTAACTAAACATTTTCAATCCCTTCTGACAAATCCTTTCCTAAGGGGAAGCACATTGCACTAGGTGTTTTGGCCGATCCTGGATATGTCTTGATGGTTTTGAGGGCTCACTCAAGAATCAAGATAACCCATCGGTTGAGGAAGGAGGAACCAGGTATGTACATGTCAGTCACAAGCCACATTCAAGTCTTAGATGTGACCTTAAAAATCTCTGCTAATGCCTGTAACATGACTCTTTAGGCTAAGCCTGAGACTTCAACAAATAGTAGGATTAGGTTTCAGTTCAACCAAAATACTACTGAAATTACTAGGGCTAGCAGCTTCTTATTATCACGTTTTAGATGTAATGAGTTGATGCAAACCTCAAGCTAAGGCTCCATTTTGCCATAATTCTCAGAGTAGGTCTAGGTTAAGCTCTTAAATCTCTATTTAAGCCAATTGTTGGATATCACAATTTTTTAAGGCCTTGAACGTAATAATCAAATCAAGACCTTAACTCACTTGACATCCTAGAGCCAAAGGCCTATAACGTCAACATCTTCAGGACTGACTAAGGTCATGCTCTCACAAAATTCTGCTTCAATAAGTTGTTGCAAACCTATTACATCCAAGGCCTCAAATCACGGCAATTGTTATACGTTGGGAGTAGCATCTATCTTAAATGAGGACAAAATTAAACTTTGGTGGATGAATTACTGTGAAAAGAAGATGCATAAATAAGAAATATAGATAAAATGTCAATGAGCTACAAGGAAAAAAAGGAGTATAGTGAAAGAAACATTAATAAAAGATCAAAATGATTTAAATAAAAGAGATTTAGCCCCTCGTTAAAACACTTAGCACGAATGAGTGGAGAGGATTTATAATACTGAATGAATATAATTGGGAAACGGCTAAAATGATGATAATGACTCTATGGATGATTATCTATAATGCAAAGGATGCAAACCATTTTGATAAAAATGAAGATAATTACAATGCCAAGAACCTTGCTAGGTTCCCTTGTGTAGATATTCATCATGCTCAAAAATTAACTACGTAACAGACCTGCTTTCCTATGTCATCCATAATAATCATTCTGGGAAGTGACAGAACCTGTTACATTTCGCATTAGAAACAACATTATGAGGTACAACTAAAAATTAACCTTGCTTTCAATATACCAAAGAAAGCTGACAGCATACCAGTTTTGAGAGAGATTCAAGAGTGGTGGTACATGATATAAGATTATAGCAGGTATGGTGACGGTACAATGCATCCAATTCCCTGTAATGTAAATAGTTCAAAAGTACAAAATTAGCTTCCTCAACGCTTTTCAAAGCAACAAACCTAAAGGATAAAAAAAATTGACTAAATCATATGAAAATTATCACATTTTCCAAAAAAAATTTAAAATTTTCAGTAGTACCTGGAATAATTAGAGCACAATCAACACATCGTTCCAAACTCTAATGCTAAACCCTGCTCTTTGATATATTTTTATTATAATTCCCGGAGAAACCCTACCAGTATTACTATATTAATAACAAATATAATTTTATTCTTTCATATGCTTAAAACAGACTACTCTTCATAATCTGAGCCTCAATCTTATCTTCTGAATTCACTATCATGTCATAATAGAGGTGCTGTACATATTGTATAGTTGATCAGTTACCTCTTTATCCATTATCCAGTTTCACCCATTTTTCCTCGAACACCACTGTGTTAACTATCCACATCCCGCTGCATATTTACTCCATACTACAATGTACAGAGTGGGACATAAGATAAAACCTCATTTGACTTGAACGAAGTTCAAGAACCAGTCAACCCATAGAACAAGCAGATAAAGGGGCAAAGAAATTGAACCACTGCTAATATGCAACCACAAAACTTGAAAACAAAGATAAAAATATAATATACCAGCGAGTTCATGAATTATACTTCAAAACTATGCACAATATCGACCAGATTATCTAAACAAAGGTTATCAAATTTTCAGAGTACATTCATTAATCGCAAAAGAAAATTTTTGGAATGAATTAGAGGGATTAATACAAAAGATACCTCTTGAAGAAAAAATATTTATTGGAGGAGATTTAAATGGACATGTTGATAGAGTGGTAGAAGATTTTTAAAATATTCATGGTGGTTATGGATTTGGAGTGACTAATGAATAAGGTAGGATTATATTAGATTTTCTTACATGATTTTATAGTTCTTATACTTTATTTAAAAGAGAACATATTATTACTTATAAAATGGATCTAGTAAAACAGATTGATTATTTTCTAATGAGAAAAATAGATCGTTTAGATCAGTAAAGATTGTAAGGTCATTCAAGTGAAAGTTTAAATCTCGATTGTTAGTTTTAGATTTTAAGAAGAAAGATTGTAAGAGGAAAAATAAATCAAATTATTCTTCTAGGATTAGATGGGATTATTTAAAAACACAAATAAAATATTTTTAAGAAGCAATTCTGAGAGAGCTTAGAATTTGGGATGTTCATAAATAAAATAATATTATGTGGAAAAAAATATGAAGTGAAATTAAGCAAATTCTTAAAATGTGATTGGAGAATCAAAAGGAAAAGCTTCTTTTACTAAAATAGTTGGTGGTGTCGAGAATGTCAGAAAAGATAAGAAATAAGAAGCGTTGTTATAAATTTTGGTTTAGATGTAAAACTTGGAGAATTGGGAAAGATATAAAGTGGCGGTAGAGATTCTAAGATAGAATATATGATCTGAAAAATTTAGCTTTTAGTGATTTATTTATATAATAGATTAGATACCAAAGAAGGTGAAAGATGTATGTATAAGTTAGCCCAAGAGACAGGAGAAGTAAAGACTTAGTTCAAGTGAGGTGTATTAAGGATGAAGATAATATAGTGATTTTCTTAGAAAAGGATATTGAAAATAGGTGAATGAGATATTTTGATATACTTTTCAATGAATTATTTGAATGTACAATTGATTTTAGCAACCTTAATACCCTAAACAAAAATAGAGAATTTTATTTTTATCATCGATTAGTAAATCGAAGTTAGAAGCTTTAAAGAAAATGAAATGTGGAAAGCGGCGGACGATAATATTCCAATAGAAGTGTGGAAATATTTAGGAGATCAAGGAATTTCTTGGCTTACAAATCTTTTAATGTTATTTTAAAGACTAAAAGATATCGAGATGAGTGGAGAAAGAGTTTGTTGGTTCTATATTTAAGAATAAAGGTGATGCACAAGAGTGTGCAAATTATAGAGGAATTAAGTTAATGTGTCATACATTAAAATTATGGGAGAAATTGAGCATAGGTTACGATGTGATACAAAAGTTTCTCAATGTCGGTTTGGTTTCATGTAGATCTACTATGGATGCTATACATTTGTTAAGAGGTTTGATGGAGAAGTATAGAAAGTAAGGAGGATTTACATATGATATTTATTGATTTAGAGAAAGCTTATGATAAAGTTTCAAGAGATGTTCTTTGGAGAGTTCTAGAATAGAAAGGAGTTAATATTGGTTATATTCAAGTCATTAAGGATATGTATACTATAGGCATTACTTGTGTCCAAACACAAAGAGGATTGACAAAATATTTTCCCATTTCAATTGGATTACATCAAGGATCGACTTTAAGCCCTTATCTTTCCTTTAGTTATGGATGTTCTTAAGCATTTTAAAGATGTACCTTGGTGCATGCTTTTTGCTGATGACATTCTTCTTGTTGATAAGACTAGAGAGGGACTTCAAGAGAAACTTGAATTATGGAGGTCAACATTAGAGTCTAAAGGTTTTCATTTAAGTAGATCTAAAACTGAATATATAGAGTGTAATTTTAGTTGTAGAAGTTCTAGTGGTAGTGTTGTGACTTTAGGTGAACAAGTCATTAATAAGAATAAACGATTCAGATATTTAGATTCTATTGTTCAAAATGATGGTGAAATAGATGGAGATGTTATTAGTAGAATTCAAGTTGGATGGTTGAAGTAGAGGAATACATCTGGCCTGTTGTGTGATAGAAAAGTTTCACTTAAACCTAAGGGAAAATTTTATAAGATGGTGGCAAGACCTACAATGACTTATGGTGCAGAATATTGGCGAATAAAAGAGAAGCATAAGACTAAGTTAAGTGTTACAGAGATGAGGATGCTCAGGTGGATGAGTAGCTTTACTCTTAGAGATAAAATGCGAAATGACTATGTTCGGGAAAAAGTTGGAGTAGCTCCGGTGCAGATAAGATTAGAGAGAGTCGCCTTAGATGGTTTGGCCACATAAAGCGTCGGCCGTCCGATGACCCGGTTAGGAGAGGAGATGCATTAGATTTGCCTTATGTTAAGAAAGGTAGAGGTAAACCTAAAAAGACTTGGTTAAGTTGTATAAAAAATGACCTTAGTATACTTGAATTAAATAAGAATTTGACACATAATAGGACACAATGGAGACGAAGGATTCATATAGCCGACCCCACTTAGTGGGATAAAGGCTTGTTGTTGTTGTTGTTGTTGTTGTATTCATTAATCGCAAAAACTGTCACAATGAATCCCTTTGCATAGGCGTGTGGCTCCATTCATCAGTAGGGATTGGGAACTTGATCTGATATGTACCATTTATAAGCCAAGTAGCCAAGGTATTAATATTGCTTCCAATGAAATAATATCAACTAAAATAGGTCTCAGACCCAATAAATTATCAAAAAGACCCATACAATCAAATTTATCCCACCAGATCTTGGTAATCATTTGGAATTTTCAGTATTTTTCTTGACTAACATAGGCTTATACTCAATGATAGTGGGGTATCAGAAGTCAAGAGGAGGAGATCAGCTCTCAAATGTGTCGATTGATTAGTCATACAGTACTAACTAAGAGTTGATGCATAATAATTTACTCCAATTTAAGGAAATATTTAAGCAATAGATTGGATACCAAAGTAGATGAAAGATGAATGTATAAGTTAGCCAAGCAAAGAGATAGAATAAACAAAGATCTAATTCAAGTGAGGTGTATTAAGAATGAAAATCATAAAATACTTTTCTTAGAAAAGAATATTGAAAATAGGAGAATGAATTATTTGATAAACTTTTCAATATAGGATCTGAAAATACGATTGATTTTAGCAATCTTTGTATCCTAAACAAAAATAAAGAATTTTATTTTTATTGTCGTATTAGTAAATTTGAAGTTAGAAGTTTTTAAAAAAATGACGTGTGAAAAAATAATAGGATCTGATGATATTCCAATAGAAGTGTGAAAATGTTTAACAAATCAAGAAATTTCTTAGCTTACAAATCATTTTAATATTATTTTAAAAATTAAAAAGATGTAAGATGAGTGGAGGAAGAGTTTGTTGATTCCTATATTTAAGAATAAAGGTGATGCACAAGAGTGTGCAAATTATAGAGGAATTAGGTTAATGTGTCATACATTAAAATTATGGTAAGTTATGATGTGATACAAAAATTTCTCAAAATCAGTTTGATTTTATGTCGAATAGATCTACTATGGATATTATACATTTGTTGAGAGGTTTGCTGGAAAAGTATAGAGAAAGTAAGGATAATCTACATACGATATTTGTTGATTTATAGAAAGCTTATGATAAAATTCTAAGAGAAGTCCTTTGGAAAGTTTTAGAAGGTGTTAATATTGGTTATATTCAAATCATTAAGGATATGTATACTAGAGCTATTACTTGTTTTCAAACACAAGGAGGATTGACAAAATATTTTCCTATTTCAGTTAGACTACATCAAGGATCGACTTTAAGCTCATATCTTTTTGCTTTAGTTATGGATGTTCTTACTAGGCATTTACAAGATAATGCACCTTGGTGTATGCTTTTGCTGATGACATTCTTCTTGTTGATAAGACGAGAGAGTCCACGAGAAACTTGAATTATGGAGCTCAATCTTAGAGTCTAAAGGTTTTTGTTTGAGTAGATTTAAAACTGAATATATGGAGTGTAATTTTAGTTGTAAAAGTTCTAGTGGTGGTGTTGTGACATTGGGTGATCAAGTCATTAAAAAGAATGAGTGTTTCAGATATCTCGACACTATTGTTAAAAATGATGGTGAAATAAATGGGGATGTTATTAGTAGAATTCAAGTTGGGTGGTTGAAGTGCAGAAATGCATCTGGTCTGTTCTGTGATAAAAAAGTACTACTTAGACTTAAGGGAAAATTTTATAAAATGGTGGTAAGACCTACAATGATTTATGGTGCAAAATGATGGCCAGAAAAAGAAAAGCATATGACTAAGTTAAGTGTTGCAGAGATGAGGATGCTCAAGTGGATGAGTGGCTTTACTCTTAGAGATAAAATACGAAATGAATATGTTCGGGAAAAGGTTGGAGTAGCTCCAGTAGAAAATAAGATTAGAGAGAGTCACCATAGATGGTTTGATCACATAAAGCGTCGGTCGTCTGATGACCCGGTTAGGAGAGTAGATGTATTAGATTTGCCTTATGTTAAGAACGGTAGAGGTAGCCCTAAAAAGGCTTGATTAAGATGTATAAAAATTGATCTTAGTTTATTAGAATTAAATGAGAATTTGACAAATAATATGACATAATGGAGAAGAAGGATTCATGTAGCCGAACCCACATAGTGGGATGAAGGCTTGTTGGTGGTGTTGTTGTTGTTGTTGTTGTAAAGAAATATTTAAACATTAGAATCCACAAATTACATTCAAGTTATTTTAGAACTAATCTGCACTAAAGAGCAGCTAGAGCCTAGAAGCATTACCAATAAAGCATTGGGAAAAATAGGGTACAACGTTTTAATATTAAGGTGTGGGCATAGCTGTAAAGATAGGAGGATATGGAGGAACTACTGTTAACTACTAGAGCTTGTATAAATATGATAGCCCAGTAGGAATTAAACCATGGAAAACATATATGTAAAGATATTTGAAAACAGTACACAATTTTCAGTTTTCCTATTACTTCTGATAAATCATAACGATTCTGCATATGATGGCAATTTTATTTGAGACAATTTTATTAAACTTACAAGTTTATCCATAAAATATTCAAATAACTGTAACGGGCATCACCAAGCAACTCAAAACTGCCCATAAGAATTGCCAGAACTTTGTTTCATTTCAACAGCATATTGCCCCACGCCCCACCAAAAGAAAACGAACTTACCATTCTGTAAAGCCTTTTTCACTTGCTAAAATGTTAATAGCGTCCAGATCATCATCTCGGACATAGTCAGACTTAAAACCAAACAGAAGGCGAAGCTGCCCAACAATAACGTGAAAGATCTTCTGAAGATCCTGATTTTAAATAAGCATTAATTAGAATATAATAATCTGTTAGCCAGACAAAAGCTGCCAGCAAGAGCAGTGACAAAAACATTAAACTTAAATATTGGAAATTAACTTTTATTTTTTATCATGTAATCATTTAAACAACTAATATCAGTTCAAGACTTGCAAGATGTGTGTGTGAATACAGATTTTAAGAATGGACAGCCTTCGATGTTGTTAATAGACACTTCCTCTTAACTCGGCCCATGATGAAATGATAAATTGTAGAAGCTCGGAATAAATATGACCACCGAGAAAGGGAAGCCAGATAAACAAACTTAAATCTATCAAGGAGATCCGGAGGCTTGCAATCAATTGAACATTTTATGCTTGCTAAAACGCCTACGTTCAGTGAAAAAGCCAAGAGGTATACAAGAATATTTTATAAGAATTGCCTCTCACACCTAAATAGCATGCATGATTAATGATAGACCACTTTCCTTTAAGTTAACAAATTGCTTCAAAATTGTCATAAGCAATCAAATTTTCATAAAGAAGGCATATACAGAAAATGGTCTAGGTACCCTAAGTAAATCTCAGCATATGTTGTTTGTCTGTCCTAATCACCTGCTCATGTTACACAACGAAAAAAATCTACAGATCACCAAAGTCAGAAGGGTTTCTTAAAGGCCCCAATTTTGCACGCCTTAACTTTCTTAAATATTTGTTTTCCTTAAGACATGCTACTACAAAGTTAAACTATTGCATGATTCATAAACTTCTACATATAGTTGCATAACTTGCATTAGGTCTAATACAACAGACAATCCATGCTAAGTGCTTCTAATATGGACCTCCAAGAGTTTTTATTTTTTTTATTTTTTTATTTTTTTATTTTTTTATTTTTTTTATAGCCAATATAGGAATCATGTGGCGAAACAAAGTAATTTATGTTAAAATGAGAATATAACTGAACTAGCTCACATTGCTTAACAGATAACGTGACGTAGACTATTAATATGAATCCTAGAGCTTTTTTCTAACTGTATTTCATACGTTATGTCATGTTTTTATCACTTTGCCATTAGTTTTACTTTTATGTTGATTGCCATTGATCAAGATGTAACTTCGTATTTAGAAGTTAGATATCCATCTTTAGATTATTTTCTATGGATATTTTGTCAATGAACCTAAGGGGCATTAAAATGACACCCTAGTTTTATCACGAAAAAGGTAAGAGTTTTGTGATTGTCTGCAGTTTTTCAACCTCCTCCTAGATGTTGAAGATTCCATTTTTCTGAATGCATGATTCAATGCCTTATCCAAAGGATTTGGCACGAAAGTGCTTCGAAGATTCAGTGTCTAGTTGAAGATTCAGCATCAAGCTGCTTGAAGATTTGTAGTGTATTATATTATCCTTACATCTTTCTCCCCCCATTTTTTATCCCTTTTGTGATTAAATTACAAATTCACAACACTAGTCATTAACTAAAACTCGTGCAGTCAAATAAGCCCATAAATTCTTGAAGAATGATGAAAAACGTGAAATTATGAGCAGCAAAAAAGACTGATTTGCTAGATTTGAGATTAATGGCAGTTTTTTCCTTCAAATTTTCTATATGCTCATATGATAACTTTCTACATGTTTAGTGGCTTACCTGCAAGATTTTAACAGCAAGGTCCATTATAGTTGATATAGGTTTGTTCTAGGAAATTTTAGTTGTTTTAAGCTAGTGATCAGTAATCATTTATTCATATAAAACTTGCTGAAAACCGCTCTAAAGATTTCTAGATTTTGCCAAGGATGTGACTTCATCACCACTATATGAAGCAAGAAAGATTCACAAAACCATATTCCCTCAACTTTCTTCCTTTTAGTAACAAACAACAAACATGTTCCAAATAATGCGTGAATGGTAGATGAACTTTTTCATAATTATATGCTTAATCGTCACCTCACATATAAAGCCTGAAGCCAATCATTATTAGTTGGAATAAGCAAACTGTCATTTATTATGATGGCACGCGTCACTGAGTTAACATATCATTGAAATTTTAGAATAAATATTTAGCGTAGATATAGTCTAAAGGGTGTAGATTTCGAGAACACTTTGCACCCACACCACCACCATAGCCTTGCCCACTTATGAGATATTTAATAAAAATAAAAATAATTATATTTATGATACTAGATATATTTTTATAGAATAACAATAACAACAAGCCTTTATACCACTACATAGGGTCAACTACATGAATCATTTTTCTCTATTGTGTCTTATTAAAGGTGTGTTTGGGACAGCGATTGTGGTGCAGTGCAATATGAAAATGCACCATAATGCTGTTTAAAAATTACATTCTCACAATATTGTGGAGAATCTGACCTAGTAGATTGTAGTGGTTGTCAGAAAATTGCGATCTGACTTTTTTTATATAAAAAAATTGTGATACCACAACTTTTTAAACAATAACTTCTGTAGCTCTTCCATTATTATTTTTTCAGACCATTGCAACTACCCTAAACAAACCCTAAGTGTCAAATTCTTACTTAACTCTAATAAAATAAGGTCATTTTTTATACTTCCTAATCAAGCCTTTTTAAGTCTACCTCCACCTTTCTTAACATAGGTTGAACCTAATAAATCTACTCTTATAACTGGGTCATAGGACGACAGACATTTTATATGATCAAACCATCTAAGGCAATTCTCTCTACTCTTATTTGTCATTAGAGCTACTCCAACCTTTTCACATATATATTTGTTTTGCATTTTATCTCTTAAGTGTAAAGCTACTCATCCGCTTGAGCATCGTCATCTCTATAACACTTAAATTTATGCTTCTCTTTAATTGGCAACATTCTGAGACATAAAACATTGCAGGTCTCAACACCATCTTATTAAATTTTCCCTTTAGTCTAAGAAGTATTTATCTATCACACAATAAGCCTGATGCACTCCTCCGCTTCAACCATCCAACTTGAATTCTACTAATAACAATCCCAACTATTTCACCATTACTTAGAACAATAGACCCGAGATATCTAAAATGTTCACTCTTTTTAACAACTTGATCACCCATTGTCGCAACCACATCATTAGATCTTCTATAACTAAAATTGCACTCCATACATTCAATTTTAGATCTACTCAAACAAAAACCTTTAGACTCTAAAGTTGACCTCCATAATTCAATTTTATTTGGAACTCCTCCTTTAATCTTATCAACAAGAAGAATATCATAAGCAAAAAAGCAAACACCAAAATACATCCTCTTGTAACTATTTAGTAAGAGCATCCATAACTAAAGCAAATGATATGGACTTAGAGCTGATCCTTGATGTAGAAATGGGGAAATACTTGGTCAAAAACACAAGTAATAGATCCCTATACATATCTTTAATGACTTGAATATAAGCAAGATTAACTCCCTTCTTTTCTAAAACTCTCCAAAGTACTTCTATTGGAACTTTATCATATGCTTTCTCTAGATCAACAAATATCATATGTAGATCCTCCTTTCTCCATCAAACCTCTCAACAAATAAAAAGCATCCATAATAAACCTACCGAGTATGAAACCAAATTGATTTTAAGAAACTTTTATATCACCTTGTAACCTATGCTCAATTACTATCTCTCATAATTTTAATATATCAAATTAACTTAATTTCTCTATAATTTGCACACTCTTGTGCATCATCTTTATTCTTAAAGATAAGAACCAACAAACCCTTTCTTCATTCATTGGGCAAATTTTTAATCTTTAAAATACTGCTAAAAAGATTAATATGCTAAGGAATTCCTTGATCTCCTAAGCATTTCCACACTTCTATTAAAATATCATCAATTCCTACTACTTTTTCACACTTCATTTTCTTTAAAGTCTCTCTAATTTCGATTTTATTAATATGCCAATAAAAATAAATCTCTATTTTCATTTAAAGTACTAAGGTCAATAAAGTCAAACGTATTCTCACAACATTCATTAAAAAGTGTATCAAAATATCTCATCCACCTATATTAAATATCCTTTTTTATGAAAAGTATTGTTTGATCTTCATCCTTGATGCACTTCACTATAACTAAATATTTACTTCTCCCATCTTTTTGCTTGGATAACTTATACATACATATTTCGCCCTTTAATATCCAATCTATTATATAAATTATTAAATATTAAATTCTTTACATCACATATTTCTTTCTTAGACTTCCTATTGATTGCTCTATATCTTTCTCAATTCTCTAAACTTTTACATTTAAACCAATTTATATAGCAAACCTCCTTATGTTTTATCATTCCTTGCATATCTTGGCTTCACCACAAACTATTTTTACTAATATGAGTTTTTTCTTGACAAACATATTTTTTGCAATTTACTTAATCTCATTAGCTACTTTTTCCCACAAAGCATTAGCTTCCTCCTAAACATCCTAAATTCTAAAATCCAATAGCTTACTCTAAAGAATATTTTTGTTAGTGTTCTTTAAGTAACATCATCTATTCCTAGAACAATATTTTAATTTATTCATAATCTTCCAACCTTTCATCTTAAAATTCAAAACCAATAATTGATGTTGGGTACTTAAAATTTTCATTCAGAATAAACTTACACTCTTTATAATCAAACTGACCTATTTTTCTTATAAAAAATAATCAATCTATGTTTTACTATATCCATTATTATAAATGATGATATGCACATCTCTTTCCTTGAATAAAGTATTAGGAATTATTATATCATAGACTAAAACAAAATCCAATATGATATTACCTTCTTTATTAGTCACTCCAAACCCTATTAGTCACTCTATCAACATATCAATTTAAATCTCCTCTAATAAATATTTTTTCTTCAAGATGTATCCTTTGTATTAATCATTTTAGATCATTCCAAATATTTTATTTTGAGGATACATCCAAGCCTACTTGAAAAGCACAAGTATTTATAATATTTACAACATTAATAATCTTAGCATCAATAATAATCTTTAAAACTATAATTTTATCTCCAATCATATTAACTTCCACAACATTATTGTTCAAACTCTTATTTATAATCATGCTTACGCTATTTCTAGTACAACTCCTACCTGAATACCAAATTTTAAAATCTAAATTATCAATCTCCTTAACTTTCTCTCCAACTCATTTAGTTGCTAAATAAATAAAATATTTATCTTCCTATGAATCATAATATCTATTAATCTCATTAATTTACCTATAAGAATGCCAATATTCCAAGATATTATCCAAATTCTAATTTTATGGACTAGCTTCTTTGCCCGCATCCATCCATAATGTGGGAACCCTTGCTCATTTAACAATGCACACAGGCGCCAATGTAGCATCCCTTGCATGCTTTTTACTATATTCAGGTCATACAACGTATTACCTTGAGAGAACACCCTAGTATTAACACAATATATTAAGGGATTCATGTCATAGTTTTTTGACAAATTTTATGCTAATTGTCGACTACTTAATGCAACCTCCACTCTTCTTATTTGGGGCTTGGGAACTAGTAACGGCAATGTTGATAAATATATTTTTATATCACATAAAAATATAATTAAATAAAAAATAAAAATAAAAAGTGATCACCAAACGACCCCTTGGCTTTTGATTTTTTTTTCTTCCTTAATTTTTCTCTATGGTTTCACAGCATATTTTAAATCAAGAGCATTATTAACATGTCGATCAAAATCCCATAACATTAATCCATCTTCAAGAACACCTTAAGTTGTGGCATTTCCTTTAAAGCATACAATAAACATAGCATAAGAATCATGCATAATTAAATATGATTTTATCAAAATAATTGTAGTTTATAAATATTCTTTTCAGGATGTACTAGATGTAGAATACAATTGCAGCTACAAACTGAATCTATATCCGATGTTGTTGAAACTAAATTTGCACCGACATTAGCTCATAAAATGGCCTAAACATACGCTTGCACAAGAATAAGAAATAGAGATGGAAAGTAAAACTAAGTATGAGATCAATTTGAACCTAAATTTCTTATAGAGATTAAATCTTGTTAATCTTCATTTTTGTTCCATAGGTCGAATCAAGCAATAATCATGAAATTGAAAGACAATGAACACAATATCATGCAAATCAAGTTCAAAATACTTCAATCATGATCAAAATCATTCAAAACATTAACATTATCAAGCATGAAACCCATGTGATTGATTCAATTGAATGCGATGAAACTAACAGAAAACAAACACGACATCACAAAAATCAAAGTCAAAATGCCTCAATTATGATCAAAATTGATTGAAATGACATTCACTCACAAAATAGATCATGCAGATGGATTTGGTGTGTCAAAATTGCCTGAGAGGTAGAGCTGCAGGGTTAGGTTGTGCTAAGTAAAAGTTTTCTATCTTATTAAGCATGAGATCAATTGAACCTAAGTTTCTTATAAAGATTAGATCTTGTTAATCTCCATTTTGGTTCCATAGGTTGAATCAAGCAAACATCATGAAATTGAAAAACAACGAACGCAACAGCATTCAAATCAAGCAAAATACTTCAATCGTGATTTAAATCATTCGAAACATCAATATTATTAAGGATGAAAGCCATGTGATTGTTTCAAAGTCAAACTGGCTCAATCATGGTCGAAATTGATCAAAATGACATTCACTCACAAAATAGATCCACGTATGAATTCAGAGTGCCAAAATTACCTAAAAGGGAGAGCTGCAAAGTTAAGTTGTATTAGGTAAAAATTTTCTATCTTATTATAACAGCAAGGTAGGAATAGAGGGGTACCCGCCCGACAAAGAAAATGAGCCATGGGTGTGATATCATGCAAATTGAAGTAAGAACATCTCAACCACACTTGAAATCAATCCAAATATAGCTCATTCATAAAATAGACTACACCTATGTGTTCAAAAATACTAAAATCACCATGAAAAGATCTTGATTGTTCGAATCAATCTCAATGAAAATGATGAACACCAGATGCAATGTTGAGCAAAACAATTTGAAACACCTCGATTACAATCAAAATTGCTCAAATGATATTCGTTTGTAAAACATAGCACAACAACACATGAAATGTCAAAATTATCTAAACATAATGCCAAATATTATGTACGTCACCTAACGAACGCAGAAAGCAAAACTACCTGCATGCAAGGCAATGACATGCATTTCAAGATATGCAATTGATTGGACTTTGCATGACAAATTGGCCAAAATTAAATTTAAAATTACTACTTTAATAATAATTACATATGATATAGTAAATTTAAAAAAAAAAGAAGTAATATATATTTTTTAAATCTAATCCTATTATAAGTAATTAAATATATATGCATAGCATAATTATAAAATATAATTTAAATATATCACATTACTAATTAGTTTCAATTTAGTTATGGTTATCATGACACAATCCTAATGGTTTCTAGTGAATTTTATTATTTATGCCTACGGTTTTAGATGCGATATATTATGAGTTAGTTAAGTTGGGCAAAAAAATTTATTTTGCCTAAGAGCTTAATGAATATCCAGGCTTTTACAAACACAGTCATAATCACTGAAATAAACCTTGAAAAAACATGCAATTCTAATGTGTAGTACCAAATAAACAATCACCAAATAATTATCAAATTAATATAAAAAAATTCAATGTGGTCGAGTTCCAGTATACACCCCATAAATAAATAAAAAAATGTGCAGCAGATTTGTCCCTAGACAATCCAGCCTAGAACTAAGAAAAATTAACCTATGGGAGCCTTCATGGTTCTTCATCTTGGTTCCTAAATCCCACAAAATCTAGTTACACCAAGTTGTCCATCCTAGCCCTACCTCTCAGTTGTAATAAGATAGAAAAATTTGAACTAAAACAACAAAACCCTGAAGCTCTCCCCTCCTCTCTTCCTTTTTTTTTTTTTTGTTACAATTTGGCTTTACAATGATAACCTAATAACCTTATGATCGATGCAAGGAATGTATAAATGGTTACAAGAGGTATGTAATGAGATAAAAATTTTGTTTCTATTTTCAATCTTGCGTGCTTGTTGATGTAGGATTCATTTGAGAGAGATACAAATACAACCACCCAATGTCATTGAGAATCATCTCCTTATACCAAAATCATGCCTAGATTTTCATTCCTTTGGTGATCTCTTTTTTTATATATATTTTGTTATTAGTTTTGCTATAGTTCTTGATTTTATTCAAATTTGACATAATTGAGGTTTAAATTGCAATGAAGTTGCTTAATGATTTTTTTATTCAAATTTATTGTCAATTTATTTGAATTTAATTGATCAATCATTGATTTCATTCATATTCTATTTTTTTAGTTTGCACCTACAAAACTAAACTTTTGTGCACTTAGTAGTCTTTGATGTATGAATCTTAATTTTCTTTGTATGATCTACCTTCATTGCATCATCCTAGACGCATTAGGGACGCTCGACCATTAAGTATCACATATCAACATCGGTCATAATCTAGGAAAATTCAGCTTCAAGAATGCATGATCCTAACATATTTGATGGTTTAAATAAAAACAAGTTGCGTATCAAAGATGCAAGGAAAATTTATTTGAAGATGCCCATCCTTTAAACTTTACATGAACTTAAGAAATGTAGAAGTTATGAACATGGAATCCAACAAGAAGTAAAATTACAACTCCGACAATTTTAATCAAACAAAAACAACCTATTTGTAAATTTCCAATTTAATTGGTTGCAAGAAAGACCTGAGCATAAAATATAATACTTGACTTTGACATTGAGACTTACACAATGTGCAGCAGATATCAAATTCATGGTTAATGTTAACATCAACATGAAAAAATAAAAAAAGTAAACTTCAGCTTTGGACGGAGGTAATCAAATAACCAATCCAGCTACCTATGTCAATTAGAGATACTTTTTAGAAAAATAGATTGAAATCGAAAAGGAGAAAGCTGAAAGAAGGGGACGGGTGTAGCTATTGTGACCTTCAGTATCATAAAACCATGAGCAATAGAGTGAACTAAAATCACAGCTTAAAGAATAATCATTAGAAAAAGGTTAAATAATATAACAAGGAAAAGAAAATATATTGGCTGGCACATCAACTCAATGCAGCCTTCAACTTAATTTAGTATAACACAAAAAATAGCTTTTTATTTGCTTGTAAAAGTTAATTTAGATAATAAATAATAATAATAATACTGTATTATGAAGCCTCATGTTTACAATAGCAGATTCACGGGCCATTAGCATGTAATTAATTAGAAGAGATACTTCTGCATAAGCATTCTATCTTTTCAATTATTGAACATATTCAACTTATACCCATAATACATCTGATGCGAGAAATTTTTCATGCAAACTCAGTCGGTTATGTTGTGTTTATATTGCTATGTCGATTGGTATAAGTTAATGTCATTTTTTTATGATAATGGACAAGTTTCTTTAATATATTTCCAATATCATGGCCGTGTAAGAGGCAAATGTGAAAGATTAGTACTTTCTCTCATAAGTTTCATTTACAAATCAAAAAGTAATGTGCCTAATTTTTATAAAATGAAGGCAAATGAAAAGAATTACCAAATGAGAAGATGCGGGAAGCTTTTAGCATGTTGCATTCAAATGTAATATCTAAGCTTTAGTTATCTTCGCTGGCCTTCTACATTCAGTATTCTCTTAAATACAATTGAAAATTGTGGTAAGCGCATGTCAACACTACTTAAATGAAATGTATATTAAAAAGGGATACACCCAGTCCAGAAGGCTCACACCAATATAGAACCTGAAGAACTCTAAACTAAAATGAATTTGTGTACCATACTTTATTCTTGGTTCGATAAACTTAAAGGTGCTTCAAGCAAGAGAGAGGAAACAAGATTTTGAAAATGTGAGAGGTGATTATGATGGCAAAGTTCAAAATCTGAGTAGCAATTTACAATAGGTTTAATATTTGACTAAGCAGCAATGACAGTAATTCTTACCTCAGATGATATTGTTCTCCGGATCATAGATTTATTATGTGCTGCAGAGCATTCAGGCGGGTTCCACACAATAACACCGCCCCACATCTAAATAGCACCATTTTAAGGCTCAAGCAATTGGCTAGTATGAACAAGAAAAAAAGAACATAGAAGAGATCACCACTTACAGGGGATATAAACCCATTGGTCTTGGAGATCTGTCCATCTGGAAGTTGCAAAAGAAGTGGGCATTCATTACGTGATGGAACATATCTAAAAAATCAAAAGAATTCACATTAGCTTGTCTTGCAACAGATGATATCTAGAATAAACCAAAAGGGAAATATTTTGGTTTGAATATCAAAATAATAGATCATATAACTGTATACAATCAGCACAAACTCAACTATCTTTTGACAGCTAACATCAGCATGATTAAAATAAAATTCACTAAATTGAAATTAGAACATTCGGTGATGGTAATACCTAGTCTATGCAGTAAGCAAATTACAGATGCTCTACAGCATTATAATCTAGCTAATGTGAAATGACTTCAAAAGTACAAGAAGATTCAAATATTTAAAAGGAAAACATGGATTGACAAGACAAATCACAAATAGTTGGGATAAGGCTAATAATGATGATGAATGTTGGATCTAAAACCAGCTTTAATTTTTTATGAAGAGAAAATAAATATTGCACTCTTAGGTGTGCATTGAAGCTTAAATAATACTTGGCTGATTATCAGTAAATTCCTTTCAGAGAGAAAGGTACATTCGAATCATAACAAATAAATATATAAATCAAAGTAAGACAAAGGACATGACCATGACTTTGAAAGTAAAGATGTCAATTATTTAATTCCTAATTAAATGTTCAAGCCACCATGAATCATGATTTCAAAGTTATGAACATCTAAGAATCAACAAAGGATGATTATTATCTACCCATTCCCACAGGCTCTTAGAAAGTCCAACACAAAATTTCCATATCGGAAAAAATATGGTAAAATGGAATGTTAATGTACCGTTTGATGCCTACTTTAAATTATCAGCCTTGAGTTAATATGTTTATCAGTTTAGTTGATATCTTTTCAATATCCAAGTATAAGCAAATCCATTATTATTTATTAGAGTAAAAAGTAATTTATTATTATGGTAATGCATGTCACTATCTCAATGTTACAATGATTGGATTGTCCAGAAGAATTATGGCTACTATTATGAATGGTAGGTCTTTGATTGTAATTAAGGATGGTTTGTCATGAAATAAAAAGAGCTTTATTCTAGCATGACCTTTGAGGATTGATTCATCCCTCTTGTTCCTAGCTATAAGACTCTTTTTCTTTGTCATCCTAGAGACATTCATTCATAAATATTCTTTATTTACTGTGTATCTACAACAATTTCTTATCTATAAATTGCACAATGTATCTACAAACTCCCAAATAGCCTCACTATTAGGCAGACCCATCCACTTAATAAAGTATTATTTATAGTTTGGCACATCGTATCAATAAATTACTCAATCAACTAACATTTCTTCCACCTCTTGCTGAAGAAAGTGATTAGAGTTGCTCGCTTGGAAACTCTTCAAGAGTGGTCTTTCACATCTTCATGTTAAGACTTCAACATGCTTAAGTGAAATACTGGTTAAATCTTTAGCTCAGGTGGGAGATTAAGTTTGTAATAAACTTTTCCCACCTTCTTGAGTCCTTGACTACTTCGAAAGGCTCTTCATATTATGCACTAGCCTCTTGTGCACCTTTCTAAGTGTTTTGAATTATTAAGGTAGGAGTTTCACAAGTATGAGGTCTCCTTCCATGAACTCTATGTGCCTCCTCTTTCTGTCTACCCGCATCTTTGTTATCCTTGCAACCTTGTGCAATGTTGCTCAAGCTAATCTCATTGCCCATTCCAAGACTTAGCAAATCTAAATGTTGTTGGACTCTTTTATTCATAGCTAGTGGCAAGGGAAAGAGGTGTTATCGGCTAATGTCCCATGATGATCACAAAAGAACTCCTATTTGTGGCATCGATTTGTTGTAAGATATAAAAGAATTGTGCAACATCAAGAAATTTGGTCCAATTTTATTGGTTCGCACCAGCATAATGTCGTAGATATAGCTCCAAGTGAGTATTAATCCTCTCAATTTAATCATCGCTCTGAGGACAAAAACTAAAGAAATTCAAGTCTAACACTAGCATTTTGAACAACAATGTATAAAATCTCCTAGTAAAATGAAGGTATCTATTGTTGATGATGCTCTTTGGAACTCCCCACAACTTGACCACGTTGCAGAAAAAGTGCCTTGCAGCTTATTCGACTTTGAAGTCTATTGGAGCTATAATGAAAGTAACGTATTTGTTAAACCTATCCACCACGACCATGATGTTTGCACATCCTTCAGACTTTGACAGGCTAGAGATGAAGTTCATAAAGACACTTTCCCAGGGTCTCTGAGGAATGGGCAGCGGTTCCAATGAACCCGTGGTTGTTGTTAAATGGTCTTATCTTATTAGCAAATGAGGCCGGTTCGCACATATTCCTTGACTACATCTTGCATCCTTAGCAACATATTAGTTTGATTTTAGAAAAGCAAGTATATGCTTTGTGCATGAATATCTTGTCCATAAGAAATTATGACACGCCTTAATCAGCTCCTTCCTCACGTTACTCCATTTTGACACATAAACTAGATTGCCCTTGTGTAGAGGATGTCTTTAGCTTGTCAAAATATTCAGTTTTTTTTTCTTTTTTACCAAGGCAGCAATACTTTAAGCTTGAGAATCTATCATCAACCCCTCCTTGATCCTATTTATCAATGGACTTGAGGCCCGTGATATGCTTGCTAAGTCTTCTCTTCGGCTTAATGCATCAACTGCCACGTTTGCTTTTCTTGGTTTGTACTCCATGATATAATCAAAACTCAACTATAAGGTCTTGCCATCTTGCTTTCTTATACTTAGTTTCTTTTGAGTATGAAAGTAGCTAGTAGCAATGTTTGTGGGTTTCAAAAATTAGCATCCGACCTCTCGATAAAGAGAGTTTGAATTTGTCAGTTAAATTTTCAAAAGGTAGATGAATGTCGTAGATAAAACACTACCTAAATATTTCGCCCTCAATTTGTGAGAATTTTAGATCTAGTTCTGGTTTCCTATAGGCACAATCACCTACAGTTAATTACCCCACCCAACAGTGAGAGAAAACTTTTGATTAAGGCTAGTGATTAGGCTGCTAAATGCTTAGAATATAATAGCAGCAAATAGAGTTTTTAATATAGAATTACGAAATCCACCATCTTTTAATTAAAGTGGATGGTGGGGATAATAATCAGACGCAAGATCACATTGCCTGGCCATCCCTACCGCATAATCTTACTAGAAATGACCAAACTTAATCAAGATTCGTCGCAATCATGGATTATTCGTCCAATAAGACCATGTAGACATGGGTTAATGTTTCTCTAAGGAGAACTTTGAATTCGCCTTAGCTAATAAAGGGCTTTCACCACCCTATCATTCACAACTCAAAGGACAAAATATTGAAGAATATACGAGTTACAATTGTGACTGTAATATAATGGTGTCAATTAGACGCAAACCACCCAATCAAAGGGCTTTAATTGTAACTGCATTTTTATGTGCGCCATTTGGCAAAAAAAAATCACGCAGACAAAAAATACAATTCACTTCCTTACTAGCATGAGATTGTATGAAATTACACATAGTATTGTGCTTAATTTGGCATTGGCTCCTTTGTAAACTAGAATTTTTTTAATTTGGCGCCTCCAACAAATGTTTACAAAAGATGAATTAAGTGAATTTTATTTAAGTTATTAAAGAATGAATTTCATTTGAACAATGCTAACTTGGTAAATTATCAAAAAAAATTATTTTTATTAAGATTTTTTTTTTGTTTTTTTTTTTATTAAGATATGATTTAGGTCAACTTGTCTTAAAACTTGAGCATATTTTGATGAAAATATCATCTCTAGTTGAAATCTTCAAACAATACAGTCATCGTCGAGATTATACCTTATCAACTCCGCTTATTTACTTACAAAAGATCGAGCATATAGTCAATTTGAAGATTAATCACCTTACAAACTTTATCGACCCTAGTATAGACATACAAGATCAAGTCTAGGATTTGCATTCTAAAAGTTTAGATTCGAGGTAGTTTATTATCAGTATTTTAAAAATTTTAATATTGATAGCCCCTTTAGTTGAAATTTACAATCATCACAACCATCACTTGAGGTATTTAATCAGAAGTAGCTATCTCATAGTCATATGATCGAATTAGCTTCAAAAAGATTCTCTAAAGGAAAGAAGACTGCCGCAACACCAATAGGCTTTTTTTCTCGCAATTACATGGCAAAAGTTAGCATCTCAAGGATCTCTCAAAGAGACATCACTAGGTTTGACCCACAAGTCAAGACTGAATCAACCCACGCAACATCTCAAACACTTAGTTTATGCTTTCAATCTTAATGTCCATGTTGAGTATTCAAATTTACTCACAAACATTTCAAGGCAATGAGTTTGAGTTTTAATTTTATATTTTGATGCATGCAAACTCACTATGAAGTTACTTACACGTGTCTCGACGTCGTGAATTTGAATCTGAGATTGCCTCGCACTGCCTGCATACTTCATTTCATTTGAAGGCCTTTGATCATTTTGCATGATTTTCATAGTAACAAATTGAATGTATAGTTACTTTGAAATGTGTGTGTAACTTAATACTTTAAGTCGCTTGCATATGGTTCAGTGTGCTAAGTCTGAATGCATGATTATTTTGATATGTGTGTAGGTTTCTATTACTTAAGCTATATGTACACATCCCAACAACAACAACAACAAGTTTTATCCCACCAACTATATATGAATCTTTCGCTCCATTGTGTCTATTATGTGTCAAATTCTCATTTAATTCAAGTATACTAAGGTCATTTTATACATCTTAAACAAGTCTTTTTAGGTCTACTTACCTTTTCTTAACATAAGGCAAACCTAATGCATCTACTCTCCTAACCGGGTCTCATGATGCTCTATGTGCCAAAACCATCTAAGCGACTCGCTAATCTTATCGCCAGAGTACTCCAACTTTTTCCCAAACATACTCATTTAGCATTTTATCTCTAAGAGTAAAGCCACTCATCCACTGAGCATCCTCATCTCTCAGTAACATTTAACTTAGTTTATGCTTCTCCTTTATTGGCCAACATTCTCGCACCATAAGTCATCTGGTCTTACCACCATCTTATAGAATTTTTCCTTAAGTTTAAGTGGAACATTTCTATCACACAACAGTCGGAATTCCTCCACTTCAACCATCCAACTTGAATTCTACTAATCTCCATCTATTTCACCATCATTTTGAACAATAGAGCCTAAATATCAATCGCTCTCTTATTAATGACTTGTTCACCTAATGCCACAACACTACCACTAACTTCTACAACTAAAATTACACTCCATATATTCGGGTTTAGATCTACTTAAACGAAAACCTTTAGACTCTAATGTTGACCTCCATAATTCAAGTTTCTCTTGGACTCCCTCTCTAGTCTTATCAACAAGAAGAATGTCATCAGCAAAAAACCTACACCAAGGTACATCTTCCTGTAAATGGCTAGTAAGAACATCCATAACTAAAGCAAAAAGATAAGAGTTTAAAGCTGATCCTTGATGTAATCCAATTGAAATGGGAAAATATTTTATCAATCCTCCTTGTATTTGGACACAAGTAATGTTTCAGTATACATATCCTTAATGACTTGAATATAACCAATATTAACTCCTTTCTATTCTAGAACTCTCCAAAGAACATCTCTTGAAACTTTATCATAAGCTTTCTCTAAATCAATAAATATCATATATAAACCCTCCTTACTTTCTCTATACTTCTCCATCAAACCTCTTAACAAATGTATATCATCCATAATAGATCTACCTGGCATGAAACCAAACTGATTGTGAGAAACTTTTGTATCACATCGTAACCTATGCTCAATTACTCTCTCCCATAATTTTAATGTATGACACATTAACTTAATTCTATAATTTGCATAATTTGCATCACCCTTATTCTTAAATATAGAACCAACAAACTCTTTCTCCACTCATCGGCATCTTTTTAGTCTTTAAAATAACATCAAAAGATTTGTAAGCCAAGAAATTCCTTGATCTCCTAAACATTTCCACACTTCATTGGAATATTATCGTCCTTGCTTTTCCACATTTCATTTTCTTTAAAGCTTCTCTAACTTCGATTTACTAATACGATATAAAAATAAAATTCTCTATTTTTGTAGGGTATTAAGGTTAAAAATCAATCGTACATTGATCTTTCATTTGAAAAGTTTATCAAATATCTCATCCGCTATTTTCAATATCTTTTTTTAAGAACGACTTTATTATCTTCATCCTTAATACACCTCACTTGAACCGGTCTTTACTTACGTGTTGGTTAACTTATTCATACATCTTTCACCTTATTTGGTATCTACTACATTGTATAAATCACTAAAAGATTTTCAGATCATATATCGCTTAATCTCTATAGACACTTTATATCTTTCTCAATTCTCCAAATTTTACATCTAAACCAAATTTTATAACTTCTTATTTCTTATCTTTTCTTGCACACTCGACTCCACCACCAACTATTTTATTAAAAGAATCTTTTCCTTTTGATTCTCCAAACACATTTTAACAACTGCTTAATTTCATTTTTTAATATAATATTAGCTTTTGAACATCCCAAATTCTAAGCTCTTGTAGCTGCTTCTTAAAATATTTTTATTTGTTTCTTTAAGTATCCCCATCTAATTGACAATAATTTGATTTATTTTTTCTCTTACAATCTTTCATCTTAAAATCTAAAACTAACAATCAATGTTGATTTAAACTTTCACTTGGAATGACCTTTACAATCTTTACAATCTAAACGATTTATTTTTCTCGATAAAATAATCAATCTGTTTTACTAGATCCATTTTATAAGTAATAATATGTTCATCTCTTTTCTTAAATAAAGTAAGAACTACAAAATCATGTTGCAAAATCTAATATAGCCCTACATTTTTCATTTTACTCCAAATTCATAACCACCACGAACACTTTTAAAATCTTCTATCACTATACGTTTATTTAAATCTCTCCAATAAATATTTTTTCTTCAAGAGGTATCTTTTGTATTAATCCCTCTAATTCATTCCAAAATTTTTCTTTTGAGCTTACATCCAAACCGACTTGAGGAGCATAAACACTTAACATTGATAATCTTAGTATCAACAATAATCTTTAAAGCTATAATTCTATCTCCACATCTATTAATATTTATGACATTATCATTCAAACTTTTATCTATAATCACACCTACACCATTTCTAGTTCGACATCTACTTGAATACCAAAGTTTAAAACCTAAACTACCAATCTCCTTGGCCTTCCCCCCAACTAATTTAGTTTCTTGAACACATAAAATATTTATTTTTCTAAGAAACCATAATATCTATTAATTCCATTAATATACCTGTAAGAGTACCTATATTCCAAGATCCTAACCTAATTCTAGTTTCATGGACTAACATCTTTGCTCATCCCCATAATGTGGGAACTGCTTTATTTAACACCGCATGCCGCATGCCATTTACTTTTTTCATTGTATCCAAGCCATCCCATCATGATAAATTTAAATAAGGGATTGCCTTATAGTGTTTGCAAGATTCAATCTTTCGAATTGTTTGCACGCACTCTAACATGTTGAATTTAAAATTGCTTTGAGATCTATGTAATGACTTCTTCATAATTTTTATCATTACCGTATGTTTGCTTGTGAATTTGCAAATTCAATGTAATTGAATTTAATTAGTATTTGATTGCGCACTCACACTAATATTTGATTATTTACTCGTGATCTTCAATCCTTATGAAAAGCCTTATTTGTGCTTATGCATGTGCCTTCAAGTGTATTGCAAGTTATGGTTTAAAGACTAGTATACTTCAATTTTGCATTCAATTCATTGCAATGTCATTTTCAATGGCCCATCATTATGAGCACTTAAAATACATGGCCCTAAAGTACTTCACTGGGCTTTGAAGTGTACTGCAAATTATAATCTAAAGCCTAGTGTACTTCAACTTTAGAGGCATTGCAATGTTTTCGAACTCTATGTATTTCAATTTCACATTCAAGGGAGAGATATGATGGCCTGATAATCTTTGAAGGTCACATTTGTGCATGTAAGCATTTGTTAAATTCATTGCAAGCTTCATGTGAAGTTTACATAAGTTTTATCCTTATTGAAAGGGCAAACTTTGAAGTATGCTACAAGTTCCATTTGTGCTCGCAAATGAGTCATTGAATCCCCTGTTAATATCATTTGAGTTCATATCTTACAAGTTCATTTTAGTTTTAAGACACTATAATTATCCTATTAAATTCCGCTTTCCATTTGATATTCTATTTAGGCTCAATAAAAGTTCATTTTGGCCATATATAACCATTCAATGTGAACAATAACAAAGCCAAATTGCCCATCAATAAGTCTAGTTCATGCTCATTATACTTTTACCTATAAATAATTTATTAAATTGCGTTCTTACTCATAAACAAACTATGAAGTCCCTAAGCTTTCATAATTGAATTAACTGATGTGACGCTTATTATAATTTTAAATAAACATTTGATGATTAAAGACACAATGTCCTTGTTTCATATCACATTAAAGTCCGATATTGCATTTTAGTCATATCAATTTTAATTTCATTATAAGTTTGGTTCACTAAAAATTTTCACAGCATCTCAATATCTTTCACGTCTAGAGGGATGCATATAGTATGCTGAGTCTACCCTCCTGCCTAGAAGGTGTCAATGGGTGGTGTTTTGCAACAACATGATTGTATATCTTCTTACTCACCCATCTAAAAGGCACGCATAGATTTTTAGGTACCTACAATTTTAGGCTTAAAATTCATTTTTATTTTAGCTGATTGAAGTCCCCAGTCAATGTAAAATCCGACAACCTTCTAACATCATCCCCACGTTGGGGGGAGAGGCTACATCGAGAATACTGGGTCTATCCACTAATCTAAAAAACATGCATGTGTAATATTTTGTAACACCGTAGTCATATTTCTTCAAACCTACCGACCAAAAAAGCACGCCTAGGCCTTCAAGTACCTACACAAATGAAAACATTGGATTTCCTCGCCGCATTAAAGCAACATATACGAGGGCTTAGTTTTTCAAGTTTCCTCGTTACGTTGGAACGTGTGTGGGTACATGAATCTTCGGCATTTTTTACGTTTATATCTTCGCCATGCAAAACGAAGCAATGAATTTATGAGCGCGATCAAATGCCAAGTTAAGAAAGAGAGATTTCTCTCTTTGATTTTAGAGAGAGAGGTTGAAGATCCTCTCTATTTAGAGAGAGGGAGACAAGGAGAGAGAAATCAATTTTCTTTTTGCAATTGATTCTCTGCATAAATGGGAAATGAGGAGAAGAAAGAAAGTGGTGGCATAGATTCAAGATGAAATTGGGAGGGTGTCAGCCTTGTGGTGTTTGGGTTGTGAGATGGGTGACGGGATAGAGATCAAAGAGAAGGGAGCTCGGCCTTAGGTGCGCAATGGAGAAGTTGGTCATGTGAGGGAGAAGTGCTATGTAGCTTAGGATTTAGGCTACCAGCAAGAGACATATGAGATAGAGTGGAAGTGAGAGGGTTAGTCACTACTTGGAGTAGCGAGCATGCACCGTAAATCAAGTGAGAAGAGGCGAGTTTGGGACTACTCTCGAGATGAAAGTGGGTATCTCAATTGGGAGAGAAAATTGAACTACTCGGTTGCCAGAAGCGGGAGCGGTGCGGATGGCAGAGTTCACGTGAGGCGAAGGAGGAAGTGGGGTTGTAGTCGTGCAACTAGGAGAAGAGGAGAGTTGTCACTTTTGGGGAGTTCGAGAGGGGAACAGAAGAGGGTTCGAGGTCAGAGGGGATGGGATTGCTACGTGAAATGGAGAATGGGAGGAGTGGCCGACATGACTGGCAGTGAAGAGAATAAGGAATGGGTAAGGCGATGCACGTTGAATTCGAGCAATTTGACAGGACATGAAGGAGGAGAGTGATGAGATTAATTGAATAGGACTGTTTTTTATTTGATCTTTTGTTCACTTATGATAATAATAATTATGGCAATAAAATTATAATGATTTTATAGTTTAAAGAGAGTACTTTATTACCTCGATTATCTCTCTCATATTGTTGATTTTCGTACTCCTCGAATTTGATTCATCGCTTCAAAATACATGCAAATTTATCATTTTACTTTTGAATAGACGGTTAGGCAATAAAGATGTCATTTCTAAGTAATTTCAACATTCAACGCAAAGACCACACCGCTACGATGGAGGTTGTAGATAATTTAATCGATGTAATTTCACGACGACATTGTAGATTTCCATTCACACCACACTTGATCAAATAGATTGTGAAAGATCTCATTGATAGTTGTTGACGTTTTGGCGATATCAACATAGTCAATTTCATGAACAGAGTGCATTTAGGTGTCGTTGAGCACTCCTAACTAAGATATGCATAAAATCTCATCGACAACTCGTCTTTTCCATCGAGCAATAATCAGATAGTGCAAGATGTCTCTCTTAGTCCATTTTAAAGTTCTAAATGCATTAACGAAGTCTATTTTGCGATTAGAGAACATTTCGATCGATTTTAATAACGATTGAGGTGTTGCAACTTTGAACTGCGCAGCGTCACATCTGTAGTCCATAGATTTCACCATTTTTGTCCAATTCGACTTGTAGAATATATGCAAAGATCAACAATGTTGTCTATCATGATCATAGATCTTGACACGCGTAGGTGCATCACCATACTCTAAGATAATGCATGATGGTTGTCATTTCTTTTCTTGTATAGTATAATAATACTCGATCTCCTTGAATTTCTTACTCTTATAAGCAATTAGATGTCCATCTTGAATGAGCACTCCTCTGATAGTAAAGTCGAAAACATCAATGTACCATGAAAAACTTGGTGTAGTCGAGGAAGCCATGTATTGTCTCTCCACTAATTACTATCTTGAAATCTTCAAATGCCTCTTGAAATTTGGCATTTCAATCTCAGGTCTTGCTCTTCTTAAGAAGATTGGTTAGTAGAGCAACTCCTATCAAATAGCCTTTTATGAACTAGCATTAGTAATTTATAAGTCCCAAAAAAAGATCTCAGTGCATGTACCTTTATGGGTGGCTCCTAAGTTTGGATGGCTTAGATCTTGTTATCTTCTATTGTAAACTTATCATTCCTTATCCAGTCCCCAAGAATGTCAATTCCAACTTAGCAAAGAAGCATTTCTCCTTCTTGATGTATAATTCATTTTCTATTAGTATTTTGAACACCTCCCTCAAGTGTTGTGTATGCTCCCCTTTAGTGTCTTCTTGTATACTACTAAGCTATTTAAGTAGATAAGTATAAATTAATCCAAGTAATAATGAAATAAATTGTTTAATAAGGTAAAAAATGTAGCTATGGCATCAGTTAGACAAAATTTCATATGAACCATACCTCATCATGCACATGGTTTTTGTCTCATCTCCTATTATTCACACTTGGCAGTTGTTTGATCATAAGTCTAACTTTGAGAAGTATTGTGCATCCTCTAGCTAATCAAATAAGTCAATGATCACAAGAATAAAGTACTTGTTCTTCATAGTTATCTTGTTGAGAGCTCGATAGTCAATGCACATGCACAAAGAGCCATCTTTCTTTTTTTGGAATAAGACTGAGAAACCAAACAGAGCTTTAAACAATTGTATGAATCCTACATCCATCAGTTGCGTTCTCAACTCTACTAATTATGAAGTTGTCATTCGATAAGCTCCCATGGCTGTTGGCTTGGTTCTCGATCCTAACTCAATTTGATGGTCCACTTCTCTTTTTGATGGTAGTTTCTTAAGCAACTCTACTGGTAAAACATATTTGAACTCTTTGAGGGTTGCTGCTACCTATCTTAGCATGCCTTCTTATGGCTTTCGCTATTCTCATCAAATTCATTGAGGATAGCCAAATAGCTTTTCTCTTCTCACTTGATACCTTTCTTGAATTGTATTGCCAACATCTTTATATCTTGCTTGGTTGTTCTAGTTATAGGTACCATGCAAGCTTGGTTGCTGTCCATTAAGCACAAGCTGTTGGAAAAGGGTACGAGACTGCTATTACTTGATCCAAGAATTCTAACTCCCAGATAACTCTCAAATCATCAATTGGAATGATTGAGAAATCCATGTACAAAACCATGCTCTAATGGGGACCTTGACCCATCTAGTTATGCCTTACATAGGTCACACTACTGAATTAATAGTGTTGTTAGAGCCTCGTAATAGCCTTTGTCCCAAACTATTGGGCTTCTTCGATGAAAAAAGTTAGAGAAGAGCCCATGTCCACTATGGCATTTGTGAGTTTCTCTCCTATGGTCATCTCCACAAAGATCAACCTCTTGGCTTGGGTCTTTGGAGCAAATTGTATCGCATTCAATAGCTACATACCCAAGTTATGCAGCCGTACAGCCTTCCTTGGGTTATAACCCCCCATAATGGCTTGCTAGGAAGAGTTTAATGCTCTCTTTTAAGGGTAGTCCTAAGCCCAATGAGGACCTCCACAAAGAAAGTAGCTAATATGAAGCCTGCTTTTGTTATCCTTTTGCTTGCTCTTATCCTTGCCTTTGATTGAGATAGTCTTAGTGAGGCTCCTCCTTGTGTTGGCCTTTGACTCCCTCACCTTTAACTAGGCCACTTTTTTTATCTTTTGGCTTGTTTGTGTACACATTGGTGTAATCAATTGGGCACTCAGCCATAATAATGATGGTGGCAAGATCTTGCACTCTACATCGCCTTAGTTTCCCATGGTTGAAGTACATCCATTAAATTGAAAAAGGACATCCTTGTCAATTATATCAATGATTTCAAGGACCAGGCTAATGAAATCCTTGATATATTCATGAATCGGCCTTGCTAGCTTGAGCCTCTGCAATCGAGCTCTAGCCTCATCCTCTGCATTCTCGGGTAGAATTGCTTTTTGAGCTCTCTTAAAAGCATCAAAGGAGGATATAGTCCGCATTCCTTTCTAAATGTATCCTTGTCTTCTCCTCCATCTTAGCATAGCAGTGTCGAAAAGATAGAAGGCCGCAAATTGAATTTCTATATCCTCTTCTGTGATGCACATGGCCCCAAAATACTATTCAACTCCCCACAAAAAATCACAACTTCTCTAGCATCGTGTGCTCCTCCAAAGTTTCGTAGCTTTGGTACCTCACTATGTTTAGTCTCAATAGTATGGTTGTTGGAACGCTTCACTTGCATAGAGCTATATCTCCGCATATATCCCTCATGCGTGCAAGCATGCCATTCATATATGCCTCGTCAAATTGAGGCATCTTGTTTATCTCTCCTATGAACTCCTCATGCATCTTCCCAATTTGGCCCTTCAAGGACTCCTCCAGTTGGAGCATCATACCCATTATCAAGAAATGGATAATAGTGTCTTCTTCCTATAGACTATTCACTCGCTCACCTCGATCCTCCATCTAGGCTTTCATACCATTTAAAGCCTTCTCCACTTAAGAAAGGTGAGAATCTAAACCAAAGATCAACTCCTTAAACCTCCCAAGTGGCTTTAACATGGTAGGATCACATTGCTCCTCATGACCTCAGCCTTGTTATAATGATTCCATGTTTGTGGTCTCGAATCCAACAATTTGCTTTTTGACGCTCTTTGTCATGTCTCCAACCCGGCTCAAATACCAACTATTACGAATAGACCTTCTGCAAAGTCCTCCACAAAGTCTTAGTATACTCTCTTAAATACTAAGTTAGCCTAACTCTTGTAACGCCAGACCTAGAATACCGAGAACTCTAGAAGGGGAACAAGGAGAATTTTGATAGGGAAAGAAAATATATTACTAAGCAAAGAAAACTTTAAAATGCTTGGAAAAGATTAAGAACTTGATCGATTACAAATGAAGGACATTGACTCTTATTTATAGTCTTTCTTTCACTCACGCCTAAGAAAAGTTTTCATAATATAATATAATATTCATAATTGTAGAAATTCTACACTACTCTTAGAATAAAAATTCTAGAGTATTCTAGAGTATCCTAGAGTTATCTAAAACCATTCATCTTCCAAGACCTACTAGTCTTGAGTAGAATCTTCTAGAGTATTCTAGGTTATGCCCCTCTCTGTAGATCCTTACTGAATCTTTTTTGTCCATGACTAAGATAGTGTAACAAACCTCCTTCTAGAAGGTGGGGTGTGACAAAAAGCTCATATTAAAGGACCTTACCATTTTTTTCAAAGATGAAAATACATCTTATATATTCATAAGAACATAAAACCAGTCACAAGATTTTAAGAAGAGTCACTAAAAGAGACAAAACAATGACACGAGCAAAATGAAAATGCACAGATGATATTTTCCAAAAAAATGAGCAATAGTTTGAGGAGTAAGAAATGAACCTCTGGTCTCATCATTAGGAGCTGGGATATAAACTACTAGACCAAGGCTTGGCTAATATATTAAGATGAACTAGCAGCATTAGAAGAAGGAAACCTCATTTCCCACATAGCAGCAGTCACAGGAGTTGTGACCACGTATTCAAGCAACTAGTTAAATAAATACCCATTGAAGACTTTGCCATAAACAAATGAAAATTGATTGGAATAGTTATTGGCAGCATGTCTAGCATGATTCCATAATATACTTTGTATTCTAAATTTAATTTTTGTTAAGCTTTCACTTGAATTAAAGCTTTCACTTGAACTAGAAGGCAAATAAGATGTACTCGAAGGTAACAAAGCATTTAAGGAAGAAGATGCTTCAAGCACTATTTATATATTGGCACAAAATTGTTCAACCAGAGCAACAATTATAAGGTTTCAACGCTCTGATAAGACCATATTACGTCAATTTAAACTTGGATTTATCACTCTTCAAATGTCATTAGATGTGGTAACTCCCTTGACCTTACATTTAGGATACCTAAAAAAAATTCTAATAATTCTAGATACATGCCATTTTCAAGGTATCTGTAATCTAAAATAGATCATTTGCTGTTCATTCATGCGTATCTTTTCAAATTTCTTGATCTCCATCAAATTATAGAATTATATTGGTGCAATTTAAAAAACAAACATAAATGCATGTGGCCTAAAGAAAAATAAAGAGAATTATGTACAAACAATCAAAATCATGCCTATTTATAAATTACAACAACAACAAGCTTTTATCCCACTATGAGAGATCAGCTACATAAACTCTTCTTCTCTATTATGTCCTATAAAGTTGTCAAATTCTCATTTAAGACTAATAAAAGAAGGTCAATTTTTATACTTCAAATATTTTTAGATCTAACTCTATGTTTCTTAACATAAGCTATATCTAATAAATCTACTCTCCTAATTGAGTCATCGGACGGCTAACATTTTATGTGATCAACCCATCTAAGGCATACTCTCTCTAATTTTATCTAGCACTGGAGCTACTCCAACCTTTTCACGTATATATTTGTTTTGCATTTTATCTTTAAGTGTAAAGTCACTCATCCACCTAAGCATTGTTATCTCTACAATACTTAATTTTGTACTTCTCTTTTACTGGTCAACATTTTAAATCATAAAGCATTGCAAGTCTCACCACCATCTTATAAAATTTTCCCTTAGGTTTAAGTGGTACTTTTCTATCACACCATCTTATAAAATTTTCCCTTAAGTTTAAGTGGTACTTCTCTATTTATAAATTACAACAAAAGCAAAAAAAATAAAAAATAAAATTAATAATAATAATAAACTAGCAAACCAACCCATATACTTAGGCATGTTGCAGCCTAAGCATTTAAACTTATACAAATCATTGAGATGAAAGTTGGTACATAAACATTAGAGTGGTAATTTCATAAATATAGGAAAATGAGTGATCAAACTGTCAATAGCAAAGGTTTCAACGTTTCAAAATTACCTTAAAACTTTATTGCATACTACGGTCATTTAGGCTCACATACATCGAAGCCTACATTGTCTTTGCTAAAACAGCATGCTAGACTACATTATGCCTTATCTATTTCACTCCTTAGCTACCCTTCACTCTTAGTAATAAGTTCTCTTTAATTAACATGAAACGTACAATCCGAACAATAAATGTCAAGTTGAGAGTTTGAAAAATATCATCAAATTAAAAATTCAGAAAGTGTGATCAAATAATAAGCAATATATAAGTACATCCAAAGAAGATGCCCAGAAGTATAATGAAAAATAAGGATTTCATTGTGCCAGGTTAACAGACATGAATTTAAAATGTAGCACGCAAGACAAAAAGTCGGAACTCAAAAGTGTAAAAAAAAAGGAAAAGAAAATTGTACACCACAAATTGTAGAATTTTTGAACGTCCAGCAGCAGCAATAGAAGTGTCCAAATGCCATTCATTTGAATTTACCTGACAATCACCTTAAGGATCTAAGAATACAGTTTAAATAATAAATACTTCATGTAGACCATAAACAAAATCACATGATGATCTAAGGATATGCAAGGCACTTATTCCGAAATAAAAAAACAAAGCCCCATTGCAATTAAAAATGAAAGAGATATGAACCTACAAATGCTATCACAAAAAGAAAGCAATTGGCAAATACCAAACAGAGTCTTCCACGTAGAGTTGTCAAACCCTGCCTCGAAGTGCACTTTTGAAGCAGAGCAATCTAATGTGAGATTCTTATATTCCTCTATGTCATGAAGGCAAGTGAAGGCCAGCAATCCGCACTTGAATCAATAAAGAAGATTTTATGATCATGACTCACATGTACAAGCATAAGCCATGAGCAATCATTTAGCCAGTTCAAGGGTTTTTAGGGTGGGTGAATAGTTTTTAGGTTTTATAGTCCTGTTAGAGTTCATAGATGTAACGATTTTTATCTCTATCAATGCATATATTGTCATTTATTACTCTTGAAATATATCCACCACATCACAGTCAGAGATGCCTTGCCATGGCACAAGTTTCATCAACCGCAGCACAACACAAGCCAAAAGACACATGACAAGCTGCCACAACATAACAGAAATAAGGAAATGCCGACAACCTCACACTACATAGATGACGTCAAATGCAAACGAGCTCTAAATTTCAAGCCTAGATGTTTTTTATTTTTTTTCACTTTATATTATTGATTCTTTCATCTTTTACTTTCGGAAATTCTTGTAAAATTATTTACATTGATTCTTCTTAAAGGTACACATAAAATATCTATTGAGTTTAATTTTTATATTGCTTGCTAGGTAGTAATAATTTTTCTTATTAAAATTTGATTTAAAATAGTATAGATCATTTTATAATAATGACTAGTATAAAAGTTAGTTAATATCATAATACTATGTACTGTTTCATGTGATATATAAGCATTTCAAGTAGTTGTAACATACATTTAGTTTGTGCTTCATGCTTAAAGTGAAAAAAATTAAAAATAGCAATGCACAGACCCTTTGAATGCCATGATACACTTTGACATATTTTATTTCAAGTTATTTCCAGATAAGGCCAAACCTTCATGATTTAACCCGCTAGTTGACGTTATAGAGGGAATTTTCACAAAGCAAGATGGTAAGTATCAGGCCAGGCGAACATTTTGCACCACTAAATGAACCAACCTTCCTCATACAGACCTGAACTGTATAGTTTAAAACTTATATATGCCCAAGCATAAACAAATGCTATTTCATGTAACAAACTCATGCACATCTATTTACACGTATTTTTTTTCATGCATGTGTGGGGGGCATGAGAACACAAAAGGCTAATGCTATAATGTTGTCATGGTCGTGGTGAGTATCAAAAAGAAAATGATACGCATAAGTGATAATATCTAATGTTTGTTCATCATCATTACACTTATCCTAACGACAGGGATCAGCCATATAAATTGTCCTCAATAAACTTTTATTGAGTGTTATATAAGGTGATAACTTTAGTTTATGCATATCTAATACACAATTTCTAGTAATATATCCTTTATTCTACCTACTTTACTAGCTGCTTCTTCATGTTAATTCTCTCTATCTACCTTACCAATGTATCCTCTTACCAATGATCTTATGCCTGCATTGCAAATGTTCAAAAATATCTAAGTTCATTTTTCAATTTATCATCTTCAATAAATGTTACTTCCATCCACATTTATCTTAATATTAACAAGTCTAACACAAATATTTAATGGATGACTTCTTTATTACAAAAAACTATAATTCATATAACATAGCCGAATCAATTACAATCAATTTTTTTCAAATATCCATAAAATGCACAAATTGAAAAATGATCCACAAGAAATTCTACAATTTAACTAGTAGTTTTAACTGTATGTTCCCTTTTAGAAATAAATCTTAAACTAGTCCCTTGATTATTTGCATATGGCTAATTTAGTCCCCTGACTATAAAAAATTAATCCGAAATAGTTCCTCGTGTATAAAAAGTGATACACAAATGATCCCAATTTAGTCCCTCAACAATATAAAAGTGATCACAATCTAATCCATGAGAGGTCATCTTGGATTAATCTTTATAGTCCGGAACTAAATTGAAGAAATGTGATAGTATGAGACTAAATTGGCCTTATGCAAATAGTCGAAAAATCAATTTGAGATTTAACCCTTCTCCTTTATATCTTGTTCTTTTTTAAGGCGGATTCAAGCTAGTTCAACATGTCAAAACCTCCATATTAGTTGATCTTCTAACATTAGTGATTGATAATATAAACTTCACATCCACTATAATTGCATGCAACACATTATCTTTTTATAAAAATTTGTAAGTTATTTGCCTTCTAAACTTTCCTTTGTCTTAATTACAATCTTCTCATCAAACTTCTCACATATCAAAACTATCATTTTCAAATAGCATATCTAATGCTCCTCATCTAGAAATGGCAAACATACTATTTTTTTATAACTAACTTTTATCAACTCAGCCAAACTAAACTATTTCCCTAAATCATCATTGCCTTATTTAAGGCATTCAATATGATTTACATATCTCGAATCGAGATTTAGGGTTTCGAATAATCCAACAAGTGAGGAGCCAAAACAAGAGAAAGTAACATGAGCAAGTAACAAGAATAAGAGAATAAATGTGGGAGGAAAGGGTGTGATTTAGATATCTTGATTCGAGATTTGGAGTTTTGAATAATCCTGCAAGTGAGGGAGCAAAACAAGAGAAAGTGGCATGAACAAGTAACAAGAATAAAAGAATAAATGCAGGAGGAAAGGATAACCAATCATTGTCGAGCGCAGATAGCTTGTGCCTGAGCAACTTGAAAGATGGTGAGAATGGACAACGGTGGAACATTCAATTCTAGGTTCTAGAGCTTGAAATTGAAAGACTGTGGACTTCGAAAATTCGCACCAGGCCTCTCGATGAAGAGAGTTTATGTTAATGTCGAGTCAAACTTTTAGAAGGCAGATAATATTGTAGATAAGACATTATCCAGAGATTTCACCATTATGTTATCAAGACTTTAAAATTGGTTCGGGTTTCCTATAGACAAAAGCACTTATAGTTAATTACCCATTTCAATAATGTTAGAACTTTCGATTAAAACTAGTCGTAACTCATTAGGTTGCTAATAGCAAATTGAGTCATTTATGAAATTTATCATTATTAGCTTAAAGCGAATATTTAAGGAGAATGATGATGCGTCCGATCAAAATCACATAGTTTCATCATCCTAGACTGTCATGATCTCTAGTCTACTTAATCAAAGAAGATAATGGACCCAACTTGATCGAAAAATCCTTATCAACAGTCATAAGTTACTTTGTCTAATGAGACTTTATAGACCTAGGTTAATGATTATCTAAGAAAATAATTTTAGATTCACCTTAGCTAAGAAAGGGCTTTGTGTCATAATAAATACACCCTATGATTCACAACTAAATGGGCGGGGACATGAAGAGTATACGAGGTACAACCGTGACCGTAATATAATGATGTCATTTGATGGCAAACCATATGATCAGAGGGCTATGATCATAACCACTCTTCTTATGGTGCCATTTGGACGCAAAATCAAGTGAACAGAAGATATGATCGACAACCTTAATGGCATGAGATGATTTTAGAGTGAACATAACAATATATTTGATTGGGTATTGGCTATTTTATAAGCTAGAATTTTTTTAAATTACCACCCTGGACAAATAGTTACAAATGAGAAAATGAATTTTAGCTTTAAGTTTAAATGATAAATTTCATCTGAACATTTTAAATTTAGTATATTTTGCTTTCTTCATATTTCTGTTAAATTTGAACTAAGATTGCCTTAACACTAACTTTTAAATATAACTTGATAATGATATCCCCTCCAGTTGAAATCTTCATTCAACATAGTCATCATCAAGCATTTTAGACCTTATCAACTCTGTCTATTTACTTGAAGAGAATTAGGTTTGTGATATTTATATATAAATCATTTGAGCTCATTTAAAAATTCATCACATCACAAACCATGCCAACTCTATCTTCATTTATAAAGGATCGAGACTGTGGTTGAAACTTATAATTATACATTTTCAATATTGACACTGAGAACTTGTATTTTAAATATGATATTTTTTTATTAATATCATTGATGGTCGTATATAATTGTAAAAATAAACCTATTATTAAAGAAGATGATTTATCTAAATTTCAACCAAACTTATCAACTTTTATCCTTATTAGAAAGAGGATCGAACCGATTATATGGGATTTACGACTTCGCCCTATAAGCATAGCAGCCCGCTTAAGAATATACATGATTAATAAGTCTATGTTTAACTTTGACGTAAGAGATTAGCTTTTTTTTTTTTTAAATGATGGATGATCATAAAAATTATTTGCATACTTCTCGAGACATGAGTAAACTTGAGTTAAATTTAATTATAGTCTACACTGCATTCTCAAATTATATGATTGAACATTTGATATGCAGGTTGGAGCATATTCAGATGCTTCAAATTTATTTTGTATTAACCCGCGCAGCATTCACAGATGCTGAATTTAGCTATTTAGTATTAAGTCGGGCCCATACGAGTATATTTGAATTAATTGCACAAATTTTGATGAGCCTATGCTGCATGGATGCATGAATTTCAATGCAACCACACAATGTATTTGCATGCTTTCAATATTAAACCACCTAAGTTAATTTAACTTCACTCTTGATTTTGATTTGAAATCAGCTTCATTAGAAGGCGAATATCCAAATTATCTCATAAATTCTTTTTGAGATTAATAGTATCACACTGAGCAAAAAAAAATTGATATTTAACTTATTACTCTACTTTAGTAAGCACCTTCAATTTCTTATTACTGAAATTTCATCAACCATTTCTGAGAAGAAGATATTAACTATTTGCAACTTTCAACTTGAGAGCCAACAACATACTATCCTCAACATGTATAAAAACTAGTGTTGATAGAAATTTAGCAGGCTTGTACCATAGGATTCACATCATTGTTTACACTTATTTTGGTATTCATTTGGACCTCTAAACTTCAATAGTTATTGGGCTTGTGTTTGCTAAACCCTGTGTCAATTCATTAGGTTTAGTGTTTGCTTTCTCTCATAGACAAGTTGTCATGAGTGAATTTAAGACTTTCAAATCTTTGGCACAATAATTGGATAACTATTGAAAACATGTGTGTTCACTCTTGTTTGAAAGTAAACTTTCATGTTCATCACCAGTCAAATGGTGCTCAACCCAGTGTTCGATTGAGATCATTTGTTTCATTTAGCATCAAATATAATTGTCCCAATGTTCATTTAGTTATATTCATATTAGTGATAAACTATTAAGTCTCACTATAAGTGTCATTTGAGTTCAGTTTCTTCTGAAGAGTGGCCTTGAGATTTAGTTCATCTTCTATTATTATATCAAGTTTAAATTTTAATATTAATTGAGTCTTTATGTTAAAAATGATGTCATTTTGTTTTGACTAAATTTTCTCCAAATATAGAATTTTGGTAAAGTTTTGGCAGCATCTTAACATTATCCTCATATATGGGGTTACATTAAGTATGTTACATGTAGAAAGACATATATATGAATAAAAGATAAATCACCATGATCCCATAAGAAAAGCATATGTGGCCTTCATACCTACACGAAAACATAAATTTTTCCGCCACGTCAAGAAACACGTGTACATGTACTTATTTTGGTGGTTAACAATCCTGCATGAAATCAAAAATTTTTTTGTCACACAAAAAAAAAGTGTGTGCATGTCCTTATTTTGGGCATTTTTGTGATTATACCTTCAGCACGTAACATAAGGCAACAGGTTGCATAGATTTCGATACAATGCACAATAGAGAGGGGGCTTTCTTTCTCTCTCTATATTTTTTATTTTCTAAAATTTTGGAAAGAGAAAGTAGAGAGAGAGAGAGAACTCTCTCAATTTAGAGAGAGAAAGGGAGAGAGGATGGAGCTCTCTCCTCTGTTTAGAGAGAAAAAGTGAAGGAGATTGTTGTTAGGTGAGTTGGGTTGAAGTAGAGGAATGAAGCAAGCCAAAACAATAAAGTAGTGGTTCAATTTCTTGCAATTCAATATGCCTAGGGTGGATGGGCAAAGAGGGAGAGAACTCGAGCCTCTGTCTGAGTGGAGAGAGAGGAAAGGGATAGAGTTATCACTACAAGTGAGAGGAGGAGAAAGGGAGATCAATCTAGAGGTTTCAACTCAGTGTCTGAGAAATAAGAGATTAATTGACGAAGGAAAATTGAGAGGGAGAGAAGATCGAGAAGGGAGATGCATGAGGACTCGTGAGCTAAGTTCGGCCTGGCATTGTTGATCGTCAGTTGGGTTACCTAGGTTGCATGAGAAACAGAGGAGACGACATGAATGTGGGAGTTCAGCGTGCGAACTATGTGTACTGCGAGATCGGAGATGAAAGGGGGATCGGTGGTTCTTCAAAGGCGAAGCTGAGAAGAAATCGAAAGAGGAGGTGTGGGGGCAGATTGGGAGAGCGGGAAAGAACGCCTGCTGGTTGCACACGAGAGAGAGCAGTGAGTCGTGTGAATGGGAGCAAATCGAAAGAGAAGGAAGAAAATGGATTGAGAAGGGAGAGATCTTGGTGTGTTTGAAAATGGATATGGGGGACAACATGGGCTTCATGTACCTTGGTAGGCATACTTAAGGAAGAGAATTGACAGTGACTAATCGGGATTTGGGTTGCAGAGGATTAAGTATTTTATCGAAATGCATGCCGATTTTGACAACCTTTCTCATGCAACAACCCCGAGCAATAAGTATTTATTCTAAGTACTTTCAACATTCCAAACGGAACGGCATAATCCATTTTGCAATCAAAGATTGTTCGGGTGATTTCAGTGCTGATCAAGATTATTTTAGCTCGGACGACGTTGCATTCGTTGGCTCGACATTCGACAAACTCAATCGAACTGATTGTGGAGGGTCTTAATTGATAGATTTTGATATTTCGGTGAGGCACAGTTAATTTCACGAATGGAATGCATCTGGATGTTGTTGAGGCGTCCCACTCTAACATGGGCAAAACTACATCAATGGCTCATCTCTTCCATCAAGCGGTCATCAGATGATGTGAGGAGTCTTTGTTAGTCAACTTTAGCATTCTGAATGCATCAACACAATCAGTTTTGCGATCAAAGGGCATTTCGATCAGTTTCAATGACAATTGAGGTGTTTTGGCTTCGATCCACGCAGCATCATATTCATAAATCATTGATTTCGCAATATTTTCCTGATTCATCGTGTGGAATATATAAGGAGGACAACAAAGACATGTTTCATATTGATATTTTTTCTTTTTCTTCTTTTTGATATAAGATAAAAACTTCAATCTTGTTTTCTTCTTTAAGAATCATCACAACTCATAGATTGTTATTATGGTTGAGACTAAATCATGTTATGCACAATATTAGAAGGAATACCTTGGATTTTGTAAAAAGGTATATGTGAAAATTTAGTCAAAATGAACCAAGAGAGGTTATTTTATTTATTGAAATAAATTCATATATATTATGTAATTAATTATTAAATGAATTCTATGAAAATTGGATCTTAAAAGTGTATTGAGGATTTCCTAAACATATAAGAAAAGATATTTTATATACAACAACAACAACAACTTAATCCCACTAGGTGGGGTCATTTCATGAATCCTTCATCTCCATTGTGTCTATTATGTGTCAAATTCTCATTTAATTCAAGTACTAAGATCATTTTTATACATCTTAACCAAGTCTTTTAGGTCTACACCTTTCTTAACATAAGGCAAATCTAATGCATCTACTCTCCTAATCGTCACCGACGCTTTATGTGGCCAAACCATCTAAGGCTCTCCTAATCTTATCTACCCTGGAGCTACTTTTTCCAACATACTCATTTTGCATTCTATCTCTAAGGGTAAAGCCACTCATCCACCTGAGCATCCTCATCTCTGTAACACTTAACTTAGTCTTATGTTTCTCTTTTATTGGCCAACATTCTGCACCATAAGTATTAATTTATTCATGATCATTTAAGGTTAATTATAGAATTTAGATTAGAAAATTTATTTTAAAATCCTTGATTATAAACATGTAGTTTAATTAATTTACTTAGTCATTTAATGTTAGTTGTGCAATAAATTGGATGTAGGATTAAGCTAGATTCTATTGAATCTAGAATTTATAGAGTACCATATGTTGGAACATCAAAAGATCAAGATCATGATATACATGTTAAACTACGTGTGATCTATGTTAGATAGTTGAAGTTTAACTAGTTAAGAGATAAAAATGCCTTTCCTTATTAGCAAGTATTCATTCACATTTGAAAGTATGCTATAAATTTTAATAATAATCCTCGAATATGATTTAATTATTCATAGTATTTCATGTGATCATTTTGATATGATGTGATAGTTAGTTTTGTTATGTTAATAATTACACAAATTCTAATGAAATTTATGTACATCATTGGATTGCTAAGAAAAAATTGAGTCGTGCAAATCATGAACTATATTGATAATATAATAGATTTTAATCATACTAATTATAAAGTCTTAATCATGGAGACCTTATTATAATACAAAATTTACATAATGTATGCTTGTTATCAATAGAACCTTTTGGATGGGTTAGTTGGACTTATAGTCTTCAAAGTAATAACTCTTTTAAGAATTATTGAATTTCCAGGAGTTGATGAAAACCTTCCCAAATCAGAAAATCTTAATAGACTGATGATGGATAAGAAATAAATAAACGTAACTGTTTAATATAATGACTTAAAAGTTATTTATAGACATGTAAATATAGTATACAAGAAAGTGAGTTTAAACTATTGAATGAAATGATCATCAATTTGAATATTAAATTTTGTAAACTCAACTACATAATAAGCGCCATTATTTATTTTTATACATAATCTATAATTATTCTGATATAACACATATTGTTACCTCTACATCTTTCATTACTCATATTGTCATGTGAATATTTTAATCAAAAAGATTCACCAACTGAGTTTATTTCTTTTAAGCTCAAATATATTATTTTATAACTTTTCAGGTTATTAGTCTTGCATCATCTATAAAATAAATTCAAAAACTCTTGATTAATGTCAGAAGTTATTTGATTTATTCAATAGTAATTTATTCATTGGTGAATTATAGTAACAGTTAAATTCCATTTATATTTTGGTGGATAAATTAATAGGCGTTATTGAATTTAAATGCTCTGATGATCTTATTGCTGGACAAATACTAACGAAATTATTATTTTTTATTTGTTAAAATTAATTCTAAATGTTTCAACCACTTCCATTCTGTTGGGTTTCCGTGATTTTTTTTTCTAAGCGAGGTATGAAGTTATTGAGTCTTAATATAATCGCACTACAATTAGAAACTCGTCTCAACAAATTTTTTATGTTAGATCACTAATTCCTCAAACAAATCTTGATTAATTTTAAATTGTATGCAATATTAATATTTAATCCTTAATATTGTGGTCCTAGTAAATATACCTTTTGAGATCAACCAAAATCTTAAGGTATCCTTTTACTGTTCACTATATGTTTCCACAGATAATCCCAACAAAAAATTATCTCCATAACAATTTTTTTTGGCGTATAATCTTCCAGTCATTACACTTTATTATAACTCCATCATATGAACTGCAAGTTTAATTCATTGATAATGATCATAATTCATAACAATTATTTTGCTTTAAATATTATTATAAATGCTTTTTCGATCATTTGAAATCATACCTTCTTAGTCCCTAAATCTAAAATATGACCTACATAAATCAAGAGTTCTTTTTTTATTTGGAATTATTTCTACTTAAACCCTAAAGATATAATTTGCACCACATAAAGAAAAAAATTCATCTTCATTCAAGAAGCTAAAAAGGAGCATTTTAATTGGTGTATAATCACAAACAAAATAAATTATATATATAACACTGAAATCTAAATACTACTACTACATCCAAACCATACTTGTGAATGACGAATGGTGCATTATAGCACAAAACTTCTCCTGGAGCTATGACGCACGGCGCACGCCCTTTTACGTATGCCAGTAATATTTAAAATTATATAGATTAATATGAAAGACTATCATATATATATATATATATATATATATATATATATATTTGTGTATGTGTGCGTTTGTATGCATATACATAGGTGTGTATGTGTATATATTGGTATGTGTGTATGTAATGTATGTATGTATGTATGTTTGTACATCACTATGTATAGATCATCGAAAAAGCTCGTTGTTCGCGGCGAATTTCGTGTTCATTCGTTCGTTAACTAGCGAGTCGAACACGAACAAATATTTCAAGCTCGATTTATAAATGAGCCGAACATGAATAATTCTTCGTTTAATCATATTCGGTTCGATTTAGCTCGAACTAAAAAATTATATTATTATTATTATTATTATTATTATTATTATATATATATCACAACTGCAAGCATGGCTTAATGATTAAAATTTTTGTTATGTAAACGATTGACCTAGGTTTGAATCCTTCCTCTTCTGATTTTCGTTATTACATTTGGTCATTTGAACAATTCGGGCGACATTAACGGTGAAATTTGAATCAGTGAACCGCAGTCGAAGCGAAACAATTTTCAGGCGAACAAGGGTTTGGCTTCGCTTACTTCGGCTTCGTTTACACTGTATGATTATGTGTGTGTGTTTTGCATGTATGTGTGTATATATACATGTACACACACCACCTATATATATATATATATATACACAAACATATGTATATTTACATGCATACACACACACACATATATATATATATATAAATTGGCACAAATAGCACATATCATTTTGATGCAATGTAATACTCAAGAATACATTAACAAGTAAAATAAATGCATTTTTAAAATATAACCAATTTTCACACATTTCAAATATGATCATACTTAGGGTCTATTTGGGACAGTTGCAGCTATTTGAAAAAACAGTAGTGAAGATGCTACAAAAAAATCTGTTGTTTAAAAAGTTGCGATGGGAACTGCAATTTTTTTTTTCGAAAAGTCAAACCACAACTTTATGGCGCCATCAGTCGGAAGGTTGGAAAACCATTTCTCATTCTGATTCTTCAAAAAGGCGAACATGATTTTCCAAATGGAATGTATAGTCGACACTTGCATCACCTGCAGCCCCGCCCCCCTTATTTTTATAAAATCTCACTCTTTGCCATAATTAATTTGACATATAAAAGCTTGTATCAATTGTAATTACAATTATAAATATAAATTGATTTCAGTTATTAATAATTATCCTAATTAATAATTTTTAATTATCTTGTATTAATTTAAAATCCAAACTCACTTAAATTTACTGTAGCAAATCTAAGCTTCGACTAGTATAGGGATAGTGGAGACGTGTACAGCACGGGTTAAATGGAAATATCAATATAGCATATAAATATTTTTCTACTTATCTCAATCACTCCAATTTTCCTCCCTGCCTCCCCGCTGCACAGTGTGGTGCTGCAGCCCTCCGTGTCATATGAAATTGAAATCGGGGATAAATCGTGGCTGTTAATTATGTTTTGGGGAGAATTGGAAAAGGATTAGATGCTGGAAGCAGCCCGTATTTTCACTCCATTCAGGAATGCTGATCATGGGTTGCTGGATTTGAAAAAACGGATAAGCCGTGATATTATGCATAGCATAAATATAGACATATAGGTATTAAGACTGTGTAGCTGAATCAGATTAATTAAACCTGTACATTAATTTATGATTTCAGCTAACCAAGAGCTGCTGCTATTTTAAACCGTAGCAATTGGAAGGCTGGGAGAAAAAAATCAGGTAGTTTAAGCAATTGATATGCGTGTACAATGTACTATATTAAGCGTTTCCACTTAAAGTCATTAATTTCAGGTTTAAGCTATATTAATGAAATTAAAGATTTGAAAAATGAGAAATTAAAAAAAGGGAAACAGTTAACTAAAAAATTTAGATATATTAAGTGTTTATATATGTATACATGCTAAGGATGTTATAATTATATACATACACACATCAATATTTGATGATTAAATATATTTCTCACAAATATACTTGTCGTAAATTGGAAGATTGAAGATTTAGTAAGAACATTAAATATTTTGTAAATTACAAGAATTATCCGTTAATTATGAAACTATGACATATTGAATGGTAACATAAGAGAATCAATATAGAATTTGGAATTATATATATGTTATAATGAAATTAGAATAGCTACAAGTAAAATAAAATATTATTTAAGTATGATAAATTTTAATTAATCTTATGATTAGAACAGGTAATCAATATTGGCATTTTGGAGTTTTGTTATTGTTTAACTACGAAGTATTGAATGTGGCAAGGCTAAATTCAGGTAAAAATGTAATTCAGGCCTGTAGAAATGTTAAGTTTAATTTAACAATTTCAAGCGTTAATAAGAAAAAAATTGATTGATAGACTGTGTATTCAAGGAAGCGTGAACATGTTACAATACTAGCCCAAACACTGAGGTTGGAATTCTAATTGCTAATTTAAATTTAAATTTCTATAGAATTAATATTTGTCGTTGTTACTGATATCTCCTGTGATTGTTTTATTCATTGCATTTAGATACTTCTTTCATATTTTATTCAAATCAAATTGATTTCTAGCATAACCTAAAAAATCATGTTTAATTAATTTACTATGATTTTAATCAAATCAAATTCCTTGATGTCATAATATATTAGTATGCATATTGATAAATGATTCAGTGCAGATATTGTTAAATGATCAAATAAAATTAATGCATATGATAAACAGAAAATGTCATAAAATTGCTAAAAATAAGCTATTTTACAATAATTTGCGCAAGTAGATAAAAGTTCTGATGAGATAAATCTTTAGCAAAAAATCTTAGAGTTTTTGACTATTAACATGCAAGCTGGATCGAATTGATTAGTGTCAGGAGGGCTATTGATATAAAGTGTGGATATGGCTCTTTTTATCAACAGTTTTGGCCGACGAGCCGAACGACGACCCTCATGTTATTACAGGAGCCAAGGATATACAAATATAAATGATATTTCTAACAAATGATTTAATTTAGAACTAAACGTGACTTTATGAAACAAACTACCAACATGTATAACTATTCAGAATGTTTACTGTTTACATTTCTCAGCCTACAAATTATTGTTTGATTCTTGCACTCAACAGTATGTTTCACTTACTATTATATTTCTGCAAGTTTCAATTGTTCATACATGTTACTTCTTATGTCGTTTTTGAACTAGAGCATTATTTGTGTTACTAGCTATTAGCTTATGATATTACATGTTGACTTTCAGATAAGAACAATAAGGAGGATAATGACTAAACAAGTCTTTTGACTTGTACAATTTTGAGAGATTGTAAAAACACTTTTGAGTAAGTATAATTTATATTTTCATATATTTAATTATTTTATATTTATGTTAATATTTGATGTTACACGCTTTCATACACATTTTAAATATAAAATGATTATAAAATTTTGAAATATATGAGTTTACTAGTGAGATCCAATTTTCATCTATTTGTCTGAATCTTTACATATCGAGATGAGTTGATAGAATCTACGTTGGTAGTTATCCATTACATTGCACTTGAAAAAAAAGAGGAAGAGTCGCGTTTGAGGTGTGACAAAAGGTGCACCGCACCGCGCCATGGCGTGTCATTAACATATATGATCCAAACCTGCTCCAACTTACAAAACCGCAACTACATCTCATTGAATACACAAGCTAATCTTAGTTGGATTAATCACACCATGAAGGCATGACAAGCATGCATCTATCCATATATGAATGCATGGACACATCCACTTGTTCGCTCCATCAATGTCATCACATCACTCCCTAGTGGTTATAAGCCATCAGTAGTTGACACAACAAGTCTAACACCAATTCTTTCCACCTTAGAAAACTGCCAGTGGTGGTCAATAATCCTTTGGGGGATGGGACAGACAATGCCATCCTGCTCTGTCCCTCCCCCTCCCTCTATATTTAAGAATTGCTAAATCATCCCTAATATTTTTCAATAATCGCATTTAGATCTTATATAATTCAATAATCACACCCTCATTTATTTAATTCTCTCATTTTATAATTTTACCCCTTAAATCTAACTTCTCATTTTCTAAAATATGTTTCCATATAGAAGTAACAAAATGAGCAATAATGATAGAGTTCACCACGCTAGATAAACAATTAAACTTAGAATAATAAGTTCATAGCAAACTTCAATGAAAATAACCTCTAAATTTTGATCAGCAAACATACAAAGAAAGGAAGATCCCTTATGCCAAATAAGTTGCCACCATAATTATTATCCCAATTGGAAATAGATGACTTCGGAGTATGGTACAGAACCTGCAGGTGAGCTAGTAAGAATCTAAATAAGAGGAACCCAATTTTACAATAGTAACTGCAAATAAGCAATAGTTAATTGTGAATAGAATCTTGATGTCTCACTTGACTTTCTGTATGTATGTTTGCTACTGGTGCTAAGGCCGCAACAACAGGAGCCAACATAACCTCATTTATCTTTTCAAAATCCCTGGAAATCAAAGAAAATAGATGCAAGACTCAGTAAACAGGAAAGCGAAGAGTATTTGTATGTAATAGCAGTGCACTTAAAGAATTGCATATTTCTAGCACTGTATTCCATAAATAATCAGTTAAGAGGGAATGGAGGGAAAATACAAGAAAAGTGAGCATCATAGTTCTAGCGGCTTAACAAGCTTTACAACAAAATACATTTACAAAATAACTTGCAGTAGTTATAATAAAATTATGTAATTTAAATTCCAAGTATAATATAATAATTTTTATATATTAAGTATATTGGCTGATACAAACACCAAACTTCTAAAGGTTTGAGACCCAATGATTGAGACTCGCAAAAGCAAAAAATTCTAAATGTAGGAAACTAGCATAACTGCGGTATGACAAAGTAGACACTCATGCTATTTATCACAATTTCAAAAATCATGTCACCATCCCCAAGAGATGATGAATTTATATGCAACTTTAATTACTTCCCATCACAATACGCAAGCTTATGCAATGGTGTGTACCTCAAATGGATAACGAGAATCTTATTTCCCTTCCTCCCAAGCCATCAAATTCCCTCCCTCTCTATTTTTCCTCACTCATAATCACCTCCTTCGACAAAGCAATTGAGAACTATGAGCTTTTCCTTCTGTTTCCTCAATCACAAGTGCCACAAGATTGTATTACCTTCTTATTTGACCAGAATCAGAGAAGTCATGAGTCATCCTCTCCCTATATGTGCATTTTGTTTACCATCGTCAAATGTAAGAGAGCTTGTGAATAACCTAATCTTCTCCTTTCCCTCTTTTCTAATGATCTAACTTAGAATTTAGATAGATTATTAGTTACAGTAATTTTTATATTTAGACTTTATTATAATGAGCTTTAGAATAGATTATGTTACTAGATTTAATAATATTAGTTTCATCCCATAATAATCATAATTAATTCAATTATTCAAATTGACTGAGGGTATTATGCAAAATAGGTTGAGCCTTAGTTGGCTAACAAATTTTAAATGCTTATATGTGTTTGTATGATTGATTCTGAATTATTAAAGTGTAAGATCAAGTTTATTATTTATTTAGTGTGACTGGTTGGATCTCAATGAGAAAAAGGATTTACATAGCCAACCCCACTAATGCCATAAAGGTTTATTGTTGTTGTTGACTAGTTGGATCTCTAATTAAACTTGGAGTTTCATATCATGTACATGCTACTTTGTTAGACTTCACTCCAGTCACTAGCCCTGCCTTCGGCATCCCCCTCCTTGCGGTTAAGGTAACGACTTCAAGCATGGTCAGCTCCCATAGTGTGACGAGCGGTGTATATAAGACTCGGAAACGAATTCACCACTGTATGACTGATTGGCAATTACTAGCGATTCCAGCTTCATGTAGATGAGTTGCAACCTGAAATCCAAACTAAGGCTGGGTTTTGGAGTTAGCTCACCCTCGTGGGACTGTGACCCTTTGTCCCAGCCATCGTAGCACATGTGTCGCCCATAAGGTGAGTTACTTTTATTTATTAAAGAATAAATACACTCTTATTCATCATGGATGTTGTGATGCATAAAACTGATAAAAGAGTATATAAAAAAAATTTCTTTTAATTATACCTCATTTTTCGCACATCATGAAAACCATCAAAAATATTTTTAGAAAATTTTATTCTTCATTTTGATCATTTTGACATATAGAAGCATATATAAAATATGATTATATTGATAATTATAAAGTAATCTAATTAATTAAATAATTACCTAAGTTTTAAATTTAATTTTACTGTTTACATGTTAATGCATCGTAGCGAATACCTTTCTTCACTAAAACCTGCATGCAATGATGGATGTGTTGATGAATGGCTAGAATTTAAAAAAAATATTAAATAGAAATTATTTAATTTTAATTAAATTGTATTAGACCTTGATTACCCCTCATTTTCTCCCCTTACTCATGCTCTTCATCTTGTGACACAAGAGCCGGGAGCAGGAGATGAGAACTACAGCTACAGAGCATGTTGGGGAGAATAGAAAGAAAATTAAAGTAAAATATATAAAGATATATATATATGGCTGTATATATCAATTCTTCCAACTAAATTTCATTTATTTCCTCCATTTGGTTCTTTTGCTGTAGCTATGCCCTGAAAGCTACATGAAATTAGATTAGGAGGAAAAACAGAGAACATTTTAAATAATTTTTGAAACTATATATATAAATAAGATAGATTACAACAACAACAACAAGCCTTTATCCCACTAAGTGGGGTCGGCTACATGAATCCTTCATCTCCATTGTGTCATTTGTGCCAAATTCTCATTTAATTCAAGTATACTAAGGTCATTTTTTATACATCTTAAGTCTTTTGTCTACATCTACCTTTCTTAACATAAATAAATCTACTCTCTCTAAGTCATCGAATGGCCGCTTTATGTGGCCAAACCATCTAAGGCGACTCTCTCTAATCTTATCTGAGTTACTCCAACTTTTTTCCCAACATACTCATTTAGCATTTTATCTCTAAGAGTAAAGCTCATCTACACGAGCATCCTCATCTAACACTTAACTAGTCTTCTCTTTTATTGTAATTCATAAGTCATTGCAAGTCTTACTATCTTATAAAATTTTCCTTAAGTTTAGTGAAACTTTTCTATCACACTAGGCACATTCCTCCACTTCAACCATCCAACTTGAATTCTACTAATAACATCTCCATCTATTTCACCATCATTTTGAACAATAGAGCCTAAATATCCGATAAATCACTCTTATTATGACTTGTTCACCTAATGACACAACACTAGAACTTCTACAACTAAAATTACACTCCATATATTCGCTTTAGATCTACTTAAACGAAAACCTTTAGACTCTAATGTTGACCTCTATAATTCAAGTTTCTCTTGGACTCCCTCTTTAGTCTTATCAACAAGAAGAATGTCATCAACAAAAAGCATACACCAAGGTACATCTTCTTGTAAATGCCTAGTAAGAACATCCATAACTAAAGCAAAAAGATAAGGGCTTAAAGCTGATCCTTGATGTAATCCAATTGAAATGGGAAAATCCTCCTTGTGTTTGGACACAAGTAATAGCTCTAGTATACATATCCTTAATGACTTGAATATAACCAATATTAACTCCTTTCTATTCTAGAACTCTCCAAAAAATATCTCTTGAAACTTTATCATAAGCTTTCTCTAAATCAATAAATATCGTATGTAAATCCTCCTTACTTTCTCTATACTTCTCCATCAAACCTCTAACAAATGTATAAAGATCCATAGTAAATCGCCTGGCATGAAACCAAATTGATTGTGAGAAACTTTTGTATCACATCGTAACCTATGCTCAATTATTCTCTCCCATAATTTTAATGTATGACACATTAACTTAATTCCTCTATAATTTGAACACTCTTGTGCATCACCTTTATATAAATAAGATAGATTATTAGTTTTAAATAAGTTAACTTATTTAATTACTTGTCCTAATCACCTTACCATGAATTTCATTATATGCAAGTGGAATGCAAGTGTTGGGACAGGAATTTTAGGAAATAGAATAAAATATGAAGAGAAGAAAAGTTGGAGAAAATTGATATAATTTAAAATATCAGGTTGAATCTGCAATTAGAGTTGGCTCAAGGTTTTTGATATTGAATGAGAAGAAATCATATTGAAGCAAAATGTAATTTTAGGTAAAATTATTATGAATGTATATTCTTATTTAGAATTTTAATAAATGAAACAAATTGTTATACTTAGATTGTTTACAAAAGATCAAGAATTCAAGGAGATAAGTTCAAAAAAAATATATCCTGAAGAGAACCCAATAATCAACATGACATACTCAATCTCTAATATGAGGCAATTAAAGCTAAATTTGAATTTATGATTATTTTAGCATTCATTTACATTATAATGTGTGATATGTTAAAAGTTAGTTATACTAACAGTTTTATCAAATGTTGTTATACTAAAAGTTAGCCTGAATTGTAGTACATAGTTATAACTAAAAAAATTTATAATTTTGGTTAAACTATTTAATCATTACGCTACTTTGCACATGTTATAATTATGTTAATTTTAAAGGTTTGAAATCATTTAAGTATTTATAGGTGCATACAACATATGCATATTAAAGTTACAAACAAGATACTAAAAGTGAATTGCATGAAATATCATATTAAATGAGATAGGCTAACAAATTGTAAAAGCATGCGCAGGAAAGCAGGCAAACAAATTTATTTTAATGTCATTTTTAACCAAGCCACTTATGTTTGTTAACATCAATATTCATGTTAATTACAATTTAGTTAGTACAGTATTTTTCTTGTCTGTATATTTGAATCTTATATTAGAATTGATTATCCTACTAAGCATCGAGCTCATCAGATGTTATAATTGTGATTTTAGTAAAAAAAGAAACAACATATGGGGGCAATAAACAGGTCATAAATTCTATTTTGTTTTGGTTATACAGCTTTACTTATCATAAACAATAGATGTGCATGATGTAAATTAAAAAATTTTGGTACATATAAATTAATTTTGATATTCTTTTAGCAGGTCTGCATTTTAAATTGATGATTGTTGAATGTATATTTTCATATCTTTAGTTATGAATATGTAATTGGATTTAAAATGAAATTTCAAGTTTTAGTGACATTTTAGGTAAACAATTTCATACTCATTCGATTTTGATTATTTGAAAATCAAAATGAATGATCGGTGTGAAATGTGTCCGACTAAATCATTCACTTTTTTCATGCCTCAGCTTGATTGAGAGAGGTTACAATGGGGTGTGACAAAAGTTATCTTGGATGTGGGTAATAGGTTTTTTGGAAATTTTTATATTGAATATAATAATTTCTATTCATGAAAAACCATATTGCATTAGTTTATAAATATAAAATGTGTGTATATCTATTTGCAATTAAAGTGTAGGTCAATAGAATCTTTTACAAAGTATCCAGTCGGACCAGTAAATCCACAAAAAAATAATTCTTTTGGGGATCATTGCATTTTCATGACATAGTATATACTTTCCCGATTTCATAGTGTCTTAGAAAAACAAACTATACATATATACATACATGAAAATGATAATGACAAAGGACTGATGAATCATTTTTTGATACATACATGCATACATATATATATATGAATATCCCTAATGTGTTTGCACTTAGATATAAGAGTATTAAGTGTATATTGCTTTTATTTTCATATAAATGATCATAAATATCACCACACCGTAAATCACCTTAAGACAAATTTTAATTATTCATTATTTTATGACGTAATATTATTCTAACTTGATATATAACTGTTATTATATTATATATCGCAACTTTTTTATTTTTTATATTACATGCGTCATACATTGATGTTCATAATTTAATAAATCGGACTTAATATTGAGTTTGAGCATTCATTGTAAAACTTTTCTTATAATAGATTCTATCATGTTGCTTGTGAACCACCAAAACAAGAGCTAATATTTTATAGTAGTTGTTGCATTTGATGCTTGGGTTTATGTCATTTGTAGTTTCGTACTTATGCTTCTATTGGATTTGGATTGTCAATGCTTTTGTTTGTTTATCCCGTTACTTTTTAGTTGTTATTTTCCTATAAAACTCTTGTTATAGACTATGTTAACGCAATAATATTAGTTATTTTCCTATGCTTATTTTTATATGTTTTGCTCAACTATCTTTATATAGAACCTACTTCTCTTAAATACAAAATAAATTTAATTAACCTTGACTTTTAATATTTATCTCAAGAGTTGAGGTTAAACCCTTCGTCATATCTAGTGTTAACACCTTCCAGACTCGAGAAATGACACAAATAACAGCGATCAAGCTATAAAAAAATATATTAGGAGCAATTCTGAACAAATAGTAGACATGATGGTCCAACATCACCGGGTTTTCCACGGCACAAGAGTTGCAATTAGATATTGGAACAGTATAAGAATCTATCCGAATTAAATGAAAATTTCTCTTGGAAAGAGGAGGAGAGAGATTTTCATATCGTTCAAGATTCAAGATCATGATAATGAAATGTCTGAAAGGACCACAGTTTCCACTCATAATCCATTAAGATATTATACGCAAAGTTCAAAGACAAGCCCCAACAACATAAAAGTGAGGTACGTAAAAGAAACTCGTGAAACGTTAAAAAAGAAAAGAAACGCAGATGATGAGAAGATTGAAAAATAGTAAAAGTAAAATAGAATCACGAATCAATCATAAACTGCATGCATGCTTTGGAGACATATTAAAAGGCGACCTAAGAGCTTTCAATGAAATCAACCATACCAGTCATAAACCCAATCATTGGGGTTAGCATTCAAAAGGCTGAAAGATAGCACGACGCTTCCATCCAAGCCAACAGGCACAAACTCTCCCTTCCTCTGCGCCACAAACTCCTCCCTCCCTCCATTCACAAAATACTTCACAAAAATATTTGCAATCAACAAGGCTGCATCATTCTCCCCAACGTTGCCCTCAACCCAAGCATGTCGATGCTTGCCCACCACAATCCGAATCCCCTCCTGCGGATCGCTCTCCCCAACCAACACAGTGTAAATCTTCCCACCGCCTGAACCCATGCATTGCCCACCTTTTCCAAGCGCTGCATCAAGCGTTTCATCGACTGCCTCATCCTTGTTCCTCAACTCCAACAAGTCAACTTGCCCACACCGCCAAAAGCACGGATACCCCTCGCCGCTGCCACTACGCGTGCAACCACCGTTTCCTGAATCAACCGTCACTGAGACAGCATAATTTTTCCCACAGCTTCCGCAAGAGGGGCTACTCTCGATTCTTTTATCTACCTCGTCAGAGATAAAACGGGCTAGCCGATCAGCGCTGTCGCCACCACCGGGTCGGAGAAAGACAGCCTGAAGCCGGCAAGGATGAGAGGGTGGCTCCTGGAGGAGGCGATAGGAGAGGGAATCGATGGAACTGAAGGGCAGCGGCGACCGGTATATTTCGGTCGATTTGAGAAGAAATGGGAAGCCTGCGTAAATAAATGATAAAGAAGATGAGAGACAGAGATAGGGAGAGAGAAAATGATGGGAGAATCCCAAATCCTAGCAATTCGAGCGAGGGGGAAGACTCACCGGCAAGGAAGGGCAAAAGGACGGAGAGGGTTACCATGAGACGCTTAGTGCCTGGCATGGTGGATCTCCTGCTGGAGGAGTCGCCCTCTGGAGAATCGAGGTTAGGGTTAAGAGGCTCGGATTCGGAAATTTCCGCCATTGTTGCGGCAGTGTGGTGCTCCCGGCCAGGTAGGAGACTAGTCGGGTAAAAGAAGAGGGGGGATTTACATACAGAACACATAAAATTACTGTATTTACATTCTAATACCCAAATATTATAATTTAGAAATATTTACAAATCAATCATTCAAAATAAGTGTATTTACAGCTTAATCATCCTATATATATATATATATATATATATATATATTTTTTTTTTTTTTTGAAATATCACTATAATTAAATAATTGAGAATTTTACAAAAATAAAAATATGGGTTGAATTTTTAGTATACAACAACAACAAGAAGTATTTATCTTCTTTGGGATCGCCATAATTTGAATCTTTCTTCTTATCAGTGTCCATTATGTATCAAATTCTCATTTAATTCAAGTATACTAAGGTCATTTTTTATACATCTTAACCAAGTCTTTTTAAGTCTACACCTACCTTCTTAACATAAGTCAAATCTAATGCATCTACTCTACTAGCCGGGTCATCGAACGGTCGGCGCTTTATGTGGACAAACCATCTAAAGCTACTCTCTCTAATCTTATCTGCCACTGGAGCTACTCCAACTTTTTCCCGAACATACTCATTTTGTATTTTATCTCAAAGAGTAGAGTCACTCATCCACCTAAGCATCATCATCTCTATAACACTTAACTTAGTCTTATGCTTTCTTTATTGGCTAACATTCTGCACCTAAGTCATTGCAGGTCTTACCACCATCTTATAAAATTTTTCGTTAAGTTTAAGTGAAACTTTTTTATCACACAACAGACCATATGCATTCCTCTACTTCAACCATCCAACTTGAATTCTACTAATAACATCTCCATCTATTTTCACCATCATTTTTGAACAATAGAGCCTAAATATCTGAATTGCTCATTCTTATTAATGACTTGTTCACCTAATGTCACAACACAACCACTATAACTTCTACAACTAAAATTACGCTCCACATATTCAATTTTAGATCTACTTAAATGAAAACCTTTAGACTCTAATGTTGACCTCCATAATTCAAGTTTCTCTTGGACTCCCTCTATGGTCTTATCAATAAGAAGAATGTCATCAGCAAAAAGCATACACCAATGTACATCTTCCTATAAATGCATAGTAAGAACATCCATAACTAAAGCAAAAAAAGATAAGGGCTTAAAGGTGATCCTTGATGTAATCCAACTAAATTAGAAAAATATTTTGTCAATCCTCCTTGTGTTTGGACACAAGTAACAGCTCTAGTATACATATCCTTAATGACTTGAATATAACCAATATTAACTTCTTACTCTTCTATAACTCTCCAAAGAACATCTCTTGAAACTTTATCATAAGCTTTCTCTAAATCAATAGATATCATATGTAGATCCTCCTTGCTTTCTCCATACTTCTCCATCAAACCTCTTAACAAATGTACAGCATCCATAGTAGATCTACCTAGCATGAAACCAAACTGATTGTGAGAAACTTTTGCATCACTTCGTAACCTATGCTCAATTACTCTCTCCTATAATTTTAATGTATGGCACATTAACTTAATTCCTATATAATTTGCACACTCTTGTACGTCACATTTATTCTTAAATATAGGAACCAACAAACTCTTTCTCCACTCATTTGGTATCTTTTTAGACTTTAAAATAACATTAAAAAGATTTGTAAGTCAAAAAATTATTTTATCTCCTAAACATTTTCACACTTCTATTGGAATATCATCAGGTCCTACTATTTTTTCACATTTCATTTTCTTTAAAGCTTCTCTAACTTCAGATTTACTAATACGATGATAAAAATAAAATTCTCTATTTTTGTTTAGGGTATTAAGGTTGCTAAAATCAATCGTAATTTCAAATCCTTTATTGAAAAGTTTATCAAATACCTCATCCACTTATTTTTAATATCATTTTCTAAGAAAAATAATTTATTATTTTCATCTTTAATATACTTCACTTGAATTAGGTATTTACTTCTCCTATATTTTTGGTTGATTAACTTATATATACATCTTTCACCTTCTTTAGTATATAATCTATTGTATAAATCACTAAAAGCTAAATTTTTTGTATCATATATTATTTTCCTAGAATCTCTACAGAACACTTTATATCTTTCCTAATTCTTCGAGTTTTTACATCTAAAGTAAGTTTTATACCAATGTTTCTTATTTTTTATATTTTCTTGCACGCTCTGACTCCACCACTGACTATTTTTATTAAAAGAAATTTTTCTTTTGATTCTCCAAGCACATTTTAGAATTTTAATTTCATTTTTTTCTTTTAATAATATTCCTTATGAACATCCCAAATTCTAAATTCTTTTAGCTTGTTCTTAAAATATTTTTATTTGTGTTTTTTAAGTTTTCTCATCTAATCTTAAAACAATAATTTGATTTATTTTTTCTCTTATAATCTTTCATCTTAAAATCTAAAACTAACAATTGATGTTGGGTACTTAAACTTTCACTTGTAATGACCTTACAATCTTTACAATCTAAATGATCTATTTTTCTTATAAGAAAAAAATCAAATTTTGTTTTACTAGATCCATTTTTATAAGTAATAATATATTCATCTCTTTATTAAATAAAGTATTAGCAACTACAAAATTATAAGCTGAGACAAAATCTAATATAATCTTACCTTCTTCATTAGTCACTCTAAATCTATAACCACCATAAATACTTTTAAAATTTTATATCACTCTACCAGCATGCCCATTTAAATCTCCTCTAATAAATATTTTTTCTTCAAGAGGTATCTTTTGTATTAATCCCTCTAATTCATTTTTAAAATTTTCCTTTTGAGCTAACATCCAAATCTACTTGAGGAGCATAAACACATATAACATTGATAATCTTAGTATCAACAATAATCTTTAAAGCTATAATTATATCTCCACATTTATTAATATTTATAATATTATTCTTCAAATTTTTATCTATAATCACATCTACATCATTTCTAGTTTGACTTCTACCTAAATACCAAAGTTTAAAACTTAAATTATCAATCTCCTCGGCATTCTCCCCAACCCATTTAATTTCTTAAACATATAAAATATTTATCTTTCTATGAACCATAATATATATTAATTTCATTAACTGCAAGAGTACATATATTCCAAGATCTTAACCTAATGCTAGTTTCATGGACTAACTTTTTTGCCCGCATCCGTCCATAATGTGAGAATCCTTGCTTATTTAACACTGCACCCGGGCGTCGATGCAGCATGTTGAAATTTTAGTAGAAATTTCAATATTTAAATATCAATTTAAAAAATTAAAGTTGAAAATGATTAATTTATAAATATAAAAAAAAAGATAATTGGATATATAAAAGTCTATATAGTTTTCATTTCAAGCACCTAAACATCTGAATACCCACAAAAATAACAATCCCTTTGGCTCACGTTAAACCACTTATGATTTGTGAAACGATGAGAAACTCCTGTAGCCTGCGACGCTACTAAGCTGCTCATTGTCGCAACTCCTCCTTCCTCGGGCACGCTCCTCTCCCGTGCTTCCACCGTTAAGTGAGGTCACCCCATCGAGATCCCAGCAGGCATGCTTCATCTGTAAACCCTTACAACCCATGGGTTCCAAGCAGGTTGCTCGTCAACATGCCCAATTGAACTCTGAGCAAGTCACTTCTTCGCCCTTCTAGAGCATCTCCTCTTGTCCTGTGCTTCTACTATCGCGTGAGTTCCAACTCCTAAACAGGTAGTTTCCCTCCAAATTCTATTTTCCCTATTCTAACAGCTATCAAGGTTAGAGAAGTCAAACTAAAGAAGAAAATTTCCCAAAATCAAACCAGGAATATTGGGGGATTTACATATATGACACATAAAATGTCTCATAGAATAGTTTGCAGAGAACGTGGAAAAGACGATGGCGGACCGAACAAGGTGACTGGCACGGCAGATTGCGAGGGGAGAGCTAGGGTCGTTGGTGCATCAACAACTGAGGAGAAAGAGTCGAGCGAGGCGAAAGCCAAGGTCGCGAGCGGGAATCATGGAGACAGTGAGCAACATTGGGGCATCAAGGGCACTGAACGTCATGGGGCAAGCGGTGGGGGTGACGAAATGAGTTTAATTAAATGGTTTAAATTTGAATTGTTTTAGTACTATTAGTGTAATATTTAACTTTTAGATGTCAATCTATAATATATAAAATTTTGTGTGCTATATATATAAATCTTCCCAAGAAGATATTATAATAAATTTTCATTAAAAAGTTTGTGTTTCTTACATACGTTTCTGAAAATAGGATAAACCATTAACAGAAAAAAAAAAATTTCAGAATTCGAGAGTTGAATTGAGATCAATTTGAAATTAAATTAAATGATAAAATAACTATTAAATTTATTTTAATATAATTATAATATATATATAATTTAGAAGATGCAATTATTAAATATAAATCATATAAAATATCTTTTATAATTTTAAATTTAAATATTTAAATATTAAACTCTTCTTTTATAATCACGATAATTCTTTGAAATATTATATTATTTAAAAAAAAATTGATTATCTAGAAAAGAATTAAAGATTAACAAAATCAACTTAGCAACAACTAAATAAAATATACAAATAAATATAAGCTAAAATATAATTGAAAAACTTATTGCTAGCTTACCTATTGCTTGTTAATTATATCAAGTATTTTAGTAATAGTAATAGCATCATATTTATATATTTCACTCTTCCAATCATCATAATTTAATTCGAGAATATATTATTGATCAACTATTCAAAAATCTAATATTTCAATATTTGAATAGTCTAATGAATGCCTATATTTTATTTTATTTTTTGAAATAAAACTCATAATAAACATAAATTTTGAGTAGTTTTTGTTAACTTTGAGTTGACATGATACAATAAATTAATTCTCATCCTATGATATGTAAGAAGTTCATAATAAGATTAATTACAACTATTGTATATATAACTTCTTGCGCAATATAATAAATTCAAGACATTAAAATGAATTAATTTATAAAAAAAATCACCTAGCAAGTGTCATATATATGCTCTTTACACAATCTCTTTAGTTGTCAATACACTTTTTTAACATCATTATGATCCAGGCTTTGCCCTAGGCATAAAATAAGCATCAAGTTTATATAATTCTCTATCATGTGGATTGAAGTTTGTGATTTAGAAAGAGAAGAATATTATCTTTTTTAATAATATGTTCACTATATGAATGTATACACTCTCTATCTATAAGAAATTTTTATTTCCTTTAAGATATTATTTTCAAATCTTTGATAGTAATAGATCCTTCTAAATCATTTCATCTTGGAATAACATGTACATCATATAACCATTTAATATATCATCATCTCTTTCATAAGAATAGTAGCTCTTATTGTTACATATCACATATCAAGCTTTCACTTTTCTAAATGACTAAAATTTAAAACATTTCATCATCACTTTTTAAGATTCCAATGCTGAATTTAATTTCTTAAAATCCACTTTAGATCTTATTCATTCATAAAAGTATATGAATAATATAAAAAATGTGTGAATAAGATCAATTGTTTTCTAGAACTTTAAGGATAAGAAATTTAGAGATAAACATCCATAATTATACTTTCTAAATAAAATAACCATTAATCATTCAATTTTGGTTTTAGACCCTAAAACAAAACAATTTGGTGTAACATTCAAAAGCCTATATTGCTTACATAGCTGTTGTGTGCTAGAAAATAAGTTGTGGTAGAGTGAAAGTTTACGCTTTAGCCTTATTGTGAAACCCAGCACACACACAGGTATTTAAATAGTGAACAAGAAAACTCCAGAATTTTTACGTGGAAAATCTCGAAAAGAGGGAAAAAACTATGGGGCCTAGCCCAGTAAAAAGTTTCCACTATATATTTGTTTTGGAGTACAAGTTTTTCCGCTACGGGATTACAAAATTGTATATGAGAATGGCTGACAATGGGAACCCCAAAATCAGACAACAACAGTCCATGTATTCACGGTTGATGGTGAACATGATAACAGATGAGTGATGAAGGTCACATGATGGAGACCTACAAAGATTGATCGATGGCGAGGATCGGCTGGCCGACGCGGCGGCCACGCGGTTGACGATCGTCGAGTGGTGGCACGTTTGGAAGATCTTCAAGCTTTAGAGCTCTCTCTCTTTCCTCTCTATATGAGAAATGATGGATAGATGGAGGAGTGGCGTTTATGTAAATACATGCAAAACCCGTACCACTCCACTCCATCGGACGACTCAAAATGATTCCTTTGATCATTTGATGTATTTTGTGTATTTGAATGCTCAAATGAAGTCGGAATTATGAGATATTGGGCTTGTTAGATCCTCTTCAAGACGCCGATTATTATAAACACTCCATATTTAAGAGTCCATTGATAATAAAGCACTGATCTCGGTTAGTCTTGATTGAATCACATTGCTTTTCGACATCAAGATTGCTTTTTTGGGTCATATCGATAATAATAGCAATTATTTCAAGGATATAGATATGCACACACAGCTGTCTCATAAAGGGGGTGCTAATGAAACTTCATAATAAATGATTCTTATGACATTGTTTATTGTGTAGCTTTGAACCCAGAGGCACAAATTGGTTTGGTTTGCAAAATTACAAGAGTTTCCAAGAATTGAAATAGAAAAATGAAGATGAAATGAAAATTAAAATATTAAGGGAATTGAATCGAAAATAATCTTTTGTCCACTTGCTTGATGGGTGGGAAAATAATTGTCTTACTTGTTTGGCTCAAATGAATAACTAATGAATTCAAAAATAAACACAACCTAATAGCACACACACTTAAATCATAAAAAAAATGTTCACATACTCTAATTTCTAAGTAAAATATTAGCGAAGCTGGTGAACAAAAGATCGACTAGAGAACTTGGGTGGACATGAAAAAAGATGCCATCGATGCCCTAACTCTATGACCCAAACTACAATCTGGACGCATGCAAAATTTTGAGAGGAATATAAGATCTCACAACTTGTTTTAATAAAATTATATTTTTTTTATTAACTCTTTGCAAAAAAAAAAAATGTTAGCCCTTCGATCACATATAAAGATTAAGTGCGCAAGTAATAATTTGATAATCAAACTAATAGTTTTTCTTGATTCTCAACAATCAAATGTAGGAGGTTGTTTTTAAACTAATTAGATTAGCCTCACAACTCGTTCTTCACAATCAAATTGGTCAGTCCAATTCTATTTTGTTAGCCTCTAGATACATAACACTTAAAACACACACACACACACACACACACACACACACACACATATATACATATATATACATATATATATATATATATATATATATATATATATATATATATATATATATATATATATATATCATACTAAAAATTTATTATCTACTATTATAACATCTAAAATATCATTTTATCTCAAAAATAGCACTCTATAACCTACAATCTATCTCAAAAATAATTGTAACTTTATACATAGTAAAGTAACCAATAGTTGTTCAATTATTAAAAGCAGGACATCAAAGAATATAGGTGTGCATTAGACGGTTCAAACCAAAAAATCGAACCGAACCGATGTTAATTGGTCGGTTTGGTTCGATTTTTATATTCATTATTTGGTTTTTGGTTGAAATTATGAGTTAATACGGTTTTATGGTTTTTGGTTCGGTTTTAAGTTATTAAATTTTGGTTTTACGGTTAAACCGATTATTGCGATTATAGATTAGGGTTTGTGCCTCGTCTGCCTCGAGTCCGGTGGAGTGGAGTCGCGGTCTGATGGGATGAGTTGAGTCAGACTGAAGTCGAATAATCGATTTACTTAGACGCGAAGTTGAGTGTTCATTCCTCGACTCTTAGATGGCCGATGGGCCGATGCCATACACTTCTTCGAGGATGGAGAGTCTCGAGTCTCGACTAGGGCATAAGGCATTGGCATTCCAGTCGGTTTCGCCTTCCAGGATTCCAATCTCTTACTCGATCTTTTGGGCTTTCCGCCACTTTCCTATTTGCGACGCCGACTTCTCCTTCCTTTTTTATTTTTTTACCCTAGCGGATGCCGGATAGCCGATAGCCTACATCTACAGCCTACAGGTTCTGTGACTTATATCTTCACTCTTCACGTTCATTCTTCCCATCTGATTTCGTTAAGTCTCTTTGATTCTTTGAGAGGTAACAGCCAACAGGTAAGAACTAAATCACATTATCTCAACTCCTCTCTCTCTATCTCTCTCTCTCTCTCTACTCCTTTGTTGAAATTTTGTTGATGGTTTGAATGTTTGATTCACGGCGTCCGTGTCGATTTGGTTTATTGTGAGCTGTGTGAATTGTGATTGTGTCGCCACCGTCGTAGGTGTTGTGGACTTTATTCTTTGAGAGGTAACAACAGTAAGAACTAAATCACATTATCTCAACTCTCTCTCTCTCTATACTCCTTTGAACTTTTGTTGATGGTTTGAATGTTGACTGCATGGGTCGCTTTGATTTATTGGTTTATTGTGAGCCTGTGTGAATTGTGATTGTGTCGTCACTGTCGTGGACTTTATTGGTTGTTGTTGGTTTAGGGTTTTAATTCTGGTATATTTTCCCTTGATTTGAAGGATTTAATTCTGCTATATTTTTTTATTCCCCCTTTATTTCATGCAGTAATGGTCTGCCAACATTACCCTCTGTCGCCTGTCGGGTTCAATATTTGGTTTGCTATTTTGGCTACTAGATGAATGGTCTTTCGAGTTTTATCTTGACTCACAGTTAACACATGGACGGTTGGTTTTTTTTTTACCGGTCTTTTCTTTTGTTGTGTTTACCATAACCATATTATGTTTGTATGGGTATATCTGTTGTTTCATTTCCCTCTTGGATCTTTTAGACTTGTGCAATTATTGTTGTGATCATGCTATTATCAAGGTGATTGTTAACATCTCAGACACGACTGAATGGCTCTCCTCTGCTATTTTCACGCCAAGAGGTTTCATTTGGGTAGGGATTTTTTTACTTATATGTTGAATGAGTTTTTTGGATTAATATGTCCAGCTGGTAGGATATTGTGTTTGGATAATTGGATTCATGCCTGGCCTTTTATTCTGATGATTTCCATGTGGTTAACCTCATTATCTGAGGCTATGCTGTATGGATTTACCTGCTAGTAGCCTAGTTGTCCTGCTAGTTTACTGTTTTACATGCTATTATCATCAGGTGATTGCTTCAATCGTAAAGTAATATCTTCAATGCAAGTAACCTAGTTGTGGTACATGTTACACCCGCTAGTATTAATAAGGTGGATGTGGCTAAGATGTTTCATCTTGGTAGGGATGTTATTAGTTGTGCATTCCCTTGCTATGTTGGCATTTGTTGGTGATACTTATCTTATATGGGATTGCTACTTGTTTGCCAACCTTCGGGACAGACCACCAAATTTTTCAAGCTGAGTCCCTGACTTACGGCACTTGCACTTGCCGTCTTGTTTCTATCTGGTTCATGAAGGCCTTTACTCATTTTTCAGAACAGTGAACAGTAATTGACTAATTGCTTAAAAATTATTCTTTTTCAGGCTGTCTATGACTATGAATGCTTGAAGGAACAAACTGAACATTGTGACTTGCGAGGAAGACGGAGATGAAGATTGAAGATATTACTTTACATGAACAATCTGTAGAAAGTGCCAAAGTGGCCTAACATTTGATTTGGCTTAATACAATTAAATTATGTTGTACACTTGTACTATTTTTTTCTCTTTCTTTGTTAATTGTTTATAATTTTTATTTGTACATTATATATTTACATTCATAAATTGTATCAATATAAAAAACTATTTACATTGTATCAATATGTATACATGTAGTTTAGTAACTTTAGTTAATAAAATTTCTATTATTTGTTTCATTGTTTGTTAACTTTAAAATTTTTTTTTTTTTAACTCTATAATTGGTTTAGGAAAATCGAATAAACCTATAATATTTGGTTTATATGGTTTTTTTTGGGCTAATTTGGTCGGTTCGATTTTTCAAAATAACGGTTTATTGTTGGATCAAACCGAATAAGCCAAACCGACCGAATGCTCACCCCTAATTACTGGACGACGAGCATGAAAGATGTGGAATAGCAAGCATGCCTTTGATTGGCAAGCACGTCAAATGGTGAGCAAGACTCAAGCGAGATGATGAGGCCTTTGCACAGGGTAGGGAGGAAAACAAAGGGAAATCATGTTATGTGCACAAACAAATTCACATAGGAGAGAGAGCAGATTCCATTGTGCAAGGGATTAGAGGTTAAGGGAGTGCTAAATTTGTGGGTTATTTGATGTTTTAACTATTATGTATATGTAAATTTTATGTTTTAAGTCTTACATGTGTAAATAATAAACCTTTAAGGTGTTATGTATGTAAAAACTTTTTTAAAAGTTTTAATTGGTACAAATAGGATTTAATTCAAGTTGTTGTAACAAAATCTTTAACTTCCAAATTAGTACATTTAATGAATAAAATTTTAAAAATTATTAGGTCAGATGATTTTTTTATTTAATATTGATATATTATTTCTTAGTGCTTCCACTTTTGATATTTCTATGAAAATTTTGAATGATTTTATTAAGGGGTTGTTTGATTAATTGAATTTAAAATGTAATGTAAAAGGATGCAGTGCAAATTGAAAGTAATGTATTTGAATTACTTTTTTTTTTAGTTTGTTTGGCTAAAAGTCATACAAAATGTAAAAGTTTATTTATTTATAATAATATGATATAAATGGTTTCAACAGCGAGGTAATAGGTGGGCGGCGGTGGGTGGCAGCCGACGAGGTGGAGAGCTACAACGGCCAGTGCTGGTGGTTAATGACAACTGGCATCAACCAACTAGCGTCAATAAGCGGGTAGTGACCAGCTCTCACTTTATACCATGCTCTCTATTTAGAATTCACCCAAATTTGGGCACTTTTCAAATACATCAAATTTGAGCTACATAATAAATTTAAAATACATTGAAATTTTGCACTACATTTAAAATTCTTTAAATCAAACACCAAAATTTTTAAAACTTGTGCATTCCAAATAATTTACTTTTATAGCAAATCAAACATCACCTAATTAGATTCTTAAATTAAGGAATACTAGATTATCAAAATGGTAAAAATTTAGATCTAAAAAATCATTAATGTGATTAATCCAAATTTTGCCTAAAGAAGAATACCAAACAGTCCATCAACTCGATAAATTAGTAGGCACCAATAATTTTTCTTATGCAGTTAATAATAGGATAAGCTACTAAGTGTGAATAATGCACACTTTTAAATACAATATCTATAATAGTGTGGTTTTTAAAAATTGGTGATGATGAGACACCATGCTAATCTTAGGGATACTTAATTAAATGATCAAAATACAACATCACGGAATATTATGCTACCTCAAAAGGTTATTTTATTGCTCTACGATAAACTCAAATATTTAATAATGACTCCTAAGGCTAATGAGTCTATGTATACTAGGGAATTCTCCCTTATCTTACATGTATAAAGTAGGGGCAAGCTCTCATAATTACTTCTTAGAAAATGTGAATCTCCTAAGAAACCTCTCGATTAAAATCATCGGCTAATATCTCTAAAGATTACAAAGTTTAGATCAATGTTTGGTAATTTTAGAAGAATAAATAGGAGATTTCAAATATGAATAGTTCTTAATGGATTCCAAAGAAGAATAAGTAGGAAGTGCTTTGAAACTAAGAAGTCTAGTAAGTACTTCAATATATCTTATAGTTAAACTTTATGTTTTTGGAATTAAAGTTTATATTGAATTTTGAGTTGGAATTTTATTAAAATGCTGGGGCTTATATCCCAACAACACATGATTGTGTAAATGTCTAAAAGGTAAAAATTTATGCTCGTAGTAAAAAAGAAATAGACATCCTTAAACCCTAAAAGTAGGGTGCTCTAGCATAAGCTAAGAGCTCGTCCTAATCTAGCAAAGGAATCTGAGATGTATTGTTTATCTCCATTAAGAAGAGTGAACTAATTCTGATTCTTCTAAACTTATAACTATTTAAAAGGGATGCCAGCTAATACCACCTATGCTTTAAAATTATGAGGTTAAATCCTACATAAATGTAAGATGACTAGACTGTTATTTATTAGAAATAAAAATTTAAGAGCCTAAACTCACTCCCTATATTCTATATCATAATTGGTGCGAAAATAGACCTAGCTAATGTAACAATTTTCATGTTTTATGTATTTTAGACACAAAATTTTATTTACATAGTCTTATGTATGCAATTATGTCTACATACATGTTGAAATCAAGTATGTGCCAATTTGTAAGAGATGTATTCCTTACTCAAGGGTGGCTATCATCAACAGTCTAGATCTCTTCCTTATCATGCAATGAGTGAAGACCCCCATAACAAGGATGGAAGACAATATGCAATTATGATTAGCACATCACAAATCTATGATATATATATTAATTTATTGATTAAACCTAAGACTCTAAAGTAAGGTTGTGTGTTGTATTAATTATTAGTTTGATTGTTAAGTTGTAATAGAAAATTTAAATTCAAAGAGCCTATTGAAATCCATGCCACATACAACAATCATCACAATTTTAAAAAACTTAGAAAAAAGAATGTCAATTCTAATACTTAAACAATATAAATACTATACATTCAAGTTAAAAGAATAATTAAAAAGTCAATTTGATCGGGCTCTGCTATACACCTCAAAAAAAGAGAAAAGTGGATAGACAAACTCTGTCCTTATACAACCCAACTTACAATAAACATTACAATAAATGAAAGCTAATAGGAGCCTTCATTTCTCTTCACCTCTAAGTTTTGTGTACTCTAGGGTTCACAAGGGCTCCCAGGTCAATACTTTCCAACCTCTACTCATCCTAAATCTTTTGGCTGTATTCTTGTTATATTACAAAAATTATATTTAAAATTGTTAAAATAAAATTCCTAATTGAACCTACAAAATAGAGTTAACTATAACACATATACACTTCAAGCAATTATATTTCACATAGTTAGACTTAACACCAATGGGTGCTAAGCCCACCTACCATAATGGGATATTCTTAAAGGGTAAGTAGCACTTATAAGCAAATTATTTAATTTAATCTTTGTCACAATGACCCCTTGTTATTAAGCATAATCTCATGTAAAAATAATATTAGTCAAATAAATATCATTGTATCATTTATAACTATGCACAAGTAATCCTAGCATCTAGTGTAAAATAGTACATCAAACAAAGCACATGCCAAATTTAAGTTTAAGGTTAGTGACTTAATATTCTAATGTGTGAATAAAAATGATACTGTGGTGTGACAAATACTGGACTTTAATTTTCAAGTTATGATTTGAAAGCAATGTTTAATTTATTATCATTGGATTGTTTTTATTTAAGTGATTAATGACTTAAAGATAGATTTCTTGATCAATTTTTATTCTATGTTTGAGTTGTACTTAAGATTTTAAAGAATGTAAAGTGTAGTGAATTCCATCCTAAGATAAGATTCACTCTCTTTAACATTCTAATTCTAAGTGAATATTCCATCTAAGGATTAAATATCATGCAAAGAAGCTTAAATGATGATTTAACCTCATAAAGTTGACTTTACAATTAAATGAGTAATTAGGATTTCCTCTTCATGGCATTCAACCATTAATCACCTCATAACATATATACATGAGCAAGAAACCTATAGGCTAGATGCACACATATGCAATAATTTGACTCCTCATTTTCTCAAAATTAATTTAATTCATAGTAGTCACTGTAAATAAACATTTTATTTAAAGAAATATAAAATGAATGAAATGACACATTTTTATTTAAGTTTGCATCTAATGGGTACATGCCATTGTTAGACTATGGAGTAAAGGTATCAAGACCTCCTTTGGACTAGTAGCTCTGTACCCTTGTGTGTCTAGACTATATACCCATTGATTGTATATGTTAAGTAGTTTTATTTATTCTAGTGACTATTATACATATAAATTTATGCTTAAAGGTACGTGTCATTGTTAAACCAGAGAGTTGAGGTATCAAGATTTCATTTAAACTAGTAGCCCTACACCACCGGCTGTCCAAACTATATACCTTATAAGCATCATGCTAATAAAAATAAATTTGTCTTTTTTTATTTCAAACTAATGCTAAATAAAATACATACACAATGACGCATGCATGAGTTTGATTATGATTACATTTAAAATAATTTGATTAATAAATTAATCTTAAAAGCTCATAAGACTTTTGTAATAAAGAAGCATTATTAAGAAAAATACATTTGATTAATTTATACTACTACACATTCACATGTTTAAGATGATTATATGATATGAATAATCTTCTTATTATTTTCATCAAAGTCTAAAATCAAAGAAAAGATTATAGAATCATTTTAGCTTAAAGTGAATTGTTTAAAGAAGATTTTGATTAAGTCCTAATTAAATTGATTAATAACTTTAAAGATTTTTAAGTTTACTCAATAAATTTTTCAATGATCCTCTCTATTCATTATATGATCTAAAGTTCAATTATTTGAATTTATGATTTTCTATAGTCCAATTAATTAAATAATTCAGTTATTAAGCTAATTCATCCAACAATACAATAACTCAGAAAGTATAAGCCCAAAAATTCTAAGAAAAATCATGAACATGCATAATAATAGTAAAAGCAAATCTTAAAAATGTCAAGTCATTGTAGCTTATAATTTGGGATTAATTACACTAATTAAGATTTATGTAATTAAGTAATTACTCTATAAATACCCTACCAATTAAGGCTTTTGATTTCATTGGTTAACTCATTATTAGCTAAACACAAAGAGGGTTTATTTATAATTTTTGGCTAAATAAATAATTAATTTTCTTATAAATTTTTAAAGGTTGGATTGAATTATATCATTTAATTAATTTTTTATTAATTATTAAGCCCCAAGTTAATTTATTTTATAATTTAACCAAAATCAATGAGCTTAATTAATTTTATTGGGTTCTCTAATATTGATTAAAGAATTTTGAACCAACTTTATATAATTTTAAAATTTTTATATTAATTATTTTATGCAATTTATCTTAATTATAATTCAAAAATTTTATCTTTTAATCCATAACTCTGATTGACTTAAAATTTATATGAAAAGTGAGTCTTGACATAAGATTATTATTACACTAAAAATTCACTTTAATTAAGCATATAATTTAAGAGTAATTAATGAATTACTATTTTCAATACAACTCAAATTAACTTTAAAATATTTGATAAGTTTTGGGAATTTTATACCATTAGATTCTTCTCTTAAATGTGAATTCAAAAAGGGGTTATTTGTATTTTTTTAACTAAGTGGTTGAATTATTATGAATTTTTAAAGTTTGGCTCACTTAAGTTAATTAATTAAGTTCTAATTAATCCATAAGATAATGATTTTTTTGGATTTTGAGTGATTCATAGGTTTAAATATTTTTCTTAAGTTTATTATTATTTATTAAGGTGCTTTAAACTATTTTGATAAATGTTCATAATTTTTATAATTTCTTAATGAATTATTTATTTAAAGTTAGATAATGAACTTAAAAAATCAATAACTTCTAAACCAAAAGCTTATTTGGCTTAAAATTTTTATGATATGTAAGGAATAACATTAAGTTCATTATTTGAAAATTTCAACTTGATTGAATTAATATTTTAAAAATAATTAAAGAAATATATTTTTTACTAAAACTCAAATTACTCCTAAAATTTCCAATAAAATTTAAGAATTTCAGGTTCATTGAATTATCCTTGAAAAGTAGAATCTATGAAAAGCTTTTATAAAATTTTGGTTAAGTATTTTATTTTTTATATTTCTTGAAATTTCAAGTTAAATCAAAGAGGTTTTAATTATGGTTATCTATCCAAATCAAATAGGTTGGATGACGAAGGAGTTGTCTTGCCCATAGATAGTGAAACCATAGAGGGGTGGACAGTTTTTCACCTCCAAAATCTAATTTTTTTTTAGCAAAATTCATAAAAATTGACTTCTTTTAAAAAAATAAAAATAAACTTAAAAAAGCAAGGAGAATCTATGATTGACTCCTAGATTTATGCAAACTTCCTATGCAAAATATAGCCACCTATGATTGATCTAAGATTTGGTGAAGTTGCCTTACCGAAGCTCATGCTTGGTGGATGTTAGAATATTTCCTTAAGTCGAGGTGAGTTACTAGTGTGAATCTTTCCCTTGCCTCGCAATGTAACACTCAGGTTGTCATGTACCACAACTTGTTGCTAAAAATTAGTTGATCTTGGACTTAGAAGGAACAATAAAGGGTGATAGAGAGTTTGTTCAAGCTAAGAAGGTGTGTGTAACTTTTTGTGCCCTAAAAGAAAAGAAGAAGATGTATGTCCGAAGGCTTTTTTTTTTATGCCTCCCATGTAAAATCATGTATATATATATATATATATATATTTATATATATATATATATATATATATATATATATATATTCTCCTCATGCTCATCTCCCTCTTTTTTATTATCTTGTGTTTGGCATGTCTCTTTTTTTAAAGATGAAATTTTGATTAGATTTGAAGTATTGAGAGGTGAGAGAACTTATTTTGGGTTAAGATTTGAGTTGACTGAACTTAACCAAAATTAAGTTGGTTTGAATCAAGTGAGTCTTATTTACCGAATTGATTTAGAATTAAGTTTAAATTTGATTAAATTAATCATTTACATCACTTATGATTAATTAATTTGGTTCAATTTAACTTAAGTCTATGTTAACTTAATTAACCTAAATAAGTCAAATTAGGTCAAATGACAAAATTAGTCATTTTGGGTTTAATTGAGTCTAATGGCCAAATTAGATCTAAATTGAGCTTGGATTAGTTTTGAATGAGCTTATACAATGATTTCAAGCATTTAGATAATTTCAATTTGATTTGATTTTGATTAGATTTGATTTAGGCTTGGTGGGGCTCACATGGGTCAATTTAGGTCAAATAGCCTGATTAGCTAAAATGGGCTTGGATTAATTTTGAATAAATATGTATAATGATTATAAGTCTTTGGGCAATTTCATTTTGATTTGATTCTAAATATATTTGTTTTGGGCTTATTGGGACCCACATAGGTAAATTTGGGTTAAATTCCCTAATCGGTCTAATTAGATTCAAATTAGATTTAGATTTGTATTTAATTAAGTTTGAATAATAATTATAAGCTCTTAGACTAATTCAATTTGATTTCACTCTAATTAGATTTGGTTTGGGCATATTGAGGTCAACATAGGTCAATTTAAATCAATTGACTTAATTAGTCAAGCTAAACTGTAATTTGATTTAGAATTATATTTAATTATATTTGAATAATAATTCTTAGTTTTTAAGATGGTTTAATTTGATTCTGCTTAATTTTAGTTTAATTAGGGTCAATGGGCTAGCTTGGGCTAAGAAACCCAATTAGTTTCATTAAAGGTCAATTGAATTTAGACTTTGGTTCAAACATTTGAAATTGTTTAAACCCATTTGATTTATTTGAATTATATTAAGTCCTAATGGGGCCCATTAGCCTAACCCGACCCATCCTTGGGATTTGGGGTTTGAATTGACTTAAGTTTAGTGTTTAGACTTCATTTGATTTGATTTGGTGTCATATTTGTTATTGATTTGATTTTAGTATTTCATTTAGTAATTAATGGAGGGTAGCCTTTGTGTTTAAGTGAGGGGTTCTTAGATTAGGATTGGGAGTCCTAACTACTAGATAATGAGGGAGAATAATCTTATTAAAATTCGGTCAACAAATAGGCAGATATATGGACCCAAAATAGTCTTTAAATTTAAATCTAAAATTTTATTTGAGGACTCAATATTAAGTTTTATAACTCAAACCTAAAATTGTGCCCATCTAAATAAGACATGATAAACTTATTAAAAGTGAGATTTTTCATAATATTGATATGCATCCTATATAATTACACAAATTTTTGTTAATATTTCTATTTTTTTCTTTATGAACCTACAAATAACAAAAGATGATAGTGTTGAAGAAAATTGAATCCCAAAGGCTCCTCCAAGATTTTTTAAACCTATCAATTATTAACATTAATTTTTTTGTACATATAATTAATTAACATATGTTCAAATTTGGCATTTAAATCAACTAGATGAAGTTGATCAATTTTGAATAGGCATAATTAGATCTGAAGATAGGTGATTTCAAACATCTTCACTTATAATAATGTGTGGTTTCATAAAAGAAATTTGAAAATCATCAAATTTGATAGCCTTTAATAAATCTCCTATAAATAATAATGCATTGATGCCCACCATAATAGCATCAACATCCATGGAAATGCACAAATGTTGCTTATATAAAGCTTTTCTTGTAGTCAAAAAAATCAAAACAAACAAACTCCTCTTTTATCTTAGCTAGTTATTATGCTCCATTTATTGTCACACTTCTTTTCATTACCTTTAATTGTCATACATGCATTGTGCTAACTTCCATTCAAAATCATCTCCAAACATGAAAGAAAGTCATCTTCAATTATGAATCAATTAATAAAAATTGTAAAAATCAGAATGAGTTGATGTTCCATTATGGATCATGTTAGTCAATAAACAATTAGTGGGTGTTATGTGATCAATTTGTCTTTGCAAGTTTACATATACTCTCCATTTAGGAGTATTAGGCATCAATGCAATAAAAAAACTTCCTTCATTCCTTATTGTTCTTTTATTTGGTATCAATGCCTCTATTATTATATTAGTAAACTTGATATCAATGATATTTTGATAGAAGGTCACCCTATTCGTCAAGAAGATCAATGTCCTAGAGTTGTTATTATAAAAAGAAAAAAAATTGATGATATAAAAGTATACTTCTTGTATAAGAGATTCCATAATAAGAGACAAAGGTAAGATATCTATTGAGATAGGACTAATAAACTTTATATAAATTTATATAAAAAATCATAAAAAAATATATCATCAAAGTTAAATAAAAAGTTAATAAAAATTTTGGAAACAATTAATCTCCAAAATAGAATAATTTCCTTGGGATTAATTACACCAAAAATACCACCAATGACATTGCCAAAAGTCACTATTGATATAAGAAATATGCTTGTATTTTGATTTCTCATTGTTAAAATTAACATCGAAAGCCTATTTTGATTCAAGGATTATTATCCAAATAAGATAATCTATTATTTGAAAAGGTCAATTTTAAAGATAGCGGTTGAATCATTATAATAAAGTGAGATGGTCATCTCTCCATAAAAAATACATAAGCAATAATAATTTTTATATTGCAAAAAAGTCAAAAATAAAAATATAAGTAAAAATAAAAGGGCTCAAAGGGTGACATTATCTTAAGGAATTCCAAAAAGATGAAAACAGTGTAGTCATAATTTTATAGCTCTATCATCATAGGTTATCAAGGTTAAGATCATATAGCCATAAAGGTAATTAATCCAACTTAGTATGAGAAGCTCTACTAATAGCTATGACTTGAGTTTTGATTCATATAAGAAAAAAAAATCTCATCACATCAATATCACATACATGACCTCTCACATGTCATCATACTCTTGTTCATGCCCCCTCAAATCATCACTCAAATCTATCCTCCCCCAATTGGTTTGCTTTTTCGCTTGTCAAGCTCTCCCTCTCTCATTTCCCCCCTCTTACATTTTGCCTAAAATAATTTGCAATGAGAAAGTATGAAAGACAATATAAGTGTTCAATAAAGAAGGCATTAGTGGGTTCAATTGTGTGTGAAAGAGGTGAAGATGCACATAAGTTCGCTAATTGTGTGTGAAAGATGAGAAAATGCATAAGAGCTTACTATAAAAGCATTGACAAACTAGTAGCATGTGAAGAAGCCAAATGAATTCCATTTAAGGCTTGCTAAAGAAGAATCAATTGGGGAAATTGCATATAGAAGAGAAAAAGATGATACTCAATATTTAAGGCAAAGTGAGGAAGAAATAGGATTTAAGATTTTGTAAGGTTAGAATTTTTGCTATTATACATGATTTAAGTTAAAGTTTTCCCAAATCTTGGTCAAAACTTGCTACCTACCCCTCCCTCGCCCAAAGCCCCTCTCTTCTTATGTTTCTCTCACTTGCTCCCTTCATTTTTCTATTTAAAAAGTGATCCAAAGAAAAACTTTCTCTCTCTCTCTCTCTCTCTCTCTCACATTCTCTTTCCCACTCATCATCTCTATCTTCTACTCTTTCTCTCTTGTTTATCTTTTTTTTTTTCTCTCTCGCACTTTTTATCTCTTTATTTATCTAAAATAGAGAACAAAAAAAAGAAAAAAAAATACAAAAAGGATAAAAGAGAAAACATAAAGGGAAAAAAGAAGAAAATTTTTGAGATGTTTTGTTCTCTTATAGATAGCCTTGCCACCTCATTAATGTTACCATAGATCTTGAGCATGTATAATGCAAAGATAGGTCTTTCACCCTAATTTAAGTACTCATACATGTAATTTTAGCATGATAAAAATTTTAATATTGTTTGTGTGCTTTTTTGTGGAAGAACTACCAATAAATGTTTTTACAGTTAGAACTCCCGTCAAAAAAAGTTTCAACTAAAAATCTGTTAGTAATTCAGTAGATTATTTCTCACGAAGTAGTTCTCCATAAATTCTACCATAAATAGCTACTTTTCCTATAGTGGATGTTTCAAGCTTAGCCCATGAAGCTTAAAATGGTGAAACACTTAATTTCTTAGCTAAGCCTTCACCTTATTAGACAATCCTTAGTAATTTGGCTAGCTAGTAGCCTTCACCTTATTAATACATAGGGCACTCACAAAAGAAATAGAACTTAACCTATTTAAAGTTGACTATAATGACTTGATCTTCGAGATTTCTTAAATTAAGGCCAATTGGGTCTAACCATATCTCCCCTCCCCTTTTGGCCCTCTTTACGAGTAGCACCAATCTACAACATTCCTACGGTAATATTTTGGTCATTATTAAAGTGATAAGTCATTGTTAGATCTTTGGTTGAACTTTTTCTCATCATCATAAAGCTTCTTTATCAATTAAAGCATCTAATTCCAACATGAGTAGAGTGGTATTATTCAAATTTCTTGGATTAGTCCTAAGTCTCCATACTTTGTAAAAATAAAGATGCATTTAAATAAGATCTAAGGAAGGATATCTTTGATTTTGTCCATTACTCCTTTTTTTATTGAGAATTTATATATATTTTTTCGATTGGCATTAGTCAAAGATCAATATGAGTTAAGGCATGCACAAAAAAATGAATAAAACTAGCAAAAATTAAAAGCTTTTAGCTAACAAAATAGTTGACGCAAAAGGTTAAAATCAATAAGGTTGAAACTCTAGGGATCAGATTTCACTAGGTATTAAAATTCATGTACTTGTAAATCAAATTAATTGATACTAATAGAATTATTATTAGAGCTAAAAATACTCTTACCATTCTCTCAAAATATATTGCCACAAATTCATTGATATAAATTGTCATCATCTATAAGATATATTCAATATCTTCAAATCTCTTTAACAATGAATAAGGGATCTAAAGATTGTATGACCTCCACATAGATATTTTTTTATCTTACAATCAATTGATTTGGTTTAATTAAGACAAATTCATTATTTATCTCTTAATTTTAAGAGAATCTCCAAAATATATAATCATTGGCCAAATATTTATAAGTATATTAATCATAGATTAGGATTGTACAACAAGTAATAAAACTAAAGAAATGATTGATTACATTAAGCAAGAAGTCAACATAAAAATAATTGGTTAAATATAATTCATATTTAAAGAAATTTAATTTATACTATAATAAAGTAAAACTATATAATTTGAAATAGATATAAAAATATGTAAAGAGAAGAGAAGGGTAAAACTTCCCTATCCCAATAACTCTTTTGCAAATAAAAGTCCTTTACTTTAAAATTTTGCTTTAATGAATATCCCAAACTTCCATAAGTAACTTCCCAATTATTATGTGGGAAGTCTAGATGGTCTTGAATGTTGTGTACATGCTATGTACACGAGCGAGTACACAACAATTATATACATATGCATAATGTATACACAACATTCTAAACCATTTGCATACCACACATAATAAATTCTCCAGTTTTTTGCACCAAAATTTGTCATTAAGGGGTCTAATAAAAAGTTGGTCACTGGATGGGGCATTTGTGTCTGTCTTTAATTAGTGTTTGGACACTAATTTTGGAAAGCCTAGTATTGTTTCTTGGGCGCCAAAATTTTCTTTTATTTTATGAGGAAAATCTTATAAAATATAAGACTAGCAATTGGGCACATGATTAAGTGCTTGGGTGCTAGGATTAAGCAACAGGGTTGGCACTTGTGCAAATGGTATGGATGTTTGGGTGCCCTCTTTTCTTTCAGAAATTTTAAAAATATGGTTTTGGCTACTACGTAATTGACTCGGTGCTTAGGTACTAGATTTAGACATTAGACATTAGAGCTTGCCATGTGTTGTGCACTTCATATGTTGCTTGATTGATGCTAGACTTTCTCCATCTTTGCATTACACTTGAGAATCCACTAAATTTAATATGCTCATCAAATTTCTTGAATAACCCATTCCAACACATATTTCATGAATAATGTGGTGAATTTCTTAAAATCAATGAAATTAATATAAAAATATAAATTTAATTGAAAAAACAACTAATAAATTATCATTTAACAAATATGCTAAAGAAAAAAAAATTCTCTAAGTGTGATTTTTGACTTATTGAATGCTTTTCTGGTATTATCACATATTTTACTAGACTACTTTAGAAGTCTGTTATGTTGATATAATTTGATGCTTGAGAGCAATGTTTTCAAAAGCTTAAAAATTATTTAGTTTTAGCACCTATTGTCATCTTTTTTTCTAGCATAAATGGATTACAAATCTATAATAACACTTTACATCAAGGTTTGGGTTATATTCTAATGTGACATTGCAGAATAGTTAATTTATGCCACTTGCAACTTAAAGATCTAAGAAGAACTACCCTACTCATGAGTTTGCTTGTTGTATTTATTTTTTCATTGAAGATTTAGAAATATTATCCATACCGATGTACCATATTTATTATTAGATTTTAATTTATCATAAGCACTTGGCCAATATCTTTATCAAAATGAATTAAACTTAAAAATAGGTAATGATTTTAGTTTATAAAAAAATATGATATGTGGATTTAGTACCATCCAGGTAAGGTTAATATAGTCATTGACACTTTGAAGAGGAAACCTCTTACTAACTTAGCTTGGATCATTATTTCAGAATGACAATGGTTCTTGAGATAGTATCTCCATCAGGCAATTTCATTATGCATTACATGACTATTCAGTCAATGATTGTAGATTGGATTCATATATCTCAAATGGTAGACATTGAATTAATGCAACTTAGAGAATAAGTTTGAAAAGGAATGAAACTTGAGCTCACTATTGAATATGAAGTTATATTGAAATTTAAATATTGATTATGTATTCCAAATTGAAAGGAATTTTGCTAAGAAGTACATTAAGAAGCATACATAACTCGATATTTTGTCCATCCAATAAGTCTTAAAATATACCAAAATTCTTGGAAGAATTTTATTGGCATAGTATGAAAAATGATATTATAAATCTTACAACTAAGTATTTGACTTTTTAGATGGTTAAAGCTAAACATTAGAGACATAATAGTTTATTTTCATTTCTTTTTATTCTAGGATAAAAGTAAGAGGATATTGTAATGAATTTCATAGTTAGTTTGTCTAGATCAATAATATCAATACATCTTAATTTTTTTTTTTTTGTGCTAATTTTAATAAAATTACTCCACGAAGATGCAAAAGTGAGCTATGTGGATTATATTTCTTGATTATATAAAATATCAATTATTATTATGTTTAAATGTGATGAAATGGTTATTTTAAGGTTATATAAGAAAGTATAAGAGGCTTTATATATCATGTTAAACTTTAGCAAGATATTTCATAATCAGGTAGACATTTGGACCTTAGAAGATTTGTTGAGAGTTTACATTTTTTTTAACTTTATAGATAGTTGGGAAGATTATTGTCCACTCATTCAGTTTATCTAAACTGATATTATCTAAGATAGCATCAATATGACACTATACAAGACTCTTTATGTCATGAATGTAGATCTCTTTTATGTTGGTTTAAAGTTTGTGAGAGGAGACATCTTCATTGTCTTGCCTTTCCTCATCACTATCATTACAAGTTTACCATTCTTCTTCTTTGCATAGGTGGATAAAATAAATTTGGTCTCACATAAAATTATATTAGAATAATTCTCTTATAAATATATTCTGCTTATATTAGAATTAGGTTAGCTAAATTATAATTAAGTATTAGTATTTTGTGTATTTATTTCTTTTAATCTTATATTTATGTTTTGCCTAGTTTATTCTATGGTAAAACTATGAATCTAAATTTAAATCTTTCAGAGATATATTTTATAGTAGTTTTATATTTGACTTGAGTATGACATAACATAGGTTAAGCAAGTCACACAAACTTAAATTAATTAAGTGGATCATACTGATTTAAATTAACTAGTGGATTTTAATTCCTCTTTATGCATATGTAATTGATTCAAAGTTCATATTATATAAGACCTTGAGTTGAGCTCCACCTGGAATTGTTGATTGAATATGATGTATTACTTGGTTAAGATAAGTAATTTTTTTTAAAAGAATAAATATACTCTTTTTTTGTTAGAGGCTTTATCTTTGATGATTGTAATAGATTTCTTAAATATTTGAAGCTTGTTTGTCCTATGCTCAATATTTAACTATTTGGTTATAAACTTTAGTAAATTTATTTAAATATTTAAAATGATATATCAAGTAACATTAATAATTTTATTATAATTTATTGATGCACAAGTTCAAGGATATCAACATTATTATGTAGTAATAATGTTTATTTTCAAGAATGTTGCATATATTAAATTCCATAAATTTAATCTCTTGAATTAAGTTTTTATTATAATGATAATATTGAACATATCAATTATTAAAAATGCATTAAAAGCTTGCTTATATTGTAAAAAAAATTACATGCCTATATGTAATGATGTGTAAATTAGCATAACTCTTTTGGATGTTAATTAACTAAGATGACAAAGTGATGATAATGTTTTAAACCATTGAATTTTTATAAGTTATTATTCATCTTCCCATTTTTTAGTTATCATGACAAAATTGACTATAAATATGCATATTAATATATAGTAGAATGATAAAGAATTAATGAGTCATCTTTGGATAAGTATGATTATATTGATATGATTGCATATGGATACAATGGCATCTAAATGCACTACTTACAATTTATCATATAAATGATTATGAACATTACTATAATAGAGGCCATCTTAGATCATGTGATACTTTTTTAACTATGTAATGCAATAATACTTTAACATAGTGATGTAATGACATTTACCTGCAATTATCATATAATAAATTGAGCCTTGTCGTTTATGATTTAATAAATTGAGTTACTTGCTAAATTTTAGTCATTAAACTCACTCATTGTAAAGTTTTTGTCACAGTAAGTTATATTAAGTTGCTTGATGGATCATCAACATGAAAGCAAATTTTTTATCAACAATAACCAATAGTACATTAAGTATTTTAAATTTATACAATAGTCTTTTTATACTTCTAGAAGAATTAGATAGTTTTACAAATATAGTTATTTTTTCAATTCATTTTCTATCAGTTGTGGACTTTACTTAGGAGCTATTTGGTTGGATGTATTTGGAGTATAAAATAAACCAAATGTAGAGATTTTAACTTTTGGAGTGTTTGATATGGTACAAATTAAAATTCCAAGGTACTTCTAGAGTATTTAAAAATGTAATTTGTGATGTATTTAAAATTCATCCAAATTGGGTGAATTTTAAATACACAGTTCAGTGTAAAGTGAAGCGGCCACCACCGCCAATTATTGCGCTATCATGCACCGACCATCATTTGCTACCACCACCTCTGCGTTTCTTTGGCGACCCACACGCCTCATACGGTCACCACATTAGCCACCGGTTCTTCACCATTGCCGGCGAAAAAAAAAAAAATCAACCCACATACTGGCGGACACCTCTTCTGACCGGACACCATCGCCACCTTTAACCTCAAAAAGTACTTTACATTACATTCATTCTACCAAACAAGAAAAAACAAAACTCATGTATTTATATAGTTTTCAATCAAATAGCCTAGATTAATTAAGATATATTACATTCACTTTACAATTCATTTCTTTTACACTGCACTCCTTTTTCAATCAACAAAACATCCCATAAGTGTACTTTTATCATAAACTTTATTGATGAAATAAAATGTTATTTATCTTTCTTTATGCTTATAATTACGTGAATATGAACTTTTCTTTTGTGAGTATAAAATTTATTTAAATTGTTCTCTACTTTTAAAATCTATTATTCTTTCATCAAGTCTCATGTTGAGGTATATTGCCTTCCATACTTATGAAGTGACACTTACAAACAAGTTTCAAACATCAATAAAAAATTTTTTAAACAATTTAAAGATGATTTAAATAAGATTTGAACAAGATTTGAAGCTTCTTTAAGATTTTTGAATGATTGGAATTGGGTTCAAAGATGATTTATGCAAGATTCAAATGTAGTTTAACATATTTCGAGTAAGATATAAATAACATTTGAACATGAAAAAAAAAATTTTGTGCATAATTGATTAAAATTTAAATAATATTCGCTCAACGATCATGAATGAAATAAAGTTCAATATACTTTAAATTAAATTCAAATAAGGTTATAATGTTGTATTGACCTATGTTCAAATCTTTTTAAGTTGGAAGTAGATTCTAATTCCAAATGTGCAGTAAGTAATGAGAAGTTGGGGTATTTTTTATGAGAAATAAATTTTCTTTTTTTTTTCAAAAAATTAAATGGTGAGTAGATTATTCTAAATGCAATTATTATAAAGTCTACTTAAAAAAAAGAATGATTTATATACATATCATATAATTTTTTTGCATTTATATATCTAATATTTAAAATTAGATATATACTTATCTAATATTTTTTAATGCTTAAAAAGTTAAAATTTATTTTTAAAAAATAAATAATAATGTTATTTTTTATATGATATTGAAGATTAAGATATAATAAATATAAAAATTAAAATTTAAGGGTTAGATATGTAAATAATTAAGAATTGTGTTTCATATCTAAAGCACTGAGACAACGATCATGGAAGATCAAAGAAAAAGGAAGCTCAAAGGAGAAGGAAAGGTATAAATTCTGGAGAATACAAGCACAAGAACATGAGTGAAGTAAAGAAAGGGGGCAAAGGAAAACTGGAGCCGATCCATTAAAGACAGGGAAAGCATTTAGTTTTTTCCACGGAATCTCTCCCTTAGAATGCTTCCGGCTACCGTCTCTAATTTATTTTCCTTCTTTTCCCTTTTTTTGAGATGCGGAGATCAAGGAGCCTTTTTAATGTGCATGGTCGAGGAGGAGACCATTGGATCACAGGATAGGAGAGCTTCTCTTGCACGAAGTGCGCGCGATTTCCTAAAGCAATTAGATTGGTGGTAGGGCTTTTCTATTTTTTTTTTTGCTTATGTTCTGTTGATTCGTTTCATCTCTTCTGTTCTAATAAACTAAACGTCGGGCTACTAGCATTCTAACTTCTTGTTTGGATACTGTCTATGTGTAATGTGAATGATGCTTAAGTTCCTTAGTCCCGCATTTGATGATTTCTTTGTTTCATTGATTTGTTTTATGGTTTCCAACTACCGGGAAATGGGGTTTATCTTAATTCTTTTTGTGTTAAAGATAAATTGGGTAGATTGTTATGACAATCAATTTTTTCTTGTTAGTATTTGTTTTTCAAACTGAAAGTTAATTTCTTTTTTTTTTTCATTTTTTTGTACAGTTTTATTATCTATATTTAATTCCTTTGTTTTGTACATGAAAATATCTTTTCCACTTTATTATATAAAATTTTTTGTTGCGCAGCTGGAATACATATTATTTTCATATGCATATGTAACTTCTATATGGGATGAACTTTTCTACCCTTATAGTAGTAGTGTCATTCTTCAAGATTAATGTCACAACCTCCGAATGTAAGATTAAAACTGTTAATTTGTTTTAGCATAACTAAAATGAGTGATATTTATGATTTTAAGATTTTTTTTTTTAAAAGATGGTCTAATCATCAAGTGTATTTTGTTTTAATGGATGGTCTGATTTTAAGAGAAAATAATTGAGATTTCAAAGTATTGAGGCTTTGTGAAAGGATTTGGCCTAGTGGTAGAAAGAGAAGATTGTATCTCCACGGGAATGGGTTTGAGCCGCATTCTTTGCAAGAGTATAGAGGCTTTTAAATGCTTAGAAATAAATAGATTGGTTGTTGACGATGTTATGCATATAATGGATGGGTTTCATTTATGAAATCCGTTGCTAGAACTAAACTTTTTAAAATGAATTCCTTGTGTTATCTCATCATCTATATGATTGTCACATGCTCGATAAATGGTTAAATTTTCACGTAAAATGATGAAGCTTGAGATCATACTGTATATATATATATATATATATGTATATGGAACCCTTTAAAATATATACTCTTTTGAATAAATTAACCATTCTTAAAATAGTTGTTCTCAATTATTTATTCAATTTTCTTGAAATGGGTGGGATGTGCATATGATGTAGAAAGAAAAATCAATCTTATAACCATTTGATGGAGGGGCCATTGTGATGATCTTCAATTGTGCATCGAAGAAGTCTGACTAATGTAGAGTGGAAGGAGCTATGGATAAATTCTCAAGAAATGTGTAGTGTAACAATCAGGAGAGACGAATGAATCATACAATGAGGAGGTATCAAGATTAGAAAGAGCTATTGGAGAAGAGAATTATTTTCAAATTTCAATCATAACCTATAATCAAAATGTAAGCAATTAAATCTATTTCTTGAATAGGGTTGTTAGATAAACTTGAACTTGAATTCGATTTTAGATAACTACTTAAAATTTTACCTAATTTAAATTAAAAATATTTTAAAATTAAATACATTCAAAGTTGAATTACTATTCCTAGAACTAATCCAAAATGCTAATCTCTATACATACATGCCTACATACATATACACACACATGTACACATATTTGACATGTGTATACATAGATACATAGATACATACACACACACACACACACACACACACACACACACACACACACATATATAGATAAGTATATAAGTATGTATGATTGGACTTATGATTCAAAGGGCTTGTGTGGGGCATTGTTATTATACAAATAGTTTATTTTTCTCATAAATTTTCATTCATTATTATTATTTTTAATTTAGGAATGATTTAGCACCTTGGAGCATATCCTCCTAGACAATTTATTATTTACTTGACATCACATGCTTAAACTATGCCAGTGTAATCTGGACTTGAACTACTTGCTTAAATTAACTGATCATACTCAGTTGATTTTTTTACATGATTCATGTTTTATGCAAAATTATTTGATGGAAAACTCTTGAGCCTTACTTGAGACTACCAACCTAATCAAGGAAAGTAGTAGTTTAACTAAAATTTGATTCAATTCTTGCAATCTTTATATAATTTTTGCAATAGAATCTGATTGAGTTGAGCCAAGTGAGAGTACATTAGTTCCAAGATAGAGAAAGGGTGAGAGAAAAAAAATTAATTCCAAAAGAGAAGCCAAAAGTCAAATCCTCCAATATGATCCTTCATCCTCTATTAGTAGGTAAGAGGATTGATGCTACATGGTGGGCTTCACAAAGTTATGACCATTGCAAAAATAGTTGGATAAGAGGATATAGTCTGTCCTATAGTGATAGTATAGTCATGTCTTGATGTGGGTATTTTGGATGAATTTTATTGTTGAGTACCTCTAGCGAGTTCTATTAGTTGGTCAAGTATTGAGTATCACTTGTTGGCCTTGCCTTTTGTATGTCATTTGACCTACTCTGACATTGGTTATCGTGAGCCAAGTTCTCTTAGATGAAATGTTGTTTGGCAGCATGTTGGTTATTGGCTTTGAATTTTTGCATGAGCAACTTTTGATTATTGGTTTAATCTAATTTGGTTTACTATTAATCAGTTTACTTGATGATTTGATTCGTTAGTTTTTTGAATGATTCATTTGTACCAGGCAAGTATGGATGGCAATTTGGACATACGAGGCTGCATTTATTAAAGTTTGTGTGATTCCTCTCCATGTCTTTGAGAAATTTTAATTTCCCAGTGTCTTTTGGATGGATTTATTTTAGAGAATCCTAGCATAACATGTTTTTCTACATGAAATCCACTAGATAAAGAGCCTCTAATATGAAACCTGGTTGTTTCTTCAAGTTCTTGATGGCAAATTCTGGGTTTATAAAATGATGAGTGTAACAGAAGAGGACGGATAACATTTATTTTTCAGAAAATAGGTATAAAACTTATAACAATATCATACTTTGCCTTTGTCGATGCATTTTTTTTCTTGTACATATTCCTCCTCCCTTGATCCTATAGGTCTTTTTTAGCTGTATAACTTATTTTTCATATTTTTTTAATTAAATTTTTGGATGCATGATTCTCCTTATCTAATAAAATGCTTTTTACCTTCTGGAAATCTTAGCTCACCATGAAACTGCTATTTATTGTTATGAAGCTTATGCTTATTGGTTAATCTTCAATTGGTGTATTGCCAGTCATTTCACAGGCTATTCAATGGCACACCTTTTGACTTTGACATTGAACCCATCTACATTTCCTGCTTTAGTTATACTTCAAGAGCTATTAATCTTTGTTAATTTCATATTATACTATAAATTTTGTCAATGTATCAAGTGCATGATATACACTTTCCTTTTATGTGTATTAGGATTAATATCTAAGGATTAGGAAGGAAAAAAGGGAACATTAAAGATATCATGCATATAATCCATGCAAAAAGATTTACAGCAAGCAAAGTTAAAACTCATGCAACACTAAATAGAAAAGAATGGAATGAGGATTCATAAAGATAGCCTCAAATAGTTGTTGTAAGATAAAGATGATGATAGGAATCTTTCTTTGACTACTCATAATCAAATTTAGATGAGATCTATAATCTCTTTGAGAACTAATTTTGAATTTTATTAACAATTGTGTGCTAGTACATTTCTTAATTTAATTCTTTATTGTGTATGTGGATCGAATTCAGTCAAATGCATTCGTTAAACTTCTATCATTATGAATATCACTAGTGTTCATTCTTCGCTTTGATTTTAAAGTTAAGTATTTTTTTAAAATGAAAGGTGCGCTTTATTAGAAATGTGTTTGAGAATGCATATTTTGCATAAGTCTGCTTCATGTTTGCATCAGCGGAACACACGATATATTCTTTCTAATTATTTTTTCCTCTTTTCTGAATCTTCTTTTCATATTGTAAAAGTAATGGCTGCCCTGGGAGTTGACAAAAGAATGCTTCTAGAACTTGAGTCCATGGGATTCCTAACCGGCCGTGCAACAAGGGCGCTTTATTATTCTGGTAAGATGTAAAAAAGGCAAACTTTTTTTTCCTATTAGTTCAAAGATGCTTACCAATTTGGTTTTACTGAACATGTCCCAGTTAGATATTCACATAATATGGCAAGATTATTTACGAGAATCAAACATGTAGATAAACTCTTATAGAAGTCTTCCAGGTACAGCGTACATAGCTTTGTTCAAAGAACAGGCCTTGCTGCATTGTATTTGATGTTACGCCTGTTTGAAATTGGACATAAAAAGGGTAAGTGATTATTATAAAATCAAATGACCTCATGGAAATGTAATGCACATTCCAAGTTTTGCAAATGTAAATTGAAAATGCCGGCTGCAAGTGTGTAGCTTTACATAAGTCACAAGTTGCACCTCAAGTGTAGCATCCCTGTGAATAAGCCATACCATGGCACCACATAGAATTTCTTGTGAGGTGTTGATCAAGCATTTCTTGTGAGGTGTTGTTGATTAAGCTACCAAATTTGGCTTTTAGCAGGAATAAATGGAGAAGGCTTAAAAATTGTGTTGGACTTCTTTTAAAATCAATTCCAATCTTCTAACTCTATTTTTGTTTTCATATGTTGTGAAATGCTTGTTCGAGTTGAATTTATCTAGAGTAGATCTATTACTCTTATTTTCTTCCAGTTTATTTCATATTTGAGATTTTTGGCTTATGTAATAGGAAATAATTGGAGATTTTTTGTCTAATTTTTTGCTTAGGATATATCCTTTCCATTTACAATGAATTTTAGTGCTATATCTGACTATGGTTCTACTTGTTTTGCTTTCTTGATTGTTTTTAAATTTCGAATTGAATGATGTGATTCACGAGAATCATGTATAACCTGACTTGATCATGATTACACTGGTGTTATATTATCCTATTCTTACATCGTTTGAATTTGAAAAAAATAATCAATTTAGCCGATGCAATATTTCCCCCATTGTTCATTCTTTCACAATATAATATGATAGTCTCTATCTTTTATAGAAGTGGAAATTGTAACAGTGGAATAAACTACTAAGAAACATTGAATTAAATAAGTTGCTGGAAATGTTTCATTTCTTTGTCTAAACTGTTCAAGAGATGAAACAAACAAGAACAGAAGGCAAGACACTTGAGGTACAGATGCCAAGACTAAATGGCTGAAATGAACATTTCAAAGTGGAGAACTTTCATCATATGCATTTCCTTGTACTTGACTGATTAGGTTGGGGATCTCCATCTTTGGAATATTTTAAGAAGGATTGTTCTCATGATTTAATGCGAAGAACCAATCCACTAGCCACTAGATTCAGAATTGTTATTATAATTAACATCAGCTAACATTCCCTAATCATTGCCCTTCACTGTTGGATGACCAAATGGTTGAATTTAATTCGATCTATTCTCTTGAATCAGTTGACAAACTCACATCAACAATCCACTATTGGGGATCAAATTGCAGAGACACTATGGTGCTATGGTTGGGAGATGAGCCTTGTACAAATTGTTAATTCTATTAGCTTGGTATTGTGGAATCCCTTGAATTAATATCTTTTGAAGTAAGAGTCAATATTCTTCTAATATAATATCTCTTGTATTACTCCCATCTCTCCAATTGCTTGTGCTTTAAGTGTCTCTTGCAAGAAAACTCCTCTTTTTTTGTTTGAATTTGACAATCAATGTATTCGGATTATCATTGGAAGCTAGGGTACCTAGTAATCACCGTATGACGGTTTCTAACACATTTTCATTTACGTGATCCAACTTTGTACATTATAAGTCCACATACTGGTGATGCCGATAACATTTATTCAAGTTGGTCGGATAGCTTATTCTTACTTTAAACTATGTGCCAATCAACATATGCTTGATGCATCAGGTAATTCTAGCATTGAAGATGCCATCAATTGGGTTTTAGACCACGAAGGTGACCCAGACATTGATCAGATTCCTCAGGTACGATTCTGATCCTTTATTTTCTGCATTCACTCTTAAGAATAACATTCATTCATCTTTGATTTTTTATAAACGTTGATCTTACCTCTGCAAGAATACTTCTTTTTGAATTACTCAATAATGATGAACCTATTATATGTAGTATTCTTAAACAAAAAAGGCATACCAAAATGCATAAGGCTCCCAACAGTCGTCTGGTGTAGGAAGGTTGCCCATCCCTAGTAGAGAGGTTGTTTTGTGAATTTGATTACATGGCTAATCATAGGGACACTACTTGACATTCTAACTAGGCCACCCTCTTATTGTCCTCTTCTTTTAAACTAGTGCATAAATTCAAAAGGCATGTCAACCATCCATTTAAATGTTCAATATGTGCATCGGTTCCACAAAGAGAATAGTATTAAGGTGTGTCCTGTCCAGAATTTTATGAGCATTTTATGCTACTCGTTTTTTATTCATATTTGGCTACTGAAGGAAGGAACATGCATTCGTGTGGAATGGCTTCTGACTCCCCTGGCAAAATAATAGGAGCATCTAATAAATGGAAGTATTTTGTTTGGATTATTGGATACAGCCTTAAATTTTATATAATATCTAATTGGTTGAGCACTTTCAGGTATCTGTTGATATTAGAATTGAATCTGGCGAACCACTTCATGCGGGAGAAGAAATGAAGATGAACTTAAAAGTTCTAAGGTTTGTTTTAAGTTGTTTATTTCTCTGAAGTTAGATTTGATTAGTATCAGCTGAAGCTATAGTTTTCTGAAGATGAATTTAACATATCTGACTTGTTTGCAGTAGGTAAAAAAATCAGAATACTAATTATTACTTTATTTAATTTATTACATGTACTAACTTATTTATAAAAGGAATATGAACAATTTATTATTACAATATTTTCTCATTATTGAGGATATTCTTCTTTATTGTATTTTTTTGATTGTTGTGTTCTCGTGTGTGTACGCTCACACATATACTTGTATTGTATAAGGAATATAATTCAGTAAAGATGCAGTTTTTTGCAGTTCTCTTTCCTTTCTAACATGCTGTATGAGCAATTCGATTCCTTCTATCTCCACTCCATCTCTTGATATTGACTAGTTTGATTTCTCACATCATTGCGTCAACGAACTTCTACAACCTATCATAAATTTCTTTTGTTCGCACTCATGTCGGTCTCCATGCATTGTCCTAGCCTGTGTGATGCTTCACACACCTCGATACACATATGTTGTTGTCCTTCTATGTTGACTTATCTCTCTGTGCCTTCTCTTTCACTCATGATTTAGATCTCCATATCGCTCGTTGCCTCTTTCGCAACAACCCATGTGCTCTGCCATTTCCACTATCAATTTTTAACCATTACTTGTGTGGGACCATACAATATGCTATCACTTGTGACTTGTGTTGCTTTCTTTGTCAAGAACAACAATACCAAAATTTGGGCCTGTTGATCATTCTAACAACAAGATGCCATATTTAATGCCATCACCAACCTCCAGAATTAATGTACCTCTTTCGCTTATTAAATTAATATAATTAATAGATATTATGGTTCATAGGAAGATAAATATTTTATTTATTCAAGAAACTAAATAGGTTGGGGAGGAGATTGATAGTTTAGGTTTTAAACTATGGTATTTGTGAGATCCAAAAATTCGCCATCGACCTCTTTGATGAAAAGAGTGTTTAAGTGTCGGTGTAATTTTCAGAAGGCAGATGAAATAGTAGATAAGACACTACCCAGAGATTTCGCCCTCATTTTGCGAGGATTTAGATCTAGTTCTAGGTTTCCTATAGGCGCAAGCCTTTATAGTTAATAACCTCTCCCAATACAAAGAGAACACTTTCGATTAAGGCTAGTCGATAAATGGCTAAATAACGAGCATATAATAGCAGTGAGTGAAGTTTGAAAATTATGAAATTTATCATTTTAATTTAAAACTTTTGTTGGGGGGAACGATGACGCGCCCGATCTAGATCCCATGGTTCATCATCACACATGGTCCTTGTGCTTAGTCGGAGGTAGTCGACCCACGGAAGGATCCTTGTCGACACATGGTTCGTCGTCATGATGTCCGTAGACACGGGGTGGAGTTTGTCTAAGGGCACAAATATAAGTTGACCTTAGCTAACAGAGAGTTTTTTGCCCAACCAAATGCATTCTATAATTCATAGCTCAAAGAGCAAAGCCGTTTGGGAACATATGGGTTGCGGTTGTGACCATAATTTATTGGTGCCATTTTGTGGCAAGCCACCCAGTCAGAGGGCTTTGGTTGTAACCACCATTTATGTAGTGTAATTTTGCAGCAAAACTATGCGGATAGAGGACACGAACCACGTCCTTACGGACTTAAGATTATTTGAGTATGAAAATAATTATACATTTGATTTGACATTGGCTCTTTGTGAGCAAAAGTCTTCTTAATTTGTCACCCGCAGACAAATAGTTGCGGAGGGGTGGATGATTTTAAGTTTAAATTTAAATAATTAATTTTATTTAATTTATATATTATTATTATTTTTTTATTTGAATTTTGATCATTTTATAATTGATTTAGATTTAAGCATGTAATGATTCATTATTAGAACTTTAATAATGATTGTCTTTTTTGATCATATGACTTTTATTGGTGATAGACTGTCAATCTCTTTTTAAGATTGAGTCATTAAATTCTGTCTTAAGAATTATAGTCCTCCAAACCTTGTCAACTCTAGCTTGAGCATAGAGGATTGAGTTTGAGACTTTTCCTTTTGAGAGCTTGAACTTGAGATGTCACTAGATCCATATTTTGTAATTATATGACATAATTAACTTCTCAGATTTTATTAAATTGAAATTTTTATAATAACATCATTAGATTTTTTTGGTTTTGTTAACCCGGACCTGATCCTAAGACCAAACCGGGGTGTAGATATTTATTCTTTTGTTTTGCATATGACTTGCATATCTAGATGCTTGATCTAATGAATACTTTAACATACATAGAAGTATCTATTCTTTTAAAATATTATGGACATTTAGATATCTAAGTTGAAGTAGTTATGTTTGACATGACATATGTATTATAATTATGATATAGATTTTTGAGTTTTGTTTAACCCGAAAGACCAAAGCGAAGTGTAGTTATCTGTTCTTTCACTTTGCATTTGTCTTGCATATCTTTCTAGGTACTTGATCTAACGAATACTTCAACATACTTGAGAGCTTGAACTTGAGATGTCACTAGATCCATATTTTGTAATTATATGACATAATTAACTTCTCAGATTTTATTAAATTGAAATTTTTATAATAACATCATTAGATTTTTTTAGGTTTTGTTAACGGATCGATCTAAGCCCGGGGTGTAGATATTTGTTCTTTTGTATTTGCATATCTAGATGCTTGATCGAATACTTTAACATTTGCATACAAGATTATCGTTTTTTTAAATATTGTGTGGACATTTAGATCTACAGGTTGAAAGTTATGTTTGACATATGTGTATGTCAAATTTTTGATATAGATTTTTGAGTTTTGTTAACCCGAACCCTGTCCAAGACCAAACCGAGAAGTGTAGTTATCTGTTCTTTCACTTTGCATTTGACTTGCATATCTTTCTAGGTACTTGATCTAACGAATACTTCAACATACAAATAAATATATGTTCTTTTAAAATATTGTATAGATATTTAGATGTTTAAGTTGAAGTAATTATGTTTAGCATGAAAGACATATCAGATTGCAAGTACATGTTTTGATATGGATTTTTGGATTTTGTTAACTGGACTCGGTCGTAAGACTAAACCGGGATGTAGATATCTGTTCTTTCACTTTACATTTAACTTGCATATTTTGTTAGATATTTTATCTAATGAATACTTCAACATACATACAAGTATCTGTTCTTTTAAAATATTATATGAACATTAAGATGTTTAAGTTGAAGTATAGTTATGTTTAATGTGACAAACATGTCAAATTGCATGCACATATTTTTCAATACCTTCAAATATAAATCAAGTATAAATATGTTCTATAAAAAGTGCATATTTGATTTTTCAAATGTTTGTTATGGATCAAATGTAAGCATCTGCTCAATGAGGTATGGATTTGATTTTCCCAAATATTTGTAGTAATGTAAGTATATATCTGTTCTACAATAAACCAAGCATGCATCTATTTTGTAGAGTATAAATTTGATTCTTTCAAGTATTTGCATGAATCAAATGGTTAAGCAAAATATTACTCCTTAAAGTAAGCATGAAATTCATATTACGTGCATATAAGTATGTATGTTTAGCTTGGATGACATACGATAATACTTCAAGCATGCATAACGACAAAACTATAAACTCACATGAAATCATGATAAGTGTAGGAATTTAGTTCCTTTGAACATTTGCATAAACCATAAAGCAGCAAGTTTAAATGTAGACTTATATTCATTCCAATATTTAGATTGGTCTCGAACTAAATATTCATTTCACATCAATGTTTGATGAAGTCACTTCATTCATATTCATTGATTAATTGTCCAGTTGCTTAAGTTCATAAAAGAGCTATCAAGCTTTTGCAAGCTCTTATATTTCAATTTGAATTGTCTTTAATCCTCCTCATAAGAAAAGAACTTGTCTACACTCAATCTTTTTTTTTAAACATATGATATAGTATCATTGAGCATATGTTGAAGATTTTAATTTGCATTTGTCATCAACTTAAGTTCATTCAAACTTATGGTTCAATTTTCTCTTAAGCTCCTTTCAAATTGTTCAATAAAACACATATTATATTTCAAATGGTAATTGAAAATGTTCAATCATGTTCGTTATTGAGATATCAAATCATATCTTCTACTTGTGAATGAATTATCAAATATTTTATGATTTAGATTTAATTTAACTTGAGCCTTTAGGATTGAATCAATTGATCAATATTTTCATGAATAATTTGAATTTTGATTTACTTTCCTTTCATGTTATGCCAAGTTTAAAAGTATGATTGAAATCATATCAAATTCAAACTTTTTATAGATTTGATTTATTAAAATTTATTCGTCTCAGCGTCATCCGTGCGTGAGACAGGCCTTCGCCAAGAAAGAAAGTGCATGGTAGTGTTATTGAGACAAGAGAAAATTTTGTTTTACGCGAAGAAAGGCCATGAGTTTTAACATGTAGTATTTACGAACATTGGAAGAGCGTGAACAATTTACATCAGGCAATTTTTTTGTCGTTGAAACGTGAGCAAGTACTTATATCACAAGCTAGATTTTCTTGCCACATTGGAACAACATGAGCAAGTACTTATATAACAAATTTTTTCGCCGTATTGGAACAATGTGAACGGGTACTTATCACAAAATAGATCTCTTTATCATGTTGGAATAATATGAGCAAGTGCTTATCACAAAGCAAGTTTCCTGTCACGCGTTAACGGCAAAGATCTTATATGAGTTTTCGTCGCATTAGACAATGAGCGGATACTTATCACAAAATAGATTTTGCTGACACATTGGAATAATGTGAACAGATACTTATTACAAAACAGGTTTTCTTGTCACGTCAGAATAACGTGAACAGATACTTATAGCATAAAACAATTTTAACAAATTTACATTCACATGCGCATGAAATTAAAATACAACTGATATCCCTTTGCTATAACATGAATTTCATCATCATTTTAGTTGAATTCTGCTTTTGAAATATTTAAACATCAAGCTGTTTTTCTAGCTTTGGCAATTTCTTCCATGGCTATCAATGCTCATCACGTGAACAACATATAAAGGTATATTTATAAAGCTTGCCAAAATATATACTGTCATAAGAAGCCTCCGTGGAACAAATATAATCATTAAAACTGCAGCAATTACTCCCACAAACAGAAAACACCAAGTATACAGCTTTCTCTTGAAGAAGCTAGTCACTAGGAGTTCAAGAATAAAGACAACAAGAGCAGAAATTGCTAGAAAATTTAAATTTGATTTTAAAGGTCTATTACGGAGTAGTCTCCAAACCACTATCAATAACTGAATGTTACTGAAAATTTGTGTCCACTGGATAACTGAAAATCTGGTTGGAAGGAGGAAGGAGGAAGGAGAAAAGGGCCGAGCTTGGTCGGTTAACTAGAGAGAAAAAAAACATTAGTGAAAGGGGATGACTCAATCAAAGCACAAATAATAGCTTTGCAAATACTACGAAACAACCCCCATGAACATTCACTAACAATAAAAAGGTTAAGGCAGTGACAAAACTTCTAAATAAAATAATTAAAGCTTAACGACCAACAAAACTCCAAATAGCAAACCATAACAAAAGGGCAACCTTGAATGGCCCAACGAGAAATTGAGGGTTGAGGGATTTAAGGAGGAAGAAAAGAAAGGCTAGGATTAACATTGAATCAAAACAAACTAAGACAAAAATCTGCTACAATACTTCCAAGGAACCAAGTACAACAGTGTCCTGCTGTTAAATCTTTCCAACAACACTCCAACCACAAAGAGAGCCTCACAGTTGAACCACAATCACCCCAAAATCAGACAACTGCCACTGCATATAGCAGTTCACCCAAAACCAGCACCAACCACGACCCAAAGTAAAATTATAATAGGCATGGAAAAGGAACGAACCGGGAGATCGAGAACTTCAGTTGGCTCGCACGAACGGAGCGCAAGAGAGGAAAGTCGGAGGAAAGTAAAGGGGGAAAAGCATACAGATTTGCTGAAGAGAATGAGCAAGATAGCAGCTGAAAAGTGGGATGGCCATAGCCAAAGGCACGAGAAGGACCGACTGCTGCTATATTAAAAAAGACAACATATTTCATAGGTATTACCTGTAAGAGATGGGGCGAGCTCGTAACTTACTGTGTTTAGAGACTTAGGGCCCGTTTGGGGCACCGTTTTGTCCGCAGCGTGGTACCAACCGCGCCGCTCATCCGTTTGTTTCCACGATATTTGGGGAAGCTTCCACGAAGCTCCAACGCCGATCGAAGGGAGCGGCCCGCTGCGGGTGAAATAAGTTTATCTAAACTACCCCTCCGCCCGTGACAAGAGTTGTTCTGCGTCTATGGGTCTTCGTTTCTCGCTTTCAGATCTCACTTGTTAACGATCTCCTCCTCTTTACTGGCATCGTGCGGATCCGAGAGTCGATCGTCGGCTTCCGCTTCCCACCTCTCTTTGTCACCTGGGCCTGCTAGTTTTATTTCACGCTTTGAGCATTTGGTGCTGTATGAGTGTTGATTTTTTTTGTTATACATTTTTACATAATCCTTTTTTTTAGTCAAAGTGTTGATTTTATAATATTTTGGTTCCAATTGGGTTTCTCTTGATGTGGCTCTGTTGTATCCCATTTGGCTTGGCTGTTGGCTGGTGGCTGCAATTGATTTATTTCTTAGTGGAGATGGTTGTGCTTTTGCTGTTGGATCGTTCTGATTGGAGATTTGTTTCCTATGTCTTTGCTCTTTTGGTTAGATGGAGGCTTTGGTGGCTGATTCATAATTCGGTGTCCTTCTTTGGTATTTGTGTTCTCTGTGCGCGAAGCTATTTTTTGGTATTGGGTTGGGAGTGCATGGGGAGATTTCTACTATAATATAGGGTTCCAATTAGGGAGTTCAGAGTTGATTCTTTGGTATTTGGTATTTGTGTTCTCTTCAAGCAAGTTCCTCATTTGCTTGTTCTCACCCCATCTCACAAAGACAAAGCCTACAAGAATACATGAGTTTTTTTTCTGTTCGAACAAATTAAAGCATAAATTATATATATATATATATAAAACTTCAAATTCAAGACTTTGTGAAGAAAGGCGAAGCTCCTAATCATATGAGAAAATAAAATGATAGTTTTTTGGTGAGGCTGGGCATTTGTGAGGACATTCTCATATCATTATACATATGTAAACATCAAATTGTAGATTATATATATATATATATATAGTGCATTTATTTCAAAATAAATTTAGTGATAATAAATTCATTTTAATTTAAATTGAATAAACATATCTTGAGAGAAATTATGAGATATATAGATGGATATTCCTTACTTTCTTGTATTTGAGCTATATTTATCTACATGATATTATTTATTGTTTTATGTATCACACATCAAATGTACTATATTATGTATGCAAGAAGCTTGAGTGGTCATTGCATTATTCTTCCAATGGACTGATGCAAGGCGATATTCATTTTTCTAAAAACTGCATTGAATGAAGATGTGTAGATTCCTTTTTACAGTCATTAGATGTGAATTAATGCAATATTTCTTCAGTATGAAATCAAACCAAAGTGAATTGTTCTCTCTAAGTTTAATTCATAGTTTGATGGTGTTACATTTGATATTCTCCTAATTGTCTTGAAGCCTAGGCCACATTTGATATCATAAGCCCAGACCACATTTGATGTCACATTGATGTCTATAATGGGTGACAATATTAATTTTAACGATAAACATGACTCTCATTGATATGACAATTATCAATTGTGATGTTTGTTATGGGAATTAGCCTTATATGTGATGGTAAATGTTAGTTGAGTTGGATTGAGCTATGGCTGAGGGCTATAAAACAGGTAAATGGGCTGTGATGGTTGGGATGCTCCCCCTTACTTTTTTTTTAGCTAGGTGATTGTAACCCTTCTTTAGAAGTTTGGATGCTCACTATATAGTTGCCTTAAAGGTTTTTTTTCTTTAGCGCCTTTTGTAGCTCTTGTTACTTTTTCCATTTACTTTGGTAGATTTTTTTGCTTATTATGGCTGTTTGTTCATGCTTCAATAGTTAAATGCAATTCATTCTTCTTCATTCTTGTAAATGAAATTATGGTAGAAGATTTTTCAGGTGTTCAAGAAATCAAATTGAAGATGATTGATTATTTGAATTGGTAATGGTGACACTTCAAATAGTGATCATGCTTGGAGGGTAAAGACTTGGAGAAATTTTTTGAAGAGATTTGATCACAGGATAGTAGGCTCATATTCAACATCGCACTTGTTGTTTTCTATTTTTAATATTAGTTACTTATTAAGTAATGTGTAATCTCTTACTGTAATATAGTTGACTGACTATATATGAGTATCAATTATCCTATTTTTTCATTCTATTTAATATTATTTATTATGTTTAAAATTATTCAGCTCATATGGCCACAAGGACATCTTATCTGCAAACAACTAAGCAAACAGATTCGAATCGAGTTTTCCAAACGGAATCATAAGCCAAGAACAACGTTCGCCACTGCTTCTTACAGCTTCACAATAATTGCTAAACAAACCCTTAGCTGAGGCAAGTCGGATGCTCATGTGGCTCATCCGGTTTGAAGGAAGAGTTCTCCGCTATTCTAAAGAGAGGGAACTTTTGGTTCCGCTTGAATACGGGAGGAAATCGGCATCTCGCCCGAGATGGACGGACGAGATCGAAGGCAGTGTGCTTTCCCAGCTGGGGATGGACAGAACAAGAGAATAGTCTCCTTCTTTCGACTCGCATGATAAGGAGGGAGGAATCAGCGTGGTTGCTCGAGAGGAATGTCTCATGAGAGAGCTCGATCATCTGTCTACCAGACGCGAGCGAGGGACTCGCCGGTTTGGGAGGATTTAGGATCACTTCAACCCTCGCCCGGCCAAGCACTCTCACAGACAGTTTATTGGAGGGTTGTTGTGGGCACTGCTAGAGGTTTGATTATTATTTGGAGGAATGGGTGTTGGATCTGCCGCAATATTTCTTTGCATTAACTACATCTTCGCAGTCATCTGCATCATCATTTCGCTCATTTTTGTGTTCAATTGAGCGATTTCTTTATCCTTAGCTTTTATTTGGCGTTGAATTTGCCTCTGCGCCTTTGCCAAAGTGGTTGTGTCTACGAAGGTGGGATTTTCTTTCTTTTCTCCTCCTTGTTGTTGTTCCTCTCCCGAAGACCTAGAGGGTGCTTCCTCTATTTGAACGTTTTGTTATTTTCCAGGTTGAGGGGGAGGTGTTGCTGTATGACGCCTATGTTGATTTTGGCGCATGCCAGATGGCTCGCCGATTTGTTGTACCATATACACTATTTTGACAGCCGTTGTATTCTCCTCTTCCTCCTCGTCATTTTGGACACGGATCTCTGATCGACGTCTCCAATTTACTTCCGGTTCCAAGTTTGGAATTGAGACTCCTTCGATTGGAGGGCTTCGATCGAAACTAACCTCCTTTCGCCGAGATGGAGTTGATTGGCGACGAGATCCCCTGGAGGATTCTCCAAGGTGTCGACCATCAGAAACTTTATCATTTAGGGCCTTCTTTTTAGGCTTCCATCACTGATAACTTTGAGTTGGTGCGGATCTCCGAGAGTGCAAATCAGATGTCACGCCATGTCTTTTCTCTGATCTCTTTTGAGGCAGCCTCCATATCTTGCTTTCCACCGGGACCTTTCGCGGATTTCTGACACGCGTTCAGTGTCACGCCCCGATGCTCACCGCGCGGGACATGAATTGGTTAGTATCTTGCTGGGATTTTGAGATGAGGTCTCCTTGGAGGAGCAATACTAGCATATCTGATAACAGGATCCTGATATTTTTTTTTTCATTAGTCCTCTCTCCCTAGGAACTTGGAGGTCCCGATGCACTCTTGCAGATATAGTTTCGGGTTTCCTTATTAGAGGAGCTGGAGCTGGAGCCTGATGCTGTCAGGTCCAGAAGGACTGCTTAATCTTACCAGCAGAGTTATTCCGTTTTACCCACTTAAGTTTATCAAAAATATTATAGGTTGGAATACTCGTTGGTTCCATAGCTGGTTGTGCAGCTGGTTGCACAGACAGTAATTGTTGAGCATGTGACTCAAGACTTCTCTTTTTTCTTTGAGCTTGCTTCCAGAAGAAAGATCGTGCCTCTGGGCAAAGGGTTAAGGCACGGTTGTCGAGGAACTAAGAGACCCTCCCATAACAACTTTCTTCATGATGGGGGTCTCTGAGCGACCAAGCCTCAAAGACAGAAAGTTTCTTCTGAGGTGCCCCGAAGAAGAGTAAGAGCAGGCCTTTCAAATGTTCCGCATTACGACGTGTAGGACGCGCAGTTTACCAGATTGGGGCGATAGTGTGACCCCGCCACGATGGTTGGAAAGTCAATGCTACCAAACCGGATGGTCGATGCTGATCGGCATTGATGATGACGGGATGTTGGTTACCATCTCAGAGTAATAGTGATGGGGGTGTTTTGTAGAGCCATTATGGAGATTGAAAATAAAGATTAGCAATTGAAAATAGCTACACTATCCCCTTTCTTTCAAAAATATGGATACAATAAGACAAAACATACTAAAGCACGAACTCTAAATAAAATATTAAATGACTTTAGACTCTATCTAGAAAGCTTTTAAATTTCTCTTTCAACTTCTCATTTTAAATTTCTTTTTCATTTGTTATTTTTTTTCTCTTTTTTTTATATACTCCACTGCCATTATAACTTAGATTCGACTAGCCAAAGATGGAAAGAGAAATTTGTCTCCAGAGTCGAAATCTATGGGATCAAAATTGCCAAGAGATGAAAAGAGCGTTTAAGTGTCGGTGTAATTTTCACAAGGCAGATGAAATAGTAGATAAAACACTACCTAGAGATTTCGCCCTCATTTTGCGAGGACTTTAGATCTGGTTCTAAGTTTTCTATAGGCGCAAGCCCCTATAGTTAATTACCTCTCCCAATACTGAGAGAATACTTTCGATTAAGGCTACTCGATAAATCGCTAAATAACGAGCATATAATAGCAGTGAGTGGAGTTTGAAAATTATGAAATTTATCATTTTAATTTAAAATTTTTGTTGGGGGGAATGATGACGCCCGACCATCTCATGGTTTCGATTCCGGGTCATGCTCGGTCCGCTAATGAGGAGGTACGACCCACGATCGAATAATCCTTGTCAGCAACACATGGGTTACGTCGTCTAAGGTATCCTTGTAGACCTAGGGTAAAGTTTGTCTAAGGGGATAAATATAAGTCGACATTAACTAACAGAGGACTTTTTGCCCAACCAAGTGTATTTTATAATTCACAGTTCATTGAGCAAAGCCGTTGGGGAACATATGGGCTGCGGCCGTGACCGTAATTTAGTAGTGTCATTTTGTGATAAGCCACTCGATAAGAGGGCTCTGGTCGTAACCGTCATTTATGTGGTGCCATTTTACGGCAAAATCACACGGACATAAGATATGGGTCACGTCCTTATGGGCTTAAGATTATTTGAGTATGAAAATAATTATGCATTTGATTTGACATTGGCTCTTTGTGAGCAAAAATCTTCTTAATTTATCACCCCCAAACAAACAGCTACAGAGGGGTGGATGATTTTAAGTTTAAATTTAAAGAATTAATTTAATTTAATTTATATTTTATTATTATTATTATTTTAAAAGATACATTTGATTATTTTATTATTATTGGAGGAGATTTAAATGGACATGTTGGTAGAGTGGTAGAAAATTTTAAAAGTATTCATGATAGTTAATTTGAGTAGTAATGAAGAAGAGACTATATTAGATTTTCTTTAAATTTTATGATTTTGAATTAACACTTTATTTAAGAAAAGAGATTAACATATTATTACCGATAAAATGGATCTAAGAAAACACATATTGATTATTTTGATAAAAAAAATAGATCGTTTAGATGGTAAAGATTGTAAGGTCCAAGTGAAAAAAGTCAACATCGATTGTTAGTTTTAGATTTTAAGATAAAAGGTAAGAGAAAAACAAATCAAATTATTATCCCAGAATTGGGATGACACTTAAAGAACACAAATAAAATATTTTTAAGAGCAAGCTACAAGAGATTTGGGATGTTCACGAGAAGTAACATTATGGAAAAAAATAAAAGTGAAATTAATCAAGTTCTAAAGATGTGAAGAATCAAAAGAAAAATTTCTTTAATAATAGTTGAATGAGTGCAAGAAAAGATAAAAAATAAAAGTATTGTTATAAAACTTGGTTTAGATGTAAAACCTGAGAATGAGAAAGATATAAAGTTACCAGAGATGTAAGAAAGAAATATATGATAAAAAATTTATTTTAGTGATTTATATGACAGATAGAAGGTGAAAGATGTATGTATGTTAGTCAACCAACCAGATAAGAAGTAAAGACATAGTTCAAGTGAGATGTATTAAGGATGAAAATAATAAAATGTGTTTTTTAGAAAAGGATATTGAAAATAGGTGGATGAGGTATTTTGATAAACTTTTCAAGGATCTGAAAGACAATTGATTTTAGCAACCTTAATACCTAAAATAGAGAATTTCATTTTATCGTCAGATTAGTAATAAGAAAGCTTTAAAGAAAATGAAATGTAGAAAAGCGATCGGATAATATTCTAATAAGAAGTGGAAATGTTTAGGAGATCAAGGAATTTCTTGGCTTACAAATCTTTTTAATGTCATTTTAAAGACTAAAAATATGTTAGATGAGTGGAGAAAGAGTTTGATGGTTCCTATATTTAAGAATAAAGGTGATGCATATGTGTGTGCAAATTATAGAGGAATTAAGTTAATGTGCCATACATTAAAATTATGGGAGAGAGTATAGTTTACGATGTGATACAAAAGTTTCTCACAATCAGTTTGGTTTCATGCCAGGTAGATCTACTATGGATATATACATTTGTTAAGGGTTTGATGGAGAAACATAGAGAAAGTAAGGAGGATCTACATATGATATTTATTGATTTAGAAATCTTATGATAAAGTTTCAAGAGATGTTCTTTGGAGAGTTCAGAAGAGAAAGGAGTTAATATTCATTATATATGTATATGTATATACTTGTGTCCAAACACAAGGAGGATTGACAAAATATTTCCTATTTGTTGGATTACATCAAGGATCGCCTTTAAGCCCTTAGTTTTTTTACTTTAGTTATGGAATGTTCTTATAGCATTTACAAGAAGATGTACCTTGGTGTATGCTTTTTTGATGACATTCTTCTTGTTGATAAGACTAGAGGGAGTCCAATAGAAACTTGAATTATGGAGGTCAACTCTAGAGTCAAAGGTTTTAGTAGATCTAAAGCGAATATATGGAGTGTAATTTTAATTGTAGAAGTTCTAGTGGTAGTGTTGTGATATTAGATCAAGTCATTAATAAGAGTGAGCATTTGATATTTAGGCTCATTATTCAAAATGATGGTGAAATAGATGGAGAATGTTATTAGTAAGTCGGATGGGAGGAAATGCATCCGCCTATTATGTGATAGAAAAGTTCTACTTAAACTTTAGAAAAATTTTATAAGAAAAGACTAATGACTTATGGCAGAATGTTGGCCAATAAAAGAGAAGCATAAGACTAAGTTAAGTGTTACGAGATGAGGATGCTTAGTGAATGAGTGACTTTAATCTTAGAGAATGAAAATGAGTATATTCGGAAAAAGTTGGAGTAGCTCCAGGTGGTAGATAAGATTAGAGAGTCGCTTAGATGGTTTGGCCACATAAAGCACGTCATGACGACAGAGAGTAGATGTATTAGATTTGGCTTATGTTAAGAAAGGTAGGTAGACCCAAAAGACTTAGTTAAGATGTATAAAAAATGATCTTGAGATACTTGATTTAAATGAATCACATAATTGACAGGAAAGGATTCATGTACCCCACCCATGGGATTAAGGCTTGTTGTTGTTGCTGTTATTATTATTTTATTTAAATTTTGATAATTTTATAATTGATTTAGATTTAAGCATGTAATGATTCATTATTAGAACTTTATAATGATCGTCTTTCTCGATCATATGACTATTATTCGATAATTTTGTCAACTCATTATTTTTCTAGAAGATCGTCTAAATTGCCTCAAGAATTATAGTCCTCCAAACTTTGTCAACTCTAATTTGAGCATAGAGGATCGGGTTTGAAATTTTTCTTCTTTAGAGCTTGAACTTGAGATGTTATGTCAGTTGATTCATATTTTATAATTATATGACAGAATTAGCTTTTTCAGATTTTATAAAATTGAAATTTTTATAATAATATCATTAAATTTTTTTAGGTTTTGTTAACCCGGACCCGATCTTAAGACCAAACCGGGGTGTAGATATCTATTCTTTTGTTTTCATATGACTTACATATCTTTTTCGATGCTTGATCTAATGAATACTTTAACATACATATAAGTATCTGTTCTTTTAAAATATTGTATGGAGATTTAGATGTCTAAGTTGAAGTGGTTATATTTGACATGACATATATGTCAAATTGTAAGTTTTAATATAGATTTTTGAGTTTTGTTAACCCGTACCCGGTCCTAAAACCAAACTGGGAAATATAGTTATCTGTTCTTTCACTTTGCATTTGACTTGCATATCTTTCTAAGTACTTGATCGAACAAATACTTTAACATACAAATAAGTATCTGTTCTTTTAAAATATTGTATGGACGTTTAGATGTTTAAGTTAAAGTAATTATGTTTGGCATGAAAGACATGTCAGATTGCAAGCACATGTTTTGATATGGATTTTTGAGTTTTGTTAACTCGGACCCGGTCCTAAAATCAAACCGGGATGTAGATATCTGTTCTTTCACTTTGCAGTTGATTTGCATATTTTGTTAGATGTTTGATCTAATGAATACTTCAACATACATACAAGTATCTGTTCTTTTAAAATGTTGTATGAACATTAAGATGTTTAAGTTGAAGTGTAGTTATATTTAATGTGACAAACATGTTAAATTGCAAGCATAGATTTTTCAATGCCTTCAAATATAAATCTGTTCTGTAAAAAGTGCATATTTGATCTTTCAAATGTTTGTTGTGGATCAAATGTAAGCATCTGTTCAATGAGGTATAGATTTGATTTTCCCAAATATTTGTAGTAATGCAAGTATATATCTATTCTACAATAAATCTAGCATGTATCTGTTTTGTAGAGTATGAATTTGATTCTTTCAAGTATTTCCATGAAGCAAATGGTTAAGCAAAATATTACTTCTTAAAGTAAGCACGAAATTCATCTTACGTGCATATAAGTATGTATGTTTAGCTTGGATGACATACGATAATACTTCAACCATGCATAACGACAAAGCTATAAACTCGAAATTTGAAATTCATATTTTTCTAATGTCCTGGCTTTGTGCCTTAGTGGACTTGATGGAGTTGATTGTTTGTTGCTGAGATGAGAACATCTTCGGCTCTATGCTTTGTGCTTTAACGGACTTGTTGAAGATTTCATCTCGGTTATTCGTATCTTGTATTTTCCTTTTATCCTGGCTTTATGCCTTGACGGATTTGATGGAGGAAAGTCTTTAATTGTCTTGAAAACTTGTCAGGTGATACAAAATTACTTTCACCTTCGCAGAAGCTTATAAAGGATGTCTGCCACAGCTCTCAGAGCTTGTATTAGGTCAATGGCGAATATATCATCATGTCCTGTCATGATCAAGTCGTGTTGAAGTACTACGCATCTTTCTTGACGCTGACGAGGAAAGTCGTGTTCATAGTATATAAGTATCCGTACACGCCTTTCTTGGCATTGTAGGGAAAAATCTGTTTCATGCAGGTACCTTAGAACCTCTCATACATGCCTTTCTTGGCATGGTGGGATGGTTCATTCAGGCCGTGATTTATACCACCCATACACGCCTTTTTTGGTGTGGTGGGCAGGCCCAGCATACCAAAGGCCTACGCGGGAACGATATCAGGATGTTGTCGAAATATTGCCAAATTTTCACACCGCCAGGAGACCTAAACAGCTTAATATAAATTCAACCATAATTATAAAATTGTTGTTTAAACTGACATTGCAGGTGTATAAGTACCTGTACACACTTTTCTTGGCGTGGCGGAGAAATCAGTTTCATGTAGGTACTTTAGAGCTCCATATATGCCTTTCTTGGCATGATGAGAATGCGCATTCGACCGTGGTATTTATACTACCCATACATGTATTTCTTGGCATGGTGGGCAAGCGCAGCATACTCGAGGTAACTCCTTACACAGGGACGATGTCGGGATGCTACCGAAATGCTGTCAAACTTATATACCGATAGGAGGCCTAAACAGCTTAATATAAAATTAACTATAAACTTAAAATCGATGTTTAAATTGATATTGCAAGTATATAAGTACTTGTACATGTCTTTCTTATCGTGATGGAGAAATCTGTGTTACATATAGGTGCTTTAGAGGCCCATACATTCTTTTCTTGGTATAGAGTTATGTTACATTTGGCCGTAGTGTTTACACCACTCATACATGCCTTTCTTGACATGATGGCAGGCCAACCCCTATTGTACTCCCCTATGTGGGGACGATGCCGGGAGACTGTTGAAATGCTGTCAAAATTTCATCTAAAATCTTAAACTTGCAATGAAATTCAATCAAAATAAGCAACATTATTTAAATCCTCTAAAGTTAAATCAATATTAATTGAATAACCTGCATGAGCCTCGATACTACGGTGAATGTTTAAACTTAATGTCTGAGGATGCTGCGTGGGTTACTTCCCTGTTGGGTCTTAAGACCGGGTCTGAGTTAACAAAATCGAAAAATCAAATAATAATATTATAAGAATTTCAATTTAATAAAATATCTGAGAAATTAATTCTATCATATGACAGTAGATCTGATCCTCTATTATTAAATTAATAGAGTCGACAGGATCTGAAATAGTAAAATAATACAACTCCGATGATGGCTGTGTTGAATGGAGATTTCAATCGGAGGGGATACTTACCATCAAAATGCGCTTGCAAGCTCAAATCAGACTAATCAAAATTAATTATCAATATAAATATAAAATTAGATAAATCACTAAGTTATAAACGCCTAAATGAAATTCAATCTTTAAAAGCTTAAAGTAAACTCCACTCTATCCACTTTCTGCAACTGTTTGTTTAAAGTAATAAATTAAGAAAATCAGAAATGAGCCAATGTCAAGTCAAGTGTATTTCTATGTTCACTCTCAACCAATCTCACGTGGAAGATGCCTTGTCCTCCGTCTCGTGATTTGACCAAGCTTCACATGATGCTGCTATTTACCCGAGTCCTCGATCCGCTGCAAATGAATTATTATATTACTTGGCCATGCATCAGAAATATGTTCTTCAATGGCTTTATCCTTTGAGATGTGAACCATATGGTATATTTGATAGGGCAAAAAGCCCTTTGTCAGCTAAGGTAGACTTAAGCTTGTCTCCTTATACATACACCATCCCGGGTCTACAAGATTTTCTTGGACGACGCAACCCATGACTGTTGACAAGGATTCTTCTGGTCTACTTACCTCATCCGACTAAAGACTGGACCACGACAACCCGGATGACTAATCATGATTCGACGGCGGCTTCAAAATTACCACCACTACAAATATTGAATCAAGAGAGTGTGATTTAATGTCTGTAATTTTCGTAAGGCGATGAAATAGTAGAGAAGATTACTACAGAGAGCCTCATTTTGGGACTTTATCTGCCTGGTTTCTTATAAAGAAACCCTTATAAGCAATTACCCCTCTCGAGAGTGAGAGAACTTTTTGCTACTATTGACGCTTAATGACAAAAGATATAAGAAGAAGATATGGTGTTTTAGAATTTAAAATTAAAAAATTCATCATTTCAAACTTAAATCGGATGGTTGGGGAATGATGATGTGCCCTGATCTCATCTGCTCACATCCCTGCATGGCCCTGGGCCTACTTAATCGATGAGTGACCAACCCGCGAAGGATCCTCATCCGCAGAGATATGGGTTACGCCGCTTAAAAAATCCTTGTTGACCTGTGGTGTTTGTCTGAAAGTCTACATTACACGAGGCTATTTGCTATCAAGTATATCCCATGATTCACAACTCAAAGTGAGCATCGGGAGCATACGCTACTACCGCGATCGTAATATAATGAAGCTCGACACCAAACTACATCGAGGACTCGAATCGCTTCAACCGCGAGTTCACGCCACGTTGAGGACACGCCACGCCTTTACTTGGCGTGAGATTGATTGAGTGAACATAAGTAGACACTGATTTGACATCGGCTTTTGTGAGAGTTTTCTTAATTTATCACTCAACAAATGGACGCGGGTGGATGGATTGAGTTTGATTTAAGTTTTCATGATAGAATTTCATTTAGCTTTGAGTTACTTAATTTGATTTGAAAAATTGATTAATTTGAATATGTTTAAGAGCTATGATCTTGCCAACTCTTAGTTCTATGAGGATTAGATCTATCGTTTATGACGTAATCGCTTTATTAGATATTTCACCGATTTGAAACTCTTATTATATGTTTTGTGTTTTGTTAATCCAACCCCTCAAGACTAAACCGGAAGAACTACACAAAGATTCACGCATGACTTAAATTTAAACATTCAAAGATAGTGTCGCCCATAACGATCGAATTTAGTAATTTTATTTAATTATGAGATTGATTTTGTATTTTCATTTAATTATAATTTATCAGCACTCTTTCGACATTAAAATTTGTACTTGAAATCTCTTGTCCGAAGACATACGTCTTTAGTGAGGCTAATTTCATCTAATTAATGAAATCATTGATTTTGAAAATCATAATTAGAATGAAATTCTTTAATTTTTGATTGAAGGAAGCCCTATGATTTTTATAGATTTCAATTTAGTATCGCCTTCTGTCTACTTGTAAAAAGAGTTGTAGATCCCAGATCTAATTTTGTTTTGTTTATAGTTCAAAGGACAATTTAGTTTGTTATTTTAAGAGAAGATTTACCCTCAAAGTAATTCTCATTTTCCCCATCTTTTTATTCAAACTTTCCTACATTCGTTTTTCCTCTCTTTTTATTCAAACTTTCTTTCATTCGTTTTTCCCCTCCTTTTATTTTGAAAGTAGACCATTCACTACCCCTTCTAATTTTTATAATTAAGGCCAAGAGGGAGTCTCCTATTCTATTCCATTTGTTTGAAGGGTTGAAGTTGAAGCATTTTGAAATGGAGCGGTTAGAAACTTTAGTGGGCTTTCAACTCTGCTTGAATAAATCTCTTAAGTGCTTTTCATTCCCCCCCTCTTTGTTTTATTTTTTTTTGTTGTGTTTGTCGCATATTATTTTTCTTCCTTTTTATTTGGAGTTTTTTAATTTGAATTTGAATTTTAGGTTTCATTGTATCGGCCATCCGATGACCCGGTTAGGAGAGTAGATGCATTAGATTTGCTTTATGTTAAAAAAGGTAGAGGTAGACCTAAAAAGACTTGGTTAAGATGTATAAAAAATGACCTTAGTATACTTGAATTAAATGAGAATTTGACACATAATAGGACACAGTGGAGACGAAGGATTCATATAGCCGACCCCACTCAGTGGGATAAAGGCTTGTTGTTGTGTGTGAAGTTTTTAAGCCGATTCTTTTACTTTCCATTTTTTTTAGTCATGAGATTTTGATGAAATTTCTGTAGCATTTCGGCTAGGGGGAGCGACATCTAACGGATGTTGGATTACTGATGCCTCACGAAGGTGCTGCCGCGGTGATTTCATCTCGTCAGCCTCACGAAACGGCCTTCAAACTTGCAAAAAAATACAAGCATGTATATATCCACATTCACATATCTCACATATTCTAACTAATCTTTTTGCGCGTTGCAATGATTGACAAGGGAACGAGGTTGGGTATGCCGAAAACCAAGAGAAGAACCCGCCTCATGATGGTGTTCTTCTCCTGTTACGGCGAAGAGAAGGGTTGTAAAAGGGATGAAAATGGGAGGCGACGCCGGAAACCTAAAGAGGAACCCGCCTCATGATGGTGTTTTTCCCCGGTTACGGCGAAGCGACTTTGAAAAGGTAATGTAGAAGCGACGCTAAAAGAAGAATCTCATGACAATTTCTTCTATATGTATAAGGATCATAAATTCAGATTGGTTTTGCGAGGGAAAGAGGCGAAATTTTCTATTTTTTTTTGTGCAAATGAGGGGATTAGTGAAAAGGAGGAGGAAGAGGGGAGTTCTTTGCGGTTTGGAGAAGGAAAAGGAAAAAAACATAAAACAAAAGAAAAAAAAAGAAAAGAAAAGAAACAATTTTCGAATCGGGGAAAAAAAGGAAGAAGAAAGGAAAGGAAAAAAAAAGAAAAAGAAAGAAGAAGGAGAAGATCTTTGCGGTTTGAGGAAGGGAAAAGGAAAAACAGTAAAGAAAAAACAAAGAAAAGCAGAAGTCATTTTCGGATTGGGAAAACTAAGAAGAAAAGAAAGGAAAGAAGGAAGAGAAGAAGAAGAAGAGAAACTCATGCACTCTCTTGTTTTGAGGAGGAAACTTTGATCTGGATTAGGGCAAGAAAAGGAAAACCAAAACGAGGGAGAGGGAGGAGTTCTCAGTTGAGAAGGGAAAGGTTACCCTGGGAACTGAGGCTCTGCTCTGCTCGAACGAAGGGAAACGAGAAGAACGGCTCATCATAAAGGTGAAGTGGTTCGGCCTTGGTTTCGTATGAAGCGAAGAGAGACGAGCCATCGCGGTCGGTCGCGTGAAGAAGGAATCGGACCTATTCGGGTGTGCCGTGAGGGAGAACCGGGTGATTGTGCTGTGAGGGGCAATTAGGGCTCGGTCAGAGCTTAGTTAAATATTTAATTAAATCTCAATTGCGAGTTTTATGCCAACAGACTCATATAGTTAATATATATGTCAATCGTAGGTTATTCTGATGTTCCGAACGCAACGGCGCAGTCCGTTTCGCAATCGGAGGCCGTTTGGTTCGAGTCGGCATCAAATTGGGTCAATTTCAGCTCAAAATGCGCGTCGCCGCTTTCGACCGCTCGATGTTCGCTCAGACTTGTCCGAATGGGTGCGAACAGTCCTTCTTGATAGATTTTGACGTTTCGAAGTTAATGGCGCAATCAATTTCGCGAAAGGAGGTTGTTTACTGCCTCCCCGACCACAATATGACATCGACGATGACGCGACGGCTGGTCATCAAATTGTGCAATCTTTATATTCTGACCAATTTCGACGTTCTTAATGCGATGGAAAAGTCCGTTCGTCGATCGGAGGTCATTTGAGTTGATTTTGGTGTCGTCCTGTGCATTTCAGACTCGATTTGTGCACTGTCACTTCAAAATCATTCGACATTTGCACGCATGAAGCGATAGTCTCATTTGATAGTTTTCAATATTTCAAACTAATAAGATGACGCCGGAACGAGGTCGTTTTGTCATCGCCCCTACCGAAGACATCGACATTATCGATAGCTCGAGCGCTTAATCGATTGATCATTATATTTTGCAATATTTATATTTCGATCAATTTCAACATTTTGAATGCAACGACGAAGTCCGTTCGCCGATCGGAGGTCATTTCGACCATCTTCAGTGGCGTTCAGTGCATTTTGAGCCTTAATTTGCGCACTGTGACCTCCGAAGTCCGTTGAATTTGACTTGTTGGCTTGATCCGACTTATGACACATATGTGGAGGTCAACAGGCGCGTCATCGTTCCCCCAATCATCCACTTTAAGTTAAATAAGGATGAATTTCATAAACCTAAATTCTAAAACTTCACACGCTGCTACTATACACTACGAATTAATGATCTAACCATCAAATTTAATCAAAAGTTCTCTCTCGATTGTGAGGGGCAATGAACTCAGTGCGCTTATAGGAAACCCGAACTGATCTAAAGTACTCACAAAATGAGGGTGAAATCTCTGGGTAGTGTCTGATCTTCTATTCCACCTGCCTTCTGAAAATTTCATGGACACATCAAATCAAACTCTCTTCATCGAGAGGTCGGTGGCGAATTTTCGGAGCCCACAGATTTTTGGCGACTCAACTGGGGATATGCTTCTCTTTTCATCTTTGGTTAGTCGAATCAAAATTATGATGGCAGTGGAGTATAATAAAATTAAAACTTAAAGTTATTTATAAAATAAAATTAGTTAAAATTTAAAATTATTTTTATAATTAACATAATTCTGAAATTTTGAAGATTTTATTTATAGATAACTTGTTTTAATATTCTATCATGTTTGTTTGTTCTGTTGTATTTCCGCATTTTAAAAGTATGGGGTAATATATCAATTACTAATTACTAATTCTCATCTTTCATCCCGTAGATGGATCTTGAAACACCGCTTCAATCGCACCCGCGAGCCAACATCCGCTGCACGTCATTAACATCGGAGATGCTGGAGCTAATATACAATTTGGTAGCTTGGATATCCCAACGATCGCTGCTCAAACTGCTGCTAGGCCACGAGACAATCATGCTCAATTTGCACATCAACCCGTGCAGCAGGTCAAGTCTACCAAAGCTCCTGTCGCTACTTGCTGTTGATGTTCCTCGAAAGTGTCTCTGTATTCGAAAGGTTGGGACATGATGAAGCTCCAACCATGAAGAGACTTATAACTAGGCAGATAATTTCAGTAGTGCATCCGAATGCTACTTCCCTGTCGACCTTGCCCTTTGCACAAGGCCGACATGACGCTGAAGCTTTCTCATCTAGAGAAAAGCTAACTAGAAGATAAAAGAGAAGAAGAAATGTTGAGCTGCGAGCCCATCAGTTCTCGCTTGGCCCATTTGTTACACAGTCAGCTTTACAACCAGAAGCGAGTATTCCTACCTTCAATAAATTTGAAAATCAGAAATCGATCAAAAGGATTAGCTCTACTAGTGATGTTAAGCAATCTTTCTGGGCTTAATAATAGTCATCCCCAACCCCTCAGAAGAAATAATCTGAAACTCTATTTGCACGAGTACAAAGAGTTTTAAAAGTTGTAAAAGAACAATGCCTTATGAAGAAGAGATATCAAAGGCCAATTATTAGAGAAGTTAATAATGCTCCACTGCAGAAGTTACCATCAGTGGTAGTAAGAACTCAAGAGCATTGCAAACAAACCCTACTCGGTGAACATCGAGCGTGACACCAACGCGCTTCGAATCGCACCAAAAAGTCCTGAAGGAAAATAAGTTTAGCCTCGAGAAGAAGTAGCCACAGAAAGGCAAAAAGGCGTGACATCTGGTTCTTATATTCAGAGATCCGCCGATGATAAGGCCAACATGAATGAGTTCCTAAAAAGAATGTTATAATCAATGAGGCTCGTGGTGGTCGACACCCTGGAGAATTCTCCAGGGAATCCTATCATCGACCTAAACGATCTTCTCAAGAAGAAGTTAATATTAATAGTAGCCCTTCAATTGAGGAGATGTTCGTCCCACACTCTTAGCCTGAAATCAGATGAAGACGTAGGTCGGAGATAAGGTTGCAAGAAGAAGAGGAAGATGAAGAAGATATCATGGGAGCAGAGGTGGTGTATATGGTATAGCACATTGGAGAATCATTTGGTGTACGGTAGTACCGATCCAGGCGTCATGGAGCCGCACCCCTATCCACATTGAAGAACCAGCACAAGGTCAAGCAGAAGCAGAACCTTTTAGTTCCTCCTTAAGTGATGAGCAAGAAGAGGAACAACAAAAAGAAGATAACACGTTATTCATTGACACTTCTACACTTGCTCAGGTGCAAAGACAAATGCAGCGGCAGATGAAGGCGAAAGATAAAGAGATCTCTCAATTGAATTTGAAGATGAATCAGATGATAACGCAGATGAATCTCATGATGCAAATGATGCAGAGGAACGCCGCTGCTAACACCGCCTCCTCCAATCATTAAACAACCAACACGCTCATCAATCTACAAAGCGGCCACATTGGGAGCACAAAGTGCTCGTGATGGTAGAAATGAAGTCAATCAATTGATTGCTTAACATATTCTTCAGCATATACTGAGCACATCTGAGCCTATGACAACCATATTGCTCGAAACAATCATAAGTGAAAAAATCAAAGCTGTCATTGCTGCAGAATAGGTAGAGAAACTGGTGAATAGAGGTCGCCCATACTTTATAGAATATGACCAGGTGCCGTATCTTAAAGGTTACTCGGTGCTGAAATTCCACTCATTTGATGGCAACGATAACCCTGCAAAGACCTCACAATTGAAAGCAACTGGTAACACGGGGCAATGACACGCTTGTTTCTCCGTTAGCTTAACTTCAACTGCTTTCAAATTGTACGCAGAGTTGCCAACGACTCAGTTAAGTCATTCACTGAGTTGGAGGCAATGTTTATCAAAAGATTGGCAATGCAGTCAGAAAGACTACTATAACTGATCTCGCCTTGGAGAAAAGGAGAAGGTGAGTCAGTTACAAATTACATAACTCGTTGGCGCAATATGAGCATTAAGTGCGAGCAGCAACTGGAAGAGCAACATGCAATTTAGCTATTAATGGACAACATTGAGGATAAAATGATGTCTTATTTATGCATGGCTTCCATCACCACCTTCCAAGAACTACTTGATTGGGTAGCAAAATTGAAAAAGCTGAATCTTTCCAAACTTGAAAGCCATTCAGACAGAACAAAGAAAAGGAAGTTCTCAGAATTATGGAGAAGTCAATCTCACACTACTTCATGCGATTTAAATAGAGGAAGGCGAGCTACCTATAATGCAGATAAGGGAAAACAACCCATTTATTTTGAAGAAAAGGTCAAATAGCTCTTCAATTCTCAACTAAAGTTAGTTCTTGGAGGCAATGACAAACTTATAACTTTCTCGGGTAATGGTGAGCGTCCAAGACAATCATTAGGAGATGATGATCGAATGTATTCATCTTTTAAGGAGAAAATGAATAAAGAATACTCTTTCAAAAGAGAAAGTATAACTAAACTATTCCGACAAACACTCAAGGTAGGGTTGGAGTTACCAGAATGTAAGAGACTTGAAGAATCAGGACGAACTGACAGTTCAAATTATTGTCCATATCATTGGGTAGTTAGCCACCTTATAGAAGATTGCTATGTATTCAAAGAATGATTAGAAAGAAAATACAAGAGAGGTGAATTCACGCTATCCAACAATATTCTTATTCACCTAAAGAAAGAATCTACAAGTATGGTTACGTCCTCTTTTGTGCCCCCACAGAAAAATAAAGTAAAAGAAAAGACAGTGGAGGATGATAAATGGGAGACTGAGGTCTCAAAGAAAATTATGAAGATGTTGAAGCAATTAGAAGGTGTTCCTGGTGTCAAATGGAGATCATCATTTGAGCCTGTACTAAAACTGAAGGCAGGGTCCACATCAAAAGGTTTTGCTCTTCAAAGGCAGTCCAAGGTGATTGACACCCCCCGACCTGAGAAGCAGCCTATTCAGAACTCGCCAAAAACTTCCAATAGACCAGCCAAATAAAAAAAAGACAGAAAAAATTCACTACTCAAAAGATTATTAATAATCTTGAAGAATATCAACAACCAGCAAGACAACCAATTAAGCATGCTGATTTCATGTAAGGACTCCAAATCATTGAAATAAATGATGAAGGAGATGGTGACAAAGAATCTCTTTTTGAAGTAGTCTATTGGGTTATCTCAGTATTCTTGGAAACTCCTCGACGGAGTTCACTTCTTCAAGATAATTCAAGAAGAGGAACCACCAATGGCATGACATTCATGTCTTGCCTGATGGTGAGGCAAACAGAAGATAACTCGGAAGAAGACTTGTGCTTTGCGGAGGAAGATGAGTCAGAATCTTCAATATCACCACTGATGAAGGGCATAAAATTGGGCAGTGATTCTTAAGTCTCTATCCAACCTTCTGGCATAAATGATGATTCTGAAAGGGAGGCTTCTTCAGAAGAATATGAGTCAGATAGAGCAACCCCAATGCAATTAAGAAGTGACAAGATATTGCCATCATCATAGAAGAAAGGAACACCAAATAAAAGCAATGACAAAAATATAGAAGTTAATGAAATATCATTCCTAAATATCCAAAGAAGTCTAATGTGGATAAAGGAATCGATTGCAACATCCCGTCGCACTTAAGGAAGATTCCTGCACAATTGAGTGTGTATGATGCCCTCTTGATGTCGCAGGATCTCCGTGAAATCTTAATTCAAGCTCTTAAGAATCCAGAGAAATATGAAGCGCATGCCGAAGGTATGAAAGTATTACAATCTCAAGACCTTCCGACGATCACCTTCTCTAAGGAGGATCTTATGCTCGGAACATTAGAACATAATCGCCCGCTATATGTCTCTACGGAGAGCGATGGTGTCATAGTCAATCAAATTCTAATTGATCCAGGTTCATCTGTCAATCTCATGAGTCTGCGAGCATTGAAATGATCGTCTCTCAACATTCAACATTTAGGACGAGATAAATTGATGATCCATGGCTTCTGTAAAAGACTCTCAGATCTTTTAACTTATCACTAAGATTCGGGGAACTTTACATAGAAGCCAAATTCCACGTCTTTCATGTTGACACCTCGTCCTTATGGGTCGCCTTTGGCTGCTACATGAGTAGGAATAGTCTACTTTGCACCAATGTATGAAATACATAAGAGACGAGGAAGAACACATGATTCCTAGCAATCTCCAGCCATTCGCAGTCCATGAAGTTAAAATCTATGAAGATGCGAAATATTATTTGTTGAAGGAGCCCAGGCCTCAACAATCCAAGGCTTCTACTTCAAAGGCTGCAAAACAATTCAAAGAAGTGAAGAAGGAAAAGGGAAGAAAGATGGCGACACCGACTCGCCTTAAAGCAGCTAGTACATCACCTAAATTGAAAAGGCTAGTCCCTCATCTGGGTAGTGACACAGAAGAAGATGCGGATGATCCTTCTGTCAAACTCAAGGGATTAAACACGTCTCTGGTGAAAGGAAATAAAAATATAGAATACTCAGATCCCGATTATGATTCTGAACCTACTTACGAAAGTGAGTTCAATGTATCTCTTCAAGAAGGATGGTAGATCTTTTGATATCAGAAGATTCATTAGTGATCGTGCTAGTTCCTTTTCAACATTTCAAGAAAATCACTCTACGTGAGGTCCACATTGTTGAAGAGTTAAAGACTTTCTATGTGCCTCCTTTGCCTGGAAGTGATGAACATGTAATTTCATTATACAAGTCTGAGGAGTGCTGCCACCAGGATTCTGATTGACTCATGCAATTCGATGAATCTAACGATATGGTCCCAACTAGAATGCCAATATATTATCCTCCAAGGATTCATAAGATGATGCACAAATTAGGGGTTGATGTTAGAACTGACAAGTGGCGAGTTTTTCTTTTCTTTACTCTCTAGAATTTGAAAAGTCCACAAACCCTGCGAAAGTGTGAAGGCCATACATCTAAAGGTCTTGGGATGCGTTCGACATAGGCATCGTCGAAGGGCTTGTTACATAATAACAAAAAATGAAGTTGAGATTGAAACTGAAAATGAAGATAACCTTTATGAGATTTGCTATTAAATGATGAAGAAGTAGAAGCTATTCTAGCTCTTGAAGAGCTTGAAGATGGTGGACAAATAACTACCATGGATGAGCTGAAGGAAACCAACTTGGGAATAGAGGATGATTCCCGTCTAACTTTCGTCAGTGCTCTTCTGCCTGATGAAAAGGTTGAAGAAATGAAAGCTTTGTTATGTGAATTGTGAGTCGCTTTGCTTGACATATAAAATGTCGCTTATCCAAGGTGGCGCTTCATAAACTTGTCATTTAACGATGTAACGCTATTAAGCAAGCTCCTAGCGAATGAGATTGAGAAGAATATAATGCGTAAAACTAAGAAGTTGATCAAAGGGCTTCATCCCGAAGAGAAATGATATGATAGAAACATCATCACGCTAGAAGAAGAATGATCAACCAGACGCATTGACTTCTTAGATTTGAACAAAGCAGCTAAAAGATGATTTTTCGTTTTGAATATCAGAACAACTAGTGAATAATACTTCCAACTATGACATGTTCTCATTCATGGACAGATCATCGGGGTACAATCAAATCAAGATGACTCTCGAAGACGAGAAACACATCATTTAGGACGTCAATTGGTATATACTGCTACATAGTCATGCCCTTCAGATTGAAGAATACTGGAGCTATATATCAAAGGGCCATGACACGCATCTTCGACGAGTTGATTCATCAGAAAGTAGAATGTTATGTAGATGATCTCGTTGTTAAGAGCATAGATCGAGAAAGTCATTTTGATGACCTGAGGATGGTCTTCGAAAGAATTAGGTAGTATAATCTAAAGATGAATTCTCTTAAATATGCATTTGGGGTTTCGTCTGGAAAGTTCCTTGGCTACGTGGTGCGGTACAGAAGAATTGAGATTGACTCTAATAAAATCAAAGCGATAGTGGATATGCTACCGCCGAAGAATTTTCGTTAGCTTCATTCTGTAGGAGGACATTTGGCATTCATCCAATGTTTCATATCAAATCTTTCGGGCAGGTGTCAGTCATTTGCTAAATTGAAGAAGAATGCACCATTTAAATGGGACGATGAATGTCAAGAAGCATTCGATAGCATCAAAAGATACCTATTGAATCCACCAATTCTTGCAGCACCAATCCCAAAAAAGCTTCTCATTTTGTATACAGTTGCACTAGAAGAATTTCTCGGAGCATTGCTTGTACAATATAATGAGGAAGACAAAGAAAATGCGTTGTACTATATCAGTCAAAGATTGATAGGAGCTGAGGCAAAGTACTCTCCGATCGAGAAGCACTGTCTTGCACTGATCTTCGCTGCTCTGAAGCGTTGACATTATATGTTGTCACATAAGATAACACTCATCTCAAAGATCGATCCGTTGAAGTTTTTGATGACAAGACCAGTATTGACAGGTCATTTGATACGATTGATAGTGCTCCTGTTACAGTTTGATATTACGTATGTATCTCAGAAAGCTGTAAAGGGGCAAATACTAACAGATTTTCTTGCTGCGCATCCTATCCCAACAAATTCGACAGTCAATGATGATTTATCTAATGAACATATTCTGCTTATCCACGAAAGAGAAAAGCTGCAGATCTGGGAAATGTATTTTGACGGTGAATCATCTTTTAAGTCTGCGCAGCTCCCAAATCTACCAAAAGCAAGAGCTGACATTGGCCTCGTCTTCATAACACCGGAAGGTGGTATAATGACGCGTTCATATAGGCTGACTGAGCCAATAACCAACAATGAAGCTGAATCTGAGACATTGGTGACAGACCTCGAAGAAGATGTTATCGACATCCAAAATTTAAGAATATTTGGAGATTCTCAATTGGTGTTCAACCAAGTGTTGGGTGTCTATAAAGATTAATAAGCTTGAATTGACGTACTATCATAGGCGAGTGCTTGAGCTCATGAAGCAAATTCTAAATATTAAAGTAGATCGAGTTTCTCGATCGAAGAATAGTATAGAAGATTACCTGGCCAAACTAGCAAAAGAAATGACGAACACGGACGACGACGATGTGTTGATTGAAGTGTCCACTCGTCGAGTTCTGCAACTAGCAAATTCATACTTCTCGCAGGTAGAGGAGACATCAAACTTAAGCTAGTAGGAGGCAATTTGAATTAGCTCTCTCTCTCGAAGAACAACGAGTACAAGAGATAGAAAAACTCAAAAGTACTGCAAAGAAATCATGTGAAGTTTTCATAGTGGAAGAGCCTGATGATTGGAGACAACTCTTCATCGATTATTTCACGGAAAGCAAATTGTCGAGCAATAAATCACTAGCCACGTAGATTACAAAAAGGATCCTACTATATGCCTATGCTAATGACATATTGTACCGTAGATCTTTTGAACAAATGTGGCTGCGATGCTTAGGGACGGATGAAGCCAACAAAGTTATGTCCGAAATTTATGAAGGGCTTTATGGGGCACATCAATCAAGTCCTAAGATAGCATCAAAAATTAAGAGAATGTGATATTATTGGTCATCAATGGTGAAACTGCATAGATCATGCCAGGAAATGTCAAGAATGCCAAGTTCACGGGAATCTCATTCATTAACCTCCGAATCCTCTGCACCCAACAATATCATCATGGTCGTTCGAAAGTTAGGGCACAGATATAATTGGCCGATTGATCCTCCATCATCAGCTGGACATCGATTCATTTTAGTAGCTATTGACTGCTTCTCCAAGTAATAAGTCGCCCGTTAAAAAAATCACAACAAGTTGTTGACTTCACCAACAATGTTGTCTATATATTCTGCCACGAGAATCATTTCGCATAACGGTTCGCTTTCAAGAGTGCAAAAGATATACGATTGACACACAAAATCGATTTTCATCAATCTACAATCCAAGGGCTAATGGTTTGGCAGAGGCTTTCAATAAAACCTTAGTGAAGTTGCTCAAAAAGATTCTCATGAAGAATAAAAGAGAGTGACACGCTAAAATGATAGAAGCACTCTGGGCATATAGAATCACTTACAAGATGTCGACCAAAGCCACTCCTTACGCTCTAACATTTGGAGTTGAAGTTGTTCTACCACTAGAAGTTGAGCTACCATCACTTCGAGTAGTTGTCCAATTCAATCTTACTCAAGATGAGAACACTCGTCTGTGAATGTAAGAGTTGGATGCGCTTGACGGAGTTAAACTCCAAGCTCAACAAAGTTTAGAAATCTACCGAGCGAGGATGTCCAAAGCATTCAATACCAAGACGTCGACATTCCGAAAAGGAATTGGTTTTGGTGCTGAGAAGGCCAATCATTCCTCATCACAAGATTGGTGGTAAATTCGAAGCTAACTGGGAAGACCCTTACGTCATAGAGAAGGTTTACGAAGGAGGAGCCTACCAGCTTATTCACAAGAGTGGTCAACGACCAATGCAACCAATCAACAGTCGATATTTTAAAAACTATCACAACTGATTGCGGATAAGTATATAAATACTTAAATGAATCTTGCACTAATAAGGTTCATACTAAATACACATGTGATGTCACTTGAAGATTCTCTCGTAAAACGAGAACATATTTTCAAGTTACTGAGAAAGCCCCCCTATCAGATAGAGAACATTTTTATATATTTAACTAAGTTGACATCGTGCTTCAAGCCGAGATCCTCAAATAAATATATATGATGATTAGGATGAGCTACGTTTATTTATATTAAAGAAGTTCAAATTGTGTAATACATTTTTGAGCTAATCTGCAATCCCCCTGTATGACAGGGGTCATTTTTTTTATGAACAAAGTTGTTCAAATCTCTCATGTGAAAGAGGAGATCTTGTAAATACATTCAGGTTGACATCGAGTTTTATGCCGAAAACCCTGAACATATTTATAATTATTATTGTTAAAGTTGCAGGCTCGTACAGGAACAAAATAATCCACTTCCATGCTAAAAAAGGCAGCTCTAAATATTAAAAGTTTGTCTTTCAGTTTTATCAAATTCTGAAGATGAAGCTAGAAGAACTCTCAATTTCGAAAGCTTCAATTAACTAAGTTGGAAAAACATCAACCTTTACATCTTCAAGTTTATGACACCGATGGGTTCTAAAGGTTGAACTCAACAAGCCCAAAATCAGAGTTTACGCTCCTCACTCAACAAGCGAAAGAGGCCAGTGAAAGAGCTCTCATTCGTTAGTCCATCAAGCCATCATAGCTTAAGTCGAAGACTTAAGTAGATTTTATAGGTCGGATTCAACAAGCTCACAAATGGCCGAGGCGCTAACGCTCTCCTCACTCATCAAGCCATAAGAAAATGTCGTAGTAAAAGAGTCCCTTCTCGTCAGTCCAATGATGATAGCTGTTCAATCTCAAGCCAAATTCAACTTAGTGATTACAAGTAGCTAGAATCTAAGAGATCTTTCTACTTGATCGATGGACTAAGACAGTCTGAGGAGATAACTCTCAATTCAGAGCAGCCTCAAATCAATCTTTATATTGCCTGCAAGGTGATACTGCAATCTCTTTTCAAAATTCCGATCAAGCACAAAGCACAAATCAAAGCCAATTTTCTCATCAAGTCCGCCAAAGCAGAAAGCATAGGACGGAGGAAGTAATTTCATAGTTCATACGAAGCTGGTGGCAGAACTAAAGGGATTTCATAGTTATTCAATTCGTTAAAACACTTATTGTTGGATTAATAACTCAAGATTATAGACCGAATATAAACCGGAAGGCTAGGTCATTTGTATGCATCCTTCAACGAGTCCGTCAAAGCAGCAAGCACAGGATTGAAGACATATGTGCACTTTCTGACAAGTCAATATAAATCAAATCGATCCTTCATTATGTCCAAGCTTAAAGCTGATGTAAGGAATTTCAAATCTCAAAACAAATAAACCAATTCCTCCATCCAACCCGATCAAGCATGAAGTTAGTCGAAGGAAATCTAAATCTATAAAGATACCAAAGAAAGAGGTCTTCAACAAACCCATTGAAGCAGAGAGTAAATGGTGAAAGAAGCTCTTATCCATCCGACAAGTCAATCAGGACAAATCGGTCAATCATGTCATTTAGCTTGTCCAAACACACGACATTGTACTAATGACAGATTCCGTCAAAGTTCCATAAACTATTGAAACTGAAGCTGAAGTTATTAAAGATCCATGGCCATCCCAAAGGGTCAATCAGTTTTCAACAAATATGTCTTGCTCCATGCACAAATTACATTTGTTGGGGGTATTTGTTGACCTTCATGCATGCTGCATTAGTCGAGTCGAGCTAACAAGACAAATTCGACGGACTTCGGATGGAACAGTGCACAAATCGGAGCTGAAATACACTCTATGGTGCTAAAAATCAGTTGAAATGATCTCCGATCGATGAACGGATTCGCGACGCTCAACGCCGAAATTGATCGAATAGCATGCATAATACCACCGAATCGGCCAAGAAAGAAGTTTGACGCCACGCCGCATCGGAGTAAAATCGCGACGACGCCCAAATGACCTTCGTTCATGAAATTGATCACACCATTAGCGTCGAAACGTCGAAACCTATCAAATGAGACTATTTACGCTCAATTTGGACGAGTCTGCGCGAATGTAGAGCGGTCGGATGCAACAATGTGCAAATTTGAACTGAAATTGACCCGATTCAATGCCGACTTGAACCAAACGGCCTTCGATCGTGAAACGGACCGCGTCGTTGCCTTCGGAACATCAGAATAACCTAAGATCGACATATATATTGCCCGTGTAATAATGTCGGCACAAAAATCCAAATTATAGCACGTTATATCTAACCCTAACCCTAACTCTATTCGAGCCCTTCGACAGCCGCAAGCCCCACTCTCATGCGATTTCCCTCCCATTCTTCCTTGCTCAGAGTGAGCCGAAGTGATCGCCTTGCTCCCGCAGTGAGCACCGACGCATCTCCCCGCGCCGTAGACCAAGACGCCTCCTGTGGCCTCCTCAAAGACTCAGGCGCACTGCGACGCTCCTGAGTAATCGCGGTCGACTGCACTGTGCACTCTGCACGCATCCACGCTACCCGGCTCCCACGTGACCTCGGTGTCTCAAGGCCTCGCGGCTCCCGCATCAAGTTGAAATATATCAGAGCGCTCTTGACACATCGAGGAAAGTCGCACTGCTTATATATAAGTACCAGACGCACCTTTCTTGGCCATGGGAAAAAAAATTTATTTAATGCAAGTACCTCAGAGCTCAATACATGACTTTTTTTGGCATGGTGGGATTGGGCTTTCAAGTCGTGGTTTATACTATCCATACACATTTATTGCGGGCAACATACCAGAGCCTTACGGGACGACGTCGGATGGAGCCAAACGCAAATTTTCACACCATTAGGAGACTTAAACAACTTAATATAAATTTAGCCATAATTATAAAATTGTTATTTAAACTGACATTGCAGGTGTATAAGTACGCGTACACGCCTTTCTTGGAGTGGTGGAGAAATCAATTTCATGCAAGTACTTCAGAGCCTCATACATGCCATTCTTGGCATCAGGAAGACGATTCTGCGCTATTTATACCACCCATACACGCACGGCATGTGCAACATACCCAACATACGTGATGCCGGATGTCAAATATGCCAAACTTATTCAACTATAGGAGGCCTAAGCAACTTAATATAAAACCAACTATAAATTTGAAATTGATGTTTAAATTGACATGCAGTATATATACTGCACTCTTTCATGATGAAATCGTGTTCACGCAGGTCAGAGACATACGCTTTTCTTGGCATGGGATGACATGCTCGCGTATTTACACCACCCATACGCTCATGGTGCATCTACTCAGTTTCCCTATGGAACTAACTACCAAGAGGTCTAAAATATCACAAAATTTCATCTAAAATCTTAAACTTATAATGAAATTTAATCAAAATAAGCAACATTATTCAAATCCTCTAAAGCTAAATCAATATTAAATTGAATAACCCGTATGAGCTCCGACACTACAATGAATGCTTAAACTTGATTCTAGACGTTCGTTACTTCCCTGTCTTGGTCGGGTCCCAAGCAACAAATAACAACAACAACAAGCCTTTATCCCACTGGGGTTCGCCAATGTCCTCATTGTGTCATATTCATTTAATTCAAGTATATTAGTGTCTATACATCCAAGTTTTCTTTTAACATAAGCATCTACATTCTTATCAATCTACGACGACATATTAAACCATCTAAGCACTCTCTAATCTTATCTCGCCATGGCTACTCCAACTTTTCCCAACATACCCACTGTCCCGTAAATAAAATCTAAAAATCCAATAGATATTATAATTTCAACTTAAGAAATATCTGAGAAACTAATTCATATGACAAGAGTCGATCCTCTATTATTAAATTAATAGAAATACAGTGATCTCAAACAAAGAAAAATAATACAACAACCCCGATGATGACTGTGTTGAATAGAGATTTCAACCGGAGGGGATACTTATCATCAAAATGTACTTGCAAGCTCAAATCAGATTAATCTAAATTAATTATCAATATAAATATAAAATATGATAAATCACTAAGTTACAAATGCCTAAATAAAATTCAATCTTTAAAACTTAAAGAAAACTCCACTCTACCCACTTTTCGCAATTGTCATTGACAAATTAAGAAAACTCAAATGAAAGAAGTTAATGTGTCAAGTGTATTTCTATATTTATTTTAATCAATCTCGTCGAAAGAACGCGACTGTTTTCTCTCAAGTTCAAGAGGCCAATATACGACGCGGCCACTGGTCCTCTAATCGAGTGGTTGCTTCCAAATAACCATTATATTACGGCCATCTATCAGATATTCTCCAATAGCTTTGTCCTTAGATGTGAACCATGGTGCACTGAGGAAAAAAGCTCTACGCATCGTAGACTTAATTGTCTCACAAACACCATCCATCCCACAAGATTTTTTGACGATGCAATCCATGATGCCGACAAGGATCCCAGTCAAGTCGGGTCGACGCCTTCGACTAAGAAAGTGACAATGATGGGATGATGGAACCATGAGATCTTGATCGGCCACATCGCTCAACCATCCGCTTTAAGTTAAATAAGGATGAATTTCATAAACTTAAATTTCAAAACTCCATACGCTGCTACTATACGCTACGCATTTAGCGATCTAATGATTAGCTTTAATTGAAAGTTCTCTCTCAGCATTGGGAGGGATAATTAACTATAAGTGCTTGCACCTATAGAAAACTTGAAACCAGATCTAAAGTCCTCATAAAATGAGGACGAAATCTCTGGGTAGTGTCTTATCTACTATTCCATCTGCCTTCTGAAAATTTCACCGACACATCAAATCAAACTCTCTTCATCGAGAGGTCAGTGACAAATTTTCGGAGCCCACAATGGTTATTTGCTTGTCAACTTACAGAAGTTCGTCTCTTAGGGTTCCATGTCTTTCAATTAGAAATGAGTTCTTTCTTATTTATCCGTACCATTTTTTCCATTATGAATGAGAGATTATAAACATTATGATAATAACCATTTTTTCAATTGATAAAAAACAGTCCATAAGCTTCCTTATGATTTATTTAATATCTCATTGATATGAATTCCATGATAGTTTGATCAATGAACTCAAGATGCTCATTGTCATAATCTGCTTCATCATTTTTTTTTTTTTTCTATTGTTGATTTTTAAAAGGTAATCTTGGCTAGAAATCAAGAATGCAGCATCATATCAGTCATTAGTGATGAACACTTATGCAACATTCTAACTTCTTGATGGAAAGATATTATCCATTTCCTGTTTAGATGATTTATGTTTATAACCATTTTATATAAATCCCAATAAAACAATCTCTTACTTTTTAAAAGAATTTATTCTTGCTTTAAGGGAACAAGCCCAGAAAAAGAGAGAAGAAGAGGAAAGAAGAATGGAAAGAGAACAAGAGAAGGTAATAACTAGTAGTCTTTGCTGCATTTTTTTTTCTCTTGAAAAAATTTACTTACTAAAGTCAGTTGTGAACCCAAAAGGGCTTGCAATGCCTAATTTTAGTTACTTTAAATTAACCATTTTATTTTAATTTGTGAGTGATGTTGAAAGATGTGTATGGGGATTGAACTCTCTGAAATCATTGTAGTCTCACACACAATCTCTCTATGCACACACACACACAACCATGTTTTACATTACTAATACTTTTTGTCACTTTAAATCTTAGTCATTTAATTTTTATGGGGGGTGAAATATGTGGAAGAGATTGGATTCAATATTTAGAATTCCAATTTAATTAATCATATTTCTAGAATAAAATAAGCTAGATTTTACTTTGCTATTTATGTTATAGAGATTTTTTGTGTAGCTTGTTACCCAAACTATTCTCTCTTATATTGTTCTTTATTTAGGGATATTTTCTTGATGGAATAACTCACACTAGTTGGTTACTTAACTTTGTCATGTCTTATATATTTTCATGTATTCTTAATTATTAAATAATATAAATATTTAGATTCTTCTCCCTAAAGTTTTATGCGGCTAGAACGAGTCATGAACTTAGTACTCTCTAGAGGATTTTTGGCCATTATTTATCATGATTAAATTCTATCTTGAATCACAAAACATAGCTGTTTCTCTCTTTATGCCAAGCCCTCTATCAACATTTTTTACAACCCTCTCTAAGTATAAATTTATTCTCATGGAACTATTTATAACAATCCTTCTGTTATCCTCGACTCTTGAAACTCTTCCCATAAATAACAATGGAGTACCAGATGGCTCCTTTTCCCATTGTAGGCACAAATTAAATGTGCATATTTCAATTGTTAAGGATTCTATTTTGATGTTATGTGGAGCAATGAAAAGGATAATTATCTCATTATTGCTGTTGCCAAACTAGTAGAAGAAGATCCAAAATTTCGGACTTGCAAGATTGAAAACCATATGATTATGCCATTGTTAATCAATTCTATGAATAATGGTGTTAGAGAGAATTTTCTTTATTATAAAATGGCCCAAGAAACTTAAGAAGCAGCCAAACAAAATCGGACAATGAAACTCAGTGTAGTCTCAAGATTGAAGAGATACTAGATGATCCAGGCCACTCAATACTTCAGTCTACTGATTAAGTATTGGCAACAACTTGACATGTTCAAAATTCTTATCCAAATCCATTTTACAAATCATCTCATTCATTTTCATTGATTCAACAACTTTACTAGTTCTAGATGATTTGTTTCCTTTATTAATTATCACATTTGAATGACTTAGATTTTTCTCATGCTTGAACAATAAGAGGTTAGTCAGATTTTGAGAACCTTAATAAAACTATTCAAACTCAACTTCAAGCCAAAATATAAGTTTTGAAAATAGACAACGCATAAGAGTATTTTAAACCAATTCTTGGGTCTATATTGAGGGAATAATTAATCAAGTTTATGTGTCGATAACCCTGAAGAAAATGGCATTGTAGAATGGAAAATAGACATCTTTTAGAGGTTGCCAAATCACTTATATTCTCCACTTAGGTACTTAATCTTTTGGGTAGAATTTGTACTTTTTGCTGCTTATCTAATTAATATAATGCCCTTGTTCTAAAACTTTGAATACCCGGTCAAGTCTTTCATGACTCTTATCCTAGCACATACCTTATATCAACTATTCCTCCATGACTGGTTTTTCTACATATGACCATGTCCATCCATAATTTCATAATAAATTTAATCAAAACCAAGCAAATATATTTTTCTTGTGTACGCTCCGCATCAAAAGAGTTATAAATGTTATTCTTTGTTCATAAAGAAATTTGGTAATTCTATGAGCATAACATTCTTCCAAAATCAACTATTTTGCCCCAAAATTGCTATTTAGGAGAAAATACTATACAAGAATTAATAGTTTTGGGAAAAATGATGAAAACTCTTCAGGTCCAACTCCTTTCCCAACTAATCCAGCCGAGGTCTGTTCCTTAAATTCCTTAAATCCAACCTCTTTGAACATAAACAGTAATTCCCTTCTTCATTCGAGCTAGCCAACATTCCAAGCACCTCAAACCCTATACAATCCGAGTTGGTCCAAGGAGCTGAACAAAGTACACATTCTTTTCAAACTTCACAATTTTAGGCAACAGTAATCTTAATTTTCATAAGTCATATGACAAAAATGTTGTTATAAAGTTCCACGAACATTTGTCAAGCTCTCAAGTGACACGAAGCTGGAAACCGCAGCAGATAGCTGGCTCACGCTATTCCCTTCTCCCTTTGTTGGATCAGTTCAGCCTGAATCATGGGTTGATTCAAGTCCTATTTAGTCTTGGTTCATTTTGTTTTAATTAGGGTTTATTTAGTAGGGTTTAAATAGCTCTTTATGTGTGATAGGTTTAGTTTTTGCTGTTCTGAAGTTAGTGAGTGTATTTTCTTTATTTTCTTTCAGTTGGAGATGCAATTTCGATTCAATCAGTTGGTGTTACTGTATTATGATTGAATCGGAACATTGAATCACCTCTCCCTCCATCAAGGATGGACCTCTCATGCTGATTTGCCGTCCAGGCTGCTGTACCTGCACCTACCATCCCCATTCCAGCTAGCACCTTGTTGTCCCGTCCGCTGTCAGTCCAATTTTGTTTTAACCAAGTTCAGTTGTCTTTAGGAGACATCCTCACTGCTGCTGGAATCCCAACCTGTAGCTGCATAGGGGATTTCTAACCTGGCACAGTCAACTTCCAATTCAAAAACTCCAGATTCCATTCTTCAACAGCCGACCAAGGTGATCCTTCCAATTCCAGATTTTTTTTTCATCCTTAGCTTTTTTCTCATCTTTTACACCTTGTTTATCCTAGAACAGTGTCATATGATATCAGAGCTATATCTACCCTACCTTTTTCTTGGGTACATTTTTTCTTTCCAAAACCATTCCACAAAATCCATAATCCTCCAAAACCTCCTTCCAAAATTTTGAACAGCTAAACCGTCCTATTCAATCAACTCAAAACCTACACTCAAAGTCTCGTTTGCAGAAAGATGAAAATGTCACCTAGGAGAAATAATCCTAGAGGAGTTCAAGAGCTAGAGGAGATGCGGCAAGAAATCCTACAACTGCAGCAGTGGTTCGTTGAATTTGAGAGAAGATAATAGAGGGAAGTCACTTATAGATATAACAGTGACCAACCTGAAAGGGAAGAAGAGAATCTTTTTCACCAATAAATCTCCAGTGATGAAGAATCAATGCACCCTCGATTTGGCATTGAATACAGGAGGAGAGACCATTTTCTTGGTGCAAAAGATTGATTTGCTAAAATTTGAAGGCCGCATGAATCCAAATGAGTTCACTGAATGACTCTAAATAGTGGAACGAATAATTGACTATAAAAATATTCCCCAAGATAGGAGAGTAAGCCGGTGGCCATTAATCTCAAGAAGAGCGCTTTCTTATGGTCAGAAAATTTGATGCATACATGCTAGAATGTGTTTTCATTTCAATTTAATTTGAATGATAACAAACAAATGCTTGGATGTTCTAATGAATATTTTTATATGTTTCGATATATCAATTGCTAATTACATATCCAATACATCTCACAAATTGTAAAGAAATTGCAAGAATAAAAAGAATGAAAGGGATAATGTGAAGCTCATGATTTTAGGTTATATGACTATTCATATGAGTTCTTTGGCATGAATCAATTTGCTCACAACCTAACATACTATTTTAATGAGGTTAATTTGTATAAATCTTTATTTAATTAACATTCAATTATATGTTTTTCTACATAGCAATAAAATTGTCAAAGTAATAAATGATCATAACTATTAAGTATAATTATTTTATTTACTTAATATAATTAGGTATTTTAATTTAATTTCTGGTTATATGATAACTAACATATTTATGATTATATATAAATTATATCATAATTTTAAATATCACATGTCAAAATTAACAAAAATATATAAAATTTTGTATTTTAGCCAAAGTCATTGTTTAATCAAAGAATTCATATCGATTTTATCTCCATCTGATTCCTTGGATTTTTCCTTTAAAATAAGTGGTTACATGACCCACTTTGCATTAAAATTGAATTTATTATGATTTTTAAACATTACTTGATTTTAATAATGGATGCATGCCACGCTTTGAATATGTTAAGAGCTACATGATTACTTTTGACTTTCCCATGAATAAATAATTTTTTGTCGCTAAATTTAATATTTGTTTAATATAAATTATATTTTATTGAATATTAAATTATCACATGATACATGAGGTTGTATAATATATTTTGAAATAATTTTTAAATGACCTTCTTTATAAATAAATTTCATTCTTCTTCATAAAAGCATCCCTCATTCAAAATTCAAAATCTCTCCAAAGAAATCTAAGAGAAAATCTCTTAAATGTTCTTTCCAAGTGTTCTCCAAATATTGCAAAGATCAAATCCTGAAGCTTCAACATCTTCAACGGCAAGCCTTTTAAATTACTTGAGTTTGTTTTTCGATCTTAATTTCTTACTTGTTCATGCTATTTTCACCATCTATTTCTTCTTTCTAATTTATACTTTTGGTGGATTACTAACATCGGTTTTCACATCAAAGTTCTCAATCATTTTTTGGTAAAAAACTCTGTGATAATTTGAGGATCTATTTCAACTTGAAATTCTTCCTACAAATTTCTTCTTTTCTTTTATTTATTTATTCTAGATCTATTTTAAAGATTTTAAAATAAATTATCTTAAATTATTTTCATATTTTCTAGATCTCTTTTTAATTGAAAGTTACTCAACTTAGATCTATCATATACTTATTTTTTTTTATTTTGTGATCATTAGATTAATTGAAAGAATCTTTTGGTTAAAAAAAAAAATTACCTCTAAATTTATCTTATCATGAAAAGAATATTGTGAATTTATTTTGAAATCATTTTGTATTATTCTACAAATTATAATAACTTAAACATCCTAAGAAGATCACTTTAAGATATTTATTTTATTAAGTGAGCATTTTGCTGCCAAATTTTTTGAGTAAAGTGATCATTTATAAGTTGAGATCACTTTTGAATTTGATTTGGTATATTTGTGAGACATTTACTTTATCAAAATTTATTATTTTGTATTTTTTTGTGTTGTAAAATTTATTTTGTAGACTGCCTCAGAGGAGACATATATTATCAGGGGTCAGTTTGCATATGAGAGTACTTTTGTAAACCATTTTCATTTAGTGGATTCTTGGGTGGGACGTAGGTTTTGGTTTTCAACTACCGAAAAAATCGTGTTTCTCTTCTATTTACTTTATTGTATTTTTATTTTTTCGATTTAGAATTATATCTTATCATTATAAAATCAAAATCTAATTTTCTATTTAAAATTAAAATTTAATTTTTGAAAATTTTAATATTACCCAATTCACCCCCCTGCTATAGTCTCACACGGTATCGATTTCAGTTCTTTATTATTTAACATCCAAGAGTAAATCTTTTCATATGGCACAAGGTTTCACAAAGGGTTCATTAGGAGGGACAATCCACTCATACCTCCACTTTTAGATAGTACCATTTGATTATTGGAAAAATAGAATTAGTACATTCTTAAGAGGTCAAGATGCACGATGTGGTATATGTTGACACATCAATATCATACACCCACAAGAAGTAAAATGGCATTAAAGTAAAAAAACCTTTTGAGGAATGGTCTATACCGAAAGAGAACTTGATGAATTAAATGCTGGGCTTGTAATACTTTACATCATTTTTTTATTACGATGATGAAAATTTCTATGTTAAGTACGCAAAAGAAATATGGGATAAACTTATTATAACTTACGAAGGAACTAGTGAAGTTAGAGATGCTCACATAAATAGACTTGTTCACATGAAGTTATTTCATATGTCTCCTTCAATCTATTTCGATATGTATACTAGATTTATGAAAATAATTAACACATTACATTCTCTTGGAAAACATATGGAATCAAGACTTAGTTTATAAGATTCTAGATGTCTTCCAAAAGAATGGGAAGCTAAAGTAACATTTATTAGAAGTTAAAGATTTATCTACTTATCCACTTGATCCTTTTGGGTTCTTTGATAGCATGAACAGTTATTTGCTCAAAGGATAAGATGGATAACTCAAGAAAAAGGGGAAGGAGAAAGGAAAAGCCATCAGACTACAAGTTGATGATAGGATGAGCATAACACCTCAAGCTCGGATGGTGATTGTGATGGTGGTCATGCTTTCCAAAAGGGGAACTTGCTAAGGAAGAATAATCAAAGGTATAAAAATCTAAAATTATAAATTTCAAACTAAGAAATTTCCTACGTGAAGGGATCATTTGCTATCATTGTAAAAGCCCGACACATAAGAGGTGATTGTTCGAACTTATTGAATCAAAGAAAAAAGAAATTGATGTAAACAAAAGAAAAATATGAAGGAGAAAAGTGCCATAAGAAGAAGAAGACAAATACCAATCCAGATTCAAATGAATCAAGTACTAGCTCATCGATGAAGAGGTCAACATATGTCTTATGGCAAATGGAGAATTTGACTTAGATTCTCAAGAGGTATGTAATGATATATCTTATATGAATTACTTTTAATGATTTAGTTATTGAATATAAAAATTAAAAAAAAAATACAAAACCTTAGAAAAGAACATAAAATTTAGATATGCATTTTTGTGATTTAAAAATGAATGTGATAATTTAAAAGTAAAAATACTTCTTTATTAAATTGTTCTTAGTTGTGTAAACTTGAAAGAGAGAATATCTTATTAAAAGCAAGATTAGAATTATGTTTAAAATCACAAGTTCATTATAATACTTCATCAAGAAAACATTTAATAAAAATTATTTGCATCATACACATCCCACTCATATATCTTATAATTATCATTCTAAATCATATGCAAACACTAATGTTTGGTGCAACTATTCAAAAAAGGGCATATTTCATTTGATGCTATGCACGAAAATACAAAATACTAAGAATCATCTTATGTATGGGTACCAAAAGGTACAAGACTACACAAACCATGCGCTAAATATCTTACTTCAAATTTAGAACCCAAACATGTTTGGGTTCCAAAAGTTAACATGTGAGTTTATTTTGTAGGAATGCCTTCAAAGCAAAATCAAAAAGGGTGGTTTGACAAATGGATGTTCAAGACATATGAGGAGATAAAGATAAATTCACAACTTTAGAATCAAGTGATGGAGGATTTGTTACATATGGAGATAATGCTAAGGGAAAATCATTGGCATTGGTTCTATTTGTAAGAATTCTATCACTTTAGATAAAGTTTTTCTAAGAAGGATTAAAACATAATTTAATTTCTATTAGTCAATTATGTGATAAAGGTTTGAATGTAGTATTCCATGCATCATATTGCATTAAAAAATAATGAAAATGTTTTGCTAGTAGGGAAAAGATACAAAAAATATTTATGTCATGATTTAGATAGCTTTCATGATGTAAATTTAAACTTACTTTGTTTTAAAAGCACTCATGATGATATATGGTTATGGCATGGAGACTATGTCATATTAACACACACTTAATAAAATTGCTAAACTTGATTTAGTAGTTGGTTGCCTAAATTAAATTTTCATTCAAACTATTTTGCATATTCATGGTAAAACATTCTAGAAGCTCATTTAAAAGTAAAAATATTGTTTACTACCTGAATTATTACACATGGATTTATTTGGTCTTATTAGACCACTAGGTGGAAAAAATTATGGTTTTGATGATTTCTCTGATATATTTTGTCTTATTTGTAACTTACAAGGATGATGTTTTGGTGAGTTTAGAAAGTTTTCTAAATATATTCAAAGAGAACAAGTTTTGATTAATAGGGTTCAAACCGATCATCATGGTGGCGAATTTGAAAATAAATTATTTGAGGATTTTGTGATGAACATGGGATTAGACATAATTTTTCGCACCTAGAACTCCCCAACAAAATGGAGTAGAGAGAAAAAATAGAATATTAATTGAATTAAGATCTATGCTTGATGAGTATAAATTGCCAAAATATTTTTTAGCGTAAGAATTGCATGTTATGTAATGAATAGGATCTATTTTGACCAATTTTGAAGAAGACACCCTATGAATTGTTTTTTGGAAAGAAGATTGAACACTTTCATGTATTTGGATGTAAATGCTTTATTTTGAATAATGGAAAAGATCATTTAGGTAAGTTTGATTGCAAATCGATGATGGTATTTTCTTAGATACTCTCTTCTAAGTAGACTTTAGAGTTTACAATAAAAGAAAAATGATTGTAGAAGAATCAATACATGTTATTTTGATGAAAATTTGATTGATCCTATTAAAATGAAGTGATTGATGAAGAGATTGATAACTTTAAGAAAATATCTTTAGAAGATAATATGGATGATTCATTGCCTAAAGAATGGAAATATAATAAAAATCATCCAAAGGAACTAATTAGGGATCCTTCAAAAGGAGTTATGACTAAGGCATAAGAGAAGTTGTAGATCATTCAAGATTTTATCTGAGGTTGAACCTAAAAAATTTAGAAGAAGCATTAAATGATAATTTTGGATTATCTATGGAAGAGGAGTTAAATCAATTTGTAAGAAATGATGTTTGGGAATTACCCCAAGGCCCCAAGATCAAAATGTCATTGGAACAAAATGGATCTTTAGAATAAGCTAGATGATTCAGTTGTATATTAGAAATAAAGCTAGTTAGTAGTACACAAGTTGAAGGTATAGATTTTGAAGAATCTTTTGCACCAGAAAAGACTAGAAGCTATCGTTACTTGCTTATGCTTGTTTTAGAAATTTTAAACTTTTTCAAATGGATGTCAAAAGTGCATTTTGAATGGATTTATTGACCAAAATGTATTTGTAGAGCAACCACTGATTTGAGAGCCTTGATTTTCCAAATCATGTGTATAAATTAAAGAAAGCCTTATATGGTTTAAAACAGGCTCCTCGTTGGTATGATAGGTTAAGTAACTTTTTGATAGATCATGGATTTAGAAAGGCGAGTAGATACCACTTTATTCCTTAAGAGCATAGATGATGATTTGATTGTGGTACAAGTGTATGTAGATGATATATTATTTGGAAGTACAAATGAATCTTTATGCCATGAGTTCTCATCTTTGATGTCTAAAGAGTTTGAAATGAGTATGATGGGAGAACTTAATTTTTTCTTAGGTCTTCAAGTGAAGCAACAAGAAAATGGCACATTCATCTCATCAAACTAAGTATATAAATGAATTGCTTGAGAGGTTTGACATGAAAAGATTTAAATCTAGTAAAACTCCTATGAGCCCATCTATAAAATTGGATTTAGATGAATTAGGAAAATCATTGATCAAAAATTTTATAGGAGTATGATAGGTTCACTTTTATACCTTCTTTGCTAGTAGGCACGATATTATGTTTGCTATTTGTTTGTGTGTGCTCCAACCCGAAAGAATCTCATTTAATAGCAGTCAAGCGTATCTTTTGGTATTTGATAGGCACTACTAGGTTAGGTTTATGGTATCCTAAAAATTCTTTATCATGTGATTTGATTGCTATTCGATCTGATTTTGCGGGATGCAAAGTAGATAGAAAAAGCACATCGGCATATGTCATTTTTAGGATCATCACTTGTGTCTTGGTCATCGAAACAAAATTCGTAGCTTTATCCACTTCGAGAGTACATATGCGGTAGTTGTTGCTCGGTCCTTTGGTTAAAGCAACAATTAGAAGATTTTGGTATTAAGCAAGATCACATTCTAGTTCAATGTGACAATACTAGTGCTATTAGTTTGAAAATCCTATCCGCACTCTGACCAAGCATATAGAAATTAGACATCATTTTATTAGGGATCATGTTTTGAAAGGTGATGTTAATATTAATTTTATTAGACCGATTTACAAATTGGATATTTTTACAAAACCCTTACGGAAGAAACGTTTTGTACTTTAAGGCGCATCTTGGAATGTTAGAGATCCCAATATTTAAAATTGTGTATTGTTCTCACTTTTGATGTTGTCACAAGGGGGAGAAGAGTAAAATGTTGGTTAATATTAAGTCTATTTAATGCATACATTTAGGGGGAGCAACATTATTCATCTCATATGCATAATTTTTTTTAATAGAATTTCTTTCAAAACTATGATGAAAGGTCAATTTGCACCTTCATCAAAATCAATACCCAACATTAGTTTGTCATCATCAAAAGGGGAGATTGTTGGCTTAATTAAATTTCTCATGTTCAATTTGATTAATTTTGATGATAACAAACAAATGCTTGATGTTCTAATGAATATTTTATGTGTTTATATATCAATTGCTAATTACATATCCAATACATCTCACAAATTGTTAGAAGAAATTGCAAGAATAAAAGAATGAAAGGGATAATGTGAAGCTCATGATTTTAGGTTATATGACTATTCATATGAGTTCTTTGGCATGAATCAATTTGCTCACAACCTAACATACTATTTTAATGAGGTTAATTTGTATAAATCTTTATTTAATTAACATTCAATTATATGTTTTTCTACATAGCAATAAAATTGTCAAAGTAATAAATGATCATAACTATTAAGTATAATTATTTTATTTACTTAATATAATTAGTATTTTAATTTAATTTTTGGTTATATGATAACTAACATATTTATGATTATATATAAATTATATCATAATTTTTAAATATCACATGTCAAAATTAACAAAAATATATAAAATTTTGTATTTTAGCCAAAGTCATTGTTTAATCAAAGAATTCATATCGATTTTATCTCCATCGGATTCTTGGATTTTTTCCTTTAAAATAAGTGGTTACATGACCCACTTTGCATTAAAATTGAATTTATTATGATTTTTTAAACATTACTGATTTTAATAATGGATGCATGCTACATGCTTTGAATATATTAAGAGCTACATGATTACTTTGACTTTCCCATGTGAATAATTTTTTGTCGCTAAATTTAATATTTGTTTAATATAAATTATATTTTTATTGAATATTAAATTATCACATGATAGCATGAGGTTGTATAATATATTTCTTTGAAATAATTTTTTAAATGACCTTCTCCTATAAATATCCTCATTCTCTTCATAAAGCATCCCTCATTCAAAATTCAAAATCTCTCCAAAGAAATCTAAGAGAAAATCTCTTAAATGTTCTTTCCAAGTGTTCTCCAAATATTGCAAAGATCAAATCCTTGGTTTGCTTCAACATCTTCAACTTCTTTTAAATTACTTGAGTTTGTTTTCTTGATCTTAATACTTCTTATTGTTCATGCTATTTTCACCATCTATTTCTTCTTTCTAATTTATACTTTTGGTGGATTAGTCTTTGAACATTGGTTTTCACATCAAAGTTTCTCAATCATTTTTTTTGGTGAAAAACTCTTGTGATAATTTGTAGGATCTATTTCAACTAAATTTTTTTCCTACAAATTTCTTTTTCTTCTTGAAATATTTCTTCTTTGGTCTTATTTTGAAAGATCATTTATTCTTAGATCTATTTTAAGCATTTTAAAATAAATTATTGTGAAATTATTTTCATATTTTCTAGATCTCTCTTTTAATTGAAAGTTTTAGCCAACTTAGATCTATCATATACTTATTTTTTTTATTTTGTGATCATTAGCATTAATTGAAAGAATCTTTTGGTTAAAAAAAAAAAAATTACTCAAAATTTATCTTATCATGAAAAGAATATTGTGAATTTATTTTGAAATCATTTTGTATTATTCTACAAATTATAATAACTTAAACATCCCAAGTAAGATCACTTTAAGATATTTATTTTATTAAGTGAGCATTTTTGCCAAATTTTTTGAGTTAAAGTGATCATTTATAAGTTGTGAGATCACTTTTGAATTTGATTTCTTGGTATATTTGTGAGACATTTACTTTATCAAAATTTATTATTTTGTATTTTTTTTGTGTTGTAAAATTTATTTTGGGGTTGTACCTTTCAGAGAGTACATATTATCATTTGCCCCGTTATAGGAGAGTACTTTTGTAAACCATTTTTCATTTAGTGGATTCCTAGTGGGGGGCGTGGCTTTGTAGAACCACGAAAAATCGCCTCTTGTCTCTATTTATTTTATTTTTATTTTCTGCATTTAGAATTATATCTTATCATTATAAAATCAAAATCTAATTTTCTATTTAAAAATTAAAATTTAAGTTTTGAAAATTTTAATATTACCCAATTCACCCCCCCTCTTGGGTGCTATAGTGTCTCACAGAATGAGGGGTAGAGTAAAATCACCATTGGACTAAGATGAAGAGAGCATTATAGCACAAATATTTATTGGCATACTACAAGCAGGATATCTTCCTAAAATTCATAACGGGATAGCTACTGGAGGATTATACAAAATTTGAGAAACTAATGCTGAAATGTGAGTTAGTGGAGCCTCAGAAGAACACCATTGCTTGTTATTTGGGAGGATTAACCCCAACCATTAGCAGTGTGGTGCAATTGTTGCCTTACTGAATGTTGTTGGATGTACATATATTAGCCTTGACGGTGGAGAATCATCATAGGAACATCAGGATTACTCCATTCAAATAAAGATTTGCCTTGGGATCAAGCAGTAGGAGCTCACTTTCTAGGGGTATTAAATTTTCCCCAAAAGAGAAGTCAGCATAAGAGGAAAAAATAGGTGACAAGACTAGTTCTCGAAACACTCTTCTTGGTAGGAAGTACTTCAAGTGCCATGGGTATAATCACATCGTCTCCAACTATCTAAATAGGAGAGTGATTTTTTTTACTGAGCAGAGTCTAGTTGAGGAGGTAGACACTGAGGATTCTGGAGATAATAGACCTGAAAATGAGTATTAGCTTTCAACAAATGGGGGAGAGATGCTTGTGGTTCACTCGGTACTACAGATTGAAGAAATAGTGGTTTAGACACAATATTTTTCACACCAGGTGCACTCTGAAGGGGAAACTTGTGTACTCTTTTCATTGATGGAGATAACTGTAAAAATAATATTTCTACATAGGTGGTAGAGAAGAACCTCTCTACACAGAGACACTCCCAGCTGTACTCCCTAACTCGGTTGTACAAAAGAAATGAGATTTGTATGGACAAATGGTATATTGTAGAATTCTTTAATAGAGATAAAATGCATGAACAAATGTGGTGTGACATTGTGTCTATGGATGCTTGCCACATCCTTTTAGTTAGGCTTTGACAGTACGTTACGAAGATAATTTATGTTGAATTCAAGAATACCTATGTTTTCTAAAAAGTTGGAAAGTGCATTATACCATAGGAGATTGAGGTGGCTGGTGATCAGTCAAAATTAGAGTTGGTGTCCTTGTGGGCTCTGAAAATTCATTCTCGGCCTCTCGATAAGGAGAATTTGATTAGTGCTAGTCAAACTTTCAGAAGGCTAGAAGACAGATGATGGTTGTAGAGAAGACACTACCTAGAGATTTCGCTCTCATTTTGTGAGGACTTTAGATTTGGTTTCATGTTTTTCATAAGTGAAATCACTTATAGTTAATTACCCTTCTAATGCTGAGAGAGAATTTTTAATTAAAGCTAGTCATTAGATTGTTAATTTTTTAGCGTAGCAGTGAGAGAAGCTTTTAATTTAGAATTACGAAATTCACTATCTTTTAACTTGAAGTGGATGATGGGGGGAATGCTGACACGCTTGATCAAGATCCCATGGTTTCGTTATCCCGGGGTATTGTGGTACCTGGTTTACTTATCAATAGTTGCAGTTAACCCAACCTAATCGAAGGATGCTTGTTGGCAGTCATGAGTTGTTTTGTTCAAAGTAACTTTATAAGCTTGGGTTGATGTTAATCTAAAGAGACGATTTTAAGTCCACCTTAGCTAATAGAGAGCTTCTTAAGGATATTGACATGAGATTATTTAAGAATGATCATAGTAGTGTACTTGACTCGATATTTTGATCATTTTATGAGTTTTCCTAATTTGTTACCTCACCAAAAGGTTGCAAAAGATTAGGTGGATTTTACTTAAGTTATTTAATGCTAAATTTCATTTAAATATTTAGAGCTTAATAATTTTTCAGATTTTGCATTTGAATTGATACTTGATTTATGTTAATTTTATTTGAAACTATGAACACATTTTCATGGTAACAATCTCTCCGGTTGAAATCTCTATTCAACACAACCACCTTCAGTGTTTTTAGATCTCGTCAACTCTGCTTATAAACTTGTAGAAGATTGAGCCTATGACTTATTATGATTTGAATTTTTTTTATGATTGATTATTTTGTAGACCTTGTCCACTCTAGCATGAGCATAGAGGATTGGGGCTAGGATTTGGATTTTAAGAGTTTATATTTGATAAGATTTATTGATGACAATATTAATAGGTTTATCTTGCAATTATACGATAGAATTATTTCTTAAATATTCTTTTAGAGAGAGAGAGAGAGAGAGAGAGAGAGTTATATTAATATATTTTGTTAACCTATACCAAGTTTGAAGACCCTAACGGTAAATAAACCCATGTAGCATTTTCAGACACTAGAATTAGACATTTAATCTATGTGTCGGGGCTTATGCTGGTGTTAATTTAAATTGCTTTCATAATTTTAATGTATTTACATTGCTCGATCACACGAATTTCGATATGATTGCACAATGTGTATACACATTTTGATATTAAGCAATCCAAGTCAATTCAGCTTGCTCTTTAATTTCAATTTAGCTTCTATTCATTTTGAAAGTTAGTTTCTAAATCAATGATGAGTCTTACATGAGATTATTAATATTGCACTAAACGAAAGAAGTGACATTATGATTGTTATATTTTTGAAGCATTCATTTGAAAATGATGTCCTATCTTGAGGGCCTTTTGCCTTGAACTTTCAACGAGAGATGCCTTTTGAAGGTTTATTAATGCTTTTACACATCCTTATAATCAGATCTGAATGCAAGGTTCAGTTGAGAAGCACTTAGTTCGCTTTGATTTTCCAACATTTATGCAAGGAAGTTTGTGGAGAGAAGGCTAGGTGGTGCATTGGAATTTTACAAAATATTCATATACAATAATCTTCAAAGCATTGCCTCATTTTGAATGTTTGACCTCCTCACTAATTTACTTGCACATATTTTGATACATTAAGTTCGAGCTTAAAATTGTCTCGAAATATGTGCACAAATGTCTAATTGTTTAAATTTCATCGATCATTTCTAAGAAGAAAATTTTCACTATTTTCTAACTTTCAGCTTAGGGGTCGATAACACATGATCATTGACTTATGTAAAATTGATGTTGATAGAAATGCCACATGCTTGTAACATAAGATCAGCGTCATAATTGGCGTATTTCAAAATATTGTTTGAAATTATATCCCCTCTTAAGATTGTCTTGATTTTTTAACAAGAGATGCTTATTAAAGAAAATCTAGATGCAAATCTCTGCTGAGAAGTATATGGCTCATTTTGGCTTTCCAACATTATTGCAAGGAATCCTATAGCAAGGAGACTAGGTAATGTCTTTGAAATTTTATAAAATATTCATATACAATAATCTCTAAAGCATTGCCTCATTATGAATACACGACCTCCTTTACTAGTTTAATTGCATGTGTTTCTATGCAACAAGCTCGATCTTACAACCATCATAAAACACGTGAGTGCTTCAATTGCTTAAATTGTTTGCATGGATTTCTATGTATTACATCTAAATGCAAGGTTTTTCTGAAATGCATGCATGTTTCAACTCATTTGAATGCCTGCATTACTTACAAATCATTTGAATTGACTACATGGTTGTTACATAATGCATGTGAGGGTTCATTTGAAATTCACTAGTGCTTTCTATTCACTTGTGCATTGTGTTATGGATTTGGTGCGTCGATAGAAATTCTATTGGCTTGCAGCATATCATTCATGTCTTCGTTTGCACTCATTATGGGCATGTGTTCGCTAACAAGCTCTTGAGCCTTTGTCAACTCATTAGGTTTAGTGTTTGTTCTCTCTCGAAGAAAGGTTGTTATATCTCTTCCAAGTTGGCATAAGTGAATTTAAGATTCTCTCGATTCCTCGGCATAACAATTGGAATACTATTGGAAAGATATATTTTTGTTCACTTTTGCTTGGAAGTGAGCTTTCAAATTCATTATTAGTCGCATGTTATCCAACCTTTAGTATCATTTAACATCAAATACAATTGTACAAATGCTCATTTAATTCTATTCATGTTCATGACAAATTATTAGGTTTCACTATGAGTGTAATTTGGGTTTAATTATCAATTTAGTTATCTTTGTAAACATCAAGTATTCTTTTAACTTGTCTAATTTTGTTCTGTTTCAATTTTGTGTTAAGTTTGAAGTTTGATGAAATTTTGGTAGTATCTCGGCTTTATGTTAGTCTAAACTCTGAAGTCTAGCGCACATAGGCCTTTGTGTACCTGCGCAACTTAGTTTTCAATTTAAATTTTAGTTTTAGGCTTTAGGTTCATTTTATTTCAATTTATTTTGGGTCATTTGTCAGTGTAAAGTTTGGCGGCATTTCAATAGCCTTCCGGCATTGTCCTTGTGTAGGGGGTTGCCTTGGGAGTGTTGAGTCTGCTCACCATGCCAAGAAAGATATATGTATGCGGTGTAAACACTACGGCCAAAATGTGTCATGCCATCACATTAAGGAAAGCATATATGGAGCCTTCTTACTTGCACAAAAATACTCAAATTTTCTTGTTACATCAAGAGAGAGGTGTATGAGTATTTATTTTGGGTAATTTTATGTTTATACATTTGACAAACAAAACAGGGTGACATCGACATGAATTTTGAGGCAAAGCAAGGTAGGGAGAGGGAGGAGTTTTCTTCTACCTTTTTTTGGTTGGTTGGATTCTAGTGAGAGAAAGTGGGGAGAGAGAGAGATTAAGAGGGCTAGAGAGAGAAATAGATTTCTCTCTCTCTCTCTCTCTATATATATATATATATATGTTTAGAGAGAGAATAGGGGATTTTGTGCTTCTCTCTTGGTTAGAGAGAGAAAGGGACTTAAAGATAGTTTCTTTCTTGCTAAAGAGAGAAATAGGAGAGAGAAAGAAGGCTATGGTGGGCAACTGTTGGTAGTCAGGTGGAGGAGTGGGTTTGCAAGGGTAGGAAGAATGGAGATGGTGGTGGACTATTGGTTCTGGGAGGAGAGATCGAGAAGCAAACGACCCTCGTGCACAAGCTGGCAGGGAGTTTGACTATTGGATTAGTGAGAGCAGGCTGGAGAGGTGTGAGGCCAATAGGAAAGGAGGGGTCGATATGGGAGATTGTGTGCAAGACGGGATAAGTGACAAGCTTTAAGGAGGTCTGACGGTCCTGAATTGGGTGCGTTGGCTTCATCGTGAGAACAATTGAGATGGGGGATTCAGCCTGCAAGGAAGAGAGGAAGGAGGTGGGACAAGATTGTTGATTGCACGACTAAGGAAGGAGGGAGTGGGTTGCGGCTTGAGGTAGCAGGAAGCGGGTTTTGGTCGCATGAGTTGGGAGAGGATCAAAATGTGGGAGACAGAGCTAGGTGGTTGAGAATGGGGATGCCGAGCGTTGGTTTGATGAGATAAGGGATGTGAATAGAAGTGTAGCGGTGAGTGACAAGATTAGATAAATGGATATGTATGATTAGGTGGGATTTTTGGTGATTAAGTTAATTTCCTTGAAATTCATGCCGATTTCGATGAAATTCTTGGTGTGATGACTCCAGACAATATGGGTGTCTATTTAATGTAATTTCAATGTTTCGGACGTAGTGATGTAGTTTGTTTCACGATCAGAGGTCGTTTAGATGATTTCAGCTTTAAATCGTGCAATGTTGCATTCACTTGTTTGACACTCTCAGACTCAACCGCATTGAGTGTAGGTAGTCTTGTTTGATAAGTTTCGACATTTTGGTGGCATCGACACAGTTAATTTCACTAACGGAGCACATTTGAACGTCGTCAAGGCCTTCTGACTTTGATATACACGCAATCGCATTGACAGCTCATCTTCTCCAATTTAGCAATTTTTAGATGATGCGAGGGGCCACTCTTAGTCAATTTTAGTGTTTCAGATGCATTGATGCAATTTATTTTGTGATTGGAGAATGTTTTGAACAATTTTGATGACGATCGGGGTGTTTCGACTTCGATCTACGCAACTTCAAGTCCATAGTGTGTTTATTTTGCCGTGTGTGCTTGATTTAATGTTTGGAACATATGTGGAGGTTAACAATCTTGAGCTATCTTTTTACAAATTATGAGGGCAGCAATTGTAACATTGGCACTTACAATACTAGAGAGTTTGGGGAGAAGAAACCATATCAGAGATAGTACGACCACTATTGAAGGAGTTTCAAGATGTAATGATTGATAGTTTGCCAGTGGGGTTATCACCGTTGAGGGGGGCATACAACATGCGATAGGTTTTCTCCCAAAATCAGTCCTTCTCAATTGACATGCTTATAGGATGCAATTAGTACATCATGAGGTGCTGTAGCGTAAGGTAGAAGACCTAATGACCAAAGGACAAGTGTGTAAGTGCACTAACTCATTTGTTTTTCCTAGTGTATGTGCATTGACAGTAATGCTGCGAACAAGATTACCATCAAGTACAAATTTTCCATTCCTCCACTCGATAGCTTGTTGGATCAACTATATGGAGCAATCAACTTCTCCAAGATAGATCTTTTGTTGACCTACAAGTATATGTCATTATTCAAATTAAGCGCATATGATAAAATCTATGAAAATCAACGGCGGCATCACATAATTAATCAATCAAAATCTCATAATCGCGATCAAAATTAATTAAAATATTTCTAAATCGAAAATTTTGATTGCATAATTGCGCTCAAAATATTAAAATTAATCAAATGAAGCTTATTCCATCAATTCATAATTAATCAATCAAGCAAAATTAATTTTTAATGGAATTATGCGCATATTGAGGTTAGGAAGCCCCGACGACGTTCGAATGACCTCCGTTCGCGAAATTGATCACGCCATTGTCGCCGAAACGTCGAAACCTACCAAACGATGCTTTCCGCGGTCGATTCGGCAAAGTCTACGCGAACGTCGAGCGATTTGAATGCGACGTTGCGCAATTCAAGCTCAATTTCACTTCGACCATTGCCGATGTTGTCTAAACTACCTCCGATCGTGAAATCGACTGCGTCATTGCGTTCGACACAACAGAAATACTTAAAATTGACATCCATATTGTTAGGGTTTATCGCACTAAGTAAATTCATAAAATTTGACGCGAAATTATGTGAATTTGCACTTAAAACGATTAACGACTGCTTAATCCCTTAAATACTCCCTAATCTTTATCTTAATCTACCGCTTAATCCCTCCAATTAGACTTGCCGCCCAAATAATCCTATTGGGCACCGTCCAAGCAACCAATAGAATCGTGCGGCTAGCCCTAAATTCCGCACCGAACGAGGCCATCCTGATACGCCATTCCTTCTCTCTCTCCAGCTACACACGCAACCTCTCGTAACTCCTTCTGCTCCTCTCTCGATCTCTCTTGCCTCACCAAACTGAGCCTCCCTCTCTTTGCCCCTGGTGAACTCCCCTTTAGCAGCTCCTCTCTCCTCTCTCGGTTCGAAACACCGAACCCTAGTCGAGCAAATAGAGGGTTCGATCCTTCCTAATCACCCTTCCAACCGAAATCCCCAGGTTGTTTCCATTCAACCCTAAATTATATTTTGCTATTTGGATCTTTCTTGGAGGAGATGATTTCAATTTATCCTTATATGTTCTATGGTTGGATTACATTTTTTTTTTTTGAACTCGCAATGAGATGAAGATCTAATGTTGGATTTGTGGTATAATGCAAGTTGCTTGACTTCTCCCCTTCTTCCTGATTTGCGGCTTACTTCAAAGCAAAATTTTTTTTCCTATCAACTTATCAACTCACGGGAAGGATCTCAAGTTCTTTAGCTGATTTAACTCTTTTATTTTTTTGGCATGTCGCTTAATGAAAATTTATTAAATGGAGAATTTCCTGATTCTTTTCAGTCTCTTGCTAGTCTAGCGAGCTTAGATATTTCTTCTAACAATTTGAGTGGTCCATTGTCATCTTCATTCACTATCTTATCATCGTTGATTACCTTATGTATGCAAAATAATCATATCTCTGGTGTCCTTGGGATCTGTAACCTCCAATTATACTTTGATAAGCTTGCAGTATGCATTTCTATGTGTCATGGTTTCATTTATATTATCTAATTCCTTGAAGCAGGCTTTTAGGTGACTCAAGAGCACCTTCTAGTTATGAGGCCCCAAAAATTAGTGAGTCAGGTGACTCAAAAGCAACATTTTTGATATTCAATATGAAAATATGAGATGAGACTTGCATTTGTTGAAGGGTTATACATTAATTTGCTGATTTCTGCACTATATATTGTTGCTATACTTCTATTAAAGAGTGCTAAAATTGGTTTATGCATTTCTATCAAGTTATCATCCCACTAATCCTTTTATTTGATTGTCCTAACTCTATTGTGTCTCTTGCTATTATTTGACATCATGATATTATGCAATGGTTGTTTAATCAAATCTGAAGTTTTAGATTTATATATGTTGTTCTCTTGGGTTATTAAAAAAAAAAGAGGGGGGAAAGGAATGTGTAAGAGCTATCATCTACGAAGAGTTGTCTTGCTTTGCTTTAGCAATCGGTAACTTGTTATCATGCAAATTCATTTTCAATTAGCTGAAAACTCCATACTTTGTGATGTTGATTTTGCTAAAGTAAAATTTCATATTCTTGCATTTGTCAAAACCTAGCATGGTTGCTTGTCCTATGGGGGTTGAAGCTTGCTTAAATATCTTGCAAATAATTATTTTAGCTCAATCTGAAATTTCAGGTTTATATAAATGTGAGCTTAGCATGTTGCTCACTTCTTTGTACTAGTTGCTAATTGTGGACTTTCCTCTCACTTAGTTTCATTTCTTGCAAGTATTTTCTTACAAAAATCTGAAATTTTTTGGCTTGCATGGTATCAAATCTAGTATTGTTGCCTTGCTTTTGTCACCAAGCATTCCTATGGCGCATTTATTTGATTTACCAAGAAAAAAAAATGTGTATAATTAATAAGGCTCAATTTGGTCATTAATATGTGATGCATGTTTCTTTCTCTTGATCTGGGAAAGAATGAAAAGAGAGCAAGTTTATTTTTATTATCATGGGTTTACTCCTATGTTGATGTTGGCTTGAAATGATAAAGTGAGGTTGTGATACCCATGATATCTTTCTCATTTCTATTTGGCCCTTCTCTAGCATTTGACAATGTTTAGGGAATGTATTAGTTAAATCATTTTATCATGCAAGCAAATATTTTTGTTGGATTGAAAATTCAGATTTATATTCATTAAATGAAGTTAATTGTTTCATCCTATGCAAATCAAACACTACTTTCAAACAACTATCATGAGGCAAAGCATGATTTATATTGGTCTCCTTTCTATTATATCTTTTATCTTGCATTTATATGAAAATATTGAGAATTAGAGACCTAGGATATGCAAAATTTTCTTTGTGATTACCTGTTAGCAAAAGATGAAATATATGCATATCTCTTGACCTTTAATTGTTATATTGTGGGCTTTGAGAAAGGTATTTCCTCCTTTACATTCGAAGTGAGAAGGATGAAATGGTACTCATATGTGATTAAAAACTTATGTTATAGCTTTCCATTTGAATATTTCAAATACAAAATTCAGGTGAAATGGTGATGAAAATAATGCTATAGCAAGGGGGTATCAATTATATTTTAATTTCATGCACATGTGAATGTAAATTTGTTAAATTGATTTGTGCTATAAGTACTCGTTCACATTGTTCTAATGCGACGGGGAAACTTGTGATAAGTACTTGTTCACGTTGTTCCAACGTGACAGGGAAATCTGTTGCTATAAGTACCCGTTCACATTGTTCCAATATGGCGGGAAAACTTGTGATAAGTACCTATTCATGTTGTTCCAACATGGCAGGAAAAGCTGTTATTATAAGTACCCGTTCACATTGTTTCAATGCGGCGGGGAAACTTATGATAAGTACTTGTTCACGTTGTTCCAACGTGACGTGAAAATCGCTATAAGATTGTTCACGCTTGTTCCAACGGCGTGAAAATTCGTTGTGATAAGTACCTACTAATGTTGTTCTAATGTGGTAGAGAAATTGTTTCTTTTATGATATAAGTACTTGCTCACATTGTTCCAACGTGGCAAGGAAATGTTATACTACCTTAACCCATACACGCTTTTCTTGGCGTGATGGAAAAATAAATTTTCTACCGCTGTCATTAACACCTACCATGCACGCTTTTCAAGATGGTGGAAGTCCCCGGCACCCCATATGGGGATGATGCCGGGAGGTTGCTGAAAATTCTGGTAAAAAAAAAAAAGAAGTATATATAAATGCCTAAGTGCTTGAGAAGGAAGGTATGTGCATATGTTTATTTATGCTTAGCTCATTCATCATATCATATGACAATTACAATATGCTCAACCGTGTTTAGTTCAATTGTTATTATCTTCATAACATATGATAATTACTTGTTTAAAATTCAAATTTCTCTTGCCTAAGTGGTGATTATGTTATATGAACGGGTGAGAAATAGAAATACGACACCAAATGCATGGTATGATTTAAACTTTACTTTATTGTCAAGTTTGTCTTTATATACTATATGAATGAGTTGTTTGAAAATAAGACATCTTAAGTGAAATAGAAGTAAAGGCCTTCTCTTAGACTTATGTTCTTGTGATGTGACATTAAAAGGAAATGACAAAGAAAATTAAAGATTTCCTTACATGTATGTGTATGTCATATGACATTAGGAGAAAATGATAAAGAAAAAGTTAATCTCCCCTTACATGCAAGTTCATGACAAATGACATTAAGAGATAAATAATAAAGAAATAAAAATTTTCTCTTTAATGGCAAAAAAAAAAAAGAAATTAATGGGATAATATAAGTCCCACTTTCATTTTCTTTCTTGGCCTCATGCTAAGGGGTTAATCATTATAAATAAGAGAGAATCCTTCTTTCGTGAAGACTTTATTTTCCAACTTCTTCTCATTTTCCTTACAAAATCTATTGTAAGTCCAAGTCTCCTAAGAGGAAGTTCATCTGCCCTTCAAAAGAAAAGATCTCCAACACTTAAGCTTGTTCTTATCATAGCATATCAACTTACTTAGACAGAGAGAAAACAATCATGTCATAATCATCTGCTTAGTGATAAGACAAGATGAGTTTATTTAAACATTCAAATGAATGAGATTCTACATATGCTTATGATCAAACTTACATTTAAGTTTAATGTCTTATGATTATACAAATATTCAAGGAAATTAAATAGAAGCATGAATCATGAACCATTCTTACATATGAGTTCATAGTTTTTTGGGCTTCATGATAAATGCCTAGTGAAATGATTTATTGTGTATATTCAAAGTGTTATTTCATTCTATTCAATTTGAATATCTTTAATATGCAAGTTAAATGAAATCTATGACTTTATGAAGCAATATTCTTTTTGCTTAACCATTTGATTCATGCAAATACTTGAAAGAATCAAATTCATACTCTACAAAATAGATGCATACTTGATTAGTTAAAGAACAGATACATGTTTGATTTAGGATAAGTCTCGGTTTAGTTTTAGGACCGGATCCGGGTTAACAAAACCTAAAAAATCTAATGTTGCCATTATAATATTTTTAATTTAATAAAATATGAGAAGCTAATTCTGTCATAGAATGACAAAAGATAAATCTATCGGCATCATTGTTAATGTATCTTTTCAAGTTCAAGATCTTATGAAGAAAGTCTCAAACTCGATTCTCTATGTTCAATCTAGAGTTGACAAGGTTTGGAGAAAGATAGATTTTGAAATAATTAATCTAGATCTGATCCTCTACAAGAAGATATTCAGAGTTGACAAGATCTACTTCCCGATTTGGTCTTAGGACCGGGTCCGGGTTAACAAAATCCAAAAATGTCATATCAAAAATCAAACTTGCAAATTGATATCTACATTTCAACTTAGACATTCACATGTTCATACAATATCTTAAAAGAATAAATACTTGTATATGTGTTGAAGTGTCCAGACATTTAGGAACATATGTAAGTTAGATATAAAACAAATGAATAGATACTACACTTCCCGGTTTAGTCTTAGGACCAGGCCCGGGTTAACAAAACCTAAAAAAATTATATCAAAACTCATGCTTGCATTTTGACTCATATGTTATGCCAAACTGAACTATTTCAGCTTAGACATTTAAATGTCCATACAACATTTTTAAAAGAACAGATACATGTATGTATGTTGAAGTATTCATTAAATCAAATATCTAGAAAGATATGTAAGTTATGTGCAAAATGAAAGAAACGATCTTCCCTTCGGTTTGATCTTGGGGCCGGTCAGTTAACAAAACCTAAAAATCATTATGATATTATAAGAATTTTAAATTAATAATATATCGAGAATAATTAATTCGTATAATTATAAAATATGAATCTATTGACATACGGTTCCTCAAGAGGAAAAGTCTAAACCCGATCCTCATGTTTAAGCTAGAGTTTGACAAGGTTTGAAGGATTCTCTTGAGACAATGAATTTATACCCGTCTTACGTAGGAAAAGCAGAGCAGTGAGAGGATTAATCGATATTAGTTATATGATCGAAAAGGCGATTATTATTAAAATTCAAATAATCAATGATCATATATTCAAATCTAAATCAATCATAAAATGATCAAAATTCAAATAAAATAATAAAATATAAATGAAATGAAATTAATTATTTAAATTAAAACGTAAAATCAATCCACCCTTCATATTTGTTTGTGCAGGGGTGACAAATTAAGAAGACTTTTTCAAAGTCGATGTCGGATCGATAACTATCTTCTCAAATAGTATTAAGTTTATAAGGATGTGACCGTGTCCTGTCCGTGATTTGCGAAAACACATAAATGGTTCTAGAGTCCTCGTGGTTCGTGATATGACACCACTAATTACGATCATGACCACGGCCGTATGTTTCCCATAACTTTTTTTCTTTGAAATGTGAAATGTAGAATGTATTTGGTTGGGCAAAAACTCCATTATGGTCGACTTATATTTGTCCTCTTAGACAAACTCCACCCAGTTCTGAGGACACTTGGGCGTAACATGTGTTCACAAGGATCCTTGGTCATGTTGGATCACTACCTCTCCTCATTGGCGGACCGGGGACCTGACATTTCGGATAATGAGGAACCATGGGATCTAGATCGGGCGTGTCATCATTCCCCCAACCAAAAATTTTAAATTAAAATAATAAATTTCATAAATCTTGAACTCCACTCACTGGTATTATATACTCGTTATTTAACTCATTACTTGTCAGTGCTTCTCTCGATATTGGGAGGTAATTATAGGGGCTTGTGCCTATAGGAAACCTGGAACCAGATTTAAAAAGTTCTCACAAAATGAGGGCGAAATCTCTGGGTAGTGTCTTATCTACTATTCATCTGCCTTTTGAAAGTTTCATCGACACTTAAAACAACTCTTTTCAATCCAAAAAAGGTCGATGACGAATTTTCGGATCCCACATCTTTATATTGGTTATCATCAGATCCGAATGAGGCTAGCAGATGAGTGGAAGACTACCTTCAAGACCATATATGGATTATATGAATGAACAATTATTTCTTTTTGGCTTGTCCAATACTTTGAGCACCTTCATGGGGTTGATAAATCATGCCTTTTGTGCTTTTATTGGAAAATTTGTGATAAAATACTTTGATGACATCTTGATCTACAATTGTTCAATGGAAGACCATCTAAAGCATTCAAGATAGGTCTTTGAAGCCTTAAGGAAGGAGAAGTTATATGAATATCCCAAAAAGTGCCACTTTTTGATCTCTCAAATATATTTATTATGATAAATTGTTTAGCGGTAGGTATAAAGATTGACTCAACTAAAGTAGAAGCAATCGTGAATTGGCATAGATCATAGTCTTTCAAACAAATTCGTCAATTCCATGAGTTGACTTCATTTTATAAGAGATTCATCAGGAATTTTAGTTTTACAGTAGCTCCACTAACTATGATTCTCAAGATAGACAATATCTTATGGACATAGAAAGCACAGGCTCCAATTCTAGCACTTTTTTATTTTAACAAGGTGTTTAAAGTGGAGTGTGATGCATCAAACATGGGGATTATAGCTGTTTTAAGTCATGATGAAACATCTTATTGCTTTCTTCTGCGAGAAGCTCGATGATTTAAGATAGAAGTACTCCACATATGATAAAGAGTTTCATGCCATTGCGAGAGCTCTTCGTCACTGGAGTCACTATTTATTGACTAATGAATTCACTCTTTTCACTAAACATGAAGCATTGAGATTCTTGAATAGTTAGAATAAGTTGAACGGTTTGACATGTGTTATGGATGAAATTCTTTTCTTTTTTTCACTTTGTGTTCAAACATAAAACTGGGAGCAAGAACAGAGTAGCTGATGCTTTGAGTCATCATCATCTATTGATCACTATGTTGCATTAAAGGGTTGTTGTATTTGAAATATTTGATGATCTCTATACTATAGATGAAGATTTTCAGGAGATTTGATGTAGATGTCAAGGAGGGCCTTATGAGTGGTACCACATGATAGATGGATACTTTTTCTTTTAAAACATGTTGTGCATTCTTTGGCGTTTGCTTTTTTTTTTTTTTTTAAGTGAGGTGTTTACTTAAGGAGGCTATTTTACAGGAATGCCATAATGAAGGACTGACAAGATACTTTGGCAGAGATATGATTCTTTTTTTTTTGGTGAAAATTAATTTCTTTCGGCCCTAAGTTGATAAGCGATGTTGATAGACACATCAAACAGTAAAGGGTGTATCACATGACTAGTGGCGGTGCGGCGCGGTGCCGCACCGCATTATAGTGTCGTTTGGGGAACTGCGGTCCATCTGCGTTTTGAAGAATTTGTAGCCAGAAAATTACGTTTTTCAACCCTACCTGACACACTGCAATGGTGGCAAAAAAGCCACGGTTTGACTTTTTGAAAATAAAAAAAAATTTATTGGCCCCACTGCAGCTTTTTAAATAGTATATTCTTCTGCAGCATCTTCATCACTACTTTTTTAGACAGTTGCGACTGTCCGAAATAGACCCTAAGACTTGGAGGCAGAATATAAGCTTATAAAAATCTCTTATAGTGCCAAAGTCACCATGGTTAAATGCAAGTAAAGATTTCATTGTATGTCTCACAGATTTTACAAATTAAGGATTCTATTATGGTAGTAGTGGTTCACTTCTCCAAGATGGCATGCTCCATACCTTGGCCATAAGACAATAGATGCCTCACATTTATAACTGATTTTTACTTTGAGGAGGTGATTCATCTTCATGGAGTGCCCAGGGCTATCACCATAGACTAGTATGTGAAGTTTTTGAGCCATTTTTGGAAGATTTTTTGAGGAAAGATGGGCATAAAACTAGATTTCAGCTCAAAATCTCATCCCTAAGCTGATAGACAAATAGAAGCGGTAAATCTCAATTTAGGTAACCTCCTATGGGCTCCGAAATTCGCCACCGACCTCTCGATGAAGAGAGTATGAATTAAAGTGTCGGTGTAATTTTCAGAAGGCAGATGGAATAGTAGATAAGACACTACCCAGAGATTTTGCCCTTATTTTGTGAGGACTTTAGATGGTTCCGGGTTTTCTTATAGTAAGACTATAGTTAATTACCCTCTTAATCGAGAGAGAACTTTCGATTAAGGCTACCGTTAGGTAAACATGTATATAATAGTAGCATGTGGAGTTTTGGAATTTAGATTTATGAAATTCATTATATTTAGCTTAAAACGGATGGTTGGGGGAACGATGACGTGCCCGATCTAGATCCCATGGTTCCATCATCCCAAGTCGCGATCACTGGGCAGAGGGTGGTCGACGATCGAATGATCCTTATCGCCATATAGGTTCGTCGTCAAGAAATGTACGCGGGGTGGTGTTTGTCCCAGGAGACAAACTTATCTTACTAACATAGGCTTTTGCCCAATCAAGTATACCTTATGGTTCACAACTCAAAGGCGGGAGCATCAGCTACGATCATGGAGTAATATAGTGGGGTCATTTGGCGAACTACCTGCGAGGACTCACGGTGCATCACGTCATGTGGGCCTCTTGGCCAAGCGTAGTCGAGGACCCGGTCACGTCTTACTGGCATGAGATTGATTGAGAGTGAACATAGTAGAATACTTGATTTGACTTTGGCTCCTTTGTGAGCTAGGGTTTTCTTAATTTGTCACCTCTGACAAACTATTGTGGAAGGTGGATTGAATGGAGTTTGCTTTAAGCGTTTAGATTGAATTTTATTTAGACATTTATAGTCTAACAATATTTTAAATTTTGTATTTAGATTGATATTCAATCTAAGTTAATTTGCTTTGAAATTGTAATCATATTTTGATGGAAGTATCTCCTCCGGTTTAAATAATCATTTAACACAACCATCATCGGGGTGGTTTATTGTTTAATCTGAGATCTAAGACCCGAGAATTAACCGCGATCCTCGACACTAAGTTTAAGCATTCAAAGTATGGGGCTCTTGGGTGTATTTGATTTATCATTAATTTAAACTTAAGGGATTTGTATAATATTACTTATTTTAACTGAATTTCATTTTAGGTATAAATTTTTTAGATAAAATTTTGGATTTCTGACCTCCGTCATGCACATAGCTACAATGTGGGCACACATGCCAAGAAGACATGTATGGGTGGTGTAATGGTATGGCGAATCGTCGTCACCATGTCAAGAAATCGAACTTATATATTTGCAATGTCAAGTTAAAACATTAATTTTAGCTTTATTGTTTAATTTTCATTAAGCAGTTTATGAATCATGTCAGTGTAAAAATTTGGCAATATTTGGGTATCACGTCGTCAGTGTAGGCTGATTTGCCCCAAAAGGCGTATGGGTGTATAAACCGAATCGCTTTCCCCACAATGAAAAAGACATGTATGAGGTTAGGCCGAATAGATTTTCTCGCCACGCCAAAAAAGGCGTGTACGAATACTTATACACCTGCAATTTTAGTTTAAATAACAATTGTATATTGTAGTATAGTTTACTATCAAGCTATGCAACTCTCCCTGTCGGTGTGAAGTTTGGCGATTTTGGCGATCCGGCGTCGTCGTATAAGGCTACCGGGTATCTTTGGGCTTCAGAAAGGCGTATGGGTGGTATAAATCCGACGAATGCCCCCCCATATCAAGAAAGACATGTATGGGTCTCTAAGATACCTCGAAGCAGTTTCCGTCGCCAAGAAAATGCAACTGCAATGCAAGCAAGTACAAATTTTCTCGCCACACCAAGAAAGGCGTGTACGGGTACTTATAGTTAACAAGCAAACACAGGTTTCCCCGCCACGCCAAGAAAGGCGTGTCTTGCAGTACTATGGTCAAAGCAGGCTGGTGTGTGCGGGGGGCAAGTGGGGCTCCTGGCTGGCAGCTGAGCACTCCACGAGGTGCACGTGAATGGTGCCACCCTGATTAGAAAGTGATCTTCTGATGTTTTACTCTGATGTTTGTCGTTTTGTCACGAACTCCATAACATTATAACCTGAATGGAGAGAGAGAGAGAGAGAGAGAGAGAGAGAGAGGAGGGAGCTCGTGAAAGGCGTCTGGAGGAGGTCTGTGGGAGAGGGAAATAGGAAAATTAGGGTTTAGGGTTTTATGAGGGGTATTTATAGGATTTGCATTTTTTTATTATTTTATTTGCCATAATTTGGATTTTCGCGCTGACATCGTCACATAGATAATATATATGTCGATTTGAGGTTACTCGATGTTCGATGCAACGGCGGCTCCATTTAGCGATGAGGCCGTTTGGTTCAAGTCGTGCCAAGTCAATTTCAGTTCAAATTTGCGCGTCGTTACTTCCGCTCGCTCGATATTCGTGCATACTCGTCCGAATTGAGCGCGATCAGTCTCATTTGATAGATTTTGACGTTTATACGCTAACGGACGATCAATTTCGCGAACGGAGGTCGTTTGGGTAACGTCGCGGCTTCCCGATCTCAATATGCGTGTCAGCGCATCGATGACCTTCCTTCTTGATCGGTTGACCGTCGAATTATGCAAGATGCCTATTCTGATCAATTTCGACATTCTGAACGTGATGGTGGAGTCCGTTCGTCTATGGAGATCATTTTGGCTGATTTTCGACACTGTCGAGTGTGTTTCAGCTCCGATTTGCGTGCTGAAGCTCGTCGAATTCACCTTGTGAGCTCGATTTGACTTTTTGCACATGCATGGAGGTCAACACCTCCTTAGATATTTTGTGGGGAAAAACATCAAGTAGTGAGATTTGTTCCTTCTTTAAGTTGAGTTCACCTACAATAGATATATAGCCAGTTTACAGGGCACACTTCTTTTGAGGTTGTCTATGATCAAAACCCACTCACACCATTGGAATTAGTCCCTATTCTTGCTATTATTAAACATTGATGTAGAGGATATGGCCAAGGAGATATATGTGTTACATGAGTAGGTGAAGAAAGAAATTACCTGATAAAATTCCAAATATTAAAGAAGGCAAATCAGTCCAGGAAGGCCATGAATTTCAAGGGGACCTAGTATGGATCAAGTTGAAGCAAGAGAGATTTTTTATAGGTGCATATGGGAAGCTTAGATCACGAGCTGATGGTCAGTTTGGATTGTCAAATAGATCAACGATAATGCATACAAAGTTGATCTACCATGTGATTATAGTATTTTAGCTACTTTCAATGTAGCAGATTTGTCACCATATTATGAAGACTCATAATCTCATAGGAGAAGGATGCAGAGTTGGAAACCACAATAGATACATGAATATCTCACATGTAGGAAGCCTGGCTCACATCAAGCCCTTCTCCCTTTGTTAATCTACTTATTGCTTATGGCTTTGATTTTAGGTTTAATGTGCCCACCAACATACCCAATCAGTCAAACGTCTTTCCAAAAAATCCCAGTTCATTTAATACCCTCATAAAAAATTTTACTTCTCTAGCAAGTATTATTTCAATTTTGTGAAAATGGATGGCATTGAGTAGGGTTCTCTAGGGAATTTGAACTTGGAAATAGGCGATCTTTATAAATAATTTGATCTTCCATTTCTTATTGGTGTAACCAATAAGCCTTTTCTGTCGTCATTATCTCTAATTTGGATTGCTGATGATATGCGGCTCTCTTAGTTGTTGCGTCTTTGAATGCAAAATATGTTTGCTTGTTCATCTTACCCCAAACCATCGTATTTCACTGTTATTACTAAAAAAATTTAGGTTTATAATGATCATAGTGCATATTATGTTTGATTTCATTTTCCTAATCTCACGAATACATTCTTAGACTGCTTGAAATGCGCTCTGGACTTTTACCATGTCATTGTAGCTTTGAAGTTAACATGTCATTCTATCAAATTCTTTCTATTTTCTTAATGCTTATTTTACTTCTTGTTTTCTCCCCAAGCCTTGTACGTACTTTCCCTTATATCAACATTTGGGCAATGATTTATATTAGCATCAGCATGCATGAGGTTAATGAACTTATGTGTCCATATCATTACTGTAATATAATTTTTTTTCCATATAGTTATCTTTTAAAGCTTATTCAGTTATTTGATGTCACTTATGCTTAGTTAAACATTTAGACAAGACGATGGGTATCAGATTAATAATATTTTTCTCCTCTCTCTAGGAGAGAATAAGAAGGGGCAAACGGCTGATGCAAGATAAACGCAGTGAGGAGCTGAATGAAAGAGAACGGTCAGTCACCATTTTGTTATTTTCATAGTCTTCTACATAACTCTTTCTGATTAACTACAAGTTGCTGTTCCTGATATGAGAAATATTTTCATGGTTTGTTTTAATTACAATTCATGCAGCATGATTGCCTTCCGAAAAGCAGAAAAGGAGGAGGAAAAGCGAGCCAGACAGAGGATCCGCCAGCAACTGGAACTGGATAAGGTTCCTGCTGATTTAATTAATCCAAAGCATCACATGACTTGGACATAATTATACAATTACAATCTTTAATGATTTTGTTTTAAGATAAAATAAGGCATGAATAGATGAGCTGAACTGATCAATACCAGTTTAAGATGCCTAACTGCATCTTCTATTGCCAATTTAACTGCAGACAGAAAGGAGGAGAAAGCTTGGATTGCCACCTGAAAATCTTAGAACTACAAAACCCACACTTCTCATACCAGAAGGGAATATAGTTAAGTTAAATTGTTCTTTTTTATTTTAATATTTTATTTGCACAGCATGGAGTGAACTGTACTATAAATTGTTCATAATTGCGCACTTAATTTCTTTCCCAGGGTTCAAAACCCGTCATTCCTTGTTTGGAGGAACCCCTGAAAGATTGTCTAAGATCACTCAAGAAGAACCACAGGGTAGAACTTTTCGACGTGCATTTTCTCCATTTAGTTTTCTATTGTATTTTCATATTTCGGTTTGTCAAATGGGACCTAATTTAGGTATATCAAATATTTCTCTTATTAAAGTAACGAACATGCTCTGTATATGTCGCTTTAGATGGTTTTCAAACGATTAAGATTTGACATATAATTGTCCTTTCCCATCGGTTTTAGAAGGTTAAAAAGACAAAAAAAATCAAGTGTTTTTTTTTTAATGATTTTTCTGGAAGCACATATCCCAGAACTACAAAATGGCACCTTGCTTCATTTCAGTTATCAAATTTTTTCAGGATGATGATGCCGAAGTGAAGAAAGCACTCCTAACACTGCTCATATATGTAGCAAACGTGGCAAAAAATCCAGACAATGAAAAATATAGGAAGATCAGAGTTAGCAACCCGTTATTTCAGGTAACCTCAAAAGGCCATGGATGGTCAAATCTCATAGCAGACTTTGTTGTTCTAGTTGAACGCTGCATTAAATAATGGATTTCTATGCCATTCTGCTTTTTTTCAAATTGATTTAAACAGGATCGAGTTGGTAAATTCAAAGAAGGAATTGAGTTTTTGGAGCTATGTGGATTCCATAAACTGGAAGGTAATGAATTCTTGTACATGCCACGGATCAAGGTGGAAATGAAAGTTTTAAACTCAGCTGGATTGGCATTGAATTCAGCGCTCACAAATCCTTTCTTTGGAATGCTTTCACTGTAGAGCAGTAGAGGCCATTTTATACTATCATTACATTGAATAATCTTATTTGTAACATTGGGTGGACAGAAGTAGGGTTTCAAGATGGATGAATATGTAATTAAAATGTGTTTGTAAGACAAATAAGAAACGCTTTAATTTATTATATATCTGATAGTGGACATTTTACTCTAGTTTAGCTTATGTTCTTAATTTGGATTCAAAAGAATAAGGTATTGGTTCTCTCTTTAACTTTATTAGTATTGCCTGAATGTGTTGCTTGTCCTGCTTCGTCTAGGCTAATCCAGGGATCTTAGTGAAGGGATATTTGGCGTTCTTTTAGTAGTTTATTTATTCCAGCTCCATAGGATAGGGGCTTCGGACAATAAAATTTTATTTATGCTAACTGAAGCAATTGATTATGACTTATTAAGAATGGATGCTTACATGGCTAGATGACTAATTTGATCATCCTTGAAAGAGAAATTCTCAACTGCTCTCTGGGAAGAAAAAAAAATGCTTCATTTCACATTTAAATTTCAAGGTAAACATATTAAAGAAGTAATACTTCATTGAAATTTAATTTTGAATGTGTTTATACGCAATATTAAAAAGTAATACTTCAAATCATATATAATACGAGTGGTCAATCAGATAAAAACGTAGCCGAATAATTAGACATCTACATAGCTTTCCAATTTTTATCAAACCATACAACCATAACAACAAGAAGCCTCTATCCTACTATGTAGGGATCCATTATATAAATTCTTTTTCTTCAATATATCTTGTTAAGTATTATATTTTCATTTAATTTTAATAAATTAAGGTCATTGCTTTACTTCTAACCAAATTTTTTTAGGTACACCTCTATCTTTTTTAACATAGGTCCAATCTAATATATATGCTTTACTAATAGGATCATTAGATGGCTGACATTTTAAGTGTTCAAACCATTGAAGGTGACTCTCTAATCTTATGTGCCACGGGAGCTAATTTAGCCTTATCACATATATATTCATTTCTCATTTTATTTTTAAGTGTAAAGCCACTCATCCACTTAAGCATTCTCATCACTACAACACATAATTTAATGCTTCTCTTTTATTGGCCAACATTCTGTGCCATGAAGGATTGTAGGTATGGGTGTTAAAAAAATAACTCGACATGATAACTCGACTTGAAAAATCCAGGTTATGGTCTGCAAAATAGATTTTTGAGTCTGGTTAGTGACTTAATAGTTGACACGTATAAAATTTTAAGTCGGGTTCATGTTAATTCAAAAAACTCAAAAGTGACTTGAAATGACCGAACCTGTGCCGAGTCCCGAGTCCGCCGAGCGATGAGCGTGGAACTATGGAGTGAATCTAAGCCATTCAATCATGTGGACGGCCCAGATTATTCATAATTGCGTAGCACCGAAAGAAAAGGCTGAAAAGTGGCAGAAGCCATAATTTCTCATTGTTGCCTCTGCGGCTCTGCCTCATCTCGAGTCTGTACATTCCATCTCAATGTCTATCGACTCCCGATTGAGAAGGCAAATGCTGTGAACTGCGAAGGTCGAATCCCTCCCAGTCGACATTGCCATCTCGGCATCTTCTTTCTCTCGACTCTCTGTCACCCTTCTTCTTTCTCTCATTCCGCATCTGAGGTAATCCTTTGTCTTCTGACAATAATCAACCTCCAGAGAGCCATGATAGATCTAAATCAATCATTCTCTGTCGTTTGTGATTGGTGATCATTTCTTTGTATGAATGGCCATGCTGTTTATTGATGATCCGTTTATTATTTCTTAAATTGAATCCCCGGGTACTTATGTCTCGTTCGTGATTGGTGATCGTTTCTTTGCGCATATGAATGGACATGCTCACATGCTGTTTAAGTTTAACCTATCTGTTTATTGTTTCTTAAATTGAATCCTAGGGTACTTCTTCTCTGACGTTCGTGATTGGTGATCGTTTCTTTAGTTGCACATATGAATGAATATGCTGTTTAACATATGTGTTTATTGTATGGGGAATTATAAGATTCGTGGAAAGCCGACTGTCTTGAGATGAATATTATTGATGAATCGGTATAATTAATCTGTTAGAATCAATGTCATTTTATCTTTCATATTCTAGAAGATAACTTAGCAAGACCTATGGCTTGTGCTGAAGTTTACTGTGTTGATTAGTATCATTTACTTTATCTACTCATTATTTTTATTAGCACGTGTACTATTTGTAAATGGCTGATTACTAATTAGGATTTAATACATGTATTATTTATAAATTTCTCATTATCATTTTTTAATTTAGCTGGAGGATTCCAATACTATTAGTAATGCTCAAGAAAATGAAGTTTTTTTCATGGGATATTGGTGAGAATGAAATTCAATCAATTGATGAAGAGACAAGCAATAGGCATGCTATAAAGAAGAGAAGAATGTCATCATTTGTATGGGGATATTTTGATTTATTACCTCTTTGAAATGATGGAAAACAAAGATGTAAATGTAAAAAGTGTGGTGCAAACTACATATGTGATAACAAATTTGGCACCGACAATTCGAAACGTCACTTACAAACTTGTAAAAAAAGGGATACATGTGATATAGGCCAACTTCTTTTTCAAAGTAATTCTTCTTCTTCTATTTCCATGTGTAATGCTAAGTTCTACCAACAAGAGTTTCGTGACTTGCTTACCGCTTGCTTTATTATGCATGATTTACCTTTTTCAATGCATTGAATGGCCTGATTTTAAAACACTTTTACATTATTTATATCGAGACTTGCAACTTTTGTCAAGAAATACTATTAGAAATGATTGCAAAAAGATGTTTATGAAAGAGAATGAGCAAATCCAAATAATGCTAAAGACTATCACTAGTTGAGTTTGCTTAACGTCAAATTTATGAATTTCCATCAATACTAATGGATTTATTTGTTTAACAACACATTTCATTGATAATGCTTGGAAGTTGCAAAAAAAAAAAAAAATTCAGCTTATGCTACCTCGCATGACGGTCTTACATTATTTGAAGTAATTCAAACTTTTTTATTTGATTGGGAGATTGAAAAAAGGATTTTTAGCATTACTTTAGATAATGCTTCAGCTAATAATGTATCTATTGAATTCATGAGAAATCATTTAAATTTGAGGGTGGCCTTCTTTGCAATGGGGAATTCTTTCACATATGATGTTGTGCACATATCATAAATTTAATTATTCAAGAGGATTAAAAGACATTGATAGCTCAATATCAAAGGTTCGTGAAAGTATTAAATATGGGAAAGGTTCTCAAGCAAGGAAGCAAAAATTTTTGGAATGTGCTAAACAAAGTTTTCTTGATGAAAAAAAGGGATTAAGACAAGATGCTCATACTAGGTAGAATTCAACTTTTATTATGCTTGATAGTGCTATCTATTACAGACGTGCTTTTTTACATTTAGAGTTGGGTGAATCGAACTACAAGAGTTGTCCATCAACAACTGAGTGGGAAAAAAATCAGCATATGCAATTTCTTAGCACCTTTTTATGAAATGATATGTGTATTTTCTAGCACAAAATATTTTATCATCAAATCTTTATTTTCCCACTATTTCAACAGCATATGCAGTATTAAAGCATGAAAGTTCAAGTGATAATGACTACATTGAAGGATGACTTTAAATATGCTTTCAAAATTTGACAAATACTGATATGATTTTTGTGTAATACTTGCAGTAGTTGTTATCCTTGATCCAAGGTACAAATTTAATTTTATTGAATGGTGCTATAAAAGACTTTATAGAGGTGATTGGGTTTGAGAAGTTGCAAATGTGAGAGAGAAGTTATTTTCATTGTTTAGAAATTATTCAAAATCAAGTATGCAAGGTTCATCATTACAAACTTCACAATTCACTAGAACATCGCAAAATGATAATTCAAGAGCATTAACTTTAACGATTACAAAATCACAAATTTTGCAGGTACTCTTACTTTGTTTTAGTCTATTACATTTTTTTTTGCTTATTTAGTTGACATTTTATAATATCTTTTTATTTTGTTAAGGATCTTGATTCTTTTGATGAAGAAGATAATATGTTGAGAAAATCTGAGCTTGAGCTATACTTAGATGAGTCTAGGATTGACAAAAAAATGGATTTAAACATATTGCATTATTGGAGAGGCAACCAATATAGGTTTCCTGAAGTTGATGCAATGGCTCGTGATGTTTTGTGTGTACCAATTTTGACTGTTGCATCTGAAAGTGCATTTAGTAATAGTGGGAGGATTCTTAATCAATATCGGAGTGCACTAAAACTTGATATTGTGGAAGTACTGGTATGAACAAAGGATTGGTTATATGGGGATAAATGTTTGAAGCATATTCTTGTAATAAATTCTCATTTAAATCACTTATGTATCTCTAATTTCTATAATTGAAGTCTTTCTTTGTTGTAGATTTAAGTGATTCTAAATTTGAAGAAGTCACAGGAAATATTATGAAGTACATTTCCAATCAAAGTGACAAGGATGATGGTGATATCTCAATTAGCATAGAAAACTAGTCTCTTTGAGTATTTTAATTTTCATGCAAGAATTTAATGGATGACTGTTATGATTCATGAACAATATTATATGTTTTAGGTTGGATGATATTTTGCTAAGTTATTTAATCTACTTTTCGTTATCTTAGATTTGATATTATATTTTTTGTGCTTACATGCTTGTTTATGTTTAATAGTTATTATAATTTTATGTTTACATGCTATAAAAGATGATGGTGTATAGTTGGAGTCCAATCATGAGGAGGTCAACTGTTTGGTAGTTATGTCTAAAGGTTTGTTTAGATTTATCATCATATGTTCTTCTTTATATGTTTATATTGGTAGCTATTCAATGGAGATTCAACTTGGGAAGTATCACTCAAAAAGAGAGTGGTTGAGTTAAAGAAGGTATCAAGTTAATTACTTGATCAATGTTAATTTATTCATGACTTTTATTTGGAGTGGTTTTGCTTGGTTAGGTTTTCTTTGTTTGGTGTTGTTTCTGTTTGCTAGTGGATGGTGGTGATTTGTCTTAGGTTTGTGCTAATTTTTCTTGCTATTTTTGTCTTGGTTGCTTCAGGTTTTGGAGCTTGGTGGGGTGCTTGGGTTGCCTTGGTTTGCTGGCCGTTGGCTGGTTTACTCTCCTGTGATCTTTTCTTTGATTATTTTTGCTGCTCTTTATATATATATGGTTATTCTTTTTTAAGGTGTTTTGCAGGATTTTCTTATAGGTTGGGACTTGGGAGTCTTGAAGTTCACTTTGAGCTTGCTTGGAGTTTTAGTTTTATTTTTTAAATGTTGTTGTTTAGGGTGTATGGGAGAGTTTGATGTAAATTTGATTAATTAAATGTTGTTGTTGTTATTTTATTATAATTGTTTGTAATGTTAATTATTTATAATGTCAAGAGAGATTATGATGTATTACATGTATTAATTTTATTTTTGGCTCATAATAACTAATAAGTAAGTTATATGACATTATAAAATCTTATTAGAACTATTACATGAAAAATTTTAGCATCCCATGAAATTTTGGGTAATAATATTTAATGTTAATTTTCTTTCTCTATTTGGTTAAATAGATTATTTCAGTTTTTTATCACTATATAGGTTATACGAGTCGGGTTTGGGTTAAAATTTTGAACTCATTTTAAAATTTGGGTATGGTTCGGGTTGAAGATATTCGAGTCGAGTCAATTTCGGGTCAGACCCGAACTCGACCCACAAACCCGGATTGACACCCCTAATTGTAGGTCTCACCATCATCTTATAAAATTTTTTTCTCAATTCTAAGAAGTACTTTCCTATCACACAATAGGCCATATGCATTCATCCACTTCAACCATCCAACATGAATTATACTAATAACATCCCCATTTATATCACCATCACTTTGAACAATAAAACAAATATATTTAAAATTTTCACTCTTTTTGATGACTTGATTACTCATGTCATCACTCCGCCATTAGATTTTTGACAACTAAAATTGATCTTTATGTATTCGGTCTTAGATTTACTCAAATGAAAGCCTTCAAACTCTAAGGTTGACCTCTATAATTCAAGTTTTTCTTGAACTCTCTCTATAGTTTTATAAACAAGAAAAATATCATTAGCAAAAAGCAAACAACAAGGTACATCATCTTGTTAATGTTTAGTAAAAACATCCATTACTAAAGCAAAAAAGAAATGGACTTAAAGCCAACCCTTGATGTAATTCAACTGAAATAGAAAAATACTAGGTCAATCCTCCTTGTGTTTTAACTTATTCTTCTTGTGTTCACAACCCCCCTCCAGCTTTAATAGGCTTAACTTATCTTCATTTTAAGGAAATACCTCATGAGATTATTTTAGAAGATTTATGGCATCTTGTTCAAGAAGAATTTTTTTTAAGAGATAGCAACATACTCCTTAATGAAATATTCAAGAATCTTCACTTTTGATTGAAATCATCCTTCAACATCATATTTTGACAGAATTTAAACTACCCATAATTGATTCTTATGATGGTTCTATGAATTCGTATGAACATGTTGATCATTATAGGATTATCATGTATATTCAGAAAGCTTTAGATACACTCGTCCTTTAAGGGTCTTTTATTATCTTCGACAATCATCATCAACCACCATTGGGTACTGATTATGACCATACTAATATTGTAATTTTAATTTAATGCTATTGTTGCCTGATTTATATACACAATTTTATAACATCATCTCCTTCATTTTAAGAGAAGAGTGAATCTTTGTAATTCAAAATACAAAGTAGATTATTTGAACTGGGTAAGTCCTTAAAATTTTTTCTCTTATCTTGGAGTTTTTTATCTTAAAATTTTGGTGTTCCACATACTCTTTCTAATTATCTATGTGTGCTAAATTTTCATGCAAAGTTAAGACTCATAAATTTTTACTAGACTATCATGAATTTTTTAGCGCGCAATAGTTTGCTGCTATTTGTGGAAAGTATTTCACATTATATCATCACAATGACTAATAATCAAACTTCAACTCAAAAGCAACAAGTGAACATTGGAGGAGCATCAAGCTAGTGGAAATCGACAACATTACAATCAACCCGGTGGAGGAAATTCTTCCTCGGAGGAACACATGTGAAGATTGGAGGAGCATTAAGCTCAAATCTTCTGTCTCTCACTAGAACCTTGACAATCCATAGCAGTATCTCAACCTAGAGAAAATTGGAAACATTACAATCAATAACTAAATAGAGTTGATCCTATTAAAGAAACTCATGAAGAACCACCTCTCACCATCATATTCAAGAGGATCTCACAAATATTGGTAGTTTAACTTATTCTTCTTGTGTTCACAACTCCCCTTAGCTTTAATAGACTTAACCTATCCTCATTTTAAAGAAATAACTCATGAAATTATTGTAGAAGTTTTATGGCATCTTGTTCAAGAAGAATTTTCTTTAAGTGATGAGCAACATACTCCTTAATGAAGTATTCAAGAATCTTCACTTTTGAATGAAATCATCCTTCAGCATCTTATTCCTACAAAATTTAAACTACCCATAATTGATTTTTATGATGTTCTACGAATCCTTATGAACATGTTGATCATTATAGGATTATTATGTATATTCAGCAAGCTTTAGATACACTCCTTTGTCAGGTCTTTTTTATTAGATTGAAGGACTTATGAGAAATTGGTTTTATTCTCTCTAAGAGGGGACAATTCATAACTTTTCATAAATAATGTAATTTTGATATTTACATTTTTAAAAAAGGAAAAACCAAAATATGAAAAATTCTTACATCAAAATCAAGATAATTTGCCCAGAGTCCATTAGATATGCCTAGTAATGATCCCGAGGTAATTTCACACTCTCTTAATATATACCCAAAATTTAAATATGTAGTCCAAAAGAAGAGAAACACGCACTAGATCATCTCCAAACTATTAAGCAAGAAGTTGATAAACTCTTGGATGTTGGATTCATTTGAAAAGTACATTATTCAACATGATTAGCAAAAGTAATCATGGTTAAGAAAGCTATTAGTGTTTGGAGGATGAGTGTAAATTATATTAATCTAAATAGATAAAAACTTGAAAGAATGCCTTGCGCACAACTTTAGGCAATCCTACATTCAAATTGTTGCATTTAAATGAACATAGATAATCTAAGGAATGAGTCTTACATGCATTATGAGATAAAAATAGAATTCAAATTCAACATCTTGAAGAGCATGCAAGCATTCTTGAATTTCCCTCATGTATTCTGACATAGTGCTAAATGCTTAAATATAGTATATGAAATATTGTACCTGTTAATACAAAATGAATTTCAATTGTATATTTGTGCTCTAACTAGCATGTAAAATTCTCAATCATAGTGTTGCCTAAGCTAAAGGTTAAATCAGTGCAATTGTTCTACATTGAGAATTATACAATCATTTTAAAAAAAATATGTGAATATCCAAAAAAAACAACAATTATTTTTCAAAATAGAAGTGTCTTTTTAATGATCAAATTTAAAACTAACATACATGCATGCTCTCGAATAAACCATCTTACTTATAAGATAAGGTTATAAGTTATACTTAAGTAGTCGATCCAATCCTTCTTTTCATAACAAAGGGAGTTGACGGGACTAATTACAAAACTGAATATTCATTTTAAATAAAAAAATTTTATCTTTAATTTTGCATACAACCATCAAAGATTTTATTAATAAAGACTAATATTAAAAATACAAATTCTTGGTTTCAAGATTAAAAATGTGATCATAAGTTTTAACCGCATACCCAATCTTTTATGCTCGAAGTAGAGTTGACAAAGCCTATAATATAACATATATTAAGAAAAACTTGAGTCACATGCAAATCTTAGGTTCGATCTTTTACGAGAAAAGAAATTGAGTTGACATGATCTAAACACTCTGATGATGGTCAGTTTATTAAAAATCTTGACCAAAGAGGCTATTATAATAAAAAAGACTTACAAAGTCTTTAGTATCAAATCATTTTAAATTTAATTTTCAATTAATTATAAAATATTTAAGATAATTTAAAATTAAGAAAATCATTTAAACTAGATTCACAAGTTAAAATTTAAAGTAAAATCCATCCACTTAATTGTAATTTTTTGTCGAGGATGATAATTTAAAGAAACTCTAGATCATAAAGGAGTTGATTTCAATCAAGTGCATATCTACGTTCGTTCTCAAATAATCTCCCACTAGTAAGGGTGTAGCTTATAAACTCTGTCCATGTGATTTGTCTCTAAATGGAAAATAAAAAATTATGATTATGACTAGAGCCCTTTGATTACATGATTTTCTCTTAAATGAAACCATTAAAGTATGATCACGCCCTATATCCCATAAATTTTTAATAACTTTGGTCCTTGAGTTGTAAACCATAAAATGCACCTGATGGAGAAGGTTGGCTTAAATTTATCTTCTTAAATAAATATCCACCCCGAGTTTGTAAGGCCTCCTTAGACAAAACAACCCTTAGTTGGTAATAAGAGTCTTGATTATTTTGCAATTGAAATCACATGAAAATTCTACCTAGATCACCGAATTTTGCTTTCTAAAGGTGGACGACGACCTACTGTTCTCGTCGTCGAGAACAGGGACAAAATCCAAGCCGTCCGTTCCTTTTATTTGGAATGGATGACCATGATCTAGCCGCATCGCTCGATTTAATCCCTTAAGGAAATCAAGATTCAATCTGAGCCATGCAATCCATGATCGAGCACCTCGAGCTAATCTCGTGTCTCGCCGCCATTTTAACGCGGGATCCATGTGGATACCGCGTGGATAATTACACCATGAGCTAGTCGTCGCTCAGCGTTGACTAGTTTAAACAGCAAAAATAGAATTTCTGAATTAAAAAATGCTAAAAAATGCCCATAACTTCAAAAATTCATAAAAATAAAATACTCAATCAAAAATACAAATGAGGGGTCTATGAATTCATTTCAGTGAGAGGAATCCATTAAACTCAAAATTCCAAAATTTTATTGGGTATTTTTGATGTAATTTAAGTTTAATTAAAAAGAATCAAATCTTAATTAAATCAAAAATATTAATCAAATTGATATGAAACTTTTAGAGAGTGAAATTGAAGTTAAAATCACTTTAAATTAGGGTTTAATAAATCATTAAAATCAACACTAAGAAAATTTATTAAGGCTAAACTCCAATAAATTAATCTATAAAGTCAAAATTATAAATAAAATAATATTTAAACCCTCATTAACCAAACTCTAAAGTGAATATCACATAATCCTCAATTTAATTCAAATTGAACCAAAATCCAATCAAACATGAACCTAATTTAATTAAATTAACTATATGAAATCTAATTAAATAGATTTCAAATTGGACTCAACGAAATCAACATATATCATCTATTATTAATCGAATTATTAATAAAAATTAATCATATAAAATCAAATTAAATTAGGTCTCAATCAAAGTTACCTAATTTATCAAATTATTATGAACATTATTAATTTAAACACATGAAACTAAATCAAAGTAAAAGCTTCAATAATCAAATAACCTAAATCAAATCAAACTCTAATTAACTTGATAAAAAGACTACGATTAACCCATGATTAAACCTTAATTAAGCCAATCAAATAAATTAAATCAGTTAAATGAATTAAGTAAAGATTAAATTTAATCAAATTTAAATGATCAATATACTAATTAAATACACTTTAAGTAAACTAAACATAATTGATCAAATCAAATCAAATCAAATTATAATTGATTCAATTATGCAATCTTATTAAAATTCATTTAAGGAAACTTAATCCAAATAAACTAAGTCAATCAAATGCTTAACCAAGTGACACCTAAGTTACAATGAATCAATTTAGATAGAGTAATCACTAATCAAGCTTCTACTAGCTAATCAAATCAGTTATGAACATTCAATCATATTCAACTAAACTATTAATCAAAACAAACACTCAATTTGGTTAATCAAAATGACAATGAGTTATAACTACATGTTAATTTGATCAATCATCTAAACCAAATTTTAAACAAACAAATAAAGTAAACAAGCCAATGAATCAATTTAGATACAGTAATCACTAATCAAGCTTCTACCAACTAATCAAATTAGTTATGAACATTCAATCATATTCAACTAAACTATTAATCAAAACAAACACTTAATTTGGTCAATCAAAATGACAATGAGTTATAACTACATGTTAATTTGATCAATCATCTAAACCAAATTTAAACAAACAAATAAAGTAAACAAGCCAATTTAAACTATTTAATCAACTTAGCTAACTATATGAAGAAAATCAATCTAGTTAAATCTTAATTAAGCATTGAACCTCAACCATATAAAATCACTTAAATTCAATAAACAACAAAACTAAATTGAACCATAATCAATCATCAAACTTTAAATCAAATAGATAACAAATCATAATCAAATCAAATCAAATGAAACTAAAGTAAACCTTAATTAATTTAATATTTAATCAAAAGAGGTTCAATTCAATCTATTTGAATTAAATGAATTAATTAATCATTAAACATACAAGTTTAATAATCAAATTAAACATGAACTACCATTCAAAGATACTAACCAAATTCTAATAAATGAATCAAATTAAGTGGAACTCTAAATGCGAATAATCAAATTTAATTGAACTCAAAATAAACATTTAATTCACTTAACATAAGAAAATCCATAAACTAATGAAATTTAATAAATCAAACAATCAAGGCAAATCAAAAGAGTAAATAAAATCAAACAATCCTCAAAATAAAACCAATATATAAATCAAATCACCAAATTCAATAAACTAAATGATCAAACTTCTAATTAGAACCTAAATAAAAAGTTACTTTGAACCTTAATCAAATAAGAAGTTAATTAAACTAAATATTTTAACTAATTCAAATCAAAGTTAAATGATAAGATGAAATCATTAAATTTAAATAATATTGAAATAATCTAATCAATATTAATCATATAAATTAAAACCTTAAATTAAAACCTAAGAGAAAAAAATAAATATTAATTCAAAGGATATTGGATTATCAAAATTTAATTAAATCGAACATCTAATCCACAATTAAGTAATCAAAATATATGAAGTTAAACAAACTTAAACTTTGAAATCCAAATCAAATCAAATAAATATTAATCAAATCAAATTGATTTAGTTAAATCATTTAAATAAATTCAAATGGGCTAATTAATATACTCAGGTTCGTATTTTGACCCTTAGAATAATTTTTCACCTTATGGTGAAAATTTCATTATATTAGGATCATGATGTTGAATATATTTGGTTCTATTCACAACTGAATTTATTCTATTCATCATTCTTTAAAATCTAAACTCAACTTCAACACAATAATAAACCTAAAATTAGAATCAATCAATTAAATTATTTAAATTGAAACCATCCAATGATAAAATTAAACAAACTCTGAATTCAAATCAAACTTAAAATGAAGCAAAGCCTAGACTTATCACACAAGCCATATTTTCACACACTAGAATACTAGGTCACCGACCCTAGAATTAGGCTAGGTCGATGTGTTGATTGTGATGTGATATTTTTATTATTTTGTGGTGTGTTGTTTTAGAATAGATGACTAGATTGTTTGCTGGTTAGTCTGGATGTTAAGGCATTCTATTTAGGCTAACATTATTTTCTGATGTTGTGCTTAAAGGGACCCTGTAATAAATATAAAATAAATATTATTTGCTTGTAGGTGTTACTTAAGTCCATAAGTATAACCCAATATGACATGTGGGCTTGAAAATCATAGATGCTAAGCCTATATGTTTGAAATACAAACTACTGGTGTGTTGTTTGTTTTTTCTAACTCATGTTTCGTATGATTTAGGATTTTATTTTGGAATTTTAAAATGTAATTTGAGCCTAGAAATGAGGTAAGACTTATGGGGTTTAGAATTAACCGGGGTTTACTATACCTATTTGATTGTCCTCGGTGGAGCCTAAGGAGGTCCCTGAAGAAGGCCACGATCCTAAAGTTGATAAAGATCTCATAGATCAAACTTTTAGTTCTGAGTTGTATAAGGGCAGAGCTCGATTTCTCACATTCTTTTCTTTTTTCGGTGTGTATAACGGTACTCAGCCGCATCGACCTATTTTATCTATTTAAATCTAACTTGATTTATATTGGGGTGCATAATAGAACTGCATTCTTTTCATATGTTTAGTTTCTATGAATACTATATTATGCATTAAAGCCTCGATGCATTAGGCTCTTATGAAAAATAAATTTTCTATTCTAATTAATAATTTTAATTAAATGTTAACAAACTCATAACCTCACTCTAAAGCCTATGATCTTAATAGAGAAATAAAAGATTTAGTAATTCCTTAGCTGAATAGTTGTATGTTTCAACAACATGCATACATATTATTTCACTCTTGTAAATAGAGGGTCTTTATTCTTGCATGATATGGGATAGGTTTGACCTGTGAGAGTGATCCCTTGTAGTGGAGAACACTCTTCTCTCTGATTTGATCCATAACTAAATTTCATCATGCATAAATGCTCCCAAGCCCGAGTCCAAAAATTGATAAGTCAACATAAAATAAAAATTTATAAATTTTATTACATTAGTCTAAGTCATAGAATGCATACCACACATGACCTAGTTTTTCGAAAATGAGTTTGAGCTCTTGGCTTTCATTCTTAAACATAATAGTCCAACTGTCTTGCACTTGCATAAGACCTACATGATTTCAAATCGCTTAGGTGTTGTTAGCTGACAACCCTTTCCAAGCAAGAAGTAAGTCCATAAGAGATAGGTTTATTTTCTCAAATGAGAAAAATAAACTAATAATTCTCAAATTATAAAATCAGACTAGGACAGGTTTCTGACTTATGTCAAAAGCGCTTTTAGACTTAGGTCCTGAAGCATCTTATTGGAATAAGTCTTCAACTCTTAGGCATTTTCACAATCTTGTGCTGTCAGAATCTAAGCCCTAGATTTCTAATAAAATGCCAACTCAAAACTTTAATAATCTTAATCTCAAAAATGTAAAGCCCAATAATACGATAGTTAAAATGCTTCTTGGTTTGTGGTGTTTATTTTTGGACTGCATTTGTTTGTTGTGTATATATGAGGGGATACCACATAGATCTGAGGATGTACTCATTGAGGTGATCAGGTACTACATTAAGAAATAGTATATTATCTCGAGAGATAGAAGTCACTACCCTATAATGGATTTAATCACCTAATAAGAACCCCTAAGGCAGAATAGTTCTTGAATATAAGATTTTCTCCATTTTGGAAAAGTAAAAGCGATTGTTTAAATCGTTCATTAAGTTCCCTATGGAGGCAAGCCTCCATAGTTAATATTTTAAGGGAAGTGAGTCCCTTAAGAATACTCTCGATTAAAGTAGGCGATTGTTGTTTCCTAAGAGTTCAAAGATAGGACTATCAAAGGATTGTTTGTATTTTAGAATATCAAGTGGGATAAATAAAAATGGGAGAGTTATTATCGAAATGAAAGGAGATGAGTAGGGAGTGCTCATGATACTAGGAGACCTAATGAGCACTCCAATCTATCATATGGTTGGGCTTTATGTATTTGAATTGAGGAGATTTATTTATTTAAGTTGAAAATTTATTTAGAAATTTAGGACTTATAATTCCACAATACAAGATTATGGAAATGCCTAAGAGGTGAGGGTTTATGCTTATAGCCTACAAAGGGAAACAACAACCTCAGATTTTAAATTTAGGGAGCTTTGGCAAGGGCCAAAACATGACTAAATTTAAGGTGAAAATGGGTATATGGTTTACCTCCAGATGAGGGAGTAAACCACCATCTGACTTAATCGCATTGGTTAACTCCTCCTACGCTTTAAATCAATGTAGGCAAGTCATATGCTTTGCAAGATGGTTAGGTTGTTATTTATTTAGAAGAGAAACTAAGTCTTTAAACTTACTCTCTTTATTTTGACACAAGCTATGAGATTTTATATGCTTAAATGCATGAGAAATTGATTATGGGCCAAATCAAGAGTGAAAGAGGTGTTCTTCCATCATAAGCTCTTAAATATTAAGCACATTATATCTGGCAAAGATGGAAGCCCTCTCTTAGCAAGAGTGAAACAAGAAGGTCATGCATGATGTTCAACATATAATCATCCAGCTAAGGGGTTGCTAAATATTTTATTATCTTGATTTAATGCCTAGGCTTTTCTATGTGAGATTATGAATAATTTTAAAATTTTAGTTATGAGTTATTAGTGGGGTAGAAAATTTATTTTTCATCCTAAGAGCCTAATCGCATCCAGGCCACACAACAATCACCAATCATAAAAAAAACTATGAAAATATATACTATTTCTAATGCACAAGCTAAACAGAAAATCAAACAATTCTACAAAGCTATCGTAAAAGAATAAGAGGCCGATGCGGTACACGCATAACCCAAAAGATATGTGGGTAGTCGAAGCTCTACCCTTACATAATGAAAGAATAATTACAATTATAAAATGATAAGTGTTATGGGGGGTCTTCATTCTTCATCCTCCATTCTTCACTCTTCATTTTTTCATTTCTTCATTTTGATTTGCTCCATTTCTTTCTTTCACTTGGTTTGATTGGGATGTTGTTTGCTCCAAAGGCATCATATGGTGTATAAGACTTGGTCTTATAACCAATGTTCATCCTAATCCCCATAACACTTATCCTAATTCTAATGCAAAATTACATTAAAAGAGAAGGAAAGTAAATCTGTCTACACTTGCAAAATAAGTGTTAGCTAAACACACCATACAACCCAAGCATTTATATAAATAATTTGGACTTAGCACCCCACACATGGGTAACCAAGCCCACCTATCCTAACGGCAAAAAATATTTATATTTTTATTACAACGGCCCCTTAAGCACAATCCCCTGCATAAAACATGATTAGGCTAATATCGTCCTAACATCCAGACTATGCCCATACACCCTAACATCCAGTCTAAAATAATACATCATAAAACCAAACATACACCAAACCATGCATCGTCCTAACATAAAGCTAGAAATGGTGGCTTAATCTAATGTGTATGTGTCAAAGCTTGTGTGGTGTGTCCTAACTTGGCTTTAGAGTTATGATTTGCTAAGTGCGGGGGATTTAATTTATAAAGGGTTGATTTCTCTTTAGGTGGTTTAATTGATTTGAAGATTTTACTTAGTGTTTTTTTCATATAGCCTACACTTAGCAACTAAGTGTTATAAAGAGAAGAAAGAGAGGAAATCTCTCTTTTATCCCTACCTTAAGTCATTTATAAGGTAAGTTAATTAATTTAATTTTCTTTAATGAATGACTTATTATGTGTTTTAATTAATCCTAAGTTTAGGTTCACTCTAAATAACCCTATTCAATAAGAAAGACATCTTAAGGTTAATTAGAATGGATTACTACCACATAACACACATTTATTTATTTCTTTATATCATGTATATCATGCATATGAATAATCCTAAGCATTCCTATACATGCAATGTAAATCTTAGCATACTTTGATGATGAATGCAAAGAAGTGTATTTGGGACTTAAATATTTCATTTTTTTGATTGAATTATGAATGCATGCCTTATTACATAGAAAAGAGGGATTTTCATCCATTAGCTAGATACACATTCACATGTTTAAAAGTCTTAAGTGAGTATGTCGCCATTATTTTCTACACCAAGGGCGTAAGGTATAAGACCTATTTTAGGCTACTTAAAGTCTCGCAGCCCTGGATGTCCAGACTAATATACCACTTTTCTTGGATACATGTAGATGTATAAATAACTATAAGGATAGGAAAACCCATGCAAAAGTTATGTTTGATTTATTTGATTTTTTATTCTTATTTATTGGCCACATCATACATGCATATGTATAAGAGTTTTAAGTGAATACAACGCCATTATTTTCTACACCAGGGGCTTAAGGTACATGACATACTTAGGGCTACTTAAAGCCTCACAGCCCCGGATGTCTAGATTAATATATCACTTTTCTCAAATATATATGAATGTACAAAAATGAATCACATGGATAAGGAATCATGCAAGAAATTATGTTTGATTTGGTTGTATGATTTACGTATGTGGTATGAAATTCTTCCTAAGTCTTAACATGGAGATGCATAAGAATAGATTTAGGCAAATGTTGTGTTTTTTCAAATGAACTATACACTTACAAATCCTATGTGATCCCATGGTAAGATAAGGAAAGAGAACTTCATATTGTATATCTTATATTATCATCACATGCAAGCTTATAGATATTTGTAATGAACATTACTTCAGTTATGATAATTGATTTATAGTCTTTTGAAAATAGCTTTTGATTTAATAATGTTAATAGCCACACATATTTAATTTAAGTCAACACATACAATTTGACATAAAAAAAAACATTTCATTTAATTAATTTTTAAAAGAAATGAATGCATGATTTCATATGACAAGCAATATTTAGCATGATTGGAAAGAAATAAAGGAATGTAAACACACTGTTTCATTCATCCTAATTAATTCTTAAGGACAATCACATTAAAGAAGACTTTAAAATGAACCAAAATTCTTTAAAGATATTTTTAACTTTGACTTTGATTTGATTTAGGAAATATGAAAGAGGTTCGCTAATCCTAACCCAATTCCCCATGTGTAAATTAATTTGGTTTAATGAAGAATATTTAAGTTGATTTTATATTTTAATTAAGTTAAGATATGAATTAAATGAATTAATTAACCCGTACCTATATCACCTTAAGTTAATTAACTAATTACTAATAAGTCAATATAATATACAACCATATGAAAAGTAAATTTGCAATGCTCCGTAGAAATGAAAGGGGCCTAATGAAATTATATTATGATTAATAGCTAATTAAGCTTAAGGGATCTCACTTAATTACTTTTATGATTTTCTCACACATGTGAGCCAACCATAATTTCATTATCTCTCACCTTGGGTTATTGAATACCTAAAGAGCTACTCAAGATCAATTAAGGGTTGCTTAGGTGTGGATGAATTGATTTTTAATTTTAATTTCATTAAGCCTTTAATTAATTGATTAAACACTTTGGTTATGTTTTAATTTGAATGATGAATCCAACTTAGGGGAAAAGATCAAGGGCAAGGCCCCAATCCTAATCCCTAAATCATTTCTAACATTCAATTAGATTCTAATTTCCTTATCTTGAAGATTAATCACTTAATTAATCAATTAATCATTCCATTAATCCATTAATTAATTTGATTTTTTAAAGATAAGGATAACTTAAGAAATTAATTCAAAAAAGTATCCCCTAAGTTATCTTAATGTTCAATAGAGGTAATTATGTTTAAATGATTAATCAAGTTATTATTCATTCATTAATTATGATTAATTAGATTAAGAGAGTGATTGGGCTTAATCAGGTGATTTTTCTAATTAATCAATCAATAAAATCCCAGAAAAATAGGAGAGGTAGAGGTCATCCCAAACATCCACAAAAAATTTGAGATTAATTGAGTGTTTAATTAAGGTGTAATTAAGCTAATTAGAATATTGATAAAAACTTAATTAAGCTAAAAACACTATTTAAAATCAATTAATAATAATGTTTCTAGATTATACTCTGAAATATCTTTAAAATGAGCCTAAGTTTGTATTTTTTGAATTTTTCTAAAATTAGTTCTAATTTTAAGAAGTTTTAGGATTAAAAACTAATTAATTTGCCCTAATTAAAGCCTAAATCCTATCGGGGCACATGGCGGTTGACGCAGTGTGCTTTTCATGTGGTGTGATGGGATTAGCTATTTAAGTAGTCATATCCATGCGCTGACTCAACCGATGGCTGACGCGCTTTCTCTGTGGACCGTCTGATCTAAGATTGGACGGCCACGATTTGATCCATTATTTATTAAAGGAATCGAAGGCTCTACCGCAGGATTTGATCAAAGTCGTTCATCCCAATCATATGGGATGGATGGCTCATGATCTATGTCGTTCGTGAGTGACAAAAGATGGATGTCGTCCATCTTCCCTCGTTCGATCTGAGCTCACCTGAGCTGGGATTGTCTCCAAATTCTTCCCACACCTTTGGGGAAGGGAGATGCACACTCCAATGATAAAAAATCCATGAATTTAGAATTTCCATTATAAAAGACCAACACACTTTTTCACACAAGGCTCGATTTGAGAAATTACCTCACTAGAGCTAATGTCTTGTGGTGTGACGCTGGAGGTAGCTTCGCTTTTTTGAGAAAAGGCCTGTTGAAGAGCTTTGAGCTTGATTTGGGATTGAACGCTTGATTGACCATTCTACACATGCAAGGGGATCATCTCTGATCAAACTCACTCCTCCCATGGCTTGGAAGCTTGGGAATTGGTTATGTTGGCTGATAGAGTATGGTGATGGTGTGGCTAAGAGGAATTTGGGTTTGATTGTGAAACGAGGGAGTATGGATAGAGATTGCCCTCCTCTGTTTCAGCCTTGCATGAGAGTGGGAAATCAGGATTTTGGAGCGCTCGGGAAGGCTTGGAATCACCTGTGGGATATTGAAAATGGCTTAGGAAGGCTCATGATGCAATTGTGTGTGATTTTCTGCTCGAATTGAGGGGGTATACCCCTCTCTTCTTTTTGATTTGATTTGCTCTATAGGCATCACAAGGCACCCCAGGGACTAAGCCTGTTGGCCACTACTCATCCTAATCCCCCATAACACTAATCCTAATTCCTAATGTAAAATTATATTAAAATTAGGAAAAGTAAATATAGCTACACCTGCAAAACAAATGTTAGCTAAACACACCATATAATCCAAGCAATTATATGAATGATTTGGACTTAGCACCCCACACATGGGTAACTAAGCCCACCTGTCCTAACGTGGGTTATGCTTAGGAGCTAAGCAACCTGCACATCAAAAGTATTTATATATATTTTATTACAACGACTCCTTAAGCATAACCCTCTACAGAAAATATGATTAGACTAATCACAGCCTACCATCCAGTCTATGAGGCATACACCCTAACATCTAGTCTAAAATATTACATCACAAAATAAAACACAACATCATACATACAACGCCCTAACTTAACACTAGAAGTGGGACTTAGTATTTTAATGTGTTTGCTTAAGGCTTATGTGGCAAGACTTTACTAGGCTTCTTTAGCTTAAATTTTAATTTGGAGTTTGAATTTGTTTAAATTTTACCTTTGGGTGATTTTAATTTAAATGATTAAATGATTTATTTTTTATTTTTATTTCACTTTTATTTGATTAAAATGATGTCTAGGTTTTCAAGAATGAAGAGTAGAATGAATTTCATTTGTAGATAAAACTCACCCTATTCTACATCCTAACTCCTAAAGAGTCTAACTAAGGTCCTTAAGTATCTTAATTAGTCCATTTGAATTTGTGTAATTTATTTGATTTGATTTATTTGATTTTATTTAGAATTTAGAATTTAAGTTTGTTTAAGTATTTGATTGATTGATTTTGGATTGGATATTTTGGTTTAATTAAATCTTGATAATTCAATATCTTTAATATCCAATGAAGTTTAAATTTATTTAAATTCATGTGTTTTTTATTGATTAATTTTAGATTAGATGTTTTGGTTTAATGATATCTTAATAATTCAATATCCTTAATCTCTAATGAAGTTTAAGTTTGTTTAAATTCATGAGTTTTTGATTGATTAATTTTAGATTAGATGTTTTGGTTTAATTAAATCTTGATAATTCAATATCCTTTTAAATTAATATCTAATCCATTTGTTTGATTATAGTTATGTGATTTAATTTTATGTTTATCATGGTTCATTTATTTGTAGTTTGATTGGATTAGATTAATTGAGATTTTATTTTGATTTTAATTGAGTTTGATTCTTCGTAATTAGGATTTTATTTTTAATCTCATACATTTGTCATGTTTATCAAAGTTTGGTTTGTATTTTGATTTCATACATTGGATAGTCAATTAGTAGGTTGAATGAGATTTGATTTGATTACATATTAAATTGATGAAAGTCTTTCTTAATTTAATTTAATTTGATTTAATTTGATTTGATTAGCTTTATTAGTCTATGGGTTTGCTTAGGTTCAATGTGATTATGTAATTAGTTTAATTAAAAAGTGTATTTATATTAATTATAAAGATTTGTTTAATTTTTAATTTGATTTCATATTTATTTAGATTAATGATGTAATTAATAACTTAATAATTTAGGTTTAATTTAGGTTTTGATTAGTATTTAATTGCATTTATGTTTGATTAAGCTTAAGTTTAATATAATTAACTTGTTTGACTTAATTAGCTTATTTAAGATGTGTGATCAAATTAATTAGTAGATTAATTATGTGTTTGATTTGAATTTGATTTAAAAAGTTATTTTGGTTCATTAAGATGATTGATTAATTCATTAAGTTGCATTAACTAGCTGTTTATTCAATTAGATTAGCTTAAGGGTAATTAATTTAATTAAGAAGTGTGTTTTAATTAATTATTAAATTAAATAAAATTTTATTTAATTTTTAATTTGGTTTTATATTTTTCTAGATTAATGATGTAATTAATGACTTAATAATTTAGATTTAATTTAGGTTTTGATTAGTATTTAATTGCATTTATGTTTGATTAAGTTTAAGTTTAATATGATTAATTGACTTAATTAGTTTATTTGAGGGGTGTGATTAATTATTAAATTTAATTAAGGGTTTCATTTAAGCTTAATTTAAGAGTTAGCTTTAAAATAATTTATTTAAATTAATTTGATTCATTAAGATGATGGATTAATTCATTAATTTTGCATTAATTAGATGTTTGATTAATTAAGTTTGACTAAGGGCAATCAAAATTTTAAATTATTATATTAATTAAAGATTTGTTTAATTAGAGATTAATGACTTAATTACCCATATATGATTTATTTGATTTGATAGTTTTAATTAAGCATTTACCTAAATTTTATGGATTAAAGGCTTATCATTGTTATTATCATTTGATTAGATTAAGTGATTTAATTATTTATTTTTATTTCAATTAAAGTTGATTATTCATAATCATAGTTATGTTTGATTTTCTTCATTTATTATGTTCATTAGATTTTATTCATGTTTGATTTTAGTTGTTAGGTTTATGTTTTAATGACTAATTATCTTATTCCAAATGAATGTGATTTAATCATATGTTAATTAAGTTTACTTTAACTTTATTTGGTTTAATTTGATTAATATCAAATGATTATGTTGAATTAGTTTATTAATCAGTTTAATTTTTAGTTTATTTAATGATTAATTAATATTCATTTTATTTTAATTTGTTAAGTAATTTCATATAATTAAGATTCAATACTTGGTGTTGGTTTAACAAGATTAGTTTGATTATACATTAAAGTTTCATTGATTTATTTAATTATGAGTTTAATTTAAAAATCTAATCATTTAATTCAATTTCATTAACACAATTTGGTTCAATTATGTTTAAATTCAATTTCATTTGAGGGATACATGATACTTTTCTAACTTAATATTTGATTACCAATCATTTGGGTATTACATTAATTTTGATTTCGATTTTGTATTTAAATTATTTTTAGACTATGTTTCAATTAATTCCTTAATTGATTAAACTTTAATCTTAAGTATTTGTTTGGGATTCATTAGGATTCAAAAAATCACATTATTTTCTTAAGAGTCCTAGGTGTCAACTGAAGTGATTTAAGCCATTTTAAAGATTTTTGTAAAATTTTGAATTTTTATTTGATTTATTTTATATAAAATGGATAACCTAAACTTCAAAATTTAGTTTCTCCCAATCCATAAGTCTTTTTTACTTGAGATTTTTTTCATAGGTGAGCTTTAACTTTACTTTCAATCCCTGAGAATTTCAACTCAATATGACATATATTTTTAGAGTAATTAATAAAACTTTACTTTTATTAAAACTTAAATTAAGCTCAAACCATTTAGTAAAATCTGAGGATTTTGTTTTGTTGGATTCGCCTTGAAAAGACAAATCCAATGAGCCTTTGTTTGCAATTTTGGTTAGGTATTTTATTTTCTATGAATTTTTAAAGTTTTAGGTGATTTAAGTAATTTTTAAAATCTGAAAAATTAGTTTTTTTCTATTTAACACAGTCAGCACCGTGCGCGACGCCATGTGACACCATGTGATGAGATGCACTGTGCCGCATGGAACGTGCGGCGCCATGTGGTGCTATGTGATTGCTGCGTGGTGCCGCATCAGCACAGTGAGTGGGAAAACATGGTGCATAGTGAGATCGTGATGCACAGTTTGATCCGGACCGTCCGACAGATCGAGGTCCGTGATTGATCCAAAGGTTGCATGCATCGATATACGACCGAGCCGCAATCATGCTAATCGAGATCGATAGTAATGCATCCACGATCGGTGATCGTAATCAAAGCACATCCGATCCCAATGAATGGGATCATAAGACCTGGCCATGGGAACAAGAAAATCGAAGGTATTTTTGAAAAAAATGGGAAATATAAATGAAAACTTGTCCAAATGGACTCATTTTTGCATCGATTCATACAAAAAACTTATATTTTCTAATTATGATGATATAAAATATAAATTGCAGGATTATCTAGAATAAATTCCTAAAATCATGTAAACAATCATCATAAATGAAGGATCCTAAGGCCGACTACGGTTTGGAAAAATTTACCTCGCCGGGAATGATTTTCGACAGTGGTAAAGTTCCGAGCGAGCTCCTAGATGCAAAAGAAAGCTTTGGAATGAGTGTAGCCTTCACCTTCACTTCAGAATGATGTATTTTCTAGTGCTTGTCATTTTCTCACAGGAATCCACCTATTTTTGATGTTTTTGGCTCAAGAGAGGTGAGGAAGTGGTGGCTGGTTACTTTGGGAGGCTCTTGGGGGATGCATAGTTATAGAGGAAGAGGAATGAAGCCTCATTCTAATATTTTGCTTGGGGTGGTTGGGATGGATGATGGATTGATGATTTTGGATTTTTCTCCAAAGTCCTCTCCGCCATATGATCACCAATTGAATTCCATGGATGGGGAGTTGAATGCATGTGATGGGGAGAATTAAATGAAGTTGAGTGGAATCCTATGTGAGGGAGGACTCATGAGGGATTTAATTGGGTTGGGTTGATCTAAACAAATTTGATTGTACTTGTTATTTTTGAAAACACTTAAAACATCTTTTTAGATGTTTTAAGTGTTTTAAAAGACAACATTTTTTATTTTTAAAAATAAAAAATAAAACCACATAAAAAACACTCAGGGCTTGTCCCAAATGGGTTTGTTTGACGCCCCAATGGTTCATGGCTTGATTTCAATAGATTTGGTTCAATTTGGGTCATATGGGTCACATTGGGTTATATCGGGTTAGGTTGACTAAATGATCAAATTGGGTCAAACCAAGGCTTCGGATAGGTTCAAATCATAGTTTGAAGAGTTTTGGTATGATCAATTTGATTTAATTTGGCTTAGAATTAATTTTGGCTCATTTGGAAATCAAATGAGTCAAATGGGTCAAGTTGGACAATTTGACCAAAATTGGCCTAATTGGCTTGGGTTTATGGGTTGACTTATGTTCAATTGGCTAATTGAAGATGAATGTTGTCTTTGGTTCGAATCAATTTGGATTTAATTTAGATTTAGGGCAAATTGACCCTTTAGGCCAATTTGGGCTGAATGGCTCAATTGGGCTTGATTGATCAAATTGGGTTTAATTGTGGCTTTGGTTAAGTTCAATAATCAATTTGGAATAAACTTGAGCCATTAGTTGCAATCAATTTGGGTTAGATCATGATTTGACCCAATTTAGTCCTTTAGGCCAATTTGGGTCAACTTGGATCAAATGGCCAATTGGGCTTGGTTTGACTCAATTGATGGTCAAGTCATATTTAAATATTGATTTTAGGTTGATTCAAATAATTGGTTTCAATCAATTTGATGTAGGATGAGTTTTGGCTAGTTTTGGTTCATTTGGGCTAAGGGTTGACTCGGTCAAATGACTAAGTTGACTTGGTTTGACCCAATTAATTGTAATTGATCATCCTAGGGTGATCAACAATCATGGTGGAAGGTTTTGGTGAGCTTAGTTCAATCCAATTTGGGCTGGATTGAAGTTGGTTCAAATGGTCTTTAGGTCACTTTGGGTCAAGTGGACCTAAGTGGGTCAATTGGTTTGGTTTTGATTTGATTCGAGTTTAGTTGAACTTATATATGAGCCCTGGATTGAAATATAAATTCAACAACAACCAATTTGGAGTCTAAGGATTTTGGCTCATTTAAAATTTTCAAGTCAAAAGGGTAGGTTGGGTTTGACTTGGGTTGGCTTCGATTTGATTTGATGATTGTAGGTTTTATTTATATTTGGATAGATAATTGAAGGAATGATTGAATCAAGAGAAAATCAATTAGTTTTGACTTGATATGGATATAATTTGGCTAAGTCCAAAGAATTAGCTCAAAGGGCTTAGATTGGGTTTGGATTTAATTTTGGATGTAGTTTTGGTCATTTGAATTTGAATTTCATTTATATTTGTGAATATAAATGAAGGAATAATTGATTTATAAAGAAATCAATTGAGTTTGATTTGATCTAAAGGGAGTTTTGGCTAAGCTTATGAATGTGGTTCATATGGCTTAGGTCTTGAGATTTGAACTTGATTTTGGGTTTCAATCATTTGGAGTCAAATTTGGGATATGGATTTGAATTTGAGGTTTGGTTTGAGATTTGAATCTGGGTTTGATTTGAGAAAGTGTATCTTGATTGGGTTTAGGCTATAGGATAGATGATTTCTTTAAGTCCTAAGGCATGGCCTAATCCTATGATTAACCCTTATAAGTCTCTAGACTTAGGTTAAGTGTTCACCTAATCACTAGAAGTGTCTTATGACTAAGGAGTTCTTAGTGTCTAGAAGAGTCCTAAGTTTATGAAAAAAAGATTGAGAGCTCACTCCAAAAGTCAGGGTAATTGGTGGCACAACAAGTAATAGACTTATATCTTTCAAAGCAAATACGATCGCTGGGATAATTCGTTGGTGGCATAACAAGTTGAACCCAACCTAAGGGAAACTACTGAGAGAGTGTCGACACCACGTAGATCCGTAGATGTGCTTATTAAGATGATCGACTACATCATTAAGGAGAGGTGTACTATCTTGAAAGGTAGAAGTCACCACCCTACAATGGACCTAATCACCAAAATAAGGACTCCTAAGGACGTTGGGTCTTCGAAGTGTACCAAAGATTCTTCTCCTACTTTACATGAAAAAGTAAAATAGAGTTTATTTTAAATCGGGTTTGTTAAGTTCCCTACAGGGGCAAGCCCCCATAGTTAATTACATCTTAAGGAATGGGGATTCCTCAAGAAAACTCTCGATTACAATGAATAATCATTGTCTCTAAAGATTTCAATAGGGAAAGGACTATCAATCGATTGGTTTATTTTTGAAGATCAAATGTGATTGATCAAAGAGAGATTTATTATCGAAGCCAAATGGGAATAAGTAGGAGATGCTCACGATGCTAGGAAACCTAGTGAGCATCTCAAACTATCCTATAGTTTGGATTTACATTTTTAAAATTGATTTAGTTTATTTGAGTTGGATTTTTCATTAGAATGTTAGGGTTTATAATTCCATAATACAAGATTATAAAATGCCTAAGAAGTGAAGATTTATGCTTAGAGCCCATAAAAGGGGAGAAGCAACCTCAGAACCTAAATCTATGGAGCTTTGGCGAGGGCCGAAAGCATAACCTAAATCTAAGATAAGATGGGTAATTGGTTTGCCTTCATAAGAGAGGACAAACCACTCGATAGCTTAGACTCACAATTGCCTGGGGGTGGCCACCAACTAACTCCTCCTATGATTTTAAACACATGTAGGCAAGTCTTATGCATAATGCAAGATAGCTAGGCTATTATTATTTAGAAAGAGACTAAGTCCTTAGACTCACTCCCTAAAGAGATTAGAACATGTAATGGGCATGCCTCAAATGACCTAAATCTAATGCAATTCAAATTTCATTTTATTTTTATTTTGGATAATTATTTTGACTCGTAATAGGATTCATATGCCTAATGCATGAGAAATGAGATTATGGGCCAAAATCAGCAAGAAGGGAGGTGGTGTGTTTCCACCATGGCTCTCATAGGTCAAGCTAAGTTTCTCTGACAAAGGTGGAAGCCCTCCAATCAAGAGTGAAATTAGATGCTATTGTGCATGATATTACAAAGAAATGCTCATCCAGTTAAGGGGTTGCTAATTCTTTTATCTTGATTTTAAACATAAGCTATAGGTGAGGTTATGAGTTATTTAATTTTTATTTTGAGTTGTTAAGTTGGGTAAAAGATTTATTCTTCCCTAAAGAGCCTAATCCACATCTAGGCTATACATAAAGCAAGGAAGAAACTAGAAAAAGCATGCCACTTAATGCAAAAGCTAAATAAATAATCAATCAATTTATAAAGCCAATTGTAAAAAGAATAAAAGGTCATTATGGTCGGGTATCACCGCACAAACTTAAAAATATCAAATGTGGGTAGTCGAGCTCTACCATTATACAACCCAGATTATAAATGAATTACATTACAATTAAGCAAGGAACTCATTGTTATGGTGGTCTTCAAGCATCATTCTTCATTCTTCTTTTCTTCTTCTTTTCTTCTTCTTTCTTTTTTGGTTCTTCCTTTTGGATGGTTAGAAGGTGGATGCTCCAAGGCTTTACATGGTGTATAAGATAGGATCTTATGACCAATGCTCATCCTAATCCCCATAACAATCATTCCAAAATTCTAATTTCATAAATTTACATGGAAAAAAAATAATGGAAATCTAACTAACACCTGCAAAACAAAGGTTAGCTAAAATAATCCACAAAAATCCCAAGCATGTATATTGGACTTATCACCCCACACATGGGTGACTAAGTCCACCTGACATATGGATTATGCTTAGGGGTATAAAGTACCTGCAAGCAAAAGTATTTTATATTTTTATTTATGATAGTGCCCCTTAAGCACAATCCCCTATAGAAAAGAATTGTTAGACTAAGAGCCTCCTACCATTCATTCTACGAGCATACACCCTAACATCTAGTCTAAAACATATTTCACAAAACAAAATAAACATCAAACCATGCATCGACCTAACCTAAAGCTCGAAGTGGTGATTTAGGCTAATGGGAGTGCTTTGAAGGTTTGTGTGGTATGCTTAGCTATGGCTTTAGGTTCAAAATTTCTAAGTGTGAAAACATGTTCAACTTAGAGGAGGGTTTCATTTAAGTTGTTTAGAGGTTTTGGATTGATTTTATTTCATGTTTTGATTTGGTTCAAGTGAATCCTACAATTAATTACTAAGTTATGAAGAGAGGGAAAGAGAAGAGAACTTCTCTTTCCTTCCCTAACCTAAGTAATTTCTAAAGTAGGTTCAAAATTTAGTTTGGTTTAATGAATGTTTTGATTCAATCTTTTAGTTAATCCTAAGTTTAGATGAACTATAAATAAACAAATTCAAAAAGAAAGGCATTTTAAGATTAAGTAAATTGAATCAAAATTCACATAACACACCTTACTTCATTTCTTTCCCAATATGTATAACATGCATATGAATGGATCCTAAGCATATCTATACATACAAATGAGAACATTTAACACACTTTATGATGCATGTCAAGTAATCCATTTAGGGAAATTTGGAAGTTGAATATGCATGATTTTTATTAAGTAGAAAAGGGTTTATTTATCCAATTTTTCACTTATACACATGAAAGTAAGAAAGGCATAAGTGAGTACAACGCCATTGTTAATAGAGGTGTAAGGCATAAAACCTACTTAGGGATACTTAAAGCCTCGCAACCTCAGGGTTGTCCAGACTAATATGTCACTTTTCTTAAATACAAACATGTGTATAAAAGAAATGAAATGGAAAAGAAGAATGCAAAAGTTGCATTAATCGATTCATTTTGTTTATGCAATTTATGTATGAAAGTATAAGTGACCCTTCTTAGGTGATAGCATAGGGATGAATAGGGTATGAATTAGGTGAGTATTAGGTCCTTTTCAAATGGACCATATATCTCACCAAATTCCTATTCAAAACTATACCAACATAAGAGAGAAAGGAAACATATGCTAAGCATACCTTTATAATCTTCCACATGCAAGCTTATAATTAAAGTATAAGTAGCACACTTTCAAATTTGATATTTGATTTATATATTTTGAAAATAATTTGAGTTTAGTAGTGACAAAAGCCACTCATATTTCTACTTTAGCACATGCAAATTTGACATAAAGTAAATAATTTAATTTTAAAATTTGAATTTGAAAAATATGAATGCATAAAACCACATGACATACAAATTTAACATGTTGGGGAAAGACTCAAAGTAATGAAAGCATGTAAACACTTTCACTTCACTTAAATCCTAAAGACATTCTTATGGAATGAGAAAGTTTAAAATAAATCAAAGTAAATTCAATGTGATTTTTTGTTTAGTTTGGAGTTTGATTTAATTTTAGAAAGGTGAGATGAGTTTGTTGTTCCTAACCCATTCCCACATGTGTTTGATATTTTTGTTTAATTTTTAGATAATTAGATCCATTTTAAGTATTGATTAAGTTAAGGTATGAATTAAATAACTTAATTAACCATTACTTACACCACCTTAGATTAATTAACCAAATAATCATGAGCCAATGAGATGACATAAAAACTCACAAGAAATTTAAATTTTAAATGCACATAATAAGAAAAAAGACTAATGCAATTTGGCCCATAATTAAAGGTTAATTAAGCTAAGGGGTTTAGCTTTTGTAATTTTAAAACACCTTTGCACACATATGATTTGGGTTTTGATTTCCTTAATTTAACTTTGGCTGTTAAACATCTAAGCATCTACCCAAAGTAGATTAATTAAGTTCTGGAAGTTTTTAGAATTTTTAGGAATTAATTAAGGGGATAATTAATGAATTAACTCTTAATTAAGAGAAGATTAAGGAAATAAGAGGGGTTTAGGGAATACTTTAGGGAAAATTCCCCAAAATTATTCCATAAATATCCTATCTACTGGATCTAACCTTAATCAACCCTAATCATAGATAAAAACCACTAATCACACCTTAATTATCCTTAATTAGATTAAGGGAGTAATTAAGAAATCCATATGCACTTTTCCTGATTAAGCCTTCAATAAATCTTAAGAAAATTAGGAAATGTAGAAGTCATTCCCTAAAATATACCCAAGAAATTTGGGATTAATCAGAGGTTTAATTAAAAAGTAATTAGCAAAATGAACTTTCCAATAAAACCCAAAATCAGAGAAAAGCATAATTCAAACCCATTGAAATTAATTTTAAAATATTCTAGGTTGAATTATCTTTCCATAAGATTTTATTTCATATTTTTTTGAATTTTGTAGAGAGAGTTATGAATTTTAGAAGATCTCTCAATTAATTAGAATTAATTAAAGCATTTTTAACTAATCCTATAGTTCACTGCACTAATAGTGGTCGGGCCGCTTACATCGCCACGCCATGAGGGATTCACTTAAACGTCAAATCCCCAAAGGCGGCTGGCAGAGGATGCGGTTTGATCTCGGTCCCTGTGGTTTTAAAACTAATATATCTAATTCTAAATGTGCGTATTATCTCGGCCGTCCATCAAAGATGCATGGATGGATGGCCAGAGATTCATCCCCGCCAAAGCCTACAAGAAATGTGATCCATCCAAGTTCTAGGGCAAGATCTGAGCTTGATTGAGCTCAGATTAAGCTAGAATTTGGTCCACACCTTCATCATGCAATTACCAATACATCCAATGGCTAAGATCCTATGAAATTAAAGTTCACTTCACAAAGGACCAACACACATGAGAATTGAGCTCGAAAAATGGCTAACCTCACCAGAGGTGATCACCGACACTCGATTCCCTTGGAGGAGCTTTGTCAAGTTGAGATGAAGCCTTGCTGAAGTTTTGAACACTTGAGGTTGAGTGGATTGCTCTATGGACCACCTCCTCCTTAGCTAGCTTACGACTTTGATTGAGCTAGGTCTCCCCTTGCCTTTGGAACTTCAAAGAAAGCTTGGGTGCACTCGACTTAGCTCCCTGATGAAGTATGCAAAAGGAATTTGGTGGAAATTGAGTATGGAGAAAGTTAGCTCTTCAATTTTCCTCCCCTATTTTCACTATTCAAAAATCAAAGATAGGAAAATGGCTAGAGCTCTAGAAAGCTAGGGATCATTCTCTGATGGCTCCTTACTCTCTCTTGTACTCAATCAAATGTGTGGCTCTTGAATTCTAATTGAATTAGGGGGAGTATATCTCCCCCTTGAAGGATCGGACGACCGTCCATCCACTTGCCATTTGTGATCAATGGAGCTTAGATAGTGGATTATTCTGTCTGTTAGAAGTCTGCACATGGTCGGTTTGAGGCAAGGAATGGATTGCCAACCTCCCATGTGCTTGAATTTGAGTGGAAGAGGAATTTTGAATTAGCCATTTTGACCCATGGAGTCGGGTTTGGTCTTGGGGCCAATTGGGCTGACCCAAACCCATTGGGTTGGGTGCACCACTCTTCACTAGGTCCCCTTGAGCTATTAGGAAAGCATCAAGTGGATATGAAGAGGGTATGACCAAATTACCCATGGATTAAGCCAAAATTTGTTCTATGGCCTAGGGGTAGGATGGTCATTTTGCTGATTGTTCACTTTGGATATGTTGGGTATGTGAGAAATTAGGTTTGGCCAAGTTTTACTGGATTTGGAATCCATTTGATAGGGTTTGGCTCATGTTGACCCATTTAGGTCAAAATGAGTCAACTTGGGTCAAATTGGGTCAAACTAAGGGTTTCCATTTGAAATGTTTTGTAACTTTGGTTTGATTCAATTTGATATGATTTTGAATTTTCCTCATATGACTTAATTTAGGTCAAATGGGTCAAGTTGACCTATTTGACCCATTTGACCAATTTGAGGTGGGTCAAGGGTAGGTTTAGGTTTGGTTAGTCATATGAAGTGGATTGGTATCTTTGTTTCCAATCAATCTTAGTTAAGTTCAAATTTGGCTCAACATAACCCCTTTAGGAATGAACTTGACCCATTGGTTTGAGTCAATTTGGCTTAGATCAAGTTTTGACACATTTTGACTTTTTAGGTCAAGTTGGGTCAACTTGGGTCAAGTGGCCAATTGGGCTAGGTTAGGCTCAAATTTTTTCATGGTCAAGTTCAAACATAGGTCATGAGTGAACTTAGATCAATGGTTTCAATCAATTCAGCCAATGGTGTAATTTGGCTATGTTAGGTTTCATTTTGGGCTAAGTGTTGACTTGGTCTACCCTTAAGTTTGACTTGGTTTGACCCAATTTTATTGATTGATCATCCCATGATGATTGTTGATCATGATGAGTGGCAACGATGAGTTTGGTTCAATCCAATTTGGTTAAGATTAGAATTTGGCTCATAAGGGTACTTTAGGTCACTTTGGGTCAAGTGAGCCTAAGTGGGTCAAATGGCTTGGTCAAAGTTTGATTTGAGCTTGATTGATATTGTATATGGACTTATGATTGAAATATAAATCCATTTACAAGTGGTTTGAAGTCAAATGGGTTTTGATTCATTTGACAATTTCATATTCAAAGGAAGAATATGAAAGGATTTTGGCTTTGATTTTTGAATTGGATTTTGATTTAGTGATTAAAGTTTGGATTTATATATGGGTTCATGATTGTAGGTTTGATTGAATGATGAGAGAAAATCAAGAGTTTGGCTTGATTTGAAGTTGATTTAGCTAAGTTCAAGATTTTGACTTGAAAGGCTTAGATTAGATTTAGAGAGGATTTGAGTTTGATTTTTAGAATTAGTTTTGATTGTTTGAATTTATATTTCATTTATATATGTGAATATAAATGAGAATATAAATGGACCATGAAAAAATTTTAAGGATTTGAAGTGGTTTAATCATGAATTTGGGCTAAGTCCATTAAGAAGGATTTAAAGGACTTAAGAAAATTTTGGAGTTTGGAGTTTGAATTTTGAATTCAGTTTGATTGATTTATATTTACATTTCATTTATATATGTGAATATAAATGAGAATATAATGGATTTTGAGAAAATCCCATGAGTTTGAATGGATTTGATTGGATTTAGGATAAGTCTATTATTGGAAAATTAAGGACTTAAGGAAATTTTCAAATTTGAAATTTAATTTGAGGATTTGATTTGATTGATTTATATTAATATTTCATTGATACATGTAAATATAAATGAAAATATAAATGAGTTTTGAGAAAATCTCATGAGTTTGGATTAATTTGATCAAGATTTAGGATAAGTCCTTTAATGGAAGATTAAGGGACTTAGGAAAATTTCATGAATTGATTTTGAATTTTGAGTTTAGTTTGATTGGTTTGAATTTATATTTTATTTATATATGTGAATATAAATGAGAATATAAATGAGTTATGAGAAAATCTCAAAGATTTGATTTAATTTAAATCATGATTTTGGCTAAGTCCTTAAGGAAGAAAATAAGGACTTAAGAAAATTTTTTGAACAGAATGATGATTTTGATTATAAGTAAATCATAAATAAATTTGACTGTGATTTCAATCATATAATTGATTTGAGTTTGGAAAAATCACTTGATTTGAGTTTGACTTTAGAAGTGAAGAAGGGAGTGAAATGGTTCAAGCTAAGGGAAAAATCTAACACAAGGCCCAATTTTATTCATGGCTACCTCTTAAGTCTCTAGGCTTGAGTGTTCACCAATCATAAATCATAAACAAAAGGCTCCATTATAAAAGGTTCTGCTTTAATTGTAGAAGATTTCTTAAAGTAGTTTCCATATTTAAATAATTAATGATGGTTGCCTACTGATCAATTCTTTTTTAATGGCAACCTCCTTTCAAGAGAATCTCTATGAGTTCAACATCAATAAAGGATAAGACTTGTCTATTTTCACCCATATTAAAATGGACTCATCTTTCTACATGCCAACTCTTTTGGCAAGCAATAATTTACTACATTCCTCGAGGAATCTTATAGATGATAACCTCTAGATTTAGGCCAATAACTTCATGGTATACTTATGGTAATGATGGAGCTTAGTCTTCAGAACCTTATAAGACCCAAATTTGGTTGATGACTAATTGAGAAACCCCAAAGATGTTGATACATGCATTCAACCGGACAATCCTCATATTTGGCTTCGTTGTTGGTGCATGAATTGGATGATGATATAAGAATCTCATCACCTTAAATTTAGAAGTGACCTATTATTCAATGTCTAATCGCATGTGTCTAGGAGCTTGCTTGATAGGGTTAGCATTCTGACCAGGACTACCATGTTTGGAGAAATTGCATTTCTTCATAACTCCATGAAGTCTTTAAACTAATAGCCTAACTAATTCATTGGTTTCTTCTTCATTCAATAAGAATGACGGATTAATGGATTATCTTTGGTTCCTAAGTTGATTTCTTTGAGCTCATCGATGGTTGATTTGATCTCTTCTTCAAACTCTGGTGGTGCATCTTTAACTTCAAGCTCATTTGGGTCATTTTGTTAGATGATGATTTACTCTAAATGATTTATGATGACCGTGCATTATGTCAATAGTCTTAGTCTTGATTGAGGGTGTCTGGTTTGGTTGTCCCATAGCCTTTCAAAGTAGTCCGATCTGTGTTTAAACCAAGTATGTGGGATTAATCCCTTCTTTGCTAAGTTAAGAATGCAAGGCAAGTACAAATCAAAAGGGAATTATATTAAATCTTTATATAAATCATCCTTAAGTTCTACTTCGGCTTCCTAACTTGAGGATGATGCTCCCAACAAAAATCTCTTTGGCTTGACATCTGTGGATGACTTGGGGCCTCCTTAACTACTAAACTTTCAACTTTCTCGAAAGAAAGTGAGGTTAGAGCTAAAGTTCCCAACTGCTGTCTAACTATTCTACATAATAGTGATTCAGATACATTCATGCATTGCTTGGAGGCCTGGTCTTCATCGCTATTTGGCTCGAATGTCACCTTCAAAGGGACTCACTGAGAGGGATTGGTTGATGTGCTAACCACATGAGACTCATCCTCCTAACTAGACTCTAAGTCTATGTGGATAGCGGGTACTCAGAATCAAACATAGCCCTACTTCCTGCCACCAAAGAAGGAGGTCTTCACCTCTGAACGCTCTTTACCGCTTCTACCTCTACCTAATGGGGGTCGAGTCAACCATCAATGTGTTTATATGGAGGAACAAACTGTGGGCAGAATGTTACATCTGGATCTACCTCTTCCTCGGTGTTTGATTCTCGCTCACTTGTACTTTCTTTTTCTTATCCTTTTTTCTTTTCTTTTTCTTTTTCAATTTCCTTTTCTTTTTCTTTTGATTTTGAACTTTCACCAAGTTCGTGAAATAGATTTTTTGATTTAGAGGAAGATGGTAGGCTGCATCTTCATAAATCTTGACCTCTCTAATTGAGAATGGCTTCAAGCCTCCTTCAACACAATACTCGGTTCCACCTCTTCTGAATTTGATGCACTAGTGCAAAGAAGATGGAACCATGTTATTTGCATGTATCCAAGGCCTACCAAGTAAAGCAGTGAAAGATGTATCTGAATCTATTATGTAAAACTTGGCTTCTCTCTTCTAATCATCTATCTCTGATGGTAACACTAGAGCCTAAAGACTTCTCACTTGTTCATTGAATCCTCTCAACATCATCTGACCTCCTCAGAGTTCGATAGCAATCCTCAAGTAGGCAAGGGTTTTTAGACTCATAATGTTCACTGATGCACCTTGATCAACTAATACCCTGAAGAGCTTGAATCTGTCCATGTCTACTGTGATGTAAACGATTATACTCGGTTGTCCCCAAAAGAAGGTCTTCATCTATAAATTTAACTCCACAGGCTTCTCTTGAATAACATGCCTCCTCTCTAGTAGCAGCCAGTTAAGTTAAGCATATTTCTAGATCAAGAAGAGTTTTGATTAATGACTCCCTCATCTCTTTGGATAAGACAAGGGCATCATATATGCTTAATTTAGCTGACAACTTTCTTAGGTGAGCGAGGATATTGTAGTCAACTCTGGGCTGATCCTTCACAAGTATATCCATGGGTGGAGCATCCTGTGGAGTGACTTATTGATCATTAGAACCAATGACTTGTTTACCCTTATCCTGAGGTGCTACCCTAGGAGGTAGAACTTTGCCACTGCGGAGGTTGACTTCAATGACTTTGTGAGATGATTTAGTGAAAAGTTCTACCATCATGGGTTCACCTAGCTTCTCCTATGGGATCATCGGTGGGATGACTCCAAATCAATCTCAATGGGAACTGAATGATTGGGAATGGAAAATCTATTTCTAAATTAGAAAATGATCAACTAGAGTTATCATTATTATTTTATAGACTTGGAGATTGAGGAATAAAATCTAGAGTCAGTAGACAAGATGTAAGTGAAAGCTTTCTTCATTGATTTCTTCTTAGATGGAGGTACATGATAGAAATCTAATAAAGTAAGTGGGGTAAGGGGTTTAGTGCCCTTGTCCACTGATGCAATGCTCCTGCTGGTAGAAGCGGAGCTAGTGGAGGAAGAAGTAGTAGCTGCAACGGTGGATGGAGTGTTGGACTCGGACGGTGGTTGTGCTACTACGCTATCCCAGCCAAGTAAGGTGGACTACTGCTGCGAAGCTTCTACTTCCTTCAAGTTGTCCTTAGCAACTTGCAAACCTTCCTTAGAGTTGGAGGTTTGAGCTGCTTTAGGCACCTACAAGGGTAACTTTAGATCTTAGAGATGATTTTCTTAGAGGTTCTGGATAGGGAGATATCCCAACCTTTCTCTGTCTTGAGAAAATTACTTGTATCCCCAAAGATTACCCTAACAGAATTGGAGGGTTGTTCTAGTAGTGTTGTGTTTATTTTTGAGATGTGGGACACCACACAGATCTTAGGGGGTACTTTTTAAAGTGATCGGGTATGACATTAAGGAATGATGTACTATCTCAAAAGATAGAAATCACCACCCTATAATGGACCTAATCACCTAATAAGGACTCCTAAGGCATGATTGGTCTTCGAATGTACTAGAGATCTTTCCCCTACTTTATATGGAAAAGTAAAGTAGGATTTATTTTAAATTGGGTTCATTAAGTTCTTTATGGAGGCAATCCCCCATAATTAATTACATCCTAAGGAATGAGATTCTTTAAGAACACTCTCAATTAAAGTAGACAATCATGATCTCCAAAAATTTCAAAGCAAGACTATCAAATGAGTGGCTATGTTGAAAAATCAAATGGGATAGATCAAAAGGAGAGACTTATTTTGGAAGCCAAATGAGATAAGTAGGGAATGCTCATGATACTAGGAAGCATAGAGAGCATTCCAATCTATCCTATAGTTGAGCTTTATATTTTTGAAATTGAAGAGAGTTAATTGTTTAAGTTGACATTTTATTAGAATACTAGGACTTATAATCACAACTTAAGATCGTGAAAATGCATAAAAGGTGAGAATTTATACTTATAGCCCCAAAGGGAAACATCAACCTCATATCCTAAGCTAGCAAACTTTGGAAAGGGCCAAAGCACAACCTAAATCTAAGGTAAAATGGATATATGGTTTACCTCCACAAGAGAGAATAAATCACCGATTGCTAGACTTATTACTGCTTGGAGTGGCAACCAGCTAACTCCTCATACGCTTTAAATCCATGTGGCCAAGTCTTATGTATTGCAAGATGGCTAGGCTATTGTCTATTTAGAAAGGAGATTAAGTCCTTAAACTCACTCCCTAAGAGATTAGAGCATGAGTGGTATGAATTCATGACTTAATCTAATGCAAATTTTAGCAAATTTATTTGATTATTTTGGACTCTTTTTTGACACAGACTATGAGATTTTGTATGCATAAATGCATGAGAACTTGATTATGGACCAAATCAAGAGAGAAAGGGGTGTTCTTCCATCAAAGGCTCTCACAAGTTAAGCCTTTATTCTCTAGCACAGATGGAAGCCCTCTTAACAAAAGTGAAAGAATATGATATGCATGATATTATACATTCATTCATCCAGCTAAGGGCTTGATTTAATTTCTAGGATTTTATGTGAGGTTATGAGTTATTTTAAAATTTTAGTTATGAGTTGTTAGTGGGATGAAAATTTTAATTTTATCCTAAGAGCCTACCGCATCGAGGCCACACATTCAAACATCAAACATGAAGAAACTAGGAAGAGTATGCAATTCTAGTGCGTAATCTAAACACAACATCAAACAATTTTATAGACTATAAAAAGAATAAAAGGTGTGGTATTGGGTTCCATACACCAAAAGATAAAAAAAAAGATGGGTAGTCGAGCTCTTCCCTTACAACCCATATTACAAAAATAATACATGTTATTGGGGTTCTTCTTTTCTTCATTTCTTCATTTTCTTCCTTTTGATTTGATTTGCTCCATAGGCATTACACCAGGACTAAGCCTTCGGCCCTTTCTCATCTAATCACCCATAACACTAATCCTAATTCCTAATGCAAAATTACATTAAAAATAGGAAAAGTAAATCTAGCTACACCTACAAAACAAATGTTAGCTAAACACGTCATACAATCCAAGCAGTTATATGAATAATTTGGACTTAACACCCTACACATGGGTAACCAAGCCCACCTGTCCTAATGTGAGTTATGCTTAGGGGCTAAGCAACCTGCACAGTAAAAGTATTTATATATTTTTTTATTACAATGGATCGTTAAGCACAACCCCATGCATAAAATATGATTGGGCTAATAACGGCCTACCATCCAGTCTATGAGCATACACCCTAACATCCAGTCTAAAATATTACATCACAAAATAAAACAAAATATCATACATACAACGCCCTAACTTAGCACTAGAAGTAGTGACTTAGTATTCTAATGTTTGTGTTTAAGGCTTGTGTGGCAGACTATCTTAGCCTCTTTAGTTTAAGTTTCAATTTGGGTTTGAATTTGTTTAAATTTTACCTTTGGGTGATTTTAATTTAAATGATTTAATGATTTATTTTCATTTTTTTTTACTTTTATTTGGTTAAAATGATGTTTAGGTTTTGAAGAATGAAGAGTAGAATGAATTCCGTTTATAGACAAAACTCACCCTATTCTACATTATAACTCTTAAAGAGTCTAACTAAGGTCCTTAAGTATCTTAATTAGCCCATTTGAATTTGTGTAATTCATTTGATTTGATTTAGATTTTAGAATTTGAGTTTGTTTAATCTTCATGTATTTGATTAATTAATTTTAGATTAAATATTTTGGTTTAATTAAATCTTGATAATTCAATATCCTTAATATCTAATGAAGTTTAAGTTTGTTTAAATCCATGTGTTTTTGATTGATTAATTTTAGATTAGATGTTTTGATTCAATTAAATCTTGATAATTAAATATCCTTTTAAATTAATATCTAATTCTTTTCTTTGAATATAGTTATGTGATTTAATTTTATGTTTATCATGGTTCATTTATTTGAAGTTTGATTAGATTAGATTAATTGAAATTTTATTTTGATTTTTAATTGAGTTTGATTCTTTATAATTTGAATTTTATTTTTAATCTCATCCATTGCCATATTTATCAAAGTTTGGTTTGTATTTTTATTTCATACATTGGATAGTTAATTAGTTTATCTTATGTAAGTAGGTTGAATGAGATTTGATTTGATTACATATTAAATTGATGAGAGCCTTTCTTTATTTGATTTAATTTGATTTGATTAGTTGTATGATCCATGTGTTTGCTTAGGTTCAATGTGATTATTAGTTTAATTAAGAAATGTGTTTAGGTTTATTATTAAATTAAATAAGAATTTGTTTAATTTTTAATTTGGTTTTATATTTATTTAGATTAATTATGTAATTAATGACTTAATAATTTAGGTTTAATTTAGGTTTTGATTAGTCTTAATTGCATTTTAATTATATTCAAATTTATGTTTGCTTTAGCTTAAGTTTAATATGATTAATTTGATTAATTTAATTAGCATTTCAGAGGTGTGATCAATTACTAAATTAAATAAAGATTTGTTTACTTTAATTTGATTTCATATTTATTTAGGTTAATGATGTAATTAGTGACTTAATGATTTATGTTTAAATTAGCATTTGATTGGTATTTAATTGCATTTATGTTTGATTAAGTTTAAGTTTAATATGATTAATTTGATTGACTTAATTAGCTTACTTAAGCTGTGTGATCAAATTAATTAGTAGATTAATTAAGTATTTGATTTGAATTAATTTTAATGTAATTTATAAAGTTAATTTAGTTTATTAAGATGATGGATTAATTCATTAAGTTTGCATTAATTAGGTTTTTATTCAATTGGATTAGCTTAAGGGTAATTAGTTTAATTAAGAAGTGTGTTTAAATTAATTATTAAATTAAATAAAGATTTATTTAATTCTTAATTTGGTTTTATATTTATTTAGATTGATGAAATTAATGACTTAATGATTTATGTTTAATTTAGGATTTGATTGGTATTTAATTGCATTTATGTTTGATTAAGCTTAGGTTTAATATGATTAATTTGATTAACTTAATTAGTTTTGAGGGTGTGATTAATTATTAAATTTAATTAGGGGTTTGATTTAGGCTTAATTTAAGGTTAGCTTTAATGTAATTTATTTAAATTAATTTAATTCATTAAGATGACGGATTAATTCATTAAGTTTGCATTAATGAGATGTTTGATTAATATTAAGCGATTATGATGTATTGAATTTATAATTAATTTAGCTTTTCAGTTTACTTAATGATTAATTAGTTTCAATTTATTTATATTCATTAAGGAGTTTCATGATTAAGATTCCATGCTTAGTGTAGTTTAGTTATAATAGTTTTACCCATGTTAAAGTTTCCTAGATTTGTTTAATTTTAAGTTTGATTTAAGATTTAATCATTTGATTGAGTTTTATTAATTTAAATAGGTTTAATCATATTTAATTTAATTTCCTCTAAGGATTATATGATATTTTTTGATTTGAGGTTTGATTAATGATTGCTTAAGTGTTATTTTAATTAACTCCTTAATTTGTTAAATATTAATCCTAAATATTTATTGTAGGTTCATTAAGCTTCAAAATATCATATTATTATTATTATTACTATTATTATTATTATTATTATTTAGGATCTTAGATGTTAAATGAGGTGATTTAAGCCATTTTAAAGATTTTTGTAATTTTCTGGATTTTTATTTGATTTATTTTATTAAAATAGATAATCTGAACTTCAAAATTTAATTTCTCCCAATACATAAGTCTTTTTTACTTGAACTTTTTATCATATGTGTGTTTTAATGTTAATTGTAATCCCTGAAAATTTCAACTCAATCCAACTTATATTTTTAGAGTAATTAATGAAACTTTATTTTCACTAAAACTTAAATTAAGCTCAAACCATTTAGTGAAATTTGGAAAATTTTGATTCTTTGGATTCCTCTCGGAAAGACAAATCCAACGAGCCCTTATTTGTAATTTTTAGCTAAGTATTTTATTTTTCTATGAATTATCAAAGTTTTGGACACTTAAATATTTTTTAAAATCAAAAAATAGGTGATTTTCCCACTTAACCGAGTCGGCGGCGGGGAGGCGGGGCAATGGGGTGCCAAGCGGCGCCACGACAGGTTGGGTTGCGTATCTTGATGCTGGCGAGCACGGATCGGGAAAATGACGTGGTTAATCAGGGCATCGATCGTGATCGATGGTCCAATCGATCCGCATGATCGAGAGCGGATCATGTGTTCCGAGGTTGACATGATCGAGTGGTCATCCGAACATGGGATCAGGCATGATCTCAACGAGCAAAACGGAAAAATGCAAAAATAATATGAAATGAGGTCTGATTGAGCTCATTTTTGTGTAAATTTTTTCAAAAAAATTCTACTTCGTATTGGGATCAAATAAATTAAAAAATGCGGGATTTATCTAAGGGAAATTCCTAAAATTATAAGAAAATTAACACAAAAAGTGAGAAATCCTAAGGCTGGATAAAGTTTGATGAAATTTATCTCACGGGATGGTTTCAACTGGTGAAGATTGAAGCGAAACAAGAGAAAGCTTTGGAATGAGTGTAGCCTTTGCCTTCATTTTGAAATGATGTATTTTTTGGTGCTTGCCATTTCGTCATCGGAATCCACCCGATTTTGATGTTTTTGGCTCAAGAGAGGTGGGGAAGTGGTGGCTAGTTGCTTTGGGGAGCTCTTGGGTACTGAATAGTGGTAGTAAGAAGTTAGATGAAGCCTCATTTTCTCCTCCTTTAATAGTGGCCAAAAATCCACTTTTTTAAAAAATTTTAGCTCTAAAGTGTTGTCATTTTTCTTGGGGTGGTTGGGATGGATGATGGATTGATTGAAGACTTTGGATTTTTGCTCCAAAGTCCTCTCTTGCTGCCATATGATCAACTCCATTGAATGCAAATGTTGGGGAGGAGTTGAATGCATGTGATGGGGAGAATTAAATGAGGTTGGGTGGAATCTTATGTGAGGGAGGATCCATGAGAGATTTAATTGGGTTGGGTTTATTTTAGGTTGATCCCAAAAGGGTTTGGGTCTGGTTTGATCAGCCTCTAATGGGTCATGGCTTGGTTTCAAGGGACTTGGCTCAATTTGGGTCATATGGGTCATATTGGGTCATATCGGGTTAGGTTGATCAATTGGTCAAATTGGGCCAAACCAAGATTAGGTTAGGTTCAAATGATAATTTGAAGAGTTTTGGTATGATCAATTTGATTTAATTTGGCTTAGAATTGATTTTGGCTCATTTGGAATCAAATGGGTCAAATGGGTCAAGTTGACCAATTTGTGCAAAATTGGCTAAGTTGGCTTAGGTTTTGGGTTGATTCATGTTCAATTGGCTAATTGAAGATGAATGTGGTCTTTGGTTTGAATCAATTTGGATTTAATTTAGATTTATGCTAAATTAACCATTTAGGCTAATTTAGGCTAAATGGCTCAATTGGGCTCGATTGATCAAATTGAGTTTATTATGGCTTTGGTCAAGTTCAATAATCAATTTGGAATGAACTTGCGCCAATGGTTGCAATCAATTTGGGTTAGATCATGATTTGACCTAATGTAGTCTTGTAGGCCAATTTGGGTCAACTTGGATCGAATGGCCAATTGGGCTTGGTTTGACTCAATTGGTGGTCAAATCATATTTAAATATTGATTTTGGGTTGATTTCAATCAATTTGATGTAGGATGAGTTTTGGCTAATTTTGGTTCATTTGGGCTAAGGGTTGACTTGGTCAAATGACTAAGTTGACTTGGTTTGACCCAATTGATTGCAATTAATCATCCTAGGGTGATCGATAATCATGGTAAGGTTTTGGTGAGCATGGTTCAATCTAATTTGGGTTGGATTGGAAGTTGACTCAAATGGGTCCTTTAGGTCACTTTGGGTCAAGTGGACCTAAGTGGGTTAATTGATTTGGTTTTGGTTTGATTCGAGTTTAATTGAACTTATATATGAGCCCTGGATTGAAATATAAATTCAACAGTAATCAATTTGGAATCTAAGGAATTTTGGCTCATTTGAATTTTTCAAGTCAAAAGGGCTAGGTTAGTTTAACTTGGGTTGGCTTTAATTTGATTTGATAATTGTAGGTTTCATTTATATTTGGATAGATGATTGAAGGAATGATTGATTTAAGAGAAAATTCATTGGTTTTGACTTGATTTGGATAGAATTTTGTTAAGTCTAAAGAATTGGCTTAAAGGGCTTAGATTGAATTTGAATTTGATTTTAAATATAGTTTTGGTCATTTGAATTTAGATTTCATTTATATTTGTGAATATAAATGAAGGAATAATTGATTTATAAAGAAATCAATTGAATTTGATTTGATTTAAAGGGGGTTTTGACTAAGCTTATGAAGGTGGTCCATATGGCTTAGGAAGGGTCTTAGGATTTGAATTTGATTTTGGGTTTCAATAATTTGGAGTCAAATTTGGGATATGGATATGGAAATTGGATTTGAATTTGAGGTTTGGTTTGAGATTTGAATCTGGGTTTGATTTGAGAAAGTGTATCTAGATTGGGTTTAGGTTATAGGTTATATAATTTCCTTAATCCCTAAGGCATAGCCTAATCTTATGATTAACCCTTCTAAGTCTCTAGGCTTAGGTAAGTGTTCACCTAATCATTAGATGTGTCTTATGACTAAGGAGTTCTTAGTGTTATAAGAGTCCTAAGTCTAAGAAGAGGAGGTTAAGAGCCCACTCCAAAAGTGAGGTCAACAAGTGGATATTCCTTAGGAATATAATGGCACCCGACTTGTAGCTACGCTCAAGCCAGTCCTTAAAGGTAGAGTAATCTTCTAAGAAATGACTCTTGCCCACATCCTCCAGCCTCCTAAGCTCTGTTAACTGAAATCAGGCTTCTTTAAGAGGTTCTTAAAGATCTTCTTGACTACCTCCCTCTTGAATGAATAAGGCTTATTCAATTTGTCGGCAAGAGTAGTTAAATGGTAGCTACTTGGTAGTGGATAGGAGTACTGGTGTTGATGTTATGGGTGGGGATATTGCTGCTGATGTTGTGTATGGGGATACTGCTGAGCAACGATGGAGGCCGCTGTGGCAACTGAGGTGGCTGATATGAGGGCCGAGGTGGTGGTAAAGGAGGTGGTAGAGGAGGCTGTTGTGCTCGAGGTGCACATGAACCAGAACTAGCCCTTTGTCACCTTCTTGTACCCCTTTTTCTTAAATGCCTTATGCAATTTGGGCTTGGCTGACTGATCTTGGAAAGGTAACTATTTGACCTCTCCTTGTAGACTAGCCGCAATGTTGATTAATTTCTCAAATTTATTAATGGTAAACCCTTTAAGCATGAAGGTGACCTGGCCATCAATATTCTTGAGTAGAATTTCAATAGCATGTTGTTCAGACATCTATGGTTCACATTTCATACTTAAACAGTGTCATCTAAGAATGTAATCAACAAGGAACTCACCAAGGTGTTGTTGAGCTACCATGAGATTGTCCAGTTACCCTTTGTTGAGCTCCAGCAAATCTCTTAATAAAGAGCTGCTCCAACTCAGCAAATGTCTTCACTGAACTATTGGATAGTTCAGTGTACCAATCAAATGTGATGTTTGTTAAACTACTAATAAAGAGATAGAATAAGAGTGCATCACTGCCACCGGCATTGCAGCATCCTGCTCTGAAGTGTGCTATGTGCTGACGAGGGTTCCCACTACCATCAAAAATTTTGAAGGAAGGAGGCACAAAACTCTTAGGATATTGGACACCATCAAATTCTTTTGGGTAGAGTCTACCTTTTGGAATAGATGAGCCACATTGAGCTTGCGCCAATGCATCCTTCACTTGCTTCTCCACCAACTGTTTGATATCTTTTTTTTTGCATGAAGGTGTTTTCCACCACCTTCCTATGCAAGCTACTACTATCCTGATCTACTGGAGAAGTTCTTTTGTGTGGATATATCGATGATCTATCTCTATCGGTATATATTTGCGGTACTTAGGTTTTGAAGTGCATGAAGGTCTTAACAAGTCCTCCATCCTTGATCATCATCCTTCTGCAAATGGGTGTTGGGTTGAATAGACAGCGTCATCTTCCCCAACCACAATACCTTCCTGACTATGCCGATCTCTATGAAAAATGCTCCTAGTAGCAACCATGTGAACCTCAGCTGAATCCTCAAGGAGATCATTCTCATCTGGATCAAAGATGGCCTTTCCCTCCTCACAATCTGATCGGTCACTCCCTAGAAGCTATCTCTTCTCTATAAAGTACTATTCTAGAATCTCATCTAGGAGCGATAAGCAGCTAGTATAAATGGACATTCTTGGAGTGGAGGCTATGCTCTGAGAGATGCACCTAACACAGCCTATCACTTGAGTGCTAGCTCTAGGAGGGTCATGACTGCTGGAAGAGATATGCTTGTGAGTGCTCATGGGTAGAGTAGTGTCACTAGGGAGATCCACTACCATGGGAACTGTAGAACTGTCCCCTTCCCCTTCCATAGCTACTGCTGTCACTGCCTCTGATGGTGGTGGTTATGGTGGTGTGACCATGACAATGGTGCTCCTTCTTCATAGCAAGTAGAGGTCAGTGGGAACTCACCCTCACCTTAGTCGGTGGAGTAGATGAAGTGGGATCCTTTGGTCATAGCCGAATCACCAATGGGGCTTTCTTTTCCCCGGATGTTATCTTTTATGCCTTTGTTGGCACGGTGGATGGCGGGACCTGAATAGGTGATGGTGGGTGAGGAGTGGATAGGTGTGGTGGAGACAACACTGGCTTTACCCTCACGGGCTTTTCCCCATGGGGTGGTTCACAGCCAATCTTTTGGCCATGACGGAAAATCGAATAGCGGAGGCCTCCGAATCAACAAACCTCATCCCTCCCCGAAGCTACCGGGCCTTTGATGCTCTATCACTACAAATGCGCTTGGAAACAATCATGGGATGATAGACCTCAAGTCAAATAACGCACTCAACATCGTATACCACTTTGAACATTAATATCGACCATAATAGGACTTCCTCTTGTCCCTAGCCGGAGCCTTCGGGTATGTAGGAGGTGGAAGCAATGCTATCCTCTACTCCCTCTCCATCTCGAGAGGGGTAGTAGCTAGTCCACAACGGGAAAATCTCATGGGGGGGAACTTTCCTACGCAATGTGGGATGCGACATCCATCTCTCGAGCGACATGATCATGGTTTCGTTTGATCTTGTGGCTCCTATTGCATCACTGTGTGCGACACTGTAAGGCAGTGTGAGAGCTAGATCCTACTTTGAAGGTAGGGGCTATCTTTGATGCCAAGATAGCCTTCCCCTTAGAGGGGACCATTGAGGAGTGTAGCCGACGTGAGAACCCGAGTAGAACTGGTGGAGAAACCTCAATTGCCATCCTCTTTAGGAAGGATACTTAGTGTCAGAAGGTAGGTCAATCCAAATGATTGGCTTCTTCCCAGCCACCTCATCCTGGATAACAGTAGTGAGGGTCTCCCCATCGCAGGTGATGCGGGATCCCTCAAATCCTCGGCCAAAGTACACTAGATGGGTGGAGTCAGTCTAAGGGAGGCTAGCCTAATCCAGGGCCAAATCCATCCTGAACAAAAAGGTGAAAACAAACTTCTGAGAGGCCATGTCTGCTGACTGCAAAAGACTGCACTGACTAATTTGAGCTATATGCCTGCATTTGTTGAAATATAACTTGTATTATATTTCTACCTTGATATTTGCTCCATGCAAGTAATAGAAGTTTGGAGTTTTGAACCCACACTCAATAATTTAAATATGTTAAGTGGGGTTCATTGGAGAGATTTGGATATTGAGGAGAGTCTTTGCCATTTGATTTTGATTTAGAACCCATACTCAACCGATTTATGTAGGTTGGGTGGGGTTTAAAATTTGAGGAGAGATTTTCTTGGAGATATTTGTGTTTTGTGCATCTTGTTTGAAAATATTGATAGATTGAAAGATCTCTATTTAGCAAATTTGGGTATGCTAAGAAGAGGTTGTGATTGTGTATTTGGAATATTTTGCTTCTTAAGATTTGATTGTGTGATATTTTGATTTGAAAATGGGGCTTATTTCTTAACAAATTTGGTATGTTAAGTAGAGGCCACTTGTGTTTGATTTATGCTTGATGATGTTACTTTCACTTAACAAATTTGGTATGTTAAGTGAAAGTCAAATGTGATTGTGAGATAGATTTGGTTTTCTTTGAAGATGGGAGTCCCACTTAACAAATTTGGTATGTTAAGTGAAAGCCCCAAATGTGTTTGAGATATGTTTGTTTTTTTTCTTTGAGAATGAGACTCTCACTTAACAAATTTGGTATGTTAAGTGAAAGCTCAAGTGTGGTTTGACATGAAAAATTGGATCCTTATTTAACAAATTTGGTATGTTAAAATAGGGATCAAATGTGTGTTGAAAAGAGACCCTCACTTAACAAATTTGGTATGTTAAGTGAAAGTCAAATGTGTTTATTATTTTTTCAAATGAAACTCTTACTTAGCAAATTTGGTATCTTAAGTGAAAGTCAAATGTGTTTATGATTTTAAAAATGAAACTCTCACTTGACAAATTTGGTATGTTAAGTGAAATTCAAGTATGTTTATGATTTTTGAAGATGAAACTCTCATTTAACAAATTTGGTATGTTAAGTGAAAGTCAAATGTGCTTATGATTTTGAAAATGAAACTCTCACTTAACAAATTTGATATGTTAAGTGAAAGTCAAATGTGTTTATGATTTTTGAAAATGAAACTCTCACTTACCAAATTTGGTATGTTAAGTGAAAGTCAAATGTGTTTATGATTTTGAAAATGAAACTCTCACTTAACAAATTTGGAATGTTAAGTGAAAGTAAAATATGTTTATGATTTTTGAAAATGAAACTCTCATAACAAATTTGATGTTAAGGAAAGTCAAATGTGTTTATGATTTTGAAAATGAAACTCTTGAACAAATTTGGTATGTTAAGTGAAAGTCAAATGTATATGATTTTGAAAATGAAACTCTCACTTAACAAATTTGGTATGTTATGAAAGTCAAATGTGTTTATGATTTTTTTGAAAGAAAGAACTTATTTAACAAACTTATGTTAAATGGAGTTTTATTTGTTCTTATGATTTTCAAAAAGGGGGTTCTCATTTGACATACTTGGACATGTCGAATGAGATCCAAATGTATCTTGAAGTCCAAGACTTTGGCAAGAAGGAGTTCTATCAGACAAATGCAAATGGTGTCAAATAGAATTCAATTTGCTTTACCTTCTCCTAGGGAAGAGGAACTCCCATTTAACAAATTTGGGTAATGTCAAGTGGTGGGTTCAAATATGTCTTGACTTCTCTTTTGTGTGTGTATGATTTATTGCTTTTCAAAAAGGAGGAAAACTTCAACTTTACATGTAGTATGCTAAGTTTCAATTTTATATCATGATTTTATTCAAAAATAGAATCTCCATCAAAAAATTTGAGTGAGTGGGATGGGGATAAAAATGTGCTTTTGAAAAGACATTAAAATGATTGATTTTGATTTTGAAAAGAACCTCCACGCAATCATAGAATTTGTTAAATGAGATTTGGTTATATGTGTTTTGTGCCTTTTGAAAATTTTGGAAAGGTTTTATTTTTGTATTTATTGGATGAACCTTGCCTTTCGGACGGTGAAGAGGTTCTTAATTTTGGTCATCTCCTTTGTTTGATTAATTTTATTTTTACTTATTGGGAACCACATAGGATTTTAAGACCTACGGGTGAGGTCCTAAAAACCTAAAGGATGTTGGCGAGCTTTTACTTAAGGATGAAATAAGCTAAGTGCCAACGAAAAGAATGATAGTCTCGGGCCTATATAAATGATAAGTCCACTATCAATACATGGAGACAATAATTATCTACTAAAGATGGAGAGAGGAACTATCCCCAGCGGAGTTGCCAGAAAAATTTATGGTGTTTATTTTTGAGATGTGGGACACCACACAAATCTTAGGAGGTACTTATTGAAGTGACCGGGTATGACATTAAGGAATTATGTACTATCTTAAAAGATAGAAATCCCCACCCTATAATGGACCTAATCACCTAATAAGGACTCTTAAGGCATGATGGGTCTTCGAATGTACCAAAGATCTTTCTCCTACTTTACATGAAAAAATAAAGTAAGGTTTATTTTAAGCCGGGTTTGTTAAGTTCCCTATGGAGGCAAGCCCACATAGTTAATTACATCTAAGGATGAAATCCCTTAGGAATACTCTTGATTAAAGTAGGAATTAAAGTCTCCAAAGATTTCAAGGCAAGACTATCAAATGATTAGTTATGTTAGAAAATCAAATGGGAGAGACTTATTTTGGAAGCCAAAGGAGGTAAGTAAGGAATGCTTATGATACTAGGAAGTTGGTGAGAAATCCAATCTATCCGATGGTTGTGCTTTATATTTTTGAAATTGAAGAGAGTTAATTGTTTAAGTTGACATTTTATTAGAAAACTAGGACTTATAATCCACAACATAAGATGTGAAAATGCCTAAGAGGTGAGGATTTATGCTTGCAGCCCCAAAGGGAAACATCAACCTCAGATCCTAAATCTATGGAGCTTTGGAAAGGGCCAAAGCACGACCTAAATCTAAGGCAAAAATGGGTATATGGTTTACCTCCATAAGAGAGAATAAATCACCCGACTGTTGGACTTATTACAGTCTGGAGTGGCAGCTAGCTAACTCCTCCTATGCTTTAAATCCATGTAGGAAAGTCTTATGCTTTGCAAGATGACTAGGTTGTTATTTATTTAGAAAGGAGACTAAGTCCTTAAACTCACTCCCAAAGAGACTAGAGTAATACTGGTATGAATTCATGACTTAATCTAATGCCAACTTTATCAAATTTATTTGATATTTTTGGACTCTTTATTTTGACACATGCTATGGATTTTGTATGCCTAAATGCATGAGAACTTGATTATGGGCCAAATCAAGAGAGAAATGGGTGTTCTTCCATCAAAATCTCTCATGGGTTAAGCCTTTATTCTCTGGCACAAATGGAATCCCCCTCTTAGCAAGAGTGGAAGAATATGACATGCATGATTTATACATTCATTCATCCAGCTAAGGGATTGCTAAAAATTTTATTATCTTGGTTTAATTTCTAGGCTTTTATGTGAGGTTATGAGTTACTTTAAAATTTTAATTATGAGTTATTAATTAGGGTAGAAAAATTAATTTCATCCTGAGAGCCCGCCGCATCCAGACCACACATTCAAACATCAAACAAGAAGAAATTAGGAAAAGCATGCAATTCTAGTGCATAATCTAAACACAACATCAAACAATTTTATAGATCATAAAAAATAAAGAGGCCAGTCGTCGGGTTTTAGACACCCAAAAAGAAAAGAGATGGGTAGATGACTACCCCTTATCGATTACAAAAATAATACATGTATGGGGGTCTTCTTTTCTTCATTTCTTCCTTCTCTTTCTTTTGATTTGATTTGCTCCAAAGGCATCACAAGGCACCCCAGGGACAAAGCCTTCCGACCACTGCTCATCCTAGTCCCCCATAACACTAATCCTAATTCCTAATACAATTACATTAAAAATAGGAAAAAATAAATCTAGTTACACCTGCAAAATAAATATTAACTAAACAGACCATACAATCTAAGCAGTTATATAAATGATTTGGACTTAGCACCCACACATGAGTAACCAAGCCCACTTGTCCTAATGTGGGTTATGCTTAGGGACTAAGCAACCTGCACAGCAAAAGCATTTATATTTTTTTTATTAAAATAGGCCCTTAAGCACAACCCCTACACAAAATATGATTAGGCTAATCAACCTACCATCCAGTCTGAGGCATACTGTCATAAAACATTACATCATAAAATAAAACACAACATCATACATACACACCTAACTTAACACTAGAAGTGGTGACTTAGTATTCTAATGTGTGTGCTTAAGGCTTGTGTGACAAGCTTTTTAAGTTTTCAATTTGGAGTTTGAATTTGTTTAAATTTTACCTTTGGGTGATTTTAATTTAAATGATTTAATGATTTATTTTTTTATTTTTATTTCAATTTTATTTGGTTAAAATAATGTTTAAGTTTTTAAGATTGAAGAGTAGAATGAATTTCATTTGTAGACAGAACTCACCCTATTATACATCTAACTCCTAAAGAGTCAAACTAAGGTCCTTAAGTATCTTAATTAGCCCATTTGAATTTGTGTAATTTATTTGATTTGATTTATTTTATTTTATTTAGAATTTAGAATTTAAGTTTGTTTAAGTATTTGATTGATTGATTTTGGATTATATGTTTTGGTTTAATTAAATTTTGATAATTCAATATCCTTAATATTTAATGAAGTTTAAGTTTGTTTAAATTCATGTGTTTTGTTGATTAATTTTAGATTAGATGTTTTGATTTAATTAAATTTTGATAATTCAATATCCTTAATCTCTATTGAAGTTTAAGTTTGTTTAAATTCACGTGTTTTTGGTTGATTAATTTTAGATTAAATGTTTTGGTTTAATTAAATATTGATAATTCAATATCCTTTTAAATTAATATATAATCCTTTTCATTGATTATAGTTATGTGATTTAATTTTATGTTTATCATGGTTCATTTATTTGTAGTTTGATTGGATTAGATTAATTGAGATTTTATTTTAATTTTTAATTGAGTTTGAATCTTTGTAATTAGGATTTTATTTTTAATCTCATCCATTTGTCATGTTTAACAAAGTTTGGTTTGTATTTTGATTTCATACATTGGATAGTCAATTAGTAGGTTAAATGAGATTATATTTGATTACATATTAAATTGATGAAAGTCTTTCTTAATTTAATTTAATTTGATTTAATTTGATTTGATTAGCTTTATTAGTCTATGGGTTTGCATAGGTTCAATGTGATTATGTAATTAGCTTAATTAAAAAGTGTATTTATATTAATTATAAAGATTTATTTAATTTTCAATTTAATTTCATATTTGTTTAGATTAATGATATAATTAATGACTTAATAATTTAGGTTTAATTTAAGTTTTGATTAGTATTTAATTGCATTTATGTTGATTAAGTTTAAGTTTAATATAATTAACTTGATTGAATTAATTAGCTTATTTAAGATGTGTGATCAAATTAATTAGTAGATTAATTAAGTGTTTGATTTGAATTTGATTTAAAAAATTAATTTGGTTAATTAAGATGATGGATTAATTCATTAAGTTTGTATTAATTAGTTGTTTATTCAATTAGATTAGCTTAAGGATAATTAGTTTAATTAAGAAGTGTGTTTAAGTTAATTATTAAATTAAATAAAGATTTATTTAATTTTAAATTTGGTTTTATATTTATCTAGATTAATGATGTAATTAATGATTTAATAATTTAGGTTTTGATTAGTATTTAATTATATTTATGTTTGATTAAGTTTAAGTTTAATATGATTAATTTGATTGACTTAATTAGTTTATTTGAGGGGTGTGATTAATTATTAAATTTAATTAGGGGTTTATTTTAAGCTTAATTTAAGAGTTAGCTTTAATGTAATTTATTTAAATTAATTTGATTCATTAAGATGATGGATTAATTCATTAAGTTTGCATTAATTAGATCTTTGATTAATTAAGTTTGATTAAGGGTAATTAAGATTTTAATCATTAGATTAATTAAAGGTTTATTTAATTAGATTAAATTACATATATGACTTATTTGATTTGATAATTTTAATTAAGTATTTACCTAAATTTTATTGATTAAAGGGTTATCATTGTTATTATCATTTGATTAGATTAAGTGATTTAATTGTTTATTTTTTATTTCAATTAAACTTGATTATTCATAATCATAGTTAGGTTTGATTTTCTTCATTTATTGTGTTCATTAGATTTCATTCATGTTTGATTTTAGTTGGTCGGTTTATGTTTTAATGGATAATTATATCTTATTCCAAATGGATGTAATTTAATCATATGTTAATTAAGTTTACTTTAACTTTATTTGGTTTAATTTGATTAATATCAAATGATTATGTTGAATTGGTTTTAATCAGTTTAATTTTTAGTTTATTTAATGATTAATTAATATTCAATTTATTTTAATTTGTTAAGTAGTTTCATATAATTAAGATTCAATACTTGGTATTGATTTAATAAGATTAGTTTGATTTTATTATAAAGTTTCATTGATTTATTTAATTATGAGTTTAATTTAAAAATCTAATCATTTAATTGAATTTCATTAACTCAATTAAGTTCAATTATGTTTACATTCAATTTCATTTGAATGATACATGATACATTTCTGACTTAAGATTTGATTACCAATCATTTGAGTATTACATCAATTTTTTTTTTGATTTGGTATTTAAATTATTTTTAGATTATGTTTTAATTAATTCCTTAATTGATTAAACTTTAATTTAAGTGTTTGTTTGGGGTTCATTATGATTCAAAAAATCACATTATTTTCTTAAGGTCCTAGATGTCAACTGAAGTGATTTAAGCCATTTTGAAGATTTTTGTAAATTTCTGAATTTTTATTTGATTTATTTTATTTAAAATGGACAACCTAAATTTCAAAATGTAATTTCTCCCAATTCAAAAGGTTTTTTTACTTGATATTTGTATCATAGGTGTAATTTAACTTTAGTTTCAATTCTTGAAAATTTTAACTCAATCTGACTTATATTTTTAGAGTAATTAATGAAATTTTATTTTTACTAAAACCTAAATTAAGCTCAAACCATTTAGTAAAATTTGGGGATTTTGGATTTGTTGGATTCCTCTCAAAAAGGCAAATCCAATGAGCCCTTGTTTGCAATTTTTGGTTAGATATTTTATTTTCTATGAATTTTTAAAATTTTAGGTGATTTAAGTAATTTTTAAAATCAAAAAACCAATTTTTTTTCTATTTAACACAGTCAGCATCGCGATTGGGCCTTGAGTGCGCGTGGCGCACCGCGCCATGTGGTGTCTTATGATTACGTGCGTGCATCGCTGATGGCGAAAATTGTGACATAAGATGCGTGATCGCGGTTTGATCGTGATCGACGGTCTAGATCGGTCGCATGATCAAAACGATCGCGATGGGGTGTGCAATTTGAGTCATTCAATCCATGCGATCGGACGGTCCGAATGCATCCGATCTAAGGATGGATCGAACGATCAACGGCGTCGAGCGCCCGTCCACGAACATGGATCGGGCCGGTACTTGCGTCAAATAGTGAAAATCGAAGCTATTTTTGAAAAAATAGAAAATCTAAATGAAAACTTGTCCAAATGGACTCATTTTCACATGGATTCACACTGAAAAACTTTATTTTCTAACTCGAATGATATAAAATATAAAATGAAGGATTATCTAGGATAAATTCTTAAAATTATGCAAACAACCATCACAAATGAAGGATCCTAAGGCTGCCTACGGTTTGGTAAAATTTACCTAGTCGGGGATGATTTTTTAGGTGGGTGAAGATTGAGCAAGCTCTAGGTGCAAGAAAAACTTTGAATGAGTGTAGTCTTCCACTTGAGAATGATGTATTTTTGCTTGTCATTTCCTGTCATAATCCATTTTTGATATTTTTGGCTCAAGAGAGGTGGGGAAGTGGTGGCTGGTTGCTTTAAGGAGCTCTTGGGGGCTGAATAGTGGTAGGAGGAAGAGGAATGAAGCCTCATTTCCCCCTTCTTTAATAGTTGCTGAAAATCCTCTCTTTTTTAAACTTTTTTAGCTCCAAAGTGTTGTCATTTTGCTTGGGATGGTTGGGATGGATGATAGATTGATTGAGAACTTTAGATTTTTGCTCCAAAGTCCTCTCTTGCTACCATATAATCAGTTCCATTGAATGTCATGGATTGGGGGGGGGGAGTTGAATGTGCCTGTGATGGGGAGAATTAAATGAAGTTGGGTGGAATCTATGTAAGGGAGGACCCATGAGGGATATAATTGGGTTGGGTTGATTTTGGGCTGATTCCAAATGGGTTTGGGTCAGGTTTAAACAGCCCCCACTGGGTCATGACTTGGTTTCAAGGGATTTGGCTCAATTTGGGTCATATGAGACACATTGGGTCATATCAGGTTAGGTTGACCAATTGATCAAATTGGATAAAACTTAGGCTTAGGTTAGGTTCAAATGATAATTTGAAGAGTTTTGGTATGATCAATTTGATTTAATTTAGCTTAGAATTGATTTTGGCGCATTTAGAATCAAATGGGTCAAGTTGATCAATTTGACCAAAATTGGCCAAATTGGCATGGGCTATGGGTTGACTCTTGTTCAATTGGCTAATTGAAGATGAATGTGGTCTTTGGTTCGAATCGATTTGGATTTAATTTGGATGTAGGCCAAATGGACCCTTTAGGCCAATTTGGGCTAAATGGCTCAATTGGGCTCGATTGATCAAATTGGTTTAATTATAGCTTTGGTCAAGTTCAATAATCAATTTAGAATGAACTTGAGTCATTGGTTATAATCAATTTGGGTTAGATTATGATTTGACCCAATTTGGTCCTTTAGGCCAATTTGGGTCAACTTGGATCAAATGGCCAATTGGGCTTGGTTTGGCTCAATTGGTGGTTAAGTCATATTTAAATATTGATTTTATGTTGATTCAAATCATTGGTTTCAATCAATTTGATGTAGGATAAGTTTTGGCTAGTTTTGGTTCATTTGGTTTAAGGGTTGACTTGATTTGACTCAATTGATTGTAATTGATCATCTTAGGGTGATCAATAATCATGGTGGAAGATTTGGTGAGCTTGGTTCAATCCAATTTGGGTTGGATTGAAAGTTGGCTCAAATGGGACCTAAGTGGGTCAATTAGTTTGGTTTTGGTTTGATTCGAGCTTAGTCGAACTTATATATAAGCCCTGGATTGAAATATAAATTCAATGACAATCAATTTGGAGTCTAAGGGATTTTGGCTCATTTGAAATTTTTAAGTCAAAAGGGTTAGGTTGGGTTTAACTTGGGTTGGCTTCAATTTGATTTGATGATTTTAGGTTTCATTTATATTTGGGTAGAAAATTGAATGAATAATTAATCCAAGAGAAAATTCATTAGTTTTGACTTAATTTGGATAGAATTTGGCAAAGTTAAAAGAATTAGCTCGAAGGGCTTAGATTGGGTTTGGATTTAATTGAATATATTTTTGGCCATTTGAATTTGGATTTCATTTATATTTGTGAATATAGATGAAGGAACAATTGATTTATAAAAAAATCAATTGAGTTTGATTTGATTTAAAGGGAGTTTTGGCTAAGCTTATGAATGTGGTTCATATGGCTTAGGAAGGGTCTTAGGATTTGAACTTGATTTTGGGTTTCAATCATTTGGAGTCAAATTTGGGAAATGGATTTGAAATTTGGAATTGAATTTGAGGTTTGGTTTAAGGTTTGAATCTAGGTTTGATTTGAGAAAGTGTATCGAGATTGGGTTTAGGCTATAGGATATGTGATATTCTTAAGTCCAAAGGCATGGTCTAATCCTATGATTAACCCTTCTAAGTCTCTAGACGTAGGTTAAGTGTTCACCTAATCACTAGAAGCATCTTATGACTAAGGAGTTCTTAATATCTAGAAGAGCCCTAAGTCTAAGAAGAGGAGATTGAGAGCTCACTCCAAAAGTGAGGTCAACATTGGTTCAATTAATTTGGTCTATGTTTGGATTTGACTCCTTTAGATTCAAAAGGGTCAAATTGGTCAAGTTCATCAATTTGACCAAATTAGGTTGGGTTAGGTATTGAGTCAAGTTCAATTGGTTGATTGAAAATGATTATAGGCTTTAGTTTGGTTTAATTTGAAATTAATTTGAATTTTGGTCAATTTGATCTTGTAGGTCAATTTGGGCTAGGTTGAGTCAAGTTAACCAATTGGTTAACTTGGGCTCAATCATAACTTTGGTCAAGTTCAATAAGTGATTTGAGATGAACTTGAGCCATTGGCTGCAATCAATTTGGGTTAAATCATGGTTTGACCTATTTTGGCTTTTTAGGCCAATTTGAGTCAACTTAGGTCAAGTGGCCAAATAGGCTTGGTTTGGCTCAATTGATGGTTTGGTCATGTTCAATCATTGATTATGAATGGGTTTGAGTCAATGGCTTTAATCAATTTGGCATATGATGAATTTTGGCTAGTTTGGGTTTCATTTGGGCTAAATGTTGAGTTGGTCAAAGGCTAGTTTGACTTGACAATTCAATGCAATTGATCACCCATAATGATTGTTGATCATGATTGAGGTTTAGATGGGCTTAGTTCAATCCAATTTGGGTTGGATTAGCTCAAAAGGTCCTTTAGGTCACTTTAGATCAAGTGAGCCTAAATGGGTCAATTGCTTGATCAAGGTTTGATTCAAATTTAGTTGAACTCACTTATGAGCCTAGGATTGAAATATAAATCCAATTGTAATTGGTTTGGAACCAAGTGAGTTTTGGTTCATATGACAATTTCAAGCCAAAGGGGTTAACTTGGGCTTGATTTGGGTTGACTTGGATTTGGTTTGATAATAGTGGTTTATGTTTATATTTGGATCAATGATTGAAGTAATGATTGAATCATGAAGAAATTCATGAGTTTTGAATTGATTTGGATATCATTTTGCCAAGTTCAAGAAATTGGCTAAAAGGGCTAAAATTGGAAATTTGATTTGATTTGAGTTTGGTTTTGGTCATTTGAATTTATATTTCATTCATATTTGTGATATAAATGAAGATATAAATGAGTTATGAGAAAATCACTTGAGTTTGGAGTGATTTGGAAGTAAATTTGATTAATCTTAGGGATGTAGGTCAAAAGGGCTAACTTGGGTTTTGATTTAGTTTGATTTATTTTTGGTTATTGGAGGGTGATTTTTATTTATATTTATGAATATAAATGAAAGAATGATTGATTATAAAGAAATCAATCATGTTTGGGTTGATTTGGATCAAGATTTGATTAGGTTTATGGAGGTGGGTCCATATGGCTTAAGAAGGGTCTTGATTTAGTTTGATTTATTTTGATTTGATTTGAATGGTTTGAATTTAGATTTCATTTAAATTTATGAATATAAATGAAGGAATGATTGATTTATAAAGAAATCAACCAAGTTTGAGTTGGTTTGATGAGTTTTGGCTAAATATGAAGGTGGTTTCATGGCTTAGGAAAGATTTTGTTTAGTTTTCATGGTTTTGATTTAGATTTGAATTGAATTTTTAATTGAAATCAATTGGATTGGGGTTGATTTATTTGTTTAATTTCTAAGTTTCTAAATCAAGGCTTAGAAAGGTTTTGAATTTGGTTGATTTCAATCATTGGATTTGGATTTGATTTTGAGGTTTTGAATTTGAATTTAAGATGGGTTTGGAAGAGAAGTTGATGAGTATAACTTCTTATTCCTAACTAGTCAGGGTTGGTTAAGTGTTCACTAATCACTAGAATCTTAAGGAACTCTTAATGTCTATGAGAGTCCTAGATCTATGATGAGGAAGTTGAGAGCTCACTCTAAAAGTGAGTTCAACAGAATTTCTCAGTATCCAAAAGCATTTTCTACTCAATCCCATTTGGCTTCCAAAAAGAACTCTTTCCCCATTGAAGCATTCTCACTTGAATTTCTAAATTAACCATCCTTTTAATACACACTTTGAACCATAGATGAAAATCAATTTCTTTAATTGAGAGTATTCTTAGCAGGAATTATTTTTCATTTAAGTTGTAATTAATTATAGGGGCTTGCCCTTATAGGAAACTATGAACCCTACAATAAAATAAATCATGTTATACCTCTCCATGTAGTTCAGGGGAAGAATCTCTGATATATCAATGACACATCAAACTTAGGAGTCCTTATTAAGCAATCGAATCAATTGTAGAGTAATATATTTATCTTTGGAGATAATATATTTATCCCTTAATTACTTATTTGATTACCTAAATAAGTACCCCGAGATTTATGTGGTAGTTCTAAATAAAATTCCCACATATACTTAATTAGAGAATATAGTCGACCCAACTTCATTGAAGGATCAGTTAGAACAAATCCATACAATTGGATCTCATTAGAAATCAAGTTCGCTTCACAAAGGACCAAACTAAAATTAAGGGTGGTCAGATTTGGTGGATACTTCACTGGCATTAATCATCAGCGGCCAAAACACTTCGAGCACCTTTGCCTCGTCGATACAAAGCTCTAGGGTGAATTTCATGCCTCGCCTCCCCGCCAATCACTGTGGAGACCAAGCTCGGCCAATCCTCCGCCGGCCTTAGTCGTTCTCCGCCTCGCCGACAGTGAACTTCAATGGAGAGGGATCGGTTAAGTTCGCCTTCGACCCTAGAACGTGTAGGGAAGGCTAATTGGGGAGAAGAGATGCTCCAACCCCATTTCCCTATTTGGACACCTTCATTGCCGCCAGTTGTGGTCAGATTCAAGCTTGCCGATGGCAAAGAGCTCAGGTAATGATTGGACTCCTCTCTTTCCTTCTTGAACGTGATGGTGAAGTTGGAATGGGTAAAGAGATACCCCCTCTCTTCTTTGAGTTTAGCCGTGGGCTATGGCTTTGGAAATGGTTCGGGCTGCCAAAATCTAGCCGACGGTGACTAGAGACTCATAGAAAGGATCAATTGAGCTCCTCTCTCTCTCTTTGGAATGCCTTGGAATGGGTCCCCTCTTCTTAACAACCCTCCTTCCCTTCTTGTTCTTCTTGGTTGAGAGCCCTCATGCTTCTTTTCTTCCTTTTGTTTTTGTGAGTGCCAAAGTCAAGGATGGCTACCATGGATGATTGGGAACCTTGTTTTCTTCTTGCAATAGGTGGTCAGCCAACTCAAGCCATCTCCCTAAAAGTCTAAGGAGGAGGAATGGGTGTTTATGGTGGCCATGTGCAAGATAATTATTTTTGGATTCTTCTCTCTTTATTTTTAATTTCTTTGACTTTCATAGCCATCTCATCTCTCTCTCCTTCCAACTTGGGCTGGTTTCTTAATTTAGCTAAGACTTATCATTAGTGAGGTTAGTTGGATATGAGTCCATTGCAAGTGGATATGTATAGTCCTTTTAGATTACATTTCAAATGAGTTTGGATTAAATGATTCAAGTTGACTTTTGGGATTAAGTTATAATCATGTCTAATTTATTTGATGGATTAAGGATCAATTAATTCAAGTCATATATGAATGTAGTTTTCTTTATGATTTTTAATCTAAATGAGTCAAATTGACTCAAGTAGCATGATTGGTCATCTTGGAGTTAAATTAAGCTTATTTTTGTTTGATGGTTTATTTATAATATTTTTTATTAATTTATTACATTTGAATTAGATTTTGGTTTGAACCCAAGTCGATCTTTTTTATCAAAATGGGTTAAATTGGATTTAATTGTGTCAAATAGCAAATTTGGCTCAATCAAAGTGTGTTTAAACTCTAATCATATTTGATTAAGTTCTCAAGATGATTTATAGTAATTTATTTCATTTGATTTATTTTAAATTTATATTTTGACTCATTTTGGCTCAACTCATTTTGACCCAAATTAGGTTTAATAGCCAAATTGAATTCACTTGAGTCAAATGATCAAATAGAACAAATTAAACCCAAATAAGTATTGAATTGTGTTTATTTATGATTTTAAAATGATTTTGGATATTTGATTTAAATTAATTTCAGTTTAATTTAGATTTTAACTCAATAAATTTCATTTGGGTCTATTTGGATCAAGTGAGCAAATTAACCTATTTGAGAGCTTATTAGGTTCATATTTATTTATGTTTGTATTTAAGCAAATTTATTTGATGGTTTTGAGCATTTAGAGTATTGACTTTTGACTTGGATCAACTCTAGGTCAAATGACCTATTTGCCACTTTGGACCTCAATTGGATTTATTTTTAATTTCATTTATATTTATGTATTGATTCTATGATTTTGATTTGATTTAATTTGATTTTATTTTGATTTAGGTGAGGTTAGGCTTAGTTCAATTAGATTTAGATTTCAATTGGGATGTGTTTGATTTAGATCTCTATTGAGTTCTATCAAATATGGGTTTGATTTGAGTTCATCTAATCCAATTAGGTTGAGTCAAGTCCAAGAAGGGTCCTCTAAGATGACCTAGGCTTTCACTTTAGAGTATTGGGTTTGATTTGATTTCAAATTTGATTTTTTTGTCATTTTATTTTAGTTTGTTCACTTAGTCACTAAGTAGAAGTGTCTTAAGTGCCTAATTATAGAACTCATAATCTAAGATCAGGGATCCTAATTACTAGGATTAGGGATGATGTTAACTTCATCCAAAAATGAGGTCAATAGTAGATTAGAGACCAAGATAACCTAAGATAATGGAACCATAGGATCTTGATCGAGCACATCATCATTTTACTTACCATCCACTTTTAGTTGATAACATTGAATTTTTTAAATCTAAGGCCTAAACGGATGTTACTATATGTTGGATTCTCAATGAATTAACAGCTACCTTTAATTGAAAGTTTTCTCTCATAAAAAGGGTAATTAACTATAGGTGTTTGTGTTTATAGAAAATTTGGAATCAAATCTAAAATTCTTTCAAACTAAGGATGAAATCTCTAAGCGGTTCTTTATCCACAAAATTAATCTACCTTTCAAAAGTTTGACTCAAAATAAAACAAAACTCTCACATCAAAAGACCATGTGTGAATTTTTGAAGCACACAATGATTAAAAAAACTTAGATGTTATTAATTAAAGTGCGGTCAATTGGATTTTGTTGCATCATTATGTGATGTGTTGTATTTATGTTAGTTATACTTTATAAACTATAATTATACACACTATATTAAGAATATAATTTTATGTAGGTGCCAAAATATTTAGTACATTTAAACATATTAGATGCTACTTAGCATAGTGTTATGTTAGCCTAAATAACATTTTAAGAAATCCTAGTTCGGTTTGTGGTGGTTTGTTGAAGAAGCTTGAGTAGAATTCAATGACCCTACAAATCTCTAAGCTCTAACTTTTCTCTTGGTTCTCTCTTAAAAGTCTCATTCAAAAAGAGTGTGGAACTATTTATAAATTTTGAGAGTGACATTCACCATAAATATAACTAAAATCCAAAGTATGATTCAAAGTGATTTGCCTAATTATTAAATATTTTCCAATATTTGATTGTCATAATAATATCATAATAGAAAGATTTTAAGTTTGTTGGATTTATTTGATTGAGTGCTTTATTTCACCATAAGCATGTAAGATTTAGAGATTATTTAGTTCTCTAATCAATAGTCTAAAGTTTTCTATGATATTTCAAGTGTTTGATTTGGGCTCATTTATACTCGGATTATATCACTTTTGGTTTGACAAATTTATTTTATTAAGACATTTAATTTGATTGTAATTTAATTAAATCTTAAACATGATTTGAAAATGTTTCAATTCCAAAATGCATTAAGATTTGTGCGTAATTAAGTAAACTTTTAGATGACCTATCATAGGTAGAAATTTTCATGTAAGAATAAATAATTACGCACTTCAAGCATGTCTTGTGGGGCATCTTTGCTCCATTCAATACTTGATTTGCTGACATGATTCAAAATGTGCTTAGATGGTTTAGTACGCTTACGTATGTATAGTGAAACTCTTGATCTATATAAGATTATAATTCTACTTAGCTATTTTGATTTTTGATAATCAAAATTACTCTTTTATCTCTCTTATATGCATCCTCTCATAATGTGAATGAGTAAGCCTTATATTTCTTTCCTCCCACCATATAAAGTTTATGAATTTATGCTTAGTTTTGGCTTATGGTGTATGAAATCTCTTTGAATGAAACAATTCATGGTTGCAAGAAAAAAAAAACTTTAGAGAAGGATGAGTCAGTTACTTTCTTAATTAAGTAAATTAATAACATGATAATATGAGATAATAGATCCATTTAATATTAATCATTTTTTTTCTTTTTCTTAGACTCTTTGATTATAATCACACTCCTTTGAGCTCACTCATTATTGAATTTATTCTAAATTTTCCCTATTTAAATTAAAATCAAATAAATTAGAACACACACATAACTCTTTAATCGATATTTTTCTTGGATCGAAATGTCATCAACAATGAGAATTTGCTCTTCTACAAATCTTCAACCCATGAAAATATACCTACAAATTTATTTGAATCCCATGTTTGACTTGGAAATTTCTTAGAAATATAAATTTTGGTTTATATTTCATGAACCTCCCATGTGTTTGTGTTCAATTAGGATGATTTTCAATACATATTGACTTTTCTTTAATATTTCTTTATGAACCTCATAAGAAAATACTTTTAAAAAGTCATAAAAAACATCATATAACATATGAGTAGTACATCCTAATATTACAAGATATAATAAAGTTATTGATAAGAGAAACTTCAAATGTCAAGGTTAATACAAGCTATTTTATACTCGAGATGTGAATATTTCACATATAAAAAACTAAAAAAATAAATAAAATAAAATAACATGTAAGCATAAGTATATGACAAGAGTAATATTTTATTACATCAGCAAACTCTTAATAACAACTCAATTAGAAAACAATATTTACTAATGAAAAGAAATGAAAATTAACTATATGAGCAACTTATATCTAAAATTTAATAAGAGTGCAAATAAAGAACTACAATTTAAACTTAAGTATTATGTTAATGAAATAACTATTACTTAAGGTATATTCCTAAAATAATTGACCACCAAGCAAACCATTAGACTTTCTAAAAGAGAAGTTTAACTACAAATGAATTTAATATTCAAATTCAATAAATAGCTTCTATTATAATGTTAAGGCATAAGGCATATACTATGAATAATAAAATATGCATAATTTAATAATAGTATAATGTATATCATTATATGATCAAGTAAGAATACGATTGCATGGAATAAATGAAATAATATCGTATATTTTAAAATGATTTATAGTATTGAGATGACACTTAAAATACTACTAGTCGAAGCACGAATCTTGATGCTAAAAGTAAGCTGATCCGAAGTTGTAACTGGTCGAGATCAAGCACTTAAAATATCATTGGAAACTCTGCGATGACAGTTAAATCCCTAAATAACTCTCAAACATGGAGTGTTTAAAGTCAAATCGAGCGTCTCGACGAGCCGAATCTAATGAGCCCAAGATCTTATAATTCTGACTTCATTTGAGCATTCAAACACTTAAAATACATCAACTGATCAAATGAATCATTTTGAGCCGTCCGATGAAGTGGAGTGGTTCGGATTTTGCATGTATTTATATAGATGTCATTCCTCCAATCTATAAATAGTCTCTTATTCCTCATATGAGGGGAGGCCAAGCAAGAGAGAGGAGAGAGCTCTAAAGCTTGAAAATCCTCCAGGCATAATCGTGTCACCACTCGGCGTTGCACCACCGTTGGTTACCCCACCATCCTGCCGCATCGTCACTGATCCTTGCCGTCGTCAATCTCCGTCGCCGGTTGTCACCGCCGACCACTGCCGCCGGCCCTCGTCGCCGGTCATCGTCGTCAATCTCCATCGCCCGGTCGTCCGCGACCCTGCCGTCGACCTCATCGCCTGCGTCGTCATGTATCATCGTACCATCATCGGCCCGATCGCAGATCGCACCACCATCGTCGGTCAATCAGATCTCGATGGCCATCTTAGCGATCTCCATCATGGCTTCATCGTCGATTGTTGTTTATTGTTCACCATCATCACCGCTACCACTAGCAATTTACAACTAGCGTGACTATATAGGCTTTGTTGTCGATTTTGGGATTCCATTTTCTATATACAATTTTGTAATCCGGATCGGAAAACTTGTACTCAAAACAAATATATAGTGGAAGCTTTTTTTTTGGCTACATGGTTTTCCACTTTTCGAGATTTTCGTAAAATTAAGTTTTCTTGTTCACTCTTTAAATACCCGTGTGTGTGTTATTTCACAATAAAGCTAAGGGTAAACTTTCACTCAATCGGTTTCTAACGCATAGCAGTTTGCCATCGTGGCGATTCTCATTATTTCATCTTGTATGGCGACCAAGTTTTCCAACAAGATCAAAACCACCATCGAGGTAGAGCATTTCAAGCTTTTAAGGAACATAAGCGAAGAATGAAGAATCATCAAACTTCGTTCCTTCAGATTTTGTCGAAAATTGGGGGGCAACTCTTAATCTCAGAAGATTGCCCATGTTAAGCATAATCGATTACCATCCCAAAAAATAAGTCAAAGTTGGAGGATATTTCAACATTGAGAAGAGATATAGCTTTGCAAATTATGATTTTCCAATCATACTCATGGAAAAATAAGACCAAGGTTAAGAAGCAACTTTGGCTACAACCACAAACAGATGTTTTGATTCGACCTCTTCCATACAGTTAGCGTCATCGAGCAAGACTTCGACAACAACCTGGGAGAGGTCAAAGGTCCTTGGTGGACTTCGATCTCTTCCACCGCGTTAACGTCGCCGGGTAACACCGACAAACAACCTGGAAGGTCAAAATCCTGATTATTCAATTGACCTCATCCATACAGGTTAACATCATGTAACACCACGATAAACAACCTCGATAGGTCAAAATTCTCCGGATTGATTCAATCTCTTCAGTTAACGTCATGTAACACTCGACAACCGGATAGGTCAAAATCATCACCGTCGCGGTCACCACCGCCAATCGCCTCACTCTGCACTAGTGGTCACCTGCCGACCATGTGCCATCTCCGGATGGCACCATCGTCGGTCACCGCCGACCATCGCCAGCCATCTCTCCGGTCACCACCATCGTCGTCGGTTATCCCGCCATTCTGGCGCTAGTCGACTATCGTCGGCGGTTGCCCTGACCACCCCATTGGCAACCACCTCTCGGCCTCCGTGCTGTCGGCGGCGGTCATCAAGCCGTAGGTCACCCCGCCCATCTCCATCATCTGCCGGTAACTACCATCATGTTCATCATCACATTGATTGCTGACGGTCACCGATGCCGTCGTGACAGGCAATCACGCCTCTTTCGAGGAAAAACCAGAGCCTCGTCATATGAACTACGGGCCTTGATCGCCTCCAAACCCGGTCGGTACGACAATGGCAGTCAACGCCTCTTTTGAGGGAAAACCAGAGCCTCGTCGTATGAACTACGGGCATTGATCACCTCCAAACCCGATCGGTCCGACAAGGGCAGTTAATGCCTCTTTGAGAAAATCGAGCCTGTCGTATGAGCTACGAGCCTTGATCTCGACCTTCTCTCAAGAAGAGAATGTGTCTTCTCGTTGGCCACAGGGGTTTTATAGACCCTTATAGGGGCAAAATGTCAAAATCGCCAAAATCGTCAAAATACAAAAGCGGGATGAACGGGCCAAAACAGCGAAAACAAATGTTTTATTGCATCCTGTATGAACAGTCGGCGCTCATTATTGCCCTCTCGGTCGTCGACATCGTCGGATCAGCCGTAGCCTTGGCGCCGCCAGCTCCCGCCAGCGTTGACAGCGATGACCAGCCAGCGCTCCGCATCGTTCCAACGCTGATTCGGCGGCCGTGCAGGCCGCTCCGTGAACAGCGCGACCCGTCATGGACCATGTGACCCTCGACACGCATTGTTACCAGGTGCCGACCTGCGCTCCGTAGCGAGGCCATAGGCGTTCGACGACCATCATCGACCAGCGCATCACCCGGATTCGCCCGCACCCCGACCGCGACCCATTATGGCAAGTCAGTGCCGTTCATACCCGAATGGGTCCGTAACCTCGAAATTTCTTTTAGACATACTACACACATCCCGCATCGCTTAGTCATAATCTTGTGTTCCCATGAAGATTTGTTCTGTCAAAATATGTGGTTAATGGACCCTCAAATTTCATTGAAGAATTTGCTATTTTTTTCAAGTATTTGACATATATATTTTTAGATGATTGAGATAATGTCATCCAAAAATAGGGGGCAACTGATATGGCACTTAAAATACTACTGGTCGAAGCACGAATCTTGATGCTAAAAGCAAGTTGATCCGAAGTTGAAACTGGTCGAGATCAAGCACTTAAAATATCCTTGGAAACTCTGGGATGTTAGTTAAATCCCTAAATAACTCTCAAATATAGAGTGTTTATAGTCAAATCGAGTGTCTCAACGAGCCGGATCTAACGAGCCCAAGATCACATAATTCTGACTTCATTTGAGCATTCAAATACTTAAAATACATCAACTAATCAAAGGAATCATTTTGAGCCATCCGATGAAGTGGAGTGGTTCGGATTTTGCATGTATTTATAGAGATGACACTCCTCTAATCTATAAATAATCTCTCATTCCTCATATGAGGGGAGGCCAAGCAAGAGAGAGGAGAGAGCTCTAAAGCTTAAAAATGCTCCAGGCATAATCGTGCCACCACTCGACGGTCGCTGACCACCCCTGTTAGTTACCAACCAGTCTCCGCGTGCCGTCGCCATCACGATCCTTGCCGTCGTCAATCTTCAGGTTGTCGCTGCACCGCTACCGCCGTGCCGTCATATCATCATCCATGTTGTCCGCCGGCCCACCAGCCGGTCGCCGTCGCGGTCATCATCGCGACCGGCCGTCCTGCCAAACCATCGTCGGTCTGCCGTCGATCCTCGGCGACCATCTTGGCGGTCTCATGGCGACCTTCATTGTCATGGTTGTTCTCACATCATCTCTACCACAATGTTATAACTTGCGTGTATATTTTGTTGTCTAATTTTGGGATTCCCATTGTCAGCCCTTCTCATATACAATTTTGTAATCCCATATCGGGAAAACTTGTACTCCAAAATAAATATATAGTGGAAGCTTTTTACTGGGCTAGGCCTCGTAATTTTTCCCTCTTTTCGAGGTTATCCACGTAAAAATTCTGGAGTTTTCTTGTTCACTCTTCAAATACCTGTGTGTGTGTTGGATTTCACAACAAAGCTAAGGCGTAAACTTTCACTCACCGCAACTAATTTTCTAGCACACAACAAGTATGATTTTAATCTTTCTTTAATAATATGTATAGTATGCATTATTTAAATTAAAATTTTGTTTATTTAAAAATAAATAATAATAATCAATTCATTCAAAATTGGGATCCAATTTTCATGCTTCTTAAGCACTATAATTGTCATCCTACCTTTCATGTGAGGGTAGACGTTTGATCCTTTCATTAAAAAAAACAAAATTAAAACATAAGCTCTTTCTACTCATTCCTAATTACTCTTTTAGCATTCAATTCCCTCTCTTTTATTCACACATTTTGTTATGTCCTACCGCTCAAGAAATCCTAAATCTCTCGTCCAAAATGTTGTGAGAATTATATAATAAGAAAAAGAAACTAAATATCAATCTTAAATATTAATGTAAAGTTAAAAATAAAAAAAATGTAGAGGGAGATAAGCCATTTTTCACTTTCAATATCTTTAGAATCATTATATCTAATAATTTTATAAATCGATCATCAATGTCGGCAACATTCGTTGACAACATTGTCAACATTGTAACATCGTCAACATTGTCACATTTACTGCGCTTGTCCCTTTCATATATAATTCAATCCGATCGGGAAGATCTTGTACTCAAAGCAGATACATAGTGGAAGCTTTTACTAAGCTAGGCCGTGGTTTTCCCTCTTTTTTGAGATTTTCCGTAAAAATTGAGTTTTATTGTCCACTCTTTAAATACTGTGTGCTAGATTTAACGAAGCTAAGTGAAAACTTTTACTTTCAGTCGGTTTCTAGCATAAGGTTTGGCGCCGTCTGTGGGAACGTCCTTCAATCACAATTCTGAACACTCTCGTTATGGCCAATAGGCACAATACTGTAACAGAGCCTCCGCTCTAACTCTCCTCTGAAACCAATCCTTGAACCAAGGATGCCAACCTTTGCCTCACTTCCCACGATAGGTAGCGACCCGCGGTGAAGGCAATCTCTTTAGAAGATCGTGTGCGAATGGAAGAGTCTCAAAATGAGATGATCCGACTTTTCGAGGAACACAACGACCACTACCGAAAACACATCTCCCCAAGATCGATCGTTAGGCGGGGAGGTCAAAATGTTAATTTCCTTGTGAAGTTCCTCCGTAGAGACCATGATCGATCTCCTTGACCGCTAGTTACTCATCCATCACGTGCAGCTCAACCGACTGCTAACCCACCAATTATTGCTAGTAGCTTGACACATTCTCGTCCTGTTGACCTCACTCATCATGTTATACGGACAAAATTACGACGCTTAATGCAAGACGAATTTCACCTCCAAGATATAAATCATTTTCCCCCTCACCGCGGCTATGAGGAATCCTCACCTTTAGCTGAAGCTATTCTTCAACATCTTATTCCCGTGGGTTTCAAGCTTAGAATATTGATTCCTATGAAGGGGCGTGACCCACATGAACACATCGACCATTGAACTATCATGCATATCCGGTGAGCTTACACCTTGCTTTGTCGTCTTTCCGATTACCCTCGAGGACAAGCTCGCTTGGTTCTCCCTTCCAAGGGAATCCATCCATACCTTTGGCCGAACTTGCCAAGATTTTTGTAGAGCAGTTCATTGCAAACCGGAGGATCATTAAAGATTCCTCCCATCTCTCGCATTCATCAAAAGCAGGGTGAAACACTTAAGGAATACTTCCGGAGGTTCTCCTTGAAGCTCGCCAAATACAGGTAGACCAACTATTAAGAGGAGTTTTCCTTGGAGGACTCGTCAGGCCTTACTCGTCCTTGCACGAGAACCGCAGTCGCTCATATGCCGACTTGGTTCATGTGTGGAAGCACAAATCTCCGGATGAAGCTAATGCCATCATAAATAATTTGAGCAATCTACGGGGAAAGCGTAAAAGCACCCAGGAATGCGGATCAGCGGTCCAAAAGAAGCGACAAGGCGTGGTGATCTCCCTCCACGACCCCCATATCAGGCGAGAACACGACGAAAAGGAATATACAGACACATCTCGTGTTAACCTCACAATGGCTATTCGAGATGAAGAAAAATATCGGTGCATCCATTGAAACCAAATTCGAAATCGAGCAATATTGTCACTTCCATCGAAGTGAGGACATACTAAGGCATGCAAACAACTCAAAGAAGAAATTGAGAGGCTCATTCATCAAGGATATACGTCGATTTGTGAAGAATCAATCGACTCAAAAAAATACCTCCAAGGGGCAACAGACAATCATCACAGAAACAATAAAATAATCATCAAACAGTTCGAGAAATTAAAACAATCGCAGGAGGACCAATACTATCTAATCAAGTTCTCATTATCATCTCTAAAGAGCCGGAGTTAAAGAAGTCTCGTACTAATCATTCCATCACTTTTAATGACTCAGATTTAGAAGGAGTACATGTTCTTCATCAAGATTCACTTGTCATCAGTGCAGGAATAGGTGACCCATGCTATAATATTAAGAGAATTTTGATTGATAATGGGAGTTCTATTGATGTCTTATTTTACTCCACATTTCTTAACATGGGCACGGTTAGAAAAGCTCCAACGCCAGCGGGACCATTTATGCGGGTTTGATAATCACTGCGGTAGAGGCGACAATCACCCTTCCATTGTCCTTAGTGAATTTCCTCGACAAGTGACTCATTTAATCCAATTCATGGTGGTCAAGTCAGATTCAGCATATAACGCTATCTTTGGAAGGCCTCAATTTTTAGTGCAGTCACTTCAGTATCTCAACTCAAGATGAAATTTCCAACCGCCGTTGGAGTTGGAGTCGTGGAAATCGGAAGACAATCATGTTATCTCGACAAGCTCAACCCTTACGTGACCTTTCATCAAGATTTTAATTTTTGAGATGAAGAAGTACCCAAAGCTTTGCAGAAGACTTGCTCTCTTTGTATTATCGATGACCAACCACGAGCGATTACAAGTGGGATCCATGCTCTCGAAGAACAAAGGAAAATATACAGACTTCTTGTGAAATCAAGACATCTTCGCTTGGAGTCACGGATATGCGGGTGACCCGATGTGATCATGCACTCCTCAAGATTGATCCAACATTCAAAATCATCCAAAGAAGCGAAGTTTTGCACGATGCCTCGGGCTATTGAGCAAGAAGTTAATAAGCTTCTAGAAGCGGGATTCATACAAGAGGTACATTACCCTACATGGCTAGCAATTGTTGTCATGGTTAAGAAAACAAACGGAACATGGAGAATGTGTATTGATTACACTGACCTTAACAAGGCTTGCCCGAAAGATAGTTTTCCTCTTCCTCGAATTGATCAATTGGTTGATGCTACATTTGGACATCAAATGCTCAGTTTTTTGGATGCTTACTCTGGTTACAACCAAATAAAAATGGACCCAATGGATGAAGAAGCTACAGCGTTTCAAACATATAAAGGTTTGTACTATTACCAAGTCATGCCGTTTGGGTTAAACAATGCTGGTGCTACTTATCAACCTTTAAAGACCTATTAGGCTGCACAATGGAGGTATATGTGGATGACATGTTAGTGAAAAGCTTGAAAGAATCACAATATATTACTGACTTAGAAATATATTTTAACCTTCTTCGATGTTATAACATGTGACTCAACCCGACCAAATGTGCTTTTGGAGTTACGTCGGGAAAATTTTTTGGATTTATGGTAACCCACCGTGGAATAGAAGCCAACCCCGAGAAAATTAAAGCTCTCAATAATATGACTCCTCAAAGAATATTAAGGAAGTTGCGTTTGAATGGAGTCGCGTTACCGCTTCTAGCCGTTCGGGGATAGATAATTGTCATTCTTTAAAATATTAAAGGAGCAAAAATAATAATAATTTTGATTGAATGAATGTCACGCTTTTGAGCAACTAAAGGAGTATCTAGCATCTCCACCCTTACTATCCAAGCCTATCCAAGGTGAGATGCTATACTTATATCTCACAATCTCTTCCCACGCGATAAGCTCAGTTTTAGTGCGAGAAGAAAATGGGATACAACAACCAATTTACTATGTCAGCAAAATTCTTTCTGATATAGAAAGTCGTTATCCACTTGCAGATAAAATGGCTCTGGCTTTAGTTTTCTCAGCGCAAAAATTACATCCATACTTCCAAGTGGTCTGTAGAATTGGGAGAGTTTGATATAAATTTTCTACCTCGTCCTGCTATAAAGTCTCAAGTACTCGCAGACTTTATAGTGGAATCTGCCAACTCAGGAGGATCTCTACGTGCCTTTCGTCCCTCAATGGACCCTCATGTTGATGGAACTTGAAAGTCTTGGTGGGAATCTTACTTATTTCCCCCGAGCAGAATACCCTAGAGTATGGACTTCGCTTAAAATTTTCTGCAACTAATAATATGGCTGAATATGAGGCTCTTATAGCAGGGTTGAGACTCGTCATTGACTATGAAGCTCAAGACTTAGTGATACACACTGACTCTCAACTTATCGCCTCCCAAGTTGAGGGAAACTTTAATGCTCATAATCCTCAGCTAGCGCAATATCTCCACTTGGTGAAGTCTCTTCTTGCCCATTTCAAGACACATCAAATCATTCACATACAGAGAGAAGAATACCAGTGACGCTCTTCTAAGCTTGCTTCATCACTACTGGGATCTGTTTAAGAGAAGGCATGTTGAAGAAATACATTTTCAGTATCCAAGGGTCATGGGTAATTCAAATTGGTGAGATAAAGGAACATTCGTGGATGGACCCCATCCTATCTTTTCTACAAGAAGGAACTCTTCCTGAAGACCCAACTTCTACAATTCGTCTCCGAAGATAAGCTTCAAACTTTACTATTATCGGAGGTGAACTATACAAACGAGCTTTCTCTGGACCGTACCTCAAATGTCTCTCACCTTCAGGATTAAACAAAGAGGTCCACTGGATATGTGGAGAACACTTGGGAGGAAGGGCACTAGCCCTTAAAATTATAAGGCAAGGGTTCTATTGGCCTACGATGAAACAAGGCGTCTTGGAGTTCACAAAAAATGTGCAAGTTGTCGTTGCACTCTAACATCCCTCACATGCATACTGAGCTCTCATCCATTCAAAGCCCGTGGCCTTTTGCTCAATGGGGGATTGATATCATGGGACCTTTTTCGATAGCATCAGGGCAACGAAAGTTCATCATTTTAGCCGTCGACTACTTCATGCAAAAGTTCATCACTAAATGGGTGGAAGTCGAACCACTCGCTAAAATTATGGAGGCAAATGCCAAACAATTTGTTTGAAAAAATATAGTATGTCGATTCGGTCTTCCTGCAAAGATCATCACTGACAACGGAACGCAATTTACTGGAAAAGTCTTTACGTCCTTTTGCAAAGATCTTCACATTCAATGCGCATATGGGCGTACATCCTCAAACTAGCAAGGTGGCTACCAAAGACTATACTCAAAGGATTAAAAACACGTCTCGAGAAGGCCGGGGGGCAATGGGTTAATGAGCTTTCTAATGTTCTTTGGGCTTACCGCACTACATCACGCACCACAACAGGTGAGACACTGTATAATTTGTGCTTCGACACAGAAGCTATTATACCAGTAGATATTGGGGTTCCAAGTCCAAGAGTTCAATTATTCAATCATGGCATAATGAAGAAAAACTCCACACGGACTTACTCCCGAAACTCGTGATATGACCCCACTTGGTTCCTATCACCAAAGGGTAGCTCGTCACTTCAACAAGAGTAAAACCTCGTCCATCTCTGGGTGACTTGGTCCTACGAAGTCTCGAAGCTGCAGGCAAAGGCCCTCAACGCAATAAACTCTCACCTCTTTGGAATGGCCCATATGTGGTTATAACTTTGGTGAAGCCAGGAACTTTCAAGATCAAGGATTCAGAGGAAAAAACTTTACCTCAAACTTGGAACACTGAGAATATCCAAAAATATTATCAATAATTCCTACTACATAATTATCCCAGCTTTTATTTTGTCTCATTTATCATTTCCCTTTCATGTAGTCAATCCCACTTAGTGGGATAAAGACTTGTTGTTATTGTTGTTGTTGTTGTTGTCATTTTCTCTTAAAACTCATATCCGTGTTAAAATCGTCTTTTGATTATATCGAACTTATCAGAGTAATGAAATTATAGCTTTCTTCTTACAAACTTGTTTCTTCTTCATTTAATCCTCCCAGAAATATACAACTCACGTTATATCTCAATCGGAGCATGATCAATCCCAAGGGGACTTTTCACGGCCTCTTCCACACAGGTTAACGTCATCGAGCGAAAACTCTAACAAATAACCTAGGATAGGTCAAAAGGTCCTTGGTGGACTTCTCACGGCCTCTTCCACACAGGTTAACGTCATCGAGCGAAGACTCTGACAAACAACCTAGGATAGGTCAAAAGGTCCTTGGTGGACTCCTCACCTCTTCCATACAGTTAACGTCATCGAGTGAGACTCGACAAACAACCTGATAGGTCAAAATCACGAGTTGATTCAATTCAACCTCATCCATACATGTTAGCGTGTGAATAATATTAGAAATTACCGGATAGGTAAAAACAAAATAACAGCGCATCATCTAAAAAAAATTGATAGCATTAACATTATGATATCAAGATTCCGATACACACTAATAATACATAAAAAATATATATAATAATAATAAAAAATGCATCCTCAAGTGATGCTACATCATATCAGTTGGTGATATCAACGTCCTCCTCACCACTAGGAGATACTCCCTTGAACTCACTCTCAGCTCCTTCATCTTCAATCGAAGAGTCTTGGATACTTGGTGAGGCAGATCCTCAATACTAGCTCATCTTGCGATGTAAGTGGATTCCTTTAGGAACCCTGATGAAGCCCTCCTCTAAACATTGGTGCTCCAAGTCCTTCACTTCAACATCAAGTATATGATTACGAGCTTCCTAAACATGGTCTTGAGTGTGAGAGATAAGGAGTTCTTAAAGTCTTCCACCTTCAAGGATATTTTATGCTTGCTTTTGACATTACATGCTCCTTCTCGGAAAAGACGATCTTGTAATGCATTCTTCTCCGATTCGAGCTCTCTTCTCCCACAAGTGCCTTAAGTCTTTTCTCTTTCTGACGAGTCTCAGACCTCACCTCAATCAGCTCATCACGAGTGCACTCCACCTCCTGACACCGAAGAGAAAGAGAAGTCGATATGTTTGCTAGCTCAATTCTGCACCCGGTCAGCTGATCCTCCAAAGTCGCCACTTCTTTAGCTTTAACACATCTTTCACTCATACTCACCTTGCAAATATTTTATCTTCACAAATTCAGTATTCCACTCATCTAAAGCGACACCCAAATGAGCCATCTGCCCTAATGTTTGAGTTACCTATAAAAAATAAATAAAATAAAATCATCACAAATATTACACAAAAGAAAAGAAGAAGAAAGGAAGAAAGAATGAAAGACAATGTACCAATTCATCTGCTCGTTGATGCCCATTACATATGTGATTTAACACCTCTTCGAGAATGCGGCTGAACTCCCCATCATGAGTTGAAAATAAACTCTCGAGGTCAACGGGGCTAACATCTTCTTCTAGATATCGTAGTCACTTGATGTCTTCTTTTTCTTTAGGGAAGAAATATTGCCACCACCCTGATTTCGTGATGGGCTTCTTGAAAGAACCCTATGAATATGAGGAGGCCTTTCATCACCTTTACTTGACCTCTTTAGTGGAAAAGAATGAGATCTCCCTGCCTGGATAGAAAGGCCAACCTTAAACATTCTATCTTGAACTATATATTTTCTAATGTGACGTAACTCATGCTGCAAGCTTCCTACATCAGAAATATTAAGAGTTGTCAGGATCTCATTCTCCGACATCAGCAATGAATATGGAAGGTCATTCAATCTTCTCCATCTCTCAGGAAGGCCCCACTCATTTTTCACAAAGAAGAATCCATTAGACCAATTTTTAGACGGATCACGTGCTAAAAATTCTATCCAATTCTTTATAACCCGATAAGAAACACGTCCTTAAGCATCACATGTGAATCTATATATTCGGCACAAGTATGTGATATTCAAAGTAACACCACGCTCTCAAGAAGCCAACCGCGATGACCACTAAAGCCAAAATGAAAATTGTGACAAAGCTACATCGCATGTTTTGAAGATCTCAATCACTCGGGAGCAAAGGAATCGATCCGGCGAAGAATCATCTAAGCAGTGAAGTATCCCGACGGAGGTGAGCAGCTCGATCGACTCTTGGCAACAATAGCCACCAACTCATTAGGAAATGAAATTTTTCTTACGGAACACCATTAAACTATCGATGTGATAAGGGATGGTATATCATGTCATTTGCTATGGGTTATCCTCCAGCCATCACCCTGTGAAAATACATAATGAATAAATAAAGAGGGGGAGAAATGACAAAATCTGAAAAATCTGGAAATTTTGTGAAGCTACTCACTCACCCCAATACTTGGGCATACGCTTTTCTATCTCTACCGCTCATGGACGACTGGGATTTTTTACGATCGACAAAAGGACATGCATACATATGAGATCAAAATAAAAGAGGAAAGAGATAGAAAAACTATTCCTCCCAATGATGCCTCAAATTACACGCCAAACTTTCGAAGTCATTCAAATGACGCTCCTATACGCTTTCCCCATCTTGGCAATTATCAGCCATTGAACCTTCCATCGAAGTTCGAAGAAATCTAATTTCTCACTACGGGTCTTGATCGCCTCCAAACCCGGTCGGTCCAGAGGTCGCACCTCTTTCGAGGGCGGAGCCTTGCCAGATGAACTACGGGTCTTGATCGCCTCAAACCGGTCAGAGGTCGTTGACACCTCTTCGAGGGAAAACTGCTTGGTATGTATGGGTCTTGATCCTCCAAACCCGGTCGGTCGGGGCAGGGTCGGACACCTCTTTCGAGGGGCTGAGCCTTGCAGTATGAACTACGCCTGCCTCACTAACCTCACTCAAGAAGAAGCAGAGTGTTGAAGAAGTGTGCCCTCTCCGCCCCTGGGGGGTTTTATAGACCCCAGGGGCAAAGGTAAAAGCCCAACCGGAAATCGCCCCAATCAAAACCATCATTCGGCTCAGGCATGCCAGCTGCCGTCTGTAGCCTTGTACATAAGCCATAACCGCCGGTCCAGTCATAGCCGGGTCCATTCCGCCGGTCAGCGCTCCGTCGAACCGTGTCAGCGAATCATGGCCGAGATCCACCTTCGCCGCCACGTGCCGCCCAGTACCATGGCCGGTCCAGGGGTGTAACCGCTCAGGACATGGTATGCCATAACGCTCGCGACCCGCCACCTGCCGTCTCGAGCGACCCGTACCGCTCCGTGTTCACGATCTTCCGCGACCGGGCCAGCGATCCCTTGAGAATGCGACGGCTGTCGACCCGTTCGGCCATGATACCGGCCAGCGTCCGTTCACGATCGCTCAGTGACAGCGAACCCGCCGCCAGACGGTAGCGTCGGCCATGACTCGTTCGGGATGGTCAAGTAACCTCGAAATCGCACCACGCCTACGTTTTGCGCCTGCGTCGACAGTAGTTATAATATTGTGCTCACATGAAGATGTTCTCTCAAAATGCGGTTAATGGACTCAAATTTCATTAAAGAATTTACTATTTTCAGTATTTGACATATATTTTTGGATAATTGAGATAATGTCATCCAAAATAGGGGCTGATATGACACTTAAAATACTATTAATTAAGCACGAATCTTGATGTTAAAAGCAAGCGATCCAGTTAAACCGGTCGAGATCAAGCTCTTAAAATATATTTGGAAACTTTGGGATATCAGTTAAATCCCTAAATAGCTCTCAAATATAAAGTGTTTATAGTCAAATCGAGCGTCTCGACGAGCCGGTTCCAACAAGCCAAAGATCTTACAATTCCAACTTCATTTGGGCATTCAAATGCACAAAATACATCATATGATCAAAGGGATCATTTTGAGCCGTCCGATGAAGTGGTAGTGCGGGTTTTGCGTATATTCTGAGACGCCACTCCTTATAAATAGCCCTCATTCCTCATATGAGGGGAGGCCAAGCAGAGAGAGAGCTCTAAAGATCCTCCAAAACAATGTCGCCACCGGCGGCCACCGTCACCGCCGATCCGGCGATCGGCCTTATTGTTGCCGTCACCACCACTATCTCGTCGGTCATCATTAATCAACATCGTCGTCAACTTCGTCAACATTATCGTCAACATCGTCGTCAACATTCGTCAATATTACATTCTTATTTATGTCCCTTTCTCATATATAATTGTAATCCGTTATCGGGAAGATTCATCTGAAACGGATACATAGTGAAAGCTTTTGGGCTAAGCCGTGGTTTTCCCTCTTTTGAGGTTTTCCACGTAAAATTCGGGTTTTATTGTTACTCTTTAAATACTCATTATTGTCTTTGGATTTCAAATAAGGCGAAAACTTTTACTTTACCTCAACTGGTTTTCTAGCATGCAACAAACCTGATTCTAGAGCCGAATAAGGGCAGTTGGCCTAATAGAACATATATTAAATATACATGATATATTAAATATATGATATATTAATATTTTTTTTTATATCAACTAATTAAGATGCATGCCTTGAGGCATACACTTTAATTAAAAAAAGGTACAAATTTTAATTTTTTGGGAACTGGTAGCTCAACTCCATTAAAGAAACAAAACCATTTTGAAAGACATTAAGATGACACTTTTATGTATAGAACAAAAAAAAAAACCAAAAGTATAGTAAACAAAGAAGAAGTATAACAAAGACCTTAAGAAAAATAATATACTAGAAAAATTCCTAAACAACTCAAAACTATAAGAACATATTCTTCAACTTGTCAACATAGAGAAGGGAATGGATGGTATCCTTAGAAGCTTCTTCAATAATATAAAACTCTTTAGCCAATAGTGAGAACTATAGAATCACAACCATATGAAAACCAAAAGCTAAGTGAGCCATTGTCGAGCAAACAATAATGCCAAAAATAGAGTATAAACAATATCATAGCAAAATTAAGAAATCCTCTCATTTAAGAGCAAGATACACCCAAATAATCAACCTTGTTATAAATAAGAAAAATATAAATAAGATGGACTAAGAAAAACTATATGCCCTCACAAAAATCATAGCAACACCATCAATGGGATAAGGTTCCCTTTCAGGTTGCTAGAGGCCATCTAGTGAGAGAGTATCAAAAATTAAGCAATGAAAATGAATCTAAACTTCAAGCATTAGCATGAGCTGTGAGCTCATTATTGTCCAAGATCTCAAACTTGAAGAATATGAAGGAAGAAATATAAGAGAACAAGTCCCCATATGCTAGAAATGAACCATAAAGCCTCATGGTCATGATCAAATTATAACTTGTAATTTATGTACCTGAACATTTTTCTGAAAAAAAATATATAGCATGATATCTATTAATAAATTTAATACAAGCTTTAGGAATATGCAGAGCTCTTATCTAATAAGCAAAATAATTTCATATGAAAAATTTACAAGTTGAAGTCTTCCAACAAAAAAAAAAAGAGAATTTTGGCTTTCCAACCATTCAAAATCTTAAGAATTTTGATGCAACAGAGGTTGAAATTGGTGATATATCATTTTTTTCATAGATATATGAAGACTATGATAGGTAAGCGTGGGATTACATATTGTGATATTAAGATACGGTGAGTAGCTTTAAGCTTTAGACACTTCAGAGGAAAAGAAGATAACACTTCTTGTTGAATATATTAAAAGCTCAAAAACCTTTCTTGACTACTTATAAAAATAAATTTCAGACAATGAAAGTTTGTGGGGTAGCAATCCCAAGCACACGAAGATCATTGGCATATAACAAATGAGATGGTGTTGACCTTCAAAAACCTTTGCAGCACATTTCTCTTCTTTCAGATTAGAGAAAGCATTCATTATAATACATAAAAGGTAAGAAGAAACAGAGCAATGACACCAAATTATCCAAGACACAAGCGACGACATAGATAAAAAATGAGCTCGCTTTGAGCAAATCAAAAACCTTAGAAAATTAGAATCATCTCACTAAAGCTCTCAAATATAAAAATAATAAGGAGGATTTACATACATATCACACAATTCTTATGTATTTACATATCTAACACCTAAACTTTAATTTTTATATATATATAACACCCTAATCTTTAATATCACATCAAAAATATCACTTTATTCACTTTTAAAAATGAAATACACCTTTTTAAACATAGAAAAGTATTAGATAAGTAAATATCTAATTTTAGGTATTAGATATGTAAATACATAAGAATTATGTGGTATGTATATAAATCCCCCATAATAATAAAACTTAATTTAAACTTTGTTTTTAGCCAATATATTTTTATATAATTGGTAGGATTTTATTGTTTATTTATATTTTTATACAAGTAATCATATGCTAAAAATTTATCTAATACAAATAGGAATCTAGCCTTAATCATTAAGTCTAGGGTTGTTAACAAGCCAATTTGACTCGATGGTGAAATCTAAATAATTTCAAGCTCGTGACTCGAAATTCGATTTGAGCAAGCTCATTTCGTTTTGTCGATTTGGTGGCTCATTTTGATCTTGGATTCGAATTGAACATTTTCAACTTTTTTTGGCTCAATTGATAGTTTCCTTTTGATCTAATAACTTGAATTTAATAAAAATGATTATTAAAATTTTTTTAAAAAAATTTGAATTAAGTTAATGAAATAAAAGAAATATATGATTTTCAAAAAAATAATATTTATACTTATAAATATATTATGTTTATTTTAAAATATTATAAGTTACAACTCCATACAATTAATTTTAAGAATAATTTTATTGTTACAAACTTAAAAATAATATATATAAATTTAAATATTTTTAATAATAGATAAATTCAATCCAATCTCGAGTTGATTCGATCCGATCTGTGTCCAACTCGAGATCGGCTAGAAAAAAAGTTTAATCCAAATCTTTGGCTCATAGCTCGGCTCAATATAATCGATTGGATCTTGATCTAATCCAAATTTCGATTCAATTTTCAAGCTATCCTTAATTTTCGAGCTAAACTAAAAGTCTTAATTAAGTCGTGTTTATATAATTTGATTGTTAGCCAAGACAGCAATTTTGAAGTAATAGCTCTTGAAAACTAGCCTTGATCAGGTGAGAGTTTATAAAAGGAAAACAAAAGAATTTAGGTTTTAGATTAAATGCTTTATAACTAGTTTATATAGTTTATTAGCTATTAAAGAAAGTTTGGAGCTGCTAAGATTATTTGGAATATATTAGAATTGCTATAGACTATAGTCATTTAAAAGCTTATATTATCTAGTTTCAGATTATCCGCTCTAATGAGCAAACTCATATCCAATCTCTAATAATTCTCATGAACACCATAAAATTTGTAACTATAACGTACTAATAAGCACAATTTATGATGCCGCCCCCAAGTTGATAATACATTGCATCAATTTCATCTCCATCCTCCATTTTTAACTGTAACCAAAGCACATAATCAGAATAGTGAGTGCTTAGCTAACCAACCTAAGCTGCTCTTTCGAAGAAAATATATTTATAAAATGAAGTACGTAGACTACCTCATCTGGTGTTTGCTCGCCATTAATTCTCACACCATCCAAGAGGAATCTCATGGAGTAAAAACCAAGTGCTTGCCGAGCACAGTAGGCATTCATCAGCTTCTTCAGCGGAATTTTGCGTTTGATCCTGAAGTAAACCTCATGTCCATCCTACCATGCATGTAGAAAATGCCCAAACAAACAAAAAAACCTTAGTAATCAGATGAACCAAAGAAAATATTCCCCATCTTTGAGAGAATTGCATTTGTTTTTCTACAAAACATTAATAAGTACAGCTATCCAAAGTGAATAACTTTATAGAGAGAGAGAGAGAGAGAGAGAGAGAGAGAGAGAGAGAGAGATGTTCTCTTTCACCAAACTGTGAAATTAAGGAATAGCAGGTATGAATTTTCACTGTCCCTTAACCTTAAGATCGATGTGAGCATCACCCTGATCCGGCTTCTTCAACATGCCCTCCTTTCCTCAGTCAAGCTGCCACTAAGCGCGGCTAGGCAAAAGCGTTATCCTTCACTGCGTTTTATAGGCGAAGTTCTAAAATCGTTATTAATTGCACTTTGGGGGGCGACAGCTTCGAAAACGAAGGGCCAATCTGACGGAAGAATGAACGGTTGCGATTCCTCGAGAGGTGATGCTTGGTGGCCTGAAATCAGTGGCCAGCATCACGGCACGTGTATTTTGAAAAATGTGACGGGTCGGATCGCATTCGTTTAGAAGATTTATAAAAAATACAAAAAAATCGATAATGACCTGTTGCCTACTTCAAATTTTCTTTTCTTTTTAATTTAATATTATTTCAAATATTTTTTTCTTTTAATAAAATTTTATTATATTTATATGAGGCTTTTATCAGTACTAAATTAGTTCATTATAAAAAAAAATTTTAAGCGACTTTCTATCAATGCATTTGAAATTGAAATTTATTTTGAAAATGTCTGTGAATGTATGGGATCAATTTTCAATTTTTTATTTGTATATTTCTTAATTTTAGATTTTGATTGTGGATTAATGATTTTCATGAATTTATTTAAATTTATAATAAATGTTTGTTTAAACATTAATCTCTAGCTTCAATTTTGACTATTTTTAAATAAGAGTTCTATGTCAAAATTACTCTCAACAATTTTATAAATAATTTTTTTAAAAATTACAACTATCTCAAATAAATGTAAATGATAAAATTATTTAGATTAATACAGCAATTTCCCAAATAAAAGTTAGTTAAAGAATTAAATTTTCTTGTCTAAATTATTAATTATCTGATTATTTTAATTTATTTCTATATTAATTTAAATTATTAATATTTATTATAATTGTATGAAGTTCATAATGTTTTTAACGTTCAACCAACATATATGGAGGCTACACTTTTAATTTTTAACCCAACCACCACAACTTTTACATAATTTTGACAAAAACTTCAGCATAATTTCATCAAATAACTACTAATTTTACTCTCTTGCATTCTCATCAACCAGATTGCAAGGCAGCCCTTGAATCAAGTTAAAGGCTTTCAAAGATCAATAAATTTTATTGTTTTCAATTAAGAAAAATACTCAGCTCATTTCAAAATGATCTCTGCTCTCTCCTCATTCGTGTTACAAAATTACAATACAAAACTGATCAAGCAAATTGGCCCTCTTTAGCAGGCTTCACCCAACTCCCCAACGGTTTAATAATTTCAAAAATGGCCTACAAGTGTTAAGGTTATCTCCATCAAACTGCATGGGCCTCTCTCTCTCTCTCTCTCTCTCTCTCTCTCTCTCTCTCTCTGCCATTGGCAGTTGAAACTTGTCGAAGAAAAAGCTGAACTGAACTTGATTCCACATCACATTCTCTCATAAAATAGAATGTATGCCTCGGACTGAAGCACTTCAGCCAAGGAAACCTCCCTCACGTAAGCATCACTGCCATAAAACCAGGCTTGCCCTGTGCTGCTACTGCCAGTTGAAGTCTTGCTCCCTCTTCCTTCGCCGCACATAAGCGACATAGTGACCACCGCTCATACTCCCTGAATGCTCCACCACCCCGATGAGCTGGTAGAAGGTTCGATCCTTGATGCACCTGAATAATTGAAAGAGTTTAAATAAAAAAATTAAAACTAAATCCAAATTTAGTAAACCAGACTTTATTAATAACTGATAAAGTTGTTATATCCTAATTCTTCATTGATGTATGGATCATTGTCTTTCTTTAATTATAATACCTGTGAAGGGGATGACTTTTTAAGTATGGGGATCACTAAGTGCGAAAAAAAAACGTAAAAAAAATGGTTTGGTGAGAACTAATCTTCATACAGTACTGAGTAATAAATGAGTTAATGTAGTAAGAAATAGTGATCCTCCCCTTGAGAGTCCCCACTTAAAAATAGCGTAGATTCAAATCAGGGATCATTTGGTTTCTTGAAGATAAAAAATATGCACAAAACAATGACTTTCTTCACTTATTTGTGTTTGAAAAAAGAAAGAGAATTTTGAAAAGAGAGAATTGCATTTGAGGTGGTCTTGAGGGTATATACAGAGTTTAAATTGAATGTTGATTTCTAAATACGCCTAAACAATTAATGGATCTACAATATTTAATCATTTTCCAAATGTGTTTTCTTCAAGTAAGCAAATGAGCCCATACAGTTGAAAACAAAAAGATACTTGGACAAGTTCATAGAACAAACTTTACTTGAAAAAGAAGGGCTTTCTATAGATTAACTGGAGAAAGTGAACGAACTCCCAAAAATTTATGGGCTGATTATGAATCTAATGACATTGATTTAAGGTTTTCAACTCCTCTTTCATTTCCTATCAATAGAATTACTAGCATGCAGAGAGAGCCAAACAAAAGCTCAATATGACTTGAGTATTTGCACTAGTTAAAACTACTAACCAGCCTAGCTTGGCCCTTCTTTCACTGATTAATCTCAAGGATAAATTGCCATGCTAACCATGTTGTGCCAGAGAGGGTAGAGTAATCAGTGCCCAATGAAAAAAGCAACATTGTTACACTGAGCAGATGACATATAGGAGATCTTGAAATATATTCATTCTCATCTAAGCACATCAAGCAAATGATCTATGTATAGATTATTTACTTATTTTTATTAATAGGTTTATTTTAATTTTAAATAATTAAAAATATGTTTGTGAGGATGTCCAAGAGAAGGTTGTATTTTCCTTTCTAGCTTTAGGTTGATTCATTCAGTTTAGCATGGTTTCAATTTTAGTTCAATATAGGTTAATTATCATAAACACTGCTTTTGTTGGGTCCCAAGTCTCGGATGAGAAAAGGGGAGAGTTGCGTCAAGTAGTCGATAATCAGCATAAAATTTGTTGAAAAACTATGACATAAATCCTTTAATACATTGTGTGCCAGGGTGCAATGTCAAATAAAGAAAGGGCTCTTACATTATGGATGGATGCAGACAAAGAAGTTATTTCATAAAACTAAAATTAATATATGAACTTGAAATATAGGTACTCAAGTAAATTAATGAAATTAATAGAAATAATAGTTTATATGAAGATAAATATCTTATGTATTTAAGAAACAATGGGTTGAGGAGAAGACCAAAGAGATTGAAAGTTTAGATTTTAAATTTTAACATTCTAGTAGGAGTCGTACTAGAAATGATGTAGGTGTAATTTAGATAAGAGTTTGAAAATTAAAGATTTAGTTTAAGTAAAGTGCATTAAGAATAAAAATTCTAAAATACTTTTCTAGAAAAGGACAATAAACAAAAGTGGATGAAACATTATGATAAACTTTTCAATGATAGTTGTGAGAGTACGATTGATTTTAGTGACCTTAGTACCCTAAATGAAAAAATTTTATTTTTATCATTGTATTAGTAAAATTGAAGTTGAAGAGGTTAAAGAAAATGAACTGTAGAAAAGCAATAAGTCCTAGTGATATTACAATAGAAGTGTGAAAATCCTTAGGAGATCAAAGAATTTCATGGTTTACTGATCTTTTTAAAATTATTTTAAAGACTAAGAAGATATCTGATGAATGGAGAAAGAGTTTGTTGATTCTTATTTTTAAGATTAAAGGTAATGCACAAGAGTGTGTAAATTATAGAGGAATTAAGTTAATGTGTCATACATTAAAATTATAGGAGAGAGTAATTGAACATAGGTTATGATGGGATACAAAGTTACTTAAAATTAGTTTGGCTTCATGCCTGATAAGTCTACTATGAATGATATACATTTGTTGAGAGGTTCGATGGAGAAGCATGGAGAGAGTAAGGAGAATCTACATAAGATATTTATTGATTTAGAGAAAGCATATGATAGAGTTCCAAGAGAAGTGCTTTGGAGAGTTCTAGAAAATAAGGGAGTTATTATTATTTATATTCAAGTCATTAAGGATATGTATACTAGAGTTATTTGTGTTCAAACACAAGGATTGACCAAGTATTTTCCTATTTCAATTGGATTGCATCAAGGTAGATCTTGCCTGTAGAGGTTTGATGGAGAAGTATAGAGAAAGTAAGGAGGTTTTACATGTGGTATTTGTTGATTTAGAGATAGCTTATGATAAAGTTTCAAGAGATGTTCTTTGGAAAGTTCTAGAAAGGAAAGAAGTTAGTATTGATTATATTCAAGTCATTAAGGATATGTATGCTAGAGTTGTTACTTGTGTCCAAACACAAGGAGAATTGACAAAATATTTTTCTATTTCTGTTGGATTACATCAAGGATCGGCTTTAAGCACTTATCTTTTGTGCTTTAGTTATGGATGTTCTTACTAGGCATTTACAGGAAGATGTACCTTGGTGTATGTTTTTTGCTGATGACATTCTTCTTGCAGATAAGACTAGAGAGGGAGTCCAAGAGAAACTTGAATTATGGAGATCAACCTTAGAGTCTAAAGATTTTTATTTGAGTAGATCTTAAACTGAATATATGGAGTGTAATTTCAGTTGTAGAAGTTCTAGTAGTGTTGTGACATTGGGAGACCAAGTCATTAAAAGAGTACATTCAGATATCTAGGCTCTATTGTTCAAAATGATGGTGAAATAGATGGAGATGTTATTAGTAGAATTCAAGTTGGATGGTTGAAGTGGAGGAATCCTATTTATTGTGTGATAGAAAAGTACCACTTAGACTTAAAGGGAAAATTTTATATGATGGTGGTAAGACCTGCAATGATTTATGGTGCATAATGTTGGCCAATAAAAGAGAAGTATAAGACTAAGTTAAGTGTTGCAAAGATGAGGATGCTCAGGTGGATGAGTGGTTTTACTCTTAAAGATAGAATGCGAAATGAGTATGTTCGGGAAAAAGTTGAAGCAACTCCAGTGGTAGATAAGATTAAAGAGAGTCACCTTAGATGGTTTGGCCACATAAAGCATCGTCATCCAATGACCTGATTAGGAGAGTAGATGTATTAGATTTGCCTTATATTAAGAAAGGTAGAGGTAGACCTAAAAAGACTTGGTTAAGATGTATAAAAAATGATATTAGTTTACTATAACAAAATGAAAATTTGACACATAATAGGGCACAATGGAGAAAAAAGATTCATGTAGCCGACCTCACATAGTGGGATAAAGACTTGTTGTTGTTGTGTTGTTGTAATTAGATTGCATCAAGGATTGACTTTAAGCTCATATCTTTTTGCTTTAGTTATAGATGTTTTTACTAGATATTTACAAGAGGATGTACCTTTGTGTATGCTTTTTGCTGATGATATTCTTCTTTTTAAAAAGACTAGAGAGCGAGTTCAAGAGAAACTTGAGTAATGGAGGTCAACTTTAGAATTTAAAGGCTTTGTTTAAGTAGATCTAAAGTGAATATATATAATTTAGTTATAAAAGATCTAGTTCAAATGAGAAGGATTAAAATTTTAGATATGTCAATTATTCAAAATGATGGTGTTGAGAGAGATAGTAGAAGATAAAGTGGGTACAAAAAATGGGATGCTATTAAGTGGATGAGTGGATTGATTTAAAGACAAAATGCAAAATGAATATATACATGGAAAAGTGGGCTTAGCTCCAATGGCAAATAAGATTTGAGAGAAGTCATCTTAGATGGTTTGGTCACATAAAATGTCAGCCGTCTAATGACCCAATTAGAAGAGTAGATGAACTAGATTTGACCTATGTTAAGAAAGATAGAGGTATACTTAAGAATACTTGATTATGAAGTATAAAAAATGATCTTATTTTATTAGAATTAAATAAGAAGTTGATACTTAATAGGACGTAATGAAGAAGAATGATTCATATATAACAATAGTGGGATAAAGGCTTGTTGTTCTATAAGTTAATCACCATAGTGGATGGCTTGTGGGCAAACCAAAAGTTCAATTAAATGGATTTTAATTTTTTGAAGTCAGGCACATTTATGGGCGGTGGCTTATGAGATTATTCTATTGTCTATGAGGTGGAGCTTTAGATTTGCATGTTTTCATTTTATTTGTTGTAAAAAAAAAACTTTGCATATGACGGTTGTGGTATTGTATTAGATTTACAAGTTGTTCTGCAGTATTTTGTAGTGTTATTTGGCATATGACTGACTTTGTTGATAATATAGCAGAATTTGAGGCTTTGGATTCCTTTTTGCTTAGCAGAGGCATGGCTTGGGGTTTGAGATTAAGAAGTCTATCGACTGCAGACCTTTAATCCTCTTGTGATTAATTTAAATTTGAATTGAACTACTCTTATGCCAAATTGTCAATATATCCATTAGTCAAGGGAAGGATGATCTATATATAACCGTTCCAAAGAATGTCATAGTAAACTTTGGCTAGAATTAAATTTCACTTTACAATTAATCTTATGTGTACAAATTTGATGTATGATTCTTTCAAGGTAAGTGCAAGTGTAGCTACTTATTTTTAGGGGAAATAAGATACTAGTATAAATGCGAGGCCTACTTTTTTTAATCGATTTTTTGTTTCTTTTGTTATTTCATCTACATAAATCAATATTGACTTAGTGCTCTTGATTTTAATTATAAATTGACATGTCAGAAAGCTAGTTTGTGAAAATTAAATTTAAATTTTTATTGATTTTATTTGTTTCTCATTCCACATTGAATTTCTAAAATTATTTATATTATTTCATTATTGGTTAGATTTTAATCCTAGTATTACCTTTATGATTCAAAAAAATCAATTTTTTGAACAAATCGGTGGCATGATACTTGTGAATCTACACTTCTCCTTCAAATGAAATCATACAATGAATCACATTAATTGCATTAAGAACCCTAACCCTGAATTATCTTGCATCATATTGGTTATTGCGCTAAGTGATGCACCTTCTTGCCATTTTTTTGACCATCAATGAATAATAGGTCAATCATTAGTGGACTCTAGCTTCAGCAATTAAATAGGCTAGGATCAGGGTTTAGTGGACATTCCCCTATCATTTATAATCCTTTTAAGCATAAAAAAGACAATTCTTTCGCTTGAAAGATTTTATTTTATCAAATATGCTAGGCCAAAACCTAGAAGCCTTCTTAATGCATAACATAGTGACAGGCAGATCCATTCAAGATCACCATCCAATTTCGATTATAGAATCAAGTCCATTCATCTTGATAAAGTAATTATCTATATAATGCATTTGCATTTCATTCCACTGAAATTTGAAGTCTTTTCTTGGTTTATTTACATTGCTTTATCATTGTGTTGACCATCTCTAGCTATATTAAAGAATAAAATGTAACTGTATTAATAAATGATTGAACAAAAATTTGCTCTTGCAAACCTCCTATTTTAAGTGTTCAATATCCTCCCATTCCTCATCCAAATTTCTCTCTTCTCATCCCCATCTAACTCAAACTCTTTCTTTCTTTATGCCCTCCACTCCATCTCTCCCTAGACTTACTCTCATGAGTCAAAAACCATCTATAATCTTTTCCTCAAGCTCACCACAAGCACAAGAGCCAAGGCTAAATATGTTGTCTTAGACTCCTTCAAATGATACCTAATGAAGCAATCCAATCTTGAAAGAAAGAATTAGGGTTCTTAGATCCCTATTGACCTCAAAAGTTCATCTGACTCATATGTGGCCCATTATTGATTTGATGATAACAATTTTTTGTGATAATATATAATAGTTTATTATCTTTGAGAATATTCATTTTATAGTAACCATCAAGATGAATAATGATTTCACTAAGCTTGCTTGAAGTATTTGACACTTAAAAGGATGAGCTTAAGCTCACATGGAAACTCAAATAAAGAATCAAGTGCTCTAAAGCTTTGGTTTAGCATAGTATAGTTGTCTTTAGAATTTCAATGTAAATTGCTTGAGTAAGTCTTGTCAAATATCTCAAAATGATGAACACAACCAAATTAATTGAACCTTATTTATAATTATTAAAACATATTTAGATATTGAAAAAATTATTTCATAACTTAAGGAATTTACTTGAGTCAGTTATCTATTTATTTATCGATGACATAATTTCTAACATCATTTATTATATTAAGATCATTTTGATGATTTTTTATATTTTATTATATATACCCCTTAAGTGAAGAAAAAAATAAATGGATTTGTTAGATTTTAAAACTTTAATGATAAATCATTTCAAGGGCTTTCAAGAGAAGAATAACATCTATAATATGTTCTGGTAAAATGTTTTCTTCGATATATAGGCCTTTTGTTAATTGGTTTTCACTTGTTTATCTTTTTATTTCTTGTAATAATGATTGTGCAAGTTTTACATGATTTTTATTTAGTCACATTCAAAATTTAAGAGAACTTTTATTTGATTTATTTGTAGCTTTAAGGTAGTTCTAACTGCAACTACATGGAGCTTAACAAAGCTAAGGCATGCTTCTAAATTAAGTAGAGGAGGTGCTCTTGCCTTTAACTTAAGGTGTTTAGGTTTCTCCATCTTCTTAAGGAATAAAGTACTTTTAATTTCAAATCCAAAGGGCCCAAATTTAGATGGGAATTAAGCTCAGGTGTAAGTCAATTGTATGTCAAATTATGTAAAAATTCTATCGTGCAAAATTCTTTTTATAAAATAAACTTACTTATTTGTCAATTTACTTAAAATTGATTGTTGTTGTAGTAATTAGAATAGTTGATTTTGTGCTCTAGTGTAAAATAGAATATTTCCTTTATGCTTAATAGTTAAGTTACTCTAACTGAGCATAGATTTATTACATCATATTTATCTTTGTATCTGGATAATTGCACTTAGTATAACTTTGGTGTTTGGCGATAATAATTTCCACAACTAGTATGGTTCAATTAGAAATTCAAATTGTTTTTAATAATAATCAATTCACTTAGTTGCTTAATCGCTCTGACTACATCATAGGTTCCCTAATGTTTTGTCACACTAGTTCGATTAAATCATTTGATTACAAGCATTTGTTTATTAATATCATTAAGTGCAATCATTTTCATAGTGTTAAACACTTAATACTCTTAGTATTAATACATTTAAATTATGTATATCTTATCTCCTATATTTAATCTTTGTGTATTTAGTATACATTTAATGTAAAATTAATTCCTTCCGTATTATGTTTTATTATGAGTGTTTTGACCTAAAGAATTTTGAAAAAAAAAAAAATCAAATTATCCGTTGCACATCCAATCCCCTATTTAGTGTGCCTTGATTAGTAATACCTTCTACTTCTCATGAATTCCTTTTTCTTGATCACCAAAATTTGCATATCTTCATGTCACCAATAACACCACCATCACTAAATACAAACAGATCCAATAATAGTGCTATCACCAGCTCAACTACTATATCGATGACACATCATAACTATCCCACTCCTTGGAGCTATGAACACCAATAGTCAGCTATACTTGATGCAATACTAATAATTAAAATCTTCAATGCTCATTGTGTACACCACTAGTCAGCTATACTTGATGTAATACTAATAATTAAAATCTTCAATGCTCATTGTGTAATATTTTAAAATTATTTGAGCGTTGGACTGAATTTGAAAATGTCACTCTTTAATTATAAAGGTTTGCGATCAAAATATTGGATCATATATTTTCATCATTAGAGTGTGAGCAAAATTTAAGTATTTATAACTAACTTCATACCAAGAGAAAACAGTTTTACTAATTTGGGGATGAATTATTTGGTTTACATTATATATAACATGAGATTAAAAATAAACATTCGATAAAAAAAAAATTTAGAGAATGATGAAAAACCCTTAATAATGATGTGTCATTGAATGATAAATGACTTATGAAAAATGAAAATGAAGTCACGTCATCACAATTATAAGAGAAAGATCTCAAATATTGCCCTTTTTGATGAAGAAATTAGAATGGCACAAGTTGATAAGAAAGTAACATAAAAATATAGCATAAAACTTTCTATAAAAAAATTAGAATCATCAATATAGTCATTATTTTATAGTTTAATTAATATTCTTATTGATTTTTATTTATTAGATAAAAGTAAGATGCTTGAGATTGAAAATAATGAAGAAGATTGAGAGGATGTTGATATAACTAACAACGAGGGAGGAGTGAAAGAAATTAACTATAGTGATAATTCTAATGAAGTCTCTCCTAGTAATGAGAGTGAGGAAGACTTTTGAATTCGTTAATTATGGGTTTATACTTCTTATTTAAATTAATTAGAAACTGGGATAAACTTATTTATTTTAAATTTGTTTATGTTTACTAATTTATCTTTAATTCTATGCTTATTATTCAGTGCTTAGAGCCTTGTATGAATATTTATAATCTTACTTTGATGTTAGTATGTTACTTATTATTTTATGTTTTTATTAATTTAATGACTTAATTTCAAGATTCATGCCTCAAAACACCGTGAGATTTGTGCCTCGCCTCATAAAAGAAAACATGTCACTATCTGATTGTGCAATTTCAAACTTTGAATGTAGCTACTTATTTCTATAGAAACACACTTCAAGGCTTTAGTTAATGCATTGTTGGTAAAGCTATAGAATATAATCGTGGGATTGTAGACATTACTACATTGGACTTTGAAAAACAACTCACTAAATTTCACATGACTTTGATTTATAGATGATTAAGAGGTATGCTTTGTATGCCGCAAAAAGTTGATATTGTTGATCCAAAGAAATGTCATTGTAAAACAGGAAAGTGGGGAAAGTCCAATGAAGATCAAAGAGTAAGGTGGCAACAAAGAGATGTAACAAAATATCTTCCATTTAGATTCTCCTAATGATAAACCTGTCTGTACCAAGAAACAAATTCACACTGCAATAAATGATATAATAAAACACACTTGCTAAATGTAGAAATGAAGAACAAAAACATACATTGAAATCAATGCCAATAATAGTCTTGCTGCTAATACTTAAAATAAACACTAGCATGTTAAACTCGGAATAAAATAACTAATTGGTGAGAATCAAATAAATTATTTGATTTATCTGCCATTCTTCAATTAAAAAAAATAAAGAAAAAAGTTCATAAAGAGTAACATATTCTTGTACACACAATACACAAGAATATACAAGTATCAAAACAAACAAGCAATATAAATTTGCATATTAATGCACCTAAGTGTGTTTTTTGGTGCATATGATGTGTGAGAATGTGTTCGTCTGCACTGTGTGATAGTGCAAATTTAATCTATACCCACTCCTTGAATTTCTTGTTTCCGACATATTTTGATCATAGAACTTCAAAATGAAAAAAAAAAGTATATTAAAATTGAACTAATAAAAGTAGCTATGAGCAGAAGATAGAATAATATAAAAGGTTCAGTCAGGCACAAAACTTTTGTAATAATAAAAAACCGAATGCTTACATATAATCTTAGTAAATTTTCATATTATATGCATACAACACACAGTACCTAAGAATTATAGGGAAAAAAACAAAATAAAATAAAATATGATTTTCACTTCTTATTAAAATTATGAAAAATTAGTTGTTTTCAAACTTTGAAAGTTCAATTTGTACATATTATACTCTCACAATTTGTAAATATACTCATTTCTTGCCGTACTTCTCTAAATTGAGACGTCATTATACAAAAAAATTAGTTCTATATATTTTATACTTTTCATTTATAGTATTCATTTCACTGAATTTTGTAATTCATAAACCACAGACTAATATCATCATCAATCTTACATTGTAAACCTAGATATTAAGAATTTTAAATTAGAGTTAAATCATTTTTAAATCTTGTTTGAAGGTTCCACAGTTAGATTGTCTCCTTCAGGAACTGAAGGTATTGGATAAGAGTCACAGAAATATCATATTAGTATATGTCGAAGTTACAATTGCATACATTAACTCCTCTTTAGACCACAGTTAGGCGAAAGTTTCACGCACTAACTCACTAAGTATGCCCATTTATTTCCTTTATTTTTCATTCTCGTTATAAATATTATTTTAATCCTCTATAATTATTTAGAATGTAATTTACATAAGCTATGTTAATATCTAATTAAACTTCTTATAAGATTAACATGTAGTTCATAAAAATCTGTACTTTTATTATCAAATATAAAATTTAATGTTGCAGAGTCATATTTTGAACTTAGAAGAGTTTTGATGATACTTTTGATAATTGTAGTTAAGAAAGTAAAACAAATTAAACAAGATGAATTAATCACCCAGAATACCAGAAAGCTTTACCTTGGATCCATATATGGCCTCAGATCAAGTGTCTCTTGAAATTACATGACCACTCAATTTTAGTCAAGCGACCACGGGCATCCTGACTAAATCTCTTCAAATGGATCGTCAGGATTGGTGGAACTCTGTCAATTAGGATCCTTTTGTTGCATCCCTCTTGACCATCTTGTTTCCCACACCCTTCCTTAGCTGGATGAACTTTGCGGACCTCAAACCTTTCTTCCTCACCCGGTGGTTAACTTCTTGGATTCTATCAACGCTAGAATTGTGCATTAATATATTTGTATGAGACTGTGAGCTATAAGAGGCAACCTTTGGCTTCTTCCCATCATTTTCAACATTACTTCGATCATTTATGCAATGGAAATAACTCGCTTGATTGCTAGAATCATCTTGTGCATGACAGTTTACACTTATTGGAGTAGACAAATATTGAGATGTCTCTGACTCAGACATGTCTTTGTCAGGAACATCAGAGCAACAAGCCACATCGGAGTAATGAATGGTTTCTGTCAACTGTAAGGATTTATTGCTGCTGATCTCTCCGCTATTCTGTGATCCTTCTTGACTAGATTGTTTCTGGCAGCTATTCATTTCCTCACATTGATCAAAACGTTCTTCCATCGGGATGGCTACATTTTTAGGTGAAGATACCAACTTTCCATCATCTAAAACTTTGACATCAGCTGAATACCCATTGGAGGTGAAAGCAACGTTTTTTCTTAAGAATTCATCTTCATCCTCCATTGACTTCAAAGTTACAGACAGATCAGAAATTTCAGCAGCTTGCAGTTTGCTTGTTCCAAGTTCCCTATTCTCTTGCGGCATCCCAGAGCAACGCTCACAATACCATGCTTGTTCATCGGAAAGAAGCTCTGGCTTAGTAAATAAGGCAAGACAGCTATTAATTGATACTGGAACATCCGAATCATCAACTTCTTCCAGATTTAATTCACTGATGTTACCATTCCACAAAGTTATGTCCATATCTTCTCCAGCATTGGTTTCTGAATTTAAATGAGAAGTGGCCTCAGGCTCATTAAATAAATCACCAAAACCATCAAAGTCTTCCTCCGCTTGATTGCAACTAGAGTTGGCAGCACAAGATTCACTAACAAAGACATCTATAGGATTTATATTTTCTGGATCCTGAGAAAATGATGTTCTATCATTTATATCCAGGTCAGCCAAATCCTCATCCTGCTCCTTATAGGGAAGTAATATGATACCTGTAACTGGAGCGCAAGAATGGGGGATTTCATCTTTACAGGATCTCTCAACAAAAGCATCAGAAGACACCGTCAAATCATTAGAACAACTAGCAGTATGCAAATCTGAAACAGATTGCACATTGCACTCACTGTCATTATGCAATTCAGAAACAGTTTGTTCATTGCACGTCGTATCATTTTCCTGCTTGCTAGAAGAACTATGCACAATAGAACCTTCCAATTCATGAGCGCCAGAGTCATAGCAATTTGGTGATTCTGCTCCAAGATAATCCATCCATGTAGAGTCTTGTGTTTCAGAAGCATCATCACGTGTTGGCAGTGGCACAGCTATTTCCGATTCACTGCATTCTGAGGGTTGTTCATTGCTTTCTGCATTCTGATTCGCATTCATGGTAGACAGCTGAGTAACACCCCTTTCTTGAGACTGCCGTGATTTGTTTTTATCCCTTTGATTAGCCCTCTTTGGAGGAAGTGGTACCTTTTTAAAGGGCTGTTTCTTTGAAGGCACTGGCAGTGAGAGATCCAGGAAAGGCTCATTCACAACTGAAGTATGCCTGCATTCCATGCAACAGACAGTGCTCGATAGCCGACCGCTAAAGATGGCATCGACTAAAGTAGCTTTTGTTTTCATATTGATCTTCTCTTCATCACCAGCAAACTCTGATATTTTCCTTGCATTTGTTTCTTCAACATGCAATCCATCTAGAAGGTAGCGGAGCAATTCATGGCTGTCTTGTTGCTGGTACCCCCTGAACTGTGGTGCTTTGGCACATATACACCCAAAAAGAGCTTTAGGGTTTATAACACCCTTAGAATCTGCTCCTCTACTTGTTTCTGTGAAAAGAGTCCTAAGTGCCCCAGAAAGAGGACCAACGGGCCTATCCAAACTCAACAAAGTCTCTCGCAAAATATCCATAGCAAAAAGATTCTGCATGACAGAATTAAAGAAGCAAGTGTTCCCCAGATTTGAAAGTCCTCTAATTTTGTGCCCCTTCAATTTCTCCGAATCCAAAGGCTCAAATGAAACGCCTCTCGAACTCCAACTCTTATCATTCAAGGCTGCCTCATTCCCATCTTTTATTAAATCGTCTGGCATCTCAATAGGCACAGAAAAAGAACAAGAATAGCACCAACTGATAAGTGGATCATCAGCTCGAACTGTCCACTGGTGATGGTCCTGCTTCGCATGTCGTCGAGCATGACCGTACGGCTCCAAAATACTCACTCCACCTCCACAGAAATAGCGTCCACAATCCAAGCACACCCACATGAAATTTTGCTCTGATTTTGCCTGAGCAGCTCTTGTTCCCGCACCTTTCTTCTTGGGCTGCTTGCCTTTTTCCTTCCCCCCTCTCCGGTTAACTGGTTCTTCCCTGCAATGCTCACAGGCCACAGAATCCATTGAAGAGTATCGGATTTTAAGTAGAATCTGATTCAGCTCGGCAGTGCTATTAGTGTAATGATTGCAAGAGTTCTTATCTCTATCCCCATCACCGCCAGACCCCTCAGGAACCGACTTTGGTGATCCCGTAGATATCCGGTTTTGGGCTTTACGAGGGTTTGGAGCCTTCTTCTTCATCTTCTTCCCCATCAGTGCATATCAATTAATGCAATCAATTGAAAAAAAAAAAAACCTGTATATTCTTCAGCAGACAAGAATCTAACAAAAGGGAACCGGTTTTCAGAGGAGGAAAGAAGTCAAAAGGACAGCGTCAGAATTAGTTAAGCTGTTCAAGCCTAGATTTACGAAACCTATTTCAACAATCGCTATTGAAGAATAACCCAGATCATGGCTTTTACTGAAATCTGGAAAGATATCGAATCCAAGGGGCAGGCAATCAAAACCGACTGCCTAGATTTCGATCACAGGCGGATGGAATGCAGAGGAGATCGAACCAATTCAATGAAATATAAGAGTTTCAGTAATCAGTATCCTTTTACCTGATCCGGTTAAAAAGAGTAGGATCAGTGGGTACCAGGAATAGAACGGAGAGACCGACCTCCGAACTCCGCTAGCAAGGCCCCTGGCGAAAAGGTTTTATCCGCGACGCAATAATAATTTCTCTGTCCTGGGACTGGAACTAGTTTTGACTGGACGAATATAACCCTAGAATTTCCAGATATCACGATGATTTTTGTTTTAACAGCTAACAGCTATATATATATATATATATATATATATATATATATATATATATATATATATATATATATATATACGATAATTATTTTTAATTTAAATGAATTAACATTAATAAGTTACTAAGATTTAAGATTGTGCAAAAGAAAATCACAGTGATAAAGTGAAAGTTTGCGCCTTTATAAAATCCAAAGATACACACAGGTATTTAAAAAGTGAACAAAAAAACTCCAGAAATTTTTATGTAAAAAAACCTCAAAAAGAGGGAAAAAATCATGGGGCCTAACCCAGCAAAAATCTTCCACTATGTATCTGTTTCAGAGTACAAAATTTTTTCGATAATGGGATTACAAAATTGTATATAACAACAACTATGTAATAATGCTCAGCTGAGCAAAGTGTATGATGGTGAATAAAGAGACGTCGACACGGGATCGCCATGATAGACCGTACGACGAGAGGTGGATCACGGCAGCAATGGCATATGCGGGTTGACGACCGTCGAGCGGCACGACAAGCTTGGAGGATCTTCAAGCTTGTCTCTCTCTCTGAGTCCCCCAGCATGAGAATGATTTTATTTATATGAAGGCGTCTCTGAAATACATACAAAACCACTCCACTTCATCAATCAAAATCCTTTGATCATTTGATCTATTTTAAGTATTTGAATGCTAAAATGAAGTCAGAATTGTGAGATCTTGGGCTTGTTAGATGTGGCTCGTCGAGACGCTCGATTTGACTATAAACACTCCATGTTTGAGGCTTCCTGGTATTCAATCTAGAGAAAAGCTACCATGAGACCAACAAGTTGATTTGAGATCTCGCTATCAAGCCTAAAAAAAGTAATCTTTCTCGATGAAGTCGATTGATTAGGGCAAAATTGTATCCCTGAGGAACCGTACGTGCACCTATCTCCTGCAGAGTAAAGGTCAAAAGCATAGATTCTTCTATTTCAGGGTTTAGGGTTTATAGTTTGTGCTTTCTAATAAGATTTGACCGGCTTTTTGTTTTTGTGGAGAATGTATTTTGTGTATGCACATTAAGAATTTTGATTTATGATTTCTCCTAAATTGAATTATGTACATTGACCAAGTGAGACAAAAGATTACCGGTATTGTGTTATTATTAATTAGAAATGAGTTCAAATACTGCGTGTATAGTTCTCTATTATGGTGGTGAACTCAAGACGATTTCATGTATATATTGGTGGGAAAAAATTGTTTAGTCTAGATCCCACGGATTAAATTCGAGGAGTTAGAGAAGCGTTGAAGCTGAGATTCAAAGAAAGTTCTTTGTTAATCTCAGGTCATTTTTTATTGGTGCTGAATTTATTGCAACTCACATTAATGATGATGAAGTCTGTGAAGCTAAAATTAATGTAGCATGCGTGCAACCTATTGTGATTTATGTTGAAGTTGAGAAACTGTCGTATAAAAATAGAGAGGTTAACAATATTGAGGAATGTCAGAGAGCTCAAACCGATGTAGTACCATCTCTTCTTTCAAGTGGAATACTATGTGTCTACACCAACAGACATGTTTACTTTGGTGAGATAAGTTTTGCTGTTATGGGTGACCCAAAAGGTGATCACATGAATCCACTATCTCCTGAAGATGTTGGATATGAAACTATGCCTAGAGAAACTAGAAAGATGAGTGAGAGGAGGAGGATGATCACGTGAAGGTGCTATTTTGGGGTCACATAACCATCCATTAAGATCAGAGACCTAATTGCAAAACACTCAATTAAAATAGGTCATACTGAAAAGCACTTTATATGTAACAATGAGTACATGCGTAGTGCTCAAACAACTAGAGAATGTGATGATGACCTTTCATTTGATGGCTCATCAGATGAATCAAATTTTGAAGAGAAGAGTTGCATAGATGAATTTTTGAAGGTATGTTTATCTTTATTCCTCAGGTGGGTTTATCATAAATAATATTGAGTATATCATATATACTTCAAATCAATTAAAATTCTTGTAAATCACTATTCTCTCCCAAATAGACTTATTTGTGGCACTTACATGCAAGCTCAAATAAGAGATTTGGTTTAGAGTGGATTACTTTAGCTCACCCCCATACCAGTCATTCAAGACTTATATCGGACAACAATGTATATCACTTTAACATGAGTGTTTTAGTGCAGAGATATAACAAATTATGCAATGCTTCATTTATTTTAAGAAGTGAAAAATTCCCATGATTTCACTATTTTATATAATGTTATTGTAAAAATTGCGACTACTCGGGTGAGATTCAACAAAAGTTGTCAACATAAAAGTTGTATAATTTTTCATTCCCTTTCCAACGATATTAAGCATGTTAAAATTTGACATCAGATAAGCCTGATATGGCCAAAAAATAGAGGATATCCTAATATCTTTATTTTTTGCAACTTAAATATTCATACATTCGCAAATACTGCGACTACCCGGGCGAGATTCATTAAAAGTTATCAACATAAAAGTTGTAGAATTTTTCATTACCTTTCCAACAATATTAAGCATGCTGAAATCCGATACCGATGAGTCTAATATGGCCAAAAATAATGAATATCTTTATTTTTTGTAAATATTAAATATTCACGTAAAAGCTGGCCTACAAAAGGCAAGATTCATTGTCAACATAAAAGTTGTAGAATGTTTTATTACCTTTTTAACGATACTAAACACGTTGAAATCTGACACCGGATGAACCCGATAGGTAAAATGGGGGTCAGTCTTTAGTTTTGCAACTTAAATATTCATACATTCAAAACCGTATGGCTACACGGGAGAGATTCATTGAGAGTTGTCAACATTTGTATAATTTTCCAAAGATATTAATCACGCTGAAATCCTACACTAGATGAACCTGATATGACCAAAAAATGAGAGATGCCGCAATATCTTTAATTTTTGCAACTTAAATATTCATACATTCGCAAAAACTGCGGCTACCCAGGTGAGATTCAACAAAAGTTTTAACATAAAAGTTGTAGAATTTTTCATTATCTTTCTAACGATATCAATCACGCTAAAACCTGACTCCCTATGAGCCTGATATGGCCAAAAAATAGGGGCTGCCACAATTTTTTTATTTTTTGCAACTGAAATATTCATACATTTGCAAAAACTGCAGCTACCCAGGCGAAATTCATCGAAAGTTGTTAACATAAAAGTTGTATATTTTTTTATTATCTTTCCAACGATATAAACACACAAATCCACAACAACCATATGATATGACCAAAATAATTATTGTGTTTTTTAAAAAATAAAAATTAAAGTAAAAAACGGCCTATTTTATTTTTTTTTTAAAAAATGCCTAATTAGCTAATTAAAGTCATAATTTCAAAATTAAGCCCAAACCCTTGTAATGCCCAAAATCGGTTCTGAGGGTGCGGTGATGGGGATATAGAAGTCTTGCAATCATTATGCTAATCAAATTCTACTTAAAAATTTGATCGTCTTTAATGGATTTTGTGCCTAAGCAAGGAAGAACTAGTTAACTAGAGTGTGGAAGGAAAAGGCAAGGCCTAAAGAAAGTGGGAACAAGAGAGCAGGCAGAATATTTCATGTGTGCTTGGATTGTCGCTATTTCGTGGAGGTAGAGTGAGTATTTTGGAGACATTACCGACATTATGTGAAGCGTGACCATCACGGGACGCGATGTTCTCTTATCGTTATTCTCTTTCTTTTCCATACTTGAGATGCCAGATGATTTAATAAAAGATGGGAACGAGGCAGCCTTGAATGATAAGAGTTGGAGTTCGATAAGTATTTCATTTGTGATTTTGGTTTCGGAGAAATTAAAGGGGCACAAAATTAGAGGACTTTCAAATCTAGAGAACACTTGCTTCTTTAATTCTGTCATGCAGAATCTCTTTGTTATGGATATTTTGCAAAAGACTTTGTTGAAGTTTGGATAGGCCCATTGGTCCTCTTTACTTGGACTCTTTTCATAGAAACAAGTCACACTAATTATAAGAACATACATATTTTAGATATACTGATCATAAGTATCGATATCCTATGAATAGCACTTTGTTTAATCTTGTGTTACTTTGATTTAGAATTTATTGGATTAAAATTAATAGAAGGATAATATTAAAAATGTGTTAGTTGGCAACTTTTAGGATAGTAGTATATTAATTCATGCGTTTAGCTAAGCATGGGAAAATTTTATAAGATGGTGGTAAGAATGACTTATGGTGCAAAATATTGGCCAATAATAAAAGAGAAACATAAGACAAGTTAAGATGAGATGCTCGTGGATGAGGCTTTTAGAGATAAAATCTGAAATGAGTATGTTGGGAAAAAGTTGGAGTAGCTCAGGTGATAAGATTAGAGAGAGTCGCCTTAGATGGTTTGGCCACATAAAGCGTCAGTCCAGATATGAGTAGATGCATTAGATTTTCCTTATGTTAAGAAAGGAGAGAGACCTAAAAGATTTGGTTAAGATGTATAAAAAATGATCTTGGTATACTTGAATTAAATGAGAATTTGACACATAATAGGACACAATGGAGACAAAGGATTCATGTAGCCGATCCCACTTAGTGGGATAAAAGCTTGTTGTTGTTGTTTAGCTAAGCATGGGCTTAGATAAAGATTGGGCTGATCTATATAAAAATAAATATTTGTACTTTATATTGTTGAATATTTATTTTAGAGAAATTTACATATATAGCACACAATTTTTATGCATTTACATATTTAACATCTATATTTGATATTTACAAATATAGCATCTTTCATATATTTAAAAAGGTGCATTTCACTTTAAAGAATTAATAATAGTGCTATTTTTGATGTAATAATAAAAATAATGAGTTGTAAATATATAAGAATTGAATGCTATGTATGTAAATGCCCCTTTATTTTATTAATTACTCTTCAATGTAATGCTAGTGTGCACAACCAAATAGATTAGGCTATTTAGGGTTAAGCTAAGCTAAGTTAGCCAAAAATCTTATTAGATGAGGTTTGATTAAGATTAAATTAGAATTTTACTTAGGTTTAATTAAGGCTCAAACCTGGATCAAAAGTCATTAGATGAGTTCCTAAGACCAATAATTAAGTGCCATAACTAATTTTATTATTAATATAAGAATTAGCTTTATTTTCAATTGATTATATCGGTAATTATTTACGTAATATTTTTTGTGCTATTTTATCATTCAATAATCATGTGTAAATAAATTTTAATATGATACAAGTGATCCTTTAATATTAATAAAAGGATATTTAAGGCTAATGCACAATAAATATTCATAATAGGTTGAAATGTGGCATCTTACAATTGAGAAGAAGTAAATATGGCAATAGTGAAGGACAACGAACTTTTGAATATGAAAGAGATGTGGGATTATCAGAGATTATTGGAGGTTTAGAGGTCTTATATATAGAGGGAAGAGAATGATTTCTACACTAAAATTAAGAGAGGGAAATTAGAGGAAATATATAAGGAAAAACTTGGATCATATCAATTTAATGCAATTTTTATTAGAATGTTCTTAAATAATTAATAAAGATCATTTTTATATGACATTGGCTCCACTCATCATATATAAATATGTTAATATTATTAGGGGTGTAAACAAGCCGAACTTTTGTTCGTATTTGACTCGTTTAAAAATTTCTTTGTTCGTGTTCAACTCCTGTTCTAAATGGCTCCAAAATAATATAATTTTTTATTTCGAGTTAAATCGAGCTGAACACGATCGAACAAAGAATTATTTATGTTCGACTTGTTTATAAATCGAGCTTAAAATATTTATTTTGTTTAATGTATTAATTTAAAAAATGATACTTAGGTAAAATAAGTATTGTACAACAACGAGCTTTTTTATACCTAAATATTATGCTATTTTGTCATTTTTTATAATAAATTTCTTCATTATTTTGAACTTATCTATAAATCATATACTTTAATATTATTTTAATATGATAGAAATATAATGTATTATTTTTTAAAATTTATCTTGATCAAACTTAGGTAATGATATATTGACAAATTTTTGTACAATGTTAGGGATATTTGGCATATTGGGCTAAATAAGCTTAAGAGCAGGCCCATACGTATTGCCATTTCCTCCCATATTGGCAGATGGAGAAATAAAAAAATATGCTGGAGGGCCTCTCTCTGTAATTACAAACTCGATATAAGAAGCACAAATAAACTGATTTATTAAGAGGACGAATTGAATAGAGGAGGACTAGACTCTGTAAAGAAATATTATGCATCGTTTATACAGATAATAGTGATTCTTTCCCTTATCCTGGAGGGTATTTAAGCTCGAGTAAGAAAAAAAGATTTATTATTTTTAAAATAATAATAATATAATAAAGTAAAATAAAATAATAATAAAATAATGATGAAGTTATTTGTTGATTAATTATTTTTTCAAAATTAAATTTCTTATCAATATTCTTGTAATGTACAAAAGAGAATAAAAAAAAAGACATTCATGACATTTGAATATTTATTGAAAAATTGAGTAAAAAAAGATTGATGATAAATTCTTTTAAGATCTTATAAATTATATATATCAAGCTTAATTTGAAATTGAAAGTGATGTGTCACTTTAATGAAATGCAATTCATTGCCCAATTTAAAATTTAAAATTCTTAATTTATCTTCATAAAAATTTCATAACACAATAAGAATTATAAGTTAAGATTACTAAATAAAATGAGAGATTATTATGGGCGGAGTCCGGATGTAACTCTGCATCCAGATCCTAATAATGTAATGTTATGTTGTACTCAATTAATACATAGTTATTGCGTATTTGTAGTAAAATGTTATGTATTAGTGTAATGTTAATTGCATGATAATACATATTATTTATATACATAGCAATATGCATCACTTCACACCAAATGCATAATATTTTATAGTAATACATAGCAGCATCATTGGCATCGTATGTCACTAATTCAGTATAGAAGCTATATGCAAACTCATGTACGTAATAATTTTTTCAAATAAAAATGGGGATTATGTTTCAACTTTTGGAAGTATGACAAGGATTTCATTACTATTAGAAAACATCGATTAGAAAACATCGATTATCACCAAAAAAAGATAGATATAGCAAATACAAAAGAACATAATATTTACGTGGAAAACTAGTAAATGGGAAAAACTGCGGGAGAGCTGGAGCGAAAATTTTCATTAACAAAAGAAGGGGTTGGTAATAACGCCGAATATAAAACCTCTTATAATGCTCACAATGCAAACATTTTCAAATCTCTCACCTTTCTCTCAAAACCCCTTGCTTGTTTATTTTTCTCTTGATCAATTTCATGATATACATATGGTATTTATAAAGTTACAATATTTGACAGCAATTATATTTGGTAACAATTATATTTGATAGCAAATATATTTTGCAATGGATATATTCAATAAAGATATTAAACAATAAATATATTTGGAAACAAATATTTTAGTAAGAAATTTCAAGATATTATTTTACAAATCTCTATATTAATTGACAATAATTATATTTGATAACTTGAAATTTTCACAAATATGAAGCTTCAAGCTGCACTCCACTCTCCAAAGCCCCTCAGGGCTCATCTGCATCGAATACTGATCAAGTCCAAACAATGCTTGAACTTAGTCACTAAAAGAGGCTTTGTCAACATGTCAGCGGGATTCTCCAATTTTTCTGTTGTAACATCACCTTGGGTGATGACATCTCAAATGAAGTGAAACCTGATGTCAATGTGCTTGGTTCGCTCGTGGTACATTTGATCTTTGGTTAGATAAATATCACTTTGAGTATCACAAAAGATAGTCATCTTTATAGACTTCCTGTTGAGCTCTCCATATAAGCCTCTCAACCAAATGGCTTCTCTTACAACATCAAAAATGATCTTATATTCTGCCTCAGTTGTAGATAGAATCACATTGTACTGTAAAGATGACCTCCAACCGATTGTACAACCTCATAGAGTGAATACTATGTAGTAGATCTTCTTGATCTAAGTCACCAAAGATAATGTCACAAACTGACGGGCTTTGATTTGGAGGCGCTAAATGTCAAATGTGTATCTATGGTGCTGCATAAATCCCTCAGAATCCACTTAATAGCATCCCAATGTTGATTTCCTGAATTTGTCATGTATTTATGCATTGCTTATGCATAATAGTGAAGAATCTCTCCTATGAGAGAAAACAATTAAAGCTTGCAATAAAGATCAAGGTAATAGTGATTCTTTCCCTTATCCTAGAGGGTATTCATACTCGAGTAAGAAAAAAGTTATTTTATTTTATTTTTAAAATAATAATAATATAATAAAGTAAATTAAAATAATAATAAAATAATGATGAAGTTATATATTGATTAATTATTTTCTAAAATTAAATCTTGTATCAATATTCTTGTACTATACGAAGGAGAATAAAGAAAGACATCCATGACGCTTGAATATTTATTGAAAAATTGAGTAAAGAAAGATTGATGGTAAATTCTTTTAAGCTCTTATAAATTATATATATATATATATAAAGTGATACAAAATAATAACAAGTTTAATTTGGAACTGAAAGTGACGTACCATTTTAATGAAATGCAATCCATTGCCCAATTGTCGTCATTATCGTTCTGTTATCTTCACTTTTAATACTTTCATTACAATTATAAAATGAGTAAGAGGAAGAGCATATCTTTATAATTTAAAAATAATGGATAACTTCTTTCAAGTCAAGCCTCATGATTTGTTCTTTTTCTAAAATTTGTACATAAAAATTAGTGTTTCTTTTATTTTATTTTTATCTATTTATGATTTTCGTGCACAATTAAGATTTTAAATCCTCAGATCACCTCCATAAATTTTCATAACACAATAAGAATTATAAGTTAAGATCTCTAAATAAAGTGAAAGATTATTAGATAGAAATAGATTCGTGACTCAATAATATAGCATCTTATTATACTTAATCAATATATAATTATTGTGTATTGACTATGAAGTGCTATGTATTGCTGTAATGTTATGTATTGGTGTAATATTAATTGCATGATAATACATAGTATATATATACACAGCGATGCATATCACTTCACACCAAATGCATAACAATTTATATCTAATATATAGCAGTTATGCATTAGAGCATCAGCATTATATTATTAAAGTCAGGATGTAAAGATACATCCAAACTCCATACGTAATAATTTTCAAATAAAAATGGGGATTAGGTTCTGACTTTTGGAAGCATGACAAGGATTTCATTATTGTTAGAGAAAATATAGAATGTCACCAGAAAAGCTTGATCTAGAAAATACAAAAAAAAACACAAGATTTAAGTGGAAAACAATAAACGGGAAAAATCGCTGGAGAGCCGGAGTGAAAAACTTTATTAACAAAAGAAGACGGTCGACGATAACGCTGAATACAAAACCCCTTGTAATGCTTACAATACAAACTTTTTCAAATCTCTTGTCTCTCTCTCAAACCCCTTGGCTGTTTATTTTTCTCTTGATCGAAGTCATGACATACATATGGTATTTAAAAAGTTACGAAATGGACTATTTGACAACAATTATATTTGACAATAATTATATTTGATAGCAAATATATTTGACATTGAATATATTTAACGAAGATATTAAACAATAAATATATTTGAAAACAAATATTTTGGTAAGAAATTTCAAGGCATTATTTTACAAATCTCCACATTGCCTTGAAACTACCACAAATATGAAGCTTTAAGTTGCACTCCGCTCTCCAAAGCCCCTTAGCGGTCATATGCATCGAACACCGATCAAGTCCAAGCAATGCTTGAACTTGGTCACTAGAAGAGGCTTTATCAACATGTCAATATGATTCTCCAATGTGCTCATTGTTTTCTACTGTAACAGTATCCTGGGTGATGACCTCTCAAATGAAGTGAAACCTGATGTCGATGTACTTAGTCCTATCGTGGTACATTTGATCTTTGGTTAGACAAATAGTACTTTGACTATCACAAAAACTAGTCATCTTCATAAACTTACCGTTGAGCTCTGCATATAAGTCTCTCAACCAAATGACATCTTTTATAGCATCGAAAATGACCATATATTCTGTCTTAGTGGTAGATAAAGCCATAGTGTGCTATAAAGAGACCTCCAACTGATTGCACAATCTCGTATAGTGAATACTAATTCTATAGTAGACCTTCTTTGATCTAAGTTACCAGCATAATCGGAGTATGCAAACCCGACAAACTTTGATTTGGAGGGCCAACTATCAAATATGTATTTATGTTGCCACGTAAATACCTCATAATCCACTTTATAGCATCCCAATGTTCCTTTCTTGAATTTGTCATGTATCTATGCATCGCTTATACAGAATAGTGAAAAACCTATCATATGAGAGAAAATAGTTAAAGCTTGCAAGGAAGACCAAGATAATAGTGATTATTTTCATTATACTAGAGTAGGGGTGTAAACGAGCCGAGCATGAGTGAGCTTGGTACTTGTTCATATTGGGCTCGTTAAGAAATTTTTTTGTTCATTATCGGCTTGTGTTCGTTAACAGCTTGTTAATAGTTGTCCGTGTTCGGCTCGTGAATTTGTTCGTGTTCGTTAACAGCTTGTGTTCGACTCGAATTAGCTCGTTAAAAATTATTTATTTATTTATTAATATTTTAAAAATATTAAATTTAATAAAAAAAATTAATACAAAAATACAATTTTATAGTTATTTGTTTATAAATTGTGGAGTGTGAGGACTAACAATAAAAATAATCTTTTCAAAAATAAATTTTATTTCAAACAAAATATATAAAGCAAAACTATAATTGAATATCAAAATATGATCTAATAATATATTTTATTATTAACAAAAATTACATTATTACAAATATGATTTACTATATTTGAATATGATTGAGTACATAAAGAAATAAAAAATTACAAATAAATAAACAAATTAGTACAATGATACAATCCAATCATACACTTATACAAAACAAATTGAAACTTTAACATCTTTCAAACTCGAAATAATCTTGATAATCTTGGCTTAATTATTCACTATCCAGAAGTCATCAATTTCGCCACATAAGGTCTGTTCTTTATCACTTTATACTTGAATACTTTTTGCTGCACTATATAAACAAAACTAAACAAAATTTATGTTATATAATTATTGAATGGGCTTTTAAAATTTTATATCGATAATCAATTATGCCATCATAAATGGGTCATGACTCATGGCCGCTTAAATTCTTAAAAACATATAAATCTAAAATATAATGAAACAAATAAATAAAATAAAAGCAAAAACATAATTGAAATAGACCCAACAAAATAAGATATATAAGCAACCATTTTATCAAACTAAGTTGCATTTCATATTAAAAAAGATTTAACATCATAACTCTTTAAACACCACAACTCTAAGCAATTCAGCATAAACCAAGAATATTATTGATAAACCAAAAAACAAAATACAATGAAATAACAAACTAAATGAATGCAATAACCTACATGTAGCCAAATCCAATAATCTGAAGAATCTAGAGAGAACAGCAAATAGTCATTTCTCATAATAATTGCTAGTATTTTTTAGGCTACCTATATCATGGAGAATTTGATTTCTTTCTAATGAAGCATTAACTAGCTAATTCATAAAGTGACTAAAATTTGATGGCATGATGTGCATATAATATCTATTCCATGTACGATTTTCCCTCAGGCCTCACGACTAAGAAAGTAGGAGAAAATAATAAGTAGATTGATCTCAAAATAATAACAAAGATAGTCAAATAGTATTATGCAGTAAAATGAGCTCACAGCTCACTAATATTGATGACTGCTTTAATTATAAAATGAGCTCAGTTTGAAATATTTTATTAGCGAATCAATTATGACGTCATAGCTCGATGGCTGCTTGAATTCTTCAAACACCCGAAATGATAAAATCAACTTTTTCAACACTAATTTGCATCTTATCTAAAAAAAAGGTTTAACATCACAAAATATCAGCTAATCAATGAAGCCATCATAGCTTGGCTCGATGACTGCTATCAAACTATTAAAAACCCTATGAATCCAAAATATTCAACATAATATCAAATGTAGTGATATTGAAGTTAAGGCCAAGTGCAATATTGATGAACTAATCAGCCATTCTATCAAGTTAAGTTGCATTTCATTTTAAAAATGGTTTAACATCACAGGTGTTTAGGGTTTACTATCTATATGTAGCTAGTGTAATATTCTGATTTCAGTTTCTAGTGTAGTATTTATAAATGAAATAATAAATAAAATGAAAGTTGTACTCAAAAAATAATTGAAACAGACCCAACTAAAAAAGATATATAGCTCATTTTATCGTTTGCATCTCATATTAAAAAGATTTAACATCACAACCCTTTAAACACCACAGCTCTTAAGTCTTAATGTAGTCATAATGGTGTATTCCGATTGCTATATAAATAATGTCAAATGGTCCTCATGAATGAAGAATCTGGAGAGAACATCAAATAGTTAAATCTCAAAATAGCTGCAAGTAGAGAAGCAGTCATTTCTCATAATAACAACAAGTATTTTTCAGGCTAATAAAGCATTAACTTGCCAATTAACTTGTCAATTAACTTACCATTATGGTGTAGCCCGATTGCTATGTAAGTAGTGTCAAATGGTCCTCATGAATGAAGAATCTGGAGATAACTATATACAACAAAAAATAGTAATTAAAATAATAATAAAACAACAAATAATATGAAGGCTGCATCATCATTCAATATTCAAAAATGAAAGATATACCTTAATGGATTCATAGTGGTGTAACTCACTTGCTATATAAATAGTACAAAATGATCACCGTGAATGAAGATTTTAGAGAGAACACTCAGAATAGTAAATAGTAATATCTGAAAATAGCTGCAATTAATTATTAGTCAAAAAAAATATTAAGTAGTTATAATGAATGGGCTCAGTTTAACATTTTTTATCAACAAATCAATGAGGCCGTCATAGCTTACTGGCTGCTTAAATTTATAAAAACCCCAAAATCAAGTGTACCTGAAGTAAAGATCATGTAGTAATGATGGCTAAAGGTTACTAAGAACATAAATAAATCATTTTATCAAGCTAAGTTGCATCTCATATTAAAAATGATTTAACATCATAGCTTTAGAAGAAACCATAAATCTCAAAGAATTTAGAAAAACAATGTGTATTCATCAAGTAAAGACTAAAATACAATAAAATAGCTAAAAAAAAGTCGATCAAAGATTCTATTAAAATAAGTAACATAGTGTTAAACTATGCTACTAATCCAAAGTCCAAATAAATTCAATTGCATATACGTTGTTTCTTCATTCTCTTCATTTATTCAGAAAGTTTTACATGCAAATTTCTCCATCCATGATCTCTTGCTGTAATAAATGATCATTTATTAGACTCACATATGAAAAAGGCAAAAAGTTGAGATAATAATAAATTAATAATATGCTATCAAATTTAATAAAGATGAAATTGATTCTTACTGAAGGATTCTTAATGTTGCTTTGCAAACCTCTAATCCAACTAGCAGTAGAAACAAGTGCATTAACAATTTTTGCAGATAAAGAGCTTCTATAATCATCCAAAACTCTACCACCAGCACTAAAAGCAGATTCAGATGCAACAGTTGTTATGAGAATTGTTAAGACATCCCTAGCAACTTTGGATAAGTTTGGATACTTAAGAGTATTCATCATCCACCAATCAAGAACATCAAATTGTTATGTACTGCATTGATATAACCCTTCTTCCAAATATATTTATAAATCTATTTTTGAAGGCTGAATGGAACCAGATGCAACAACAAAATCAGTAAAACCTAACATGCAATCAAAAGGAGATGAAAATGATGACTCTCTTTGTAGTTGTGAGGACTCAAGTGCAGTTGTTGTTGCTAAACTAGAACTAGCATTGTTAGAAATATATTGATTATAAATCTCTAAAATAACTGCTTCAACTTCTTTAATTTTGAATTTTATCTCTAAAGATGAGTATATATTTGGAAATATAAAATTTATGAACTTCATCTTTAAGCATGGATAGCCACTACAGATATTAGCAAATTGCATTCTCCCCAGTACTTGTCAAATTTAATTTTCATGACATTTTCTATTTTTTTAATATATTCAATTGATGAATTGCATTCCTCCATCAACAACTTCTTAACATGCATAATAATAGGTAAAAAAAATATTTGTTGTAGGATATGTCGAACCAGAAATCATTTTCGTGACATTATGGAAAATAACAAGAAACTTTCTAATAACCTCATATCTTTCGCAATCAAAATCATATGACAACCACTTGTAATCGTATCTCGGGCTATATAATGGTGGAAGACACTACGAAAAACAAATGCTGATTCAAGCATAATATATATAGAATTCCATCGTGTAGGAATATCAATAGATAAACCCTTCGAAGTGAAAATCTCTAATTGTTTCGCCACCTCAATAAGCTTATGTAATCTAGCAGGAGACTTTTTAAGATATTTTATTGACTCCCTGATTTGATAAATAATATCTTGAATCTCCTTTAAACCATCTTGAATCATTATGTTCAAGATATGAGCACAATATTTGACATGAAAGAAATAACCCATAAAATATAACTTACCTCTTGACTGAAAATTAGATTTGAGAGCATTAGCGGCAACATCATTATTACTCGCATTATCCAATGTAATTGTGGAAACTTTATCCTGCACATTTCACTCCAACAAGCATTCACATATTGCATCACAAATAAAAGTACCTGTGTGAGGCGGTTCAAGCTCAAAGAAACTGATAATACACTTGTGTAATTTCCAAGACTCATCAATATAATGAATTGTTAAGCACATGTACTCCACTATTTGATTAGAAGTCCAACAATCAGATGTTAATGAGACAATATATATGCTTTTAAGATATGCCTTCAGCTTTTCCTTTTTGCTTCATAAACTTTCATACAATCATTTTTTATAATATTTCTAGAAACTCTTTCATAATTATGATTTAAGACCTTCAACAAAATATTGAACCAAGTATGCTCAACCATTATAAAAGGATATTCATGCACAATTATCATTTTTGTAATTATTTATCTAACCTGAAGATGATCATAATTCTTTGGATATGTAAAAAAAGGAAGCTCAATTTCTGAACTAGCATCAAAAGACATAAAATTTAACAATTTTTGCCTTTTATCTAACAAATCCACAACTTGTTTATTTTTAGCTTTGATCTTATCACACTCCCTAACATGTTTGAGAAGTTGTGAAGTGGTGCCAGTCTTGGATTTATAAAATTTTGTACAACAACATATGCATTGTAAATAGGAAGCATTGACGCCTTTCAAAGTAGAAACAGTTTCTATAAAGTACTCCCAAACTGTAAACTTTTATTTTCTAGTTTTCTTAGGAGGGATTCTTCCAACATTAGTATCAAATATAATTACTTTTGAACAACTAGGTTGTAAAGAAAGATTAGGATTTTCATTACTATTTTTATCATTTATAGTAATCTCATTACCAGATGATGCAGTTTGAGATAGATCAAAATTTGAAATGGTAGTAGACTATATTGAAAAAAAATGTGTCAAAACTAAAGGTACAATCCATATGCTACAAGTAAGAATATTAACATAATTTATTGTCACATTCCATATAGAAATATAACACTAGTAAATTTGACATATTAAGCATACAAAGTCAACTTAAACATGAAACATGAGACTTTTCTTCTTGATCCCATCAAAGCAAAATAGAATTAAATGAGAAGCTATTTACAAAACAACCTATTTTATTTGCTATTTTATTGTGTTTTGGTCTTTACCTTATCAAATAAGTTGGCTTATCATTTCTAGGTGTTTGAAGAATTTAAGCAGTCATTGAGCTATGAATGTATCATTAATTAGCAGATAAAATATTTCAAACTGAGCCCATTTTATAATTAAAGCAGCCATCAATATTAGTGAGCTGTGAGCTTATTTTACTGCATAATATTATTTGGCTATCTTTGCTGTTATTGTGAGATCAACTTACTTGCTATTTTCTCCTATTTTCTTAGCTGTGAGGCCTGAGGGAAAACCCCACATAGAATATATATTATATATATAACAATGCCATCAAATTCCACTTTATAATTAACTACTTATTTTTTTTTATTAAATCTTAACCTGAGGGAAAACCCCACATCAAAAAGAAATCAAATTCTCCATGATATAGACAGCTTAAAAAATACTGGCATTTATTATGAGAAATGACTACTTCTCTACTTGCAGCTATTTTGAGATATGACTACTTTTTCCGATTCTTCATTCATGAGGACCATTCCACTATTTATATAAGAATCGAAGCTACACCATTATGATTACATTAAGACTTAAGAGTTGTGATTTTTAAAGGGCTGTGATGTTAAATTTTTTTTAATATGAGATGTAACTTAGCTTGATAAAATGGTTGCTTATATATCTTGTTTAGTTGGGTATATTTCAATTATATTTTGATTACAGTTTTCATTTTATTTGTTATTTCATTTATAAATACTAAATCAGAAACCGAAATCAGAATACTATACCAACTACATATAGATAGTAAACCCTAAACTCTAAAATATGCACGATATTACAAAATCAAACTGAGAAAATACACTTCAACATTTCATTGCACATTCCAACTAGAAATCGAACACTAAAAATCAAATATCCAAGAAATTTCAATAGCATATTAGCATTTTTGAGTCATCTAGAACCCAAACACTTCAGCAAGATAGCAACTCAAGAAGTTAGGCAAAAGATGGAGAAACTACAAAATAATAAACGATACCGAAACGTAAAAATTAGAAAAGTAGGATTCACAATTGGCGCCTTGGCTAATTGGCTCTACCCATGGATTAGAGCGTCGCAACTCGCAAGAATATCAAGTGCTCATAGTAGTAGAGCCGTAGAGGAGGCCCAAGAAGGAAGGAGAGTAGATAACGACGAATAGGCAAATACCAACAAATGAAGACTCAAAAGACGATGATGTCAAGAGAAAGAGTCGAAGAGCGAGCTGGCCGTCGCTCTCGTAAGCTTAAGTAGTTAAGGTTTAGGAATTAGGTTAAGATTTAATAAAAAATCTCCTCAAATCTGAAAATCTGAACCGTTCATTTCAACAATAGAGAATTTTAAATTAATTTTATTTGTTATAATGTGTCTAAATTTATTTAATTAAATATTATTAATTAAGTTAATTATTCATGCAAATATAAATTAATTAATAAATAATTTAATGATAAAAATATATATTATATAATTTTTATATAATTATTTATAAATATTTATTTATTTCGAGCCAAATCGAACCGAACACGAACAATCAGCCCAGATTCCAAATTAACAAATTCAAACTTGAAAATAATCTTTCTTGTTCTCGAAGAATGAGGGGCAAAGGGATTGATCGAGAAAGATCTCTTATTCTTCTTATAATTAGAAGATCATGATTTGATCCGCATAGGTTTGCTAAAAAGAAGAATCTTCTCCTTTGATCATAAACGGAAAGTGTTCAATTAGAACATGAAAATGTGAACTAATTGGTCCGAGTTACTCTGGATGGAGAAGAAGGGAGGAGATTCTGAATGAAGAAAAGGATCCAATTCAAAGAATTGAACCAGGAGCCGCATGAGGTGAAAATCTCATGTACGTTCAGAGAGTGAACGACTTATCGTCAACTTTTCCACTATCACCCTCAAAACCAAACTCGCCTCACGAAAGTTGCCGGTTTATTAACCTCCGGATTTGAAATCACTTATATACGGTATTGGCCATAACTCACATCGTAAATCCTTAACTCTCGTTATATCGCAAAATATGGGTGTTGTGATACTTAACTAACGAATGAACATGAGCCGCTAAACAACAAGCTTTTGACCTCTATACTAGAGGGTATTTATACTCGAGCAAGAAAAAGCTTTTTTTATTTTATTAAATAATAATAATATAATAAAGTTTTTCTAAAATTGTCTAATTATAGTGTTTGCTTATACAAAAGTTTTTTCTAAAATTTTCACATAAAAATTTTAGTATCTCTTGTATATTTTTTTTTAAAAAATCTATTTATGCGTGAGATTTTCGTGCAAAATTAAGATTTAAAATCCTTAGTTCATCTCCATAAATTTGTCATAACACAATATGAATTATAATTTAAGATCACTAAATAAAATGAGAGATTTTTATGAGTGGAGTTTGAATGTAACTCTATATCTTGACTTCAATAATATAGCATCATATTGAACTCAATTAATAAATAGTTGTTGTGTATTGACTATAAGGTGCTATATATTGATGTAATATTAATTATATAGTAATACATAAGATATATATATACACTTTATATCAAATGCGAATAATTATATATATACAACATTATGAATGTCACGTATCACTTTGTTATTGAAGTTAAGATGTAAAAGCTACATCAAGACAGTATGCAATATTTTTTTCAAATAAAAATGAGGATTAGGTTCCACCTTTTAGAAGCATGACAAGGATTTCATTACTATGAAGGTGTTAGAGGGTCCTTTATCAAAGAAGAAGGATACATAAATTAAAGTAGATTATGCTTATCAATTCTAAACTTGATCACAATGAACATTTATAGACAATATGTAAGATTTCTTTTAAGCGGATGATTGCATCATTCATGAATTATAGTGCCACCAGATCAAATTATCAAATGTGCTTTTATAAGATCATTTCAATTGTTTATTTGCTTTAGGCCTATAATTATATTTAGTGAAATGAGTGATATATATTTGCTATAAATGTTTTTTTATTAATAAATAAATAAAATCGAACAAAGATATTTACTAACTAATGAAAGTGAGAGAGAGTGTGAGGTCGTTGGAGAAGATGAGATAATGATTTTTGGTAATTAAATAGCCCTTTGACATTACTTTTCTTTTTTGTTTTTAAAATTTTGATTAGGGCATTTGCATTTACATATAGCATGTTATTCTTATATATTTATATATTTAATATCTAAAATTATATATATATATATATATATATATATATATATATATATATATATATCCTTGGTATTACATCAAAAATTTTATAAGAAATTAAAAGTCTAATTTATGATCTTTTTAAAATTAATAAATAACTAAGATCATTTTCTTCATAGATGTAGAGCTACAAAATAATAATTTAAGATATATTGATCGTCAATTTAATGATTACTAATATTATGGCACACACTTTAGGTTGTCCTCGATTCATTTAGAAGTTGGGCAACTTTTATGAATGAAATATTAAATGTTTATGTGATGATAAAACTATCAATTCAAGATTAAAACTATTAATGATCGATGATATATCTATTATATTTCAAAAAAGTACTCATAGTGCTTGAAAGCTATGAAGTTGACAAACTTAAATATAATTGAGATTAAAGTTACGAAAGCTATTTTTATTTTAATTAAATGGCTAGAAATAAAAGATTTAAATTAAAAATAAAAAAATAAAAAAAATATTATGCCTCCAAAATTTTAATGAAGAATCATATTCGAAATATTCAAGAGTACAGTATCTCAATTCAAAATATTTAGTAAAAATAATATTATTATATTAATATTATATTATTTAAATTATATTAAAATAATTTAAATATCTATCATGTCCTCTAATTTAATTTCAATTGAACCTTTAAATCTTGAATTTTTATTTCATCTAATTCAATTTTTATTATTGTTTTCAAACTTTTGATAATAAATTAAATATTACCAAATCAACCAGATTTTTAAGTCGTTTTTCTTATCATATCTAAACACATGAAATGTTAAGATTTGATAAGTTATATGCACTCTTATCGTTTCTGTGTGGAATTTCCTCTATTCTCATATTAAAAAAACTTGTAAAAACAGTGGGCACGATAAGGGAGTAATAAGCTTATGATAGGACATACACAAAGAGCTTCTATAGTAGGTTAAATTTGAATACAGTTCATGTACAGAAGTGGAAACGCGTCCAGGTTAATACGAACAAATATTAACAAATAAGTCCAGCTAAAGTTCAAAATCATACGAAGTAACAGACAGAATTTACAGGGAGTTAGGTAGATAAAATCTATATAAAAGTTAATATAGCTTATCATATTTGATAACTCCATATGTCATTTTGTCATTAAGCCGGCTTAAGAATTTTTCTTATGCGACGTAGCAGGAAAATTTATGGGAAGATTGATGAGAGGACAAAGTCATTTTGCGCAAATGTCCTTGATTTTTCACGTATTTGCAGATGTCCTATTGAATAATTATTTAAAATTAGACTATTTCAGTTGACCTCGTTGATTTAATAGTGAAATGTCTAACTGTTTTAATCTAGTCCAAAATAACCTCTCCTCAAATCAGATCAAAATCTATCAACTGATTCGATTTTTGAAGAACCTCTTGATTTTTAATATTGATTATTTTTTTATTTTTATTTTTGATTAAATAAATGATTTAGATTCAAAATAAAAATAATTAAAATTTATATTATAAATTATAAATTAAAATCATATTAAAAATATTCAAAAGTGAAGTATCTTTATATTAGAATATTACAAATTTGATTGATAAAAATATTATGTAATATTATTATTATATTATTTAAATCATATTAATATAAAGTTAATATTTATTTTATCATTATGGCATGGTTAAGAAGTCAAATGGACCCTATAAAATATGTGTCAAGTACACTAATCTCAATAAAATTTTCTCAAATATAATTTTCTTCTCTCCCAAATGGTTCAATTGATCAACACTATTTTTGGGCACCGGATGCTTAGTTTTCTCGATGCGCTATAATTAAATAAGAATGAATCCATCAAATAAAAAGGCTACTTCTTTTCGAAGAGATAAATATTTATACTGCTATTAAGTTATGCCATTTGGGTTAAACAATGCTAGTGTCTAGTACTACATATTAATGCTCACGAATAAGGTCTTTAAAGACCTCTTAGGATGTATAATGGAACTATAACAAATGACATATTGGTAAAAAGTTTAGAATCACAAAATCTTTTCGACTTAAAGATATGTTTTCACTTCCTTCTATGTTATAATATGTGACTCAACCCTTCAAAAATATTTTTTTGAAGTTTCATCAAGCAACTTAAGTTTATGGTTATTTATCATGGGATTGAGGCTAATTTTTAAGAAAATCAAGACACTCAAAGATATGTCTCTCTCATAAAATATCAAAGAAGCTTGAATGCAATGAATGAATCGATTCTCCAACCAAGTCAAGCCAATCGCATGAAAGCTTTTGCATAAATCTACTCAAAATCATTTGAACTAAAGAATTGATGAACCAATTTGATTTTTGGCGATCTACATGGTTCTAATATTGATCAATTTATTGGTTTTTGATTTTGATTAGATGGCTTGAAATAGAAAAATTGAATTAAAAATTGAAAAAGATAATGAAAAAATCATGTCCTAAAATTTTGAGTTAGAATCATACTCAAAACATTCAAGAGTGGATTATCTCAATCTAATATGTTATATAATTTATCATTAAAATCATATTAAAATATTTTTAATATATGTCATGAAATTGAGTAATAAACTTATAATAAGACACACAAAATGTCTATTGCAGGTTGAAATTAAAATATAATTCATGTAGAATAAGCACAAATACATCCAACTTAATACACACAAATATTAACAAATAAAATCGACTCAAGTACAAAATCATACTAACAATAAACAATTTTTTTTATATTTATACTAATTTAATCACAAATTTATATACACAATGCACATGCAAAAATTTAAATTCAAGACCTTTTAATTGAAAACCTAGACTCTAAATTATTAGATAAAGTACATTGCACAACAAAATTTATAGGAAGTTAGGAATTATGATGGATGGACATGGATATAAGGACACAAACCCGTGATGAACATGATACTATTGTTTTTATATTTATAAATAATGTAAATAATGTAAATAAAATAAATAAAATATTAAAATAAAATAAAATTAAATATTTAAGTACAATATGAACTTTTAAAATATAGAAAATCATAAATGATATAAAAGTATTAAGATAAATAACATCGAGAGGTGTGCAAATACTGAACTTCAGCAATGAATAATGATGCTCAACGATCACATGAGAACGGAGATGCGGACGAAAAAAGTAGACGATGTTCATATCCATAAGTACATGTTATAAATTAAAAAATGTCATAAGTTTATAATTTTTAATTGATATAATTTTAATTTAATGATATTATGTCAAACAAATTTTTAATTGGATATGTTAAAGATATATCTTGACACTTGTAAGAGATGTATTGGATATATTGTTCTATATTATTGAATACTGCACGTTATTATTTCCAAGGCATCAAAAATTAGGTCTATATTTGATCTCCATTTGTCATCTTGTCTTTCAAGTCGGTTAATAATTTTTCTTATTCGGGGAGATTGACGAGCTGGAGAAGACGAAGACTTACAATTTTGCACAAAAGCCCTTGTTTTTTCATGCATTTGCACTTTGCGCTGACTGAAAGATTATTTGAAAATCAGATCAGTTCAAAAGGTCCGGTTGGCTTAACGATGAAATAATTTTTTGATTGATTTGATCTAAATTCAAATATTCCTCTGCACAAAGCAGCTGAGAATCAGTGAACTTATTTAATTTTTAAAGTACCGTTCGATTCTAATATTAATCAATTTTTAAATTTTTTAAATTTTTTAAATTTTAGTTAAAAAATTTGAAATAAAATTATTTCTATTCAAATTAGAATAAAATAAATATAATGATCATATTCTAAAATTTTGATTTAAATAATAATCCAAATATTACATATTAGATTGATAAAGCTGCAAATTTGTAAAATGATGGGACGATTAATTATATTAGTATGGATAATGTATTAAAATACTTAAATATTTGTTATATTTTAAATTATTAAAGTTTTTAGAAATTTAGATAAATTTTGAGCTAAAGAGAATAATAAGATATATTTATTATAAATAATTAAAATAATAAAAATTTTATAATTAAATTTATAAATTCAAAATTGATAATAAATTTTATTCATTCAAATTATTATATATATATATATATATATATATATATATATATATTATTCTTAATTATTATTATAATATTATTATAATATTAATTGTTCTATGTTCAAGAATAGTATATTATCGTCTCGTATTAGGTGTAGTATTATTTGTCCATATATGTATAGTAAAATGACAAATGACTAATAACAAGCAAGGCCTGAGTAAAGCTGCAAATAACTTAATAGCCAAATTATTCTTGATTATGCTTGATCATAGCTCATATATAATCATTTCATCAACTAATCAAATAAATTTAAACACTTATATTGATACTGATTAAGAGATGAACAAGCCTACTTAACTTGCATTCAATTCATATAATAATGAGTAATAACATTTAAAGCTCTCGGCAAGTTTGATAAGAGGCTTTATTTACAGATTTAGAATATGATTCTATGGGAATCATATTTTTTATACGTGAAAATGGGTTTATTAATGAATACAATTTACTTACTTTTGCTCATTAAAGTATTTTTTAAATATTTTATTTAATGGAGTTTTATTTCTAAATTCAATAGATTATTTATTAATATACTTAATAAATTTGTTTAGTTAACTAACGAGCTACTCTATAGTATTACTCTTTAATAGACTCAATAAAACAATTCTGTTTTATATTTTTAAAAAATATATATATATTTAATTATTTTTATTTTTTATCTTCAATAATAAATAACATTATTTTTGAAAATATTCAAAATAATGTTTAGTTATTTTGAATATTTTAAAAAATAATAATTACTAATAAACATATTTAATTTCGGAATAAAATATAAATAAATCAAAAAATAAAAAATAAAAATTATCCCATATGGCCCCCTTAGTTAAAGAGCTGAGCTCAAATAGTCATAGTTTTAAATGACTCTTAAGTTGAGCTCGAGCTCAAATAAGACTTTGGCAAACATACTCGGCCGAGGACTTGTGGGAATGCACAACAGCTAAAGCTTCTCAACTGAGTTCATCAGAACAAGATTAATGAATAGAAATTTTATAAGAGATTAATAATTCATTTCAATTTCTTAATATTTTATAGAAAAAATTAATAATTGGGGTAAAATAATTGATCCTAAAATAATAATTGTTGACTAAATTTAAAAAAATAATAATAGAAACGTCGTGAGATAACAGCACAATTAATGCCGATCCTTAGCAAGTCAAATTTGGCTATTCCCAAGTTGATATGACCCGTGACCCACATGTTGACCCATCCATGCCACAGCCATTGATGATGGCAGGAGTCAAACCTCTGATTGAACTTCTCAATTTGCTGAATGGTATCAGGACAAATATAATTCTTTATGATATAAAAAGGGAGATCGTATTTCTCCTTTATTGAGAGATTTAAAATTATGTGTTTCTAGATTTCGTCGGATGATCTTTTTTAATGTTGATGATAAATCGTCACTTTCACTCTACTTTGATCCTTGGTATAACGGTTTATCCTTGTATGAAATAATGGGGAATGAATCTTTTTTTGTTTTTGATAAACCGGTTAACTCTAGATTAAATTCGATCTTCTTTAATGACATAGTCTCTATCCCGGCTGAGTTGTCAACCCGATTCCCTACTGTGCTGAAGATTATTTCTGAAATCACCATTATGCAGTCTAACTGTGTTGTTCTTTGAGATAAAGCACCGAAACTTATCTCTAAGCTTATGCTCAAAGCCTTGTTTCAGGATACCCCTAAGGTGAATTGGCATAAAGAAGTGTGGTTTAAAGGTTATGCCCTTAATTATGCGATTTTTTGTTGGATGGCATTGCTGAAAGGGCTCAAGACATCTGATCTGTTCCAAGCTAGAGGATTAGGCTCTACTCATCCTTGCTATTTTTGTAAAGTGAATTTGGAATCTCACTCACACCTTTTCTTTGAATGTTATGAATCCATGACACTGTTGAGAAAGCTCTTACCTCACGGTAACCACTTACTTATGCATGCCACTCTTCCACAATTATTAAGTGAAACAAGTAATGTGGAAAATAAGGTTTTGGCTAGATTATGCTTCTTAATCATTGTTGTTTCTGTTTATGTTATCTGGAAGGAAAGGAACTCCCATTTTTTTAAGCAGGTGGCTAAGTCATCCTTATGGATGGAGAGTCAGATCAGAAATATTGTTGCACATAAGCTGAGAAGGTGAATTTTCAAGGACCATTGGCCTAAAAACATTATTCGAATTCTTTTACAGTGGAAGCATAATGAAAATACTTAAGTTTGGTTTTTTGGTTGGATGTGTTCTTATTTCCTCTCTTATCGATTTTATTGGAAGGACGATGATGATTCGTGGGACTTGCCTTTTGTGGTAACTGGATGCTTTCGATTGATTCACAATGGATGGCTAAGTTGCAACCTGAACCATTTGTTTTGTCTGATCCTCAGCTGCTCAAGATGAAATTATTCCTATTCCTTATTGGTTTCATGGATGGAAACTTCGGCAACCGGCGATAATTAGTTTTTGGCAAGCCTTCATCCCCACAATGGATGTTTTTTGTGATCTGAGTCCTTCAATTTAACAATTTTATTTAATCTTGTTTTGCTCTCCTTTTTCCTAGTTGATTAGTTTAGCTTAGCTTTTCTCAAGTTTTTTTCAGTCCTATCTGGATTATTGTTAGTCTAATGTATATGCAAACTCTTTTGGAATGAAATTGGGGTTCTCCCCTCACATTTTCCAAAAAAAAAAAAAGTGATATAAGAAAAAATATTATCTCCACAATAAAATTTATATCATTAAAATTCGAAAGTTTCAATTACTATAGTACAAGTTTATTTTTTTTTGGAAAAAATTTAAGGGCGGGAAGCCCAATTTCATTCCAAAGATAAGAATGCAGAAAAATATAGACTAATACCTCAACTAAGATTAGAGGGCATTAAAAACAAAAAAAATGAATAAAAGATAAGGTAATAACTATGAAATACATAGTTGAACTCAGAGAATCAAAAAGGCCCTATATATATATAGGAAAGCCTGTGAGCTTAACGAAGAGCGAGGATCTGCATCTCCCAAAAACCAACCAATAAGAAGTGCAGAAGGTCTCAATATCCAACAATTGTCAAGCTTAGCCCTCCAAGGGATCCGTCTATCAAAAACAAAGAGTGGCAATAAAAACCTATGATGCCAATAAGAATTAGTATGGAGATTATGATAATCAATTGGAGCAGGAATCCATGGTTGCTAAGATGACCATCCGAACTGGGTAGCTAAGGCATCCAAAAGTGACAGCTCACAGTGCCACAATCTCATCATCATCCATTTCCAAAATCGAAAATCGAAATTGAAGAAGCAAAAACCAAATGAAAAAGAACCCATAAAAGAAAAACACATACTTCAGATGATCCTAATGTTTCTCCATTTCTCCAACAACAAAAATGTACTTTCCGGCCAAGAGAATTTAAATTTCCATCTTCTTAGTTTAGAAGCGACCATCATTTTGATTTTAGAGGCTAAGATCGGTAGGGGAGTTTCACCATTAAGGTGGATTCTATGATTCCTCTTGCATAAAATCATATAAACAATAATAGCAGTGATCAGATAATGCAACCTTCTGATAGCCTTGTGATCCAAAGATTGAGCCTTGTTTAGGACCAGCTGGAGTGTTGTTGGAATGAGGAGGGAGCTGCCATTTAGCAAAAAGCTCCTGATCAACCACATAGAATAGGGGCATTCAAAGAATAGATGAGCATGTGACTCTAGAGAAGAATTACATAAACATCAATCCACTGTTGCTCCTAGACTACGAGAAGAGACAATATCAAAGGTTTTAAGGCCTCCTAAAAAAGCCATCCAACAGAAAAGGGAGGGATTAATGGCATATCCTTTAAACCAGATTTTGTTAGACCATTCCATGGAGGGGTAACGGGAGAATATAGCCAATCATATATCCCTATTGGAAAGATGTTTGCTATCATTCTATTGTACAGAATCATACAACATACTCACATGAAGTCCATTGATATCATTGTAGCATTGTGGATATACTAATTTGAGATTAGTTGGTAAAGCCCACCCATTATTCGAAATAATGGTACTCAAGGTGGCAGGTGGAGACTTACCAAATAAATCAAAATAATAAGGGCCAAGAATCTCAAAAAGAGAACTACTGAGCACCAAGGATCAAAAAATAATGAGAAGCTGCCCCATTCCCAATATGGAATTTGAAATGCTCTTTAAATCGAGTAGTACAATGTTTAAGATCCTTCCAAAGGGAGAAACTTTGATAGTCTCCTCAAGGGGAGTGCACTTATTAGCAAGCTAAAAAGCCAAGGTTGAAGACCTGTTTAAAAGCTTCCAAAGATTTTTGGTTTTGCACTGGGTGTTCAAGGTAGAGGCAGAAAGTAGGCCAGTGCTTCCCTTATCATGAGGGAGGGTGGTTTTTGCCAAAGTGATGAGATGAATCTTGTTAGACTCCACACTATGGTAGAAGAATTTAGCAGAGAGTGATGATATTCTCTTTAAAATGCATTTGAGGATTGCAACCGAGCGAAACCAGTAGGATAGATAGTTGTTTATAAAAGATCTTAATAGTTGGAGTATGCCCCCAAAGGATAAAAGCTTGGATTTCTACCCTGCTAATAAAGCATACAACATATAAAATAATGTATTGAAGTGAATTGATTTGAGAGAGCCGACAACCAAAGGAACACTCATATACTTGATAGGGAAAGAACCTTTCAAAATATTGAGAGCCCTGCAAAAATAATTAGAATTAGCCACAGACTTAGAGAAACAGATGAGGGACTTGGTCTCATTAACTTCCAACCCGGAGAAGGAAGCAAGGATATCCATATTATGTTTTAAAGACGTGGTTGTAAGTTGATTAACCAAGCCAACAATAAGCAGATCATCAGTAAATAAGAGATAGGAGATTTGACCGTTCCCTGCAGAATAGGGTGTGTATCTTCTAAGGTTTATGTCTCTATCCAATAAGCATGAGAAAGTGTCCATTGTGAGGGTAAACAGGAAGGGAGAGAGAGAGGGCAGCCTTGTTAAAGGCCATTAGAGGAGAGGAAATGGCCTTTAATTTCCTCGTTTAAAATTAAGGAGAAAGAAATATTAGAAATGCACATTTCAATCCAGGCAATGAAAGTTTAAGGAAAACCTTTCTAGGCTAGTCTATAAAGAATAGACCCATGATTTATGCTATCAAAAGCTTTCTTAAGATCAAATTTAGCAAGGAACAACTCAAATTTATTTGAAGAAGTGAGCTCACTGCACAGATCATGAGCCGAAGTAATATTATCTGCAATATCTCTCCCTTGAATGTAGGCAAATTGTGTAGAGTGAATTATGGATGGCCAAACATATTTCATCCTATTAGCCAAAATCTTTGCAATGATTTTATAAAAGGTATACAAAGGGAGATTGGCTTGAAATCAGAAATGGAATGGGAATGTTTAATCTTAGGAATTAGTGTAAGAAGGCTATGTTTGAACATATTGGGGACCTTCAGGGTTTTAAAAAAGTGGTGAATAGTAAGGAGAAATTGTTTGCCAATAGTGTCCCAACTATGAATGAAAAATTTAGAGTTGAAACCATCAGGGCCTGGTGATTTGTTCACATTAGTACTGTGAAGAGTTGAGATAATTTCCTGGTTGCTGATATCTCTGATGATATTTGATGCTTAATCTCTAGAGAGAGATATCCCAGAAGGTACATCATGGATACATAAGATGTCTTGTCCAGGCTTGTTGAAGAGGGAGGAGTGAAAGTTGCAAATGGCCTCAACTATTTTATCAAGATCAGAAGTAATACCCTGAGGGGTAAGAATTTCTCTAATAAGATTAGAATTCCTCCTCTCATTGATGGAGCAGTAAAGGAACTTGAGATCGTTATCTAAATGAGTCAACCAAGAGTTTTTTGTCGAGCCCACATACTCTCTAATGGCCATCTTTTATATCTCATTTATTATCTAAACATTGTTCACGGAGTTGATTGTGAGGATCTTTTTCCAAAAGAAGAAGAGCATTTTCTAGCTTCTTAAGGGAGGCAAGTTGTTTGCTCAAAGAGAAAGAATCCCACGTGTGGTTTCTAAGAGCATTCTTAGAGACCGTTTGGGGCAGCTGCAACTTTTGTAAGAAAGTGAAGTCACGCAAGAAGCTAGTGGCAGGAACTATTGTCAAGCTCGATTCGCTTTGAAAAACTCAATTCAAAAACTGCTGTGCTGCAGCTGTTTATGCAGAAATGACTAAAATGTCCCTACGAGCATATGATCTTAATAATTTAAAATAGAATGAACAAAAATAGGATAACTAATACTCATATATAGTAATAAGTCAATTAAATTATATTAACAGATTACACATCACTTAATAAATAATATTACTTAATAAATAAGGCTAATATTAAAATTATAAGTACAACAACTAGTGCGATCAAAATATTAAGCCTACTATCATGTTGATCAAAAGCACCCCAACTTTCAAAAATGATTGGACAATGAAAATAATCATCCATCTTTCTTATAAGAAACTCCATTATAAATCAAAACTTATCTGTGATGTGAGGGCAGATTGTTATTAATCCGACATCAAATATAACATCCACATATTTTGAAGGGGACGTTGTCGACAAACTAAAGGGATTTATTAAAAAAAAAGCTTCACTTTTCTTGGTGATACCATACATATATACATACATACATACATACACATGCATATACATACGCACAAGTCACACTTGAATCAGCTATGATACCATCAAATAACTTTTTCATCAACATACATATGATTGTATCAAAGAATGTTCATAAAGCTTCACTTTTCTAAATGCTATGAAGCTGCAAAATTTGGCAGTGTTATTAGGTATAATTGTTTTGGTAATTATCAAAAAATTCTATCATAATGCTAACTATAGAATGTAATGCTTTAAATTAAATTCTTATTTGATGCATTATAAATGTTTGTTGGATTTTTTACTTCCACTATATTAAAAGCACCCCAAAAAATAACCTTTTAAAAAAATAAAATGTTTAAATCAATTTGGTTGTTGATTACCGCATATCTCAGTTCATTCTTATTTAGAACAAGACATGACAAAAGTAAAGAAAAACTTCATATATTGATCCATGTGCATCCTAACAAGAACACAAACAAACCAATCAAGATAATTGGGGAAGATGTTAATGAGGATGGTAAAACCAAGATGACACAAAATTGATGAATGAAGCAATCAATCATTCATTGAGAAATGAGAATATCTCCTTTGATGCCCAATAAAAGCATAGAAAAGGGCCTAATTCTTCCACTATTCTTCCAAATACCGGTAAGAAACTAATATTAGTGTTTAAATGATGCAAGTAATCAATGAAGATCTACTAATTAAAAAAAAAACTTGCAGAGAAGTTGTAGAGAAATCATACATACGAACCAAAAACTTTTTCATAATCATAAAATGTCAGTATGAATTTTAGAAACTTCTTCATTTTTTTTTGGAAAAATTAAGGGCTTAGCCCAAATTTCATTCCAAATATAAAGAAGAAAAAAAATACAAGAATATAAACTTCCAAAATGAAAAAAAACCTGTGCACCGAAGGAAGGAAAAGAAAAAAAAGGAAACAACAAAACAAACAGGACTCAGAAAATCCTCCTAAGATGAACAAATGAACATTCAACCTCAAGGAGACAACTCAATCAGATAGTAAGCAACTTGCCTCATCTTAACGGAGGCCAAAAACTACCCTCCAGGGCTACCTTTATAGAGAAAGGGAGAGCAGCAGTAGGATATGCAAAAGTAAAGAGGTTGCCCGGTTGCAGTAATGGCCTCTAGGGAAAGACGCCAAAAGAATATCAATTTGCAAAAGGGAATGGGCTTTAATCATCGTCCCAGTATACCAATACCCATCAAAAATTCCTTCCTGTATACAAAAACAACCAAAAGGAAAAACACCATTAAGCTTCATCATTTTTCCATTTCACACCATTAACCAAAAGGAAACTTCTTTGTTTTACTACACCGATAAAAAAAAAAATAAAAAAAAAATAAAAGTTAACCATTTGTACACAACAATCAAAGGCAAAACAAACAAATAGCTCCTCCTGTTATTTTGCTCTCTTCGATGGGATTTTTGTAAAGGCAAGCCTTCACCGTAACAAGAATCCGATCAGAAGGTCGATCTAATTAACTAGAGAGACAAAGAAGACTAGAGAAGGGGACGTAATCTGGGTTGAAATGGGCAACCGACGTAGGAGGAATCGGGGAAGAAAAGCTTATCGAGGTTGCATGTGAGATCTCCGAAAATCATGAAGGGTAATGCATACAAGGTCCTCTCCCAGTAGCAGTTTCCGCGGCCCGTCCTAGAACCGCCTCTCAGAGTTATGGTTAAGGGTAATTTGGATAAACTCATTTACCCACGGAGCAGCTCTGGATCGCGTTGAAGCTTTCGACTGTGGCTTTCCAAAATTTGGCTGAAATAAATGGAGCTGCGACGCAATTTCAACCACGCCACGGAAAACGTTCTACCAAACGGGCCCTTAGTGTGTTGTAACTTCTTAGAGAAGTCGTAGAGAGGATCATCAGGGAAGAACTTTGCCATGTCGACTTATCCACTTCATTGAAGTCAGAGAAAGTGGTCCAATAATTTCTGAAAAGAAATCTGTGGTAGGCCAGATTGATGTTTGAGGATGGTGATAATGGGAGAATGATCAAAAGAGAGAGAGGGGGATGAACCTTGCTGAAGGAGGAGGGGAAGCCATTCACCCAACTCATGTTGCAAAGCTCCCTATCAAGTTTTGATTAGATGGGGTTCTCAGTTTGTTGGTTGGACTAGGTGTAGAACAGTCCGGAGCTCGTAATATCAAACAATCCACAATCATGGACACACTCCCTAAAGTCCAAAGTTCTACTAATAGAGAAAGGTTTGTCACCACACTTTTCTTTGCAATGACGCAGCTAAAATCACCCATAATAATCCATGAGGGAGGACATTGAAGAGATATCTTGGAGAGAATTCCATAGATGATGTCTATCAAGAGCATCATTATGGGCATAAACACCAGTGATGAAGAAAGAGTTGCCATTGTCATACTTGAGCTCCCCATGTATAAGCTGGGCAGTACTCAAAATATGCTTGAAGGAAAAGAGATCAGAGTTCCATTTCAAAAGAATTTTGCCCCCAGGGCAGTAATTAAAGTTGCTAACACATTATTCATTTAGAAGAAGCATAAGTTTGTGTGTTAAAAAATAGTCACTGATAGCATCAGAATTAAGCTTTGTTTCCAACAAAAATAACACATCTATTCGATAATCCTTGACGATCCTCGAACAGTCCATTGCTTAGCACCCAGCCATAAGGCCACGTACATTCCAACAAGCTAAGATTGGGAGTCGCATGAAGAGGAGCGGGAAGTAGAAGGCTTTTTACCCTTCTTCTTATTATTGGCTTTGAGGGATTTATGAGTTTGATTGACTGGAGATTTAGTGTTAATGTGTCCTGACCGGCTTTGGGTGTAGGAGGAGATCTCAGCTCAATCCAAGTCGTATCTAGAGACAAATGATCAGTGGTAATGGCATAGGTAGAGCCAGGAGATTCTAAGGGGGTGGAAGCAAGATAGGTGGAGGTTATCTGATCCGAGGGGTCTATATGAGGGGAGGATTGAAGTTGGTTTGAGTCAACAGAGGTGGAAGCATCCAGAATGGTGATGGGATTATTATCCAAGGGATTGGGCGAGGATGGGAGTGGTTTATTGGGGTGTTCATGGGGTCGAGGAGGCCTACTATGGGAATGGCCTCTGATTAGGGGGGTTGGGTTGGGTTTACAGGGCAGGTGGCATCATCGTGAGAAGGAACAACACTTGCTACAAGCAGAGAACTTCCAGTCATATAAGATCTCCTGCGAGAACTTCAAGCCATTCAAATTAATGGAAACAGAATTGGGAAAAGGGTAGGAGGCATTGACTTGAACATAGATTTTAACAAAAGTGACCCTGGATTTTTCTACAGTGAGATTATCTACTGCAAGGGGGATGTCAATTATACTCACCACCTTAGAGAAGCCCATTTCATTCCAGCAGCAACAGAGGGGGAAATTGGGCAGCTTAATCCATAATGGAATATAAGAGAAGTTTTCTTTGGAAGGCCGGAAGTCCCTGAACCACTGTTGGAAAACAAAAGGTCTACCATTTAAGAAACAAGGGCCATTATCCCAAACCATGTCACAATCTTCATTGTAAGAAAATTTAAAGAGAAAGAATTCTCCTTCAAGGGTGAGGAGCTCCATGTTGCCTTTAAAATTTCATTTCTTCTTGACTACAACTAGCAATGAACCATAAAAAGGTCTTTTACATATAACGTGCCCAACAAGGGAGAGATGCCACTCCTTTTTCCCTTCAGAGAGTTCTTCTGAAAAATTGACCTCATCTGAATCATATGGTATGAAGGAGAGAGAAGGGGACTTACTTTTGTCTATATTAGAGAAGAGCGGGGGGAACGACCTCCGGCCGGAGCCAGAGGTCAGAGAGGGAGAAAAGGGAAGGGAGGAGAACAAATGACCGAGAAAAAAGTTGACGGTGAGAGGGAGGGGAAAGTGAAGAGAAGCAAAGCCATAGCCTCCATCCAGTTTTTCTATTGAACCTTCTTAGCATCCCTTGAGCTTTACTATTTTAGCACTCCGACGTTCCTAGTTAGTAAAAGTTTATTGATAGAGTTGTTGCTAGTATTACTTCATTTAGGTATTTATGAGAGAATGTATTTGCACCCCTTACTTTGATATAAGGGTGTGCATTTAATTTGTTTGGATGACGAATTTTAAAAATTAATTGATTTTGGATTCTAAAAAAATTGGATCAAATTGACCAAACAGAATAAAAAATCAAATAAATCAAATAACAATTTGATTTGATTATTTTAGTTTGGTTTTGGATAAATCAAAAATTTTTATACTTAAAAACTGTTATGAAATTCATACTCATTATGCAATTCTTTTTTATGATGAACAAGTAATAAGCAATATATATATATATATAATATACGTTGTGCTAAAAAATCAATTGTGGTAGAATAAAAGTTTATGCCATAGCTTTATTATGGAATCCAGCACACACACAAATGTTTGAAGAATGAACAAGAAAATTCTAGAATTTTTACGTAGAAAAACTCCTGAATAGGGGGAAAAAATCACGTGGCCTAGCCCAGTAAAAATCTTCCGCTATGTATCTATTTCAGAGTACAAAGTTTTTTCGATAATGAGATTATAGAATTATATATGAGAAGGGCTGACAATGAGAATCCTATAATTAGGTAACAATGCGCAACCGTGGTTAGTTAATGCTTGTTGCGGAAGTTGATGATGATGAAGAAGTCGCGAACCCAGCGACGGCAGTGGTGATGACGCGAGATGGTTCTCGCTACGGGCACCGGGCGATGGTGGTCAACGGCGGACTATGATGGTCGCGGATGACCGGCAATGGTTGATGATAACGTGATCGATGGTGGTGATCGAGTGGACGCGGTAGCGCAACCGGGGATGGTGGTTACGGCTGGATCATGGCGGTGGTCAGCGAGGATGACCGGCGACGATGGTTGATGGCGATGACTGGCGGTGGTGATTGACAACGGTGATCAATGGGGATGACCGGCGACGGTGGTTGACGACGATGACCGACGATGGTGATCGATGATGGTGGTTAGTGGTGATAATCGGTAATGGTGGTTGACAGCAAGGTCCTGCGACGGTGACCGGCGACGCGACTGTGGTCGGCACTGACGACTGACGGTGGTAGTAGTTGGCGGCCAACGCCAACGGTAGTGGTCGACGACCGTCGAGTGGTGTCATGATTATGCTTGGAGGATTTTTAAGCTTTAGAGCTCTCTCTTCTCATTAGCTTGTCCCTCCTCATATGAAGAATGATGAGATATTTATAGATTAGAGGGAGGACATATTTGTGAATACATGCAAAATTCAAACCACTCCATCAAATGGCTCAAAATGATTCCCTTGATCATTTGATGTATTTTAAATATTTGAATCCTCAAATGAAGCCAAACTCAAGAGATCTTGGGCTTGTTAGATCTGGCTCGTCAAGACGCTCGATTTGATTATAAAAACTTTATATTTAAAAATTATTTAGGGATTTAATTAATATCCCAAAGTTTCCAATCATATTTTAAGTGCTTGACCTGGACTAATTTTGACTCAGGATCAGATTGCTTTTGACATCAAGATTCGTGCTTCGACTAGTGACTAGTAAAATTTTTAATGTCATATCAATTGCCCCCTATTTTTGGAAGACATAGTTTCTATCATCCAAAAATATATGCTAAATAATTGAAAATAATAAACTCTTAATAGAATTTACAGGTTTATTAACCATATAGTTTGAGAGAATAAATCTTCATGGGCGTACAAGATTATGATCACGGAAGTGGGCACAAGGCCGCGGATACGCGCGGTGCTTTGGCGCGAGGGTTATGGGCCCCGCCGAATCATGGATGCCGCGGACGGTGCTATGCGCAGTGAGTGGGCTGCAGCTGAGGCACGTGAGGTGGTAGGCTTTGCGCAGACGCTGTGCACGCTGACCGCATGCCCAAATGCTTGCCGATGAGCATTTTTTATTTTTTCAATTTTTTCCATTTCTTTCTATTTTTTATTTTTTCCCTTTTTGCCTTTATAGTGAGCCTATAAAAACCCTCTCTAGGGTCAAGTGAGGAGACATAATTCTCATATGCTTTGGTGTTCCTTTGCATTGGATGAGAAATCATCTTGTGAAAGTTTAAGGGATAGGGTAAAATTTATTTATTTTTTATTTATTTATTAGCAAAGTTCTGAACTTCTTCTTGAGAAGGTCATCGTTTTGCTGATCAAGACCTGTAGCTCATATGGCGAGGCTCCGATTTTCTCTTGAAAGAGGCGTCAACTATCATCGTCGGATCGACCAAGTTTGGAGGCGATCAAGACTCGTAGTTCATACGGTGAGGCTTTGATTTTTTCTCGGAAGAGGCGTCAACTGTCCTTGTCGGGCCAACCGGGTTTGGAGGCAATCAAGGTCCGTAGTTCGTACAACGAGGCTTTAGTTTTCTCTTTCGAGAGGTGTCAATTGTCCTCGTTGGACCGACCATGTTTGGAGGCAATCAAGGTCGTAGTTCATACGACGGGGCTCCGGTTTTCCCTCGAAAGAGGCTTCAACTATCCTCGTCGGACCGACCGAGTTTGGAGGCGATCAAGGCCCGTAATTCATCTGGGCGAGGCTTTTCCAAAGAGGCATCAACTATCCTCGACCGACCGGGTTTGGAGGCATCAAGGCCCATAGTTCATACTGAGCGATTTTCCATCGAAAGAGGGCCAACCGCCCGTCGCCGATTGACCGTTTGGGCAAGGGTTAAGGCAGTAGTTCATACAGCGAGGCTCCAGTTTTTCATCGAAAGAGGTGTCAACTGTCCTCGTCAGATCGATCGGGTTTGGAGGCGGTCAAGGGCCGTAGTTTTTTACTTCTTCTTATAGAAAATTGAATTTCTTGAAACTTCAATGGATGGTTCAACAGTTGACAATTGCTAAGATGGTGGGAAGCGTCAGAACCATCCTTCAACAACTTAGAAGTCCAGTAATTTGAGAGTATCGTTATAGAGGAATATCTTTTTTTTTGATATCATATGTATGCATATATTTTTCGTCAGATCCTAGGTAAAAAATTTTATTCAAACTTATCCGTGAGCAGCAAAGTCTGGAAATGATATGCCCAAGTATTAGGGCGAGTGAGTTGCTTCACACAATTCTCAAACTTTTATCTTTTTCTCTCTCTTTTTTTATTTATTATGTATTTTCACATGATGATAGCCGAAAGAAAACTAATAACGTGACAACTACAAATGATATATCATGCATTATCACAATAGATAATTTAATGGTGTGCAGAAAATTTTATTTCACTAATGAGTTGGTGGCTAAAAAAGTCCGATCGAGCCCATTTACCTCTGCCAGGATACTTTATTGTTTCTGAGATGATTATTCGTATGGGATTGCGATTCCCTTTGGCTCCTGAATTGATTGAGATTTTTAAAATATGTGGTGTAGCTTTGTCACAATTTTTATTTCGAGCTTTAGTAATCATCGTTGGTTTAACTATCTTGTTTAGAGAGTGTGGTGTTAATTTGAACATCAAATACTTGTGCCGAATGTGTAGATTCACATGTGACGCTCAGGGACATGTTTCTTATCGGGCTATAAAGAATTGGATATAATTTTTAACATGGGATCCATCTAGAAATTAGTCTAATGGATTCTTTTTTTGTGAAAAATGAGTGTGGCTTCCCTGAGAGATGAGAAAGATTGAATGACCTTCCAGATCTATTGCTGATTGAAGAGAATAAAATCTTAACGACTCTTAATATTCCTGATGTAGGAATCTTATAAAATGAGTTAAATCACATTGACAAATATATAATTGAAGATAGAATATTAAAGGTTGGCATTTCCATTCAGGCAGGGAGATCTCAAGCTCTTCCACTGAAGAGATCAAGTAAAGATGATGAAAGGTCTCCTCATATTCACAGGATTCTTTCAAGAAGCCTGTTACAAAAATCACGGTGATAGCAATGTTTCTTCTTTAAAGAAAAAGAAGATATGCACCGAAGTGACTACGTCAAATATTTGCGGAGAAGATATTCACCCCTAGTTAGCCTCTAAGAGTTTAGCTATCTCAACTTATAATAGAGGAATTTATTTCTCGAAACTGCATATTCCTGAAGAGATGTTAAAGCACGTATGCATTAGATGTTAACGAGCAGACGAATTAGTACGTTGTCTTCTCCTTCTCCTCCTTTTCTTCTTGTAATATTTCAATTTTTTTTTTTATTGTAGGTAGCTCAAACATTATGGCTGATGACTCATTTGGGAGTCGCTCTAGACGAGTAGAATACTAAATTTGTGAAGGTAAAATATCTGTAAGGCGAGTATGAGCGAAAGATGAGTGCTAAAGTCAAAGATGTGGCAGCTTTAGAGGATCAGCTAACCAGGTATAGAACTGAGCTAGGGAACATGTCAACTCTCTTTCTTTTCAGCGTTAGGAGGTGGAGCACACTCGTGATGAGCTGATTGACGTGAGGGTAGACACTCGCCAGAAAAAGAAAAGACTCAAGGCGCTTGTAGCGGAGAAAAAAACTCTTGAAATGGAGAAGAAAGCATTATATGATCGTCTTTCTGAGAAGGAGCTTATAATGTCAGAAGCGGAAGCAAATAAAATCTCCTTGAAGACAGTGGAAGACTTTTAGAACTTCCTAGCTTATTGCGATACTATTGAGGAGTCCAGGAAGCTCGTAATCATATTCTTGATGTTGAAGTGAAGGACTTGGAGAGCCAATGTTTAGAGGAAGGCTTCATCCAAGGATTCCTAAAAGGAATCCGCTTAGTACATCACAAAACTGGAGCTAGTATTGAGAATCCGTTTGCCAGCCAAGTATCTAAAGACCTTTCACCAGATTCAGGAGATGAAGGGGTTGAGAGTGAGTTTAAGGGAGAATCTTCTAGTGGCGAGGAGGACGTTGATATCATGTAGTATCACTTGAGGATGCATTTCTTTTCCTTTTATCTATGTATTGTTATTTTTTATTATTATTTTTTGTATCCAAAATTTTGATTCTTTTTTATATCATCATGTTAGTGCTATCAATGATATAAAATTTTTTTTGGGTGATTTGCTCTCGTTTTGTTTTGACCTATCCGAGGTTATTGGTCGGAATATTATTCGACAACACTAACCTGTACGGATGAGACCGTGGGAAGTCCACCAAAGACTTTTTGGTCTATCCTAGGTATTAGTCAAAATATTATTTGAAGTCTTACCTGTATGGAAGAGGCTATGGAATGTCCACCAAGGACCTTTTGACCTATCCTAGATATTAGCCAAAATGTTACTTGACTTCTTACAGATAAGAGGCGAGTGTCCAGGACGTTTTGACCTATCCTGTGTATTAGTCAAAGTGTTACTTGACTTACCTATATGACCGGCGGAGAAGATGGCCGGTGATGTTGATCCGATATATGGCGTGACCGACAACGATACGATGACCACATGATGGTACGTGATGACTAGAAATGGGTTGACCGATGACCGGTTGATCGACGATGTGACGCGGGTCGGCGTGATAACCTGGACGGATTGCAATGTCGGCATGGCCGTGATGTACGGCGATAACCGCGATGGTTGACACAATGTCCGACGATGGTGGTCGCGTGACGCGGCCGATATGGCGGCTAATGCGGTGTTGGCATCATCGAGTGGCACGACATGCTTGGAGGATTTTTAAGCTTTAGAGCTATCTCTTCTCTTTAGCTTGCCTCCCCTCATGTGAAGAATAAGAGGTTATTTATCGATTCGAGGGAGAGCATTTTTGTGAATACATGCAAAATCCAAACTACTCCATCGGATGACTCAAAATGATTCCCTTAATCATCTGATATATTTTAAATATTTGAATGCTCAAATGAAGTTAGAATCAAAAGATTTTGGGCTTGTTAGATCCGGCTCGTCAAGACGCTCGATTTGATTATAAACACTTCATATTTAGAAACTATTTATAGATTTAATTGATATCCCAAAGTTTCTTGGACTAGTTTCGACTTAGGATCAGATTGCTTTTGGCATCAAGATTCGTGCTTCGACTAGTGGGATTTTTAGCGCCATATCAATATATATATATATATATATATTCTGAAAAGAAATTACTAAGTAATGATTAAATTCGATTTATTTGATTTCATCTAAAATTTTATTTAATAAACTAATCCAAAAATCATAAACCAAAGTTTTCATTAATTAAAATCAAAATCCAAATTACTATGTTCAAAATCAAACCAAATTGCTAAAAAATTTTGGTTCATTTTGAGTTTTTTGATTAAAACTAACTAATTCACACCCCTACTTTGATATGATTGTCTCATGTCAAAAATAAAATATATATACAACAAATAGAAAGCAAAATAAATTTTGCATAATCATTAGAGATCTTTCTTTATCATTATGAGAAAGGATTTAAGGGATTAATATTAATGATTTGAATAAGAAAGGAGTGAAGACTTAACAAATGAGGTCCTTTTGGTTTGAGGAGTAGGATAGAAAAATATATATATATATATAAAAGAACAAGTTTAGAGAGAAATTATCTTGATTTGCGCAATCAATTATTATTTTCAACTATAATTATTAGTACTTTTTATTTTTATTTTCATTATTTTTTGCTAATTATATAAATTAATTTCTCCACCTCAATCTTGATGTATCATCAATCATTTACAACTACATTCATCAATTTAGGTACAACTAGAGCTGTCAAAAAAGTTCATTGTTAATAATTCGTGCTCGTTAGTTAACTAAATGAGTAACATACATACATTTTAAACTCGATATATAAACGAATTACGTGAACAATTATTTGTTCGTTGACTCGATTTATCAAATAAAAAAAAGTATATTATTATTATTATTATTATTATTTATTATTATTATTATTATTATTATTATTATTATTATTATTATTATTATTATTATTATTATTATTATTATTATTATTATTATTATTATTATTATTATTATTATTATTATTATTATTATTATTATTATTATTATTATTATTATTATTATTATTATTATTATTATTATTATTATTATTATTATTATTATTATTATTATTATTATTATTATTATTATTATTATTATTATTATTATTATTTACATAAGTATTTATCCTCACTACTGGTTAGAATTTTGTTATTAAGATTATTTAATCCTCCTCATACAAATTTTTATTATTGCGTTCCATTTAATCACTAAACAATGATTTTTAACACAAGAGATGCAAGCTCGGCTCGTTACACCAAAACCTATCTAATCAATATCAATCAACTATAATAACGGATTTTAATCTTATAAAACCTATAATGATCCCTTAGTTTGAGGAGCATAATTGACTAGAGTATTAGTGGCTTCTCATTGATGAATGTTTAATTAATATCATATTTCTTATTTGAATTTTATATGATATGAAGTGATAAGTGTGCTAACTTTATGCCCGTCACATAAAACATATATGACTAACACAATTAAATTTATCTTAGAAATATTTATAATCTATGCCTCCATCATTATAATGCCAATAAAATCAATCTATTATTATTATATATTTATGCACTCTAAATAGGTCCAACATTCACACTAATCAAATTTTGGGGAAGGATTTCATGTTCCTTAAATAAAAAACAAACAAATGGAATATTTCAAATTATACAAGCTAATTTTAGGGCTCTTGTTAGCTTTCCAATTTCAGACTTTTAATTTTTTTATTCATGTAATAATAAGTATTCAGCTTAAAAAAAACACAATTATTAAAATGAGGAGAAACATCGATACTTCTTAAATTTTAATTATTAAGATTTATGGGATTCAAGTTCATTTGATTTTCTTTGTTTTAGATTTGTCTCATTTAATTAGCCTATCCAAAATGTAGAATTAGTTAAAAAATTTTAATTAATATTAGAGTCACTTCTTAAATTTATTAATCCAAATACTTGGGTGTTTAAATTCTAAAAATCATGCCAAACTTTATAATGTAAATAGAACAAATGTATGAAGCATATCACATCCTTTAAAGAACTATTAAAATGCATCGTTAAATGCAAATCATCAATATTTTATTTTACATTTAATGCAATATTATATTGAAAATTTAAAATTCATTACAAATGCAAATGACTTAATTAATTGATATTTAAATCATTTGGAAATAAAATGATTAGATTAAAGAGAAATGGCTGAGATTCTTTGATGGCCAAATAGTTTTAACAAATTTTTAATGTAATGTAAATTAAATAAACTTAAATATTAAAAATAATATTATATGAATTTAAATACTTTCATAATAAAATTAAATGAGGATAGAAATATATTTAAGTACCAATTATTTTATTATAAGATATGTCATATTAATATTTAATTAAATTTAAATTATAAAATAAATTAAAGGATATCTAAAATATTAAAATATAATTATACATGATTGAAAAGAAAAAAATTCGAATCATACAACCTGATCCTAATTAATATTATTTTTAAAAATTAAAAAAGTTTGAATCATACATTAATAGCATCATGTGCCACTTTTTTTATGATTATAATATAAATGATCAAAGATCTATTTGAATCAGCTGTAATTTTTTATAAAAATAATTAGAAAGTTACTATAAGAAAAATATATTTTTAAAAAATTATTATAAATATTGCAAATATATATATTTTAAAATTAAACAATTGCTTTATAGAATCAAGTCACCGACTTGATTCTAGAAAGTTGTTGATCTATTATTAGATAAAGTTGTCCATTTGACAATAGAAAATTGTTAACTTGCTCGAGCAAAAATTAGTAAGTAGCTCATATGCCTATGTTTGTTCGAGTATGGTTTTTTTTTTTTTTGTAAGGGTATCCATCCAATATCTCACCCATCTTTGTGGGTGAGATATCGTTATAATCCGAGGCGCGTCACATTCATCAATCAGTCGTGTTTTAATTTCACATTCTGATAGAGCGGGGAGAACACAGGGATTCTCGCCGGGGCCGTCTTTAACTAAAGCGATATTCAGTATGCTTTATCTTGAGTGAGCATACCTTAATGATTATTGATTTGATTGAACTCTAGAGAGTTCCACCATTGTTTTGATGAGTTAAAAAAAAAATATCTTAGTGAATTCACTGTCTTTTTTTTATTTTTATTTTTGACACAACCAAGTTATTCTAAATTAGGCTGACTTAGCTAAAATTGGGTTAATTTTCAATATATTTAAGTTGGGTTAATTTTCAATATACTTTTAAAATAGATTTATGACATGAGACGTCCTGGCAAAGTTGACACGACCATTATATTGGAGGGCATGGCGGCAATGCTATGTGCGCGAGGTAGTGAGTGCGAGATTGTGGGAAAGTAGGATTTGGTGAGACTTTTCTAGTGGGTCGGGTCATGAGTGCGAGCATGGGCTAGAGATCAAGTGGCCAGTTTAAGGTCTATATAATAATTTTTTTTAGTAGATATCTTTTATTTCTAAATTAATAAATTAAATATAAAATAAATAAAAAATTAAAATAGGTATAATTGTCTGTTAAATAAGTAACTTATTTTATTTTAAATTTATTTTTCAAAATAAAGGACATTTATTTTTAAAATTTCGACTATACTCGATAAATACGAAGAGATTTGGAATATCGTGGTCTGCGTCAGCATCCACCTCCGTTTCGTTCGCAATACCATGAATCCTTCGGCCAATCAAAAAACCTTACAATCCATCCGCATAAATAAATTATACGAAAACAATATCTACCGTTTATTTTTTTGAACGGCAGATCTCCGTTCCCGCATAAATCCGAAGCCCAGATCTCCAAGATCTCGCACTCGCTGACGTGGTGGTTAATTATTGTAAATTCGTCAAGCAGTTTTGCTCTTTTCGCCCACAGATCTTCCAGTTTTGCATTGTTGCCTTCAATTTTAATTAAATTGTTAATAAACTTTTGTTATATTTTGCATCTTCTCGTACAGGATAGGATGTATATGTAAATTTGTGGGATGACCGGAGGTTTAGAGGAAAAGAGAAGGATACTCGAAATAGAAAGGAAAGGGCGGAAAGTGCGACGGTTAGTAGCGAGAGGCAAAAGGAAAGAAGACTAGGGGAGGTGGTCGTCTCTTCTCAGGTATTTCCGTAGAATTCCGTGAGGAAGATGGGAGAGATGATTTTGAAGGCGAAGAAGGAAAGGGAGATTAAGGGAAGATAGTGTTGATGCCGGTAGGAAGAAACGATTCCGATGGAATTTCGCGCTTTCCGGCGGGGACTGTAATGGCGGTGGACAAGAGTCATTGATCCCACCGTACAATTTTGCAATGGTGGACAAGGGCATATACCGTTCTGGATTTCCTGGAACTCAGAACATTGGATTCCTTGATTCACTGAAACTGCGATCCATCGTGTGAGGATTGGATTTTCTTTTTCTGGATTTGTGTTTGGGGTTTTTTTTAATGGGATTAATTTTGGGGATTGGTGTTAGGTTTTGGCATGTTGGATTCTTATACTTTGGGAGGGGTTTTGGGGTGGTTTTGTTTGCAGATATTTGTGCCCGGAGCCGTACCCGATTGAAATGGCAGAGTATATTAGATCGGTTGGCATCCAGATCTTTCAGTTTGGAATTGAGGGTAGCAAGGTGATTGTTTTTTTTTTTTTCTTTATTTTTATGCTTTGTACTGAAATGTTTTCTATTGAATGGGTCCATGGCGTTTGCAGCTGTAAGTTTATTGGGAGATGACGATAATTGATTGCAATATCTTTTTGCTGGTAGAGCTCCTGTAATATGGTCATATCTGTTAATTCATGTAGGAAATATAATTGTTAAATTATGCACTTTTCGGGATGCAGTTTTAGGTTTCTTTGACTAGATTTTTATTATAACAATTTCAGAACGGAGAGATCCATGTCCACGTGCCTGTGGAAATATCACTTGTCATAAAGGGGTCTACTCCGTATTAACAAGATATCAGTAACACTTTACCTTGTTTTTTTCCACCTAGAGATCCCTTCTTTTGCTTGCTTAGCTGCTGATTTTTAGAGGTCTAATAAATCTTCAAAGGGTTTCTAAAAAACCATTTGCCTTGACTTGTATTTGCTAATTGATGCAAAAAAAAAATAATAATAATAAAAAAAAAAAAAAAACCTTTTGTGTTACCATTTTATGTCGGAATCTCCTCCTGTTTTAAGTAATATTAGCTAATTATTTTTTTTGTGTTCGTAAAACTCCTTTTGTGGCAAAAAAAACTATCAGATGGGAAAGTGCTATCTTTTTTTTTTTTTTTGGGGAATGGGATATCCACCTAACACTCACTCTATCTGTGGGTGGGGATATCGTTAATACTAATCACGGAGAAACGCGTCATTTCTGATCACTTACTTTCCCCACCTTAAGTATAGGCGCCTCTGTGCGAAGAATTGAGAACTTCCAGATTCCCTGGAGAGGAAACTGCTATCTTTTTGAACAAGTATCATGATTATTAAATTGATGTGGAATAATCAGCTTTAGTAATCATGTTCAGAATCAACCTCATGATATGCACAGTATTTGATGTGATATTTTTATTTTGTGCTTATCAATCTGCCCTTAAATATCTTTTATAGATAATCTTGTTTTTCTAGCCATGTATGCCATCTCTTAAACAGGACATGCTTGGTATTGAGCATATGGTATCTTGAAACCTTTGAATATTTTTTTCTCTTAGAAATGTGTTATCTGTTTTGGATTACATTCAAAATGTATGTTATATGATTAGTGATGTTTATGATGTAGCTTATGGCATAAATACCATCATTAAGTATAAATTGCCTTCATGGGAAATTGATTCGTATGTCAAAATTCTGGTTTTCTTTCTAATATAGCATTTTTTAAATTCATTCAAATGAGAATGATAGAAACCTAATTATGATTTAATGACCTTTATCTTTGGTTCTTACTCCAATCCACCATGCAAGCCTAAATGAGCAGTTGTCTATAATAAACTTCATTTAAATGTAATATTTTGGGGTCAAAGATAAGCAATCATTAGTTTATTTTGAAATCTTTCAAACATATGAGAATTATTCATCTTTTTTTTTTATATATATATTTGCTACCATTCTTAATGCTGTCATTATCTCAAATTTTTTGGCATCCTGTAGGAGCCTTCGGTGAAAATACCTAACTGTTCCATCATGGGAGCGCTGAGGGTCTTGCTTGGTACTTTTCTAAATCTTATGTTTCTCCTTTCTCAGATTTCTGATCCACACCTTTGCTTTCTTTTTAAATCCACATGATAGGTTTATTTAAGCCTTTAAGCTTACCCAACCATCTTTGGGTGTACAGATATAAGGAACCATCCTGTCCTCATTCACTGCAAGCGTGGTAAGGTAAGTACAGGGGGAAAAGAAAACTGCAGTATTCTATGTGTACTTGAGTTCTTCACATTGTTATTTATTGATTAAGCAAACCCTGGTCAATCCAGCACCGAACAGGCTGCCTCGTAGGCTGTTTCAGGAAACTGCAGAGCTGGTGCTTGACTGCAGTGTTTGAAGAGTACATGCGATTTGCAGGCACGAAAGCACGTGTCACAGACCTTAGGTTCATCGAGTCTTTCGATGTATCTTGGATGATTCAATGCGTGCTCGGCATAATCTACCGTTACCACGGCGGATGCTCTCAGGCTCGCCGCCTCGGTTATGGGGATTTATCTTGAGACAACCTCTTCTCTTTGGTCTCTAGAAGAGGAGATGATGATGGGAGTTGGATTACCTTTTTTTTTTTGATTGTTTTGATCAAGATTAGGCTGAAGGAGCCAATAATCATATGTGGTCATTCTTTTTTTTGGTTGGATCTTCATCAAGGTATATAATTTGCATCGTGATGGGAGCAAAATATTTGAACTGCAGTATTTGTTCCAGGTATCAAAATCACCCTCTATGTTGCTTCCCCTTTTTTGAATTTGATAGTGGAAGCCGGACTTGTGTCCGTTTGGCTCTCCTCTTTTTGCATTGTTGTCAATATTCTTGGCAATCTGTAGCCTCGGAAATTCTTTCCTACATTTTATTTTTTCATTCATTATTTTGCTGTCATTATTTCACGTTATATTTTGACTATTTCATATTATGACTTTTAATTTAATTAAAAGTTTGTGCGGTAGCATTGCCCCGTTTGGCGTTTTTTTTTTTTTTTTAATTTTTACATTGCTTTTCAAAAATTAAACAATGATGTTGCAGGGTCCCAAGTCTCGAATGAGAAAAGTAAAAGATTGCCTTAATAAAACTTGTTGAAAAATCATGACATGAATTTTTTAATACATTGTGTCAATGCTAAGTTGTGCCACTAGCGGCCTATATGAGAATATAGTGAAATATGTACGCATTCTGACGACCGTCGGATGTTAAATAAGAGTTCTCACATTATAGATGGATGCGAAAAAAAAAGTCCATGAAATTAGAATTAGGATATAAATTTAGAATATTGGTACCATTTCAAGTTAATTAATGAAATTAATAGATATTATGATTCATAGGAAGATAAATATTTTATGTATTCAAGAAATTAAATGGGTTGAGGAGAAGGTTAAGGAGATAGATAGTTTAAGTTTTAAACTTTAATATTATGATAGGAGTTATATTTAAAATAATACATGTGATTATAGAATAGAATTTGAGAGACAATCTTGTGAAAATTAATTAAATTAGAGATAGAATTATAGTCTTAAAGATTATTGCTAGATTATTAATGTTATAGATGCTTAAGTCTCGAGTAGGTTTGGATGTATGCTCAAAAAAAATTTAAGAATAATTTTAAAAAATAATATTTATATATTATATTAAAATTTATCAAATCAACTATGAATATTGAGTTAATAAGTATATTTAACTTTATAAAATTAATTTAGAGAAATAATCTCAATACTAATTTATAAGCAAATTGAATGTCTCAGACAGATGGGTCTATTTACATTAAAATCAGAGCAATCTAAGTCTAAATGAGCTTAAATTAAGCTAAAAGAATATTCATGAAAATTTTGAGATATTAATTGGATAGTCAAATGATCTTCAAATTTGACATGATTATAGTTGAATCGAATGACTCAACAAGACGAATCGACATACCCAAGACCACTCAAATCAGAGGTCGTTAAGGTGGTCAAATCATCAAGAAATTATTTACGATTAAGGAAATTAATATGAACCGCTTGATGAAGTGTTTTGAAATTTTGGTTATAATTATTAAAATGTTACTCTTAGAATCTTATAAATAGGACATCATTCTTGCTATAAAGGGAAGAGGAAGTTTGGAGAAAACTTGAAAGACGAGTGAAGAGGTAAGCTTAGAAGCTTGAAGCTATTCGCTACCAGAAATTATCATCCATCTCCGACAGCCTTCGTCGATCACCACCAATGGTGGTTACAATCTAATCTCCAAGATGCTGATGTTGTAATCTCATTCTAAGGCTGTCATTGCCTGATTTTCTATACACAATTTTGTAATTTCATCTTCACCATTTTTGGAAAGGAGCGAACTTTGTAAATTAAAATGCATAGCAGATTATCTTGATTGGGTAAGGCCCTGTGATTTTTTTTTTCCTATTATTGGGATTTTTTCATGTAAAAAATTTGGTGTTCCTCGTACATACTCTCTAATTATCTGTGTATATGCTGGATCTTCATGCAAAGATAAGATTCAAATATTTTCACTCTACTGACGTGAATTTTCTAGCACGACAAATATAAATGATGCCTCTTGAAAAAAATATTTATTGGAGAAGATTTAAATATACATACTCTTAGAGTGGTAGAATATTTTAAAAATATTTATAATGTCTATGAGTATGGAGTGACTAATAAAAAATGTAAGATTATATTGAATTTTATTTTAGCTTATAATTTGATAATTGTTAATTTTTATATAAGAAAAGAGATGAGTATGCAATCACTTATGAGAATAAACTTAGTAAAATATAGATTGATTATTTCCTTATAAGAAAAATAGATCATTTATATTATAAATATTATAAGATCATTTTAGGTGAAAATTTAAATACTGCACTAATATCGGCTACTAGTTTTGGAATTTAAGATAAAGAGTTGGAAGATAAAAAATAAATCAAAGTGTTTCCCTAAGATCAAATGGATGTATTTAAAGAATAATGATAAAAATATTTTTAAGAGCAAATTTTAAGATCTCATGATTTGAGATGTTTATGAAGAAGTTAATATTATGTAATAAAAAAAAGTAAGTGAGATTAAATAAATTACAATATGTAGAGATCATAAAAAAAAAAAAAAAGCTTCTTTTAATAAAAATAGTTGATGTAGTCAAATTATTCAAAAAAAGATCAAATATAAAAAATTTTGTTATAAAAATTAGTTTATATGTAAAAGCTCGACAAATTGGGAAACATATTTAGTGACTTGTATGGATTCTAAGAAAATAATATGTGATACAAATAATTCATCATTTAGTGATTTATGTAATAAGTTATATATTAAAGAGGACGAAAGATGTATGTATAAGTTTATCAAGCAAAGTAATATGAGAAGTAAAAATTTAGTTAAAGTGAAATGCATTGAGGATGGAGGTCATAACATATTTTTTTTAGAAGTGAATATTAAATATAGATGAATGAAATATTTTGATAGACTTTTTCATGAAAGTTGTGAGAATATGATTGACTTTGGTGATCTTAATATATTAAATAAATATAAATTTTTTTTTATTTTTATCATCGTATTAATAAATTAAGGTTAAAAAGGTTTTAAAGAAAATGAATTATGGAAAAGTAAAAGGACTTGATGATATTTCAATAGAAGTGTAGAAATTTTTAGGAGATTAAAGAATTTCTTAGCTTAAAAATCTTTTTAATATTATTTGAAAGATTAAAAATATGTTAGATGAGTATAGAAAGAGTTTGTTGGTTCATATTTTTAAGAATAAAGGTGTTGCACAAGAGTGTGTACATTATAGAGGAATTAAGTTAATTTGTCATACATTAAAATTATAAGAGAGAATAATTGAGTATAAATTACGATATAATACAAAAGTTTCTCAAAATCAGTTTGGATTTATGTTGAGTAGATCTATTATAGATGCTATATATTTGTTGAGAGATTTGATGGAAAAGTATAGAGAGTAAGGAGGATCTACATATGATATTCATTGATTAAGATAAATCATATGATAAAGTTCCAAGATAATTATTTTTTAAAGTTTTTTTTGGAGTGGGAGTTCAAGAAAAACTTGAAGTTTGCTTTTCATAAAGCAATAATATGATTTCAGAACTTTTTAACTATTTTTTAGAAAATTTTATGGTGAAAAGTTGCTTTTAAGAATCATAGTTATTAGAGTGTGGTGGTTTTCAGAAAGTTATTCTTTGAATTTAAAAAAAATAAAATATTTGTAACACTCATAGTAGCTTTATAAAAAAATAATTTTCTTATAATAGTTTTATAACCAGTTTTATAGAGATGAGCATGCTCAGGTTAATGAGTGGTTTTACACTTAAAAAATGAAATAAATAAATAAATAAATATATATATATATATATATATATATATATATATATATATATATGATAAGATTAGTAACTTCAATGGTAGATAAGATTAGAAAAAGTCATTTTACATGATTTGATCACATAAAATATCTGTTATCTGATGACCCAATTATGAGGGTAGATATATCAGATTAAGCCTATGTTAATAAAGATAAAGATAGGCTTAAAAAGATTTGATTAAGAAGTATAAAAAATGATTATAATTTATTAGGATAAAATGAGAATATAATACTTTATGTGACTGATAAAAGGAGAAAAGGAATTAATATAGCCCACTCATAATGGGATAAAGTCTTATTGTTGTTGCTTTTCAAAAATTATTAATATTAATTTTGATTTATTTAGAAAAAAAATTGATTGAAAACACTATTTGTAGCTGTGTTGTGTCCGCAGCTTTATTATTGTGAATTGTGATATGGTTCACACTTTTGTGGAGGGAAGTTGGAAAATATTACATGAATGCCATATCAAATTCTATATTAATTAATTAATGGTGACAGAACTGGTAGCCTTTTGTTTTCTTGACACAGAAGGCAGGATTTAAATTTTAAATCCATTCTATATATATATATATATATATATACAAGGTTATATGGAAATCGGACTAGATATTTAACTCAGAAGGAAGTTCAATATTAAATAATTCGACTGGAGATTAATATAATAAATGTTAAAATTATTAAAAATTATTTTAATTAAATGATAAAACAATATAAATATATAAAAAAATAAATAGGACAACTAAATAAATAATATTTCTAATAATTATAAGATTTTAAATTGATATAAAGTTTAATAACATATTAATCATAATTCTAAATGTGTGTATATTAAATATACATAAAATTTAAAAAGAATTATAATATAAATTTATAAATATAAATATAATTTATAACAAAAATATAATTTATAAAAATTCTAATTATGATTATAATATAAAATTTATAACATAAAATTATTTTAAGAATCTTGTAAAATATAATTAATATAAAAATATAGTATATAAAGTATTTAAAAATATTATTATAAATTTAGACATATATATATATATATATATTAAAAGAATTAAAAATTAACAATTTTAATAATATAAATTTATGAATATAATTATAATTTATACTATAAAATTATAATATCCTAATATAATAAATTATTTTAAAAATTTTATAAAATATAATATGTCAAATATTTATAAAATATTATTATAAATTTTATATTCTTAAAAAATTTATATTATAAAATATAATTTATGATAAAAATAAAAATTTTAATTTGAAATATAATTTATATACTCTTATAAGCTCATTTGATATTACTAAAATTCACATCATATAATTTAAATTTTTTTGATGAATCTTTATAATGACAAGTAAAGTTTCTAAGTGTGAGATTATAACATTTTTTTTTTGTAATAGTTTGGTAGCTATATTATTATTAATTTAGTTCAAATTCATTAAAAAATAAAAATAGTTTTAAATTTTATTAAATTTTTAATAAAAATATTTAAATAATATAATAAAATTATTATTTGAATCGATCGGCTTTCTAAACCCGGGATTGGTTCACCGGTTAAACACGTGGTTTTGATGTGTTCAATGTGAGGGCCAGTTTTTAGACTTGTGCGTACATATAATATAGACGTAGATGTATATGTATATATAAAAAATAAGCTTAAAAAATTCCATAACTCTTCCCAATAGGGAGCCATAATGACTCCAGAATCCCTCAACGACTAGTCGAGCTAGTCATTACAAACCGTTCTGCCTATATTTGGGCCCTGACATTGACTATATAGCTACTGGGATCACTTTGTGGAAAAAATAAGGCAGTGTTACTGATATCTTGTTAATGGCAATTTTTTAAAATTAAATATCATTAAAAACTTAATTATGTAATTAAGTATCGTTAAAAAAAATTTAAAAATAGGTATAGTTACTCAATTATCGAAGGTTGTCATATCGATAACGTGGCGTAAAATTATCGTGATGTGGTAATTGGTCTATCTTAGATTAAACTTAGTGGGCGACTAACCTGCAGATATAATTTTTTTCACATGATTGATTGTTTTGACACAACTCAACCTTAGAGTCTGTAAGTTTTTATTCAAGTGAATCTATAACATCTAAGAACAAATAATAAATGATAGATAAAAATAAGATTGATTATTTACAAGTTTTTATTCCAAAAAGTTAGTACAAATATTTACATAAATTGATGATATAAATAAATATTAAATAGATAAGAACAAATGTATTACATAAATAGGACATCTAACATCCCTTCACATGCTTCCAATTTGTAATCGCCATGCATGTGATGGGCGATCACGCCGAGGTCCACCAATGCAAGATATTGAGTCGGATAGTCTGTGATGCGATAAGCGGCTATGAAAATATGTAGGACACGGATCATACATAGATGGATATGGCGTATGTAGATGGCCCGAATCATCATGGTGTGGGACACCTCAGACTCGATCCGTAATGTGTGTGTCCCGACACCGCGTGTCAGCAGTCTACACATAATCGGTGTCCAAGTTCCTTTCATCCACGGTGAAAGATATCCCGTCAGAGATGTCTCTACCAAAAATTGTATGTGAAATAAGCATCAAGTAACATATTGAATTCAAATGAGCACTTATCTTAACGCTTACATATATCAGGTGCTCTGATGGTAAGGGTTGGAGGATCATCAGGCGGTTAGTAAATGAGAGAAGCTTCGTGACAAACATGTCTTGGTTGATAGCCCGAGCCACTGCAGAGTAGAAATTTATCCAAGATGGTGGCTTCGATAGTCGACTTGAATTTGGGCATCGAATCGAGAAGAACGGCGACTTTATTTTGCTCAAAATTATTTCGAAGTCGAGTTCGATGGGCTCAAATCGCCTTCTGATTGGATCAAGTAATTGGGCCACCCATATTAGTCGTTAAATCAATGGGAGATGAATTCGTTCTATGTCTAATATGTCGGTCCGCCTCGATTGAGTCGACTCTCGACACTCGATTCTCCGATCTCTGCTTTCTTCTCTTCTTCGTTCTTGCTTTCGGCGTTCTCTGCTCATGCACAATTTGAAAGCCGAAGCGTGCTCACTCGCTCTTATTCGATTTAGGACTTTGATTTTGATCTCTATTGGTTGAGGTGTTTCTTTGTCACTATCATCTTCGTTCGACTTAGCTTGTTCAATCATCGTGCTTGGTTTTGCTTCTTGCTCATACTACCTACTTGTTTCATTTCTTGATTCGTAAGTATTTCATGCTATGAGTCTATTGGGGATGTTTGTTCTTCAATTGTTTGAGTTAATTTCGTTAAGTTACTTTTTTTTATTACCTAACTAAGTGTCCAAGGGACCAAGCTCAACCTCAAGATGGTTTGTTGTGGTGCTTCATGCTATCATGCATGTGTATGTCTATTACGGTTACTTGCGATGCATTCTTGATTCTGCTTTCTCCACCTATTTTTTTTACCGCATGATTTACAGTTACTGAGAGGTTATCCACTCTTGGGTTTTGATTTATAAACATTTCACACTTCTATAGTTGTGCGTGAGAAATGATTTGAACATTGTAGTTACTGGTATGTTCACATTCATTACAGCTTGTTCACATTTCTGAACATTTCATTTGTTTGATGTGGCACGATATCTATATATTAAATTAATTGAATTGAGGTTAATTAAACATTATATATATATATATATATATATATATATATATATATATATATATATATATATATATATATATATATATATATATATATATATATATATATATATATATATATTCTCTAAAGTTGATTTGGTTGATTTGGTTGATGTCTTTATGTTATGTGAATGTGGTTTTATGATGTTTTGAATCATCTCTAGAGCACTCTTGCTTATTGACTTGTTGGGTTATGAGCATACTTATTCCTCTACACATGTAATTGCTCACACCAATGTCTGGGCATCATGAATTCTCTTAGTCTTTATTATTTTCATTGTAAGCTAGTGGCATGATGTAATTTTCTTCTCTCCATGACTCATCAATTTTGTTCTTGTTTCCTTTACATCATCAAGCATAGTCGCTACTTATTATAATTTAAGTATTTAATTTGAAATTTATCATTATTTTAATGACTTATTAAACAAACTCTTGTAGAACTTTCTCTTTCTTATAGTTGTTGTTTTTGTTGTTGTTGGAATACAAGAGTTTTTGGATCCCCAAACATTCTCATGACCTCTTTCACGTTAGCTTTTATTATTGTTGAAGTTTTTCTCTTCTCTTAAGGTTGGAAGTTGCATATTTTAAACTTTCTTTTCTCTCTTGTAAAAGATGTGGAGCTTCTACTATGTTGGTTTGGTTGAGGTAGCACTTGAGATCTTAAAATTATCATCATTTAATGCTTCATGGGTGAGAAATTTATCCTTTTTAGTTCTTTAAAGTAATCTATTATGTTGTGGATAGTCTTTGGTCAATAGATCTTGTAAACTTTTTTTATTCTATATTTAATGATTTGGATGGCTTAGTCAATGACTTTGTCAACTCAATCAATGCACTCGATCGGTTTGGCCCAAACATTAACTTGAGCATGTCCCATGCTAATGTTTTCTATATATTTTGAAATTGATGGACATTTGATCATTTCTAGCTATCAAGCATTTTCTATTTTGCATCATTGGTATATTCTATCTTGCAATAAATTATGTGTATTTTTAATCTATTGATATCTTGAGATTTTTATTTGAATTGGTCATGTACTTTCTTATAGACACAATGACAAGTCCTTCTCAAAGCAAATATAATAATTCCTCAAGTCATCCTATTGATGATAATGCAACAACTTTGAATGAGAGTGTAGGTAAAATAGCTTCTACTGATAAGAACAAGGTAAAAGACAACGATATGAAGTTTGGCAACACTTTAGTGAAATTACTGTAACAGAAAAGGAAAAAGTGGTACATAAGTTTAAATGTAATTATTGTATGAAATCTTATGTCAAACAAAAAAATTGGAATCACATCTCAGTTAAGTAGACACTTCAAGACAAATCACTATAGCAAGGTTGATAATAAAGGAAAGAAGCAAAAACTATTTGATCCAAGAAAGGATTTAGAGAGTTGATCTACTTTGTGTGTTTCATCTTCTTATGATCATTCTAGAATAAAAAATATTGTGGCTAAGATCATTAATGTTCATGAATATCCCTTCATGGTAGTTGAACATTTATGATTCAATATCTTGATGAAATCAATGAATCCAACTTATCATAAAATTTTAAGATATAGCATCAAGGAAGAGTGTATGAAAGTGCATGAAATTGAAAAAGATAAATTGAAAAGAGTTTAAAAGTTGTTGATTGAGTTTTGATTACTAGTGATTCGACATCAAATCAAACTATTGGTTATATGTGTCTATGTGTACATTAGTTTTGAAATAATCCATGATAATTAGTTTTCGATTTGGATCCTCTCATGTGGGATCTGAGAGGCAATTTCTAAAAGTTTGTTGCAATGGATTACAAAATAAAATCGATTCATAATTTTAGACAATGCATCATCAAATGATGTAGCAGCTAGAAATTTGAAAGCATTGTTCACTAGAATATCCATATTTTTGATGATGGGAGATTTCTGTCATGTTTATTGTGCCGCTTATATTTTAAACTTAATGTTGTAGGATGGATTGAAAGAGATCAGTAGAATAATTGAAAGGGTAAGAGAATCTATCTTATTTATGAAATGATCTCCAAGTCGCTTACATAAATTTGGAGAGATTGCAGGACAGATTGGCTTATCCACAGCAAAGGCACTTTGCATTGATGTGCCTACACGTTGGAACTCCCATACCAGATGTTAAAGTCAACTTTTATTACAAGAATGTATTTCCTGAATATGCTTTGCGTGATCTCAATTATATGGTCGCTTTCTCAAGAAGATTGGGTTAACTTTGAGAAAGTAAGAGAACGCTTCAAATTTTTCGAATAACTAAAATTTTTTTGTTCAACCTATCCTACAAAATAGGCGCTCCCCAATCTAGTTCTAATCAAGAAAACATTGGATCGAGAATGCTTATCTAGTACCATTTTCATTTCAAACATGGCAAGAGAAGACTAAATTTGATAAGTATTGACGTTATTATATTTTGATTGCTTGCATTTTAGATCCTAGAATGAAACTATTTGCCATCAATTATTACTATCCACAAATATATGATGGTGCCATTATGATTGAGAAGAAGGACAACGTCAAACAAAAACTTTTTGAGCTATACTCTTATTATTCTATTGATATGCAGCCTATGGGCAAAGAAATTACTGAAGCATCCACCTCTCAAATTGAAATACCACAACTAAAGGTGGTAATGCTTCACATGATGATCTGGCTGGTTTGTATGATTTCATAGATTTCTTGGCCTTTTAGTTTCCAAAGTCCGATTTGGAGATATACCTTGATGAAGCTTGTGAAATGCCCGGATTTGATATTTTAGAATGGTGGAAAATGTCTGCCATGAAATACAAGACTCTCTCAAAGATGGCCAAAGATATTTTTACTATCCTTGTAACAATTGTTGCTTCTGAATCAGCTTTTAGTGCCGCGGGTCGTGTACTTAGCGATTATAGAAGTTCAATTTCACCAAAAATATTAGATGCTTTAGATGTAGTGGAAATTGGATTCTATAAATCATCAAAAGATCCATTGGTATTTACTTACTTTTTTATTTTATAATGCAATTTTCTTTATTCAAATATGAGTTTCATTTTTTTTGATTGCAATTTCAGTTTGATGTTCTTGCGGAAGAGAACTTACTTATAAGTGTACCTGAAAGCTTATCTACAAAATCACAAATATGAAAATCAGGTGATATCATTTCAATTATGCTCTTCTTTTTTTCTTTATGCATATTTTTTCAAGAATATTTTGTGAGACTCTTAAGTAGTTTGGTTATGTTATGTACTTATGTGAGAGTCTGTGACATTTATTACGGCTATGTAGCATTTTATTATATATTTTCTACTTCTGCACTTTAATATTTTATGTTAGTGGCGAATGACGATATGATGTCCAATGATAAAATTAAACTGAGATGGCCTAATGAAGGCTTTGGTGATTGATTTTTTATATTTCTAATGGAATGATTTGGTCAATGATATAAGACCATTTAATCATTTAGGGTGACATACTTGATCTCTTTAAGTTTTTATCTAAATTTCAAATTTTGGTTTAGCTTTACAAACATATATTGCTTCATCTTACATTACTACATTTTATCTACTGCATGCTATGTTAGAATCAAAATATGAATTATTATATCAAGTCATATAATATTATTCTTTGAATGATATTATATTATTTTATCAATAAGTCTAAGAGATTATGAACTATGGAAGGCTTTTCAACTTTGTTAGATCATAGATGTTGTTTTGATGATTATATATCGGTATTAGTTTTGCTCAATTAGTTTACCACTCTTAGTTAAAAAAATTTGTTTAATGTCACCCTAAAAATTAATCAATCATCTCAATTTTTTGAGGGCACAAAATCTATTACTTTTCTTTTTTATTTTAGTTTTTGGTTCTCCATTCTCTCACCAATAGAGAATTGCAATCTGGCTGTTTGGACTCTGGGTTGAGGTAATTTACTTTTTTCTTGAGTTTTTGTATCTGAAGTCTTGTTTTGCTATAATTTACTTTTTTCGGTTCTCCATTATTTCACAAAAACCTATTTCTCATTAATTTTTTCTTATCTATTCTATTTCTCACAGGTTTTCATTTTGGGTTCTATACTTCTACTTATGAACCCATGGCCCGTGGATCCATTGTCGGCTTAAAGACTAAAGTGGGGTTATCATGGAGAATTTCTGATTTTCTAATTTTGGACAATGATGAGAAGAGAATATATTTGTAATTTAACTCAATTATTTTTTGCTTCATTAATGGTGGCTCTCAAGCCTCTCATGAATGGTCGAGCAACCTAAAGCCTTTATTCAGTCTACTATATATAATACATGATGTTTTCGATTTGTAAGATTTTGTAATTTTTTTGTTAGAGATTATTTTCTATCTTTAGGGCTCTAATGGATAGCTTTGGCAACGAGGTGAGCATACAATATTGAAGTGAAATATACAAATTACAAATTTATCTTGCTTGAAGATGGATATTATTTTCTCCTGAGTCCCAATAAAAGACAATTTAATATTTTGTTATTTTTAATTTATTTTAAATGTTATGTTAGTTGCATCATTTTATAGACTTTTTTTTTATTAGGTGATCAAATATAAAATATGGAATGTATAATATTAGTGAGAGTTGTATAAAATTTGTATTTATAAGAACTATTTAGTTGTAATGTGAAATTATAAAATTTTATTTTTCAACTGTGTAGCTTGTAGTTATTGTATATTTACATTATATTATTTATATATATTCAAAAAATTTATGAATCCTAAATTGAAATCGATTTTCGAGCCAATCGAGCCAGCTCGTTTGGATTTTTCGACTCGTTTGGATTTGAGCTCGTTTTTTATCGTTTCGAGATCAACTCGATCTAGAATCGATCTAACTGTCAATCAAAATCTTGAGCCCGACTGATTTGAGCGAATTTTTTTTTCGAACTCTATATGGTTCATTTCAATCGGATCGTAAACACCCCTAAGCTTGTCCTCATCTTCATCCAAGCCCTCGATGAGGAAATCCCTCTGCTTCTCCCAAGCGATAATGTGCACCTGGTGGTAATCTACCTAGTCGACATCTGCTTTGCCTCGACCATCGACCCTTTTGAAACTAAGTACATTTACTCTCGGGTGTGAGGGTGAGCTGCGCCGTCTGGTAAATGCCACTCAACCCTCTTCTAGCGTAGAGGAACTCGTATAACCATATGTGAACTGTTGAGCATGTATGGCGATGGCGTGGTGTATGGCTCCAGATCACTGTACATATTAAAATTATGTTAAATTAGAATATACATTGTATATATTTGAACCAAATGTAATCAAAGACCAACCAGTATGTAGCAAAACCTCCATTTCATTTCTATATCAATGTTCAGATCGACATCGTACATATTTCTCGTTCCTTTTATGCACACAACACAGTTTAAACAAACAGATAAGCTAAAAATTTGAAAGTGCAGAAAGTAAAATATACCTTAACCCAATGCTAAGACCATCAAGATAAGTAGGATATGACACATGTAAGGTCAGCCTCCCCACATGAATATGCTCCCAAGACCATATCTTTAGTAGGTGTAGGCAGCCAGTCATGTTGGCCCTGGTGGGCCTAGTCAACTTGTAAAGCTCTCGATAGAGGTGGGCTAGAACTGCTCCTCATATAGCCAGCATACTAAATGTATCTAGGTCCTCTAGAAGTGGTAGATACTGCAAGTGGACCTCATAACCTGATGTATCCGATAGTAAGAAAACCAGAATAAGAAAGCGAATGTAGGCACTGTGTCAAAACTCAATGCTCGATAGCTTATGACTCCTATAAAAGATCACCAGACCTCACCATGCATGCGCGAGCACATCACGAAGGTCGACGATGTGTGGGCGATGGTCATGGTACATCACGCGTCGGTATAGGTGTCGACCCAACTATCGCATCAAGCTTGGCATCTCTTCCTCTCCGATCAATGGGGCTAATAATGGGTGGCCCATCAACACATAATCCCATGATCATCGTGTCACAAGTGTCACGCATCATCTACAATGTAGGTGAAGGTGTGCAGACCATCTCTCAACTAGGCGTAAGTAGATGATGATCTAGGTGGATGAGCTTAGACTTGCTGTAGGCCTACTACCTCCCCCGATGAATCGCGGTGATGGGCTCCTTCAAAGATAAACAAGTGTGGACCTTTAGAATAATCAAAAAAAAAAATCGATCCATCATTAACCAAAATAAAAAGTATGCAGGCGTAAAGTAGAAACATAAATTACATATTACTTACAATATCAGGGTGAGTGGCTCATGCCATCCACATAGGGATGTTATGCTAGGGTGAACCTCAGTAAGTGGTTACTCGTGGGGTGCCTCCCAGCATGCCACGTCAATCCTGAGAGTGGGGCTCTTTATCGTATGGAAAAAAAATAAATGCGAATCGGTATCAGCGCTTATAAATATCAAAGGGTAAAGAAGCGTAAATAAAGCAAAAGAAAATATAGTACTACAACATACGAAAATCTAAGTAACATGCACTATACATATACATTGTATGCTAAAGTAATAACATACCTTCTTATTAACATTGTGGACACGATGACTGTAGTGGCCGGTATGCAGTTGGTTCTACTACTACTCTCTATTTTCATCCATTTGTGTTTCAACCTATTCGTGCAGGACCTTTTGATAATTGGGTGGGCAGCAATGCTATTAATCCATTGCACTAAAAGATGGCCACTCAGACTGATCAAGCAATGTGTGAAACTCATTTATGTATGTGAGCTTATGGTAGGTGTAGTATTGTGATACACGTAAGGTATTCAATCATCTAAATCTAAACAACATGTGGGCATGACCAATGATATATGATCATTTTATTGCAATTACAAAGCCCATTATCTAATCAACTCTAAATGATCGGCTAGACATGTCAAATACCTACATCTCCCGGAGGTTGATGTTCACAGGTTCAGGAAAATGTCCAGCTTCCCTTTCAGTACGCTGTAATATTGTGGATACACTTTGGTGAAGATAGATAAGTTGGCTTCCTGTTGTTGAGTTATAGTCGCAAATCTTTTCATGAACAATACAACTAAGTTATAGTAAATAGTAATAATTAGAGCCTGAATCGATAAACCACGAGCCCATTTCAGAACATCATTAAAATACTCAGATGCATTAGTCATTATTGTACCATAACTCATTCCACCGTCATGTACATGTGACCATTTAACGGTCGCTCCACAAGCCATTTGTGAGCTTCTTCTTTCACATTTTTAATATCTAACATGAAACGATTAAACTCACGGATATCAGCAGTGTTTCCTGCCATATACATCTTCTGGCATAGAAATTCAACATCACCAATATATGTATTACCTTTTAAAATTTTCACGCAGATGATGTAAAGGTGTGAGTGGCCCATGAAAGACTTCTCCACGTAACGAGCATGTTTATCAGATATTATGCACAAATCATGTCTAGCAGACACAACATGCATCATATCATGTAAGTATATCAAGAACCACAATCAGGAATCAATCGACTCGGACTCCACAACAGCAAAGGCAAGTGAAAATAACTCATTATTTCCATCAATTCCAACGTTAATATGTACCAGATACTTTTAACAAAATGTACCATCTAAGCTTCAAAGTCGACTACCCACCCATAATGGAAGGACCAAATGCCCAAAAGTCTTTGAAAGCAACCCTCTTTGGATGAATTTAGAGTATCATAAAATCTACAAACTGATTCCATGTAAGGAGAATCGACTCTTCCCAAAGATTGCCCTTACTTGCATCCCAAGCATTCATGTAGAAAATTTTAACATTGAATTTTGACTCCATTCTATAATCTCCCTAGGTTTGGATCATCGAGATCATAAGTATAATAAATAAGCTATGAATTTTGAACTACCGATGACCACTGCGCTTCGCATTGATACATCTATGGTTTCCTCAACTCGATATTCTCCAAGCACCCCCACCTATTACAATAAAGCCATACATGGTAGGACTATCACGGTATGATATAACCGTAAAGTTCTTTTGGTTAGATGTATTTAAATTGAATATTATTCACTAACCACCCAACAAAAAAAATTGAAGACTCGCTTACTTGAAACACATACCTTCGACAAGGTCACAGATTTCATCATCATTAGGACATTTTGATGGGAAAGTAAATATCATTGTCCCACTCTCGTAGTTTGACACATATATGTACTGGTTTGCATCGACTTTCATATTTTTGAGTGAATGATTTTTTAGAAGATCATGATCAGATTCAATCACGGTGGCTTATCCCAAGTGAACAATCATCATCCGATATCCACTGCACTCACCGCTGAACCCGCTCATAGTGATACTCATCATCGCCGTAGCACTCAGGCACATGGTTCCTTTGAATGATATATACATCATCGCCACAAAACTCATATGTTGGACGACAAACTATCATATTAATTATTACAAGTATAAGGGAAGGGCGACAAGCTATTACCTGAATCAACTCATCAAAAAAATGTCAGAGAGGTGCATGTGCGATGAAATCTTGTGTATGCATCATTAGTATGTCTACCGACTTTATTATCGGATCAGCTGATGTGGATGTGACATTAACATCCTCTACTTTTCTGCTAATATGCAGCTTATCGGTGTAACATCGCATCATCGTCGGATATATGCTATAAATCCATTACCCACCGGATAACGACATGTAAGTGATTGGTGATGCTCAATCAATGTGTGATCTCATAATTCTTTGCTTCAATTCCGGTAGGTGCGTGATGCAAAATCTTAAGCGATTTCAACCTCCCACATAACTTGGTGAATTGCACGATACTTAATTCGCCTCTATAGAAAAGGATCAGTGAAACAAATTCTCTATTCATTCTTGTAAAACAAACTACATAAATAATAAGAAATTTAAAACAATCGACACATTATTGGGGCTAGTCATCGTCCTACAACCACAGCTCTAAGCTTATTAGAACGCAACAACCCAAACTCATACTTTACAAAATTATGTTGTACACCCTAAATAATACTATACACAACATCTTATCACACATACACTAAAACAAACATACAAATCAAACCCAACCACAAAATTCTAACCATATAACTCTAATCCTTACACACACTCTATTAATTTATAAATGGAAAAATTAAGAATTGTGTTGACAAGAAACGGAATGTGCACAAAAATGGTAGAATCCACGAGGAAACTTTCCAACAAAATGGAGCTGAATAATCATGGAAGCTAATGTTGGCTTCAACGGTTGCTAGATGGAGAGGAAAAGTCGCATCATCGATGTCGAGAAGAAAATGACTTGCTTTTGGGTAGAAGGAGAAGGCATGATGCGGCGGTTGAGCGGCTGGAAGCTTGGAGACGAAGAGGTGTGCTCGAAGGAGAAAACGACGGCGACACTGTGGGGTGGTGGAACCACGGATCGGTGGCGAGGCGATTCAATGAAATAGAGAAAATAGGGTTCGATCGGTTTATTTCATTCATTACATGGCCCCAGTGGATAAATGACCTCATTACATCATAACCATGCTATGTCGTCATTTCGGCGACAACCTAGTTTATTAAGTGGACGACCATACTTATTTTTAATTTTTTTTAACGATACTTAATTACGTAATTAAATTTCTAATGATACTTAATTTAAAAAATTACCTCTTGCTAATATGTGATAGAACCCTTTCTAACATGTGGTATTTAATACAGACACATAGACATGAATCTCTCCATTTGAAATTGTTCATGATTTTTAAGCACTACACTAAGAATTTAGAACAAGAAACCTAAAACAGCATCTCGAAAACTGCATAATTCAAGTTCTTATATATATATATTGATATGATACTTAAAATACTATTAGTCGAAGCACGAATCTTGATGTTAAAAGCAAGTCGAAGTTGGCTCGAGATCAAGCTCTTAAAATATCCTTAAAACTTTGGGATATCATTAAATCCCTAAATATCTCTCAAATATGAAGTGTTTATAGTCAAATCTCACCTAGGTTCAACAAGCCAAGATCTTACAATTCAGTTTGAGCATTCAAATGCACAAAACATCATGATCGGGATCATTTTGAGCCGTTCGATGAAGTGGGTACGGGTTTTGCATGTAAATGAGCTCGCCACCATAAATAACCCTCATATAGGGGAAAAAAAAGAGGAGAGCTAGATCCTATTGTATATCTTATATCGTCGGCCAAACGTATTAGTCTCCACCGGCCGATTCTTATTCTTCGACATATGTATTTATCATTGTCATTAAAAACATTAACATTTATTAACAATAATCAACATCGTCTTACATTTGTTATTTCAAAATCCCCGTAATATTTATCGGGAATTTTGTACCTCAAACGGATACATAAGTAGATTTTTTTTCGCTAGCCTGGTTTTCCCTTTTTTTTTTCAAAATAAAATTACAGTTTTATTGTTCTCACACTTTTTTACTGTGTGTGTCTTTGGTTCGACAAATACTTTTCTCTATATGATTTTAACGAATATATATATATATATATATATATATATATATATATATATATATATATATATATATATATATATATATATATATATATTGTAACTCAACTATTATGATAAATTATTGTCATCTCTCAATAAACTTATCGTTGTAAACTCATGGCTCCATTCAATATAAGATATTTTATTACACTCCATTTTAATATATTGGTTGAGAGCTTTGATTTTCAGCAAAGAGGTCTTGGGTTTAAATCTTATACATACGATATGTGTATAAATTTACGATTAAATTCGCTTAAATGTCTAAAAAAAAAAGAGCACTATAAAACATATTTCATTATAAAGCATCATAAGAAATTGGAAAAAAAATACATATATAACACATAATTCTTATATATTTACAATCATCTAAAATTTGATATTTATAAATATAACATTGTTTTTATACTTCAAAAGTTAAATTTTATTTCAAAAAATTTAAAAAATACTATTTCTATTAAAATAATAAAATTTTAGATGCTATATATATAAATATTTATATTTAAATATTAGATAGATAAATATATATAAATTATATATTATGTATACAAATATCTCATAAAAACAATCATCTTGCTACCCTCAATTCCAAAGTGAAAGATCTGAACACCAACCGATTTAATATACTCTGCCAATTTCATCCGGGTACGGCTCAGGGCACAAATACCTGCAACCAAAGACCCCCTCCCAAAGCGTAAGAATCCAAAAACCTGACACCAATCCCCAAAACTAATCTCATAAGAAAAATAAAAACCCAAATCACACCCACCGTCTCTTAGCTCGGTTGATGGGCGTGAGTGAAATCTCCAGTTGAATTCTCTTGCAAAGCATGCGTAATAATAAATCAGTGGACAACATGGGTGATGAATGTTAAGGATTAGTCCAATCACTCATGCAGATGGACAATGTTGGGTGAATTACATTAAAAAAAACCCAAATCACAAATCCAGAAAAAGAAAATCCAATCCTCGCACGATGGATCGCAGGTACAGTCTCTCGAGGAAACCAATGTTCTGACTTCCAGGAAATCCCGAACGGAATGTGCCCTTGTCCACCATTGCGAAATTGGACGGTGGGATCAAATAACTCTTGTCCACCGCCATTACAGTCCCCAAAAACGCGAAATTCCATCGATCGTTTCTTCCTACTGACATCAACACTTCTCCTCAATCTCCCCTTCCTTCTTCGCCTCGAAAATCATCTCTCCCCTCTTCCTCACCGAATTCTATAGCTCTATCGAAATAACCGAGAAGAGGCGAGCAACCTCTCTTCGTCTTCCTTCCTTTTACTTCTCTCGCTACCGAGCCGTCACACTGTCCGCCCTTCCTTTCTCTGTCAAGTATCCTTCTCTTTCCTCTAAACTTCCGGTCATCCCATAAATTTACAAATACATACTTTCGTATGGGAGAAAATGCATAAGGTTAATTAACTTAGCAATCTATTAAAAATTGAAGGTTGCAATCCAAAACATGAAGATCTGTGGGCGAAACGAGCAAAACTGTTTGATGAATTTACAATAATTGACCACCACTTATAAGCGAGAGCGAGATCTTTCCCAAGAGAAAAGTTCAGCCCAGTGCAAAAATATCTTAATCTATTAGTTGAGAATTTAGTTTCAATCAAAAAATTTTTGAATTCTAATTTTTATATGTGCACTTAAATGTCTAAAAAAAACCAAAAAAAAAGCCCAGTCCATGTGGGCGGGGATCTTGGCGTCGGATTTATGCGGGAACGGCGATCTGTCGTTTAAGACAAATAAACGGTGGATATAGTTTACGTATAGTTTATCTATGCGGGTGGATTGCAAGGATTTTTGATTGGCTGAAGCATTCTTGGCATCGTAAAAGAAACGGTTTGGAAGCTGCCGCAGCTCACGACTTTCCAAATATCTTCGTAGTTATCAACTATATGTTCAAAAGAGCGAATACTCAAACTAGCTAATTGAGCTCTTGTCTATGCTGACCTGGCCCTACTAACGAAAGACAAATTTTTTAATTTAAATATTATTTAAAACGTAATTAATAATTTAAGTATCTTAACAAAAAAAAAATTTAGATATAAGTATAATCTTAAATTTAGTGGGCATTGATCTTGTACGATGGCGATAACAGCTAGTCGCCAGGTCTGACATCGATCGCCCGTCGATCGAATTGTTTCCTCCTTCCACGAGCCGACCCCCGCTTCTCCCTTCCGCGAGCACGCGAGCACCCTCTTCTCCAACCATCTCCCCACCTTCTCACGTTGCTCCAATATGTAGACATTGTTCCGCTGTCATATTCTTGCCGATGCTTTTTATTGAAAATGTTCCATTTGCCTTGCGGCCAGCATTTGGCTGCCTTTCCTCTCCATCGGTCTTTGAACCAATATTGGCTTTCCAAAATGATTATCAGTTCCTTTAGAAGTTTTTGGTGGTGGATTTTATAGTTCTTAGTGCACATTACCGCCATTCTTCGTAAACACATAGTAAATCTCTAATTTTTCTCATTTATAATTAATTAGATTGTGTATTAGGGGAATTTGGTTTAGGATTAGGGCTTAGAGTTGTGGTTAAGGGATTTGATTTATAATTTTGAGTGATAATATAGTCTATAAAGTCTGAACGTTTAATATATATCAGGTTTATTATTGAAAATGATTGTGAAATAGTTTTGAATGATATTAGTAGGATTCGAGCCATTATAGTTGGCCTATAAGATTAGAGCCAGTGACCTTTAGAGCAAGTCACCTTAGATGATTTGTTCGTATAACATGTCGATTGAGTTAAATATCGTTTGATTTATGTAGTCTGTACTACAAATAAATTTGGAAGTGCGATATTTTTCTAAATTTAAGTAATGCTGATATGATTGGTTATATTTCAGTTATTTGAAGAACGAATAGAGAGTTTGTTTCGTTGATCCTATTCTATGGAGTCGAACTAAGTGTCGATGAGCAGTTCATTCCAAGTTATGTGGGTGGTCAAAATCGTACAGGTTACACCACACCTTATTGGAATTGAAACAAACAATTATGAGATCCTTGCACATTGATTCAGAGCATCACACAGTTAGTCTTACATTTTCTTATCCGGTATGATTTATAGTGTATTTTTATGATGAAGTTTGTGACATTATACTAGATAGCATATATATTAGTGTTGTATGTGATGCTTGTTGCATCCACATCAAGCGATCCAGGTAAGATATACCATACATATACATGATTTCATCACACACCTCTCTGCGACACATATGACTTTGACAAATTGATTCCCAAGTAATACCTTATTTATCTTTCCGTGCTTATGTTGTTAATTTTTAATAGCAATGTGTGTCGTGGAAGTGATGATGTTATTTATCAATTAGAGGAACCATATGTTCCTCAGAGTGTTATAGACGATGATGTGTATGAGACTATGAGCAGTGGCTCAAGTAGTGACTCTGAGCAAGATATCAATAATGATGATTATTCACCTGGGTTAGAAGTTATGGTTGATAATGTAGCCAGTCAGGATCTGTTAAAGAGTCATTCAATCCGAAATGTTGATAGTGAATGCCAAATGTTGTCTAATAACGAGTATGTTTATATGTGTCAAACCACGAGAGAGTAGGACAATGATATTTACTTTGACGTCCATCGGTAAATGTCCTAAGATGATATCTCGTGTGATCTTATAGAAGGAATGTGTTTCACAAGTAAAGAAGCTTTGTTTCTTTTATTGGATGGTATAGTTAATAATATTCAACTCCAAACGTTATCTCAAACCAGGAAAACTACTATGATATGTGTACATCATAATAGTCTAATGAGTATATAATTGGCACATTGTAGTAGTAGACGTAGGGTGCCGAGAATTCTAGTTGGGGATCACCAGATGTATCAATGCACGGTATTCTTGGTGGTCATTGGCGGTCTTACAAATTCATAGCTTATTTCATTATACATGTAATCAGATATCAAATTGATCTAAAACTTAGGGAGATTATAGGTAGAATGGAATCAAAGTTTAATGTACAAGTTTCTTACATGAAGACCGGAGATGTTAGGCGTAAGGCAATAAAAACAATTTTTGGTAGTTGGGAAGAGTCTTGTAGGACTCTCAGCCTTTTCATAGAAAGCTTTGTATTACTTTTACAATATTATGATTGCGCCCAGATACCATGATTCCAGAGACTTTTCTAGGCATTTAGTCCTTTTATTTTGGGCTGGGGCAGTTGCCGCCCTATCCTCAGTTTAGATGGTACATTATTGTTGGGCAAGTACCTTGGTATATTACTTATTGTTGTTGAAATAGGTGAAAACAACAGTTTGTTTTTTCTTGCCTTTGATGTTGTTGAGTCTGAGTCGACTGATTTTTGGCTGTGGTTTTTAATGTGTTTACATAATATGTTGCATGTGGTGTCATCTAAACGTAATTTATGTAGAATATCTAATAAATATGTAGGCTTGTTGCGTGGGTGCATAGACATTTTTCCTTGAGCCGCTCAAATGCACTACTTCCATCATCTGTGTGAGAATTTCAAAAAGGTAATACGTAGATTGAGAATTGGTGATGTGGAGTTTCTTTGCCAAAAAATGTATATGGTTAGAAACACTGATGACATTCGTGAGTTTAATCGATATATGACAGATATAAAAAATGTGAAAGAAGAAGCCCACAAATAGCTTGTAGAGTGAGACCCAATTAAATGCTCACTGTGCATGATGGTGGAATGCAGAGGGATTATGTAGTCAAGTGCTTGGACAAAGATGAGGACGGTGACATTTCGGTACATGTCTTTGGTTTCTTGGGATTCTCTATTTCAGGCCTCCCATCCTTTCACTATTTACTATCCTTGAGCACCTGCATAGCGCATATATGTAAGTATTAATATAAGTATTCTGCTAAATTTAATATGTTACATACCTACTTGAGGCTAATTTCAAATGTTATTTTTTTTATGCAGTCAGAGTACATCTTGGCCACTTAGGACATCTTTTAGCTGTACTTCGGCCGTATAGATGAGCACGAATTACAGGGAGCTGTAGATAGGTACGAGGTGCTATGGATAGACTTGAGGTTGCGGGTACATAATAACGACCCACGTTATGGACCAGAGTGTACAAAGGATGTCCCACAGCATGACTGGGGTGCCGGACCATCTACATATGCTAATCGAGGTCATTCTACGTACCAACCTACCTATGAGTTATAGCCACCTTTCTTCCCATCATAGGACTATCCTACGCAGACTTCTAAAAATCTTGCATTGGAGGGCCACCATCACGTGATGCGTCCATGCGTGCATCAGTATCAGGAGTGCGATTCCACGAGATGACAGATATTTAGGATAGTGTGGCATGTGCGTACACATTATTAGTTATGTTTTATTTTTCTTGTTGTGCTATAGTAGATATTTCATTTCTTTGTATATATCTTGAAACTTTATTGTATTGTGTTATTTTGGTAATCTTCTATGTGTTTGGACATAAGTAATTTTCTTAAAGCCATCATCTCTTTTCTCTTTTACTACTCGTGACATCATCATCTCCTTATTTCACTTTGAATAATAGAGCCTAGATATCGATAAATCACTCTTTCTAATGACTTGATCACCTAATATCACAACATCAGCATTAGAATTTCTACAACTAAAATTACAGCGAAAATATTTAGACTCTAAGGTTGACCTCCATAATTCAAGCTTCTCTTGGACTCCCTCAATAGTCTTATCAACAAGAAGAATGTTATTAGCAACAAGCATACACCAATGTACATCTTTCTATAAATGCCTAGTAAGAACATCCATAACTAAAGCAAAAAGATAAGGGCTTAAAGTCCATCCTTCATGTAATCCAATGAAAATAAAAAAAATATTATATCAATTCTCTTTCAACACATATAATAACTCTAGTGTACATATCCTTAATTACTTGAATATGCCTAATATTGATTCTCCTTAATGACTTGAATATGTTTAATGAGTTGATGTAATCCAATTGAAATTAAAAAAAAAATATCTGAATTTTTAACAGCTAACTCTGTTTGGTCTAATGGTTAGTTAGCTGGATAAGCTAGCATAGTCTAGGTTAATTAGGCTATCTTGTGCTAATTGTTTTCATATTCGGTTGATGTGAATAACAATCATTAAATAGACGATTATACTTATATTTAAATTATTTTAAGAATACTTAAATTATTAATTATATTTTAAAATATACTTAAATTAAAAATTTAATCCTAGCGAAATCACATACTTGATGTCCAATTACAACATTCCTATAACCTCTCACTCGCTGCCTCACGTGCATTCCCTCACCGCCGTGCCCTCCGATATATAATCACCCCGTGAATTCACGCGCGTGATGTCCAGCCACTATGTTCCTAGTTCCTACAACCTGCACTCCCAACCTCACATGCATGCTATCATTGCCGTGCCCTCTGGTGCCATCACCCGTGTCAATTTCATGAGGGCATCTGGTGCCATTAATCTTTTTTAAAATTATATAGTGAAAGAATATTAAATAATATATTATTATAAAAGAAATAATTTATTTTACTTATCAAATATCATAAAACAATTATATATATTTTTTTCACTTAAATCTAAAAAAATGAGATTTTATTATGATACAAATATATTTTAAAATTAAAATCATGATAAAAACTTATACGATCTTTATCAACACAATTAATTGACACTCATAATTACTTCACAAAGAACGTAATCATTATTTGTATTTCGAACATATTATATTTATTTTTGTTGCATATAAAAAAATTTTAAACAATAAAGAGAAATCAAGTCTTAGTTCAACTTAAATAACTAATACATACATATAAAATGACAAGAGACAACAAAATTTTATATTAAAAACCTAAGAAGATTAAAAATCATCAAGCCTAACTCAACTAAAATAATTTGCTATATATTTGAAATTATAAAGTTTCACTCTTCTCACTAATTGGATAATATAGGGTTACAAAATTATGCTTCTATTATTTATGCTTCTATTATACAATAATTAGGCAATAATAATTAAGAAATGAGAAAGGCCATCGACGATGACTATTAGTAATCGTCGGCTTAAAGTTTTCAAACTTAATTATTTGCTCTCTTGTCCCTCTTTTATGTTAAAATAGAGTTTTATTTGTAGAGTTTTAGAAGGTATATTTTTTTTGGTTTCTAAAATATCAAAACATATAAACATATATATATATATATATATATATATATATATATATATATATATATATATATATATATATATATATATATATATATATATAAATATATATTATATATATCTTTCTCTCTTAATAGCATAAAACTTAAAATATGTCCAAAACTCTTACCAAAATGGAAGTTATTAATTTAAAATAAAAATATAATAGATTATATATGTTTTCGTTTTAAACAACTAATTGAATCTACAAAAATTCAAATTAAGAAAAATATAATTTTATAATTAATCACAATTAATTAAAAACTACAACATTCCATTTAATTTGTGACAGATTTTTTCTATAGTAAGACATTCAAAGATCTGTCGCAACATCATGTTGTCATGGATTCTATGACAAAATTTCTTCACAAAAGCCTTTATCATGAATTCATTATATGTTTAATAAAATTGTTTCTCACAAATTTTTTTATCATTTTGCGATATATTTTTAGAATGATTTGACTTTTTTACAAGGAAATATTCCTTGAAAAATTTACAATGATTTTTTTGAGGGAAACATTAGACTACTTTTTGATGAATTTTAACCCCTTGCTGCAATTTAATAAATTCATGCCATAATTGATATAGAATGGCAATGGAATTCTTCATAATTTCATTGAAAAAAATATTTCTCTTCTTTGCCATAAATTATATTGATTGATGAATTCTATAAAAAACATGTTACATGTTCAATGCTATTCAATGTTGTGAAAATTAGATTCGATATTGAAAAAAAAGAAAAAAAGAAAAAAAATAGAGGTTTAAAGTTCAATGATTTGACTAGGGTTAAATCGAGAGTGAACAGAAACATGATAATATAATAAATATTAAAATTATTAAATATTTGTTTAATTAAATGATAAAATAATATAAATATATGCTAAAAAAAATAGATAAGTACATAAATAATATTTCAAATAATTATAAATTTCATGGTCTATAGAAAGTTAGTAAGATAAAATTATATATTGTATTATTCTAATTATGTATATTAAATACATTTAAAATCTTAAAAAATTACAATTTAAAACTATAAATATTAATATACTTTATAAATAAAATTCTACTTTATAATAAAATAAAAAAATTATAATAGAAATTTTTTTTTAAAAATCTTGTAAAATATAGCTAATATAAAAATATAATATATTAAATATTTAAAATATTATTATAAAGCTAGGTATATGTATATTAAAAATATTTAAAATGTTTGATAATCTAGATTTTGAATATAAATATAATTTATAATTTAAAAATATAAGATTATAGTATAAAAAGTATTTTAGAATTTCTATAAATATAATATGTAAAATATTTATAGAATATTATTATAAATTTATATTCTTAAAAACTCTTTATATTATAAAATCTAATTTACAATATAAATGTAAAGTTAAAAAAAATTAAAATATGATTTATATATTCTTGCATTTCAAAGCTGTTGATATTAGTAACTCCCATATCATACAATTCAAAATTCTCAATCTTAAAGCTCAACTCAATAAATTTTACGATATTAACTTTTTTAGTCCTACACCATTAAGGAGACTTAGTCATGCAACTATTTATAATGAGTAATAGAGCTCTAAAGTATGAGCTTATAACATATTTGGATTATGCTTTAGTAAATATGATATGATTAATTTAGTTGAAGCTCATTATTATAATAATAAATTTAAAATTTAAAATATTTCTTATAAAATATTTAAATTATGCATTATATTAAGTATAATATTTAAATATAATTATTTAATATATTTAACTTATTTAATTGAATGGTTGATTTTCTAAAATTATGGAGTTTAACGGTTGATTCTTTGTTCCGTTCAATATGAAGGCCGATTTTAGATTAGTCGATGAAATGATTAGTTGATTTTCAAAACAATGTCACTAATCAGTATATCTATCTCAAGCTCTTCAATAATAAATGGGGTATTTACATACCTATAATGTAATTCTTATATATTTATATCTCTATTATGCAATTTTAATAGTTACATGTACAACAATTAAATTTTTAGATTCACATCAAAATACAATTATTATTAACTTTTAAAGTTAATACACCTTTTCATTCATAAGTAAAGTATTAAAAATATAAATGTTTAATTTTAAGTATTAGATTTGTAAATACTTAGAAATTGTGTGGTATGCATGTTAAATAAAAAATTTGCATCAATAGAGCTACAATTTTACATGTACCATTAAAACATGTCAAAATTTCAATACAATAACTCCACTTCAAATAATTTGAAGTGAATGTTCTTCATAAACATAAGCACCTATAGTCAATTATATGAAAAGAGGTTAACCCTTTAAAAAATTAATTAAAATGGTAAAATAAAATAAAATTATAAAGCTTGATTGAAAGACTTGATCTTTGAATTTAAAATGGGATTTGATCAATTTTAGATTTTAATATAGAGGCTAAAGGAGGTAGAGTAGAAGACTAGATTTTTAAATAACTTAGAATTAAGTGTTCAAACCATCCTCAATTAGGCTTTAATATTTTTAGATTTATTTTATATTTGTGTTGACTATTTTTTTAAAATATTTTAGGTATATTTTATCACAAAGATATTAACCAAAGCTCATGGAGGAGAACTTCAGAACTAAGAACTTTGACCTTGAATTATAATTCTTAGGTGAGAATCATGTATAGTAATTCAAATCTAAATATAATGCAATCACATATAGAAACTACAACTTGAAATCTAATAAAAGGTGAGTATGCTCATTACACTACTCTTAATATTTTGTCCATAAAGGAATTGCAATTTTTTAAAATTATTTATTTTATATCATAGGTTTGACTCTAACTAGTCCTAGATAAACCTCCTTTATTACTTGAGTTCAATTATTCTTTATTGGATGTAAGTGTTAGGTTGAAGCATTCAATCCATCTCATTGATTTAATTATTTATATCTGATCATATGACTCTTAAAATTGGATTGATCATTCTTAAAAATAATTAGAAAAATTTGACTCATAGTTGAGTGAAAGGCACCCATCTGCTTACCTTATATAGGTCCATAGTAAAGTGACTATCCTAAACTTATCTAAATTAATCAATCACCCCAGATAGTTAACTTTGAGATATTTCTAGTATGATCATGAAACAAATAATAACTAAACCCCCTTGAAATATGGTCAACTGAAAGACAAGGAAAGTTAAATCAAACTCAATTTTAGTCAACCATAGGCTAAGTAAAGTCAAATTATGAACCTTATATTAAGTATTCCAAATTGATTAATAAATGTGTATATATATGTTAAAAATATTCTAATGTGAACATTAATTGAAGATAATCATTGAAAGTGACTCAAGTGGGTCAACATAGAAAAATTGATTATAACCATCAACTTGGTTAGATCAGATATGTGAACTTCAATGGGTGTCTTATATATAGTCCAAACCTCTTTAACATAATTTACTTTATGGCCCAAGTCTGATTGGTCAAAAAATGGCTTTTACCATTAAGGCCAACACCCATTTTTTAGTGGTTGATGAAACCAAGCTAATCATAATATGCAACCAAATTTTAAAGAATGATCATAGCCAAGGATACCATCAATAAATATTTAGTATAAGCTGGCTAACCTGACCAAATGGGCTAATATAATTTCTTTTGGCCAAATGAGAATATTCATATTTATGATGGAATTAGAACTACTAAATAAATGAATCACTTTGAACTCTTGAAAGTGATTCTAGACATGAATCTTTGAAATATTTTCGTAGTTCAAACATAGACACTTTGACCACTCTAAGCATGTCAAATTGGCTAAGTGAGCCATTTGGGTCAAATAGGGTGAAATAAATTTAACCTACCATGCCAACAATCCTCCATTTCCAAATGCATTAAGCCATAGCTAGCTTAATACAGATAAGAACTCAATAATAATGAGTTTATGGAGGTTATATGAAAATCGATGGGAATTAGCCATTTCTACTTAGACTAAACGTCACACCTTATTTCTTAACTACTTATAATCATTTTAAGTGTTATAAGGCTTGGGGATGTTTAAACAGTATTCAACCATGATTTTACCATTGGTGCTCTCAACCATGTGGCCATTATTCACAGAGAGGTCTAATTTGCCTTCTGACTAGAAGGAAGACTTCCTTTAACCTTCCCACACTCTTACATCCACTAATGACCAGGGAACATGTAGAACTAAGCCAACTTGAGTAGAAGGATAATTCACCTTGACTAAACGAGCTCCCCATGAATTATTATAAGCCATAATCAAATCTATAATTAACTCTTTGAAGCCCAAACTAAAATTTCTAACATGGTTTGGTCATTGAGCTAGTTGAAGTTACGATCAAGCTTAATGAACCATGAGTTTGATTTGTCTAACCTCCCTCGAGCTTCTCAATGAAGGATTTTTTTTCTTGGGAAAGCATTAATTAGAGAAAATAAAATGAGTTTAGCGAGTCTCATCAACTAGCTCAGTTTTTTTCTAGATCTAGTTACAAGAGCTTAAAGATGATTCTATGGTTGTTGGATCTATTTAAATAAATATCAATGGCTTGAATCATGTCCTATAACTTTGTATAACCCATTCCATTTTAGGTATTTAAATAAATAATTAAATAATAAATATAAATATATATATATATATATATATATATATATATATATATATATATATATATATATATATATATATATATATATATATATATATATATTATATATATTGCTTAAACTATTAAACTAATTAAATTGAAATTTTAACCATAATGGGACTTTAAATAAAAATCTAGAAAATTAGTATTCATAAAATATTCATATAATTAAAAAAAAAATCATTTATTCACTATTTTAATTATTCACTATCCTAAATAGAATGCGAAATTTCTCAGATTTATTAAAGAAGATTTAAATTGTTTCAATTAAAATTCAAGTTATCTGAATCAAATGTAGGATATATAATATTTTTAAGTAAATAATCTATTGTTAATAATGATAATAATTTAAAAGTAATTTCAAAATTAGAAAATTGGAGAATTTTTCTAACATGCCCTTGTACCTCAATAAAATAAGTTAAAACTTTTGGAAATGGTTTGACCCATAAACTCAATTAAAAAATAGAATTTATTATTTTAAATTTATACAACAATTCAATAATTTTTAAAACTTTAAAATAAATTACAAATGGTTCTTTAAGTTTAAAGAAACTCTTTAGAATTTTTTTTAGAATTTTATAAAATAATATACATATTATTTATAATTTTTGCAGAATTTTCTATATTAGCAAAAATTAATATTTTGCCTCTAATGGGCCTATAGACATATAATATTTCCTATTAGTAAATATACTATTTATAACCTAACTTGATTTATTAAAAATTATTTGATGTATTTTGCTATTGTATTTGTAATGATCGGAATACTGAATTTCATAATTATTTGATTGTTAAAACATAATAAATATTTCTAAAATTTTAAAATTCATATATTTTCATAAATAATTAAATAATAATAATAGCAATAATAAATATATTAATTATAATATAGTTTATTTTGAATATTCATAAATTTAATAAATTCAATTTGGGAGATTTACTTGCATACCACATAATTCTTATGTATTTATATAGCTAACAATTAAACTTTAATGTTTGCATAAGTCACACTTAAATTTTAATATTACATCAAAAATATTACTATGACTAACTTTTTTTAAGTGAAATATTTATTTTCATGCATTAAAAAGTGATATATGTGTAAATATCAAACTAAAAAGTGATATATATATGTAAATATGAGAGTGTATGAGCTAAATATGTAAATTCTTAAAATTGTATATATAATGTATGTAAATCTTCACTTTTATTATGAACTTCAAATTAAATAATATAAATTAATAACTTTATTGTCATCACTAAGATCAAATTTATCTAAAGCAAAACAATCTTTTTAGAACACGATAGTGCACTAGTGTGCTTGCATGTTTTAGTTATATTCATGCATTAGACTAGGATACATATAATTCATTGAAGTATTACAAAAATACATAATCTGATTTATTTGATTTCAACGTGATGTTAACATAGTATTGATTATATCCAATAGCATATTGATATATGTGCAAAATAGTTGGTTGCTTAGGCTGGTTAGCTTAGTAGGAAACACAAATTCTAGGATCATCTTGCACAACATCCTAGGATTTTAATTATAATTCGAACTCTTTTACTATATTGCACTACCAAAATCATGCATATTGATCCACCCTCTTGAGTAATTACATAGTATTGCACGCTTATTAAGTTTTCAATACTTTGTCAATTTTTTTGGCTTAGTATCCAAATTCATGCTCGTATATTTCCCTTAGCCAACACTTCTATCTTCTAAGTTATGCCTACTTGACTAAAACAATCTCATGAACTAATCAAGAATGTACTGATATAATCTATTCATAGTATAACCATACTCTTAAGATTATGTTATCTCTTTTTATGACCTAATTGCTTATTTGAGTCTAGCTTATTTTGAGTTTCGTTGACATCAACTTTAGTCAAATTTGTACTTGACCAAGAGAACAATTTGATGAAGTCATTTCGTGCTTCAATCACACTCTGGGATTGAACATTTTTTATTTTGAATGTGTCTATACTTGGTTCTATTGTTTTAGTTTTTGAATAGATGGTTTTTATTAAGTACTACCATACATTTTGAATACTTGAAAACTCATCAATCCTCAAGTGTTCATACCCCACACAAACACTTGAGTTCCACACCTCATAGTTATTGGTCTTAATTGTTTGTGTCATATTGACATATTTGCAAGTATATAAAGTGGTATCGTCACTTTAGGCTGAAATTTATCCCATTAGAACCAAGGTCTAACTCTAATCATAATAATTAAGTATAATTACTAAATGATATTTTATCAAATATTAAACTTTTTTAATCAAAATATGATTTATATGATCATTTAATGAGTTTAACTAGCTTAAAGTATTTCATTTCAATAGATAATAAAGTAAAAAAGCCTTAAGATAATATTCATAAATAATTTGATAAGTTATTGGGATCATAAAAGTCAACCCTAGTATACACTAAGTTATGCACACATAGGTATTATGATATTTCACAACCCTTTAGCTATTTAATATGAGAATGTGATTAGGTCATTTTTTGATGCTCAAACCCTTGATGTTGGAGGAGATTGCTTTGTGATTAAAATATAAGATTGATTATGTTGCTTTGATGTGTTATGTCATTTATTTCTTTTCTATTATGATGAGATATTCCTTTCTAAGTGCCTCACATATAACCATTACTTTATTTTTATTTTATATAGACCATGGATCAACATATAAAGCTACAATATTATATGTTATTTTATATATGATGTTATATTTATGGTGTGTTGTAATGGTTCCATTTAGCTTTAGTATTTCATTACATTTTAAGACTTTTATATGTTGTTGACCTCATTTTTTTGGAATGAGTTCTCAACCCTCATCTTAGACATAGGACTTCTCTCTTTAAGAGATCTTAGTCTTAAGATAGTGATTAGGTGGATACTCTAACCATGACTTAGAAGGAGTTAAGAATATGTCATGCCTTAGGGTGTTAGGAAAATCACTACCATAGTTTGACCATTTCCTTCCTTCCTTCAAGTCAAACTCCAAATCAAATCAACATGAAACCTAAATCAATTCCCAATTTATTTTCTTACTCAAATCAATGCCATATGATTGAAACTCATGATTGAAATCCATGATTGAAACCCATGATTGAAATTCTAACTTCCAATAATTTTCTAAGTCCTTAATTTCCCTCTTAAGGACTTAGCCTAAATCATCTTCAAATCAATTCAAATTCATGAATTTTCCCATAACCCATTTATATTCTCATTTATATTCACATATATAAATGAAATATAAATTCAAATCAAATTCCAAGTTGAAATTCTAAATTCCAAATCTTCCTAAGTCCTTGATTTTTTTCCCTTGGACTTAGCCAAAATCATCTTTAAATCAATTCAAATTCATGAAATTTTCTCATAACTCATTTATATTCTCATTTATATTCACATATATAAATGAAATATATTCAAATCAATCAAATCAAATCCAAAATTCAAATTCTAATTCAAAATCCTTCTTAAGTCCATAATTCCCTCTTAAGGACTTAGCCTAAATCATTTCAAATCAATTTAAACTCTTAAAATTTTCTCACAACCCATTTATATTCTCATTTATATTCACATATATAAATGAAATATAAATTCAAATCAATCAAACTAAATTTAAAATTTAAGTTCAATTCACAAATATTTCCTAAGTCACCTTGATTTTCTCTTGACTTAGCTAGATCATGTTTAAAGCACTTCAAACTCATGAAATTTTCTGACCATTTATATTCTCATTTATATTCACATATATAAATGAAATATAAATTCAAACAACAAAACCAACTCCAAAATTAAACTCAAATTCAATCAAAATCAAGCCTTTCAAGTCAAATTCTTGAACTTAGCCAAATCAACTTCAAAAAATCTTGATTCATGATTCAATCAATTTCATGAATCTAAATATAAATTCAATCACTTAAGCAAAACCCAATTCAAAATCAAGCCAAAATCCATTTCATGTTCACCTTTGAACTTGAAATTATCAAATCATCAAAACCCATTTGACTTCAAACCACTTGCAAATGGATTTATATTTCAATCATAAGTCCATATATGAGCTCAATCAAACTCAATTCAAGCTTTGACCGAGCCATTTGACCCACTTAGGCTCATTTAACCCAAAGTGACCTAAAGTACCCTTATGAGCCAAATTCTAATTTTAACCAATTTGGATTAAATTAAACTCACCTAAGTCTCTCATCATGATCAAAAATCATCATAAGATGATGAATCACTCAAATTAGGTCAAACCAAGTCAAACCTAAGGATTGACTAAGTCAACACTTAGCCAAAATGAAACATAACACAAACAAAATTCACCATAGGCCAAATTGATTGAAACCGTTGATCTAAGTTCACTCATGACCAATGTTTGAACTTGACCAAGTCAACATTTGAGCCTAACCTAGCCCAATTCGCCACTTGACCCAAGTTGACCCAACTTGACCTAAAAAGTCAAAATGTGTCAAAACCTGATCTAAGATAAATTGATTGAAACCAATGGGTCAAGTTCATTCTAAATCACTTGTTGAACTTGATCAAAGCCTCAATTGGCCAACTAAAGCTAACCTAGCCAATTGACCTTGAACTTAACACAAAGGGTCATATTGAGCCAAATTCAAACTTAACCAAAATTGATTGGAAACAAAGATACCAATCCCTTTCATATGACCAACCAAACTTAAACCTACCCATGACCTAGCTCAAGTGGGTCAAATTGGTCAACTTGACCCATTTGACCTAAATGAAATCATATGAACCAAATTCAAACCTAAACCAAATTGAATCAAACCAAAGTCACCAAAATATTTCAAATGGTCATATGAACTTGACCCAACCCTTGGTTTGACCCAAATTCACCACTTGGTCAACTTATCCCAAGTTGACCATTTTTTAATAAATAGGTCAACATGAGCCACATCAAACCAACTCCAAATTTAATGAAACTTGGCCAAACCTATTTTATCATCACACCAAATGTACCCAAACTAAAATCAAGGTCAAATGACCATTTTACCCTTAGGACATAGGATAAAATTTGGCCAATTCTACTTGGAATTTGGTCAAATCCTCTTCATACCCACTGACTCTCTTAGTGGATCAAGTGAACACTAGAGTGTGGTGCACCAAATCCAATGGGTTTGGGTCAGCCCGTCAAATGGCCAGCCTCCTTGAAATGGCCACATGGGAATCTTGTCTCCACTTGTTTTGAGTACATTGGGAGTTCACCATTCCACTCCTCTTGCCAAACCGAATTCAATAACTGATTGAACGGCCTAACAAATCCACTAATCAGGGCAATTGATCAAAAATGGCATCGCAAGCTTTGGCCATCCGATTGCCTTAGGGGGAGATATACTCCCCCTAATTTCATTTGATTCACACATTCCTCAATTCGAATTAACCTAGGAAAGTTAGAGAAGCAATTCCTCATCCTCCTCAAGCTTCTTAGAGTAAAATCAAACTTCATCTTATCGATTTTTATAGTATGAAAACTAGGGAGCTCCACCGAAAACCAAATTCACACCACACTCAAAACCGGTCAATTCCTTGCACACTCCCTCAGGGGGAGCTCACCCAAGCTCTTTCCTAAGTTCCTAAGGTGGGAGGAGCCAGATCAAGGCTGCTCAAGGCAAGGAGAGTTGGTCCATAGAAGCATCCACTCAATTTCAAGAGCTTAAACCTTTAGCAAAGCTTCGTCTCTACCAGATGAAGCTTCTCCAAGAGAATCGAGCGCCGGTGATCACCTCCGACGAGGTTAGCCATTTTGAGCTTAATCTAGCTATGGTTTGGAGCTTTGTGAAGTGAATGTTAATCCCATAGAATCTTAGCCATTAGATGTGATCTAAGTTGCATGTTGATGGTGTGGGTTGAGTTTCATTCCAATTCGAGCTCAATCGAGCTCGGATCATGGTCGTAAAGATGGACGGATCTCCTTGCTCACAGAGAGCGACATGGATGAATCTCTGGTCATCCAACCATGCATTTTGGTTAGACAACCAAGATTAAAACACGTAATATCTATATTTTTCTCGATCCGACTTTAATCTCAACCAGATGATCCTTGATCGGATGGTGAGAAAGCGATAAGCCACCACCGCGCTGATGTGATGGGTTAAAAATCCCATCATTCCGTGTAAAGCATCGCGTCTGCACACGTGTGGGATTAATAAGATAATTAAATAATTCTAATTAATCACCAAATTCTAAAATTTATCTAAGTGTAGAAAAATTAGAAAATATGAAATAAATTACATATGAAAGATAATTGAACATAAAATATTCTAAAATTAATTTCAATAGATTTTGAATAGTATTTTTCTCTAATTTGGTTTTATTAGAAATGTTAATTTGCTAATTAACCTTTAATTACTCCTCTCATTAATCCCAAACTTTTTGTGCTTAATTACTTGGGATGACTCTTGCCTCCCCTAATTTTCTTGGGATTTATTGGTGGCTTAATTGGGAGAATTGCTAGTTCATTTCTTAATTACTTAATGTAATTAAGAAGCATTAAGGCATAATTAGTGGTTTAACCTCTGATTGAGTCAATTAAGTTTTGATTAAGTGAATATGAGATTTAGAGAATAATTTTGGGATACTTTCTTGAGATATTTTCTAAACCCCTTTTTATTCCTTAATCTGTCCTTAATTAAGGGTTAATTCATTGATTACCCCTTAATTTATTTCATAAAATTCTAAAACCTTCTAGAACTTAATTAATCTATCTTGGATAGATGCTTAGGTGTTTATGAGCCTAAGTACATTAAGGAAATTAAAATACAACTCACATATGTGAGACGGGTTATGAAATTACTTAAGTTAAACCCCTTAGTTTAATTAATCACTAATCTTGAGCCAAATTGCATTAGACTTTTTCTTCCTAGGTGCATTGCAAATTTGAATTCATTGTGAGGTTTTATGTCATCTCATTGGCTCGATTATTTGATTAAATATGCTAAGTTGGTATAGGTAAGGGATAATTAATACACTTAATTCACACCTTAACCTAATCAAAATATAAAATGGATCTAATCATCTAAAAATTGAACTTAAATATCATACACATGTAGGAATGGGTTAAGAACAATAAACTCATCTCACATTTCTCAAATTAAATCAAACTCAAAACAAAACCAAACCTTCTTTAAAAATAATTTGATTTGCTTTAAGCTTTCTTATTTCATAAGATTATCTTTAAAATTAATTAGGGTGAATGTGTTTACATGCTTTCATCATTTTAGTTCCTCCCCAACATGCTAAATGTGTATGTCACATGAATTTCATGCATTCATTCTTTTCAAAAATAAAAAAGAAAGTGAAATGTTTCTTTTATGTCAAATTATATGTTTTGGCTAATATAAAAATATGAGTGGCTATTATCATTATTAAATCTAAATTATTTTAAAAAAAATATATGAATTAATTACCAAAATTGAAAGTGTGTTACTTATATTTTATTTATAAGCTTGTATGTGAGTAAAATATAAGGATGTGCTTAGTGTAGTTTTCCTTCTCCCCTCTTTTAGTATAGTTTTGAATAGGATTTGGTAAAGTATTTAGTTCATTTGAAAAGAACCTAACACTTGCCTAATTCCATTTTCTATTCATTCCTATGCTATTACTTAAGAATGATACCTACACTTATACATATAAATTGCATAAATAAAATAAATTAACCAACACAAACTTTTGTATCCTTTCTTTTCCATTCATTTCTTTTGTACATATGTTTATATTTAAGGAAAATGGTATATTAGTCTGGACAACCCCAAGGTTTCGAGACTTTAAGTAGCCCTAAGTAGGTCTTGTACCCTACACCCCTGGTTAACAATAGCGTTGTACTTACTTATGCCTTTCATACATTCATGTGTGCATGCGAA